>JALAZF010000057.1:9230000-10480000 GCA_022829125.1 Lathyrus tuberosus | reverse complement strand
TGAAGATACCATGGAATAGAGGGGAAACATTAGGTATTGGGTTTTGAAGTATAGGTTGGGCTTTAATTGGTCTTTTTTATCTTCATTTGTACTAATAAATGCATAAAAATGGTATGTATTAGTTTTCGACTTTGATTTAATGATCAGTTGCAACATATCATTGTTAGTATTTTTTATTACACCTTGTGGATAAGGTGTTAGTGCAAGAATGGAAGGATGTTATAGGTCAAATATAGATAACATCAAGTTCAACAATTTGTTATAGAAGGGTTGGAGTAAAAGTGAATTTGGTTGATGTGAACTTTGTCCTTAATTAGATCTTCTCAAATTGGAACAACCACCATTATAATTTTTGACTTAAATAGTCTGTTGGTCCCTGTAAGTTAGCGAGTTTTTGGTTTTGGTCCTTGTAAATATTTTTTTTGGGTCTGAGTTCCTATATCTCACTTTTGCCTACGGTTTAATCCCTAAAGCCAAAATCTGCAGGAAAATCCGCATGTATTTTCTTGCGGATTTTCCAGCGGATTTTGGCTTTAGGGACTAAAATGCATGCAAAAAGTGAAAAATAGGGACTCAGACCCAAAAAAAAATTTACAGGGACCAAAAGTGCATTTAAGCCATAATTTTTTATCAATTGAACTTAACTCTCAAACTGCACCTTGAGAACAAAGTGATTTTCAAGATCGATTCAATGTAATGATCTAAGCTTAAGTTCTATAACTCCGTCAGGATTAATGGTGGTAAGTCACTAATAGGATCATGAAAGTAGTTTTTAGACAATTTACATACTTAAGTTAGAAGTTGAATTTATTTTAGTTGGGCTTTTTAGCCTTTAAATCTTTTGACGTTTTAACTTGTCATCCTCACAGTTATACATGACACCCCCTAGTTTTAAAATTCTATAACTACCCCTAATAAAAATTTGAAAAAAAATATTCGTAAAAAATTTTCGGTATGGAAATCAAAATTTTCTATACAAACTAAATTTCTGGCAGTGTATTTATAATTTCTGCTATACCGGAATTTTTGAAATTCCCCGTGAATTTACAAATTTTACCAAAAAATCTAAAGTATCATTTTATACCGAAAATTTCAACCAAAGTGAAATTTTTGGTAGTTTAATTTGTTTGAAATTTTAAACGCTCAGGATTTTGCCGACAGTTTTGGACGGTCGTGATTGCACCAACAGTTTTGTGTGGTCCAGAATAAATACAAAGTCATATAAATAGCAGGGTCACCTGTTGTTTGATAAAAACATCTCATAATGTATCTTCCTTAATTTTTTATTAAGGCAGATGTCACCTCTCGTAGACTCTCGGCTTTCAGATGACACCACATCTCTCGCCACCTTGACATCCAAGTCAATTGAATTGTTGAATGATATTGAAAATAAAAACATGAGAAATATCGAGTTTCGTGAATATTTGATTGATATTGGTCGAAGGGTGAAATACAACCTTATTGAGTTGAAGACCGATGAAGATGTGAAGGATATGTGGAGATCATTTCGCCGTAGGTTAACAAAAGCGACAATCAAGTTAAATGCTAAGATTTCATGGTCAGTCGACGACATAATTAAGATGATGAAACATCCAGAATCATCTGGTAGTGTATAGGTTTTCTTATTTATTATTGTTTTCTTAAGTTATGTTTAAATTAATTATTCCATTGTCAAATGTTAATTTATGTTCATGTTACATCAATCGATGATAAAAAATATTATCTAATAAAAAGTAATGATGAAGATTTCTGAGTAATGTTACATGTAATATACAACTAATATACAAATAATACATAAAGATAACAATAATGTCTAAATAGGGCCCTCACGGGCTATGCATACATGAGATAGTCCAGTATAAACCTCGCCATCTGGCTTTACCAAACCCATGAGGTTATCCATAATAACTGCAATCATCTAGAGGTGTTGCTTGTCATCAACATCAGCTGGAGGAGGCGTTGGTGATGCTTCATCGATAGGTACTCCAACATCGGAAGGCCCAACATCATCTATATGTTGAATGGGTGGTGTTAGTTCTGTTATTGGCAACAATTTTGGTAAAACAATGTGTTTGTTCAAGATGTCATGTCTGATGTCTTAACATGTGCTTCTAGCATTCTGCTTGTGGTGTGTTGTTTAGTATTGCAGCTTTTGTGCATGATGCTAAGACTGATGTCTTAACATCTGTTGACAGAACATCATGTCAAGACTGATATGTGGTTTAGGGTTGCGTGTTAATTGTTATGTTTTGAGAGATTTTGTTTGTGATATTGCAGGCGAAATTCTTGGAGAAGATTTATTCAGATGCAATCGTTTGTTTCTATATTTAGGGCGAAAAGATTTGAAGATAAAATCTATTTTCATTGTGCATCAAATATGTGTTTTTCACAGAGCCCAAGGCCAAGAATCTGTTTCTATTTAAAGAAGTCTCAACCCTACTTGGACGATACGAAGACAAGAGATTGTGTACTGAGTGTCAAGTATTAGGGTTTGTGTTTTCGTCTGTGTATTGTGAGCCATTCATTCGTCTGTTTTGATGTTTGAATTGGACTGATTTAGTTGTGTTGTAATTTGTCCACTCTAAGCTTTTAAGCACGAGTGTTTGTTCTTGATTGAAGCTTTTAAGCAAGATCAAGTATTGTCATTGAAGTGTGATCTTCTAATATTCGTAATTTTTCTATTGTCATCACTGTTGTGATTGAGGGGGAGTGAGAGGTGTCTCATATCTAAGAGTGTCTTAGGTAGAAGTGTCATTGGGTAGTGATTAAGTGAATAGGTTGTCAACTTATATGTTGATTGTAGAGTCTATGAATTAATACTACTGATAGTGCATTTCCTCCCTAGCTTGGTAGCCCCCAGACGTAGGTTGTTAGACCGAACTGGGTGATCAATTCTCTGTGTTTATTTATTGCTCTCAAGTGTTGTTCTTTTATTGTCTTGTTCATATAGCAGATATTGATGTTGTGACATCTCACTTAACATCACATATCTGATACCAGAATTTCAATTGGTATCAGAGCAGGTTATCCTGCTCTGTATCTGGGTGAGATCTAAGGTTGTTACTTTCTGGTGCAATGGACAAGGAGAATGGTGGATTTGTGAATAGACCCCCTATTCTAGATGGATCAAATTATGACTATTGGAAACCTCGCATGGTTGAATTTTTGAAATCTTTAGACAACAGGGATTGGAAGGTTGTTCTGACAGAATGGAAACATCCTGTCATTGTGGGAAAAGATGGTGTGTCAAAGCTGAAACCTGAGGAGGAGTGGACCAAGGAAGAAGATGAACTCGCTCTTGGGAATTCTAAGGCCTTGAATGCTTTATTTAATGGTATTGACAAGAATATTTTCAGGCTGGTCAACACATGTGAAGTGGCTAAGGAGGCTTGGGATATCCTGAAAATAACTCATGAAGGAACTTCCAAGGTCAAGATGTCAAGACTTCAGCTGCTAATAACAAAGTTTGAAAGTTTAAGGATAAAAGATGAAGAGACCATTCATGATTTTCACATGAATATACTTGAACTGTCAAATGCTTCTAGTGCCCTAGGAGAGAGGATGTATGATGAGAAGCTGGTAAGAAAAATTCTCAGATCTCTTCCCAAGAGATTTGATATGAAGGTGACTGCTATAGAGGAAGCTCAAGACATCAGCCAGATGAGGGTAGATGAATTGATTGGTTCATTTCAGACATTTGAATTAGGGTTGAATGACAGATCTGAAAAAGAAGGTCAAAAGCATAGCTTTGGTGTCTAGTACAGAAGATGATGAGAAAGAGTATGGTCCTGAAACTCAGGAAGAGCTATCCAATGCCATTGTTCTGCTGGGAAGACAGTTTAATTGGGTTTTGAAAATAATGGACAGGAGCTATAAACCTAATGTCAAGAACATCACATCTGACATCAACAGGTCAGGTGATCAGATGAAGAAAACAAGAACTGAGGAGAAGCCTAATTATGACAAAGGAATCCAATGTCATGGATGTGAGGGTTATGGTCATATCAGAGTTGAATGCCCTACATATCTTAAGAAGCAGAAAAGTGCTTATCTGTGTCCTGGTCTGATACTGAAAGTGAGGAAGATGAAGAGACTGCCAAGCAGGTTAGGGTATTGACTGGAAGGTATACATCTGATGATGATTCTAGGGATGAAGAGAGCACATATGATGAGCTTACAGATTCTTATAGAGAGCTATGCATTAACAGTGAAGAAGCCTGTCAAGAAGGGGAGAGACAGAAGAAGATCATTGCTCAACTCAAGGTTAAAAAGATAGAGTATCTGGAAACCATTGCCAAGCTGAAAGATGAAGTATTTGTGCTGAACTCTAAACTTGAATCTATGTCCAAGTCTATCAGAATGCTGAATAGTGGAACTGGTGTTCTAGACAAGATTCTTGATGTTGGAAGAACTGCAGGAGACAAAAGTGGGTTGGGATTCAACAGTGGATCTACTTCAAATGATGTTAGGACTCCCTCTAGGAAGAAATTCAGGCGCTGGAGATGCCATCATTGTGGGAGATTTGGACACATAAAGGCTTTCTGTTATAAGTTGCATTGGTATCCTAAGAGTACTTCTAATTGTGCACCCAGACAGGTCATTCATAAAGGTAATCAAGTCATCAAGCAAAAGAAGCAATGGGTCTCCAAAACTGATGTTGTCAGCTTGATAGCTCATACTTCTCTTAGAGTCTCTGCTAAAGAAGACTGGTACTTTGACAGTGGTTGTTCAAGACACATGACAGGAGTGAAGAATTTACTGGTGGATGTTAAACTTCATTCTTCTGGCCATGTGACCTTTGGTGATGGTGTCAAAGGAGAAATCAAGGGTGTGGGAAAGCTGAATTGTGAAGGTACACCTAGACTTGATGATGTACTGCTAGTCAAGGGGTTGACAGTAAATTTGATCAGTATTAGTCAACTATGTGATCAAGGACTCATAGTTAATTTAACAAAAACTGAGTGCATTGCCACAAATGAGAAAGGTGAAGTTATCATGAAGGGTGCTAGGTCTAAGGATAACTGTTACCTATGGGTGTCACAAGACTCAAGTTCATCCACATGTGTTCTTGCAAAAGAAGATGAAATCAAAGTATGACATCAAAAGTTGGGACATCTACATCTGAATGGAATGAAGGAAGTTGTTGATGTCCTGGATGATGTTGGAACATTTGTTGATGATGTATCAACAGAAGCTGAAGACAGAAGTGGAAATCCCAGTCCTACTGCTGCTGAACCTGAACCAGAGCAGCCTAACAAGGGACCATCCATCAGAGTACAAAAGGACCACCCCAAAGAGCTTATCATAGGTGATCCAAACTCAGGGGTTACCACTAGGTCAAGAGAAGTTGTGTAAAATTCTTGCTTTGTATCCAAAATTGAGCCCAAAAATGTTAAAGAAGCCTTAAAAGATGAATTTTGGATTAATGCCATGCAAGAAGAGCTGGGACAATTCAAAAGGAATGAAGTGTGGGATCTTGTACCAAGACCTGATGGAATAAATGTGATTGGCACCAAGTGGGTTTACAAGAATAAATCTAATGAACAAGGAGTGGTCACCAGAAATAAGGCTAGACTGGTTGCCCAAGGTTACACTTAGATAGAAGGAATTGATTTTGATGAGACTTTTGCTCCTGTGGACAGACTGGAATCTATCAGGTTACTCTTAAGTGTGGCTTGTAACCTCAAATTCAAGTTATTCCAGATGGATGTAAAGAGTGCTTTCTTGAATGGGTACTTAAATGAAGAAGTTTATGTAGATCAACCCAAGGGGTTTATTGATCCAACATTTCCTAACCATGTCTACAAACTAAGGAAAGCTCTTTATGGATTAAAGCAAGCACCTAGAGCTTGGTATGACAGGCTTACTGAATTCTTGTCTCTGAATAGTTACAGAAAAGGAGGAATTGACAAGACATTGTTTGTCAAAGAGGAAGGAGGAAAACTGTTGATAGCTCAAATATATGTTGATGACATATTGTTTGGTGGGATGTCAGAAGCAATGGTTCAACATTTTATGAAACAGATGCAGTCTGAGTTTGAGATGAGTCTTGTTGGTGAACTCAGCTATTTTCTGGGTCTGCAAGTTAGACAAATGGAAGACTCCAAGAATATAGTCAAGAATTTTGGTTTGGAGAATGCTAGTCACAAGAGGACACCTGCTCCTACTCACCTGAAGTTGTCCAAGGATGAACATGGAGTGAGTGTGGATCAAAGCCTATACAGAAGCATGATTAGAAGCCTACTGTATCTCACAGTGAGCAGACCTGATATCTCCTTTGCTGTAGGAGTTTGTGCCAGATATCAATCTGAACCTAAGGTTAGCCACACGAATCAAGTGAAGAGAATTCTAAAATATGTGAATGGTACTAGTGACTATGGTATTCTATACAGTCATGGATCAGGCACTGAACTGAGTGGATATTATGATGCTGATTGGACAGGGAGTGCTGATGATAGAAAAAGTACTTCTGGTGGATGCTTCTTCTTAGGGAACAATCTTATCTCGTGGTTTAGCAAAAAGCAGAACTGTGTGTCTCTCTCTACTGCTGAGGCTGAGTACATAGCAGCAGGAAGTAGTTGTTCACAACTGGTTTGGATGAAGCAAATGTTAACTGAATACAATGTCAAGCAAGATGTCATGACATTGTACTGTGATAATCTGAGTGCAATCAATACCTCCAAGAACCCAATTCAACATAGCAGGACTAAGCATATTGACATACGTCATCATTTTATAAGAGATCTGGTTGAAGATAAAGTGGTTGCTTTGGAACATGTTGCTACGAAAATGCAATTAGATGATATTTTTACTAAGGCCTTAGATGCAAATCAATTTCAAAATTTAAGAAGCAAATTAGGGATCTGCATATATGAGGATTAGTAGAATTTTGTTGGTGTGCAGGAAGGTGAATTTTGGTGCTGCTGTCTTATGTGTGTGAGCTTATCTCTTTGGTGAAATTGTCAAAATAAGAATGTTTAGAAACAAACAAGAACATTTTTATTGCTGGAAGTACTTAATTTTACAATTTTTTCAAAAACTACAAGCAAAGAGTTTTCATGTTTGGATTCGGCTATTCATTCCAACCACCCGAGTTAATGAAATTAACCCAATCTTCATCTACCTCATCCTCAGAATCATGTAGTTGCACCTGAGCCTTCTTGATGGTCTTCATCCTTGTTTCTGTTTTTCTTTCTGTCCTTGTTGCCCCTTGTCGTACCTCGAAAAATACGATCCTCGCGATGGACGCGGAAAGAACTGTTCGAAACAGAGTTGCCACCGACCTTTATTTATCCCAAATGAGGGAAAGGAAAATATCGATAAAACCTTTAAAGGGAGAAAGAACATGGTCGTCGCAACCAAATTTGGGTTCGGGAGTCGATTACGCAGAGGGAAGGTATTAGCACCCTCTACGTCCGTTGTACTCAACGGGAACCTCTTGATTCGATTCGTGAGAAATGTTAGCTTGGTTTGTTTGTTTTCTTCTAAGGTAGATATTGTTTTCTAAGGGGAAAATGAGTGGTTTTTTATTAGTGTGCTCGGCAAGGATTGAGAACCCTTGTGCCTACGTATTCCCTCGTGCAATGGGAAAGTCAGAGCATTCGTAGTTCGTGGGACTACGGTTGTTTGGTTTGTGTTTTTTAAATGAACGAGTGTTTAATTTGCATTCTAACTGCTAAACGCTGGCTTGTCTGCTCGTCAAGGGAGGCTGAAGCACTAGTTCATATGCGCGGAAGAATGGATTAAACAATGTTCTTTTTGTGAAAGTTATTTGAGTAAGAATTAAATGTATTAGAGATTTGATTGAGAAAAATGTTTGATTTGGACGTGTTTTAGGCGAACGAGAGTTTAGGTTGCATTCTAACTGCTAAACATTGGCTTGTCTGCTCACTCGGGGAGGCTGAAGCACGAGTTCATATGCGCGAAAGAATGACTTAAACAATGTTCTTTAGGAAAAGTGTTTGAGTTGTGGATTAAGTGTATTAGGGTTTTGGTTGCGTGAGAAATATTTGGTTGGTTAAGTATTTTAGAGGAAGAACGACGACTATTCGATAAACGAGACGTCGGCCTCGCAACCAATTAATCGGGGTATTACTGAGATGCTAGATCTCAACGACACCTTTTTCATTCTTATTAATTACGAAATTGTGTTTGTTGGACAATAAGCTTCTTTGTCCACGTAATTAGGGAAAGTGTTTTAGGAACGAAAGATCGAAACAAACACAACCCAAAGCGTGTGCCTCAAGAGCGTTCATTCAAGGGCCCAAGAAGTGCTAGACTTCAAGAGTCCACTACTTTCGTAATTTGATTAGGAAAGATGATTTGAATTTTGATCGGAGTATTTTAATTATATGTGTTAAACCGGATTAGGGTTTGAATGAATTAAAAGTGATTAAGTATTTTAGTTGCGTTGAAAGTTTTTAAGTCTTGAAATGGAAAACTGAAACGAACACAACCCAAGGCGTGCGCCCCAAGAGCGATCGCTTCAAGACCCAAAGAGAGCTAGACTCTAAAAGCCCATTACTTCCAATGATTAATTGTGAAATGGCTTAAGAAACTTGACTTAAATATTCTATGAGAATATTTTAAGTATTAAAGCGTTGATTATGATTTTAAGAAAGCGTTTACTTAAATGTTTTAATTGAATTGCACGTCTTAAGTATGGGGGTTTAAATAAATTAAGTGTTTTAGAATGAAAGACGGAACGATCACAACCCAAGGCGTGCACCCCAAGAGCGATCGTTCAAGGACCCAAAGAGTGCGAGACTCCAAAAGCCCACTACTTCCACAATTAGTTAGGAAAAGGTTTAGAAATATTAACCTAAATATTTTAAGGCTTTAGTTTAATTAAGAAAATACTTAATGATTAGGCAAAGCTTTACGATTTAACTTAACTTGATAAAAACAAAAGGAGTTTAGTTAGATTAAACATTATAATTTAAGAAAAGAAAGTATCTTAAGGGTTAAGTATTTTGAAGTGGTTAAGATATACTTTTGGTTAAAAGAAAATTTGTAAAAAGATTAAGTAGTTTTTTTTCTTGAATTTGAATTATGATTGTTGGACTAAGAATATGTTTTAAAAGTTAAGTGCTTAATTAAGGCAATTTTTTAATTATTTTAGAAATGGAAAACGGAACGATCACAACCCAAGGCGTGCGCCCTAAGAGCGATCGTTAAAGGACCCAAGGAGTGCTAGACTCTGAAAGCCCACCTTTCCATTATTGAATTAAGAGAATGATTAGAAATATTAACCTAAATGGTTTATGATTTTAACTAAAAAGATTAACAAAAAAGGATTATGATTTAATTTGATTTGAAAAAAAGATATTTTTTTAAAAGTTAGGAAGTTAACTAGATTAGGAATTAAATAGAAAAGTCATTTTATGGATTTTTAGAATTAAAACTAAAATTAATTAATCAAATTAGAACTCAATACTTAATAAGATTAACTAAAAGTAGATTAATTAATTAATAGAAAAATTTTAATAAAGTCAACTAAATATTTTCAAGAGTTTTATTTTTAAAAGAAGTAAAATAAAATGTGTTTTTTAGGTTTTAATAATTAAATAAAATTAAGTTACTAAAAAAAATAACTAAAAGAAAACACTGGGCCGTAACAAAGAAACAACAGGGGTGAGGAAAAGAAATTCCTCTAGGCCCAACTTGGGAGGCCCCCGCAGGTTGAAGGGATTCTATGGGCCTCAATCAACTGAGTTGACCCCCAAGAATAGATCTGGGGCGTCCAATTCTTGTAGAGTCAAAGGTTACTCTCAATCCAAAGGCTGAGAACAACATGCATATGGTGGGGGAGTATGGCACATGCGCGCACAATAAAAATGGGTGACCGGTGACACATGTCACCGGTGGATACGACCACCCCACCACCTCATTTGCATTCACGTAATAAGCTAGGAAAGGAAAAAGCTAGGTTCATAATCCAATCTGTTTCTCTCTCTTCTTTCACGTCTCTCTCTCTCTGAAACACCTCATACCGGAACCCTAAAGTGGCCGGAGAAGCGGCGGCGCGCGGCGGCCGCCACCGTCTTCTCCGGCGAAACCCACACTAATCCTCAAATAGTCAACACAAACCCAACCTATTTTTCTACCATTTCTTCAAATCTAAAACCAATTTCCTCAAAATACCAAGAAATTTCCCAAATCGAGCCCGCCCCCAAACGAAACCCTAGTTCTAAATCAAACCACAACGAAGAAATTCACGCAATGAAAAGCAAGCTACTCTACTCAGAAATCAACGAATAACACAAGAGCAAGAAAATGGAGTTCTGATTGAAGATAAATAGGGCTTCTCGAACGGTACCTCTTGAAGATCTCCTCAGTATGAATTTCCAACCACGCTCAGGTATTTGGATCCCTCTTCCTTCTACTCAGTTTTCTTCTTCTCTTTTGATGTTTGCGATTGTTGTTGAAATGAGGTTGAGCTCACCTATATCAAAGTTTCGGTGTGAAACTCTGATATGTTTTTTTTGCATGAAACGAGCTTTTGTGAGGGGTGAGGATTTTCTCGCTGTAAGTATTCTTGCGCAGAGTAACGTTTTTTTTTTCTTCTTTTTTTTTCTTCATTGTTCTCCTCTCCTCCTTTTATAATAGAACTTTAGGGTTTGAAATTTTGAAAATGAGCTGAAGGATTTTTACATTAGGAATTTATGCTAATTAACCTTATGATGCCAAAAGAATGTCTTTCCACTTCGATGAATTCTGTGGTTTTTATGAATTTCTCTGTTACTACTTTCTTTGACTCAGAATCTGTTTTTACCAAATTATGAAATCTCTATGTCTACTACTCTTCTGAATCCCTGTGCTCTACCCTATTTTTGTCTGGCTGTACCTTCTGAATTTCTGCCTTGATTGTGATTTAACTTTGTGGTCCCCTGCTTTTGTTTTGTTCACGCAGATGGCATAATTTGAGCATGAAAGATGGTGATGAACTTGGATGTAAGTAGCACCTTTGGCAGTTTTTTAACTTCAAGATTAAAGTGAAAAAAAAACAACTTGATGGAACTAACATGAAGACTTGGTAAAGATAGAGAATAAAAACTCGGCATGGGCGAAAATTGGCGAGAAGAGGTTTAACACCTAGGATCATGAAGCTTGAAAATGCAACCTTGAAACGTAGCTCTTTAAGTACAGATTTGGTAAATTGTAGAATAGCATTGAGACTTTGTGCCTTGAAATTGTTCGGTTTATGTTTATATTTGATGTAATTTTTTTGTAAACACATTTTCCATTGGTATTCCTTTGTAATAATGTAATAATATTTAAAGCCTACTTGTTGGTGCCTTTGATTCTAAACTCCATTGCATTGGATCCTTCGCAAATTCGCAATTCAACCTTGGGAGCCAAACTTGCCATTTTGAAAAGTATAGTGGTTTATTAATCCCAACAACTCATCTGTTATCAATGCTTGAATGGTTAAAACCTTGGCCAAGCGTAGCAGCACGTTTATGATTCCTTTTGACTTTCTCATAGAAACATTAAGCCTTGAATAAGTTGATACTTTGTACTTGTTTAAAATGGGGGTAGTTTTGTAACCTTTGCAACAAAGACTTGGTATCCAAGTAGTATCTTTTGTTTTTTCATATGATTCTAACAATTATGGACTGGGTTGATAAGCATCATGGCACGAAATAAGACCACTCCCATGACTTTCTTATTAGATCATACCTTGGAACGACTCGTCTTGAGCTTGAAACATCCAAACCACTTGAGAATTTGATCATCACTTAGACACCTTACCCTAATAAAGTCTTGATAATGCCAACCAATTAAATCAAATTGAACCTTAACTTGGCTATTCACTTGAATTCAACCGACTAAGTCAAAGCTTGAAACTAACCGAAGCATGGCCTGAGAACAAACTATCGTACGATCTAAAATCCACCTGAAACCAATTAATCACAGTTTGACTAACTGACCATGAGCATAAGGGCACACCATTCTGCAAGAGCATGGGATCATAATAAACATAGGCAAAACCTCCATGACCTAACTTTCAAAGGATCATGGCCAACACCCAAATGATCATCTAGAGAAGGATTATTAAGCAACAAAACTCAATCGTTATAAGAAAAGTGAACAAAGATAGGACAAATTTGGGGTATGATAGATGCCCCTATCTAATTGTCTTGAACCCGAGAGAATGAACTGCTGCAAAGTGTTTATTTTAAGGGTGGAAGTCAATTAGATACCAAAAAACCCCAAAATTTGTCCGACAAAAGGTAAAGTGCCATGGAGTAAGAGTTGACAGAATGAAGTAGCGGGGTTCAAACTGAACAAAATAACTTGAGGTCCTTTGGGTGATCGAAGCAGTTCTTTATCCATTAAGGTTCTCCAATGATACCAAAGTAGTATCGCTGAAGGCAGACGATTCTATGGGTCGTCGAAGCACTCCCTTATCCATTAAGGTTCTCCGATGATACCAAAGCGGTATCTCTGCGGTGAATTTGCTGGGGGATGGTTGAGCAAAATTCCTATCGGAGGAAATGTGCTGGCTCTGGAGGGGAAAGCTCACCATAAACTTTCTAGGATATCCTCTGCTTGGGGAGTAAATAAAAGCAACAGCTGCTGGGATTGTCATTATCAACTGCATGGCTGAAGAATGACTTATTGGGGAATAGAATTCCTTGAGCACGTGCGGGGTACCAACTTCTTTAGAAGAACATTGTTGACTTTGATGGAGGACTGGGCAAGATGTTTGCGAATTGATCCTGGATCCTGTTATGATATGCTGGGGATGGATATGCCATGCATACAGGAATACAACCGAACTTGTTTACATGAGATGCATATGGGAATGCAACTGGACAAGGCTTTATTTCTAGTTTCCAAAGAAGGATTAATGGGGATTAGATGGAGCAAGGTGAAAGACTCACTAGGAATATTGGCATATTAACTCGGGGGTTAAAAGAAAGGTAAATATAAACTGTCCTCAACTCGGGGGTTGAAAGAAAGGTAAAGGTAATATCGACTCAGGGGTCGAGGAAATAAAGACGATATCGACTCGGGGGTCGAGAAAGTAAAGGCAAGGTAATTTATCAACTCGGGGGTTGAAGGAAATAACAAAATATCAACTCGGGGGTTGAAGGTAAAAGCAAATATCGACTCGGGGGTTGAAGGCAGAGATAAAAGCAATGTCGACTCGGGGGTCGAAGAAGATAAAGATAACAATGACTCGGGGTCAGCACAAGCAATAAAATGTCAACTCGGGGGTTGAAGATGTAATAATAATATCGACTCGGGGGTCGAGAAACTAAGGCAATATCGACTCGGGGGTCAAGAAAATAATGACAACATTGACTCAGGGGTCAAAAAAAAAACAATGTATATCAACGCGGGGGTTGAGGAAGGAAATAGGTTATTATGTATGCATATGGTGCTTGTATGTTGTATGTGATGCATATGTGGATGCAAGCAGGTTATTAGTTTTATGAAGGTGCCAGCAGGGTGGACTTTTGGAGGTGCCAAGCAGGGTTGGACTTTTGAGGTGAAAGGATTTGATTTCCCGTCACTTAGTACCTGATAGTGCCATTATCAGAGGATAGCTGTGGATGCTCTTGGTGCCCCAAGTTTGATACTTTGTAGAAATTGTGTTCTTAGTTCATGAGAGAACCTCACCTTTCTAGCTGATATGCCCTGAGGCTTGCAAATAAATGGTTGTATGAGCGCAGCGACATAACCAATGCATGTTGATTGCATGAGCATAGCGACTTATCCAGTGCATTCTGATGGTGCATTTGCCCTGCCCCAAGGCTTTTAATACTTGTTGAATTAGTGCATGACATGGCCAACTTGACCAACTTAAATGTATGAAGGGAATCTGTCCTGTCTGGAGGGTAATGAGATGATCTGCCCCAGTGTCTGGATCAGTGGTCTGCCCCTGTGTCTGGATTTGGCAGTGGTCTAGCCCTGTCTTGGCTTTTGAAAGACTTGCCTCAGATTGACTAAGTATTGCCTTGAAGGACTTGCCCCAGATTCACAAGGTTATGAGATAGTCTCAATTCGAGTCAGTGCCAACGAATGCTCAAGTTTTTCTCTAATTGCACTTTGTTGGAGATTCCAAAATGTCAAGTGTTGATTTGCAGCTAAAATTGATCGTTCAGAAATGGTAATTTTAATGCGACATTCATGCACGTTTTGAAAAATCATTTATTGGAATGATGTGAAAGTGTGTGACGAGTGAACCGTTAGTCCAAACGCATTGTTAATTTATCTGGTGCGTGAAAGATTCAACAAGAATATGACACCAATTCAAAAGACTAGCAAATTCGTAGGAGTCAGTTTACGCAACCTTGCTGTAGTATGCTTTCAGAATAAACCCCGCCTCAATTAGGTCTTTTGAGGGTTGTAACATGGTCTGGTTCACGGTTTAGAAACAAAGGATATAAGGCTCAAAGTTATATTTGTACCCACCCCTTCTTCGTGATGATCTTCAGCCCTACGTTCATTTAAATCGACACACGCTTAGATTTTGACAGTGTAAGAATGAAAATGAAGGTTCAAGATTCGCTTGAAATGACAGTCACTTTATTTTGTTTTGGATGGACGTCAGTGACCTTTTGATTTTTGATATGGTGGTCACTGAATCTTCTTTTTCTTGCTTGGGGATTTAAGGACCTTTTTTGTTTTTTTTCTTTTGATCCCTAATTTTGCATGGACTAATTTTATTCTACGAGTCCATCGGGATTGCCCTAATTTTTGCCTAAGTCTCCTTTGAGGTGCTCGACTTAGTAGGTTGATGATTTTTTGTTATTTTTTTGGTTTTGTTAAAGGATTGTGACTGCCAAGTCATGGGTATTGATGAACAACCGTCATGTCTTTTGGATTTAGCTTTGTGATTCGAGTGCGTAACTGAACACTACCCTGCCCCAGGTTGAGTGTAAGGGTTTGAATATCCGAAGGAAACTACTACTTCTAGGCTCGAAGTGGTTTACTAGGGATTAACTCCTTGTCTCTCTAGTGTTTGGGGATTTGAAACAATGCTTGTACATCCTTGGCAGGATTCTATCCGAAAGCATACCACCAGCAATTATGGGTATCTCGTTTTCGTCATCCTCCCTCCGATCTTTGCTAAACAACAATTTGGTAAAGAAAGTGAATGAGAGGTATAGATGAACTTTTTTTTTATATAAGTGAAGAAAATGAGAGCGAATGCGACGTGATTAGTTCAAAAAATGCATGATCACTTCATTAATATTACCATTAATAAACAACAATGTCTAAAAGCAAATAGCACATAACAAAAAGAAACTACAAATGCAAAAGATAAAAAAAGTCCAAGGATTGCCAGCTCTGAGGATGTTTTCCTATTTGAGAAAATGCCTCTTGGAATCTTCAAACTCATTTGGGCGAGATGCTGATACGCACAACCAAATTCCCATCTTGAAAAGATATGCTCTTCTTGTCAATCAAGTGTTTCACCTTGGCTTGGAACGCTTTGCAATCTTCAGTTGAGTGCCCCATTAATCCAGCATGATAGCCACAATGCGCCTTGGGATCGTACCCAGGAGGGTATGGTTCTGGCACCGGCTTGAGAGACTTGGGCTCCACTAGTGAGTTTCGGACTAGGTGCGGCAAAAGTTGACTGTACGACATAGGAACTAGGTGAAGAGGAGCAGTCCTTCTTTCCAAGTTGTTGCGGGACCTTATCTAATTCTGGCGTGGATTCTGACTTCCTCGGCCATGAGATCGTTGATTTGCATTGGGAGCAGCCCAAGGTTTTTGGTATGATGCCCTAGGCACTGTTGTTTGCCTTTTTGGGATCCAAAGGTTGATGTCATCATCATCATTAATATCAGTGGGATGTTTTCCAAAGTCCTTTTTCGGAGCCTCCCTAGAAAATGCAGCCTTTTTGGACTTCTCTACCAGCTCTCCTCCTGTGGAGGTGTTATTCAAGGCCATGGTTTCAACGTGATTATCAGAGAAATAAGACGTCTCGTCTGCCATAAGGTCGACCTTTTCCTTGTGGTACAAGATTCTGAGTGGTCCACAAAACTCTTGTATTTTCTCTTTGCCAGATCTTTGGATTAAACCATTCACGCTAGGGTCTTCTTTTCTGGTCAATTTTTGCAATTTGTTTCGAAAGCTTTCACATTCTTTGACAGCATGCCCTATGGTTCCAGTATGATACTCACACTCTACCCCTGAGTTGTCTTCCTCAAAGACTAGGCATTTCTTGTTAATAAGCTCTTGAACTTTATTCTTGAATGACCAACAGTCTTCAATAAAGTGCCCCCTCGCCCATTTATGGTATTCACACTGTGCATTATGATTATATCCAGGTGGAGGAGGGTTACGAGCCGGCCCAAGGGGGGTGAGTGCCACCATTGAACTCTGAATCGGGTAAGATAGCAGTTGTCCACATGGTATAGGAATAGGGTCAAGAATAGGGCGCAACTTAGACTTCTTATGGCCTCTCTGGTTTAGATTCTCATGCCCCTGGGACAGAATGGGTGCTGACCACTGATTATGAGGCTGTGAAAGAATTGGTCGGGGACAAAACCCAGGAGGAGCAACACACAATGGGTTATTCACTGCAGCTTGTGGAGTAGAAGGAAATGTGGGAGTAACACTCCTAGATGTTATGCCTTCTTGAAGCTTTTTCTTTCTTTTCCCCATAGTTGTTAAAGCTTCTGGCATCTGCTTCATCTTGCCTTTCATGTTGTTCATGCCTTTTCTCCACTCAACTTGATTCTGCTTCAAGTGTTCCATGGTTCTCCCAGAGCTACCTCAAGTCCAATATGTGCCTCGGGAAATCAACTGCGGGTTATGGACAAAGGATGGATGAGTTTTGGTTGGAAGGGTATGCCATGCAAATGAGATGCAAATGCAATGATATGCAAACAAATGCGATGCAGGAAGATCCGGGGTCCAGGATATCACGAGTAACTTCCCAACCCTCATAACAGGTAGGCTTTATAAGGATAGTTCTAGATTCTTTACCCATAAACCCACTCACGGGATAGCTCTTATGTTGATGGATATGGTTCCCAGGGTCTTGGACACTAATCGCGTCAACACCACGCAACAGGCTAGCTGCATTGTGACGGGGATACAAAAAGGTCTATCCTGAGTGTAGTCTTCATGCTAGGCCCACGAGAAGTGAGTCCTCGGAGACTAACACTATCGACCACCAAGATGGAAACTGGTGCTAAAAATGGTTCCCAGAGTCACGGACCCTTCATGAATCAAGTCGTGCGACAGGCTAGCTGTGTTACAACAAAATCTATGAAAAGGTCTACTCTAGGGGGAGCTTTCATGCTAGGCACACAAGGAGCGAGTCCTTGGGGACTAACACTAATTACTTCCAAAATCTAAACTAGGTGTTCTCTCTTCTTTTTCCAAGACTCGGGTATAGAGCCTTACTTGTGACATCATCCCAAGATCCAACAGACGAGTATGATAAACAACATATAATAAAGAGAAAGCAACACAAAGCAAATAAAGAAATAATAGGAGAAAATAAATAAGAATAAATCAAACAAGCGAAGCTAACACTCTCGAATCGAGTCAAGTTAGGCTTGACTCTTTCTAGCATAGGGCAATGCTGATCCCCAACAGAGTCGCCATTTGTCGTACCTCGAAAAATACGATCCTCGCGATGGACGCGGAAAGAACTGTTCGAAACAGAGTCACCACCAAACTTTATTTATCCCAAATGAGGGAAAGGAAAATATCGATAAAACCTTTAAAGGGAGATAAGAACATGGTCGTCGCAACCAAATTTGGGTTCGGGAGTCGATTACGCAGAGGGAAGGTATTAGCACCCTCTACGTCCGTTGTACTCAATGAGAACCTCTTGATTCGATTTGTGAGAAATGTTAGCTTGGTTTGTTTGTTTTCTTCTAAGGTAGATATTGTTTTCTATGGGGAAAATGAGTGGTTTTTTATTAGTGTGCTCGGCAAGGATTGAGAACCCTTATGCCTACGTATTCCCTCGTGCAATGGGAAAGTCAGAGCATTCGTAGTTCGTGGGACTACGGTTGTTTGGTTTGTGTTTTTTAAATGAACGAGTGTTTAATTCGCATTTTAACTGCTAAACGTTGGCTTGTCTGCTCGTCAAGGGAGGCTAAAACACTAGTTCATATGCGCGGAAGAATGGATTAAACAATGTTCTTTTTGTGAAAGTTATTTGAGTAAGAATTAAATGTATTAGAGATTTGATTGAGAAAAATGTTTGATTTGGACGTGTTTTAGGCGAACGAGAGTTTAGGTTGCATTCTAACTGCTAAACATTGGCTTGTCTGCTTACTAGGGGAGGCTGAAGCACGAGTTCATGTGCGCGAAAGAATGACTTAAACAATGTTCTTTAGGAAAAGTGTTTGAGTTGTGGATTAAGTGTATTAGGGTTTTAGTTGCGTGAGAAATATTTGGTTTGTTGAGTATTTTAGAGGAAGAACGACGACTATTCGATAAACGAGACGTCGGCCTCGCAACCAATTAATCGGGGTATTACTGAGATGCTAGATCTCAACGACTTTTTCATTCTTATTAATTACGAAATTGTGTTTGTTGGACAATAAGCTTCTTTGTCCACGTAATTAGGGCAAGTGTTTTAGGAACGAAAGATCGGAACAAACACAACCCAAAGCGTGTGCCTCAAAAGCGTTCATTCAAGGGCCCAAGAAGTGCTAGACTTCAAGAGTCCACTACTTTCGTAATTTGATTAGGAAAGATGATTTGAATTTTGATCGAAGTATTTTAATTATATGTGTTAAACCGGATTAGGGTTTGAATGAATTAAGAGTGATTAAGTATTTTAGTTGGGTTGAAAGTTTTCAAGTCTTGAAATGGAAAACTGAAACGAACACAACCCAAGGCGTGCGCCCCAAGAGCGATCGCTTCAAGACCCAAAGAGAGCTAGACTCTAAAAGCCCATTACTTCCAATGATTAATTGTGAAATGGCTTAAGAAACTTGACTTAAATATTCTATGAGAATATTTTAAGTATTAAAGCGTTGATTATGATTTTAAGAAAGCGTTTACTTAAATGATTTAATTGAATTGCACGTCTTAAGTATGGGGGTTTAAATAAATTAAGTGTTTTAGAATGAAAGACGGAACGATCACAACCCAAGGCGTGCGCCCCAAGAGCGATCGTTCAAGGACCCAAAGAGTGCGAAACTCCAAAAGCCCACTACTTCCACAATTAGTTAGGAAAAGGTTTAGAAATATTAACCTAAATATTTTAAGGCTTTAGTTTAATTAAGAAAATACTTAATGATTAGGAAAAGCTTTACGATTTAACTTAACTTGATAAAAACAAAAGGAGTTTAGTTAGATTAAACATTATAATTTAAGAAAAGAAAGTATCTTAAGGGTTAAGTATTTTGAAGTGGTTAAGATATACTTTTGGTTAAAAGAAAATTTGTAAAAAGATTAAGTAGTTTTTTTCTTGAATTTGAATTATGATTGTTGGACTAAGAATGTGTTTTAAAAGTTAAGTGCTTAATTAAGGCAATTTTTTTAATTATTTTAGAAATGGAAAATGGAACGATCACAACCCAAGGCGTGCGCCCTAAGAGCGATCGTTCAAGGACCCAAGGAGTGCTAGACTCCGAAAGCCCACCTTTCCATTATTGAATTAAGAGAATGATTAGAAATATTAACCTAAATGGTTTATGATTTTAACTAAAAAGATTAACAAAAAAGGATTATGATTTAATTTGATTTGAAAAAAATATATTTTTTTAAAAGTTAAGAAGTTAACTAGATTAGGAATTAAATAGAAAAGTCATTTTATGGATTTTTAGAATTAAAACTAAAATTAATTAATCAAATTAGAACTCAATACTTAATAAGATTAACTAAAAGTAGATTAATTAATTAATAGAAAATTTTAATAAAGTCAACTAAATATTTTCAAGAGTTTTATTTTTAAAAGAAGTAAAATAAAATGTGTTTTTTAGGTTTTAATAATTAAATAAAATTAAGTTACTAAAAAAAATAACTAAAAGAAAACACTGGGCCGTAACAAAGAAACAACAGGGGTGAGGAAAAGAAATTCCTCTAGGCCCAACTTGGGAGGCCCACGCAGGTTGAAGGGATTCTATGGGCCTCAATCAACTGAGTTAACCCCCAAGTATAGATCTGGGGCGTCCAATTCTTGTAGAGTCAAAGGTTACTCTCAATCCAAAGGCTGATAACAACATGCATATGGTGGAGGAGTAAGGCACATGCGCGCACAATAAAAATGGGTGACCGGTGACACATGTCACCGGTGGATACGACCACCCCACCACCTCATTTGCATTCACGTAATAAGCAAGGAAAGGAAAAAGCTAGGTTCATAATCCAATATGTTTCTCTCTCTTCTTTCACGTCTCTCTCTCTCTGAAACACCTCATACCGGAACCCTAAAGTGGCCGGAGAAGCGGCGGCGTGCGGCGGCCGCCACCGTCTTCTCCGGTGAAACCCACACTAATCCTCAAATAGTCAACACAAACCCAACCTATTTTTCTACCCTTTCTTCAAATCTAAAACCAGTTTCCTCAAAATACCAAGAAATTTCCTAAATCGAGCCCGCCCCCAAACGAAACCCTAGTTCTAAATCAAACCACAACGAAGAAATTCACGCAATGAAAAGCAAGCTACTCTACTCAGAAATCAACGAATAACACAAGAGCAAGAAAATGGAGTTCAGATTGAAGATAAATAGGGCTTCTCGAACGGTACCTCTTGAAGATCTCCTCAGTATGAATTTCCAACCGCGCTCAGGTATTTGGATCCCTCTTCCTTTTACTCAGTTCTCTTCTTCTCTTTTGATGTTTGCGATTGTTGTTGAAATGAGGTTGAGCTCACCTATATCAAAGTTTCGGTGTGAAACTCTGATATGGTTTTTTTTCATGAAACGAGCTTTCGTGAGGGGTGAGGATTTTCTCACTGTGAGTATTCTTGCGCAGAGTAACATTTTTTTTTCTTCTTTTTTTTTTCTTCGGTGTTCTCCTCTCCTCCTTTTATAATAGAACTATAGGGTTTGAAATTTTGAAAATGAGCTGAAGGATTTTTACATTAGGAATTTCTGCTAATTAACCTTATTGATGCCAAAAGAATGTCTTTCCACTTCGATGAATTCTGTGGTTTTTATGAATTTCTCTGTTACTACTTTCTTCGACTCAGAATCTGTTTTTACCAAATTATGAAATCTCTATGTCTACTGCTCTTCTGAATCCCTGTGCTCTACCCTGTTTTTGTCTGTTGTACCTTCTAAATTTCTGCCTTTATTATGATTTAACTTTGTGATCCCCTGCTTTTGTTTTGTTCACGCAGATGGCATAATTTGAGCATGAAAAATGGTGATGAACTTGGATGTAAGTAGCACCTTTGGCAGTTTTTTAACTTCAAGATTAAAGTGAAAAAAAACAACTTGATGGAACTAACATGAAGACTTGGTAAAGATAGAGAATAAAAACTTGGCACGGGCAAAAATTGGCGAGAAGAGGTTTAGCACCTAGGATCATGAAGCTTGAAAATGTAGCCTTGAAACGTAGCTCTTTAAGTACAGATTTGGTAAATTGTA
Source organism: Lathyrus tuberosus (assembly GCA_022829125.1). Lineage (NCBI taxonomy): Eukaryota > Viridiplantae > Streptophyta > Magnoliopsida > Fabales > Fabaceae > Lathyrus > Lathyrus tuberosus. The sequence goes on along the minus strand of JALAZF010000057.1, from coordinate 10,458,468 downwards.
GAATAGCATTGAGACTTTGTGCCTTGAAATTGTTCGGTTTATGTTTATATTTGATGTAATTTTTTTGTAAACACATTTTCCATTGGTATTCCTTTGTAATAATGTAATAATATTTAAAGCCTACTTGTTGGTGCCTTTGATTCTAAACTCCATTGCATTGGATCCTTCGCAAATTCGCAATTCAACCTTGGGAACCAAACTTGCCATTTTGAAAAGTATAGTGGTTTATCAATCCCACCAACTCATCTGTTATCAATGCTTGAATGGTTAAAACCTTGGCCAAGCGCAGCAGCACGTTTATGATTCCTTTTGACTTTCTCATAGAAACATTAAGCCTTGAATAAGTTGATACTTTGTACTTGTTTAAAATGGGGGTAGTTTTGTAACCTTTGCAACAAAGACTTGGTATCCAAGTAGTATCTTTTGTTTTTTCATATGATTCTAACAATTATGGACTGGGTTGATAAGCATCATGGCACAAAATAAGACCACTCCCATGACTTTCTTATTAGATCATACCTTGGAACGGCTCGTCTTGAGCTTGAAACATCCAAACCACTGGAGAATTTGATCATCACTTGGACACCTTACCCTAATAAAGTCTTGATAATGCCAACCAATTAAATCAAATTGAACCTTAACTTGGCTATTCACTTGAATTCAACCGACTAAGTCAAAGCTTGAAACTAACCGAAGCATGGCCTGAGAACAACCTATCGTATGATCTAAAATCCACCTGAAACCAATTAATCACAGTTTGACTAACTGACCATGAGCATAAGGGCACACCATTCTGCAAGAGCATGGGATCATAATAAACATAGACTAAACCTCCATGACCTAACTTTCAAAGGATCATGGCTAACACCCAAATGATCATCTAGAGAAGGATTATTAAGCAACAAAACTCAATCGTTATAAGAAAAGTGAACAAAGATAGGACAAATTTGGGGTATGACACCCCTGTAGAGGGTCCACATGTTGTCATTTCTTTGGACTTCACCTCCTTGGTTTTGTGCTCTTGTTCTTCTGGTCTTGCTTCAACTGACCCTTGTGTGTATCAACTGTCTTGGAGGACTGACTCATGTTGGCTGTAGTAAGAAGCAGTTTGGTGTAGTTTATACAACTCAAATGGAAACCCTTATTTGTATCGCCTGGTCTGTCAAAGTTGTTTGGTGTCTGTGCACCTCTTTCTGTTGAGTAATGTGTCACTCTTTCCAAGCTGTGTTACAACTGTTTTTATTGGTACTTGACCATGTTTGACTAGGTGTCAGAACATTGGGCTTGATGTTTTGGCCAATTGTGGCTAAAAAGGGGGAGAGTAGTTGGCTGTGATGTCTTGGCTTAGTAGTTGGCTTTGCTGTTGGTTGTTAGTTGAAATAGTGTTGTTGCTGGTCCCTTGGCTTGAAGGGGAGTTTGAGTTTTGATTGGTGTGCAGCTGCTGAATGTTAGATGTGTTTTGGTGTGTTTCTGCTGCAGGTGTCTCTGATGTGCGCTGATATTATTTTAGCCAAAATTAGCCAAAGGGGGAGATTGTTAGTTCTGTTATTGGCAGCAATTTTGGTAAAACAATGTGTTTGTTCAAGATGTCATGTCTGATGTCTTAACATGTGCTTCAAACATTCTTCTTGTGGTGTGTTGTTTGGTATTGCAGCTTTTGTGCATGATGTCAAGACTGATGTCTTAACATCTGTGGACAGAACATCATGTCAAGACTGATATGTGGTTTAAGGCTGCGTGTTAATTGTTATGTTTTGAGAGATTCTGTTTGTGAGATTGCAGGCGAAATTCTTGGAGAAGATTTATTCAGATGCAATCGTTTGTTTCTATATTTATGGCGAAAAGATTTGAAGATAAATTATGTTTTCATTGTGCATCAAATCTGTGTTTTTCACATAGCCCAAGCCCAAGAATCTGTTTCTATTTAAAGAAGTCTCAACCCTACTTGGACGATACAAAGACAAGAGATTGTGTACAGAGTGTCAAGTATTACAGTTTATGTTTTCGTCTGTGTATTGTGAGCCATTCATTCGTCTGTTTTGATGTTTGAATTGGACTGATTTAGTTGTGTTGTAATTTGTCCACTCTAAGCTTTTAAGCACGAGTGTTTGTTCTTGATTAAAGCTTTTAAGCAAGATCAAGTATTGTCATTGAAGTGTGATCTTCTAATATTCGTAACTTTCTATTGTCATCACTGCTGTGATAGAGGGGAAGTGAGAGGCGTCTCATATCTAAGAGTGTCTTAGGTAGAAGTGTCATTGGGTAGTGATTAAGTGAATAGGTTGTTAACTTGTATATTGATTGTAAAGTCTATGAATTAATACTACTGATAGTGCAAATCCTCCTTGGCTTGGTAGCCCCCAGACGTAGGTTGTTAGACCGAACTGGGGTGAACAATTCTCTGTGTTTATTTATTGCTCTCAAGTGCTGTTCTTTTATTGTCTTGTTCATATAGCAGATATTGATGTTGTGACATCTCACTTAACATCACATATCTGATACCATAATTTCAATTGGTATCAGAGCAGGTCATCCTGCTCTGTATCTAGGTGAGATCTAGGGCTGTTACTTTCTGGTGCAATGGACAAGGAGAGTGGTGGATTTGTGAATAGACCCCCTATTCTAGATGGATCAAATTATGACTATTAGAATCCTCGCATGGTTTCATTTCTGAAATCTTTAGACAGCAGGGCTTGGGAGGCTGTTCTGACAGAATGGAAACATCCTGTCATTGTGGGAAAAGATGGTGTGTCAAAGCTAAAACCTGAGGAGGAGTGGACCAAGGAAGAAGATGAACTCGCTCTTGGGAATTCTAAGGCCTTGAATGCTTTATTTAATGGTACTGACAAGAATATTTTTAGGCTGGTCAACACATGTGAAGTGGCTAAGGAGGCTTGGGATATCCTGAAAATAACTCATGAAGGAACTTCCAAGGTCAAGATGTCAAGACTTTAACTGTTAACAACTAAGTTTGAAAGTTTGAGGATAAAAGATGAAGAGACCATTCATGATTTTCACTTATATACTTGAACTGTCAAATGCTTCTAGTGCCCTAGGAGAGAGGATGTCTGATGAGAAGCTGGTAAGAAAAATTCTCAGATCTCTTCCCAAGAGATTTAACATGAAGGTGACTGCTATAGAGGAAGCTCAAGACATCATCCAGATGAGGGTAGATGAATTGATTGGTTCACTTCAGACATTTGAATTAGGGTTGAATGACAGATCTGAAAAAGAAGGTCAAAAGCATAGCTTTGGTGTCTAGTACAGAAGATGATGAGAAAGAGTATGGTCCTGAAACTCAGGAAGAGCTATCCAATGCCATTGTTCTGCCGAGAAGATAGTTTAATAGGGTTTTGAAAAGAATTGACAGAAGCTATAAACCTAATGTCAAGAACATCACATCTGACATCAACAGGTCAGGTGATCAGATGAAGAAAACAAGAACTGAGGAGAAGCCTAATTATGACAAAGGAATCCAATGTCATGGATGTGAGGGTTATGGTCATATCAGAGCTGAATGCCTTACATATCTTAAGAAGCAGAAAATGGGCTTATCTATGTCCTGGTCTGATACTGAAAGTGAGGAAGATGAAGAGACTGCCAAGCAGGTTAGGGTATTGACTGGAAGGTATACATCTGATGATGATTCTAGGGATGAAGAGAGCACATATGATGAGCTTACAGATTCTTATAGAGAGTTATGCATTAACAGTGAAGAAGCCTGTCAAGAAGGGGAGAGGCAGAAGAAGATCATTGGTCAACTCAAGGCTGAAAAGACAGAGCATCTGGAAACCATTGCCAAGCTGGAAGATGAAGTATTTGTGCTGAACTTTAAACTTGAATCTATGTCCAAGTCTATCAGAATGCTGAATAGTGGAACTGATGTTCTAGACAAGATTCTTGATGTTGGAAGAACTACAGGAGACAAAAATGGGTTGGGATTCAACAGTGGATCTGCTTCAAATGATGTTAGGACTCCCTCTAGGAAGAAATTCAGGCGCTGGAGATGCCATCATTGTGGGAGCTTTGGACACATAAAGGCTTTCTGTTATAAGTTGCATGGGTATCCTAAGAGTACTTCTAATTGTGCACCCAGACAGGTCATTCATAAAGGTAATCAAGTCATCAAGCAAAAGAAGCAATGGGTCTCGAAAACTGATGTTGTCAGCTTGATAGCTCATACTTCTCTTAGAGTCTCTGCTAAAGAAGACTGGTACTTTGACAGTGGCTGTTCAAGACACATGACAGGAGTGAAGAATTTGTTGGTGGATGTTAAACTTCATTCTTCTGGCCATGTGACATTTGGTGATGGTGTTAAAGGAGAAATCAAGGGTGTGGGAAAGATGAATTATGAAGGTACACCTAGACTTGATGATGTACTGCTAGTCAAGGGGTTGACAGCAAATTTGATCAGTATTAGTCAACTATGTGATCAAGGACTCATAGTTAATTTTACAAAAACTGAGTGCATTGTCACAAATGAGAAAGGTGAAGTTATCATGAAGGGTGCTAGGTCTAAGGACAATTGTTACCTATGGGTGTCACAAGACTCAAGTTCATCCACATGTGTTCTTGCAAAAGAAGATGAAGTCAAAGTATGGCATCAAAAGTTGGGACATCTACATCTGAATGGAATGAAGGAAGTTGCTGATGTCCTGGATGATGTTGGAACATTTGTTGATGATGTATTAACAGAAGCTGAAGGCAGAAGTGGAAATCCCAGTCCTACTGCTGCTGAACCTGAACCAGAGCAGCCTAACAAGGGACCATCCATCAGAGTGCAAAAGGACCACCCAAAAGAGCTTATCATAGGTGATCCAAACTCAGGGGTTACCACTAGGTCAAGAGAAGTTGTGTCAAATTCTGCTTTGTATCCAAAATTGAGCCCAAAAATGTTAAAGAAGCCTTGAAAGATGAATTTTGGATTAATGCCATGCAAGAAGAGCTGGGACAATTCAAAAGGAATGAAGTGTGGGATCTTGTACCAAGACCTGATGGAATAAATGTGATTGGCACCAAGTGGGTTTACAAGAATAAATCTGATGAACAAAGAGTGGTCACCAGAAATAAGGCTAGACTGGTTGCCCAAGGTTACACTCAGATAGAAGGAATTGATTTTGATGAAACTTTTTCTCCTGTGGCCAGACTGGAATCTATCAGGTTACTCTTAGGTGTGGCTTGTAACCTCAAATTCAAGTTATTCCAGATGGATGTAAAGAGTGCTTTCTTGAATGGGTACTTAAATGAAGAAGTTTATGTAGATCAACCCAAGGGGTTTATTGATCCAACATTTCTTAACCATGTCTACAAACTAAGGAAAGCTCTTTATGGATTAAAGCAAGCACCTAGAGCTTGGTATGACAGGCTTACTGAATTCTTGTCTCTGAATGGTTACAAAAAAGGAGGAATTGACAAGACATTGTTTGTCAAAGAGGAAGGAGGAAAACTGCTGATAGCTCAAATATATGTTGATGACATAGTGTTTGGTGGGATGTCAGAAGCAATGGTTCAACATTTTGTGAAACAGATGCAGTCTGAGTTTGAGATGAGTCTTGTTGGTGAACTCTGCTATTTTCTGGGTCTGCAAGTTAGACAAATGGAAGACTCCATATTTATCTCTCAGAGCAAGTATGCAAAGAATATAGTCAAGAAGTTTGGTCTAGAGAATGCTAGTCACAAGAGGACATCTGCTCCTAGTCACCTGAAGCTGTCCAAGGATGAACATGGAGTGAGTGTGGATCAAAGCCTATACAGAAGCATGATTGGAAGCCTACTGTATCTCACAGCGAGCAGACCTGATATCTCCTTTGCTGTAGGAGTTTGTGCCAGATATCAATCTGAACCTAAGGTTAGCCACATGAATCAAGTAAAGAGAATTCTGAAATATGTGAATGGTACTAGTGACTATGGTATTCTATATAGTCATGGATCAGGCACTGAACTGAGTGGATATTGTGATGCTGATTGGACAGGGAGTGCTGATGATAGAAAAAGTACTTATGGAGGATGCTTCTTCTTAGGGAACAATCTTGTCTCGTGGTTTAGCAAAAAGAAGAACTATGTGTCTCTCTCTACTGCTGAGGCTGAGTACGTAGCAGCAGGAAGTAGTTGTTCACAACTGGTTTGGATGAAGCAAATGTTAACTGAATACAATGTCAAGCAAGATGTCATGACATTGTACTGTGATAATCTGAGTGCAATCAATATCTCCAAGAACCCAATTCAACATAGCAGGACTAAGCATATTGACATACGTCATCATTTTATAAGAGATCTGGTTGAAGATAAAGTGGTTGCTTTAGAACATGTTGCTACGGAAATGCAATTAGCTGATATTTTTACTAAGGCCTTAGATGCAAATCAATTTCAAAGTTTAAGAAGCAAATTAGGGATCTGCATATATGAGGATTAGTAGAATTTTGTTGGTGTGCAGGAAGGTGAATTTTAGTGCTGTTGTCTTATGTGTGTAAGCTTATCTCTTTGGTGAAATTGTCAAAATAAGAATGTTTGGAAACAAACAAGAACATTTTTATTACTGGAAGTACTCAATTTTACAATTTTTTCAGAAACTACAAGCAAAGAGTTTTCATGTTTGGATTCAGCTATTCATTCCAACCACCTGAGTTAATGAAATTAACCCAATCTTCATCTGCCTCATCCTCAGAATCATGTAGTTGCACCTGAGCCTTCTTGATGGTCTTCATCCTTGTTTCTGTTTTTCTTCCTGTCCTTGTTGCCCCTGTAGAGGATCCACCTGTTGTCATTTCTTTGGACTTCACCTCCTTTGGTTTTGTGCTCTTGTTCTTCTGGTCTTGCTTCAACTGACCCTTGTGTGTATTAACTATCTTGGAGGACTGACTCATGTTGGCTGTAGTAAGAAGCTGTTTGGTGTAGTTTTTACAACTCAAATGGAAACCCTTGTTTGTATCGCCTGGTCAGTCAAAGTTGTTTGGTGTCTGTGCACCTCTCTCTGTTAAGTAATGTGTCACTCTTTCTAAGATGTGTTACAACTGTTTTTATTGGTACTTGACCATGTTTGACTAGGTTTCAGAACATTGGGCTTGATGTTTTGGCCAATTGTGGCTAAAAAGGGGGAGAGTAGTTGGCTGTGATGTCTTGGCTTAGTAGTTGGCTTTGCTGTTGGTTGTTAGTTGAAATAGTGTTGTTGCTGGTCCCTTAGCTTGAAGGGGAGTTTGAGTTTTGATTGGTGTGCAGCTGCTGAATGTTAGATGTGTTTTGGTGTGTTTCTGCTGCAGGTGTCTCTAATGTGCACTAATATTGTTTTAGCCAAAATTAGCCAAAGGGGGAGATTGTTAGTTCTGTTATTGGCAGCAATTTTGGTAAAACAATGTGTTTGTTCAAGATGTCATGTCTGATGTCTTAACATGTGCTTCTAACATTCTGCTTGTGGTGTGTTGTTTGGTATTGCAGCTTTTGTGCATGATGTCAAGACTGATGTCTTAACATCTATTGACAGAACATCATGTCAAGACTGATATGTGGTTTAGGGCTGCGTGTTAATTGTTATGTTTTGAGAGATTCTGTTTGTGAAATTCTTGGAGAAGATTTATTCAGATGCAATCGTTTGTTTCTATATTTAGGGCGAAAAGATTTGAAGATAAAATATGTTTTCATTGTGCATCAAATCTGTGTTTTTCACAGAGCCCAAGCCCAAGAATCTGTTTCTATTTAAAGAAGTCTCAACCCTACTTGGACGATACGAAGACAAGAGATTGTGTACTGAGTGTCAAGTATTAGGGTTTGTGTTTTCGTCTGTGTATTGTGAGCCATTCATTCGTCTGTTTTGATGTTTGAATTGGACTGATTTAGTTGTGTTGTAATTTGTCCACTCTAAGCTTTTAAGCACGAGTGTTTGTTCTTGATTGAAGCTTTTAAGCAAGATCAAGAATTGTCATTGAAGTGTGATCTTCTAATATTCATAATTTTTCTATTGTCATCACTGCTGTGATTGAGGGGGAGTGAGAGGTGTCTCATATCTAAGAGTGTCTTAGGTAGAAGTGTCATTGGGTAGTGATTAAGTGAATAGGTTGTCAACTTGTATGTTGATTGTAGAGTCTATGAATTAATACTACTGATAGTGCATTTCTTCCCTGGCTTGGTAGCCCCCAGACGTAGGTTGTTAGACCGAACTGGGTGAACAATTCTCTGTGTTTATTTATTGCTCTCAAGTGCTGTTCTTTTATTGTCTTGTTCATATAGCAGATATTGATGTTGTGACATCTCACTTAACATCACATATCTGATACCAGAATTTCAGGTGGGATGGTGTGATGATATGATACAGTGAGGTACCACTATAAGTAACCATCATCACATTGCGAGGCGTGTTGAACCGTAACTGCGTGATCTCTAATGGCACAACCAGAGCTGATGATGTTACTCTGAAACCACCTATCAATGCCCGCAGATGGAATATCCAGAATTGGTCGTGGGATGCTGTGAACATAACCATATTGTCCTAAACACCTCTCAGGAAAGTGTCTAATGGCCACGATCTCCCACGACATATAACCTGAATACAAAGAAGAGTCATCAAACTCGCGATGGACTCTATGACCAATGTATGGTGTCCATATGACATTATTTACAATCAGCGCATCTAGCCTCCTCATGTACTTCGCAACACCACCAGGATGTGACTGTATGACCCTCTATCTCCTTGCCTATGGGGACCCCGCTGGGGAATGCTACACCCTCTTATCATAGATGGTGGAGAAATGCTCGTATATCCAACACTGATATCAAAACACATACAAACACAATAAATAATAATTAAGAAATGTTATTAATAACAATTAAATAAGAACTCGCCAATAAATAATAATTTCAAGTATACCTGTAATAGACTCAAATAACCAGCAAACTGTATGGTCTCAAATAGTGTCGTCGCTCTAAGTGTTCTATATAGGATGGTCAACACACCGTACCCCCAAGCCCAATTGGTTACATCAAGACTACTCTATAGCCACACGTACTAGGAATTAATATAAACACCCGACTTGTCTGCAAAAAGAGTATATGCTACTAGATGTAGCATGTATACCTTAGCTACTAGATGAAGCCTCATACCTCTGTGCCGCAATAAGATCCTCGTACATATCCCGAACCCAAGAAATATGAAAGTGAACGCCATATTGAATTCAAACTCCTTCAGGACAACCTCCTCGGAAACTCCCAAATCTCATACAACAGTCAAACATGCAAGCGACGGGCTAATAACAGGAGCTGTGAAGAATTTATGAGCGGTGGGAAGATGGAACAGTGAGGAGACATCATCCAGAGTGATAGTCATCTCCCTAAACAGAAGATGAAATGAAGATGTCTCTTTGTGCCATCTCTCAACAAAAGCAGTAAGTAGTGAAGGATCGAGCATGGCGAGGGACCAGTGAGCAAAATCAAAGAGCTTAAAATCAAGTACAATGTGTCTGAACTGCTCAGGCATCAGAGTCTTTGGGAAGTTCTTCAGCTTCGACCCGTGCGATGTCACCTTCAATGGGAGACGGTCCTGTTACAATCAAATTTAGAAAATTAGTAGTTAGATTTCATGGCATAATAATAAATAAATTAAAGTTAAACATAAAATATATATACATCTTTATGCGATAGTCGGTATGCCACATGGTCAGCATACTCAATAAGCATCGATCGGTCAATGGGTTATCCCGGGAATCCTTCATCAGTATGCACAGACGACCCGGTCAAAGAAGTTGTAACCTCTGTGTCAGCAGTAATAGATGGGATCGGATCAGCAACAACGCATATGGCTTGACCACCTCATCTGCAATAGCGGCATCTCACTGGACCATGTTATCTGCAACAAGGCATCTGGTTGGACCACCTCATATGTCACCTCATCAGCAACCTCATCAACAATATGTGTCGCATTTGTCTCGACCGATGGGTCATGAATATCCTGAACATGAACACCTTCAGCATCATCTCAGGGCTGCTCAACTGATGTAATTGCTCGATTTTGGGTGCTACGGGGTGCGCAGAACTTCCCCTGCTCAGCCAACCGTTTCCGGTGTGAACCAGTTGGAACCACTAGTCCATCCCGTATCTAGGAAGACTCAGTCTCAACAGTCATAGTCGGGTCTGCCGCTCTATCTGTTGTTTTGCTTGCAATAATGTCATCTCTGCCCCTGTATTTCACTGCAGAAAAACAAAAAAAGAAAAAAAATTAATAACTATCGAAAATTTCACTAATTTTTAAATTTTCCTATTTTTTTTTGAAAATTATGAAATTTCAGGAGATTTGCATGTCATTTGTACTGTAAATTATGAAGTTTTCAGGATAAATATTTTAGCAATTACTAAAATTTTTGAAATTTACGATAAAAAAATCACGTAAAATTCGATATTTATGATAAAAAAAACACTGTTTTTGAAATTTCTGGTAGACTAATTTGAATTTTCAGTACCACTCCAAAGAATTCTAAATCCGCGCGTGTGAAATGTGAATTTCAAAAAATAAATGAAAAAGAGTAAAATATAGAGAATATCAAATATAAGTGTGGGGTGGCAAAGTTAAAATTTAGATCTTTTCCTCTATTATCCGCTGCTAACTCTAAAGTCTTGATAGTGTATTTCCTATCTCTAAATTTAAGCTCAAATGATCACGATCAATATAACATTATCAATTTTTATCGAAAAATTTGCAAATGAATATGGCCTCTTTTTAATATTAAAAAGTGGCGAGGCAGGAACCTTTATTTGAGATAAAAAGGGGATGGTCTCACCTCCAAGAAATGAGAATAATATATGGTCTTATTGGATCCGACTATTCAATTTTGTCTGATTGCTACTACCGTGACTCATCACCTACACTTTCTCATGTTGTACAAACTACAAAGGACCTACTATGAAACTCAACATGGAGTGACCCCTACCTTTAATAACCACATTATTGATAAAAAAATGTCATCAACAAAATTCATACTTTTGAAACACTTTCTCTTTAATTTTTTAGCATTTTCTTCTTGACAAAATAATTTGTGAGTCCATTTTTGGCGGATGATAGTATATCTGTATCTTTACATACACTGGTACATGAGAAACACTTTTTATTTATTTACTTACGTGAAAAAGAGATTTTATTTGTAAGATAATGAAGATGCGATAAGAAGATTTCCACAATTATTTTTTAAACCTAGGGTTCTAATAAAAGACAACACAAAATTATGGTAAATAAAAAAAATATATTTTCAATAATTTCTTAATTCCTTCTCAACAAGTCAAATGACTTTAAATAGAAGGAAACCCTAATAGGTTGAACTAATGGGTCTGGCCCAATACAAAAGAAAGACAATAAAATACTAATAATTTAATTCATAATCACCCATCCACTTGGGCTTGTTTCTGGTCCATGTGGACCTACTAACATTACTATCCGGCCCAAAAGCATTCTTGACCTCAAGGATGGGTTGAACGTTGGGTTTGGGAGAATTGAAGCTTGAGGCCTAATTTGGTGGCCCATGGTTACTACAAGAAGCCAGGTTTGTCGTTTTTGAACTTGGAGTGGCAGACAAGGAAGTGTGGGAAACAACTGTGGGGCGTTGGGAAGTGGTACTAGTTGTCGTGTGAGATAAAGGTGTAAGTGGCTTTAATGCTTTGTCACATGGGGAAGGGTTAGGTAGCTGTAGAGGCATGGGTTTATGAACAAAAACAGGCTATAAAGTGGGTTTACTTCTATCACATGGTAAAGTAGCTAACGGTTGGGATTGGCTTTTGTGGGTCTCGAGGCCATCTAGTGGTGGAGAGGGGAATTACATGTATCTGTTAGAATCCTTCAAGTCAGAAGGTAGGATAAGGTTACCATCCATCTTCAAAGTATTGTTCAATTCAGCGTACTAGCCTTGATAAGTGTCTACTCTCTCTCTAATTTCACTTCCCAATTTTCTTTGTTCTCTCTCCGTGCTTCTTTTCTCTCTCACCTTGTCTTTCTGAAAGTTGAACTCATCTAGCAACTTATCTTTATGAAAATTTAAGTCTTCTTGCAACGATTTTGAAGACTTATGCGGATGGTCTCCATGCATGGGTTCTTCCTGATTCTTCGAACTTGCATGTGAGCTATGTTCTTCGTTTTCCTCTGTAAGGTTCGAAATCAACGATGTTTCCTCTGAAACTTCAAACTCTTTTGGAATCGGTGTGTATTACGAATGAGGGTCAGAACCGTTGAAAGCTCGAAGTTGAGATACGTGGAAAACGAAATGGATTCGTGAAGATGATGGCAAGTCCAGTTTGTAAGAAACCTTTCCGATCCGTTGAAATATTTTGAAGGGTCCAAAGTAGCGTTTTGAGACAGATGACATTGAACTGAAACCCAACGGTACGGTTGAAGGTGGAGTAAAACGAGATCTATTACTTCAAAGGTACACTAATGTGTTTTTTTGTTAGCTTGGTTCTCCATGTTCTTTCTGCTTCTGCCCAGATTTTGTTTCAAAGTCTGAAGTATTTCGTTTCATTTTTGCAGGGACCCATCCACGTCAGAGCTAGGAGACAAACCTGTGATGTACTGAGGGGAGACTGGTGATGGTCGGCCATAGAGAGCTTCAAAGGGAGTCATGCCGATCGAGCTATGAAGGACTGTGTTGTGCCAGAATTTGGCCAAGTGTAAGTATTGGAACCACTGCTTTGGTTGTTCGCTTGTAAAACATCTGAGATAAGTCTCTAAGCAGAGATTAATAACCTCTGTCTATCCATCTGTTTCAGAATGGTACGTTGTGCTCTACTTCAAGGTGGTACCTTGTGCGCGGAACAACTCTTTCCAAAAGGTATTGAGGAAGAGAGGGTCGCGGTTGTAACACCCCAATTCCCATCGCGAATAAATAATACATAATTAAATCAGAGTAAGTGAAAATTTATTTTTCCGACAGAAACAAGGATGCCACACCAATAGAAAGAAATCACAATCCCTGCTCATAGAGTTTTGATACATAACACAAAATGGAATAACCTCAAACGGAAAATTTTTCCATATAAAAGGAAAGGTCAATTATGGAATAAAGCGTAAAGATCCATAACTGACTTGTTTTACAAAATAAATTATTTTATAACGTCAAAATGTACATACAAAAGTAATACAAAATATATTCAACAAATGTATACATATATAATAAAAGCGTTCCCCGACTCCCGTGTTACGTATCAGAGCAGACAGACTGACAACAGGATGGAGAACTAATCTTCACAAAAGCCTCCAAGACTACTAATCTGCAATTGCCTCATAGAGCAACAAACCACAGTAGAAGGGTGAGAAATAACAACTAAATCAGGATTGCATAATAATATGCAACACATATAAATTCACATGCATAATTATTCTCACCACAAGTATCACATACTAATACACATAGCAAGCCACAGATACATAACATATTTCTAACAATCCAACAACATGGCATATATCAATTATACCAACATAATCACCTATTCACACATAAGGCATACCACAGTCATAACATATGGAAACACACCACCACATCACATAGCATATGTCTATGCATAAAACATATTATCCACAACCAATGCATTTATCACATATGCACATCAATTCACCGATCCAAACATAAATCTCAACACATACTCAATCAATTCATGATTTTCCACACATAATCAATCCATTCATGATTTTCCACACATAATCAATCCATTCATGATTTTCCACACATAATCAATCCATTCATGATTTATGCAAATGCAAAGAGACCGACACAACGACTCTATGCAAATTCGGTACCATCCATCCATCAATCTCATCACTAGTCCACTCAGGAACTATTGGAACCATCGCTTGTTACTTAGTGTAACTCCCCGTCGGGAAAACGATGTTTAGGGATCGTTCACACCTCTTTGTACAAGGCACACGGCGTTTATGGATCGTTCACACCTTTTTGTATAAGGCACACGACCCGATCGCTCACACCTCTTTGTATAAGGCACACGATCGTCCATAATCATCGCTCACACCTCTTTGTATAAGGCACACGATGTTATAGCGGATTCCCTCTAGAACCGTTTCGTCGCTCACACCCCACAAGGGCACATGACATCACAAGATGCATATCATGTTGCATGTCATATACGACTCATGCCAATCAAATGCACATACATAATTCACCCATATGAATTATCTCAACATCACATTTCATGCATTAGAAATCATTTCACACAATGCATTTCAAACCATAAAGGCCACCAAACAACATACATTGAATTTCGCATAAACAATGCATTTCATCATAACAACATACATTGATATTCAATCAAACAATGCACTTTACCACATAACAACATCACTAATCATGCATTGCAATCACACCCAAAATGATGCATTTATTTCTCCACAAGACCACAAACCATCATCACAACATTTCATCACATATGTTCACATCATATAACATCACACAAGTCATACGATATATCTCAAAAGCATATTGCATGATAACACATCAAATACACTCAATTAAAAGGGTAAAAGTCGATAAAATGACACATTATCAAATTCCCAACATAATTAAGTCGTCCAACAATATCAAAACTATTTTAATAAGAAAGAAAATATCATTAGCTTCCTAACGGTACAAAGAACACCTTGATCCGAGTTACGGATCAAAAGTTACGGCATCGGACGCGAAATCGGGAAAGAAATCGCGAAATGACAAAATTCTGCAATCGTGCTGGCCATACGTGTAATGCCCTGAGCCATACGCGTATTGTCTTGCTCACTCGCCCATTCCATACGCGTATTGCCCAACTTGATACGCGTATGGGCAGAGACTGATTTTTCCCCAAAAAGTCCACTAAAAATCCAATACGCGTATTGCCTCACTCCATACGCGTATTGCCCACTCCTATACGCGTAATGCCTACATTCCTTCCTTGCCATACGCGTATTGCCCAACTCAATACGCGTATTGCCTTGCCTGATACGCGTATGGCCAGCGAAAACCCAGAATTTTTCCTGCATAATTTCTATTACGAATTCTACCCATAATCCTCTCCAAATCTCATCTAAACACTTCCAAATCATAATCTATCAGCCCAAACATGTTCCAACATAATCAACGAGTATTCTACGCAGTTTATATCGCGTTTCACCCGCGAAAACATCGATTTCTATCAATTATTCATCAATTTAATCAATAATGAAAAGTTGTGAAACAACCAAAACAATTACACAAACAACACATATACATACACAAGCAAGACATAATTGAAACTTCTCACCCTTACCCGATTAATCGTGCTTGAAACGGATGTTCCCTCGATTTTCCTCTTTCTCCTCTTCTCTCTTTCTTTTCTCTCCTTTTCTCTCCACTTCTATTTTATGAAAAATAACCCAGCAAAAAGACCAAAATACCCCTACTCTCAATTATCCCGCAAACGCCCTGAAAACGCAATAAAACATAATAACAATGAAAAATAATATATTGCCAAATAAAATCCAATAATAAAATAATATAATAATAAAAATAATTAAATCGACTCAATTAAATAAATAAGACAAAACAGGGCGTTACAATTCTCCCCCACTTAGAAATTTTCGTCCTCGTAAATATAATCGATACGAACAACTCCGGATACGACTCTCGCATCCGACTACCCAACCAACATGCCAACCAAAGGCACACCACGAATAACACAACTGACAAACCACCTTGCTAACAGCAACTACAACAACGACACGACAACGACGACAACTACAACGACAAGATGCAAAGCCCATACAATGCACTTGACGACTAACTCACGACTCAAAGAATACCTAAGTTACGAACACACACAGGAATTAGCTACTCGCACTCGAACCAACATGATGGAAACGAGGCAACAACAGAAACAAGAACATAAAGTTCCACAACCCAACATCGCTTCAACAACCTCGTCAAAACCAGAATACCAAACATCCTTGTCCCACAACAATATTACAATAATGCTATGATTCACCAATCGAACATATAACCAAAACATCCATCTACATAGTAGCCCAAGAATAATATTTAAACCTTTCACCTAACACTTCCATTCTGAAACGTCCAATGGTCTCATCACTCCTACATGTTCCCAATGTTCAACCTATGAACTCTTACAAGTCCCACACGCAAATACAAAATGTGCCACATCACGCTTCCGCTGCGCACTCTAATTACTCGAAACCATCAAGTCTACCAAACTCACGTCCAAAGTCCAACTCTTTCTCATAGTCGCCAAAAATCACTGTTCACTTTAATATACCCAACCTCACACTCTACTGTGTTATCTCACACACCAGACACAAGTTTCTGAACTGCTCAAATAATTCTAATTCTCTGACCATCAAAACAGACATGCATAACAACTTTCGACTTAACTCTTCAGGCACAACATTAGCTTTCCCCGAAGGATAATCCAAGCCAAATTCCTAACTCGTCACGAATTCTAACCATCCTCGTTGTCTCATACTCTATTCCTTCAGACCAAACAAGTACTCTAAACTCTTGCGATTACCAAACGCTTCGAACCTAGAACCATAAAGATAATACCTCCAAATATTCCAACACAATACAACCGCAACCAATTCCAAATCCAAAATAGTATAGATCCTTCTATGAATCCTCAACTGTCGTAAAGCATAAGCTACGACTTTACTCCCTTGCATTAACACACTGACTAAACTCATCGAAGACGCATCCCAATACCTCACAAACGGTTTATTAGGATCACACAGAATCAAAACTGGAGCCGTAGACAACTTCTACTTCAGCTCACCAAAACTTTCCTCACAATGAACATCCAAAGCAAATGACTTACCCTTTGCAACTCAACTGGGATAACAGAAGTACTAACTTAGCAAAGTTTTCCATAACCTGCAGTAACAACCAACTAAGTCCAAAAGTTTCTAATCTCCTTAACCAACTCCGGAGCCTCTCATTGTAGAACTACATCTACTTCCGATGGATCCATAACAATACTATCATCAGAAATCACATATCCAAGAACTAACCTTTTTCAACCCAAATTCTCACTTGAATAACTTAGCATAACACTTCGTCTCTTTTCAACACTTGTAATTCAAATCTCAAACACTCTACCTGTTCTTCCTCTGAGTTTATAACAGATCCGAATATCCTCAATCAAAACCACTACGAACTTATCCAAATAAATATGGAAGGTACGATTCATCTACTCCATAAAAATTACAGACGCATTACTAACACCAAATACCATCACAGTACGTTGTAATGCCCAACCAAATTCCAAAAGATATAAATTCTTAAAGCCTTGCAAAACTTCTCACTGGGTAACTGGTTACTCCCATACAAGCTTAACCGAGTAAATAACAGCCTACTCCGACGATAACAAACACAGCCAGTCACATTAAATCAATCAAAGCCTCAACTCACACAATTCACCACTCTTATCAAACATTCTAACCAATTGTGATTTCACTCCAACTCAACCAACCCATTTCCAGTCATCTATTCATGAAAGTGGACACTTGTTCTCAATCGTTACCTTATTCAAATGTTAGTAATCCATACATAATTTCTTCTCTTAACAGTCCAGATTCTATAAATCCCAACATGTAGCAACCACCAACCAAAAAGAACTCCAAACCTCACCAAAACTCTAAGTTTTACTTTCCATAGTCTCAATACCCTCATACACATCATGCTTGTTATTCCGTTCAGTCATCCATCCTTTTTGTTACTAACAATACTGGAGCTCTCTAAGACAACACCTTAATGTTCCGTCCAAAAACACATCCGAAAACCATGCACAACTGACGGCCCATCACTGTGACTTCCTGCCAATTTCCATAACACTATTATCACAGACAAAACAAACATCTTAGTCCCATCTACTAAGAGTTTTCTACTTACTTAGCAGATATAAACCTCAACTATTCACCTTCGTCCAATTTAAGTTCACTTTCTACTCTCTGAGAAGCAGCCATTAATAATACTCAATCATTCTCTCTCAATGACTTCCCAACTTAACCAACATACCAAAACCTCAAATCCGCCTCATCTTCCGATATAAGAATCTTCATCGACTCAACAAAACAATCTGTAACCATTTTCTTAATTCCAAAAAAAAATTCATTGAACACACTATCAAAGCTGGAAAGACACGTCTATTCCATCCAACATAATTCCGTCTACTATCAACAAGAGATTAAGGGTGATCAGTTCCTCAATTTATCGATAGACAGCTGACAATCATGATGGGGCATAAACCGTCTTTACCAAACTATAATAGCATTTCTTACATCTTGCGCACAAAACTACCTAAGGCCCAAATCCTTAGTTGACATAAACCTTACCTCCGCACTCCCTCCAGAATCGGGAACAACACTGTCCAAATAACACTTACACTCTTACAACCAACGACACACAACTGAAGCAACTTGGAGAAGCACTAGCTTCTCCCCCACTTATTTCATGCTCAATCCTGAAGACAAAAGATTAGAAAACCAGAAAGTACTGACAGTGTTTCACACACATATCATATACTAAGGAACAAACAACATCGACCGTATTCAACTGTCACACCAACGGACTCAACAACTTGGCCGGACGGACCGACCTGCTCTGATACCACTATTGTAACACCCCAATTCCCATCGCGAATAAATAATACATAATTAAATCAGAGTAAGTGAAAATTTATTTTTCCGACAGAAACAAGGCTGCCACACCAATAGAAAGAAATCACAATCCCTGCTCATAGAGTTTTGATACATAACACAAAATGGAATAACCTCAAAGGGAAGTTTTTTCCATATAAAAGGTAAGGTCAATTATAAAATAAAGCGGAAAGATCCATAACTGACTTGTTTTACAAAATAAATTATTTTATAACGTCAAAATATACATACAAAAGTAATACAAAATATATTCAACAAATGTATACATATATAATAAAAGCGTTCCCCGACTCCCGTGTTACGTATCAGAGCAGACAGACCGACAACAGGATGGAGAACTAATCTTCACAAAAGCCTCCAAGACTACTAATCTGTAATTGCCTCATAGAGCAACAAACCACAGTAGAAGGGTGAGAAATAACAACTAAATCAGGATTGCATAATAATATGCAACACATATAAATTCACATGCATAATTATTCTCACCACAAGCATCACATACTAATACACATAGCAAGCCACAGATACATAACATATTTCTAACAATCCAACAACATGGCATATATCAATTATACCAACATAATCACCTATTCACACATAAGGCATACCACAGTCATAACATATGGAAACACACCACCACATCACATAGCATATGTCTATGCATAAAACATATTATCCACAACTAATGCATTTATCACATATGCACATCAATTCACCGATCCAAACATAAATCTCAACACATACTCAATCAATTCATGATTTTCCACACATAATCAATCCATTCATGATTTTCCACACATAATCAATCCATTCATGATTTTCCACACATAATCAATCCATTCATGATTTATGCAAATGCAAAGAGACCGACACAACGACTCTATGCAAATGCGGCATCATCCATCCATCAATCTCATCACTAGTCCACTCAGGAACTATTGGAACCATCGCTTGTTACTTAGTGTAACTCCCCGTCGGGCAAACAATGTTCCCCGTCGCTCACACCTCTTTGTATAAGGCACATGCATTTATGGATCGCTCACACCTCTTTGTATAAGGCACACGACCCGATCGCTCACACCTCTTTGTATAAGGCACACGATCGTCCATAATCATCGCTCACACCTCTTTGTATAAGGCACACGATGTTATAGCGGATTCCCTCTGGAACCGTTTTGTCGCTCACACCCCACAAGGGCACACGACATCACAAGATGCATATCATGCTGCATGTCATATACGACTCATGCCAATCAAATGCACATACATAATTCACCCATATGAATTATCTCAATATCACATTTCATGCATTAGAAATCATTTCACATAATGCATTTCAAACCATAATGGCCACCAAACAACATACATTGAATTTCGCATAAACAATGCATTTCATCATAACAACATACATTGATATTCAATCAAACAATGCATTTTACCACACAACAACATCACTAATCATGCATTGCAATCACACCTAAAAGGATGCATTTATTTCTCCACAAGACCACAAACCATCATCACAACATTTCATCACATATGTTCACATCATATAACATCACACAAGTCATACGATATATCTCAAAAGCATATTGCATGATAACACATCAAATACACTCAATTAAAACGCTAAAAGCCGATAAAACGACACATTCCCAAATTCCCGACACAATTAAGTCGTCCAACAATCTCAAAACCATTTTAATAAGAAAGAAAATTTCATTAGCTTCCTAACGGTACCAAGAACGCCTCGATCCGAGTTACAGATCAAAAGTTACGGCATCGGACGCGAAATCGGGAAAGAAATCGCGAAATGACAAAATTCTGCAATCGTGCTGGCCATACGCGTAATGCCCTGAGCCATACGCGTATTGCCTTGCTCACTCACCCATTCCATACGTGTATTTCCCAACTTGATACGCGTATGGGCAGAGACTGATTTTTCCCCAAAAAGTCCACTAAAAATCCAATACGCGTATTGCCTCACTCCATACGCGTATTGCCCACTCCCATACGCGTAATGCCTACATTCCTTCCTTGCCATACGCGTATTGCCCAAATCAATACGCGTATTGCCTTGCCTGATACGCGTATGGGTAGTGAAAACCCAGAATTTTTCCTGCATAATTTCTATTACGAATTTTACCCCTAATCCTCTCCAAATCTCATCTAAACACTTCCAAATCACAATCTATCAACCCAAACATGTTCCAACATAATCAAAGAGTATTCTATGCATTTTATATCGAGTTTCACCCGCGAAAACATCGATTTCTATCAATTATTCATCAATTTAATCAATAATGAAAAGTTGTGAAACAACCAAAACAATTACACAAACAACACATATACATACACAAGCAAGACATAATTGAAACTTCTCACCCTTACCCGATTAATCGCGCTTGAAACGGATGTTCCCTCGATTTTCCTCTTTCTCCTCTTCTCTCTTTCTTTTCTCTCTTTTTCTCTCCACTTCTATTTTATGAAAAATAACCCAGCAAAAAGACCAAAATACCCCTACTCTCAATTATCCCGCAAACGCCCTCAAAACGCAATAAAACATAATAACAATGAAAAATAATATATTGCCAAATAAAAGTCAAGAATAAAATAATATAATAATTAAAATAATTAAATCGACTCAATTAAATAAATAAGACAAAACAGGGCGTTATAGCGGTCAGAGATAATAGATTTTGGTTTACCATGTAGTCGACAAATCTCTACTAAAAAATGCAATGCTAGATCTTTGGAGGAAAAGTTGGTGGGAAGCGCAATGAAGTGGCAAAACTTTGATAGTCTGTCACAAATCACCCAGATCACGGTGTGGCCAAACGACACAGGTAAAGTGTGATAAAGTCCATGGTTAGGTCTTCCCACACTTGGTTAGGGATTGGTAAAGATTGAAGAAGACATTGTTTCTTCTTCGTTAGATACTTGTTTTCTTGACACACAGAACATCTCTGAACAAAAGCTTTTGTATCTCTATAGATTCCCGGCCAAATAAAGGAGGACGATAGGCGAGCCAAGGTTGGTTGAAGGCCGGAGTGACCAGCAACAGGAGTAGAGTGGAATTCCTTCAGGATTTGTTGTCGTAACTCATCAACAGGAGGTATGTAAAGCTTGTTTTTGTAGTACAAAAGTTATTCTTTTACTTGAAAAAGTGGTTGGGAATTTGGATCTGATAGAATTTTATTCATGAGGGTCCGACCCTGTTCCTCTGTTTTGTAGAACTTCTTGAGCTGGGAGATGAGGAGAGGAATCGGTGAAGAGATTGAGAAGAACAGAACCGCATCCTCATTTTGGATACGACTCAAGGCATCAGAAACTTGGTTCGACTTTCCAGGTTTGTAAAAAATATCAAAGTGAAACCCTTGTAACTTAGCAGCCCATTTTTGTTGTTCTGGAGTTTGTATGGTTTGAACCAAAAGATTTTTCAAACTTTTCTGATATGTATAGATATGAAAATGCCTCTCAATCAAGCACTGACGCCATTTTTTAACAGATTCGGTTATGGCGTACATCTCCCTAACATACATAGATGAAGCTTGGAACATGTTGCACAATTTCTTGCTGAAGAATGCCAGAGGATAACCTTGCTGAGATAAGACAGCACCAATCGCAACTGCTGAAGCATCGGTCTCGAGCACAAAGACTTGGGAAAAATCAGGGAGGCACAAAACAGGAGTTTCCGTCATTTTTTGTCTTAATGTTGTAAAGGTTATTTCTGCTGATGTACTCCAAACTAATTTAGTGGAACACAATAAATCGGTGAGAGGAAAGGCAAGAGAGGCGTAATGTCGAACAAATCGACGATAAAAGCCAGTGAGACCTAAAAAACCCTGAGTGTCGTGAGAGAATGTGGCCTAGGCCAATCAATTATTGCTTGAATGTTAGTTGGACCTGGGGTTACACCATCACTTGAAATAATATGACCTAAGTAATCAACATAAGGGACAACAAAAAAACATTTGGATGATTTGGCATAAAATTGATTAGATAAAAGTAACTCTAAAATCAACTTCAAATGATTTGTATGTTCAGAAATGCAAGAGTTGTAAACTAAAATATCATCAAAGAAAACGAGAACAAAACGACGTAGATATGGTTGTAGCAAATTATTCATCGCCGATTGAAAAGAACTATGAGCATTAGTAAGGCCAAAAGGCATAACCTAAAACTCATAGTGCCCGTCAAAGGTTCTGAATGCAGTTTTGTGTGTGTCTTCAGTTGTTACCCGGATTTGGTGATAACCAGATATTAGGTCAATCTTAGAGAAAATAGTTGCAGAACACAACTCATCAAAAAGTTCATCAATTATTGGTATAGGAAAACGGTCGCGAACTGTTACAGTGTTTAATGCTCTATAATCAACACAAAATTTCCATGAGCCATCTTTTTTCGCACGAGCACGGGTGAGAAATATGGACTGTTACTTGGTTTGATTATACCTTCTTGAAGCATATCATGAATAATAATGGGCATAGCTTCTTTTTGTGAGTGAGGGTATATATATAAGGCTTTACATTAATCGGGGCAGTGTTAGGTATAATCGGAATATGATGATCATAAAGGCAGGAAGGAGGTAAGCCATGGGGTTGTTTGAAAACAGCAGCATGGGATTCCAAGATGGATTTAATTTGTGTTGGTAAGGGTGTGGGAAGAGAGTCAAGAGGGTTTGTGTTGGGTTTTGGGGGTTGGTTTGGTTTTCACTTGAGGGTTGGTAAAGCAAGAGATGAATATATGCGATTGAGTCGGTGTGCAAAAGGTGGCAAAATTGGTTGTATGAGGAATGTGTGGGTAGTGATTTTGGGTCACCGGTGATGGTGATAGCATTTTTTTTATAAGTGAAAAAGATCTTTGGAATCGAGAAGTCAGTCACAATAGGACCAAGTGTTCTTAACCATTCCATACCGAGCACAACATCATCTCCTTCGATAGGTAACAAGAGGAAAGGATTATGGAAAAGGTTGTTTTGCAAGGTGATATGAACTTGAGGACAAAGTCTTGTACATGATAGTTTAAATCCGTTACCCACCATTATAGAAAAGTTGGGATTAGGTTTGGTTGGAATTTTGAGGCGTTGAGCAATGCGGAGTTGTAAGATATTATGGGTGTTGCCGGTGTCGATTAGGATTGTTACTGTAAGGCCATTCAACAATCCGGTGAATTTTAGTGTCCTAGGGAAAAAATGCCCAATGGCAGCTTGGGGAGAGAGCTGGAAATAAGTGCCATCAGCTTCTCATGGGTTGGAATTGACATCCATTGTGTTGGCCAATTCATGTGCAATTGGAGTCTCATCATCCTCTATTAATAAGAGGAATTTTCCTGATGTGCATCTATGGTCGGGTATGGACTTCTCATCGCAATTGAAACATAAGCCTTGGGCATGGCGTTCTTGAAGTTGAGCATTTGAAAGCTTTCGAATAGGTAGTTTGGAAGGTTGGGGTGTGGCTAGGTTTCTTGGAGCAGATGTAGGTATAAGAGCTGTTTGTAGGCTATAGTGGGTTTGTGAAGAGAGCTGGAAAATGATTTTTGGAATTTAGGTTTTGCATCTCTAATCTTAGATTCAATCAGCTTAGCCAGCCCAATAGCTTGTGAAATAGAAACCGATTTATGAATTGCAATTTCATTTTGTATATCCGGTGCCAATCCAGAAATAAAACAATTTAAGATGGCATCTTAAGATAAACCTACCACTTGAGTGCCCAATTTTTCAAAAGCGGCTTGATATTCAACAACGGGTTCCACTTGTTTTAACTTAAACAATTCAGCTTGGTGATTAGCGTATGTAGATGGACCAAAACGTAATTCAATGCCTTAGTAAAAGAGGCCCAATCAATTAATAAATGACTTTGGTGCATCCATTTGAACCAACATAATGCTTCACCTTTCATGTAAAAGGACATCATTGATAGTCTATTTTCAGGTGGTAATTGATAAAAATCAAACAATTGGTCAGCTTGAAATAACCATTCTAATGGATTAGACCCATCAAACATAGGAAGTTTGAGTTTTGGGGTTCGAAAGGGTGGTAGTGGAGTGTTCGATTGGAGTTGGGAAAATGGAAGTTGTTGGAACATTGGGATATTGTAGTTCTGTGTGAAGGGCATAATGTTAGGTTGAGTGAGGTAAGGTGAAAAAAAATCTAGGTATGTGGGTATGGGTTGGTCTTAAAGGGGCAGTGGTTAAGGGTGGATAGTGTGAGTTGTTAGAGAGGGTAGTGGAGTGTATAGGAGCGGTATAAGGCTGATGTAATTTAGGGGAATTTAGAGGAGTGGAAACAGTAGTAAAATTGGGGCCAATAAAGGGTGTAGACATGGGAAGTGAGTGAGAAACATTAGTGATACCTGAAGATGTTGCTGCTTCTGTTGTATGAACAATGGTTGTTGGTTGTTGTTCCTTTTGAATAGCAAGTTTGTTGAGCATCCCCATGATATTTTCATATCTAGAGTCTGAAATCTGCTTCTCATTGTCCATGTGTGTCTGAATCAGCTTCAAATCTGCAGTGGTTTTATTGAATCTCTCATCCATTTGCTGATGTGTTTGTGTCATTGCATTATCAAGATGCACATGAGCTATTTGGACAGCTTCATCTATGATATCTCTAGGGTTAGGTGGTTTGGGAGGAGGTGCCAAGAATCCAAGGTGATGAAAGCACCAATTGATAAGAAGATTTCCACAACTATTTTCTAGATCTAGGGTTCTAACAAAAGACAACAGAAAACTATGGTAAATAAGAAAAGTAAATTCTCAATAATTTCTTAATTCCTTCTCAACAAGCCAAATGGCTTTAAATACAACGAAACCCTAATGGGTTGAACTAATGGTTCTGGCCCAATACAAAATAAAGACAATAAAATACTAATAATTTAATTCATAATCACCACTACTACGAAAAACCCATTTAACAACGGTTGGGAATGACATATAATGACGCGGGCGAGGGCGTTGTTATGTAGATTGTTGTTGTATATATGATACTTACAACGACGACCTTGTGTTGCGTTGTAATAATGAGGAAAGTGCGCTAACTATCACAACGGTTTTACATTACACCGTTGTAATAAATATAATTGTCCTCGATTCGATTCCCAGCAGCACAGTTTTGATATTTATTTTTTGCCGGACAGCGCACCAGATATTATAACAGTTCGGAAATATAATCACGTACTCATCCACTTAGGCATGTTTCTGGTCCGTGTGGGCCTACTAACAAGATGTCCTAAGAAATTATTATTTTTTTCTCGATTTTGAATGCAATGAGAAATAAATTTAGTATTTTATAACGTCGCTTTTCCTATTAGTTTTAAAACTACCCGAGATTATATATATATATATATATATATATATTA
The DNA here is from genome assembly GCA_022829125.1 of Lathyrus tuberosus. Taxonomy (NCBI): domain Eukaryota; kingdom Viridiplantae; phylum Streptophyta; class Magnoliopsida; order Fabales; family Fabaceae; genus Lathyrus; species Lathyrus tuberosus. The sequence continues at coordinate 10,432,458 of JALAZF010000057.1, read as the reverse complement.
TAAATTATTAACAATTAATAATATTAAATATGTTCTAAAATGATAAAAAAATATTCAAGTGAATAGTAATTTTTGAATTCGAAGAGAAATAACATTTTGTGAAGTGTTGCTGGAGAATGAAAATAGGTAATGCTTGGAAACAATGTAACTTTTGATTAAAATGTATTGATTCATCAAGGGTCGCAATCTTGTGAAACAACACATATATGGCCTATAAACACATCATTCCAGAATTCAAAAAACACATCACAAACCAAATATTTTCTTGTACAAAATTTCAGACACTCTTCGCTACATAATCGAAGAGTATGAAGACTGGGAATAACATTTATTTAATGACGAATTTTGTATCGTGGAGTCTATATTTCAATTTATTCTTGTTTTGTCTTGGAGATGGATACCTCGGTTGTTGAACTATCGTGGGAGTTGTAGCATGTATGATTGGATAAAGTTTCCTCTAAAATTTTTATAAGTTTTTTAGGTATGTTTTGGAAGGCTAAACTATAAATTGTTCATAACTTTGCAGTGAAGTTCCTCTTAAACTCTTTAATATAATTCTTGTTTATAAAAAAAAGTTACATATGATATGTCCTGTGTAAGGAATTTTTAAATAATATGACATATCTTCATTAATAATACAGTAATCATTAATATACATATATTTATCTTTTGATATGAGTTTGTATACATTTCATAAATGATAATAAATTTGTATCTAAAGTTTAACATGTTATGCGAGGGCATGTGACTCATGGAAAAGGATACAATATGAGGGTTGAGTTTTATTTAAACACTTAATGAAGTTCAATACTGAGGGTATGTGACTCTTGGAAAAGGATACAATATGAACTTCACCTATCTGAATTTTGAGATGGTGTCGTCTTAAAGTAAGAATTGGAGTTTCTCTCATGAAAAATTCATGAAACATGAAAGCATATGGCATAAATAAGTTCTAGGCGAGAAATGTAGGGAAATAACCTTAAAGAATGTGTGTGAGATAACGTCGGTCTATTCACATGGATTAATGGTTTAAAAGCAATGTTACCTAACATTCAGATTAAACTTTGTGTTGTCTTTACTAAGGTTAAGTTTTAAATCGAAATATACCTAACTATATTAACATTCTTTGTTTCTTTTTTTTCTAGAATTGTTCTTGTCACTAGTAGAACAAGTGGGGGTTGTTGTAAATTATTAACAGTTAATAATACTAAGTGTGTTCCAAAATGACAAGAAAATATTCAAGTGAATATTAATTTTTGAATTCGAAGAGAAGCAACATTTAGTGAAGTGTTGTTGCGGAATGAAAATAGGTAATGCTTGGAAACAATGCAACTTTTGGTTAAAAGGCGTTATTTCATCAAGGGTCGCAACCTTGTGAAACAACACATATATGGCCTATAAATACATCATTCCAAAATTCAGAAAACACATCACAATCTTCTTGTACACAATTCCAAACACTCTTCGCTACATAATCGATTTTTCGTCGGTCTTGTGCAAATTCGATATAAGGCTGAATTATCCTGGGTATTACCGTGTTCCGACTCTAAGACATTTGAGAGTGATTGAAATACTTTTAAGGAAAGTGATTTCGTTCACGATTCTAGCCTCGATTCATTCGATTTATATTGATTTTCCAATAATATATATATATATATATATATATATATATATATATATATATATATATATATATATATTGTTGGAGTAAGCCCTAATAGCCAATCAGTATTGGTTGTATATGCTTTTGTATCATGACCTTGATATATATTGTTTGTTAATATATATACTTACTAGGCATTGTATTTATTGTGTTATTTGTATATGACATAATAAAGTCCTTAGAATAATTATCTATTATTGACCTGTTAAGTGTGCCTTAATCGTGAGACCTCATTAAACATAAAGACGTTATTCTTAAAGTATCCGTAGTCAAGCTTTACTCTCAAATAGGACAACAGTAATGCATTGAGACTATTATCTGAGTAGACTGATGACTGTATCTCACAAGTTATGGATATGAGATATCAAGTCTTCACGTAGGTATAAACATTAGGAGTAATATTTATATTGGGTTGACCTACCATGAGAATACTACATAGTTTGTTATGTAAGTGTCATAAATTATTCTCATAGTAATAGTGATGTATTCCACCCTTCGACCTGAAACCACTATGGACCCTAGATGTGGAGTCGAGCACTTTATTGTCAATCAAACGTGTCCGTAACAAGATGACGATAAAGATGGTTTATGGGTGCTTTACAAATCATGTTGAGGGACATGAGTGACCTAGATGGGATTTGTCCCTCCTATATATACGGGAGTAATATCTGTGGGCCCCTTGATAGAGTATGACTGTAAAATACATGACCGTGCTCAAATAAGTCGATATGAGATATTGGACTTATTTGTTGTTATCAAGTATACTCAGGGATCAAGAAATAAAATATTGGACTATACAAGGGTGACACATTCTATGCCTCGTGTTCAATATAGATATAAGGGTAAAAGGGTAATTATACATATGATCATTATCACATAAAGATTATGTCCGATCACACGACATTCTCATCACTTGAGTAGCAGTGATGTGTTGCTAGATACCGCTCACTGTTTATAATATTAAATAGGTAATTTAATATTATTGCCAATGTTACGAGAACCTATAGGGTCACACGCAAAGAGTACTGATAATGGAATTGACGATTAAATTAAATAAGATTTAATTTAATTATGTGTTAATAATATTTAAATTGTTTAGTACATTAGCACGTATATAATTTATTTGATTAAATATAATTTAATTAAACAAATGAGAATTGACAGTTAATTAAATTAAATATGATTTAATTTAATATTTTATTTTATTAAAAGAGTTTAATTAAATATAAATAATATCTATTTAATTAAATAGTTTAATTAAATAAGATTGAGCTTATTTTGGAAATGTCCAAAATAAGAGTATTAGGGTTTTAGAAGCTCTCTATAAATAGAGGAGTTCTTTCCCCTACCAATCCTAATTGTCAATTTTCCCAGAACTAGAGACGGCTAGCACCGCGTTCCACTTTGTACTCGCGTGGACTTCGTAGAGACGATGGTATTTTCCACGTTCATGATCAAAGTTAAAGCACGCTTCAAAAGGTAATTCGAAATCCTTATTTTGTGTTTGATTTGTGATTGATGGTTTAATCAAGATCTGTTCATCGGGATTATTCCGTTAAGAGGATAAAATTTTGAAAATCCCCTCTTAAATCCCTACAGTGGTATCAGAGCTTTGGTTCTATTAAATCATAAATTCCAAAATGATTTTGTTATTATATGATTAAAATCACTGTAATCTCTTATAATTTAATTGAATTCAATTTTAATTTCTGTTTGAATTCTAAAACACACATGAATGTCTTGCGGTGAATGTTCAAGAGATATGTATCTATGCCGTAATTATTCTTGTTGAGGTATTTTAATTTATTTTAGCGAACACTGTGATGCAACACCAGATTTAAGAAAATCACAAGTTATCCATCTTAATTGAATAATACCTTTAAAACGTACTATTTCGTTGCATATATTAGCTTAATGTTTTAAAGTTAGTAAAATTTGTTTACTAAGCATTACCATTGTTCTTGATATGTTTTTCATTGACCTAGTCTATTGTTGTAACAATAATCATTGCTAGGTTATCCTTGAATTGCTTTTGAAATGGTATATAATAATAATAATAATAATAATAATTATTATTATTATTATTATTATTATTATTATTATAATAGTAAAAGAGTTTATTGTTATAATTAATTAATAATAAAATAGTTTATTTTTATTAATAATAAAGTGTTTATTATTTAATATTAAATATTGACATCAATTTTTGTATAATTTGAATGTTCGTTGTTGACTATGCTTCGGAATCCGACATTAGTATGGTGAAGCAGCGATACTTCGATCATCCATAAGTGATACAAATATAATTGATAAATTTATATACTATATAAATATTTCTAATGCGAAGTTAGTGTATTTGAAACACTATTTTGTTCCGTCCATTAATTAGTGTAATGATTGTTACACATTTGAAAGATCAATGTGCATTCTGCTTCGGAATCCGACACTTGTATGGTGAAGCAATGACATTTTGATCAATCATATTGAATAGTCAATCATTACGTTTTGATGGTATGAATGCTTATGCATTAGAGTTTGTGACGGTGCAAGAGTTGTGCTTTTAGGGTTCGCAAAAGCGTCAAGTGTTGATGCGTCAATATTTCTAATTTGATATAATCTATTATTATTTATTATTTAATTATTTAATTATTAAATAAATTGGTATACGGCTATGACTTTAGATTTTGGCGTTTGTTTGTTTTAAATACGACCTACGTGTCGTGATTTATTTTATTTAAATACGGCTTGCGTGTCGTGGTTTATTGTAATTAAATACGACCTGCGTGTCGTGCCATTTAATTATTATTTTATTTATTTAAATATTATAAATTGTTCAAGTTCAAGAGTTGAAGAGAAGACAACGCCAAACGATGACGCCGGTGGAGAGGCTTGAGAAGCTTGCTCGTGGGTCAAAGAATTGTAATAAATTAGTTTATTTAATTCTTGCATTTTAGGTGGTCATAATCGTATTACCAAGTTTTATTTTATGTATGTGATGCGTGAAATATATGTTTATATGTTGTGTATAAGATACACAATTATGTGAGTGTATGAGATACACAAACCAGTAAGATCAAATTTAATTAAAATCCCTTCAATTAAATATTAAGTTAATTGCTTTCCAAAATTTAGCACTCATCAAGACTAGTATCGAATAATGTAGATTTCGCCTAATGCAAGGTGAATGTTTTATATTAGTAAGGTGCGATGGGATAAATGTAATATCCAACTGCTAAATTTTTAGGTTTTACTTAACTAAACTAATTATAATAGGATTATATATGTTTAGAAGCAAAAGTTGAGAAGAATCCATAAGATGGATTAGAATAAAGAGTTATTTACTCAACTGATAAAATCCGAGAGTTGTATTAGATACAATTGGAAAGAATTCCTACCTAAATAACATAGTTTTGTGTAATCCGCCTACGCGGACTTAAAACAAAGTGAAATATGGATCTCGACCCTCTAGAAAATCTTCCAACGGGATTTTCCGAATCAAATATTGAGGGTCATTTGCTTTGAGTAAAAATAGTGGGAGCATTTTAATAAAAGTCCTTATTAAAATGATTTTGATACAATTTTTTTTACACGTTTTGTATTTAGAATTACTTTTGCATTTTATTTTTAATTTACTGTGAAATGTCCTTATGAAGGATGTAAGGATCATAAAGGAGTTTCTGAATTGGTACATAAATTGAGATTTGTTCTCAAGCACGAGAAAAATGGTATGTTCTCAAAAAACCAATTCCTAACAACCGAATATATCTAGATTTTAAGAACGATACTTATGAGAAAGATCAATTCGAATGTCTAGATATAACATATCTCATAATTGTAGTCGTCACAGAGAATGATATGATCATTAACCTCAAACATTTTCTTTTAAATAAGAAATACGAGATATGAGAAATGTAAAAACTTTCTAAGGTCTTTTCTATACAAGTTAAGAATCCAAATGGGTCTAAAATAATTTTGAGATTTAAAATTTGGATTTCCTTATAGACCAAATAGTTGGTCACAAGTGTTATTTGAGATTGTCTCGAATAGGTATATTAGATTTATTATGAATGAATTTTAAATATATCCACCACATCTTATTGAAAAGAAAAGAAAGTAGTTTGTGATGCTAAATAGATGAATTATAAAAGGAATGAGATTCATTTTATATTCCATTGAATTTTGGCAGAAAAACACGGTTCTAAAGGAAGACAATGATTTCTTGTGTTGAAAGAAGAAAACTGTTAATGGTTATAAAAAGAGTCAAAGTAGAAGAAAGAAGTAAGATTTTTTCTTCAAACTATTTGTTATAGAAAATCAAATTGTCTACTTCTACATCTTGGGTATGTGATATTAGATATTGATCTCACATTTATAAGAATGTGATGAGTCTTTTAAGAAGTAGGACATTGATTATAATTTGAGTCAGCTTACGTCTAGAATGGAACAATGTGTTTCATTGATTATAAGAGCTTATGATTAGACTTAAATTAGAGCTCATAATGAATCCAAATCATTGTTATTAAGTTTCATTTAGTAAAAGAAACATTAATTTTAAGTATTTCTTTGACAAGATAAGGAGTGCATGTTTTGATAATGGACAAATGTTGTCATGATTATCCAAACAATGTTTTCAATACTAAATCAAGTAGTAGATTTAAGTTCTACAATCTTGATAAGCTCATCTATAATAAATATAAGATGGATCAATTAAGATTTGAGACCTACCTATTTGACACGAGTTAGAATTCTTTTGAGAAGAGTTCAAGTGTGAAGTAGAAAGAAACAACTCGAAAATGTATTAAGATCATACAAATTGTTCGCTATGGTAAATACATATATAAAGAATATAATGACCATTTAAATCGCATCATGTCTGACATTGATCGATTTAAGATAGTTCAATTATATCTTTGTGACTCTTTTGTAAATTGTTTTACATACAATTATTCATATCCATAACCAACTCCATTTAAAATAGTCGTAGAGACACCATATTTGATATGGAGGTAAGAGTACCTAGTTTGTCTTTATGATTATTTTGGTTGTAAGGTTTATTAAGTAAACTCACTACAAAAAAATTGGCAAATTACGACGGTTAGTTTTCACAGATTACGGCGGTTACAACCGACGCAAATTGCAAGTCACGACGGTTCCTTTTTTGTCATAGAAACATGTGTCGCGAGGCTGTTTTACGACGATTAGTAAAACTGTTGCTCCAACTGCCGTAACATTCCGCAACGGTTTTGAAACGGCCTCCAATATATTATTACGACGGTTGTAACTGCCATAATTTTATAATATATATTTCATTGAAAATAACGACGGTTGTAACCGCCACAATTATATATTATATATTTCATTTAAAATAGTGATGGTTTAGAACACCGTAATTTTATTTTATTTAAAAAAAAATATTAAAAATTGCTACATTATCTCCTTTCTTCATGTTAGTAAAATATCAATAGTATTACAATATTCAATTCAATCAATACAAAATACCATGAAAATTATAATTTTATTAAACAAAAAAATTATCAATATCCACAATTTTGGGAAAGACGTTTGATGTTAAATGTTTTGATTACAAAACACCATAGTCAGATAAGGGGGATACTTTAATCTATTGGATCTATATGGCAGTAATAACTAGTGATACTTATTCTTATGGTCTGAATGCTTATATATCCAATATGTAACAAAGATATGTCTAACTCCATAACAAATATAAATTATACTTGTTAGGAAAATAATGGTAGGACATTTTACTCACAGCCTTGGCAAGAGCTTTTGCAAGTAACTCAACAGCTGTTAAACCGGAGTTGTTCAATAGTTCCTCAACAGCAGCTTTGAATGAAGGAATCACACTGCATTCATGACCCACCAATAGCTTTAGCAATTTCATCAGGCTGAGGTGCAGATACATGTTCAAATTTATCATTAAGCTTGTTAAACTCCAAAGTCAAGTGATTGATGAGCTTCCGTTTGAATCGATTAAGAGTAACCAAAGTCGAACTCTGATCAGAACAATCTTTAGTTAGATTTTACTTTTCTCCCGGTCTAACATCGAATCACCAAGCTGGCGGGTTAAGACCAAACAAAAAAAACTCATACGACAACTACATGGTATGAAAGTGAAGCTTTGGAACATAGGGAACGAAATCTTTACCTCACATAAAAGCATATCTTCATCTGGTGACCAACCTCCTTTCTTGAAATCAGAATTCAAATAAGTGTACCATCTGATTGATGATAAATAATATATCTTTCTTATTCATCAGATAGCGAATCACAATGAAACAAAAGCAATCAAAATAAAAATATCTTGAATGAATCATGATCAAAAAATTCAAAAACTTCACCTTCTTCTGCACTGCCTAGTTGTTTTATCCTTGAACTTAGAAGTAATTATCACCTAACTGCATTAAGTTATTGAAATCAAAATCACTTTTAGTCTAACATCTTCTAAGGATTTCATGTGACAAACTTCTACCAAAATTTAATATCAAAAGAATTTTACAAAACAAGTCCAATACTTTGGACCATGTAAAATGAGAACGGGAAAATACAAGGGATTAATTCTCCCCAATGTGAATCTGATTGTGCAGTCAAATTAGCAAGATATAGGTCTTACTTGCCATCGCCAAACTTTGAAATTGTATCATACAAGTGAAGCAACAAAAAACAAAATATGAATGTAATTTATATATACAACCTTTGGTAGAACTAAAGCAGACACAACATACTCAACAAATGATTACACGAAAGTCATGTGTGTTCTGATATCCTATAAAAATGTCATATACAACAGAAATTTAACTGCATATACAAAACCTTTTTGCTTGTCATATAAATGTGCCTTGTATTGATTCTAGTGTGGAGATTGTTGAAGATACGTCCTCCGCATTTCAGGGCCATCACAACCTTGAAAGAAAGCAAAATAAAAAATGAGTTTCCACATACAAACAAGCAATAATGTTACCACGTCAACGAAATAAACAGAAGATTAACCCTCACCTCTTCCAAGGAGGCATTTCCAGCCCTTTCACCAATCCCATTAATGGTGACTTCCAGCCGCCTAGCACCGACTCAAGCACCCTGAAAGCAGCCACTATCAAGAGCATAAAAATTTAGAATCCATCTACAAATGCAAAGTATAGATGAAGACTAAAGACAAGAACGCCGACCTCAATGGTGTTAGCAGTAGAAAGTTCAAGATCATTCTGCTAGTGAGTGGAAATAATAACATTCTCAACTCTAGGTGTAGTAGCTTTAATATCAGCAATCGGTTTCCCAAATTCATTTGGTAAGGTTATTTCGACAGTGTCAAGGATGTTGAGTGTAGTAGCCCCTGCCTTAATAACTTCACCAAGAATTTGATACAAAAACACTCTATTTGATCTAGAATCATACAAAAACAGTACAATAGATATAATAAGCAATGAGTGATAGTGTTAAAACTTGAAGATATCCATGAATGAATGACTACCTTCCAGCATATTTTAACAAAAACTATTAATTTTATCTTTGGGAATCTATCTAGGTTTAATTTTAACTTGTGAGTTATTGGGGACGCTAGGGTTTACTTACCTTTACCATCGTTACAGCTTCAAATTGGGAATAACAAATTCTGTAAAATCTAATTTTCCAATGGACCCAATTAATTCTACGATGCATGAATTAACAAGGAAATTGAACGAGAAAGCCATTGAATCTTCAATAAAGAGTGGGGAGGCTAGTGTTCACTTACCATGCCCTTCGTGATAACTTCAAACTTGGCTCAGCAATCATAGGGCACCCTGCGAGGTTTAATAACTACAAGTTGATAATTTTTTCTGTCCAATTTCATATAGAGATTCAATCATCAGGTAAGGAAATTACTACACGTGGAAATGGGGAAAGGAATGGTGTGTTATCAGTTATTTGTTTCGTGATAATCTGCATTTAAGTATACATTCTAACCAAAATTTACAGTCAATGACATGGCATATGCATGATTCAACACTTATAGTTACAGAACCTGAATATCTAACTAAACCCTTGTGTATATGGAGACAAAAAAACATCGAGTTCACTTAACTGATTGGAGTAAGTGAAAGGTGGCATTGAATGACAACAAAGTTAAACCCCAAAAACAAAAATTTTTAAGATTATACCTCAAGTTGGCTGAGCATGTAAACAGCAGCATCCAGGTCCCCACCGTTTATGTTGTAGACGTCTACAAGTGACTCATCAGATGTCATAGGAAAAGTCATCCTAAGATATTCTAAATCTAGCAGGTTGGCTTTTCCCCGGAGAGAACCATTGGGGGTTTTTCCTGAGAAGTTGGACATTATTTGCGGTATAATGAGGAGCCTAAAACCACATAGTCCCATCATAGTCTTGAGAACTGTTATTCTTATCTTCCTTCGCATAAAATCTAGCAGTAGCGTCACTTTTAGAGACAAGAATGTATGCGACTGCATACTGATTCAAAGACGACTTTCTCGACTTCATGGTGTTAGGGTTTAAATCAAATCAGATAGATAAACAATTCTTCTTGTTTTTCCTTTTCCTTTTATGAAGAAACCAAAACATACAAGAGTAAGAATTAGTCAACATACCACTACACTAAATCAAAAAGACACATTCACGAATTAGTCATTTCCTTACCTGATGATTGAATCTTCAGATGACATTGAATAGAAAAAATTATCATCTTGAAGTTATTGAACCTCGCAGAGTGCCCTAAGATTGCTGAGCCAAGTTTGAATTTCTTTAAATCCCAGTAAATAATAAGTTCTGCAATAATCAATAGCATAATATTCTTTAATGGCCACAATCGATTCTACAATAGATAAACTAACAAGGAAATTGAACTTCTACCATACCGACAAATTAGTCCGACAATGGCTTCAGATTAACTAAATTTGAGAGATGAAGGTTTGAGGGATATTGAGGAATCAGAGTTGAAGAAGATAAAGAAGCTTTTGAAGTTTGAGAAGAAACTTAGGGTTTGAGAAGACAACCCTGCTAAGATTTATGGTGTTGGTGGTTGCTTTGATGGCAGTGTGAACTGAGAGAGAGATTCGAGGTGCATTTGTATCGAGCAGAGATAGCTCAGTAGTTTTCTGGATTCACGAATGAGGGAGAGATTAGGGAAGCATAACGTGAAGAAATTCATCACTAACTGTATTTCTCTTTTTCTAAGGCGTGTTTTAGGAATATTTAGGGGATGACTGTTGTTCAACCATCGTAGCCCAAATTTTTTCAAGGCGCGAGCAGTAACATAATATATTTGGGGGCGACTGTTCAAGAACCGTCGCAGGCTTCTCTTTAAGGAAGTTAGGCCTACAATCGTCGCAAATTTTTAAGATTAGTTTAGAAAATCAAAGGCGGTTGTCCAAAACTGCCGTGGAAACTGTCGTAAATTAAGATAGAGGACGGTTGTCATGGAACTGTCGCAACTTATGTGTCACAAAACACTTTTTTTCTTGTAGTGACTTGATCACAATCTAGATGAATATGTATTTATGGATGTATACCAAATAGAAATAAGGGACACATATTCTATAACACATTATGGGACAAAATTGTTTTGTCGATAGAACTGGAGTCTTCCTTTAGAGACATGATGTATCTTAAGGAACCAGTGGGAGTGATGCAGAACTTGAAGAAATTCAAGCACCAAAAAATACATATATTTATGAGAATGAAATATGAACCAACTCAACAAGGCAGTTGTTGTTGGACCATTGGTTCATGTAGCACAATATCTAGAGAAGATCATAAATGATCTTGATTCTAAAGGAAGTATAAGTTGTTTAAATCCAATTATGGATTATAGCAAACTTATTGGAGATGAATCCATTTATTAATGAAGTTTTACAAAAAATTGGATTAATAAATGTCAAGTTTAAATCTTGTGCACACAAGAAGGTTAGTGGGAGTATTTGCATAAATCTAGTATAGTATGCAGGTCATAATAATCATCAAAACAAATTTCCTACAACACCAATGTAGGACATGGTTAAGGAAATGGTTTTGATGAAATGCTTAAGCGAGATTTCCTAAAAAGTTAGGAATTAGAATCTATAGAGATAGATGATTGATAAATCTTAATCCTAGCACAAGTACATATTTTGATGAAGTTGTGAGACACTTAATATGCATAATATCACATTAAGATTATTGCATGTGTGGCGTGATATTTTGTCTAATAGACAATGTCTTACCTCATTGGATGAGAAAAAGGACACCATGATATGTACTGCACTAGATGCACCGTATGCTATGAGCATAAATAATAGGTACCAAAATGATTAAAGTGTTCATCACTAGATCACTATCAAGATGATATGTGGTTATCTTAAAAAGATCTGGTGTTCCTTTTCTTGAGAGTAGATGGGAATAATCATTGTAAAGGAGTTATAATGATGTTATTCCAAAATTTTTGAACTATATATTCATATCACAGTATAAATTAAATGTTATGCTTTGATGACAACTGTATAAGTTGAGAAAGGCTTCAGATAGTTGTCGTTTCTAGTACAAAGGTCAAATATATATGATTTGGATCGTTTTGCAAATTATTAGGAAGAAATTTGTGTTTCTTGTATTGTAGATCCTGTTGATCTCATTCATGATGATAATGGATTAATCTTGCAAGCTCAGAAAACTAGATCTCACTAACAATCCATGTATATAGATTTTGACACTTCAATTTATTTTGATAGAATATCGAAAGTTGAAATCTGAAGAGGTGTATATTACCAACATAGGAAAGAGTTCCTTATAACCTAACAAAGTATCATGCTTAAATAATGCTTGACGCACACAATGGGCAGATAGATGTTAAGTTAATATTTGATTGGCTCTAGTGCTAGTGGGAGATTGTTGGAGTAAGCCCTAATAGCCAATAAGTATTGGTTGTATATGCTTTTGTATCATGACCTTGATATATATTGTTTGTTAATATATATACTTACTAGGCATTATATTTATTGTGTTATTTGTATATGACATAATAAAGTTCTTAGAATAATTAGTCTATTATTGATCTGTTAAGTGTGACTTAATTGTGAGACCTCATTAAACATAAATACATTATTCTTAAAGTATATGTAGTCAAGCTTTACTCTCAAATAGGACAACAATAATGCATAGAGACTATTATATGAGTAGACTGATGACTGTATCTCACAAGTCATGGATATGAGATATCAAGTCTTCACATAGGTATAAATATTAGGTGTAATATTTATATTGGATTGACCCACCATGAGAATACAACATAGTTTGTTATGTAAGTGTCATAAGTTATTCTCATAGTAATAGTGATGTATTCCACCCTTCGACCTGAAACCACTATGGACCCTAGGTGTTGAGTCAAGCACTTTATTGCCAATCAAACGTTGTCCATAACAGGATGACCATAAAGATGGTTTATGGTTGCTTTACAAATCATGTTGAGGGACATGAGTGACCTAGACGGGATTTGTCCCTCCTACATATACGGGAGTAACATCTGTGGGCCCCTTGATAAAGTATGACTGTAAAATGCATGGTCGTGCTAAAAGTCGATATGAGATATTGGACTTATTTGTTGTTATAAAGTATACTCATAGATCAATAAATAAAATATTTGACTATACAAGGATGACACATTCTATGCCTCGTGTTCAATATAGATATAAGGGCAAAATTGTAATTGTTCATATGATCATTATCACATAAAGGTTATGTCCGATCACACGACATTCTCGTCACTTGGGTAGTGCAATACCCTAATTTTTACCCCTAAGATCCTACATGTCTTTTTGCATTTCATGCCACAAACAAGATCACACATTCGTCCCCTCTTTTGTAGGATTGTGCCTTGCAAGGATCTTTGAGTTTGTGTGCGTTTGTTAGTTGTTTTATTGCTTAATTTATTGATGTTTACTAACCATTGTCATACCCCAAATTTTGACCACTAAGATTCCCATCGTTGTGTCAATCATCATCACAATATGGAGAAACCATCATACTTCATCAGTCTCCCCAAAGATGGGTGAGCATCCACTACAATCAAAATTAGGGTTTCAATCCCTCTCCGAGCCTTGGACAAAGGATCAATCAAGGATTGACATGATCTTCAACTTGTCTAACATCTAAAATATCCATAATGGATCAAAAGGACTCCCACTTCAAGGATTAAGCACAAGGCTGCTCCCTTCTAGGTGGATCAAGCCTCAAGATCGACAGTGTCACCAATTAGGGTTTTGGTCGACCAGGGCCTCTAGATGGAAATTTTTCATCTGGACACAAGCCAATGATCCAAAACATGACCTAATATACTTCATGGGACCTCATGGACCCAATCATCAAGTCAATTTTGCCTCAGGGGATGCATTCATCAAAAATCAGGAATTAGGGTTTTTTGACCTAATTCACCCCTAAGTTGACTTTTAGGGCAAATCAGGAGCCAAGACCTCAAGAGAGGGTTTGAGGGTCTCTAATGAACTATATTGACCCATTTGGAACAATGGATTAATCCAAGAAGCTTGAGCAACAAGTCTCAATTTCATCTGCACCACAATTAGGGTTTCGCGAGGAAAGTCAACTGTAACTTTGACTTTTGACCAGGACATGCTCCCAAACCCTAATACATGATTCAATATACCCTATGACACCCATGGAACATGTCCATCAAGTTTGATTTAGGTCAAGGACATGATTTCATGAAGAATTGCACAGTTTGGAATTCATCTGATAAAAAGTCAACTGTGCACAAAAGTCAACTTTGACTTTTTGAGATTTTTCACCAAAATGGATTTTTAACCCTAAAATGATGTTAATGTATGATTTGAATCATCATTCATCAAGAAAAATCAAAGAAAGTGGGATAACTTGTAAAAGGGGTAACCATAAAAACTTAGAAAAATTTCTAAGTTATGAAAAAGTGACACTAATGTGCCAACTTTGGAGGACCATAACTCCTAAACCACAAGGCCATTGTTCCCCATTCAAAGCTTGATTTGTAGATCTCATTGCCCTCTACAAAAGCTTCATACTGACCTATGTCCAAATTCCTCATGGATTTTGAGTTATGGAGTGATCAAAATCAAGAAAAGTCACTTTGTTCCAACACTTAGTGAAAATTTCACTAAGTCAGATTTTACCTTACTTTTTGCCAAATGTAGGGGGATTTTTCACTTGGATTCAAAAGAGATCAAAACCAAACATGTTCAAACAGTTGTTATATCATGTAAGGGCTTTCCAAAATGGCCAAGAACATTATCAAATTCAATTTGAGGTATGAGATATGACATTGGCAAGTTGCCTTGCTGAAATCTGCCAAGGCAAGGCAGATTTTTACACTTTTGGTCGATTTGCTAAAATCAGCCAAATCCAAATGCTCCTATCCACTTGGACACATCTGAGGATTGAATCTAAAGGGGACAATCACTGAGCCAAGCCTCCAAAGTCTTTGGAACAAGAAATAGCATGTTGAACCTAGAATTGCCAAAATAGGGACAAGACTCCAATTTTGGATTGGAGCATTCAATGGAAGCATCAAGGTGGCATGGACTGAGCCATTCTCAACTGAATTCAGTCAAGACTTATCCAAGACCAAGGGAACCAGCAGCCTGTGCCCTAACCTCTAGTCAATGGCTAGAGGAGACTTGGATTTTCATTTGCCAACATTGGCCAAACCTACTCAGCAGTTGCCATTCACTATTCCTTGCAAAACAAACTTGCTCTACTATAAATAGAGCTCAATTGTGATTAGTTTGAGTACACCAAAGCCATCAAAAAGATGCTTTCCTCAAAATCTCTTCTTTCACTCCAATTTTGCCTTCTAAGGCAAGTCACTATCGGGTTTTGAGTTTGAGAGCTTTTCCAATCAAACCAATCACACACACACCTCATATACATCATATAGAAGTGATCCAAACACTCACATAACATCTGGAACACAGATTTCACATAATCACCAGCCAATTGCTCAAGTTCTTGACAGATTTGCAGTTGGGGTACCATCTCAAGTTCCAGATCATTTCAATCCATTCCAAGCATTCATACACACTCCATGGCACCTAGGGAAGCTATCCAGATCATTGGAACCTAGCTGTAACACCTCCAACACAAATCACGATCACCAGCTGCAAGTGGTAAGCATGAGCTCTTCTAACTCTATGATCCATGCAATTTTTGCTGCACAATAATTTGGCCATATGTTCATAATCATGCATGGAATGTTTCCCCTCAATTAATTGCATTGTTTGAATCGTGTATCAAAAACCCTAGCCTTCATGCAGAAATTAGGGTTCTTGAGGATTTTTCGTGATTTCTTGTTTTATGCTTAATTTAAATGAAATTAATTGTCATAGACATGATCGTAAGGTTGAAACGAGTTGATTGGTATGTGGATTACATGATATGATTAAGTATTCAGTGAGATTGGAGAGAAAATGCAAATCTGGGCAAACCCAAAACACGCGCGTGTTCTTGGGTGTTCTTGGCGCCATTTTTTGAATATTTGAATATTTGAATTTTGTGATTTTATTTAATTGATTCAAAAATTAATTTCTCTCTGAGTTTTAATTATTTTGAGTTGATTCTTTTTTTAATAATTCACAAAAATGTTAAAATATTTTATTTTCCCAAAAAATCCCAAAAATATTATTTATTTTGTATAATTGATATTTTTGCAAAGAATTAATGTTTTAATTGTTTTTAACATTTAAAATATTTTTTCCACCTTGATTTTGCAACTTTTAATGCCTTGTAATTATTTTGTAGGTCAATACTTAATTTTTGAAGCATTAATCCAAGATCACAATTTGTTTTTCATATGTTAAACAATTTTGATCATTTTAATTGAATTTTTATTTAATTAAATACATTTTTTGAAAACAAATTAGGGTTTTGGATTAATTTAACCCTCATAGTTCATTTTCAAAACATCTTGGGCCTCTAATAGAGTGTAAGACCCAATCTTTTTTTGACCAAATCATTTTTGGGCCTCAGTATATTGTATAAGTCCCAATACCGTCAAAAACCAACGGCGCGATCATCGCCTTTTGAAAAAAACCTTGGGCCTCTCCTCAAGCTATAAGACCCATTCAAAACTTTTGGGCCTCTAATAGAGTGTAAGACCTGATCCCCTTTTAACCAAAACATTTTGGGCCTCACTTATTGTATAAGTCCCTCTGCGTTAAAAGGAAATCTGGGCGCGATCGCCATTTTCAAACTGAAAATCAACTGGGCCTACCCTCGAGTAGTATGACCCATTTCTTTTCTTTTAAACCTTTTGGGCTTCTTGAGAGAGTGTAATACCCATCTCTCTGTACAGAAAACTTTTTTGGGCCTCAGTCACTTATATAAGTCCCTCTGTAGAAATTCAAACAGTGCGCTCACTGATAAAACCCTGGGCCTCTCCTTGAGCTGTAAGCCCCAAATCTTTCTTTTTCAAAGCACTTTCTCCTTTGATTTTGAAATATACTGTTGTTTTCAATCTTTCTTTGTTGAACAACTAACCAAACAGCATGGAAGCTCTACAACCGAGTAAGTGTTTACACGCTTTCATTTACCGCTTTCATATACATATAACTGTATTGTGGGGCTGTTTCGCTGTAAGTCTTCTTTCATAAACTCATACCAACTGTGTAATAATAGTATAGATATTTAGAGTTTCCCCGACTACTACGTCTAGCATTAAGCCCGTTGATCACTCTTAAATAGTCAAAATTAGATCCCCCTAGGATTACCAAACACAGTCTTCCCTCCTCTTGGGGTTAAACAATATGGAGACATGAAAGGCAGCATTCTCGGTGAACCCTTTCATAGACTGTCACTTGTAGAAGTTGTCAAAGAAACTCTATTCCCTAGAGATGTTTCTCTATGAATGGCATCTCTTGAGTTTCTTCCAAATTCTCGGACTTTCCTGGCTTGATCTATTCTCGATGAATGGCATGTCTTGAACTTCTCGGGGTTTGGGGACCCATAGGCTTCTTAAAAGCACTTGTCAAGAAACTCTACTCCCCAGAGATGATCTTTTCTCCGTGAATGGCATCTCTTGAGTTTCTTCCAAATTCTCGGACTTTCCTGGCTTGATCTATTCCTCGTGAATGGCATGTCTTGAATTTCTCGGGGTTTGGGGACCCATCGGCTTCTTAAAAGCATCGGCCTCCTCTTGGGCATTGTACAAGGACCCACAGGCTTCCTAAAAGCAAACCCGCCTCCTCTTGGGCTTAGTACAAGGACCTCTCGGCTTCTTAGAAGTATTCACAGCCTCCTCTTAGGCTTCGTATAATGATCTCTTCCTCCGGGAATGATAGCCTCCTCTTGGGCATCGTACAAGGACCCGTCGGCTTCTTATAAGCTTCCATCCTCCTCTTGGGCTTCGTATAAATTATCCCGACGACCTCCTAGAGGTATAGGAACAGAACTTAGTCATCTGCATAGAACAATCCTTTCAAAGAGTCTACTACTATTTCTCAAAGCATAGTACAGAAGATAAAACTCTAGACACGGACAGTCTAATATCCTTGAGTCTCAAAGACATTCTCAAGTGACCCCTTCGAAAACCCGTAGACTCGGACAGTCTCAATACCCTTCGGATTTCCCAATTCCTTAAAGAACAGGAATAACCCGGATCCTCGAATCAAATCCTTGAGTACAGTGTTGCTCATATAAGAACTAATTTTCTCTTTCAAAATCAGTATACTGGACTTGTCACTCAACTGAAACAGTCACCAAAGCCTCCTCTTGGGCTTTGTACAATGATCCTCCCCAGCGGAGTCAAACAACATTCAGCCTCTCTCTCGGGCTTTGTACGAGACACATAAGAGACTTCCTCGTTGAGTCAATCACCCTTTCGCCTCCATCTCGGGGTTTATACGAGAGACAAAAAGGTTCTTATTGAGCCAAACAAAAAATAGCCTCCATCTCGGGCTTCGTACGAGATACAAAACCTTTCTTGTTGAGTCAAATAGCCTCCATCTCGGGCTTTGTACGAGATACCAAAAGACTCCCTCGTTGAGTCAAAATCTTTTAGCCTCTCTCTCGGGCTTTGTACAAGACACATATTAGCCTCCTCTTAGGCTTTGTATAAGAAAACCAGTGGTTGATCCAATCAACCTTTTAGCATCAAAAACTGTGCCTCGTTCACAGTACACAAACATCAACAACTCCTTCCCCTCCATCTAATCGCTGTAAGCGGCAAGCCTCTGGATCATCTACATCCATGCCACTGTCCCTCTTTTAGCATGAGAAATTCCTAAGGAAAGATAACATTGCTCTACACTGAGTTAAAATCTTCTCCTTCAGGTAAAATCCCCTATAAAGGAAATTACGGCATTACCGGATTCACACATCCCGGTTAAAGTAATTCTCCTTTATAAATAGTTGTGACATACAACCCCCTCTTTAGAGATGACAAATTCTCTCTAAAGACAACACCTTTCAGCTTCACATCTTGGGCTTCGAACAAGATACAAATAGACCTTTTAGCTTCACATCTTGGGCTTTGAACAAGATACAAATAGCTTCACATCTTGGGCTTTGAACAAGATACAAACTACCTCCAGCTTCACATCTTGGGCTTTGAACAAGATACAAATCACCTTTATCTTCACGTCTTGGGCTTTGAACAAGACACCAAAACACCATTTCCTCCCATAGAATCGGAGGAACTACGAACGCTCTGATTTCCCTGTTTCGGTAAACGGGAATACGTAGGCATAAGATTGAAAGAAAAATCTTAGCGAGCACACTAATCAAAAAGCCTAAATCCCATACTCTCACATATCTATCAAAAAGCATCAGTCCTAACATCCTAATACTTGTTCCCCGCCAGAAGCTTGTCATTCTGTCAAAATAACACAAGAAAGGCCCCACCACATTGATCGCATCCATAACCTAACAGACCGCTGTTTAACCTCAGTATGCAAGCAGGGTTAATTGGAGACATCTATTTCCCTTCCATCACCAGCTTTAATAGGATAAAAAATGAATCGACCTGTAGTAAACTAACCCAGAGAGCGACAGCGCTTAAGAACCGCGTCCAAAATCGCTCGCTACAGAAAAGTGGCGCCCACCGTGGGGCCTTTCTAACCTTTTATTCTCTTCACTTGTGTGAATACCACAGATTGGGGCTTCTGCCGGGGAACCCATTTTCTGTCAGGAACTTAAGATTCATAGCTTTAAAGGTCTAGGATGTTTAGGACAAATATATATACTGCTTTTCCTAATTGTTATACCTGTTTATTTTTCTGCTAATGGGAATGCGTGTGATGCCGCATGTGGAAAGATTGAGTATACACTTAAGATAAGTGATGGTGACGAGGTCGACCATCAACCTCAGTGGAGGCTGACCAATGCAACCCATTCCCTCTCATAGGCAATGGGCCGATTGTGATGTCTGAGAAGCTGAGGAGCCAACCCTTTGTAGTGCGGAAACTATCAGAAATAGTTGTCACGCGATACTACCCTCATTTGAGGCTGGTGATCTAATCTCGGTGAATAGGACTTACTCTAAGATTGCTCTACAACTCGCTGGCAATCCGCTTGTTGTTTTGCTTTCCTGGGAGGAGCTGATGATAATGAGTACAAGTACAAAAATCACCCTAGTATAAACCTTTGGGGATGGGTAGAGCCTTGACTTCATGACAACGACCCTTTGACCCCATGTTTTTTCTATGTTTTTGTGTGCTGCATTCATGCATTCATTTAAAAAACATTAAAACATTCAAAAAAAAATTTCTCTTCTAGTCTCTTTGTTTTTCAAATTAAACTAAGATTGTGATTGCAAATATCAGAGAAAAGGATTGCACTAATGGATTTCGGTAGAAGGAGAACTCATAGGTATACCTTCAGGATTCCAAAACTAGAGGATTTAAGAGGTTTGGCGAGAATGATCACAAACCAAGAGGCCTTCAGAGCCAAATACGGAGGTCTGCTACCTCTGTTAAGTGTCTGTATGATTGAGGGAATCATGGACGCGCTCGTTCAGTTCTATGATCCGGTCTATCACTGTTTTACATTCCCGGATTACCAGCTAGCACCAACGCTGGAAGAGTATTCTCATCTGATCGATTTACATATCACTGATCGAGCTCTATTTTCCGGACTGGAAGAAATTCCAAAGAATCAGACCATTGCAAGAGCAATTCATTTGGACGAGTCTGAGGTCAGGACTCACATGACTACCAAGGGTGGCATACAAGGTTTGTCAGCCCAGTTTCTGACAAAGAAAGCTTTGTACTTCGCTAGTATAGGGAACGGGAGTGCTTTTGAAAGCATCTTTGTTTTACTCACCTACGGATTATTTTTGTTGCCCAACATTAATAACTTTGTCGATATCAACTCCATTAAGGTTTTTCTCATTGGAAACCCGGTGCCGACTTTGCTCGCAGATGCGTATCATTCTGTACACTTAGGGAATTTGTACAGTGGAGGTGAGATCACATGCTGTGTACCTTTGCTTTACAAATGGTTTATCTCCCACTTGCCTAAGTCTGCTGCTTTTTGGGATTGTAAGAGTGCCTTACGTTGGTCGCAGAAGATCATGTCTCTTACCAACTCTGATATAGATTGGTGTAATAGGATCTTTGATGGAATCAGGATCATTGAACGTTGTGGAAACTTCCCCAACGTACCCCTTATAGGAACTAAGGGAGGAATCAACTATCATCCGATATTAGTTCGCCGTCAGTTTGGATACCCGATGAGACACGTCCCACGGGGTGTTCATCTGGAAGGTCTTTTCTTCAAGGAAGGAGAAAACGACAGAGCACTAAAGATGGAAATAGTGCACGCTTGGAAGCATGTTCATAAGAAAATACGGGAGTCTCTAGAAAACCGGACTGTGTCTCGGTGGAGCCTTATCTCCACTGGGTACAAACTATAGCTCTCAAGATGAAGATGCCTTATCCTCGTTACGGAATTCTTCCGCCGAGGGAATCTGTCATGTACTTCATGACTGAAACGGAAAAGCTTCAGGTTACTCTCAACAAAGTTCAAAAGGAGAGAAGGTCCTGGAAGAACAAGTACCGCACCCTCAACGTAGAGTGCATCAAAATACAGCAACTACTGAAAAAGAAAGATGCTCTAATTGAAATTTTGGAGCAACATGTTGTGGATAATCAGGATGACCAAAGGAATTTGCTCGCTCCTTTCACTTGGCAAAGGAATGACAACCCGACAACGGCCCAAGAGCCCCGGTCAAAGAAAAGGAAGATACCAGAATCAGCACTCGAGTTCTCTCGGGACCCCTTAGCTTAGGTTTCTGTTTCTGCACCTTGTAATCTACTGTATTTCCATTTCTATAATCCTTTGAATTCAATAAAAAGGGGTTTCCCCGCCGTTTGATATTTGCAATCTAATTGTCGAAGTTTATTTTGATTAAACCAAAAAAACAATTAATATAATCATTGCATTCATCATTCTCACATCGCGTATTCTTCTTACCTACGAATCTCACGTTTGTGTCTCGGTTCTAGAGTCAAACTGTCTCATTCGTACAATACTCGGGCCAATCGTCAGAAAAAGATGGATGATCTTGAGGAAGAAAACAGAGAGTTGAAAGAAGAGATCGACGCTCTGAGAGAGGATATGAGAAAGCTTCGTGACGACATGCAAGCCATGGCAGAAACTCAGATACAAAGGACTGTGATCTCAGAGATCACCTCAATGCCCATAGTGGAGAAGTATGATCCTAGGTATCAGATACCGAAAGATCGTCCCTGGGGCATACCTGTTAACTATATCCCGGAAGGATATGTTCCGCCGATCACTGAAGATCAAGGAATCACAACAGAAGCTGCTGGGCCTGAAGGTTACAAACTTCGGGAAAGCGAAGATGCCAGAGGCATATTGAAGACTCCTGAAGGTTACAAACTTCGGGAAACACCAAGATTCATTGTCGTAGTCACGGTACCACCCCCTGTGGTGCACACTGTCCCGGAATGACAGATTCCGCCGATACCTTCTGGTAAGAAGGAAACTATGTTCGATAGAATGGATGAATTCCAGGAACAATTCTTGGAAATGCAGAAAGAACTGCAAGCCATCCGCAGTCAGGATCAATTTGGAAAGGACGCCGCAGACCTCTGCTTGGTCCCCAATGTGAAAGTTCCACACAAATTTCAAGTACCCGAATTTGAAAAATACAAGGGTAACTCTTACCCTCAAAGTCACTGGGTGATGTGCGCTCGGCGAATGTCAGCTCAGACGGAGAATCAGGACCTACTAATTCACTACTTCCAGGATAGTTTAACCGGTGCCGCACTCAAATGGTACATGGGTTTAAACTGTGCCACGGTCAGCACATTCAGAGATCTTGGCACTGCCTTTGTCCAACAATACAAATACAATTTGGACTTGGCACCCGACAGAGATCAACTCAGATCGATGTCGCAAAAGGACAAGGAAACCTTTAAGGAGTACGCCCAGAGATGGCGTGAAATTGCCGCTCAAATTTGTCCACCTCTTGAGGAAAAAGAGATGACAAAGATCTTCTTAAAGACCTTAAGCTCATTTTACTACGACAGAATGGTTGCCATTGCACCCAGTGACTTCACCGAGATGGTGGGCATGGGAGTTCGTCTTGAGGAAGCCGTCCGAGAAGGACGTTTGGCGAAAGACGCTGGATCATCGAGTAGTACAAAATGATACGGTAGTGCTCTCCCTAAGAAAAAAGAGCAAGATATTGGGAATATCTCTCTCAGAAAGCAAAGGCGACGTTATCAACCGGTAGCAGCTGTGACTCCTGCTATCAACCCTGCGCCTGTTCCACGTATCAACCTCAGGTTGCGCAAAGCCAACCTAATAAGCAAAGGACACAACAACCTCTTCAGCAGGCTCGTCCTCCATATAACAACAACCGTACAACACGACCATCAGGGTTTGATCCTATACCCATGTTGTACGCAGAACTATTTCCGTTACTACTGGCTAAGGGGCACATCCAGACTAAGTCTCCTCTTACAGTACCGAAAAATCCGCCTTTTTGGTTTAAGGTGGATCAAACTTGCCCTTATCACCAAGGAGGACCAGGGCATAACATCGAGACTTGTCTCAATTTCAAGTCCGACGTGCAAAAGCTTGTTAGGAGCAGGCTCTTATCTTTCAAAGATACGAATCCCAATGTTCTCACAAACCCGCTGCCTCAACATGAGAAAGTTGCAGTCAATTTGATTGAGAAAGAGACTAACAATGTTTATCAAATTCACCAGTGTGATGTCTGCTCTAAAAACAATCAAGGATGTTCTGTAGTGCAAGCGGCTCTATAGGAACAGATGGATCTCGCATGGATCCAAGAGCACCGAGTTCGTGGAGTTAACATGGTCTATACGAACTCCAACGTCATTCAGAACCACGACATCTGTGCAATGAATGTCAACTCGGTGGCGATGCACTCAAGGCAAAGCCAGTATCATAATCTGCCGCGACACGATTACAGTTCTTGTCTGACTTGCTCAGTAAACAAACAGGGATGCTCTTTCATACAGGAGGCCCTCCAGCGTCAGATGGATCTTGGATGGATCCAAGACTACCATGATAGGAACCTTTATCAGATCAACACGGTTCAGATCTTCGATATTCGCGTGATGAATGCCAACCTGGTAGAGTTACATGCTGAGCAGGTCCGACTCGGATTCTTAATATCACACGACTATCAAAGCTGTAAAGCAGGTTGCGAAAACGATCGAGGTTGTATCCTTGTCCAGGAGGCACTTCAGCACTTGTTAAATCACTGGTGGATGCCAATCTATATGGATGAAGATACTCAGTAAATTAGTATCAGTAACAGGAATCCTACTCGACGTCAAAGTCAGGATGTCCGATATGTGGAAGCTAACCTAGTGAGGTTACATTGTATTCAAAGTGGGCGTGGTCAAGTGCCACCACACAATTATGACCGTTGTAGTGTCTGTTCAGAAAGTAACCGAGGGTGTTACCTTGTGAGAGCAGCTCTTCAGGGTCGGGTGGATCGTGGAGAGATTCGCCCATATCCGGGTTCTGGACCCATCAATTGGACGCCGAACTACCTTGTCGATCAAGTCGAGGATGTTGTCACAATCTCTGGTCGTCACCAGACCATGGATGTTTTTGCCATTATCCCTCAACTTGACGAATCTAAAGTTCCCAACCGGGAACGGATCGAGATTACTTATGATGGTCAGAAAAATCAGAAGGTTCCCATAGTCATCTATCTGCCAGGACCACTACCGTATGAATCAACTAAGGCTATCCCTTACAAATACGGTGCAACGATAGTTGAAAATGGAAAGGAAATTCCATTACCCTCCGTCGTGAATATTGCAGACATCATTCGTGTAACACGAAGCGGTCGAATCTTCAACCGAGGAGTTGGAGAACCTAACAAGGAAAAGGAACTTCAGACAGAAGCTCCCGATCCACCAGTTGGTCAATCCAGTAATCCCAACCTTTCAAAAAATGATGATGAGATGCTGAAGCTCATCCAAAGGAGTGAATATAACATTGTCGATCAGCTGTTGCAGACTCCTTCAAAGATCTCGGTATTATCACAGTTACTCAGTTCAGAAGCGCACATGGAGGCTCTACAGAAAGTCTTGGAGCAAGCCTTTGTGGAACAGGATGTAACAATCAGACAGTTCGATAGTATTGTCTCTAACATCACTTCCTACAATAATTTGGGATTTAGTGATGAGGAATTACCTGAAGAGGGTCGCCGTCATAACATGGCGCTCAACATTACAGTTAACTGCCAGGACGATGCTTTAGCCAGCGTACTGGTAGACACAGGGTCAGCCCTGAATGTTATGCCGAAGTCCACTTTGATGTAATTATCATTCAAAGGCCCTCCGATGAGAATCAACGAGGTTGTCGTCAAAGCATTCGACGGATCCAGAAAAGCGGTTATCGGCGAAGTTGATCTTCCCATAACTATTGGTCCTCACACTTTCCAAGTCACTTTCCAGGTCATGGACATCCGGGAAATGTACAGTTGTTTATTAGGAAGACCTTGGATACATCAGGCTGGAGCGGTCACTTCGACCCTCCACCAAAAGCTAAAGTTCGTTCAGAACGATCAACTTGTCACAGTCTGTGGAGAACAGGCCTTGCTCGTGAGTAACTTATCATCATCTACTTGTGTAGAACCCGGGGAGGTTATTGGGACGCAGTTCCAAGAACTGTCGGGGAGCAAGGATAATCAATCAAGAGGAGGAACCTCGATTTCCTCATACAAAGATGCTATCAAAGCGGTCGAGAGTACCGACACAACCGGATGGGGACAGCTTGTCATTCCTATTGACAATAAAACAAAGAAGGGTCTTGGTTTTTCCGTAACCTATACCCGGACAGCTGCTAACGATGAAAGTCTTCATCCCCTTCAAAACTTCTTCCACAGTGGAGGTTTTCTTCACCTAGTGTCTCAAGCAGTACATGTTATCAATGAGGAAGATCCCTCTGACACAGATGAAGAATGGAAGTCCTATCTTAACGAGGACAGTTATATGTCTCAGGAAGAGGTGCCTATACCATTTTGCTATCCCGCACAGAGTCCGAGATTTATACCACGGTCAGATGTCGAAATGATATATGGAGATTGTGATCCGGAAGGATGTCGTGCTCCGCCAAATTCATTAGAGGAAGACACTATGATGCAAGACAACTTTGACTACAACTACTATGGCCCAATGGATGGTCTGCCAATGTGGCAACCTTATCCCGGAGATTTGGGGCAAGAGAGTCAGCCGAATAATAAAAATCAGCTGAGTCTCATTGAACAGAATACTTGTGTCCCCACCATGTCATGGGATCAACACTCAGGTCATCCTGAAGTTACTCAACATGATGATGAATTTGCAATGTTTGCAGGACTTGAATTCATCAACTATGTCTTTCCCGAGGTCAACGTCATCGAGAGGGATGACCCATCCAGTTCCAAAGAAGTTTGGGACACCCTGGGACAACCCAGTGGAAAATTCGACTATATGGTCAAGTACACCGCTCCCGAAAGCTCTCGTATCAGGCTCGAAGATATCCAGCCAACTGGATGGGGAGATATAGTTGAGAGCACAAATGATATGCAAAATACAATTGAGGAATTCTCCTACGACAACTCTGCCTGGGAGACAGATTCCAATGATCCTGCTCCGCCAGAAATCAGCATCATTTCTGAAGACAAATCAAGGAAGGTGCCAGACTTTGTGATTCACCGAGGAGTTCACCGCCAATGGGTTGTCGTCGAGGTTCCGAAGATCGTTCATCAGTCAAAGTAATTGCCATCTTTAACCTTTCACCCTGCCCAGGTGAAACGGATGTTTTGATAGGGCTCGCTTTCTGTAAATTTTCCCTCTTCGCTCCGCCCAAAGCGACAGAGTTTTGTTTTATAGGGCTGTAGTTTCAAGAATCGACTTGTTCATTAATAAAATAACGTCGTTCTATAATTTCCGCATTAATTGTTGTTTTCTCTTTTTGCTTTTTCAGAAAATGGTAATCCTAAAAAACAATTCAATAACAAAAACAAGCAGTAATAAAAAAATACACTGCACACACTTTTGCATTCTCTCTATCTCTTCTAAACACGAATCCTCATGTCATGCAGATTGCTTGTTTTAAACCCCGTTGAAACATACGATCCGATGCCTTCTCCCAACTCTGAGTTCCCGGTATTTGGGGCTGAAGAAGAAGTTGACAACGAAATTCCAGAAGAGATCTCCCGACTACTCAGACAAGAGGAAAGGTCCATTGAACCTCACAAAGAGCCGTTGGAAATGGTAAACTTGGGTTCAGAAAAAGAGAGAAAAGAAATCAGGATTGGGGCACTGCTCAGTCCAACTGCCAGAGAGGGTTTGATAAAGCTTCTCAGAGAATTTCCCGATGTATTCGCTTGGTCCTATCAGGATATGCCAGGGTTGGATACCAGCATCATGGAACATCACTTACCATTAAGATCGGAATGTCCTCCAGTAAAGCAGAGGTTGAGACGGACTCACCCGGACATGGCCATCAAAATCAAAGAGGAGGTACATAAACAGATTGATGCGGGTTTCCTCGCCACATCAGAGTATCGTCAATGGTTAGCCAACATCGTACCCATTCCCAAAAAGGACGGAAAGGTCAGAATGTGTGTCGATTATAGGGATCTGAACAAGGCAAGTCCAAAGGACGACTTTCCTTTACCACACATTGACATGCTGGTAGATAGTACAACAAAGTTCAAAGTCTTCTCCTTTATGGATGGATTCTCGGGCTATAATCAGATCAAAATAGCGCCGAAAGACATGGAGAAAACTTCGTTCATCACCCCATGGGGCACCTTTTGTTACAAGGTAATGCCGTTCGGTTTGAAGAACGTCGGGGCAACCTATCAAAGGGCCATGACTACTCTGTTTCATGACATGATACACAAAGAAATCGAGGTATATGTCGATGATATGATTGCAAAATCAAAAACAGAGAGTGAGCACGTTGAACATCTGTCAAAATTGTTCGAGCGTTTGCGAAAGTACAAACTCTGCTTGAATCCCAACAAGTGCACCTTCGGTGTCCGTTCAGGGAAACTCTTAGGGTTCATCGTCAGCCAGAAAGGAATTGAGGTTGATCCTGACAAGGTCAAGGCCATTCGAGAAATGCCTTCTCCGAAAACTGAAAAACAAGTCAGAGGATTCCTGGGACGTTTGAATTACATCTCCAGATTCATATTCCTTATGACCGCGACATGTGCGCCGATTTTCAAATTACTCAAAAAGAACCAGGATTGCGTTTAGTCAGAAGATTGCCAAACCGCCTTCGACAGTATTAAGGAATACCTGTTGAATCCGCCAATTCTATCACCTCTAGTGGAAGGAAGACCACTGATCATTTACCTCATAGTCCTAGAGGACTCAATGGGATGTGTACTTGGCCAACCAGACGAAACCAAACAGAAAGAGTCTGCCATCTACTATCTGAGCAAGAAATTCACCGACTGCGAGACTCGGTACACGATGCTTGAGAAAACTTGTTGCGCTTTGGCCTGGGCAGCCAAATGTCTTCGCCAGTACATGATTCGTCATACTACTTGGTTAATCTCTGAAATGGATCCAATCAAGCATGTCTTCAAAAAGCCTGCTCTCACGAGAAGAATTTTCTGTTGGCAGATGTTGTTATCAGAATATGACATAGAGTACCACGCTCAGAAAGCCGTTAAGGGGAGTATTTTAGCCGATCATTTGGCTCATCAACCGATTGACAATCAAGAATCAATCGGGTTTGACTTCCCAGACGAAGATGTCATGTATGTAAAAATGAAAGATTGCGATGAACCGTTACCTAGTGAAGGGCCAGAACCAGGTTCCCCATGGGGACTTATCTTTGACGGAGCAGTTAATCATTATGGAAACGGAATTGGGGCAATCATTGTTACCCCTCAGGGTACCCACATTCCTTTCACCGCTCGACTTATGTTCAAATGTACAAACAATGAGGCCGAATACGAAGCTTGTATTATGGGTCTCGAAGAACCGATTGATTTAAGGATCAAAAACTTGGACGTATACGACGATTCAGCCTTGGTTATCAATCAGATAAAAGGAGATTGGAACACATACCATTCAGGACTGATTCCTTACAAAGATTATGCAAGAAGGTTGTTACCTTTCTTCAACAGAATCGAGTTTCATCATATTCCTCACGAAGAGAATCACATGGCTGACCCTTTAGCCACTCTCTCTTCCATGATTAGTGTAGGTCAATGGAACGACCTACCTAAGTTCGACATAATGCGCCTTGAACGGCCCGCCTACATCTTCACAATTGAGGCAATCATAGATGATAAACCTTGGTATCACGATATCAAATGCTTCCTTCAGAAACAAGAGTACCCACCTGGGGCACTAAGGAAGGACAGGAAAACCCTCAGAAGATTGGCTGGCAGCTTCTTCCTGAGCGGTGACACTCTTTATAAGAGAAATTTTGACATGATCTTGCTCCGATGCGTCGACAGACCAGAAGCAGACATGCTGATGAAAGAAATTCATGAAGGGTCCTTTGGCACTCATGCCAACGGACACACAATGGCGAGAAAAATTCTAAAAGCATGGTACTACTGGTTGACCATGGAATCCGACTGCTACAAGTACATGAAGAGGTGTCACAAGTGTCAGATATACTCCGACAAAATTCATGTACCGCCATTGCATCTCAAAGTTCTTTCTTCCTCGTGGCCTTTTTCCATATGGGGAATCGACATGATTGGCTTGATCGAACCTAAGGCTTCAAACGGACATCGGTTCATCCTGGTAGCCATTGACTATTTCACCAAGTGGGTCGAAGCAGCGTCGAACGCTAATGTAACCCGACAAGTGGTGGTCCGATTTATCAAAAACAATATCATCTGCCGTTATGGTGTTCCAAGCCAGATCATTACAGATAATGGATCTAACTTGAACAATAAGATGATGAAAGAGTTGTGCGTTGAGTTCAAGATCAAACACCATAACTCATCTCCCTACCGACCCAAGATGAACGGAGCGGTAGAAGTGGCTAACAAGAACATCAAGAGGATTATTCAGAAGATGGTTGTAACCTATAAAGATTGGCACGAGATGCTACCCTTTGCTCTTCACGGTTATCGAACATCTGTCCGCACTTCAACAGGGGCAACCCCTTTCTCTCTAGTATATGGCATGGAGGCAGTTCTCCCCATAGAAGTAGAGATCCCATCAATCCGGGTATTGATGGAAGCTAAGCTCACCGAAGCTGAATGGTGTCAAAGTCGACACGACGAATTAAACCTGATTAAAAAGAAGCGAATCACAGCACTATGCCACAGTCAGTTGTATCAGCAGAGAATGAAGAAGGCGTTCAACAAAAAGGTCC
Source organism: Lathyrus tuberosus (assembly GCA_022829125.1). Taxonomy (NCBI): domain Eukaryota; kingdom Viridiplantae; phylum Streptophyta; class Magnoliopsida; order Fabales; family Fabaceae; genus Lathyrus; species Lathyrus tuberosus. Next base: position 10,401,977 of record JALAZF010000057.1, on the reverse strand, counting down.
GACCTCGTGTCTTCTAGAAAGGAGACCTCGTGCTCAAGAAGATACAATCATTTCTCACTGACTCCCGGGGGAAATGGACCCCAAATTATGATGGCCCCTATGTGGTCACGAAAGCTTTCTCAGGCGGCGCCTTGAGACTTGCAACCATGGACGGAGAGGAATTTGCCTACCCCACAAATGTTGATGTAGTCAAGAAATACATCGCCTAAACTAAAAAAAAAGAAAAAAAAACGTCTCGGTGGATTGAAAACCCGAAAGGGCGGTCCAAGCAAAAGTTAGAGACATGAAAAAAAATCATCCCGGTGGATTGGAAACATCAAAGTACAATCCAGGAAAAATTAGGGATAATGGCAAGTAACTATGTTCAACAGAGGCAAGTCCCTCAGCAGCAGCAGTTACATCATCCATCGGAGGAAAACTCCAGTCAAGGTCATCTTCGACAGAAGCTTAGGATGTCCCGAATTCAAAATTGGTAGAAGGATAATGGTCGTTATGTTTCAATGTAGCCCTTTTACCTGTAAATTACCATTTTCTAACTTTGTAAATACTCTTTGGAATCACGCGTTTGGCTGATCTCCTTCTTATAAATAAAATTTGAGCCTTTGTGCTTTTGTTTGTAATTTTCATTCGTTTTAGCTTTACAGAATGACGTTTTTTTAACATGATTAACGATTCTTGAAATAAAACAAAAATGAATTTACTTGTTAAAACTTTTTCTTCTTTTTAATAAAGTCGGCAATTTCTTTTGACTGTTGAACATCGAAAGAACATCAACCGCTTCTCCAGAAGTAAGCGAACTTCAAAGTGCAGAATCAAAGTACTCCTTCTAGGCCAGTACGCCTGAATGAAGGGATCAACTGTGTCAGAGACCTTGTTTCGTCTGACACGCCTCGGCCGAGTTCTTACCTCCTAAGCCCGACTAACATAGCTCCCCGCGAGGACTACTTCTCCTAAGAAAAATAGAATTGCTACCTTTTGGACCAACGGTACTTCTTCGCCCCGCGATGGCCGAGTATCTAGTCATGTTCATTTTTTAGTTTGTTTGTCGCGTCAGTCAGCATAAACATAAATATATCATGCATTATTGATTTGCATTCACATTTCATATTGCATCACTATCACTCTAGTCGGTCTTGTCCCCTAGTGATAGAAGTTCTCCCAATCGAGTTGTCAGTTCTTGCCTCGTCAGGAAACGCTGCATTTGAACAACCTCGCCTCCAGTTTATTTCTGGAAGAAAGTTGGCTCATGACCACTTTGATAACTTGAACCTCTGAAAAGCCAGAGAAGCTTTCAACAAACGTCACTCTTCACCATTGAAGATGATATCCTTGCTTTCCCGGATTAAGGAAAATCCCTAGAGAAAGCCCCTTAATCGGAGCTTTGGCAGTACAGCTGCCTTTCTCCGAAAGACCACTGATGAAAAGGTCATCGGCACCTCAAAATTGGAACCCATCATATGGCATTTCTCCGGGAAGATCCCGAGAAAAGTATGATGTAAGAGCCCAAGCGGAAGCAGTCTCTCAAGAGACTCATTTTCCCCAGATAAAGTCGACAAATGGCGTCTCCAACAGAGAAGTTTGTGCACCTCTACAACTCAGACGATTGGCCCCCCAGCGAGTCTAGCGTCAAACTTTTTCCCATCAAATGGCATCTTCCCAGGAAAATTCAGCGAGAAGTTTGAGGAAAATCGCTACGCATAGCGTCCCTTGTCAATAAAGTTTATTGACAAAAGAAACTAGGACCAGTTCCTTGGTAGGAAACCAAGAACGAAGGGAAGTTTATTTCAGAAACTTAGACCAGTTCCTTGGTAGGAAACCAAGAACGCGGGGAAGTTTATTTTAGAAACTTAGACCAGTTCCTTGGTAGGAAACCAAGAACGAGGGGAAGTTTATTTCAGAAACTTAGGCCAGTTCCTTGGTAGGAAACCAAGAACGAGGGGAAGTTTATTTCAGAAACTTAAACCAGTTCCTTGGTAGGAAACCAAGAACGAGGGGAAGTTTATTTCAGAAACTTAGACCAGTTCCTTGGTTGGAAACCAAGATCGAGGGGAAGTTTATTCCAGAAACTAAGACCAGTTCCTTGGTAGGAAACCAAGAACGAGGGGAAGTTCAATTCAGCAACTAAGACCAGCTCCTTGGCTGAAGACCAGGATCGAGGGGAAGTTTACCTTTTCTAAGCATCATCGCTTAGCAAAAGAAAATGAATGCGTAAGCTACCATTCATAACCACCATCAAAATTCTGGGTATTCCGATATTTAATCCTCTTGCACCCTGAATGCCCGAATACCTTTGTCATTCACACCTTCGTGTCCAAGAAGATTAAATAGGGGCATCTGTCATACCCTAAATTTTGACCACTAAGATTCCCATCATTGTGTCAATCATCATCACAATATGGAGAAACCATCATACTTCATCAGTCTCCCCAAAGATGGGTGAGCATCCACTACAATCAAAATTAGGGTTTCAAGCCCTCTCAGAGCCTTAGACAAAGGATCAATCAAGGATTGACATGATATTCAACTTGTCTAACCTCTAAAATATCCACAATGGATCAAAAGGACTCCCACTTCAAGGATTAAGCACAAGGCTGCTCCCTTCTAGGTGGATCAAGTCTCAAGATCGACAGTGTCACCAAATTAGGGTTTTGGTCGACCAGGGCCTCCAGATGGAAATTTTTCATCTGGGCACAAGCCAATGATCCAAAACATAACCTAATATACTTCATGGGACCTCATGTACCCAATCATCAAGTCAATTTTGCCTCAGGGGATGCATTCATAAAAAATCAGGAATTAGGGTTTTTTGACCTAATTCACCCCTAAGTTGAATTTTAGGGCAAATCAGGAGCCAAGACCTTAAGAGAGGGTTTTAGGGTCTCTAATGAACTATATTGACCCATTTGGAACAATGGATTAATCCAAGAAGCTTGAGCAACAAGTCTCACTTTCATCTGCACCACAATTAGGGTTTCACGAGGAAAGTCAACTGTAACTTTGACTTTTGACCAGGACATGCTCCCAAATCCTAAGACATGATTCAATATACCCTATGACACCCATGGAACATGTCCATCAAGTTTGATTTAGGTCAAGGACATGATTTCATGAAGAATTGCACAGTTTGGAATTCATCTGATAAAAAGTCAATTGTGCACAAAAGTCAACTTTGACTTTTTGAGATTTTTCACCAAAATGGATTTTTAACCCTAAAATGATGTTAATGTATGATTTGAATCATCATTCATCAAGAAAAATCAAAGAAAGTGGCATAACTTGTAAAAGGGGTAACCATAAAAACTTAGAAAAATTTCTAAGTTATGAAAAAGTGACACTAATGTGCCAACTTTGAAGGACCATAACTCCTAAACCACAAGGCCATTGTCCCCCATTCAATGCTTGATTTGTAGATCTCATTGCCCTCAACAAAAGCTTCATACTTACCTATGTCCAAATTCCTCATGGATTTTGAGTTATGGAGTGATCAAAATCAAGAAAAGTCACTTTGTTCCAACACTTGGTGAAAATTTCACTAAGTCAGATTTTACCTTACTTTTTGCCAAATGTAGGGGGATTTTTCACTTGGATTCAAAAGAGATCAAAACCAAACATGTTCAAACAGTTGTTGTATCATTTAAGGGCTTTCCAAAATGGCCAAGAACATTATCAAATTCAATTTGAGTCATGAGATATGACATTGGCAAGTTGCCTTGCTGAAATCTGCCAAGGCAAGGCAGATTTTTACACTTTTGGTCGATTTGCCAAAATCAGCCAAATCCAAATGCTCCTATCCACTTGGACACATCCGGGGATTGAATATAAAGGGGACAATCACTAAGCCAAGCCTCCAAAGTCTTTGGAACAAGAAATAGCATGTTGAACCTAGAATTGCCAAAATAGGGACAAGACTCCAATTTTGGATTGGAGCATTCAATGGAAGCATCAAGGTGGCATGGACTGAGCCATTCTCAACTGAATTCAGTCAAGACTTATCCAAGACCAAGAGAACCAGCAGCCTGTGCCCTAACCTCTAGTCAATGGCTAGAGGAGACTTGGATTTTCATTTGCCAACATTGGCCAAACCTACTCAGCAGTTGTCATTCACTATCCTTGCAAAACAAACTTGCTCTACTATAAATAGAGCTCAATTGTGATCAGTTTGAGTACACCAAAGCCATCAAACAGATGCTTTCCTCAAAATCTCTTCTTTCACTCCAATTTTGCCTTCTAAGGCAAGTCACTATTGGGTTTTGAGTTTGAGAGCTTTTCCAATCAAACCAATCACGCACACACACCTCATATACATCATATAGAAGTGATCCAAACACTCACATAACATCTGGAACACAGATTTCACAAAATCACCAGCCAATTGCTCAAGTTCTTGACAGATTTGCAGTTGGGGTACAATCTCAAGTTCCAGATCATTTCAATCCATTCCAAGCATTCATACACACTCCATGGCACCTAGGGAAGCTATCCAGATCATTGGAACCTAGTTGTAACACCTCCAACACAAATCACAATCACCAGCTACAAGTGGTAAGCATGATCTCTTCTAACTCTATGATCCATGCAATTTTTGCTGCACAATAATTTGGCCATATGTTCATAATCATGCATGGAATGTTTCCCCTCAATTAATTGCATTGTTTGAATCGTGTATCAAAAATCCTAGCCTTCATGCAGAAATTAGGGTTCTTGAGGATTTTTCGTGATTTCTTGTTTTATGCTTAATTTAAATGAAATTAATTGTCATAGACATGATCGTAAGGTTGAAACGAGTTGATTGGTATGTGGATTACATGATATGATTAAGTATTCAGTGAGATTGGAGAGAAAATGCAATTCTGGGCAAACCCAGAACACGCGCGTGTTCTTGGGTGTTCTTGGCGCCATTTTTTTGAATATTTGAATATTTGAATTTTGTGATTTTATTTAATTGATTCAAAAATTAATTTCTCTCTGAGTTTTAATGATTTTGAGTTGATTCTTTTTTTAATAATTCACAAAAATGTTAAAATATTTTATTTTCCCAAAAAATACCAAAAATATTATTTATTTTGTATAATTGATATTTTTGCAAAGAATTAATGTTTTAATTGTTTTTAACATTTAAAATAATTTTTCCACCTTGATTTTGCAACTTTTAATGCCTTGTAATTATTTTGTAGGTCAATACTTAATTTTTGAAGCATTAATCCAAGATCACAATTTGTTTTTCATATGTTAAACAATTTTGATCATTTTAATTGAATTTTTATTCAATTAAATACATTTTTTGAAAACAAATTAGGGTTTTGGATTAATTCAACCCTCATAGTTCATTTTCAAAACATCTTGGGCCTCTAATAGAGTGTAAGACCCAATATTTTTTTTGACCAAATCATTTTTGGGCCTCAGTATATTGTATAAGTCCCGATACCGTCAAAAACCAACGGCGCGATCGTTGCCTTTTGAAAAAAAACCTTGGGCCTCTCCTCGAGCTATAAGACCCATTCAAAACTTTTGGGCCTCTAATAGAGTGTAAGACCCGATCCCCTTTTAACCAAAACATTTTGGGCCTCACTTATTGTATAAGTCCATCTGCGTTAAAAGGAAATCTCGGCCCGATCGCCATTTTCAAACTGAAAATCAACTAGGCCTACCCTCGAGTAGTAAGACCCATTTCTTTTCTTTTAAACCTTTTGGGCCTTTTGAGAGAGTGTAAGATCCATCTCTCTGTACAGAAAACCTTTTTGGGCCTCAGTCACTTGTATAAGTCCCTCTGTACAAATTCAAACAGTGCGCTCACTGATAAAACCACGGGCCTCTCCTTGAGCTGTAAGCCCCAAATCTTTCTTTTTCAAAGCACTTTCTCCTTTGATTTTGAAATATATTGTTGTTTTCAATCTTTCTTTGTTGAACAACTAGCCAAACAGCATGGAAGCTCTACAACCGAGTAAGTGTTTACACGCTTTCATTTACCGCTTTCATATACATATAACTGTATTTTGGGACTGTTTCACTGTAAGTCTTCTTTCATAAACTCATATCAACTGTGTAATAATAGTATAGCTATTTAGAGTTTCCCCGACTACTACGTCTAGCATTAAGCCCGTTGATCACTCTTAAATAGTCAAAATTAGATCCCCCTAGGATTACCAGACACAGTCTTCCCTCCTCTTGGGGTTAAACAATATGGAGACATGAAAGGCAGCATTCTCGGTGAACCCTTTCATAGACTGTCACTTATAGAAGTTGTCAAAGAAACTCTATTCCCCAGAGATGATCTTTTCTCCGTGAATGGCATCTCTTGAGTTTCTTCCAAATTCTCGGACTTTCCTGGCTTGATCTATTCTCGGTGAATGGCATGTCTTAAACTTCTCGGGGTTTGGAGACCCACAGGCTTCTTAAAAGCACTTGTCAAGAAACTCTACTCCCCAGAGATGATCTTTTCTCCGTGAATGGCATCTCTTGAGTTTCTTACAAATTCTCGGACTTTCCTGGCTTGATCTATTCCTCGTGAATGGCATGTCTTGAATTTCTCGGGGTTTGGGGACCCATCGGCTTCTTAAAAGCATCGGCCTCCTCTTGGGCATTGTACAAGGACCCACAGACTTCCTAAAAGCAAACTCGCCTCCTCTTGGGCTTAGTACAAGGACCTCTCGGCTTCTTAGAAGTATTCACAGCCTCCTCTTAGGCTTCGTATAATGATCTCTTCCTCCGGGAATGATAGCCTCCTCTTGGGCATCGTACAAGGACCCGTCGGCTTCTTATAAGCTTCCAGCCTCCTCTTGGGCTTCATACAAATTGTCCCGACGACCTCCTAGAGGTATAGGAACAGAACTTAGTCATCTGCATAGAACAATCCTTTCAAAGAGTCTACTACTATTTCTCAAAGCATAGTACAAAAGATAAAACTCTAGACACGGACAGTCTAATATCCTTGAGTCTCAAAGACATTCTCAAGTGACCCCTTCGAAAACCCGTAGACTCGGACAGTCTCAATACCCTTCGGATTTCCTAATTCCTTAAAGAACAGGAATAACCCAGATCCTCGAATCAAATCCTTGAGTATAGTGTTGCTCATATAAGAACTAATTTTCTCTTTCAAAATCAGTATATTGGACCTGTCACTCAACTGAAACAGTCACCATAGCCTCCTCTTGGGCTTTGTACAATGGTCCTCCCCAGCGGAGTCAAACAACGTTCAGCCTCTCTCTCGGGCTTTGTACGAGACACATAAGAGACTTCCTCGTTGAGTCAATCACCCTTTCGCCTCCATCTCGAGCTTTATACGAGATACAAAAAGGTTCTTATTGAGCCAAACAAAAAATATCCTCCATCTCGGGCTTCGTACGAGATACAAAAACTCTCTTGTTGAGTCAAATAGCCTCTATCTCGGGCTTTATACGAGATACCAAAAGACTCCCTCGTTGAGTCAATATCTTTTAGCCTCTCTCTCGGGCTTTGTACGAGACACATATTAGCCTCCTCTTAGGCTTTGTATAAGAAAACCACTGGTTGATCCAATCAACCTTTTAGCATCAAAAATTGTGCCTAGTTCACAGTACACAAACATCAACAACTCCTTCCCCTCCATCTAATCGATGTAAGCGACAAGCCTCTGGATCATCTACATCCATGCCACTGTCCCTCTTTTAGCATGAGAAATTCCTAAGGAAAGATAGCATTGCTCTACACTGAGTTAAAGTCTTCTCCTTCAGGTTAAAATCCCCTATAAAGGAAATTACAGCATTACCGGATTCACACATCCCGGTTAAAGTAATTCTCCTTTATAAACAGTTGTGACATACAACCCAATCTTTAGAGATGACAAATTCTCTCTAAAGACAACACCTTTCAGCTTCACATCTTGGGCTTCGAACAAGATACAAATAGACCTTTTAGCTTCACATCTTGGGCTTTGAACAAGATACAAATAGCTTCACATCTTGGGCTTTGAACAAGATACAAATAGCTTCACATCTCGGGCTTTGAACAAGATACAAACTACCTTCAGCTTCACATCTTGGGCTTTGAACAAGATACAAATCACCTTTAGCTTCACGTCTTGGGCTTTGAACAAGACACCAAAACACCTTTTCCTCCCATAGAATAGGAGGAACTACGAACGCTCTGATTTCCCTGTTTCGGTAAACGGGAATACGTAGGCATAAGATTGAAAGAAAAATCTTAGCGAGCACACTAATCAAAAAGCCTAAATCCCATACTCTCACATATCTATCAAAAAGCATCAGTCCTAACATCCTAATACTTGTTCCCCGCCAGAAGCCTGTCATTCTGTCAAAATAACACAAGAAAGGCCCCACCACATTGATCACATCCGTAACCTAACAGACCGCTGTTTAACCTCAGTATGCAAGCAGGGTTAATTGGAGACATCTATTTCCCTTTCTTCACCAGCTTTAATAGGATAAAAAATGAATAGACCTGTAGTAAACTAACCTAGAGAGCGACAGGGCTTAAGAACCGCGTCCAAAATTGCTCGCTACAACCACTAATTAAAAACAAAAAATATTTTGTTTCCTTTCACTAACATTTTCAGGGGAAGATCAGGTTAAAAAAATACCAAAAAAATCAGTCCCGTAGCTCGAATGAATTCCATCTGAACAAAGTCAAAGTTGATCCGCAATTAATTCAAAAAATTATCTGATCAAGAGTTTCCAAGATTTAATTGATTATTGTTCAAGAGACTCCAAGGTTCATGTGTTTATTTCCATGTCTTCTTTGACAACAAAAGAATCTAGCCGGAACCACAACAGTGCAACAAAATGCTTATTTTTCACAAATTTTGCACTGAGTAACCGGTTACCCTCGTGAAAATTTGAAAAATGGTGGCAAATTCAAATTCAGCAATTGGCACCAATCTCAGCCCTTGATCACATTTGGAATATTCTAGATCACCTCATTTTAATTCCCCTGCATCACTTTGATCATTCCCCACCATGTACCATCACTAATCACCACTCTTTTGATAATTCCCTCCAAATTTGAATTCCAATCCTAATTTTGATCATCCAAGCCTAATTCCAAACCACCAAATTTCCCAAGCCTAAACTCTATAAATAGAGGCTTCATTTCATTCATTCTTCAAGCTTTTGAAAGCCAACAAACCTCTTGCAAATTCTCTTCCCAACCACAAAATTCACCAAAGCTCACTTTTCTTCTTTTGAAAGTTAACAAGAATTCACACTGAATATTGTTCAACTTTGAGCTAAACCTTCATCCATTCTTGTTTTTTGTTCATCAATTATAGTAGATCAAGGCTTTGGAATTTGGATCTTGAAGCAATTTGAAGGAATTTTCAGATTTGAAGTGGTAATTCATCTTTCACCATTGTTGCAGCTTCATCACAATCTTCCATAATGTAGATCTTTCGAGATCTTTGTTACTTGATCCTTTGGATCTTGTAATTGTGTTTAATTGCTGGTTTTCACTGTTATTTCACTTTAAATTTCGTGCAATTTCAGTTCCATGATCACAAAGTGTTTGTAAAAAGTGTTGAAAGTGGACCATGCTGAATTTTGCACAATTTTCTGCATTCTGGTGCAGAGTAACCGGTTAGCAGATATGCTGTAACCGGTTACTCTGTGTTAATTTTGAAATTGCGCCTATTTTGAACTAAGTAACCAGTTAGCAGATATACTGTAACCGGTTACTTCGAAACAGAATGTATATTTTCACTTGTTTTTGGGGCTGTTTTGGTTTTTCTTCTTCCTTCTTCCCCTTTCTTCTTGTTTTAGCCTTGAAATGCGTTGTTGAGATTAATTTCTCTTCAATTTCAATGGACTTTGGATATGGTTAAAGTAATTAAACATTCATTAGTTCAAATCTATCTTTTAATGAATTGTTGAATTCATTTGAGGTGCTTTGAATTAGTGATATGTTTTCACACTTAAACTTATCAATTAAAGGTGATTGAACTTGAAGATGAAAGGTTCTTGAATTTGCAATTCAATTTGGATTTCTCTTCATCTATTTCTCTTTTCTTTTGATCGATGAAAGTCGTATGGATCTTAGAATTTCTTTGTTGAATTCTTGATCAAGACTAGATCGTTACCTATTTTCTTTTCGTGCGGTATTGCTTCTGGATGACGATCTACATATCGTTCATCTAGCATGCATTAGCACAAAGATCTATTGACCGGCCTCATTGTAGGGTAATTACTCTGTAAATTACTCAGCGATTGCTTAACATAGCGCAACATTTGTCCCTCTTTATCCAATTCGGAATTTGAACTTTTGTGGTCCGGACCTTGATTGGTCGCGTCAACCCAATGGTGATTGATTTTTTGCAATAGGTCCATAGTCTTTGAAACTTGGCGTTGTAGAGGCTTTGGTTTTACCAATCTTCTGTCAAGTTCATTAACCTTGGCCTAAGTGCATTGTTTAATCACTATAGTTCAAGACGCGAAGCGGAATAATCGGTGAAGGCTTATGGCACTAGAGCCTTGTGCTACTAACCACTAACTTCTAACTTTACATTTCCTTCTCGCTACCTATCTCTCTTTATTTTTTATGATTTATGCCATTTATCATATCATGTTTATGTTTATGTCATTTTTCTTTTGTCTACTTGGACCATATTATCTTGTGCTTTGTTTTTCTTTTGTCCATTTTGGACTAAAAACATTAATAAAGGATTAAACCACTAAAAGACTTGTGCTCTTAATTGTTGGACTATGGACACTATCCCTTGCTTTGGAGGACCTATACTCTTGATTATGGACTTATGGATTTAGAGTTAGGATCTTAACCTATGCTTGGGAGTTTGTGATGGAAAACCTTGGATTTTGGATACTTGGAGTCCTCTTTTGAAGACTTATTTTGAGTCAAGACCAAATCAAAAAGGGAAAAATACTTATGCTATGGAGCTTATCCATGTGGTTAGATCTCTCTTATCCTTAGCTTGTACTTTATGTGTAATGCCCAAATATTTAATTATTTATTTAATTGAATATTTAATTAATTGTTGTGAATTATTCGGTTGATTTTGGTGTTGCGGTGAATTTAGTCGTTAAGTCGGAATTATTAAGTTGGTAAGTCGTAGAAATATTATTAGAAATAATATTATAGTCGCGGAATAATATTCGTAGTAATATTATCGTAGTTGGAGTGTGTTCGATTAAGTGGGCTTAGATTCGGGTCGGAATTAGTAATTTAAGGGGTGAATGTTTAGGCCCATTAGATACTATATTAGAATATTACTATTTTAATAAAATAAGAGAAATAGAAAATATAGTGAAGTTTTGGATATCAGTTAGAGGAGAAAAAAATTGAGAACGTGAGAGAAGAAGAAGTTGCGAGAGAGAAACCGCTGCCGGTGACGAATTCCCGGAACCCGATCGATCGTCAAGCTGCCTTCAATCCAAGGTAAGGGTGGGTTCGATTATTATAACTGGGTTATGATGATTGATATGTAGGGTTGGGGCTATATGGATTTCTACTATCTGTGTTGAACTTGTGGTGGATCCTGATAAACTTACAGTGGCCTTTGGTGAAATCGTGTTGAGTATAAATTGTGTACATTATTGTTGTTGATATTGCGTTGCTTGGGATTTAATAGTTGGTGTATGGTGTGATTGGGTTATTGAATCGAGGCATGCATTTTTTTAGAAAGTGAAGTAATCTGGGTAGAAAAAAAATATAGCAGGTATGAATGTATGAAGGAGGCTGGGACGGGCGTCCTATGTCTTGAAAAGAAAAAAAAAAAAAAAAAAAAAAAAAAATATATATATATATATATATGCTTGAGGCGAGGGCCTCCAATGAAGGGGGTGGGCGCCTCCTAATGGGATTGGTTTTTGGTTTTACTTGAGTATATTAGTAACTCACTTTAAATCCCTACACTGTAACTAAATACTTTCCAACTAAATCCATTAAATAACCACTTTCTTTTATTTAATATAATGTATTTCTAACCATACCTTATTAAATCAAGTGGTTGGTATTAGTTTATTAGCATAAAGATAATATGATAATTATTACCTAGCAAAAACTTAACATGAACTCTAATTAAGTAGCAGTGGTGAATTTTGACAGAAAACTGGAAAATGTAGTAGTAGCAGTGTTAACAGAAAATAGAACAAGTAGCAGGAGCAGAATTTTGGCAGAAGCTTGGAAATGATTTTAAGAAAATCGTAACAGAAAGTAGAATTTGGAAATAAACTGGCATTAAATGACAGGAGTTAAAATAGTGTTGTTTTAGTCGGTTTAGCCGGTTTAGGCGGAAAACTTAGTTGTTCGAAATTTAACGAAAATTGTCGGGGTAAGTCGGGTAATTTAGTAGATGACTTTTGCTGAATTGTTTTGTTGAAATAATGTCGAAAAAAGTCGAATTGCCGGTACAGCTGCGTTGTAATGTTGTTCCGGGTTACGGATGAATTGTAAGTTGTAGGCTTGATAAGCCAACGTTGATATAAGTTGTTTATGTCGAAAAAGTTGCTATGTTGTTAAGTTGATTATGTTGTGGATGTTGTTGAGTTGTTTATGTTGTCGAGTAGTGCATGTCATAAAACATACATTGCATTTTATGTCGGAGCGTTGCTCACACCACGTTGGCCTGGATTGGCATATGTTGAAAGTTGAAAGTTGAAGGCTTATGCCTTGATGCCTCGATAAACTGGCAATATTACGTTGGGAGTTTTACTCCGATGGTACCACATGCATAACATTGTCGAGTCTCATTGAAGTTGCATTCTCTTAAGTTGTTGTTGATTTCCGTTAGTTGTTATTGATTTGATTTTGTTTGTTGGTGGTTGATGTGAAGTGGTGAATGTTTGTATGATTCTTGCCTGTATATTATTTATCATACTCCGTTTATAATTTTCGGTAACTCACCCCTTCTGTTTGAATGTTGTCCCTATGTTGGCAACGTGCAGGTAACCAAGAAGAGTAGCCGGTTACCTTAGTTCGAGTCGGTGGTTGTCGCTCTGATACGTAGCACTCGGGGGGATGACGCATGTCTTTTATTTAGTTGTCTACATGCTGAATTTTAATAAAATTGCTAGAAAATACTTCGTTGTTTAATTTGAAGTTGTTTTTATGTTGAATAAGGATGCTACTAAGTTGTTAATGAATCCGCTGCGTTGTGTTTGCTTAAGTTGAATGAAGTCGAAGTTTATTGTTGGTTTATGTTCCCTTGAATCGTTTATGTATCTTTCATGAATAACTATTATGTTGTGATTTTAAAGTTGGAAATGTGATATCCCGTTCTATGTCGAAAATTTTATAACTCTGATTTTAATATAACTATTGGGTAGAAATGGGGTGTTACATTAGTGGTATCAGAGCAGGTCGGTCCGTCCGGCCAAGTGTCGAGTCGTAGTTGTTTAACAATCGAGTATTGTTATTTGGTTCTAACTTTGGTTTATGTTGTAGTGATAATTTGAGATGGCTGGAAGGAACGATGCTGCAATGGCTGCTGCAATGCAAGCAATGGCTGAGGCTGTGCAGAATTTACCGAATGCTGGCGAGAATGATGGATCTCGTAGTCTGGCGACTTTTCAGAGAAAGAATCCGCCTAACTTCAAGGGAAAGTATGATCCTGATGGAGCATTGGACTGGTTGAAAGAGATTGAGAGAATCTTCCGTGTGATGGACTGCACTCCAGCGCAGAAGGTTCGTTATGGGACTCATATGCTAGCAGTCGAAGCTGATGACTGGTGGCTAGAGACTCGTCAGAGATTGGAGACTACAGGTGAAGTTATTACTTGGGATGTGTTCCGAAGAGAATTTCTGAGAAAGTATTATCCAGAGGATATCCGTGGTAAGAAGCAGATCGAGTTTCTTGAGCTGAAACAAGGAACTATGTCGGTTACTGATTATGCTGCAAAGTTTGTTGAGCTGGCTAAGTTTTATCCGTACTATACCGGTGATGATGCTGAGTTTTCTAAATGCATCAAATTTGAAAGCGGGTTGCGCTCTGAAATCAAGAAAGCTATTGGGTATCAGAAGATTCGTGTCTTTTCTGATTTGGTTGATAGTTGCAGAATTTATGAAGAGGACAATAATGCTCACTACAAGATTGTTAGTGACAGAAGAGGCAAGCAACAACAGAACCGTGGTAAGCCTTATGATGCTCCAGCTGGAAAAGGTAAACAGAAAGCGACTGAGGGCAAAAAGACTAGTAGGGGAGATGCTCCTGCCGGCATAACTTGTTTCAAATGTGGAAAATCTGGTCATAAGAGTACCGTGTGTACTGCTAAGGCGAAGAGGTGTTTCCGATGTGGTAAGATTGGGCATGCAATATCTGATTGCAGGCACAAGGAGATGATCTGTTTTAATTGTGGTGAAGAGGGACATATTGGTAATCAGTGTCCGAAGCCAAAGAAAGCTCAGACCGGAAAAGTGTTCGCGTTAGCAGGAACTCAGACAGCTAATGAGGACAGACTTATCAGAGGTACATGTTTCATTAATAGTACTCCTTTAATTACTATTATTGACACTGGTGCTACACATTGTTTTGTTTCTGCTGATTGTGTTCAAAGATTGGGTCTTAAATTATCTGCTATGAATGGAGAAATGGTCGTCGAGACTCCGGTTAAGGGATCGGTGACTACTTCTCTTGTGTGTTTAAGGTGTCCTTTATCGATCTTCGATAAAGACTTTTATGTTGATTTGGTTTGTTTGCCGCTGACCGGAATGGATGTAATTCTGGGTATGAACTGGTTAGAGTATAACTATGTTCACAAAAATTGTTATCGCAAGTCGGTGAGGTTTTCCTCTCCGGAAGAGGAAGGGGTTGGATTGTTGTCTTTCAGAGAGTTACAGCAATTGATGAAAGAAGAAACTCAGATGTTTTCGTTGATGGCAACGTTGTCTATTGAGAGCAGAGCTAAGATTGAAGAATTGCAGGTGGTAAATGAATTTCCTGAAATTTTCCCTGATGAAATTCCTGATGTGCCGCCAGAGAGAGAGGTTGAATTTGCAATTGATCTTGTACCTGGTACTAAACCTGTTTCGATGGCACCATACAGAATGTCGGCATCCGAGTTGTCTGAATTAAAGAAGCAGTTGGAAGAGTTACTTGAGAAGAAGTTTATAAGACCAAGTGTATCGCCGTGGGGAGCTACGATGTTGTTAGTAAAGAAGAAAGATGGAAGTATGAGACTTTGTGTTGATTATAGACAGCTGAATAAAGTAACAATCAAGAACAAGTATCCACTTCCGAGAATAGATGATTTGATGGATCAGTTGGTGGGTGCTCGCGTGTTTAGCAAGATTGATTTGAGATCGGGTTATCATCAGATTAAAGTGAAGGATGAGGATATTCAGAAGACGGCGTTCAGAACACGGTATGGACATTATGAGTATTCAGTGATGCCTTTCGGTGTTACTAATGCGCCGGGAGTATTCATGGAATACATGAACCGCATTTTTCATACTTATCTGGATCGTTTTGTGGTTGTATTCATTGATGATATTCTGATTTATTCTAAGTCAGAAGAAGAGCATAAGGAACATTTGAGGACAGTGTTGGAAGTTTTGAAAGATAAGCAGTTGTATGCGAAACTATCCAAGTGCGAGTTCTGGTTGAAAGAAGTTAGTTTTCTGGGTCATGTGATTTCAGGTAGTGGTATTGCCGTGGATCCTTCTAAAGTAGATGATGTGTTGCAATGGGAAACTCCAAGGTCGGCTACTGAGATTAGAAGTTTTCTGGGACTAGTTGGTTATTATAGAAGGTTTATTGAAGGATTTTCTAAGTTGGCACTTCCGTTAACCAGATCGACTTGTAAGAGTAAAGCTTTTGTGTGGGATGTTCAGTGCGAAGAAAGTTTTACAGAATTGAAGAGGAGGTTGACGTCGGCTCCGGTTTTGACATTACCGAATCCAGAAGAACCGTTTGTGGTATATTGTGATGCTTCGCTGATGGGATTAGGAGGTGTGCTGATGCAGAATAATAAAGTAATTGCTTATGCGTCTCGACAGTTGAGAACTCATGAAAGGAATTATCCTACGCATGATTTGGAGCTTGCTGCAGTGGTTTTTGTGCTGAAAATTTGGAGGCACTATCTCTATGGCTCTAGATTTGAAGTTTATAGTGATCATAAGAGCTTAAAGTATTTGTTTGACCAGAAGGAGTTGAATATGAGGCAGCGACGGTGGTTAGAATTGCTGAAAGATTATGATTTCGGTTTAAATTATCATCCGGGCAAAGCTAATGTTGTGGCCGATGCTTTAAGCCGAAAGAACTTGCATATGTCAGCAATGATGATTAAGGAATTGGAATTAATTGAGCAGTTTCGAGATATGAGTTTGGTTTGCGAAGTGACACCGCAGAGTGTTATGCTGGGTATGTTGAAAATTAACAATGATTTTCTGGACAGTATTCAAGAGGCTCAGAAGCGGGATGTGAAACTAGTGGACATCATGAATAGTTATGGTCAATCGGATGAGAGTGACTATAAGATTGATGCACGAGGTGTGTTGAGACTGCATGATCGAATTTGAATACCAGATGATGCAGATATGAAAAAGAATATTCTTGAAGAGGGTCATAGAAGTAATCTGAGTATACATCCGGGAGCTACTAAGATGTATCAAGACTTGAAGAAGATATTTTGGTGGCCCGGAATGAAGGAAGATGTGGCACGATTTGTGTATGCATGCTTGACTTGTCAGAAGTCGAAAGTTGAGCATCAGAAACCTGCTGGGTCGATGCAACCGTTAGAGATTCCAGAATGGAAATGGGATAGCATTTCTATGGACTTTGTGACAGGGTTGCCTATGACTTCAAGGGGACATGATTCAATTTGGGTGATTGTTGATAGGCTTACGAAGTCGGCTCATTTCCTACCTATTAACATCACATATCCGATTGCGAAGTTGGCAGAGATTTATATCCGAGTGATTGTGAAGTTGCATGGTGTTCCTTTGTGTATTGTGTCGGATAGAGATCCGAGGTTCACGTTGGAGTTTTGGAAGAGCCTACAGGAGGCATTGGGTTCTAAGTTGAGGTTGAGTTCGGCGTATCATCCTCAGACAGATGGTCAAACTGAGAGAACTATTCAGTCGTTGGAGGATTTATTGCGAGCATGTGTTCTCGAGCAGGGAGGTTCGTGGGACACTTATCTTCCATTGATCGAGTTCACTTATAATAATAGTCACCATTCTAGTATCGAAATGGCACCTTTTGAAGCGTTGTATGGTCGGAGGTGTAGAACTCCGTTGTGTTGGCATGAATCCGGTGAAAGTGTAGTACTTGGACCGGAATTAGTTCGAGAAACTACCGAGAAAGTGAAGTTGATCCGAGAGAAGATGAAAGCTTCTCAGAGTAGATAGAAAAGTTACCATGACAAGCGGAAGAAGGATTTGGAATTCCAAGCGGGCGATCATGTGTTTTTGAGAGTCACGCCTGTGACTGGTGTTGGGAGAGCTTTGAAGTCTAAGAAGCTCACTCCTCGTTTTATTGGTCCGTATCAGATTTTGGACAGAGTTGGGAAAGTTGCTTACCGAATGGCGTTACTGCCAAATCTTTCGAATCTGCATGATGTATTTCATGTGTCGCAGCTTCGGAAATACATTTCAGATCCGTCTCACGTGGTTAATATGGATGATGTGCAAGTACGGGATAATCTCACGGTGGAGACGAAGCCTGTGCGAATCGCGGATCGTGAAATGAAGACCTTGCGAGGGAAAGAGATCGCGTTGGTGAAAGTTGTCTGGTTGGGAGCTATCGGAGAAAGCATGACGTGGGAATTGGAGAGCAAGATACGAGACTCCTATCCCGAGCTGTTTGAATCAGGTAAATTTTCGAGGACGAAAATATTCTAAGTAGGGGAGAGTTGTAACTCCCAAATATTTAATTATTTATTTAATTGAATATTTAATTAATTGTTGTGAATTATTCGGTTGATTTTGGTGTTGCGGTGAATTTAGTCGTTAAGTCGGAATTATTAAGTTGGTAAGTCGTAGAAATATTATTAGAAATAATATTATAGTCGCGAAATAATATTCGTAGTAATATTATCGTAGTTGGAGTGTGTTCGATTAAGTGGGCTTAGAATCGGGTCAGAATTAGTAATTTAAGGGGTGAATGTTTAGGCCCATTAGATACTATATTAGAATATTACTATTTTAATAAAATAAGAGAAATAGAAAATATAGTGAAGTTTTGGATATCAGTTAGAGGAGAAAAAAACTGAGAACGTGAGAGAAGAAGAAGTTGCGAGAGAGAAACGGCTGCCGGTGACGAATTCCCGGAACCCGATCGATCGTCAAGCTGCCTTCAATCCAAGGTAAGGGTGGGTTCGATTATTATAACTGGGTTATGATGATTGATATGTAGGGTTGGGGCTATATGGATTTCTACTATCTGTGTTGAACTTGTGGTGGATCCTGATAAACTTACAGTGGCCTTTGGTGAAATCGTGTTGAGTATAAATTGTGTACATTATTGTTGTTGATATTGCGTTGCTTGGGATTTAATAGTTGGTGTATGGTGTGATTGGGTTATTGAATCGAGGCATGCATTTTTTTAGAAAGTGAAGTAATCTGGGTAGAAAAAAAATATAGCTGGTATGAATGTATGAAGGAGGCGGGGACGGACGTCCTATGTCTTGAAAAGAAAAATATATATATATATGCTTGAGGCGAGGGCCTCCAATGAAGGGGGTGGGCGCCTCCTAATGGGATTGGTTTTTGGTTTTACTTGAGTATATTAGTAACTCACTTTAAATCCCTACACTGTAACTAAATACTTTCCAACTAAATCCATTAAATAACCACTTTCTTTTATTTAATATAATGTATTTCTAACCATACCTTATTAAATCAAGTGGTTGGTATTAGTTTATTAGCATAAAGATAATATGATAATTATTACCTAGCAGAAACTTAACATGAACTCTAATTAAGTAGCAGTGGTGAATTTTGACAGAAAACTGGAAAATGTAGTAGTAGCAGTGTTAACAGAAAATAGAACAAGTAGCAGGAGCAGAATTTTGGCAGAAGCTTGGAAATGATTTTAAGAAAATCGTAACAGAAAGTAGAATTTGGAAATAAACTGGCATTAAATGACAGGAGTTAAAATAGTGCTGTTTTAGTCGGTTTAGCCGGTTTAGGCGGAAAACTTAGTTGTTCGAAATTTAACGAAAATTGTCGGGGTAAGTCGGGTAATTTAGTAGATGACTTTTGCTGAATTGTTTTGTTGAAATAATGTCGAAAAAAGTCGAATTGCCGGTACAGCTGCGTTGTAATGTTGTTCCGGGTTACGGATGAATTGTAAGTTGTAGGCTTGATAAGCCAACGTTGATATAAGTTGTTTATGTCGAAAAAGTTGCTATGTTGTTAAGTTGATTATGTTGTGGATGTTGTTGAGTTGTTTATGTTGTCGAGTAGTGCATGTCATAAAACATACATTGCATTTTATGTCGGAGCGTTGCTCACACCACGTTGGCCTGGATTGGCATATGTTGAAAGTTGAAAGTTGAAGGCTTATGCCTTGATGCCTCGATAAACTGGCAATATTACGTTGGGAGTTTTACTCCGATGGTACCACATGCATAACATTGTCGAGTCTCATTGAAGTTGCATTCTCTTAAGTTGTTGTTGATTTCCGTTAGTTGTTATTGATTTGATTTTGTTTGTTGGTGGTTGATGTGAAGTGGTGAATGTTTGTATGATTCTTGCCTGTATATTATTTATCATACTCCGTTTATAATTTTCGGTAACTCACCCCTTCTGTTTGAATGTTGTCCCTATGTTGGCAACGTGCAGGTAACCAAGAAGAGTAGCCGGTTACCTTAGTTCGAGTCGGTGGTTGTCGCTCTGATACGTAGCACTCGGGGGGATGACGCATGTCTTTTATTTAGTTGTCTACATGCTGAATTTTAATAAAATTGCTAGAAAATACTTCGTTGTTTAATTTGAAGTTGTTTTTATGTTGAATAAGGATGCTACTAAGTTGTTAATGAATCCGCTGCGTTGTGTTTGCTTAAGTTGAATGAAGTCGAAGTTTATTGTTGGTTTATGTTCCCTTGAATCGTTTATGTATCTTTCATGAATAACTATTATGTTGTGATTTTAAAGTTGGAAATGTGATATCCCGTTCTATGTCGAAAATTTTATAACTCTGATTTTAATATAACTATTGGGTAGAAATGGGGTGTTACATTAGTGGTATCAGAGCAGGTCGGTCCGTCCGGCCAAGTGTCGAGTCGTAGTTGTTTAACAATCGAGTATTGTTATTTGGTTCTAACTTTGGTTTATGTTGTAGTGATAATTTGAGATGGCTGGAAGGAACGATGCTGCAATGGCTGCTGCAATGCAAGCAATGGCTGAGGCTGTGCAGAATTTACCGAATGCTGGCGAGAATGATGGATCTCGTAGTCTGGCGACTTTTCAGAGAAAGAATCCGCCTAACTTCAAGGGAAAGTATGATCCTGATGGAGCATTGGACTGGTTGAAAGAGATTGAGAGAATCTTCCGTGTGATGGACTGCACTCCAGCGCAGAAGGTTCGTTATGGGACTCATATGCTAGCAGTCGAAGCTGATGACTGGTGGCTAGAGACTCGTCAGAGATTGGAGACTACAGGTGAAGTTATTACTTGGGATGTGTTCCGAAGAGAATTTCTGAGAAAGTATTATCCAGAGGATATCCGTGGTAAGAAGCAGATCGAGTTTCTTGAGCTGAAACAAGGAACTATGTCGGTTACTGATTATGCTGCAAAGTTTGTTGAGCTGGCTAAGTTTTATCCGTACTATACCGGTGATGATGCTGAGTTTTCTAAATGCATCAAATTTGAAAGCGGGTTGCGCTCTGAAATCAAGAAAGCTATTGGGTATCAGAAGATTCGTGTCTTTTCTGATTTGGTTGATAGTTGCAGAATTTATGAAGAGGACAATAATGCTCACTACAAGATTGTTAGTGACAGAAGAGGCAAGCAACAACAGAACCGTGGTAAGCCTTATGATGCTCCAGCTGGAAAAGGTAAACAGAAAGCGACTGAGGGCAAAAAGACTAGTAGGGGAGATGCTCCTGCCGGCATAACTTGTTTCAAATGTGGAAAATCTGGTCATAAGAGTACCGTGTGTACTGCTAAGGCGAAGAGGTGTTTCCGATGTGGTAAGATTGGGCATGCAATATCTGATTGCAGGCACAAGGAGATGATCTGTTTTAATTGTGGTGAAGAGGGACATATTGGTAATCAGTGTCCGAAGCCAAAGAAAGCTCAGACCGGAAAAGTGTTCGCGTTAGCAGGAACTCAGACAGCTAATGAGGACAGACTTATCAGAGGTACATGTTTCATTAATAGTACTCCTTTAATTACTATTATTGACACTGGTGCTACACATTGTTTTGTTTCTGCTGATTGTGTTCAAAGATTGGGTCTTAAATTATCTGCTATGAATGGAGAAATGGTCGTCGAGACTCCGGTTAAGGGATCGGTGACTACTTCTCTTGTGTGTTTAAGGTGTCCTTTATCGATCTTCGATAAAGACTTTTATGTTGATTTGGTTTGTTTGCCGCTGACCGGAATGGATGTAATTCTGGGTATGAACTGGTTAGAGTATAACTATGTTCACAAAAATTGTTATCGCAAGTCGGTGAGGTTTTCCTCTCCGGAAGAGGAAGGGGTTGGATTGTTGTCTTTCAGAGAGTTACAGCAATTGATGAAAGAAGAAACTCAGATGTTTTCGTTGATGGCAACGTTGTCTATTGAGAGCAGAGCTAAGATTGAAGAATTGCAGGTGGTAAATGAATTTCCTGAAATTTTCCCTGATGAAATTCCTGATGTGCCGCCAGAGAGAGAGGTTGAATTTGCAATTGATCTTGTACCTGGTACTAAACCTGTTTCGATGGCACCATACAGAATGTCGGCATCCGAGTTGTCTGAATTAAAGAAGCAGTTGGAAGAGTTACTTGAGAAGAAGTTTATAAGACCAAGTGTATCGCCGTGGGGAGCTACGATGTTGTTAGTAAAGAAGAAAGATGGAAGTATGAGACTTTGTGTTGATTATAGACAGCTGAATAAAGTAACAATCAAGAACAAGTATCCACTTCCGAGAATAGATGATTTGATGGATCAGTTGGTGGGTGCTCGCGTGTTTAGCAAGATTGATTTGAGATCGGGTTATCATCAGATTAAAGTGAAGGATGAGGATATTCAGAAGACGGCGTTCAGAACACGGTATGGACATTATGAGTATTCAGTGATGCCTTTCGGTGTTACTAATGCGCCGGGAGTATTCATGGAATACATGAACCGCATTTTTCATACTTATCTGGATCGTTTTGTGGTTGTATTCATTGATGATATTCTGATTTATTCTAAGTCAGAAGAAGAGCATAAGGAACATTTGAGGACAGTGTTGGAAGTTTTGAAAGATAAGCAGTTGTATGCGAAACTATCCAAGTGCGAGTTCTGGTTGAAAGAAGTTAGTTTTCTGGGTCATGTGATTTCAGGTAGTGGTATTGCCGTGGATCCTTCTAAAGTAGATGATGTGTTGCAATGGGAAACTCCAAGGTCGGCTACTGAGATTAGAAGTTTTCTGGGACTAGTTGGTTATTATAGAAGGTTTATTGAAGGATTTTCTAAGTTGGCACTTCCGTTAACCAGATCGACTTGTAAGAGTAAAGCTTTTGTGTGGGATGTTCAGTGCGAAGAAAGTTTTACAGAATTGAAGAGGAGGTTGACGTCGGCTCCGGTTTTGACATTACCGAATCCAGAAGAACCGTTTGTGGTATATTGTGATGCTTCGCTGATGGGATTAGGAGGTGTGCTGATGCAGAATAATAAAGTAATTGCTTATGCGTCTCGACAGTTGAGAACTCATGAAAGGAATTATCCTACGCATGATTTGGAGCTTGCTGCAGTGGTTTTTGTGCTGAAAATTTGGAGGCACTATCTCTATGGCTCTAGATTTGAAGTTTATAGTGATCATAAGAGCTTAAAGTATTTGTTTGACCAGAAGGAGTTGAATATGAGGCAGCGACGGTGGTTAGAATTGCTGAAAGATTATGATTTCGGTTTAAATTATCATCCGGGCAAAGCTAATGTTGTGGCCGATGCTTTAAGCCGAAAGAACTTGCATATGTCAGCAATGATGATTAAGGAATTGGAATTAATTGAGCAGTTTCGAGATATGAGTTTGGTTTGCGAAGTGACACCGCAGAGTGTTATGCTGGGTATGTTGAAAATTAACAATGATTTTCTGGACAGTATTCAAGAGGCTCAGAAGCGGGATGTGAAACTAGTGGACATCATGAATAGTTATGGTCAATCGGATGAGAGTGACTATAAGATTGATGCACGAGGTGTGTTGAGACTGCATGATCGAATTTGAATACCAGATGATGCAGATATGAAAAAGAATATTCTTGAAGAGGGTCATAGAAGTAATCTGAGTATACATCCGGGAGCTACTAAGATGTATCAAGACTTGAAGAAGATATTTTGGTGGCCCGGAATGAAGGAAGATGTGGCACGATTTGTGTATGCATGCTTGACTTGTCAGAAGTCGAAAGTTGAGCATCAGAAACCTGCTGGGTCGATGCAACCGTTAGAGATTCCAGAATGGAAATGGGATAGCATTTCTATGGACTTTGTGACAGGGTTGCCTATGACTTCAAGGGGACATGATTCAATTTGGGTGATTGTTGATAGGCTTACGAAGTCGGCTCATTTCCTACCTATTAACATCACATATCCGATTGCGAAGTTGGCAGAGATTTATATCCGAGTGATTGTGAAGTTGCATGGTGTTCCTTTGTGTATTGTGTCGGATAGAGATCCGAGGTTCACGTTGGAGTTTTGGAAGAGCCTACAGGAGGCATTGGGTTCTAAGTTGAGGTTGAGTTCGGCGTATCATCCTCAGACAGATGGTCAAACTGAGAGAACTATTCAGTCGTTGGAGGATTTATTGCGAGCATGTGTTCTCGAGCAGGGAGGTTCGTGGGACACTTATCTTCCATTGATCGAGTTCACTTATAATAATAGTCACCATTCTAGTATCGAAATGGCACCTTTTGAAGCGTTGTATGGTCGGAGGTGTAGAACTCCGTTGTGTTGGCATGAATCCGGTGAAAGTGTAGTACTTGGACCGGAATTAGTTCGAGAAACTACCGAGAAAGTGAAGTTGATCCGAGAGAAGATGAAAGCTTCTCAGAGTAGATAGAAAAGTTACCATGACAAGCGGAAGAAGGATTTGGAATTCCAAGCGGGCGATCATGTGTTTTTGAGAGTCACGCCTGTGACTGGTGTTGGGAGAGCTTTGAAGTCTAAGAAGCTCACTCCTCGTTTTATTGGTCCGTATCAGATTTTGGACAGAGTTGGGAAAGTTGCTTACCGAATGGCGTTACTGCCAAATCTTTCGAATCTGCATGATGTATTTCATGTGTCGCAGCTTCGGAAATACATTTCAGATCCGTCTCACGTGGTTAATATGGATGATGTGCAAGTACGGGATAATCTCACGGTGGAGACGAAGCCTGTGCGAATCGCGGATCGTGAAATGAAGACCTTGCGAGGGAAAGAGATCGCGTTGGTGAAAGTTGTCTGGTTGGGAGCTACCGGAGAAAGCATGACGTGGGAATTGGAGAGCAAGATACGAGACTCCTATCCCGAGCTGTTTGAATCAGGTAAATTTTCGAGGACGAAAATATTCTAAGTAGGGGAGAGTTGTAACTCCCAAATATTTAATTATTTATTTAATTGAATATTTAATTAATTGTTGTGAATTATTCGGTTGATTTTGGTGTTGCGGTGAATTTAGTCGTTAAGTCGGAATTATTAAGTTGGTAAGTCATAGAAATATTATTAGAAATAATATTATAGTCGCGAAATAATATTCGTAGTAATATTATCGTAGTTGGAGTGTGTTCGATTAAGTGGGCTTAGAATCGGGTCAGAATTAGTAATTTAAGGGGTGAATGTTTAGGCCCATTAGATACTATATTAGAATATTACTATTTTAATAAAATAAGAGAAATAGAAAATATAGTGAAGTTTTGGATATCAGTTAGAGGAGAAAAAAACTGAGAACGTGAGAGAAGAAGAAGTTGCGAGAGAGAAACGGCTGCCGGTGACGAATTCCCGGAACCCGATCGATCGTCAAGCTGCCTTCAATCCAAGGTAAGGGTGGGTTCGATTATTATAACTGGGTTATGATGATTGATATGTAGGGTTGGGGCTATATGGATTTCTACTATCTGTGTTGAACTTGTGGTGGATCCTGATAAACTTACAGTGGCCTTTGGTGAAATCGTGTTGAGTATAAATTGTGTACATTATTGTTGTTGATATTGCGTTGCTTGGGATTTAATAGTTGGTGTATGGTGTGATTGGGTTATTGAATCGAGGCATGCATTTTTTTAGAAAGTGAAGTAATCTGGGTAGAAAAAAAATATAGCTGGTATGAATGTATGAAGGAGGCGGGGACGGACGTCCTATGTCTTGAAAAGAAAAATATATATATATATGCTTGAGGCGAGGGCCTCCAATGAAGGGGGTGGGCGCCTCCTAATGGGATTGGTTTTTGGTTTTACTTGAGTATATTAGTAACTCACTTTAAATCCCTACACTGTAACTAAATACTTTCCAACTAAATCCATTAAATAACCACTTTCTTTTATTTAATATAATGTATTTCTAACCATACCTTATTA
This sequence comes from Lathyrus tuberosus, assembly GCA_022829125.1. Classification (NCBI taxonomy): domain Eukaryota; kingdom Viridiplantae; phylum Streptophyta; class Magnoliopsida; order Fabales; family Fabaceae; genus Lathyrus; species Lathyrus tuberosus. Next base: position 10,376,361 of record JALAZF010000057.1, on the reverse strand, counting down.
AATCAAGTGGTTGGTATTAGTTTATTAGCATAAAGATAATATGATAATTATTACCTAGCAGAAACTTAACATGAACTCTAATTAAGTAGCAGTGGTGAATTTTGACAGAAAACTGGAAAATGTAGTAGTAGCAGTGTTAACAGAAAATAGAACAAGTAGCAGGAGCAGAATTTTGGCAGAAGCTTGGAAATGATTTTAAGAAAATCGTAACAGAAAGTAGAATTTGGAAATAAACTGGCATTAAATGACAGGAGTTAAAATAGTGCTGTTTTAGTCGGTTTAGCCGGTTTAGGCGGAAAACTTAGTTGTTCGAAATTTAACGAAAATTGTCGGGGTAAGTCGGGTAATTTAGTAGATGACTTTTGCTGAATTGTTTTGTTGAAATAATGTCGAAAAAAGTCGAATTGCCGGTACAGCTGCGTTGTAATGTTGTTCCGGGTTACGGATGAATTGTAAGTTGTAGGCTTGATAAGCCAACGTTGATATAAGTTGTTTATGTCGAAAAAGTTGCTATGTTGTTAAGTTGATTATGTTGTGGATGTTGTTGAGTTGTTTATGTTGTCGAGTAGTGCATGTCATAAAACATACATTGCATTTTATGTCGGAGCGTTGCTCACACCACGTTGGCCTGGATTGGCATATGTTGAAAGTTGAAAGTTGAAGGCTTATGCCTTGATGCCTCGATAAACTGGCAATATTACGTTGGGAGTTTTACTCCGATGGTACCACATGCATAACATTGTCGAGTCTCATTGAAGTTGCATTCTCTTAAGTTGTTGTTGATTTCCGTTAGTTGTTATTGATTTGATTTTGTTTGTTGGTGGTTGATGTGAAGTGGTGAATGTTTGTATGATTCTTGCCTGTATATTATTTATCATACTCCGTTTATAATTTTCGGTAACTCACCCCTTCTGTTTGAATGTTGTCCCTATGTTGGCAACGTGCAGGTAACCAAGAAGAGTAGCCGGTTACCTTAGTTCGAGTCGGTGGTTGTCGCTCTGATACGTAGCACTCGGGGGGATGACGCATGTCTTTTATTTAGTTGTCTACATGCTGAATTTTAATAAAATTGCTAGAAAATACTTCGTTGTTTAATTTGAAGTTGTTTTTATGTTGAATAAGGATGCTACTAAGTTGTTAATGAATCCGCTGCGTTGTGTTTGCTTAAGTTGAATGAAGTCGAAGTTTATTGTTGGTTTATGTTCCCTTGAATCGTTTATGTATCTTTCATGAATAACTATTATGTTGTGATTTTAAAGTTGGAAATGTGATATCCCGTTCTATGTCAAAAAATTTATAACTCTGATTTTAATATAACTATTGGGTAGAAATGGGGTGTTACATTATGCACTAGGATAGTCACTTCTTCTCCACCCCTTCTTCAATTTTCAAAATCTCCTCTCTTTTTTTAAAAAATCTTCTTGTTTTCGAACTTAAAACCGCTTTCATAATAAAACCTTGACTTTGGTCAAGTGATCTTTAAACTTTGTTTTCTTTAATAAATGTCAATCAATATTAACCATATTTTGACCATTTCATAAAAACATAAAAAATACAAAAACTCATCAAATTTTTTGTGTGCTTTGTGCACTTTTTCTTTTAAACTTTTTTCATAAGTTTAGACATGATTCATTTCTTTAAGCGGAATTATTCGCTTGGAAATGACGACTTGTCTTTACATTTAAAATCAATCATAACAAACAAATTTTTTTGTTCTTTGTACCACAAACTACGGGGTTTTGATCCTACATTGCACATCGTGGGTACGTAGGCATGAGGCGATAAGTCTCTCCAAACACAAAAATCTTAAAAAATATTTATCCTCTCATCTCTCCCAATCTCTTTCAAGCAAACCATTTTCAGACCAAAAGCGGTAGATATTTCAAAGGGTTCCTATAGAGTACTATAGACGTTTTGGGTGCTAACACCTTCCCATTGCGTAACCAACCCCCTTACCCATTCTCTGTTTGTTCTTGTTGTTTTAGAACTCCTTAGGTTTTGTTCGCTCTTTTTCCTTTCCTCTTTTTGGATGAAATAAAAGTGCGGTGGCGACTCTTGTTTCATGAGTTAAGTTAATCAATAGCTTACACTCACAAATTTCCCCGCTACAGAAAAGTGGCGACTCTGCTGGGGATTGTATCTCCCTTGAGGGGTTTAGCCTACTTTGATTTATTTACTGCTTTTTGTTTGATTTGCTTGTTACTTGTTTGTTCTGTTTGGGAGTTCCTCTGTGTGTGAGATAGGTCCTATACTCGGACCAGAGTGTACTTTGAGATATGAGGATAGTATAGTCAAGGTAACTTTGAAGGAGTCGAATCCTGAAAAGAAGAACTTGAGAATCTATCCACTCGGTGGTTGCCTCTTTGGAATTACTGATGTCGATCGAGCGATCGAGAAGGCATTACTTTTTCCATAGAAGCCTATAACACTGAGGACCGTAGTAACCCTAAACCCATCCTAGCCTTTTTAGGATCGTAGCGCGGAAGCTATGAAGATGCAAATCTGACTTAGCTGTTACGCGATGCTACACTCAGGTTAGATTCTCTTGAGGATAACTACCAACCTCCGAGCAAATCGGTGTGCTGGTGTGTCTAATAGTGGATTGTCGACCCTGGACACTTTGTTAGAACCGTTGTTTTCTGCAGGTACAATGAAGACAAAACCTTAGTACATACCTTTGTGGGATTGGTTCTTACCCTTGGTTTCATGCTCGTGTCTTGAACCTTGACCTGTGTGCTTTGTGTGATCTTGTTTGTGGGTGTTGCATCCATGCACTCATGCATTCATGAGCATTCTTCTAGGAAGGTTTCAAGGAACTTAAAGGTGTTATTGCAAACATTGCAGGTACTTTTGTTATGGATTTTGGAAGGAGAACTACAAAGAAGTACACTTTCAAGAGTCCTAAGTTAGGGGGTTTGAGAGAGCTAGGATCTTTGGTTGCTGATACCAAGAAGTTCAAGTCCAGATATGGAAGGCTTTTATCTCTCTTGAAAGTTGATATGGCTGAAGGATTGCTTGCTACTTTGGTTCAGTTCTATGACCCTTTGCTGCATTGTTTCACCTTTCCTGATTATCAGTTGGTACCTATGCTAGAGGAGTATTCTCTCCTGCTTGTTTTGCCTGTTTATGGTCGAATTTTCTCTGGTTTGGACCCCGCTCCCGAGCACGATGTTATTGCGAAGGCTACTCACTTGAAGGTTTTCGAGATTAAGGCTCGCTTGGATACCAAAGGAAGATTCTTGGGTTACCCGCCAAGTTCTTAATGGATAGAGCTCATCACTTTGCTAGTGTGAAGAACACATTTGCTTTTGAGGCTATTATTGCCTTGCTTATTTATGGACTGTTCCTCTTCCCGAATGTTGAGAACTTTGTCGACATCAACGCTATTCAGATCTTCTTGATTGGGAATCCAATTCCCACTTTGCTTGCCGATGCTAACCATTCTATTCACCTCTGGAATTTCCATGGTGAAGGGATGATTATCTGTTGTGCACCTTTGTTTTACAAGTGGTTTATTTCTCACTTTCCGAAGTCTGCAGCTTTCTGGAATCTCAAGGATGGTTTATATTGGTCGCGGAAGATCATGTCTCTCACTTATTCTGATATTGATTGATGTAGTCGTGTTCCTTCTAGAGCGATGATTATTGATAGTTGTGGTGATTTTCCCAATGTGCCTCTTCTTGGTACAAAAGGAGGAAACAGCTACAATCCGATGTTGGCTTGTCGTCAGTTGGGATATCCTTTGCGAGAGGTACCGAAAAACATTCATTTGCCGGTCTCTTTTTCAAGGAAGAAGAATCTCAGGTTGCTCTCAAGAGAGAAATTGTGGAAGCTTGGCGCAACATTCGTAGAAAAGGAAAGGAAAGTTTGGGAAATCCGAATTGTATATCTTCGGAACCTTACCTCCAGTGGGTTAAAAATAGAGCTATTACTTTGAAGATGCCTTATGCGCGTCAGGAACCTTTATCTCTAACTGATAAGAAGCCTATTCTCTACTTTATGGAAAACACAGAGAAGTTTCAGATCGCTTTGGCCGAGATGCAACAAGAGAGAGATGCTTGGAAAAACAAGTATCAGATTGTTGAGCTAGAGAATTTAAGACTTCAAGAGCACTTCAAGAAGAAGAATGAAGATAAAGTTGCCAACAAGAAGAGAAAGGCGCAAGAGGATTTATTTTCCTCTTGCATTCAGCCAGTTCCCGATATTCCGAAGAGTTCAGAATCTCCTCGGAAGTTGATCGTTGATCAGTTACTGATTGAGAAGACTCAGATGAAGGCCCACATCATAAAGTTGGAAGATAGAGCTGGGACTTCTTCTCATAGGATTATCTAGGGATCTAGTTTTCTTTATTCTCTATTGTTTTAGGATTCTTGAATCTGTACTTCCAAGATGTAATCTTTTCCATCATTAATGAATGAGATTTTGGTATTTCAAAATAACAATGTTTGTGATATGCCTTATATTTCCTTGAAACTTTGCATTTGCACTTGCACATCAAGCATCATCTTTTGCATTGTTTATTTCCTTTTCCAGGTGTCTTATGTTTCCTTTGGTCTTTATTCAGCCAAGCTGTCGCACCAGTATAACACTCGAGCTAATCTGAAGAAGAAGATGGATCAGTTGCAACAAGAGAACCGTGAGCTTCGTGAAGAAGTATCAAATTTGAAGGATAGTTTGGAGAGACTCACTGCTATGATGGAAGCAATGGTTGCTACTCAGAATCAGCCTTCTCCTCCTCTACTTTCAACTCCTGTGCAAAGGACAGTCATTTCTGAGATTATCTCCACGCCCATCTCTGTGGTGCCTGCTAGTGTTCCTCAATACTCCATGCCTCCTGGTTTCCCCTGGGACATGCCTGTTAACTTTGTTCCTGAAGGTTATCAACCACCACCACCACCTCCTGAAATTCCAGTTGTTCCTACCGTTTAACCTGTGATAACTGTGCCACCGTCTGTGGTTCATACTGTTCCTTTTGGTGAAGAACAGATTTTCCATACTGCTCCAAGTGAAAATGCCAGTGCTTATGATAGAATGGAAGAGATTCAAGACCAGTTTGCTGAGATGCAGAAAGAAATCAAAGCTCTGAGAGGTAAAGAGCTGTTTGGAAAGAATGCTCATGAGTTATGCTTGGTTCCTAATGTGAAGATCCTGCATAAGTTCAAAGTCCCTGACTTTGAAAAGTATAAGGGTAACTCTTGTCCGATGAGTCATTTGACTATGTATACTCGTAAGATGTTGGCTCAAAAGGATAATGATCAGCTTCTCATTAACTACTTTCAAGATAGTTTGTCTGGTGCAGCTTTGAAATGGTATATGGGACTCGACGGTACTCGAGTTCGCACTTTCGAAGACTTGGGTGAGACTTTTGTAAAGCAATACAAGTATAATGTGGATATGGCTCTTGATCGTGACCAGCTTCAAGCAATGGCTCAGAAAGATAAGGAGACATTCAAAGAATACGCGTAAAGGTGGCGCGAGATCGCTGCTCAGATTAATCCTCCTTTGGAAGAAAAAGAGATGACTAAGATTTTTCTGAAAACTCTGAGTCCTTTCTATTATGAGCGTATGATTGTTAGTGACCCAAGTGATTTCACTGAGATGGTTAATATGGGGATGAGATTAGAAGAGGGTGTCCATGAGGGACGTTTGCCAAAAGATGGTAATTCTACTGAAAGTTCCAAAAAATATAGTGGAGGATTTGCCAAAAAGAAAGAAGGAGAGACCAACGCCGTTTCTCGAGAAAGGTATAGAAGACCTCGCAATAGAAATAATCAGTGTCAACAACATGTTGCATCTGTTACTTATGTTATCAATTCAACTCCCGTTGTTCAGGCAGCTCCTGCTCAACAATGCTCTAATCAACAGAACAATCAACGGGAGCGTTTTCGAAAAGATTTTGATCTGATTCCGATGACCTACACAGAATGGCTTCCTTGTTTAATTAAGAAGAATCTGGTTCAGACCCGTGCACCACCTGCTGTTCCAAAAGATTTGCCATGGTGGTATAAGCCTGAAGCTCATTGTGCTTTCCATCAGGGAGGAGCTGGGCATGACACTGAGAACTGTTATCCATTGAAGATGGAAGTGCAAAGGTTTGCTAAAAGTGGTATTTTGTCTTTCGAAGAATCCAACCCTAATGTACAATCAAATCCGCTGCCTAATCATGGCAAGGTGTCTATCAATATGGTTTATGGTTGTCCTGGTACATTCAAAATCTTTGATATCCGATGGATCCGAAGATCTCTTGTGGAAATGCATGCACTTTTAAGTGAATACCATGATATTGATCATGACTATGTTGCTTGTTGCATCTATTCTGTGAATCCGCATGGTTGTGTGATAGTGAAGAGGGACATTCAAAGGATAATGGACGAGAATTTGATTGAGGTCACTGCTAAAAGAGATGAAGATCAGAATGAGGTGAATGTCATTGCACCACGCTTTAATATTCCTGAAAGAGTTGTTATCTCTTATGATAGTCGGAAGACCACTGTTACGCCTTTGGTTATTCGGTTGCCCGGTCCGGTACCCTATGAATCTGACAAAGTTGTTCCGTATAAGTACAATGCTACCATGGTAGAAGATGGTAAGGAAGTTCCCATTCCTTCTTTGACTTCTATGGTAAGAATCGCTGATGTGAGTAGAGTGACCCGAAGTGGCCGTGTTTTTGCTCTTGAGCCTCCAAAGATTGTGGAGAATGTTATTGCTGGCAAACGAACTCAAGATGAGAGTAATGTTGATGCTTCTGGTCAGTCTAGTGGTTCGAAGGTTTTTGAGGATGAAGTTTTGAAATTGATCAAGAAGAGTGAGTACAGTGTTGTAGATTAACTCTTGCATACCCCGTCCAAGATTTCAGCGTTGTCCTTACTGATGAATTCTGAAGCTCATAGGAAATCTTTGCAGAAGGTATTGGAATAAGCATATGTTAAGCATGATGTGACTGTTAATCAGTTTGATGGAATCGTTGCCAACCTCACAGCATGTAATAATTTGAGTTTCTGTGATGAAGAGTTACTCGAGGAGGGGAGAAATCACAATTTGGCTTTACATATATCCATGAACTGTCAAGAAGATGCGCTTTCCAATGTGTTGGTTGATACTGGTTCTTCTTTGAATGTGTTACCAAAATCTACTTTATCAAGGCTTTCTTACCAAGGTCCTCCCATGAGATATAGTGGAGTTGTTGTTAAAGCTTTTGATGGATCTCGAAAGACTGTTATTAGAGAAGTTGATCTTCTAATCAAAATAGGACCGTGCTTCTTCCAGATTACTTTTGAAGTAATGGATATTCGTCCTGCTTATAGTTGTCTGCTTGGCCGACCCTGGATTCATGAGGCTGGGGCAGTGACTTCAACTCTTCATCAGAAATTGAAATTTGTTAAGAATGATAAGCTGGTAATTGTTGGAGGTGAGCAAGCGATGCTGGTGAGCCACCTTTCACCTTTTTCGTATGTTAATGCTGATGAAACTGTTGGAACTCCATTCCAAGCTCTTTCTGTTGATGACAAAGCTATTAATAAGAATGAGTTACCCATGTCTTCTTTGAAAGATGCTCTACGCGTGTTAAAGACTGGTCGATCTGATGGTTGGAGTCGAGTCATTGATGTGGTTGATAACCTGGGCAAAACTTGTTTAGGCTTTACGCCTGATACAGTCAGTAGACATTTTAAGCATATTAATAAGACCTTTCACAGCGCCGGATTCATCAACAAAGATCACTCTACTGCTGCCATCATTGAAGAGGATGAAGGAGAAGAACTTCCCAACTTCGTGACACATGGGCAGATCTGCCAGAATTGGATAGCTGTTGATGTTCCCACTGTTGTTCATATTTCAAAGTAATTTGTTTTTGTTTCTTTCAAAAATCCTTTCACTCTGCCCAAGGTGAAAGTGAATTTGTGAGGGCTTTGTTTCAAATTTTATCATCATCAATAAAATGTTATTTTGTTTATCCATATTATGTTTTTCCCTTTTTGCTTTATTTCTAAAAAATGGTAACATAAAAAACCAAAAATAATAATAATGTGATAATCACTTTTATTTGCATAATACTTGCACTTCTTGTTCTTATTCTAAAATCAAACATAAATCATTGTGCAGATTGATTGATAAACCCATTGAAAACAATGACCCTATGCCCCCTTTCAACTTTGAGTTCCCTGTGTTTGGAGCTGAAGAAGAGGATATTGAGGAGATTCCAGATGAAATTTCTCGGTTGCTTGAGCGCGAGGAAAAAGCCATTCAGCCTCATGAAGAGCCGGTGGAATTGGTGAATCTGGGTTCAGATGATGATATAAAAGAAGTCAAGATTGGGGCACTGCTTCAGCCAGATGTTAAGAAGAGGATTGTGGAGCTTCTTAGAGAATATGTTGATGTGTTTGCTTGGTCCTATCAAGACATGCTTGGTCTTGATACTGATATTGTTGAGCACCATTTGCCATTTAAGCCTGAATGTCCACCTGTAAAGCATAAATTAAGAAGAACTCATCCCGACATGGCTGTGAAGATTAAGGAGGAGGTTCAAAAGCAGATTGATGTTGGTTTTCTTGTGACTTCTGAGTATCCTCAATGGGTGGCCAATATTGTGCCTGTTCCAAAGAAAGACGGAAAAGTCAGAATGTGCGTTGACTATAGAGATTTGAATAAAGCGAGTCCAAAAGATGATTTTCCATTGCCACACATTGATATGTTGGTAGATAATACTGCTAAATTCAGTATCTTTTCTTTTATGGATGGATTTTCCGGTTATAATCAGATAAAGATGGCACCCGAGGATATGGAAAAAATAACATTCATTACACCCTGGGGAACATTCTGTTACAGAGTGATGCCCTTCGGTTTGAAAAATGCTGGTGCAACGTACCAGAGAGCTATGACTACTTTGTTCCGTGATATGATGCATAAAGAAATTGAAGTCTATGTGGATGATATGATTTGTAAGTCGAAGACCGAAGAAGATCATATTGAGTACTTATTGAAGCTGTTTCAACGTTTGAGAAAGTTTAAGCTCCGTTTGAATCCTAATAAATGCACTTTTGGTGTCCGTTCTGGAAAATTGTTGGGCTTTATTGTCAGCCAAAAAGGCATTGAAGTTGGCCATGGTAAAGTTAAAGCTATTCAGGAAATGCCTGCGCCCAAAACACAAAACAAGTAAGAGGATTCTTGGGACGTTTGAATTATATCTCCCGATTTATATCCAATATGACTGCCACTTGTGCGCCGATCTTCAAGCTTCTTCGCAAAGATCAGGGTTGTGTCTGGACAGAGGATTGTCAGAAAGCTTTTGAAGGAATTAAAGAGTATCTGCTTGAACCTCCGATTTTGTCTCCTCCCGTGGAAGGAAGACCTTTGATCACGTATTTGACTGTGCTGGAAGAGTCTATGGGCTGTGTTCTAGGTCAACAAGGGTCGAAAAGAATTTGCCATTTATTATTTGAGCAAGAAGTTCACCGATTGTGAGTCTCGGTATTCAATGCTTGAAAAGACATGTTGTGCTTTAGCTTGGGCTGCCAAGCGCCTACGCCAGTATATGTTGAATCATATAACTTGGTTGATATCCAAAATGGATCCAATCAAGTATATCTTTGAAAAGCCTGCTTTAACTGGGAGGATTTCTCGTTGGCAAATGTTGTTGTCAGAATATGATATCGAGTACCGAACTCAAAAAGCAATAAAAGGAAGTGTTTTGGCTGACCATCTGGCACACCAGCCAATTGATGGTTACCAACCTATCAGGTTTGATTTTCCTGATGAGGATGTGATGTATCTAAAGGTTAAAGATTGTGAAGAACCATTACCTGATGAAGGGCCTGAGCCTGGATCCCGTTGGGGTTTGATTTTTGGTGGAGCTGTTAATGAGTATGGCAATGGTATTGGGGCAATAATTGTTACTCCTCATGGTTCTCATATCCCTTTCACTGCGAGGTTGATGTTCACTTGCACAAATAATGCGGCTGAGTATGAAGCATGTATTACGGGCTTGGAAGAAGCCATTGATTTAAGAATCAAGATTCTTGATGTGTACGGAGATTCAGCGCTAGTGATTAATCAGATTAAAGGAGAATAGGAGACACGTCAACCTGATTTGATTCCTTATCGAGATTATGCAAGAAGGTTGTTAACTTTCTTCAATAAGGTTGAGTTTCACCATGTACCCAGAGCAGCAAATCGAATGGCAGATGCTTTAGCCACTATATCCTCTATGATTGTGGTGAATCGGTGGAAGATGTGCCCAAAATTGATGTTATGCGGCTTGATAGGTCAGCTTATGTATTTGCGGTTGAAGAGGTTGTTGATGATAAACAGTGGTATTATGATATTAAATGCTTTCTTCAAAATCAAGAGTACCCGCTTGAGGCATCCAAGAAAGATAAGAAGACTTTGAGAAGACTGGCTGGTAGTTTCTTCTTGGATGATGATGTGTTGTATAAAAGAAATTATGACATGGTCTTGCTCAGATGCGTGGATAGACACGAAACGGACATGTTGATGAAAGAAATTCATGAAGGCTCTTTTTGTACCCATGCCAATGGGCATGCAATGGCTAAGAAGATGTTAAGGGCAAGTTACTATTGGCTGACAATGGAATCTGATTGTTGCAAATTCGTGAAGAAGTGCCATAAGTACCAGGTTTATGCTGACAAATATCATGTACCACCAACTCCTCTCAATGTCATCTCTTCTCCATGGTCTTTCTCCATGTGGGGCATTGATATGATTGGAATGATTGAGCCTAAAGCGTCGAAAGGACACCATTTCATATTGGTGACTATTGACTATTTTACCAAGTGGGTTGAAGCGGCATCATATGCCAATGTGACCAAGCAAGTAGTGGTTCGGTTTATCAAGAATCAAATCATCTGTCGGTATGGTGTTCCGAGCAAGATTATCACTGATAATGGGTCGAATTTGTATAACAAGATGATGAAGGAATTATGTGATGAGTTTAAGATTGAGCATCATAATTCTTCTCCTTACAGACCTAAGATGAATGGAGTTGTTGAAGCTGCTAATAAGAATATCAAGAAGATTGTTCAGAAGATGGTTGTTACTTACAAGGACTGGTATGAGATACTCCCTTTTGCTTTGCATGGGTATCGTACATCCGTCCGCACTTCAACAGAGGCAACTCCTTTCTCTCTTGTTTATGGTATGGAAACAGTGCTCCCGGTAGAAGTGGAAATCCCTTCTATGAGAGTTTTGATGGAAGCTGAATTGTCTGAGGCTGAATGGTGTCAGAGTAGATATGACCAGCTGAATTTGATTGAGGAGAAAAGAATGACGACCTTGTGTCATGGCCAATTGTATCAACAAAGAATGAAGAAAGCTTTTGACAAAAAGGTTCGACCTCGTGTGTTCAGAGAAGGCGACCTCGTGCTCAAAAGGATCTCGACTTCTACCAATGATTCTAGGGGCAAGTGGACTCCTAATTATGAAGGCTCATATGTTGTTAAGAGAACCTTCTCTGGCGGTGCATTACTTCTTACAACTATGGACGGTGAAGAGTTCACTCATCCTGTGAATGCCGACGCAGTCAAGAAATACTTCGCCTAAAAAATGAAAGAACAACTCGCTAAGTTGAAAACCCGAAATGACGGCTTAGGAAAAAATGAGCGTCTCGGTGGGCTGAAAACTCGAAAGGGCGGTCCAGGCAAAAATTAGAGACAAAAACAGAAATAATCATCCCGGTAGATTGAAAACCCGAAAGGGCAATCTAGGCAAAAGTTAGGGATTATGGCAAGTAACTGCATCTGGCCAGCCTTGATCATCTGAAAGCAACATTGTCTATCAAGGATTCTGTTTCAACCATCCTCAACTAAAGTTCTAAGCACATCGGAATCTAAAGTTGTTAGGGAGAATAGTGGTCATTGTGTTTCAATGTAACCCTTTCCATGTATTTACCATTTTTCAAACTTTGTAATGATCTATGGAGTTACTCCATTTGCGGACTACCATTCTATTAATAAAATTTGGGCCTGTGTCCCTTTGTTTGCAATTCTTATTTTGTTTCTGTTTGTAAAATTTCATTTATTGCTGATGATGATTTTTGAAACAAAATGTGAATAATCGATTTAAATTTTTGAAAATTATAAAAAACATTTTTCTTTGATTTATGAATATAAAAAAAAAAGAATGTCAACGGTTATTCCAAGAATGGCAGGATCAATGTTTTCCTCAGCAGGGTTCGTTCTCGCTCCTTTGGCAGAATTTATTGACAGATCCCCAGTAGAGTTTGTTGATATTTCCTCAGCAAAACTTGTTCCTATGAATGTGATCAGTTGTTGATAAGATGATGGGTTTGTTATGATGTGTTGAATTCATAAGGTCCAATGCTGCTTGGTTTTTCCCCAGCTAGGTCTTGATCCGAATCTTCTCCAGCTGATTATGTTATAGTCAGGCAGTTGAGTAGTTTTGAGGTCCACACCTCCTTAATGGTAGTTCCTACGCAGAGATTCATTTTTGTTGTCCCTAGCAGAAATCATATGAGGAATCTTCACTCAAAGTTTTACCCTCTAGACGTGTTGTTGCTGCTTTGGATGTCCCCAAACAGAGAGCAATGTTATTCTCTTCTAAGAAGCATTGATGTGGTGATCGCTTGTCATGTTTCATCTTGTCTTGTGGATGTTTTTTTCTCCAGGCTGTTCTACCCAGGGATTTAGCCTTGATAATTCTCCAACGGAGGCAGTGTATTATCATTTCCAATCATAAAGCAGTGAGGTTAATTTCTCATTTTCCCCGGCAGGTCCAGGGTGTACTTCTCTCTGGATTATTTTTCAGAGATTTATCCTCCTAGTGAATATTATGCATCACTATTGTGGCTATTCCCTAGTAAAGTCGTTCATGATAACTATATTCAAGGAATATTGATATACTAGTCACCTGTTGGGTTTTCTCTCATTCATGATGAGTATTGATCTAAAATCCCCCATAGTTTGACCTTTTGTTGTTTTCCCAGCAAGTTCAGGATGCTTTGCTCAGAATTGGTATCTCCAGTAGATCTACCTTGTTTTCCCAGTGGATTAGAGCTTAGATGTTTATATGTCTACAATCCACAGCGGATTCATTACTTTTCCGCAATAGATCTCTTCATCCTTTTGAAATGGAAGTTCCTGTGAATTTTTACGATCCCCAGGAAGATTCAGAAAGATTTAGGTTGTATGATTCCCCAACAGCTTTCTTGCCTTTCTCAAAGCATAATTTTATGTTGTTATCCTCTTAGTGGATCATCGATGTTAGAAGATTGATATTTGGGCCTTTCCCCAAGGAGTATCTTCTTTTCTCCAGTAAGATCTGAGCCTTGTAGTAGGATTTATTTTCCTTTGATGGCTTTTGTTTATCTCTTACAGGATTTCTTCAGCTAAATGCCTAGAAGAGTTGCTAATGACATCTCCATATTATTGAGATTAGCCGAGTGTTCAGTGGTGTTGTGATGTTTATTCCACCCTCTGCTTATCCTTTACGTCTGTTTTGTCAGTATATTCATACTCATAAGCATCGCATGCGCATTCATTTGTTGTACATAGCATGTTGTTGTTGCATTGTGCATTTTGCATTTGTGTTGGTGCTTTTTTTGCTCTCTGGTGTTGTTTTCCCGGTAGAGCGTGTGTGTCCTCTCTCCATTTAGAGTGTTGACCCGTAAGCAGAAAATGCCTATCTTTGTTAATTCCCCACTGAGTTTATTTCTCGTGGAAGATTTTGATTCAGTTTCCTCTCCAGTGCATTATCTGGATGGAATTAGTCCCCAGTTGAGATATTTCCTCCTCGGGATGAGTCTTGTTTGACCGTTTCTCTCCAGCTTGTTCTTGGATTGAACTTTGGTCCCTTGCAATATTTGTTTGGATCTCTAGGCTGTGAAACCTAGATTGAGAGTGCATTTATTTTGCACCTTTGAGGATTTTGTGCCCTTCAGCTAAAATCTGCGTATGATTCCCCTTTTGGAAGGTTCAATACTGTTTCGTGGCATTCCTTTATTTGAGAAGCCTGAGGCAATGCAGTTAATACCTTTTGTGACTCTAATGAATGGTAAGTCTCTTCGGTTTGATGGGACAATTCGTTGTTGAGATTCTTCTACTCTGATGAATGGTAAGTCTCTTCGGTTTGATGAGACAGTTCATTGTTGAGATTTTGTGACTCCAATGAATGGTAAGTCTCTTTGGTTTAATGGGACAGTTCGTTGTTGATATTTTGTGACTCCAATGAATAGTAAGTCTCTTCGGTTTGATGGGACAGTTCGTTGTTGAGATTTTGTGACTCCAATGAATGGTAAGTCTCTTCGGTTTGATGTGACAGTTCGTTGTTGAGATTTTATGACTCCAATGAATGGTAAGTTTATTCGGTTTGATGGGACAATTCGTTGTTGAGATTTTGTGACTCCAATGAATGGTAAGTCTCTTCGGTTTGATGGGACAGTTTGTTGTTGAGATTTTGTGACTCCAATGAATGGTAAGTCTCTTCGGTTTGATGAGACAGTTTGTTATTGAGATTTTGTGACTCCAATGAATGGTAAGTCTCTTCGGTTTGATGAGACAGTTCGTTGTTGAGATTTTTTTCTCCTCCGATGAATGGTAAGTCTCTTCGGTTTGATGGGACAGTTCGTTGTTGAGATTTTATTACTCCGATGAATGTTAAGTCTTTTCGGTTAGACGGGACAGTTCGTTGTTGAGGTTTTCTACTCCGATGGATGGTTAGTCTCTTCGGTATGCTAGAGATAGTTCATTGTTGAGGTATTGATTTTCCACAGTGGAGCCTTGTTGTGCTAAGCCTTCCCTGTTGAGTTATATCCTTGTTGTGTTGTGGTTTATTTCCATATACAATTATCCCCAGTTTGAATCTTTTCCTCAGCTGAGTCCCAGTAGTTATGCGGTATGTTCCCCGACTAGTTGGTGGTCTCCTGTGATATGTTTCCCCGGTGGAGTTTCATTCTCCCTTTGTTCTTTTGTTTATCTCCAGTGGCATATTTTCCCCATGGTGGTCTTGTGTCTACATACCATTTACATAATCATATCATCTTGTGGTCTCTTAGGGCCAAAAATTGGGTTTATTGTTATATTTAAGTCTCTTTTATCTCGTCGAGACAAAGATGTCAATCTTCTTATCTCCGGATAGAAGAAACTTAAATAGGGGCAGCTGTAATACCCTAATTTTTACCCCTAAGATCCTACATGTCTTTTTGCATTTCATGCCACAAACAAGATCACACATTTGTCCCCTCTTTTGTAGGATTGTGTCTTGCAGGGATCTTTGAGTTTGTGTGTGTTTGCTAATTGTTTTATTGCTTAATTTATTGATGTTTACTAACCATTAATTAAAATCCAAAAATATTTTGTTTCCTTTCACTAACATTTTTCAGGGGAAGAACAGGTTTAAAAAATACCAAAAAAATCAGTCCCGTAGCTCGAATGAATTCCATCTGAACAAAGTCAAAGTTGATCCGCAATTAATTCAAAAAATTATCTGATCAAGAGTTTCCAAGATTTAATTGATTATTGTTCAAGAGACTCCAAGGTTCATGTGTTTATTTCCATGTCTTCTTTGACAAGCAAAAGAATCGAGCCGAAACCACAACAGTGCAACAAAATGCTTATTTTTCACAAATTTTGCACTGAGTAACTGGTTAGCAGATATGCTGTAACTGGTTACCCTCGTGAAAATTTGAAAAATGGTGGCAAATTCAAATTCAGCAATTGGCACCAATCTCAGCCCTTGATCACATTTGGAATATTCTAGACCACCTCATTTTAATTCCCCTACATCACTTTGATAATTCCTCACCATGTACCATCACTAATCACCACTCTTTTGATAATTCCCTCCAAATTTGAATTCCAATCCTAATTTTGATCATCCAAGCCTAATTCCAAACCACCAAATTTCCCAAGCCTAAACTCTATAAATAGAGGCTTCATTTCATTCATTCTTCAAGCTTTTGAGAGCCAACAAACCTCTTGCAAATTCTCTTCCCAACCACAAAATTCACCAAAGCCCACTTTTATTCTTTTAAAAGTTAACAAGAATTCACATTGAATATTGTTCAACTTTGAGCTAAACCTTCATCCATTCTTGTTTTTTGTTCATCAATTATAGTAGATCAAGGCTTTGGAATTTGGATCTTGAAGCAATTTGAAGGAATCTTCAGATTTGAAGTGGTAATTCATCTTTCACCATTGTTGAAGATTCATCATAATCTTCCATAATGTAGATCTTTGGAGATCTTTGTTACTTGATCCTTTGAATCTTGTAATTGTGTTTAATTGCTGGTTTTCACTGTTATTTCACTTTAAATTTCGTGCAATTTTAGTTCCATGATCACAAAGTGTTTGTAAAAGTTTTGGAAGTGGACCATGCTGAATTTTGCACAATTTTCTGCATTCTGGTGCAGAGTAACCGGTTAGCAGATATGTTGTAACCAGTTACTCTGTGCTAATTTTGAAATTGCGCCTATTTGGAACTAAGTAACCGGTTAGCAGATATGCTGTAACCGGTTACTTCGAAACAGAATGTATATTTTCACTTGTTTTTGGGGCTGTTTTGGTTTTTCTTCTTCCTTCTTCCCCTTTCTTCTTGTTTTAGCCTTGAAATGCGTTGTTGAGATTAATTTCTCTTCAATTTCAATGGACTTTGGATATGGTTAAAGTAATTAAACATTCATTAGTTCAAATCTATCTTTTAATGAATTGTTGAATTCATTTGAGGTGCTTTGAATTAGTGATATGTTTTCACACTTAAACTTATCAATTAAAGGTGATTGAACTTAAAGATGAAAGGTTCTTGAATTTGCAATTCAATTTGGATTTCTCTTCATCTATTTCTCTTTTCTTTTGATCGATGAAAGTCGTATGGATCTTAGAATTTCTTTGTTGAATTCTTGATCAAGACTAGATCGTTACCTATTTTCTTTTCGTGCGGTATTGCTTCCGGATGACGATCTACATATCGTTCATCTAGCATGCATTAGCACAAAGATCTATTGACCGGCCTCATTGTAAGGTAATTACTCCGTAAATTACTCGGCGATTGCTTAACATAGCGCAACAGTTGTCCCTCTTTATCCAATTCAGAATTTGAACTTCCGTGGTCCGGACCTTGATTGGTCGCGTCAACCCAATGGTGATTGATTTTTTACATTAGGTCCATATTCTTTGAAACTTGGCGTTGTGGAGGCTTTGGTTTTACCAATCTTCTGTCAAGTTCATTAACCTTGGCCTAAGTGCATTGTTTAATCACTATAGTTCAAGACGCGAAGCGGAATAATCGGTGAAGGCTTATGGCACTAGAGCCTTGTACTACTAACCACTAACTTCTAACTTTACATTTCCTTCTCGCTCCCTATCTCTCTTTATTTTTTATGCTTTATGCCATTTATCATATCATGTTTATGTTTATGTCATTTTTCTTTTGTCTACTTGGGCCATATTATCTTGTGCTTTGTTTTTCTTTTGTCCATTTTGGACTCAAAAACATTAATAAAGGATTAAACCACTAAAAGACTTGTGTTCTTAATTGTTGGACTATGGACACTATCCCTTGCTTTGGAGGACCTATACTCTTGATTATGGGCTTATGGACTTAAAGTTAGGATCTTAACCTATGCTTGGGAGTTTGTGATGGAAAACCTTGGATTTTTGATACTTGGAGTCCTCTTTTGAAGACTTATTTTGAATCAAGACCAAATCAAAAAGGGAAAAATGCTTATGCTATGGAGCTTGTCCATGTGGTTAGATCTTTCTTATCCTTAGCTTTTACTTTATGCACTAGGATAGTCACTTCTTCTCCACCCCTTCTTCAATTTTCAAAGTCTCTCTTTTTTTAAAAATCTTCTTGTTTTCAAACTTAAAACCGCTTTCATAATAAAACCTTGACTTTGGTCAAGTGATCTTTAAACTTTGTTTTCTTTAATAAATGTCAATCAATATTAACCATATTTTGACCATTTCATAAAAACATAAAAAATACAAAAACTCATCAAATTTTTTGTGTGCTTTGTGCACTTTTTCTTTTAAACATTTTTCATAAGTTTAGACATGATTCATTTCTTTAAGTGGAATTATTCGCTTGGAAATGACGACTTCTCTTTACATTTAAAATCAATCATAACAAACAAATTTTTTTGTTCTTTGTACCACGAACTACGGGGTTTTGATCCTACATTGCACATCGTGGATACGTAGGCATGAGGCGATAAGTCTCTCCAAACACAAAAATCTTAAAAAATATTTCTCCTCTCATCTCTCCCAATCTCTTTCAAGCAAACAATTTTCAGACCAAAAGCGGTAGATATTTCAAAGGGTTCCTATAGAGTACTATAGACGTTTTGGGTGCTAACACATTCTCATTGCGTAACCAACCCCCTTACCCATTCTCTGTTTGTTCTTGTTGTTTTAGAACTCCTTAGGTTTAGTTCGCTCTTTTTCCTTTCCTCTTTTTGGATGAAATAAAAGTGCGGTGGCGACTCTTGTTTCATGAGTTAAGTTAATCAATAACTTACACTCACAAATTTCCCCGCTACAGGTAGCAGTGATGTGTTGCTAGATACCACTCACTGTTTATAATATTAAATAGGTAATTTAATATTATTGCCAACATTACGAGAACCTATAGGGTCACACGCAAAGAGTAGTGATAATGAAATTGACGATTAAATTAAATAAGATTTAATTTAATTATGTGTTAATAGTATTTAAATTGTTTAGTACATTAGCACGTATATAATATATTTGATTAAATATAATTTAATTAAATAAATGAGAATTGACAGTTGATTAAATTAAATATGATTTAATTTAATATTTTATTTTATTAAAAGTGTTTAATTAAATATAAATAATATCTATTTAATTAAATACTTTAATTAAATAAGATTGGGCTTATTTTGGAAATGTCCAAAATAAGAGTATTAGGGTTTTAGAAGCTCTCTATAAATAGAGGAGCTCTTTACCCTACCAATCCTAATTGTCAATTTTCTCAGAACTAGAGACAGCTAGCACCGCGTTCCACTTTGTACTCGCGTGGACTTCGTAGACATGATGATATTTTCCACGTTCATGATCAAAGTTAAAGCACGCTTCAAGAGGTAATTTGGAATCCTTATTTTGTGTTTGATTTGTGATTGATGGTTTAATCAAGATCCATTCATCATGATTATTTCGTTAAGAGGAAAAATTTTGAAAAACGTACCCCTCTTAAATCCCAACATATATATATATATATATATATATATATATATATATATATATATATATATATATATATATATATATATATATATATATATATATTCATTGAAATATAAATATTCATAATTATTTTTAAATCTATAAATATAATTTTGAAAAAGAATCCCGAAACATCTTCATCATCTTCCTTATAGGGAAGTGAGTGAGGTCATTGGTTCTGTGAAATTCCCTCTCAATCATGCCAACCAAAGATCTAGAACGTGTAAAAAATTAGCATGAAAAGTGTGATTCTGAGCTCATTCAAGTCGTTTCAAGTTGTACCATATGTGTTTTACCATTTAGAATGAGACTGCACATATATTGTGGTCCCCAAGTTGAGTTTGTACACGCTTTCTAAAATTGTAGGTCACAGTGTAAGCAGAGTTCAAGTCACCTTGTTCTAACTGAGGCCAAATGAAATTCCTTCGTGCATTTTGTGATTTTTCTTGAGCCAAATGTTCCTTTCATGAAGTAGAACACAATGCAAAAAGAACCACTTCAATTGGATGTTTGATGAGAAACTGGAAAGCTTGGAAAGTTGAGGAAAAACCACTGAAAATTAGGTCTGACAGTAGGTGAAACAGGTCACGACCTAGTTTTATGCCCAAATGGCCTTTAAGATTTGAGGTTCTTGGAGCATGAATTGATGTTTGACCTCTAAATTAAAGTTGTAGAGGACATCAAGAAGGATATTTGGCAAAACGAAACACCCTTAAAAGTTGAAAATTGAAGAAGTTATGATCTTTGGAATATAGGCATGCCATACTTGAATTTTAGGTCAAAATTTTCTAAGTCCACAAAATGACTTCTAATGTTTCCAAACTTTTGATGATCTTCCAAGCATAATTTGCTCTTGACCTATGAAGAGAAGTTGGAGGGGATGTCAAGAATAGTCATTTTTCCAAAGAAGCACTAAAAAATGTTGAAGTTTGAAGATGTTATGAAGTCTTGAACTTGGACTTGAAATGTTGACTTTTAGGTTAAACCTCCTTAGAAAAACTTGCAACCTTGGACTTTTTTCTTGCATTTCAAGGCACATTGCTGATCATACAAACGCAAAATAATGTATGCTTGAATGTTATTTGATGAAACTTGAAATGGCTTGAGGAAACTTATTGATGAAGGCATGAAAATAAACACATGAACCTTTGAAGTTTCTTGTGAAACAATCTATTAAACTTGAAATATCTTTGATCAAATGAAAATGAATGATGCTTGAGACCCTATTCTTTGAGATTAGAGGTCATGCTTTGATGAATAGCCTTTGAAAATCAATGGTTGATCACACTTTAACTTGAGGAACTCAAACCCTAGCTGAGGAGATAATCACTTGATGCTCTTGATTCTAAACTCTACCTTGCAAAAGAAACAAAAGGGACAAGGCATACATTTTTGCATTTTGATTAGTGGCTAGTGAATTATAAAGCATATAAGTACAAAAAAAAAATGAAAGATACACAAAGAGGTGCTTGATGATCTCAGCAAAAGGCATGCTCAAAGAAAAGAGGGTTATAAGACAACCAAGTTTGTGATCTTGATGCATTGCAAAGATGTAAATGAGTTGGATATTAGGAGTAAAAATTAGGGTATGACACATATCCTCTATCTAAGCCAATAATGCTTGGAGAATTTTTTATCATCTATTTTGGTAGATTGTCGTTAGCGCTACCTCTGGTGTTTTGCTGTTTTTGTTGATGGTGGATTCTGGGGGTTAGGTTCTAACTTGTTTTGCCTCTAACTGATGAGAGATTTCCTTTCTTGGTTTTGTTTCCCAAATTAATTTGGCGGGTTTGTTTCTCTTGTAATGCTTTATGTTTTTAGTTTTTTCATTGTTTTTTTTTTGTTTTTCTATGGTTGTGGTGCCCCATACCTCAACTTCTGTGCTTGCTTTGTACTCTTTGGTCCTTGTTGCTTTATTTATATATCTAAATTTTCGTCATTAAAAAAAATGATGTAACATACTTTTGTTAATCGTTGGAGAAAAATGTATACGAGTGATAAATATGATATAATGTTGTAGAGACCGCTTATAGCTGTTAGATATTATTATTATTATTATTATTATTATTATTATTATTTTATTGTATCTTCATAATGGTAGTTTAGTCTTTCCTATTATATAGTATTTAAACTCTAGTGTCACCTTTACTCACTCAATTTTGTTCATTCTACTTAAACACTAAGTCAAAGAGTCTATCTTCTTCTTTATGATTTTATTTGTTCACCATTCTTAAAATGGTATCAAAGAGTTCGATTTGATTTTGGGATCTAGAATATAGTGCTCCACATATTTTGACAAGTTTAGAGCAGTGATTTTTTTTTGTAATTTCAATTGAAAGTTCTGCAATTTCACATCTTGGTCAGTTTTTTATTGGAGTTGAACGGTGCCTTGTGATTTACTGGAGTGTTGGTTGTTCGTTGCTATTTCATTAGAGTTAATTACAATTTGTGATGATAAAGATGTTTATCTTTAGACTAGAATCGAACTCATTTGAGAAAATTATCCTTATTATAGTTATGTAACGAAAAAATTTGAAAGGAAAAAGGATGTGGAGTTATGTTGATGGAACCTCTATCAAACCTATATATTAAAAGGATAAAGAAAAATATGCAAAAGATTTTGAAACATGGGATGTTAATAATTCGAGAAACCTTACTTAGATCAATAATTCAGTTTCGAAGTCAATAGGTGTGTAACTGATGGGAAATTAAGACACAATAATAGACCAATACACAGCGAATATAAAACTTCCCAAACTTGTAGGAACCTTGAGGATCAATAACAAATATAAGACGGCAAATCGAACAAATAAAGGCACAAAAGAACACTGATATTTTTAACATGGAAAACCCCTCAATATGAGAGTAAAAACCACTAGTCATCCAGAAAAAAGAAATAACTACACTATAATCAATTAAGGGTACAAGAGAGTCTTAAAGTGATTCACAAACTAGTGTTAACAACCACAAATCACAAAGCAAACTAGCTTAAAAATAAGAATCAAAAAGCTGAAAAAATTTCCATAATTTGAAGCTTCAGTGTGAAACAAATAAATTTCACCTCAGACGTTGTTTTGAAAATATGAACGATCAAAAGTTAGATATATGTGTTATGAACATGTCCACCAAATTTGAGCTCGATCCAACGGTTAACGAATCGGGAATCGTCAATTTAGTGAGATTGGTTGCAGAAAAACGGGAATGAGTTTTTCTCCTCTTTTCTCTCTTTTTGAATCCTTATTTTTCTCTATCTCTCTCAACCCAAAATTGATGTTATCCACTTAAATAAGTGAGACAAATGGGCAAATCATATTTGGGTCTTTCTCCACATAGAAAGGGAGCCCAAACCCAACAAATCTCCCCCTCAGAACTATGTGGAGAAAATCGTCAAACCGACGATATCACAACAAGCTTCAAATTTCCCTCTTGGTAATGCTTTAGTCATCATATCAGAACAATTATCATCTATATGAACTTTAGCTAACTCCAACACCTTAGCATCCTAAACATCACATATCCAATGATATCTCACATCAATCTGTTTGGACCTATTATGAAAAGTCAGATTCTTACCAAGATGAATAGCGCTTTGACTATCAACAAATAACATATATTTGTCTTGAACAAAACCAAGCTCCTGCAAAAATTTCTTCAACCATAGTAACTTTTTGCATGCTTCGGTAATTGCAATGAACTCAGTCTCTGGAGTAGATAGTGCTACACACTTTTGCAATCTGGACTGCCAAGCAACAACTCCCCTGCAAATTTAATCATGTAGCCCGATGTGGACTTTCTGGAATCAATGTCTCCAGCCATATCAGAGTCAGAGTACCCCACTAGAGTAAGGTTATATCCTCCAAAACAAAGCCTCATAGAATTAGTACCGTGAAGGTACCTTAAAATCCATTTTACAGCATTCCAATGCTCTATACCTAGATTTGACAAAAAATATACTGATTGTACCAATATCATGTGTTATATCTGGTCTTGTACTCACCATTGCATACATCAAACTACCCACAACAAACGCATAAGGAACACATTTCATATCAAACACTTCATCTTCACTTGAAGGACTTTGATTAGAACTCAACTTGAAATGAGTAGCGAGAGGAGTGCTTACCACCTGAGAATTTTCCATTTTGAATATTTGAAGCACTCTTTCGATATAATTTTCTTGTGATATCCAAAGTTTCTACTCTTTTCTATCACGCATGATTCTAATGCCAAGAATTTGTTTAGCTGCTCCCATGTATTTCATGGCAAATGACTCTCCCAATTGCTTCTTTAACATGTTAATGTTAGAAATACTTTTCCCTACAATAAGCATATCATCATAATATAACAACAGGATAATGAAGTCATCGTTAGAAAATTTTCTAACAAAGACGCAATGATTTGAAGTAGTCTTCTGGTATCCTTGATCACACATAACATACTCAAACTTCTTGTACCACTGCCTTTGAGCTTGCTTCAACCCATATAAACTTTTTCTCAATCTACACACATGATCTTCTTTACCTTTAACTTGAAAAACATCGGGTTGTTTCATGTAGATCTCTTCCTCTAAATCATCGTGAAGGAAAGTCGTTTTCACATCCATTTTTTAAACCTCTAAATCAAAAGTAGCAACCAAACTCAACACAGTTCTAATTGATGACATATTTACAACAGGTGAGAAAATATCATTAAAATCAACACCCTTTCTTTGATGGAAACCTTTCACCATTAATTTGGCTTTATGTCTTGGAAACTTAGAGTTGCTCTCATGTTTAACTCTATAAATGCATCTGTTTTCCAAAGCTCTTTTGCCTTTAGGCAGCTTCACTAAATCATAAGTGTGATTATCATGCAATGATTTCATCTCATCATGCATTGTATCCATCCACTTTTGATTTTCATCACTTTCCATGGCCTCTTGAAAACATTCGGGTTCACCCTCATCAGTCAAGGTCACATACTCATCAGAATTATACCTTATAGAAGGTTGTTTCTTCCTGTTAGACCTCCTAGGTTGAACTAGAGATGATTCTGGAGTTTCACCAAGATTCTCATCCTGTGACAAATCGCTCTCCCTTTCACCATCATTAGTTGGAACATTTACCTCATCTCTAAGTTATTGATCATCAACCTAATCATATGGCTCACCATTGTGATCATCACCACCAATAGCATCCAGATTATGCCTAGGTAACCAAACTGGATCAACATTAGACAAACTAATATATTTCTTGGGTGTAGCCTTCTCTACCTCATCAATATCTTCAATAGTTTGTTCTTCCATAAACTCCACATCGCGGCTTCGAATAAGCTTCTTCCTTACGGGATCATACAACCTGTAGCCAAACTCATCTTGCCCGCTCATCTTACCCACTCATCTTGCCCATAGCCGATGAAGATACATTGTTTTGACTTTGCATTTAACTTGGATCTTTCATCCTTTGGAATATGCACAAAAGCCTTACAATCAAAGACTCTCAAATGATCATACTTGACATTCTTTCCAAACCAAATTTTGTCTGGAACTTCACTGTTCAAAGCAACAATAGGAGTGAGATTAAGAACACGCACTGCCGTGTAAAGTGCCTCGCCCCAATAATGATTAGGCAACTTAGCTTCAGAGAGCATACACATTACTCTCTCAATTAGTGTTTGATTCATCCTTTCTGCTAAACCATTCAATTGAGGAGTTTTAGGAGGAGTGTTTTCATGTGAAATACCATGCTGCTTGCAAAAGGAATCAAATGGTCCATAATACTCTCCACCATTGTCTGAACGAAGACATTTAAGCTTCTTGCATGTCTGCCTCTCAACCAAAGCATGAAATTCTTTGAACTTTTCCAAAACTTGGTCTTTTGCCTTCAAGGCATAAACCTATAGTTTCCTGGAGCAATCATCAATAAAGGTAACAAAATAAAGTGCACTATTAAAGGATTTTACCTTTAATGGACGACAAACATCATAATGTACCAATTCAAGCAACTTTGACTTCCTTGAGGGATGATGTCTCTTGAAATATACTTTAGTCTGTTTACCAGCCATGCAATGAGAACACTTCTCCAAATCTACATTCTTTAATCCAGGAAGAATATCCTTTTTGGCCAAAACATTCAGCGCCTTTTCACTAATATGACTAAGTCTTCGGTGCCACAAAGATGCTTCCATGTCGATAGCATTCACACTGTCCATAGCAACCAAATCTTTTGTCCAATACAATTTAGAAAGCTTTTCCCCTCTAGCCACAACCAAGTTACCTTGTTGAGTTTCCACTTTCCAGAACCAAAGTGATTATCATAATCAGAATCATATAGCATATGCATATAGATCAAATTAAAGCGGACATCTGGAGCATGTTTGACACCTCTAAGCAACAATTGCATTCCCATGTTGGTTTGCAAGCAAACTTCACCAACACCAATTACCTTAGATACACCATCATTACCCATCTTCAACACTCCAAAATCACCAAAAGTATAAGATATGAAGAAATCATTCCTTGGTGTAACATGCAATGTAGCACCACTATCAATTATCCAGATGCTCTTATCTGATACAAGATTAACAGACTCGTGATCACGGAGAATAACAAGATCATCACCAGTAGCAGAAGTAACACGATCATCATCTTGATCTTCATGGTCTCTTTGTTTATACTTACCCTTTTTGCCTTTGTTATCTCTTTTCCACTGATAGCAATACTTTTGTACGTATCTTGTTTTGTGACAATAATGACATTCCAAATTCTTGTATCGCGGCTTGGACTTGCTTTTGCTATTCTCTCTACCACCTTTCGGTTCCTTTTTATGACTTCTCCTCTATTTTCAATGACAAGTATCTCGGGTTGAGATGAAGAACCCTGTGTTTTCCTTCTCATCTCCTCATTAAGAATATCACCTCTAGGAGCAGAACTTGTGATAGAAACCCGAAATGTCTCCCAAGACTTTGGTAAAGATAGAAATAAAAATAGTCCCAAAAGTTCATCATCAAATTTGATACTCATTTCTGACATCTGATAAAGGAGGCATTGAAATTCACTCAAGTGATCTCAAATAGAAGTCCCCTCTTTATACTTAAAACTTATGAAGTTATTCAATAAGAACAATTTATTATTCCTTGATTTAGAGGCATACAAGGACTCTATCTTCTTCCACAAAGTTTTTGCATGTGTCTCATTAGCAATATGATTATAAACATTATCTTCTACATATTGTCGAATAAAACCACATACCTATTGATGTTCAAACTCTCATTCTTCATCAGACACAGAATCCGACTTTGCAGAACTAAAAACCGGTAAATGCAATTTCTCCATGAATAGTATGTCTTTCATCTTGCCCTTCCATAAATAATAATTAGAACCATTCAACAGTATTTGACTTCATAATTCAAACAAGTAAAATTGCCCTTAACCAAGAGCTCTGATGCCACTCTGGTGGAAAATTAAGACACAATAATAGACCAATACGCAGCGGATATAAAACTTCTCAAACTTGTAGGAACCTTGAGGATCAACAACAAATATAAGATGAAAAATCGAACAAATAAAGGCACAAAAGAACACTGATATTTTTAACGTGGAAAACCCCTCAATATGAGAGTAAAAACCATGAGTCATCTAGACAAAGAAATAACTACACTATAATCAATTAAGGGTACAAGAGAGTCTTAAAGTAATCCACAAACTAGTGCTAACAACCGCAAATCACAAAGCAAACTAGCTTACAAATAAGAATCAAAAAGCTGGAAAAAAAATTCCCAAATTTGCAGCTTCAGTGTGAAGAAAATAACTTTCACCTCAAATGTTGTTTTGAAAATCTGAACGGTCAAAAGTTAGATATATGTGTTATGAACATGTCCACCAAACTTGAGCTCGATCCAACGGTTAACGAATTGGGGCTCGTCGATTTAGTGAGATTGGTTGCATAAAAACGGGAATGAGTTTTTCTCCTCTTTTCTCTATTTTTGAATCCTTATTTTTCTCTATCTCTCTCAACCCTAAATTGATCCTCTCCACTTAAATAAGTGAGACAAATGAGCTAATCATATTTGGGTCTTTCTTTACATAGGAAGGGGGCCCAAACCCAACAGTAACAAGATTAATATGATATTGCTAAAGAGGTTTGGGACCATTTGAAACATTTGTATGCTCATTCTAATTTTTCAAAATGATATCTGCTGGAGAGTCATATTAGAGCTCTGAAACAGAATAATATAGCCATTCAGTATTTCTATTTGGCAATGAGTAATTTGTGGGATCAATTGGCACTTATGAAATCATCTGAATTAAAAAATTTCAAAGCGTACATTGATTGAAGAGAAGAGAAATATTTGGTTCAATTACTAGTGGCTCTTAAGGATGATTTTAAGGGCCTTCTTCGGGGGTTATTCTTCATTGTAATCATCTTTCCAATGTTGATTCTGTTTTTAAGGAATTGTTGGTAGAAGAAATTAGGCAAACTCAAGTCCCACTCTAATTCGATATTCGATAAAGGAATTTTCTCCACTCATCCATCTATTTTTACTGCTCTAGTTCACAAAGGAAAACCTCAACGAAGGGTTGGGCTTGGTATTTATGGCGTTGAGAGCACGAGAATTTCCATGAGATTCTTCTTCTTCATCTTTGGTCCAATTTTCTTCTGGCTTCAGGGACTGAGTGTCATATGCTGCAGTAACCAGTGGGGGTGTCTATCTTTTGATGACTACCTTCCAATTTTTTTGTCCATAGATTTGAGAAAGGCAATGATGCGAGCTTTCCAAGAATAATATTTTGTGTCATCCAAGATAGGTGGTTGGTTTACAAATCCTCCTTCTTTAGCATTATCCATTTTAAATAGAATGAATAGATCATCTAGAGCTCACTCAACCAGAAACGGGTGTCTGCTCTGATACCAATTAAAATTATGGTCTTCTCCTGGAAAGATGTCAAACACAATGTGTATGACAATATTAATACTATAACGGATAATTGTGAATAAAGTAAATGGACACAAGTAATTGGTAACCCACTTTGATGCAAATACACCTACGTCTAGAGGGAGTTGACCCAAGAAACGAAATTCACTCTTAATATTAAAAGTACAAATGGATATTAGTTTAACCCTCCTAGTTCAATGCCTTTTTTCCTAATGCTAACCGTGAATTTCTGTTTAGTACTCCCCCTAAATATGAGACCCCTCTTACTTTATCTCAATCATTTTCTCAAGTGTTTGGATTATTACAATGTTAAATGAATGATGAAACCACTACAACTCAAAACAAACTCTATCCCTTTACAAATGAATGATTCTAGCGAATATTGTTTTTTGAGTGTTGGTTGTTTGTTGTTATTTCATTGGAGTTGCTTAAAATGAGTGATGATAAAGATGAGTATCTTCAGACTGTTAGTGTCCAACTCATTGGAGAAAATTATCCTTAT
Source organism: Lathyrus tuberosus (assembly GCA_022829125.1). Taxonomy (NCBI): domain Eukaryota; kingdom Viridiplantae; phylum Streptophyta; class Magnoliopsida; order Fabales; family Fabaceae; genus Lathyrus; species Lathyrus tuberosus. Next base: position 10,347,735 of record JALAZF010000057.1, on the reverse strand, counting down.
TATAGTTATGTAATGAAAAGATTTTGAAAGGAAAAAGGATGTGGAGTTATGTTGATGGAACCTCTATCAAACTTATATATGAAAAAGATAAAACAAAATATGCAAAAGATTTTGAAACATGGGATGTTAATAATTCAAGAGTCCTTACTTGGACCAATAATTATGGTTTGAAGTCAATAGGTGTGTAATAATAAAAATAAGATATTGCTATGGAGGTTTGGGACCACTTGAAAACATTTTTATGCTCAGTCTAATTTTTCAAAATGATATCAGGTAGAGAGTGATATTAGAGCTCTAAAACAAAATAATATAAGCATTAAAGATTTATATTCGGCAATGAGTAATTTGTGGGATCAATTGGCACTTATGAAATCAAATGAATTAAAAATTTTCAAAATGTAATCTGATCAACGAGAAGAGAAATGTTTGGTTCAATTACTGATGGCTCTTTGGGATGATTTTAAGGGCCTTTGTCGAGGATATTCTTTATTGTAATCATCTTCCCAATGTTGATTCAATTTTTAATGAATTCTTGGTAGACGAAATTAGACAGACTCAAGTCCCACTCCAATTCAATATTAGATAAACGAATTTTGTCCACTCCTCCATCTATTTTTACTGCTCTGGTTCACAAAGGAGAACCACCAGGTAGGGTTGAGCTTGGTATTTATAAATGTGGTTTTTGTAAAGAGAAAGGTCATTGGAAAGTATAATGTCCTATATTGTTAAAAGAAAATAAGAAAAATTTTAGTGTTCATCATCCAATGTTGTTGTGGTTGCTCCTATTGCCATTGGTTATGTTTTTTATCGGGTCCATTTGAGAGTATTTATCAAATATATGATATTGTATAGTAGCTCGAAAAGCTTCTTATTACTCAGTCATATGCCATGTATTTATCCTCTATTAAAGGTTTGAACTCTTCTTTTATGTCAGGTATATCTCCTTATATATGGATTCTTGTCTCTAGAGCCTCACACCACATGTCGAATGATGCTAAATCACTTATGTCTTTGAATATTGCACCATATATGTTAGTTATGACTGGTGATGGTACTCATATACTATTAGTAGAAATTGGTTATGTCTCCACACCTAATTTGTCATTTTATGATATTACTATATTCTTAACCTCACATTGAGTCTTGCCTCTGTTAGTCAGATGTATGTCTTTGGTTACTTAATCATGTTTTCTTCCACTTCTTGATGTGTGCAGGATCCTCGTTCCAATAGGCTAATTAGGACATGCCCTAGACAAGAGGGACTTTATGTTCAGGATGACTTGAGAATCCCTAATACTACAACCTCAACTTCTACTTCCATTATTGATTTATTATCCTTTTTTATTTGAATTTTTCGTTGTCTAGTTTTTATTTAGGGCATTACCGTATTGGACATGTATCTGCTTCTAGATTAAAGTATTTGACTTCTACTGGAGCTTTAGGAAAGTTACAAATCAATGATATTTCAAATTGTTGTGGTTGTAAACTTTCTAAATTTTCAAATTTACCATTTAGTAAAAGTGTTTTCATTTTATATGCATTGTTTGACTTAGTTCACTCTGATGTATGAGGTCCATCACTGATTCTTACTAAGGGTTTATTAATGACTATACTCATTATTGTTACTAAGGGTTTATTAATGACTATACTCGTTATTGTTGGATTTATCTTATGAAAAACTATTCTCAATTTTTTGGCATTTATCATATGTTTTGTGCTATGGTTAGACTCAACATAATGTTGTTATAAAGTGTTTCCATTAGGCTTTAGGTGGTGAATATACCTCTAATAAATTATCTGAATTGCTTGTTTTTTATAGTCTAAATCATCAACGTCCACTACTACAAAAACAACTTTTCACAATGGTTGGATTAAGGATTTTACCATGGTTTGAGGTTTGTGGTAGTGAAAAGTGTGGTAGTAATTTCCCTCTTTTTTACCACAGGATAGTAGCCATGGTAAAAACATAATAGCGTGCACCATTTCACCACGGTTGCAGGTACCAACCGTAGTAAAAATTGGAATGGTCATGGGTTAGATACCCAGCACCAACATTTTCGGTGACTTATACATTTGACCACAATTGTAAGTTCCAACTGTAGTGAAACACATAGAACACAACATTCACCACGGTTGTAGATTCTATCCAAGGTGATATATACATTTAATTTTATTATAACTTATGTGGATTTCTTGTTTACCAACCTCTCATTAAATTATAACCTTCCAATTTGATTTAGAAAATAATAATATGAAAAATTAAGTTATATTTGAAGAACAACTTACACTAATCAATGTTTTTATAGCTTTTTGTCGCTCCTGGGATTTTCATCCAAGTACAAACGCGAAAGTGGCGCGGAAATAGAATTGCCAGCAATGTGTATTTATCCCAAGAGAGGGAAAGGAAACACTGCGTAAACTTGAGGGAAGGGAAAAGACATGGTCTCGCGGCCAAGAGAAATGGCTAAGGGAGTCGGTTACGCGAGGGAAAGGTATTAGCACCACACGCGTCCATCGTACTTGATGGGATCCACGCTTGCTGTCTGTATCAAAGGGTGTCGTCGTCTGGAGCTCCACTGCTACTGGAAAGGATAAGGAACAGGAACGGAAAATAACAGAGAAATGGGGAAGAAAATAAAAATAAGTGACTCGATAGGACATCTCCGTCCTATGCCTGCATATTCCCTCGTGCAATGGGAAAGTCAGAGTCAACGTAGTTCGGACGTGAACTAGGGGGAAGGTTGCTCGCCAAGACATCGCCGTCTTGTGCCTACGTATCCTCAATCGGACTAGAGAGAGGAAATCATAGCAGTCGTAGTTCGACCTACGGGTAGGTGTAAAAAGATCTCGATCGCACTGGGGCAAGAGAAAAGGGCTCAACTAACAGGTTTGTCTCGATCGCAAGGGTGCGAGAGAAGAGGGGAAGTTAGTTGTTAGTGTGCTTGCCAAGGATAGGGATCCTCGTGCATACGTATCTCATCGGAAATGAGAATCGGAGCATCCATAGTTCACGACTACGAGAAACAGGAAAGATAGAGTCTCGATCGCATGGGTGCGAGAGAAGAGTGGAAGGGTCTCAATCGCAAGGGTGCGAGAGAAGAGTCTCGGTCGCAAGGGTGGGAGAGAAGAGTGCTCGCCATGACATCGCCGTCTTGTGCCTACGTATCCTCAATCTATCCAGAGAGAGGAAGTCAGAGCAGTCGTAGTTTATGGTAACGACCGCGGATTGGGAAAATGGGAACAGTCTCGATCGCACGGGTGCGAGAGAAAAGAGTCGGGACTCGCAGAAAGTCTACGAGGGAACTGAATCCTACAAGTTATCATGCAAAAGGGAACAACTACCTATGTTACCATGCTTGGATTGCTAGCCTAATGTCTATCCTACTCCGAGTTTAATCAGAAATTAAGTCAGACTAGGAGCCTTAACGGAGCATGTGAATACAGAGGTAATCAACAAGTAAACACGAAGCCACGCAATCACAAAGAGAAAATCGAATACGAAAACAAGTCAGGAGAAATTAACAATTAACCAGGAATTAATCAAGATATGCATCAAAATCAAGATCAGCAGATAATCCAAAAAATATCCAAGATAAAGCGCAAATTAAAAATCAAGATTAAAATTTAGTCACCAATTAACCTAAAGTTAAAGGTTAATTAAAATCTAAACCTAGTGTTAATTCAAATTAATTCCTAATTCAAATCTATTTCTAAAATTAAACCTAAAGAAATCTAATTTTTAAACTAATTCTAGAATTAAAAACTAATATTAAAATCTAGCTTCTAATTAAAATCAAATCCTAAAGTCACACTAAATCCAAAATTATTATTTATTTAATCTCTAATTAAAAAGATGAAGTTAATTTGAAAAGAAAAACTAAATCAAATTAAAAAAGAAGGGTGCAGCAGTGTTATAGGGGGTGCAAAGAAGAAGCTAGGGATGGGGCGCGAGTAGAATATTGTGATGTGTGGTGAGGAATCAAGCGCTGGGCTTGAGGTTAGGCCCAATATCCTCACTCTCAGCCAAGGGGGGGTGCGTGTTAGCGGATCTATAGTGTGAACAGAAACTGCTAGGGCCTAAGGCCCAACGACCTGTCCAGGTACGGGGGGTTCAGCAAGTGGAAAGGTGTTGCGAAAGTAACAAATGGCTATGGGCTTAAGAACCCGGTCCACCAGGTTTGTCTTAGAGAACAACTTAAGTCCAAGAAATACCATTCAGTGACAAACCCTAGCCTCTGACCTTCTCCTTCAAGCCGTTCTCCTCCATGAAACCCTCTCTTCTCTCTGTTCGGCCTCAACTCATCCTTCTCCTCGCCGGAGCATCATCCTCAATCAACGGCAGTTTCGCCCCCCTCGCCTCGAATTGCTTCTCCTTGTTCACAAAAACACCACCCCGTAAAACAACAAAGACCACCATGCTGGCGAAAATCCTTCTTCCACCTCAACACTTCTCTTTTTCTCTGATTCCTCGTCGTCTTCTATCTCCCTCGAACCACCGGAAAATACCACGCCGGAAGAAAACGTCGTCCCTCATCGCTCCTCTCGCGATCTCCTCGCCATTCTCTAATCTCCATTGCTTTTCATTCCGTTCGCTTCTCCTTTCCTTCAATATCCCCTCGGTCTTTACCTCTCAACCTCCACGATTTAAACACGGTGTGGATCGCACAACCTCCTCGACGAACTGCGTTCTCACTTCCTCACGATGCGATACGCTCAACAACCTCAATCTCTCACTCACGGCGCGAATCAACATGAACACGAATTGAAGAACAACATCATCAAAAAATCAAAGTTCGGATCGAGATTGACTTACCTACCGAAGCAGTTCCGGTGACTCTTCAATTGCAAATGAACTGGTGCGAACCGAATCTTCAGGTATTAGGTATGCGTAATTTCTTCGCTCTTCCTCTTCTTCGAATCTTCTGTTGCTCCTCGTATCTTCTTCTTCTACTTGATTCTACTTGATTATATTGTGTGTTGAATTCACGTTGCATCGAAATTACGAAAGAGTTGTGGATCTGTTGTTGAATTTAAGTTGTTGCGTATTGTTGCTGATTCTTGCTTTTTTTCAGGTTGATTTGTGTGATGAGAATGAAAAAGTGAAAGAGATGAAGAATTGTGAAGGTACAGAGTTGTTATGTGAATGGAGAGTTTGTTATGGTGTAGATGAGAAATGTTGAAGGTGGTTCGTAAGGTGCTGAATTTGAAAATTGCAGAGTGAAAAATTCCCCTTGAAGCTGAGATGTGGAGAGGATTTATAGGGTGATCAAGAAGAATCCAGAAGAGAGTTTGTTAGGGTGGAAATTTCTATTAGAACTTGGTTTTCAATTGCTTTGTAATTCCTTTCCCGCCATTTTATTTTCACGTTCTGTCAATATATGCTGAGAATTTGGTTTTGTAAATGAAATTCTGTTGAGAAACTATTGTGAAATTCTGTTGTGTGATTGCTTTGGCCCACCACACGTGCTTTCCTTTTCCTTTGTACAAAGAACTCGTGCTATAACCTTTTCTTTTTCTGTATACTGCTATTTATTTTTATGTGAAAGCTAGTACCACTGTTTATTTTTCTGTTGTATCTTTTGTTTGAATTTTGTAACATGGAGTATGAGTTTGGTTTTATGATATGGACTTTGGACAAAATAGAAATGGACATGCATTAGAATAAAAAGAGATACACATTGAAAGTTGAATCCAATTTGGCTATGGAAAGAAATGGTTAATTGGATTGGAAAAATATGGATTAAAAAATGGATTTAAGAATGCATAATTGTTTATAAAAAAAAAAGACATGAGCTTTAAATTGGATAATGGATTAGGAAATGTGAATAAGATAAAATGGATTTTAGAAATCGGTTTAAAAAGAAAAATGGTTTATGATGTGGATATGGATTAAAAGCGGATAAAAATATGGATAGAAAATGGACAAAGAAAAATGGAAATGAATAATGGGTTTATGGTAGAACTTTGAATTCCAAGTAACCCACACGACTAATATTTGATTCCAATCACACTCTCAAACCACACCAAACTCGCATCTTCATTGAATCCTAACAATTCAATTAGTAAGCTCAATCAACCATGACCCCATGATTTGCGATTCAGATATCCTGCCTTTATAACCAAGAATCTCAAGACAAGAACAATTCCCCAAGGAAAACTTGAAGATGAAGACATGGCATGAAGTAGAAAGAAACATGATCAACCATAGGTCCTTGACATAAAAACCCTGATTCAATGATCCTCAACTGACAAAAGTCCACAAGCTCAACCATGAATGAGAAACCTTAATTCCTTGATGTACAATTCCTTAGAAGTTAACCACTGAATAAGAAATCCTCAAAATTCGATGAACCTCTGAGTAGGAAGATACCAATAGCATGAAAACTTTTCGATCCCATGTCTCAGAAAGCCAATGCACTGATATGATTATGAGTTATGACCTAATGAGATGCAAATGAAAAGGAAACATAAGCCATAAAAAGGTAGGGCAAATTTTGGGGTGCTACAGCTGCCCCTATTCAATCGACTTGGACCTGAAAGGATGATAGCAACGGCTTTCAGACATTTAAGGTAGAAGGTGATTGAATACAAAAAGAACCCCGGAAATTTGCAAACTGTGGGCAAATATAATGGTGTTTGCCAACCGAAGGTGGACTCAGAAATAATGGATACCAACCAATAGTTGGGATAACAAAGAGAATACTAACCAAAAGTTGGGATAACAAAGAGAATACCAACCAAAAGTTGGGATAGACGAATGCCGACCAAAGGCGAACTCGCAACGAAGACTACCAACCAAGAGTTGGAATAATAGGAAGGATACCAACCAGTAGTTGGAATAACCAAGAGAATACCAACCAAAAGTTGGGATAAACGAGAACGCCGACCAAAGGTGAACTCAACATAGATTACCAACCAACAGTTGGAATAAAAGAAGGGTACCAACCAATAGTTGGAATAACCAAGAGAATACTAACCAAAAGTTGGGATAAACGAGAACGCCGACCAAAGGTGAACTCGACACAGATTACCAACCAAAAGTTGGAATAAAAGAAGGGTACCAACCAATAGTTGGAATAACCAAGAGAATACCAACCAAAAGTTGGGATAAACGAGAACGCCGACCCAAGGCGAACTCAAAAAGAAAGATCAGCCGAAGGTGGAATTTCTTACAAAGGTAGACCGACCGAAGGCGGACTGACCAATAAAGGTAAAATGAGGACGACCGAAGGCGAACTCAAAAAGAAAGACCGGCCGAAGGCGGAATTTCAAACAAAGGTAAAACGAGGACTGCCGAAGGCGAACTCGAAAAGAAAGACCAATCCGAGAGTGGGCCTTCAAAGTAGAATCAACAGATATACAAAGATGACTCTGCTGGGGAAAAGAGAAATCTAAGAAGACAACCCTGTAGGGGAGACAACCTAACATGATCAAGGGGTTGACGGAAAGAAAAGATACGCAACGGCCCACATCGTCAAAGAATTGACGGAAAGACAGCCCAACCGAAGAGAACACATCGTTATAGGGATGACAGAAAGAAAGTCTAAACGAAGATAACACATTGTCATAGGGATGACAGAAAGAAAACTCCACCGTAGGGACACATCGTCATGGGTATGACGGAAAGAAAATCTGACCACGGTTAACACATTGTCATAGGGATGACAGAAAGGAAACCTGAACGGAGAGAACACATTGTCATAGGGATGACAGAAGGGAAACATGTCCGAAGAAACACATCATCATGGAAATGACGGAAAGGAAACTTGTTTTTGGAATGTCGTCATCAAAGGGTTGATGGACAAGGAGATGAGAATATCCGAAGGTACGAAACCTGAGCTCAGAACACTTCGTCAAAGGGGTTTGACGGAACAAAACTGAACACATCCGAAGGTACAAAACCTGAGCTCGGAACACATCGTCAAGGGGTTGACGGGAAGAAAAACATATCCGAAGGTACAAAACCTGAGCTCGGAACACTTCGTCAAGGGGTTGACGGGAAGAAAAACATAACCGAAGGTACAAAACTTGAGCTCAGAACACTTCGTCAAGGGATTGACGGGAAGAAGAACATATCCGAAGGTACAAAACCTGAGCTCGGAACACATCGTCAAGGGGTTGATGGGAAGAAATTGAACATATCCGAAGGTACAAAACCTGAGCTCGGAACAAAACAGATCCAAAGGTATGAAACCTGAGCTCGGAACACATCGTCAAGGGGTTGACGGGAAGAAACTGTCTGGTAGGGAATGACTTGGTATTCTCTCTGGGGATTTGTCACTGTCTTGACTGAAAAATGATTTGGGCTTCTGTACAAGGTACCAAATCTGGCTTATGCTTCGCATGCATATGTTTGAATTTTCTTTCCATGGCGTAATGCTCTATACGAAATGGAAATGCTACGCGTTTTGAGGATGCAATGCAAATATGCTTACTATATGCAAAAGGATTCCTCCAACAAAATAAATGCTGAAGAGATGGGGGCCAACTCCGCTGGAGATGACAAACTGAACTGTCTCCGAGGTCACAAACCCTGCTGAGGAAGTCACACTGAACGGTCTTCCTGATATAACCATTGCTGAAGATGAAATCTGAAGAGAACACCCACTCCGTTGGGGATCAAGAATAACCTTTGAAGATAGAACCCAAAGATCTGCCACAGAAAAGGTGCCAATAACCATTGGACTTGAAATCTGTCGGGGATGTCAACCACTGTTGATCTAGCCACTGAGATGACTAGCACCAAACGGTGCTTGGGGAATGAAGTCAATAACACCGAACCTGCTGGGAATATCATTGGACTTTGCCTGTGGCCAGGGAAACACCCTTAACCTGCTGGGGAATACCAGCCCCCACCAATAACTCTGCTTGGAGAACAATGGTTGATGATATCAACTCTGTTAGAGGATAACATTGAGCTCACTCCTCTGTCGGAGACTCACCTTCCACCCTTACTCGGTTGGGGAGATGGGAACAACTTTTTCGCAAACTAGGGAATCACAAACCCAACACTCTTATCCTGTACGGGGATATGAACTCTGGCTGAAGAGCAACAAACTTCACCAACCTGGCTAGGAGATAGCGAACTCCTGAACTCTTGCCAGTGAGCAATAAACTTCATGATGCCCTGCTGAGTGACAAAACTCCAGCTATCTTTGCTAGGGAGAGAGACTCTACTGGGGTTATCACGTGTTAACTATCAACATGAACCCTGCAGGTGTGATATGACCAAAAGGTGCCCTTATACAGCATAACCCATAAAGAAACCTGTCTTCAAGAGGTCTCATAAGATCTGAAATATTTTTCCCCATGATCTTGATTAATCGTTCTCCGGAGAGAACCCCCTTTTGCTTTTGTGGTGGTCTGCCCCAGCCTTGAAGTGCTTTTTCCCCTGACTAGCTGATCTGTGAAGGAGTTCCTCTGACTAACTGACCTTCGAGAGATTTATCGAATCTCGACCTGATTGCCCCAGATTGGTTGAATCTTAGAATGAATTGCCCATTTGATATGACTTGCCCCTGCTCAACTGAGTACTTGGGCATTTTGCATCTTATCATGACCAATCCTTCCATTGCAGAAACTTTCCCAATGTCAAGTGCTTACTCGCAAGTAAAACGATTCGTTTTGAAAATGACAATTTTAATGCAATGCATATGACAGTTTTGAAATCCAAGTCTGTTCACTGGAAAATTTTTGCGACATATAGTGAATGAATCACTAATCAGAATGTCACTGATACAAACATGAATGGTAAGAAAATCCTTTTAGGAGTCAGCTTCGACGCGATATTTACCGAAGTATGCTTTCGAAACAACCCTGCTTCAATTAGGTCTTTTAAAGGTTGTAACATGGTCGGGTTCACGGTTTAAGAAAGAAAGGATATAAGGCTCAAAGTTTTGTTTTAACCCACCCATTCTCCTTGATGTTCTCCAGTCCTACGTTCAGCTAACTCGACACAAGCGCTCGCCTTTCAAAAAGGTTAATGAATGATAGGAGGATAGAAGGAACCCACACGGTTTTCAGAGTGACAGTCACCTATTTTGTCTTTGGTGTTCGTAGTCACACGACTTGTTCTTTATCGAGGATTTTTCTTTTGATCCTTTTTTCCTTATTTTCCGTTTTTTATTCTTTTGTTTTTGATATCCCTGATTTTTCCTTGACTCATTCTTTTGAATTTTCCGATTTTTGAAGTACAGCGGGATGCCCTAACTTTTGCCTAAGTCACTTGTTTTCAAGTTTCGACTCAGCGGGCTTTCTTTTTTCCTTTGATTCTATTTTTTTTTTAATAAATCATGTGACACTGGTTGTCTTACTTGTTTTGAAAAGGTTATGGCTGCCTCACTCTTCAGTTGGTGAGGGATAACCGTTGTGATTTGTTCCTCGAATGGGACGGTCCTTTTGAAATTTGAACGCTCGGTCAAATTAACTGACACCTACCCTGCCCCGGGTTAAGATAGAGGGTTTTTTCGTTTTTAGAAATAAACTCCTACTTCTAGGCTCAACAGGGTTGACAAGGGATTATCTTCATTATATCTTCGGTGTTTGGGAATTTAAAACAATGCCTATACATCATCAGCAGGGTTTTATTCAAAAGCATACAATCAGAAGTTTTGAGTCTTTGAATTTCATCATCCTCCCTTGGATCCTGCTTAAACAAGTGTTAGATATCAATAAAGAAAATATAAGTGAACACAAATGGATTTAACCAAAACATGCATATTCATTTCATTATCATTATCAAATGAAAACAGACAAGTTTTACAAATGAGTTTGCACTTTAACAGAAAAGAAGCTACAAATGCAAAGAAATGACATGATCTAATGATTGCCAGCTTCAGGGAACTGGGCTTTCCAAGCTTGATTTGCTACTGAACTAGCCATCTTCAGAATTGCTCGTCGAAGTCAGTCTGATAATCATCTGCACAACTGCTCTCAGTGACTTCTTCCATAACCTGAACTAATGAACCCACATAGCTAGATGAAGGAGAATTGTTGATCAGAATACCCTGATGTTTGAATGAGAACATATCGGAGTCAAGCAGTGTCTGAACCTTACTCTTTAGCACCTTACAGTCTTCAGTTGAATGCCCCTGTGCCCCAACATGGTAGTCACAATGGGCGTTAGCATCAAAACTTGGTGGATACGAAAAAGGCACTGGCTTCAATTCCTTCGGCGCTATCAATCCACCTCTTATAAAATCTAGCAGCATCTGACGATATGACATTGGCCATTGAGTGAAATGCCTCTCAGGCATCCTTGGTCTTTGTCGGGCGTCCTAACGCAGCTGATGGCGATATGACCGTTGATTCTTAGGAGATCCCTGATACGAAGACCCAGAAGATTGCTGACTCTGAACAGTTGCAACACCTGATAGCTGAGGATGAGGTGGAGGATGTTCCCAGACGGAATTACTTTCTTCCTCCCATGCCTCTTGAGAACTGACAACTGATTCACTTTCACTAGCTGGGAAGTTCGAGGCACTTTTGATTTTTCCAATCTTGATACCGAACTCGACGCCTTCTCCAATTATTACCAGGTCAGAAAATTTTGATGCCCCAATCAACTTATCGAAGTAAGGTGCTTGCAAAGTACCCCTGAATATATCAACCAATTCTCTTTCCAACAATGGTGGTTGAACACGAGCAGCTAACTCTCTCCATCTCTGAGCATACTCTCTGAATGATTCATTATCCGCTTGAGATAAACCTTGCAAATGTAGGCAGCTGGGAGCCAAGTCAAGATTATAACTGTACTGCTTTACAAAGGCGTTAGCTAGGTCTGTCCATGATCGAATGCTACCACTTTCTAACTGTGTATACCAACTCAACGACGCCCCACTCAGACTGTCTTGGAAACAGTGGATCATGAGCTTATCATTATAGACATGTGAGGTCATTCTTCGGCAAAACATCACCAAATGTAGCTTCGGACAGCTATCCCCTTTGTACTTTTCAAAATTTGGCATCTTGAACTTTGGAGGCATTACAAGGTCGGGTACCAAACACATGTTCGAAGCATTCAGATCAAGAGTATCACGTCTCATTAGGGCATCAAGCTTCTCTCCAACACACGGCATCTTTCATCCAACTGAACAGCCTGTGGGTCCTTAGGCTTCATCTTTGGAACTACCCCTTGGAAATATGGCACAGAGAAGGTAAAGCTCTGATAAACTGTGGCATCAAGAGAAGAAGAATGTCCATCTCGAACGATGGTGCGCTCGTGTATAGCATGATTCTCAACAGGAATTCGCACAGGCTAAGCTTGAGTAACGTTGTTCACTGGAGGTGGAATGACATTCCCAATAACTGAAGTTCTCTGAACAATGGCCTCTCCCCTAGCCATGGCTGCCATAGCTTCAACAAGTTGGTCCACCTGACTCTTCATCAATTCAACATCGGCCCTAGTCACAAACTGGTTCTGATCTCCTGAATTCATGATCTTTCCAAAGGCTGATTTAAGTCCAATACGAAATCGGGAAATCAACTGTAAGTCGAGGATAAAGGACAGAAAATGATGCAAGATGCAAATGCAAATTCTATATGAATGCAGCAAACATGGGATCAAAGCTTCCATAAATTTTGAATAACTGCTGCGCTGATGACTGAATAAGCTCGAAGGTCTGCTCTGAAGAGAATACCAGAATACCGGATAATCAGAATACCAGAATAGCAGGCTGATGAGTCCACACTGATAGGAAAACCAGAATACCGGGTAGGATGAAGGTCAAGGTTACCTGCAAACCTGTAAATAACCCGCCCCTCTCACATGTGGGTACTAGAAAATGAAAGGTCCTTAGCTTCTGGCACTGAGGTCGAGAAGCAATAGTACATTCATCCCTCGGGGTACAGTACTATCGCCAATCGAGGAGTGCCTCCACTGATTCTCTTTCAAAAAGGATATCCTATAGCAAGTTTCCAGCATTGGGTCCTCGGATCGAGAATGCGTAATGGGTTTGCCATTTCTGGTCTGCCATTATCACATCTCAGGAGGAGTGTCGTTACTGAGTTCTCGGGAATGGTCACCAGAGTCGACAGTTCCTCCAGAGAATATCTACTGGCCTGTATCAAACATACAGTAGCAGATAGCTCCGGATAGAACCTCGTCGGGTTGTGGGTCTCGTGAACACCCGCGCGCGGCCAACACCACGGGAGCAACACGTCCACCCACGCTAATACCTATGTGTATGCTCAAGCCTGGGTAGTGGGCTTATCTCTCAGAACCCCCCAACCTGCGAAACAGAAAATCCAGCACAGTCCAGCATAATAATGAAATGCAATGCAATAAATGCGGTAAAACAGTAATACAGTAATACAGTAATATACAGCAAAATAAAGCATAACAAATAAACACCCAGTGAAAATAAACAGACAAGCGCTAGGATTGACACGCAAAAGGGATGGACCAGCAAGAGGTCAACGTCTCCCCAGCAGAGTCACCAGCTGTCGCTCCTGAGATTTTCATCCTAGTACAAACACGAAAGTGCCACAGAAACAGAGTCGCCAGCAATGTGTATTTATCCCAAGAGAGGGAAAGGAAACACTGCGTAAACCTGAGGGAAGGGGAAAGATATGGTCTCGCGACCAAGAGAAACGGGTAAGGGAGTCGGTTACGCGAGGGGAAGGTATTAGTACCCCACGCGTCCATCGTACTCGATGGGATCCACGCTTGCTGTTTGTATCAAAGGGTGTCGTCGTCTGGAGCTCTGCTGCTACTGGAAAGGATAAGGAACAGGAACGGAAAAAAACAGAGAAACGGGGAAGAAAAGAAAAAGAAGTGACTCGATAGGACATCGTCGTCCTATGCCTACGTATTCCCTCGTGCAATGGGAAAGTCAAAGTAAACGTAGTTCGGACACGAACTAGGGGAAGGTTGCTCGCCAAGACATCGTCGTCTTGTGCCTACGTATCCTAAATCAGACTAGAGAGAGGAAATCAGAGCAGTCGTAGTTCGACATACGGGTCGGTGAAAAAAGATCTCGATCGCACTGGGGCGAGAGAAAAGGGCTCAACTAACAGGTTAGTCTCGATCGCACTAGGGCGAGAGAAAAGGGCTCAACTAACAGGTTAGTCTCGATCGCAAGGGTGCGAGAGAAGAGGGTAAGTTAGTTGTTAGTGTGCTCGCCAAGGATAGGGATCCTTGTGCCTACGTATCTCATCGAAAATGAGAATCAGAGCATCCGTAGTTCACGACTACGGGAAACAGGAAAGGTGGAGTCTCGATCGCATGGGTGCGAGAGAATAGTGGAAAGGTCTCAATGGCAAGGGTGCGAGAGAAGAGTGCTCTCCAAGACATCGTCGTCTTGTGCCTACGTATCCTCAATCTATCCAAAGAGAGGAAGTCAGAGCAGTCATAGTTCGTGGTAACGACCACAGATTGGGAAAATGGGATCAGTCTCGATCGCACGGGTGCGAGAGAAAAGAGTCGGGACTCGCAGAAAGTCTAAGGGTGAACTGAATCCTACAAGTTATCATGCAAAGGGGAACAACTGCCTATGTTATCATGCTTGGATTGCTAGCCTAATGTCTATCCTACTCCGAGCTTAATTAGAAATTAAGTCGGACTAGGAGCCTTAAGGGAGCATGTGAATACAGAGGTAATCAACAGTAAACACGAAGCCACGCAATCACAAAGAGAAAATCGAATACGAAAACAAGTCAGGAGAAATTAACAATTAACCAGGAATTAATCAAGATATGCATCAAAATCAAGATCAACAGATAATCCAAAAAATATCCAAGATAAAGCGCAAATTAAAAATCAAGATTAAAAGTTAGTCACCAATTAACCTAAAGTTAAAGGCTAATTAAAATCTAAACCTAGTGTTAATTCAAATTAATTCCTAATTCAAATCTATTTCTAAAATTAAACCTAAAGAAATCTAATTTTTAAACTAATTCTAGAATTAAAAACTAATATTAAAATCTAGCTTCTAATTAAAATCAAATCCTAAAGTCACACTAAATCCAAAATTATTATTTATTTAATCTCTAATTTAAAAGATGAAGTTAATTTGAAAATAAAAACTAAATCAAATTAAAAAAGAAGGGTGCAGCAGTGTTATAGGGGATGCAAAGAAGAAGCTATGGAGGGGGTGCGAGTAGAATATTGTGGTGTGTGGTGAGGAATCAAGCGTTGGGCTTGAGGTTAGGCCCAATATCCTCACTCTCAGCCAAGGGGGGTGCGTCTTAGCGGATCTATGGTGTGAACAGAAACTGCTAGGGCCTAAGGCCTAACGACCTGTCTAGGTATGGGGGGTTCAGCAAGTGGAAAGGTGTTGCGAAAGTAACAAATGGCTATGGGCTTAAGAACCCGTCCACCAGGTTTGTCTTAGAGAACAACTTAAGTCCAAGAAATACCATTCAGTGACAAACCCTAGCCTCTGACCTTCTCCTTCAAGCCGTTCTCCTCCATGAAACCCTCTCTTCTCTCCGTTCGGCCTCAACTCATCCTTCTCCTCGTCGGAGCATCATCCTCAATCAACGGCAGTTTCCGCCGCCCTCGCCTCGTATTTCTTCTCCTTGTTCACAAAAACACCACACCGTAAAACAACAAAGACCACCATGCTGGCGAAAATCCTTCGTCCACCTCAACACTTCTCTTTTTCTCCGATTCCTCGCCGTCTTCTATCTCCCTCGAACCACCAGAAAATACCACGCTGGAAGAAAACGTCGTCCGTCATCGCTCATATCGCGATCTCCTCGCCATTCTCTAATCTCCATTGCTTTTCTTTCCGTTCGCTTCTCCTTTCCTTCAATATCCCCTCCGTCTTTACCTCTTAGCCTCCACGATCTAAACACGGTGTGGATCGTACAACCTCCTCGACGAACTACATTCTCACTTCCTCACGATGCGATACGCTCAACAACCTCAATCTCTCTCTCACGACGCGAATCAACACGAACACGAATTAAAGAACAACATCATCACAGAATCAAAGTTCGAATCGAGATTGACTTACCTACCGGAGCAGTTCCGGTGACTCTTCAATTGCAAACGAACTGGTGCGAACTGAATCTTCAGGTATCAGGTATGCGTAATTTCTTCGCTCTTTCTCTTCTTTGAATCTTCTGTTGCTCCTCGTATCTTCTTCTTCTTCTACTTGATTCTACTGTGTGTTGAATTCACGTTGCGTCGAAATTACGAAAGAGTTGTGGATCTGTTGTTGAATTGAAGTTGTTGCATATTATTGCTAATTCTTTCTTTTTTTCAGGTTGATTTGTGTGATGAGAATGAAAAGGTGAAAGAGATGAAGAATTGTGAAGGTACAGAGTTGTTATGTGAATGGAGAGTTTGTTATAGTGTAGATGAGAAATGTTGAAGGTGGTTCGTAAGGTGCTCAGTTTGAAAATTGCAGAGTGAAAAATTCCCTTTGAAGCTGAGATGTGGAGAGGATTTATAGGGTGATCAAGAAGAATCCAGAAGAGAGTTTGTTAGGGTGGAAATTTCTATTATAACTTGGTTTTCAATTGCTTTGTAATTCCTTTCCCGCCATTGTATTTTCACGTTCTGTCAATATATGCTGAGAATTTGGTTTTGTAATTGAAATTCTGTTGAGAAACTATTGTGAAATTTTGTTGTTTGATTGCTTTGGCCCACCACACGTGCTTTCCTTTTCCTTTGTGCAAAGAACTCGTGCTATAACCTTTTCTTTTTCTGTATACTTCTATTTATTTTTGTGTGAAAGCTAGTACCACTGTGTATTTTTCTGCTGTATCTTTTGTTTGAATTTTGTAACATGAAGTATGAGTTTGGTTTTATGATATGGACTTTGGACAAAATAGAAATGGACATGCATTAGAATAAAAAGAGATACATAATGAAAGTTGAATCCAATTTGGCTATGGAAAGAAATGGTTAATTGGATTAGAAAAATGTGGATTAAAAAATGGATTTAAGAATGGATAATTGTTTATAAAAAAAAGACATGAGCTTTAAATTGGATAATGGATCAGGAAATGTGAATAAGATAAAATGGATTTTAGAAATTGGTTTAAAAAGAAAAATGGTTTATGACGTGGATATGGATTAAAAGCGGATAAAAATATGGATAGAAAATGGTCAAAGAAAAATGGAAATGAATAATGGGTTTATGGTAGAACTTTGAATTCCAAGTAACCCACACGGCTAATCTTTGATTCCAATCACACTCTCAATCCACACCAAACTCGCATCTTCATTGAATCCTAACAATTAAATCAGTAAGCTCAATCAACCATGACCCCATGATTTGTGATTCAATCCACAGATATCCTGCCTTTATAACCAAGAATCTCAAGACAAGAACAATTCCCCGAGGAAAACTTGAAGATGAAGACAAGGCATGAAGTAGAAAGAAACATGATCAACCAGAGGTCCTTGACATAAAAACCCTGATTCAATGATCCTCAACTGACAAAAGTCCACAAGCTCAACCATGAATGAGAAACCTTAATTCCTTTATGTACACTTCCTTAGAAGTCAACCACTGAATAAGAAATCCTCAAAATCCGATGAACCTCTGAGTAGGAAGATACCAATAGCATGAAAACTCTTCGATCCCATGTCTCAGAAAGCCAATGCGTTGATATGATTATGAGTTATGAACTAATGAGATGCAAATGAAAAGGAAACATAAGCCATAAAAAGGTAGGACAAATTTTAGGGTGCTACACTTTCAACTACTCATTATCCATACAACGTTATTTAATAGTTAGAATTTAGTTCAGTTCTTCTAATTCTTCAATCAACAATTGTTTCTCTACTAGTTCATTCTACAAAGTATCAAATTTGTTGAGAAATTCATCATCATCATCATCATTATCATCCTCATCATATTTATCATGATGGTGTTGATGCATCCAAATTTCTCATCAAATTTGATGTTTTACATAATGAACTTGTAGAGAAGGAAATGTTGATTAAAGAACTAGAAGTATTGAATCAAATTATAACTGCTAAAAAGCGATATATGGATAATGGGTTACAAAAAGCTCGAAAACATTTGTTAGTGTAAGTTGTTCGATTATTATTTTCGTATTCAATTTGACAAGGTATATGGTAAGGGAAGGGTTGTTAAAACACTCAATCTACATACAATATAATAAACTCAATTGTATCTTCTATCATTTTAGTGTGTTGTAGACATGTTGGGCTGAACAAAATGAAAGTTGTGCAAGGAATAACATTCTTAACAATAACATAGGGCAACAAAAAAAAACAATAATAACACAACATTTTGCCTATATGAACAAAAAAACAACAATGTAACTACAAAAACCAAAACAAACATAATCTTTTACTTATTTCAAAAACAAAACAAAAAAACATAACTAAAAAAACAACAACATTAACAAAAATCTTTTACTTGTATCAACAAAAACAACATCATAACTCAACAACAATAACAACATAACTAACAAAAACCACAACAATAACATAATATTTTACTTATCTTAACAAAAATAACAACATAATTCAACAAGAACATCAACATTAACAAAAACCTTTTACTTGTGTCAACAAAAACAAAAACATAACTAACAAAAACCATAATAATAACATAAACCTTTTACTTATCTCAACAAAAACAACAATATAACTCAATAAAAACATCGACATTAACGAAAATATTTTACTTGTATAAACAAAAACAACAACATAACCCAACAAAAACAATAACATAACTAACAAAAACTACAACAATATCATTAACTTTTTACTTATCTAAAAAAAACAATAACATAAAACCTTTAATCTCATCTTAACAACAAAAACAACAACAATAACTCTAAAACTTTTATTAACTCAACAAAAACAAGAAAATAAATCAATAAAAAAACATAAGTAGAACTCTATCGTGGGACACATCAGAGTTTTCTCTCTTCGAAAAATTGTATAACTTTATCCTTTATTATTCCTCTTTGAAAGTTTTTGTTCTCTTTGTTTTGTTCTTCATCCACAAGTAGAACGTAGTAAGTTGTCTTCTTGTTCTGCTACATGTGGTTTTCTTGGTTATAGGGGTGGTCAAAAGGGTTATCATAGTTATGATCCGTATGCATGGAAATTTTATGTTTCTCATCATGTTGTTTCCTTTGAACACATTCCTTTTACCTCTCTTTCATCTAATAGTTCTCATATTACTAGCAGTTTAAAACTCACCCATATTGACCCTTTTGGTCTTAATGATAATGTTTCTAGTGATTGTAGTTTTGAGAATTGAATAACTGATATTACTTATACTCTAGATACTAACACCCATTTTTCCCATTACTACCCAAGAACCTTCCGTGACTATTAATCCTCTGCCTCATACTCCTCATCTACCTCTCCATTATTCCTTTTTTTTACCGCAAGTCTACTTAATTGTCTGATTTTGTCGATTCCACTTACTATGCTTCGTTTTCCTCTTTTATAACCTCTATCCCCAATTTATCTAAGCCTTTTTCCTATAAGAGGATTTTTTTACCCTCTTTGGTAGTCGACTATGGTATAAAAACTTTATTCTTTTCATAAAAGAGATACATGGGAATTAGTACATCTTTTTTCTAGAAAATGTGCTATTGAGCCTAGTTTGATGGGACAAATGAGCGCTAAAAAGCACATCTTGTTGCTAAGGAATTCTCTCAAAATATGGTATGGATTATGAAGAAACCTTTGCTCCAGTTGCTAAGATGACTACTATTCACACTCTTATTGCAGTTGCATATGTTTGTATATGGCATATTTCTCAAATGAGTGTTAAAAATGAATTTCTAAATGGTGATCTTCAAGAGAAAGTTCATATGTTACCCCCAATAGGTGTTTCTCATAATCAAGGGGAAGTGTGTAAGTTGAAAAAGGCTCTATATGGTCTTAAACAAGATCCAAAATCTTAGTTTGAGATGTTTACCATTGTGATTACATCTAGTGGCTTTCGCTCTAGTGATCATGATTCTGATTTGTTTGTCAAGTCCACTTGTCACGGTTGTATTTTACTCTCATTATATGTTAATGATATGATTATTACAAATGATGATATTGATGAAATTAATCATTTGAAATTAGAAATAGCTAAACAGATATTCCTACTCTTCGCTACTTCTTGGGCATTGAAGTTTCTTACTCACCTAGAGGTAATATTCTCTCTGTATCTAAGAATATTACCAACATTCTTGAACAGACTCAACTTTTTTATACTAGAGTAACAATTAGTCCTCTTGAGTTGAATGTGAAATATGCTCTATTTGATGGTGTTATATTCTTTATAAACTAACTTCCATGCATTATGATAACAAGAGACTCACTCAATTGCCCACTCAATTGACTGTTTTATAGATTGTTGATTTGTTTATGAAGGCACATTCCATTACATTGTTTTCATTTTTTAATTGACAAACTTTCAATGCCCTCTGTTAATGCATCACGAGTTTAAAGAAAGATGTTAGATATTATTATTATTATTATTGTTATTATTATTATTATTATTATTATTATTATTATTATTATTATTATTATTATCTTTGAAGGGTAATCTGATCTCTTCTACCATATCTACTATCTACCCATTACAAATAAGTTCCTTGCCCTGCCAATTTTTCCCTTCCACCATAATTTTTTCCCCTACTAAAAGTTTGTTTTCGTAACTAGCAAAATAACCCAAACTCAAAGCTTCCTTCTCACAATTGAGTGCCATGTGCTTACTTCCCATTGGTCCGGAATTAAAAAAATACTACTCCCTCCAAAAAAAGTTTACTCATCTTCCAAAACTACCTCATTTCTCATGTTTTTCTCCATTTACTTTTGCTCTCTCTCCACAAACCACCGCTCCTGCTCAACCGTGTTCAAGTTAAGCTCATATCTCATTGTTTTCCGTCAACCTCCATTTTTTCCTCTAATGCCTTTCCTCTGCAACAACTCTTCCTTTTTTTTTGTTGCACATCAACCGTGTTTTGTGTCTCCAACCATTTGATGTTGTTTAGCTTTTCATTGTCTTCTAAACTTCTAAATATACGTCAGTGTTGTATATTGCTTTGATGTTGTTTAGCTTTTCATTGTCTTCATTTTTCAACATTTCTTTTAGAAGTACTTATTTTTAACTCGGTTTTGATGTATATTGCTTTGATGTTTTACAACTTCCCATGGCTTATGGACAGAAGTTTTCTGCATAATGTACTCAATGTACTCAATATTGAGTTATCGTTATGTTTCGAGTAAACTTATTTGAGTAAACAACTTTACTGGTTTGATGTAACACGTTCTAATACTTGGTTATTTAGGAAATTAACTATGTCAAGGGCTCCAATTCTTATCAAGGATCTGGTCAAAGGAAACCAAGTGTGGAAGATACATATTAGGGTCGTTGATTTGTGGGTTGTTAAGGAGATAAATGGCCAATAACACCTTGAAATGGTCATCCAGGATGGAAAGGCAATACATTTTCACACAGTTTGACATGTTTTTGTTTCACTGAACATTGTTTGTTAATAACTTTCGCAGGCAGACCATATTCATGTTACCACTAGAAGCAGGGACTTCAAAGATTGGCTTGACCAAGTCAAGGAGAATGAAACTTATTTCCTCTATAATGGAGAGCCAGTTGCTAATGATGGCCCTTTCAAGGTCTGTTATAATCCACTCAAACTACTCTTCAATGGAGGGACTACCATGACAAATGTGGCGATACCAGAAATACCTACTCACAAGTTTAACTTCCACGCTATACAGAACTTTCTCAATGGAAAATTCAAACCTGATTTGTTGTATGGTGAGTTTACACTTATGCTTATGTTGTTTGGCCAATGTATTTGTATATTACTTAATCGTCGTGTGTTTGTTTTGTCACAGCTGTCATATCCCTGATTTTTTTCACCTAATTGTTTAACTGTTACAGATGTTATTGGTGTTTTACAAGATGTTGTGAATACGCAAATGGGGGTGGTGGTAAGAAGTTTTGCGCCAATATCACATTGCGTGATATTGAAGGCAATGTTATCGAAGTTGCGTTGTGGGATGATTACGGAAAGCAATTCATGAATTACAATAACCCTAACAAAGCCCCTGGTCCTACCATTATCATCTTGACACATGCTTGGTGCAAGACAAATACAGGTTTCAAAAATTTGTTTCTGCTACCATGTTTCTCAACTATTGCATATCATATACTATTGTACTTCCTAACTAGCAGTTTCTCTGCTATGTCGCAGTTTCTGGATTACCAAGTCTATCAAACGCATGGAACGGTTCTAAACTTTTCATAAACTTGGATTATCCACAGGTTGAAGAATTCAAGTCCAGGTAATATTCTATGCATTCACTTCATACATATTTAGTATATCCCTTAAAGAGATACATCTCTAAAGCCTTAACTAATTAAATTACAGTTTTGGAGCAACTGACTTAGCAACTGCACCTGCACTTTCTCAATCTTTAACATGTGATTCATCCATTCAATCCACTAACAAAAATTGGACTAGCCTCAATGAGGTCAAGAGTATCCGTGCTATCTATGAAGCCGAAAAGGTGTGTCTCTTGTCCAACTTATATAAATGATTATGAATTCATTGTGAACATGTGCTTTTGTATTTAACCTTTATTAATGAATCTTTAACACAATAGGATTGTTTCGCAACGACTATTGGCACTACAAAACGGTTCAAAGCTTCGAAGTTTGGATGGTACTTTGAGACTTGCCCTGGCTGTAAAGTTTCTAACAAGTCAGTCGGTGCAAAATTTGTGTGTTCCTATGGACTTACCGATGTGGAACCTGTCACAAAGTAAGCCTCTGCTGTTTCTTACAGCTTATATTTCAACTACCTCATTGTATAATTATTAATTAACTTTTCCTACGTTTGGTTGCCGTAGATTCAAACTTGAAGTTGAAGTTGAGTATGATAACCACAAAGGAACCTTTGTATTTTGGGATAAGGATTGTATTCCTTACACTAAGAAGACTGCTAAGAAATTACGATAAGTAATGAAGGCAGTGAGTTTTCCGGAGCATAACTTTTACTATGAATTTTTGTGAAGGACTGTCATGAATTTTAAAACCATTGCGAATGATGCCTTTGTATATTGCGTAGGCTGGAAAGGACAATCCTAAAATTTGGCCTGCTCATCTAAATGTTTTGTTGAATAGAGAGATGGTTTTCCGTATCAAGTATCAATCCTTTTACGAGCAATTCTCTGTGGTGACCATACTAAGCGAGGACAATCTTTACAATAAGTTTGATAACTACCTCACTCCAAATGAGGTGCTTCATTTGTGTTTTGAAGATTCATTGTTTAATTATTAAAATCATTAGTCAACATGTCTAATTCTTATGTTTCACTATTTCCAGCATACTTCATATGCACCTGCTATGGAAATCTCCACTACCTCTCCAACCAATGAACCAAAACAAGTCATGGTACGCCCCATTATCTAAACTGTTATTCATGATCTGAATGATTCTCTATTATTTTCCATAGTTGTTAATATTTTCACTATGCCATATGTAGGGCCTTGAGTCATTTGAACAATCCCACTTGGCAGAACCATCCTCTGCTGCAAACCATCCTTGGAGTCCTTCTGCAAGCTCCAGCAGTACACCTGCCAAGAGGGTTGCCATACCAAGTTCAGCAAATGATCTCAATCATGCTGAGGATCTTACTCCAAAACAATCTGCCACTAAGGCAAAGCCTGGAAAAAGGGTCAAGCATATAAAGAAGGAGTGAAATGGTTTGTAGCCTTCAAGAGATTTCCATTTTTTGATGCATAATCACTTGTCACACTTTTTGTATTGATAGATTCTAACTATTAAGTCTTTTGTTGACTGTCTCGTGTCGTTATCCATGTTCTATGCACTTTTAGTCGTACTTTGACACCTAAACTGATCATTGTAACGCAACATTGTAATGGATCTCTTAAGTTAATTTCCTAATCCTAATTGAATTACCTATATGGATTATTTCCATAATCTGAATCTGTTAAGTTTATTTTCTAATCCTGATTTATGTGTCTATATGGCTTATGAATGCTTATGAAACAAGTTGCTGATGAATGCATTATCCATTTCGAACCCTTCCAACTATTCAATGAAACCCATCTCCAATGATTCTATACAAATAAAAATATACAACTTGGAGAGGATTTTGTTCCCAGAGGTGGCTGTATATACTTATGGCATATTTCATACTCTTCCCATTCAAAAAATCACCTGCATAAATTCAAACGGAGCATGTACATTTATGGATACATGAATATACAATATTTTAGAATCAAGTTTTGTATGAAAATGTTTAGTAAATAACCCTTAATGTTTTGGTCGTTTTGTCAAGATTTCATTTTGCATTCCTACTTCCTGTTGAGGTTTATGTAAAACTGCTATTTGACTGCACCTGGTATTTAAAACCATCATTCATATGGAGTTTTATAGAGTTTTATATACAGCCTGATGTACGGTTGCATAGGGAACTATGTTTTTTCCAAAGGTAAGTCCAATATAGCCTACATTGGAAACTGCCACTAACTTAAACCTGTACATTTTCCTGCTACAGATCAGAAGAGAGAGAATGATAATTCCAGCATTTTGGAAATATATTGGGTATATGGTCACTTCAACCTTAAATGCATAAGACATGATGCTATGTATAGGCAGCCTGTAAATACTTTATCAAGGACATTTGTTAGCCCTTTGACAAGGTACATCCACTTTTACCAAGGACTTTTTGTGTAATGTCAGAATTTATAATATATTATTGTTACTTTTCCTGTTTATGTAGCCGATTAGCAGATTTCCTAAGTTCCTAACAGTCTAACTATTGCTGAACCCCTGTACCGTTATTGTGATGAAGACAAGTTTAT
The DNA here is from genome assembly GCA_022829125.1 of Lathyrus tuberosus. Classification (NCBI taxonomy): domain Eukaryota; kingdom Viridiplantae; phylum Streptophyta; class Magnoliopsida; order Fabales; family Fabaceae; genus Lathyrus; species Lathyrus tuberosus. Next base: position 10,322,935 of record JALAZF010000057.1, on the reverse strand, counting down.
TAAGAAAGGATAAATAACTTAGTATAGCTGACTAAGGTACGTAAGACAAGTTTTAGTTAGTCCTTCCAACTAGGAGCATTTTAGTTGGTGTTACTAATTAACTTTAAAATTTTTTGCAGAACAGTCCTCAACTTATCCTAAAATTAACAATGCTTATACTCATTGAATAACAAACATTGAGTGCAAAAAAAAAAAACAAACCAATGTCATACCTGAAAATGGACAATGCAAATGGATAGTGAGTCCTTAGCTGACCAAGATAGCCAACAAGTTTGTTGTTGTTAGAGAAAAATTTCTGCAAAAAGGTGAGTATATTCATTGTACAGATGAGTATAGCTTTGTTGCATATCTAGCATTTATTGGAATTTCACAATAAGGTCATGTTTAACTTAAATTTAGATATATCTCTATATATCCACAGAATTTGAAACATTTAAGACACTTTAGATTACATAACATAGAACTAAGGTTACCTCATTATATATGTTGGACATGATTCGTAGTGTATGCAAATACATTGGATTTCAAGAACAAACCTTTTGTTGAATATGTGCATAAGCAAATATAGAGTAGGCATATTTTGTATCCATTTCACCAATGTCTTAGAATCTATCCAACAGACAATCACTTTTATAGCAAAACTTAAGATAATATAAGTTGGTTGAACTCATTTATGATGCAGCACCTACCTCATTGGTGTTTCTATGGAACATGTTTTCATTTGATATAACGAGCAGTTAATGATATGTTACTAAGAAGCTTTACCATTCATTTAATAAGTCAACTACACTGTTGTCAATTAAGTCGTGAGCATGTAAATTGCAATGCTGCCAGTAATAGTGTATTACATGGTGAATATCATTATTGTTGTTACACTTTTTTATGCTTAACACTCACAATATGATTATATAAGGTTATTTATTGTAACAAGAATGGACCCTATTGACAACATTGGGTCAGGGAAAAAAGAAAGAGCAAGACGATCAATGATAATGAAAGAAAACCGTTCAAAGCGACAGTGACATACTACTCAACAGATGCTTGGTTTGGAGGGTAGTCATAGTACTCCAAATATATTCACAATGAGACAACCATTGTCGGAGTTGACCCCGTCGTTTCAAAACATTAAGCATATCTCACAGACAGATGAAGAGAGTATTATGCAAAGTGCAATGTTACTCGGTTCTGAACTGTTATTTCGTTGATTTTGTGGTTGGCATTTATTTTGCTAAAACTATTCTAGCAGCAAGATGTTGAAACAAGATGTTCTAAGTTTCTGCATTCAACATGTCGAATGAAGATGTCCCATACTGGCTCATAGGACATCGCGCCTGAACTCAGTTTAAAAGGAGATTCTGTTGCTGTTAATTGTTACTGAATATTCTGTCAATATTTGGTTATCATATGTGGCATCCAAAGTATTTTCAGATTGCGTTTTTGTGTTGGTTTTCGGATTTTCAGCGCTTTCTAATTATGGAGACATATTAGGAAACTTTAGATTGAAGACCTATTTTGTTGGAGTTTATTTTGCAGATTTGTGAGCAGTCTCTTTGCTGCGTTTTTGAAGCCCAATCCAGTCCAGATTTAATGCTATATATTGACTGGTGTAAACCTAGTTTAGGTGTGGAACTTACGTGTGTTTTTGTTAGGGTTTTCGAGTGTTATTTGTGAGCCTAACTGGTATCATTCTGATAACAGTATAAGGACTGGTTTTTGTGTTGTAAGTTCTGTCAGTTACTCATAAGCTTTTAAGCATTGAGTTTCTTGTGTGTCAATTCTCATAAGCTTTGAAGTATTGATAATTATGTGTTTTGAAAGTGTGACTTTCGTTTTGTTACTTGTGTTGAAAGGAACCAATCACGGGTTGTGGTTGTAGAGGGATTTGAGGAGGGCCTCATACCTAGGTGAGTCTTAGGTAGAAGTCATAGGAAGGGTAGTGATTAAGTGAGCAGATTATAACAAGGTTTGGTTATTGTATGATCTGTGAATTGATACTATCGTATATTGGTTTCGTCCCTGACTTGGTAGCCCCTAGAGTAGGATTGTTGATCCGAACTGGGTAAACATATCACTGTGTTCTTTACTTTCCGCACTGTTATTATTATTGTTATCTTGTTCATTGTGTTGGATATCAGTGTCTCAACATCTGTGTAGGACATCTGATATCTGTGCCAGAATTTCAATTGGCATCAAGAGCTTGCACCCTTGTTTGGTTCTGGGTGAGATTCAGGGAAGGTACTTTCTGGTACAATGGACAAGGATGGAGGATTTTTGAACAAACCACCTCTGCTTGATGGTTCCAACTATGACTATTGGAAACCAAGGATGATAGCATTCATAAAATCCATGGATGATCAAGCATGGAAAGCTGTTATAAAAGGATGGGAACCCCCAAAGGTTAAAGATGGAAAAGGTACCCCTACTGATGTGGTGAAGGAAGAGGAAGACTGGGATGATGCAGACTACAAAGGGTCCGTGGGAAATTCCAAAGCCATGAATGCATTGTTTAATGGTGTCAATAAGAATATCTTCAGGTTGATTGAACATTGCACCATTGCAAAAGAGGCGTGGGAGGTCTTGAAGGTTGCTCATGAAGGGACTTCAAAGGTGAAGATGTCAAAACTTCAGCTTCTCACTAGCAAGTTTGAGAGTTTGAAGATGAAGGAGGATGAGAGCATTCATGATTTTCACATGAACATTATTGAGATAGCTAATGCCTCAAGTGCCCTAGGTGAAAAGATGTCTGACAGCAAACTGGTCAGAAAAATCCTCAGATCTCTACCTAAGATATTTGACATGAAAGTGACTGCTATAGAGGAAGCTCAGGATATAGACAAGATGAAAGTGGATGAACTTGTGGGATCTCTTCAAACATTTGAATTAGGGATCAGTGAAAAGTCTGAAAAGAAGAAGAGCATAGCTTTTGTGTCAAATGCTGGTGACTCAGAAGATGAAGTGATCTGGTCAGAGATGAAGGGGTGTCTAAAGATCTGGTATTGCTTGGAAAACAATTTAACAAAGTGTTGAAAAGGATTGACTGGAAGTCGAGAGCAAATGCTCAGAACAAGTCACTCGACATCAGTAAAAACCAGGATGGAGGCAGAAGGTCCAGAACTGAAGAAGACTCCAATCAAGGGAAGAGAGTTCAGTGTTTTGAATGTGAGGGATTTGGGCACATAAAGACTGAGTGTCCCACGTATCTCAAAAGGAAAAATAAGGGCTTATCTGTGTCTTGGTCAGAAGGAGAGTCTGAGAGTGATCTTGAAGAAGAATCAGCAAAATTGGTGACAGCCTTGATCGGGATATGTAAGGTTGATGGAGAAACTACTTGTGAGTCTGACTCTGACAAAGAATCTTATATTGGAGAACTCACTAAGGAAGAAGTCTTCACCAGGTTCTCAGAGTTGTGTATCAAGAATGAAGAAAGGTGCCAGATAATATTAGAACAGAAGGTTCTGATAGCTCAACTAGAAGCTGAGAAGGAAGAACATCTATCAATCATTGCTGATCTGAAAGAGGAGGTTGTATGGAAAAAGTCAAAACTTGACAATATGACCAAATCTATAAGAATGCTGAACAATAGTACCACGCAGCTGGATGAGATTCTTCAGACTGGGAAAGATGCTGGAAATGTGCAAGGCCTTGGTTTTAACAATCAAGCAGAGACCTACAAGAAGCCTGTATTAAAGTTTGTTCCTCGGAAAATAAAGCAAGAAGAGGGGATGTCAAATCACATGTTTCAACATCAGATGAAGCATCAGAAAAGAGTATGTAGTTCAAAGTATAAACCATGGAGATGCCATTACTGTGGAAAGATTGGTCACTTAAAGGACAGAGTTGGGCTAAAGTGAAGAGAAGATGGACTCCTAGAAATATGATGGTCGGTCTCATAGCACATACCTCTCTTAGAGCATCTGCAAGGGAAGATTGGTACTTTGACAGTGGTTGTTCAAGACACATGACTGGTGTGAAGAAATTCTTGTCAGATATCAAGCCTCACTCCACCAATTATGTCACTTTTGGGGATGGATCAAAAGGTGAAATAAAAGGTGTTGGAAAGCTGGACTACACAGGACAACCAAATCTGGATCGTGTTCTATTTGTCAAAGGGCTGACCGCAAATTTGATCAGTATAAGCCAACTGTGTGATGTAGGACTCAAAGTAAATTTCACAAAATCTGAATGTCTAGTAACCAATGAGAAAGATAAAGTTGTTATGAAGGGAACCAGGTCTAAGGATAACTGCTATCTGTGGAATCCTCAAGAATCAGAAAGTTTGTCTACCTGTTTGATGTCAAAGGAAGATGAAACCAAACTGTGGCATCAGAAATTAGGTCACTTACACTTGAAAGGGATGAAGAAAGTTATGTCAAGTGAAGCTGTTAAAGGTATTCCCAAGCTGAAGATTGATGAGGATATAATATGTGGTGAATGTCAAGTTGGGAAGCAAACAAGGGTGTCACACAAGAGGCTTTAACATCTTACCACAACTTCTAGAGTTCTGGAACTGCTTCACATGGACTTAATGGGACCTATGCAGGTTGAAAGTCTTGGTGGGAAGAAGTATGCATATGTTGTCGTTGATGATTACTCCAGATTCACCTGGATAAGCTTTATCAGAGAAAAGTCTGAAGTATTTGCAGCCTTCAAAGAGTTGTGTCAAAGGATTCAACGGGAAAAGGATTGTGGTGTTGTTCGAATCAGAAGTGACCATGGGAAAGAATTCGAAAATAGCAGGTTTGAAGAGTTTTGGTTATCTGAAGGAATCACTCATGAATTCTCATCACCGATCACTCCTCAGTAGAATGGTGTAGTGGAACGCAAGAATAGGACTATACAAGAGTGTGCAAGGGTCATGATTCATGCCAAAAAGCTTCCATATCACTTTTGGGCTGAAGCCATGAATACCGCTTGCTATATACACAATAGGGTGACTATCAGATCAGGTACTTCTGTCACTCTTTATGAGCTATGGAAAGGTAGAAAGCTAAATGTGAAGTATTTCCATGTGTTTGGGAGTAAGTGCTATATCTTGGCGGATCGTGAGCAGAGGCGAAAGATGAATCCTAAGAGCGAGGAATGGATATTTTTGGGATACTCTACAAACTGTAAAGCATATAGGGTATTTAATTCCAGAACTAAGGTGATGATGGAATCCATAAATGTGGTGGTTGATGACTCTGGGAAAGACGAAGATGTCCCAGATGATGTTGGAGCATGCCTTCCCATGAACAATGAAATCTCACAAGACATTGAGTTCGTAGAAAATAATGCTCGTGAAACCGACACTAGACCTGAGAATGAAGAGGTAGAGGATACTAACAGGGGACCCTCTATAAGGATTCAGAAGGATCACCCTAAGGAATTGATTATTGGAAATCTGAATGAAGGTGTAAGAACCAGAACGAGGGAGGCTGTGTCAAATGCATGCTTTGTTTCAAAGATTGAACCAAAGAATATCAAAGAAGTATTGACAGATGAGTTATGGATAAGTGCTATGCAAGATGAGCTTTGTCAATTCAAGAGGAATGAAGTCTGGGAACTGGTACCACGACCAGTAGGAACAAATGTGATTGGAACAAAATGGGTTTATAAGAATAAGTCTGATGAACAAGGAGTTGTTACCAGGAACAAAGCCAGATTAGTTGCTCAAGGATACACACAGATTAAAGGAGTAGACTTCGATGAAACATTTGCTCCTGTGGCTCGATTGGAAGCCATCAGATTGCTGCTAGGAATGGCATGTTTGTTGAAATTCAGATTGTTTCAAATGGATGTCAAGAGTGCCTTTCTGAATGGCTATCTTAATGAGGAAGTCTATGTTGAGCAGCCTAAAGGGTTTGTGGATCCAAATTTTCCTGATCATGTATTCAAGCTAAAGAAGGCTTTGTATGGGTTGAAACAAGCTCCACAAGCTTGGTATGAAAGGCTGACTGAGTTCTTAGTTAACCATGGATACAGGAAGGGTGGTATTGATAAAACACTTTTTGTCAAGGAGAAAGATGGGAAACTAATGATTGCTCAGATTTATGTAGATGATATTGTGTTTGGTGGGATGTCGGATGAAATGGTCCAACATTTTGTCAACCAAATGCAGTCTGAATTTGAGATGAGCTTAGTAGGTGAATTGACCTACTTCCTTGGATTACAAGTCAAGAAGATGGAAGATTCCATTTTTATTTGTCAGAGCAAATATGCGAGGAACATTGTGAAGAAGTTTGGACTGGATAATGCCAAGCATAAGAGAACTCCTGCTCCTACTCACTTGAAGTTATCCAAAGATGAAAAGGGAGTGAATGTTGAACAAAGTTTATACAGAAGCATGATTGGAAGTCTGCTGTATCTTACAGCAAGTAGGCCAGACATAACCTTTGTTGTTGGCGTGTGTGCAAGATACCAAGCAGAACCCAAGGTCAGTCACATCAATTAAGTTAAGAGAATTCTTAAGCATGTGAGTGGTACATGTGATTATGGGTTTTTGTACTCCCATGACTCAAGTCCCATTTTAGTATGATACTGTGATGCTGATTGGGCTGAAAGTACTGATGATAGGAAGAGTACCTCTGGAGGATGTTTCTTTTTGGGAAACAATCTTATTTCATGGTTTAGTAAGAAGCAAAATTTTGTTTCTCTTTCTACTGCTGAAGCTGAGTACATAGCAGCTGGAAGTAGTTGTGCTCAACTGGTGTGGATGAAGCAAATGCTATCTGAGTATAATGTCACACAAGATGTCATGACATTATTTTGTGACAACCTGAGTGCTATTAATATTTCTAAAAATCCTATTCAACATAGCAGGACTAAGCACATTGATATCAGGCATCACTTCTTCAGAGAACTTGTGGAGGACAAAGTCATAACTCTTGAGCATGTGAGCACAGAAAATCAGCTTGCTGACATATTTACCAAGGCTCTGGATGTAGTTCAGTTTGAAAACCTGAGGAGCAGACTTGGGGTTTACATTTATGACGAACTATAGCAATTAATGTTCCTTCTGGCTGCCAGATTGGAAAGATTAAAGGAGGTTCTGGTAGTGCAGTGTGTGCATGAGGTTATAAAGGGGAAAATGCTGATGTTTGTACATGACACTTGGTCATGTGATGTGGTGTGCATCTACTCTCTGATGCTGTTTATTCTGGTCTATGATTTGACCATTTCTCAAATATTAATAACTGTTCTACTTGCCTTTGTCACATTTCTGGCTAAAAAGGGGGAGTAGTGTGCTTGTGTGTGTGTGCCTATGCTGGTGCTGCAGTTGAGGGGGAGAATGTGGAATGTTTGTGTTCCTGCAGTTGAGGGGGAGAATGTGGAATGTGAGTTGTGTGTTGGTATTTCGCTGCTGTCTCTGATATGGATTTTTTGCTTGTGCTTCTTTGCAAGTTTTTTTTTTTGTGTGTGTAGTTTTAGCCAAAATAAGCCAAAGGGGGAGATTGTTATTTCGTTGATTTTGTGGTTGGCATTTATTTTGCTAAAATTATTCTAGCAGCAAGATGTTGAAACAAGATGTTCTAAGTTGCTGCATTCAACATGTCGAATGAAGATGTCCCATATTGGCTCATAGGACATCGCGCCTGAACTCAGTTTAAAAGGAGATTCTGTTGCTGTTAATTGTTACTGAATATTCTGTGAATATTTGGTTATCCTATGTGGCATCCAAAGTATTTTTGGATTGTGTTTTTGTGTTGGTTTTCGGATTTTCAGCGCTTTCTAATTATGGAGACATATTAGGAAACTTTAGATTGAAGACCTATTTTGTTGGAGTTTATTTTGCAGATTTGTGAGCAGTCTCTTTGCTGCGTTTTTGAAGCCCAATCCAGTCCAGATTTAATGCTATATATTGACTGGTGTAAACCTAGTTTAGGTGTGGAACTTACGTGTGTTTTTGTTAGGGTTTTCGAGTGTTATTTGTGAGCCTAACTGGTATCATTCTGATAACAGTATAAGGACTGGTTTTTGTGTTGTAAGTTCTGTCAGTTACTCATAAGCTTTTAAGCATTGAGTTTCTTGTGTGTCAATTCTCATAAGCTTTGAAGTATTTAGAATTGTGTGTTTTGAAAGTGTGACTTTCGTTTTGTTACTTGTGTTGAAAGGAACCAATCACGGGTTGTGGTTGTAGAGGGATTTGAGGAGGGTCTCATACCTAGGTGAGTCTTAGGTAGAAGTCATAGGAAGGGTAGTGATTAAGTGAGAAGATTATAGCAGGGTTTGGTTATTGTATGATCTGTGAATTGATACTATTGTATATTGGTTTCGTCCCTGGCTTGGTAGCCCCCAGAGTAGGATTGTTAATCCGAACTGGGTAAACATATCACCGTGTTCTTTACTTTCTGCACTGTTATTATTATTGTTATCTTGTTCATTGTGTTGGATATCAGTGTCTCAACATTTGTGTAGGACATCTGATATCTGTGCCAGAATTTCACGAACCAAGCCTATCAAGACATGGTTTTAAATCAAATTTAAGGTCCTGCCAAATACAATCTTTGGGAACAAATTTATTGTCAAAATTTACATCAGATTCTAATGTCAATTCAAATGAATTTGTTACCCCTTCAACAATCAATTATATGGAAAATGGATTTCCATTTCATCATAACACTGTCATTGAGTTTGGAAGTTCTTCTCATACAATCACGTAAGTTTCATACTTTTTGTGTATGGTAGTAACATATATTGTACTCTACATTGATTAATGGTAAATATGTTGAACATGTATCTACATGTTTCAACCGCATATTTCGTTATAATGAACTTCTTTTGATTATAATGGTGTTAACAGAAATCCAAGCACTGTCAAAACAGGTCGGGGCAGGCCTAGGAAACGGTTGGGTATTCCAATTCGCGCGTTTAATTCTGGAATAAACAGTCCTATTAACAGAAACACTCAAGTAACTGCTACTTCTAATGCAACACCCGGTTCAAACTCGCAAACTAGGTAAATGTTCATTAAATATACTGAGTAAAACATTTTTTTAATATACTTTTTTTGGATGATGACTGCATTACGTTTTTGGTTGAATTTTGCAATAATAAAGATATTTGTTTTATCGACATTACAGATCCTCCCAAAATGTCACACCGCCTCATGGCGTTTTTGAAGTAAACTTTGAACTACCAGAAAACATCATCCTGCTAAACAATGGACTTCCAATTCAAAGTGATTCAGAGCCGTGCGAGACCAACTAATCACACTGTGTCGAAACTCAACCACAGTATGGTTCATATAAATGTTTTATTTTTTATGCATTACTACTGTTAGTTCTAGTCTTATTATGTGAACTTTATTATCCTGACATAAACAAACCGGTCGTCAGCTAATTAAACCAGCATGTTATTTTTTTCAACTGTGAATTCACTATGCCAGACCAGTGTTAGTTCTGTTACTTTAATGTCACACCACTGTAAATTCACTATGCCTGCATGTAAGTAAACCAACTGTGAGCTGTTCTTTTTGTGTAAACAGAATTCATACCATAAACAAACCAGGTTGTGGCAGGTCTAGGACAGTTGGAGTTCCAAATCTGGCGTTTAACTTGAGCAGAAAGTTTCCAAACAAAGCAAACAATCAAATGAATGACAGTTCTATAGGAACACCCAGATCAAACTCAGAAACTAGGTACATGTTATTATAGTGTAACAACTAATATGTTTTACTCACTTTAGAAATTTTGAATTAAACTCTACATAATCCTTGCTCATCACTGTAAAAAATTATGACAGAAACAACAGAGTCCTTAGAAAGATTGTCCATGATCAGAACGTATCCCATGAAAATCAACAACCGGTTTTCCCTGTGGCTACACCAGTCTCACATTCTAAAGATATTCCCAGACAAAGATCTCAGGCTCCATGTCCTATTTTTACACCTACAGTCAATTTGGATTTTAATAGCGACTCCGAGAATGATTCCAACTATAACCCTTTTGCAAGTAAGTATACGACTTGGTTAAGGACTGTCCTAACAATTTATTGACTCAAATACTATTAAGTAATCCAAACAGTCAATGATATTCATATAACTTTATTGTTCATGAATAGCATATCTATCTGAAGATGAGTTCGATTCAGAATCAGATGACGTCGAAGCACCTTTTACAATTCATGCCAATTCATCAAGAACTTCTGAAGGTATGCCATTGTTACACCATTTGTTGTGATATTACACCATTGGATGGAATTTTTAAATTCTGGTCAGTGATTGACAAAATCATTGCTTCTGTAGATTATTACGACATAAAGAGACAGTAATGCACAGCTGCACCCGAACCACACTGAACATAATGAAACTGACAGATTAATCAGGCCCAAATGTTATCCACAATACCACATTAACCTTCTAATCCACTTCAAACAACAACCTGTCAATAGAACTCCACTGCCAAAAATAAGACAGGATATCCAAGGACCCCAGTCCACATCAAAGTGACAAGCATCATACATCAATCTAGGACTGGAGTGAACTGCCTAATCCCAAAGAACCACCTTCAAATCCAATCTGGTGATACTCCAGCAATACTACCTTTACCAACCACCATACACCTTCTTCAAACTTTCAACGGTTAAACACCTTTACCACCAGCCTGTTGCAAGGAGGGTCACGAAGCATGAATCCCAGTTTATCACCTCTTCGGAGTTGTTTGTTTTTCACAAAGTCCTTCCACCCATTCCATATATACATCTCGACACAGTACTTTCGTTGAGAACGGTGGAGGTGACACTCATACCTTTCTTTGGTATCGTAGTCATACAACCAAAATCGTGGCCCAACACCCTCCAGGGCAGAATTGATCACTTTTTGTGGAAAGTGATGCCAATTTCCAAAAACAAATATCAATACATTGCAATGTCCTATTTTTCATTAACTATTAACAACAACTTCAGTTAACATCACAAACCAGAACATTATTCGCAGCGGTTTTTGCAGAGCGGATTTTCTTCTTCCACATGTAGAATTTTGGCCTGTTGCTCAGATCTTGATCACTTTCGCCATCCACAGATCTGCAATAACACGAATCATACAATCATTCCATTATACAATAACAACGTAAATGAATATCAACCGACCATCAACCATTTTAAACTTACGGATTAAAATGAATCAGAACATATCTCAAACACGATAACTTGCTAAACAGTTTTATCGAAAACCATCATGTTTTGATTAAGATTTAAACTTCCATTTGCCAGATCAAATGTATAACGTACTTGATTTGCCAGATCAAAATAAACTTTCATTAGTATATAACTATTATTTCAACATGCGAAATCATCTTTCTCCAGACTGTTCTTCAACATTCAAAACGTTTCTTACAACGTATGTACATTACATTACAAACACGTAAATGTTATGGATTCACAATCATACGGATCTAACGGAAAAATAACATGCAATGTAAAACATTCATTGGAAATACCCAATCAAACATGCAATCCAAATTCTACACCGTCGAATCCAGCAACCATACTAAATTTTCAAAAGATTAAACATACTAAAACAACCCAAAATGGAATGCTTTCACTAATATCATACACAACAACAATGTACATACCTTGCCATCTCCTGCGTTTCCTCTTTCATCGCCATCCCTTTCGTAACTCAAGCTTCAAACTTTTTGACCAAAATCACTTGAAATCTTCTTCACTATCGTACGGAATGGAAAAGGAGAGTCATACCTTGGCCTTTTCTCCTTTTAACCCTATTTTTCCCCTTCCCTCAATTCATGGGTCACGTAAATCTTTCCTTTTTGGGGGTCCACATTCCATTTCATTTTTTATTTTCCACTACATTAAGACATCTTGCAAATTTTCATTTATTTTGATACATTTTTTTTTGGTTCATCAATGAGATATTTTATTCGTTTTTATTCATTACATTACATTGCTAACATTTTTTTCCCACTAACTTTATTTTTTACACTATTAAGTGGTTTCATAAACTACTTTTTTTATACTTTTTTTTTTCATTTTTTTCAATATCTTATAAAATAATAAGACTTTTTCTATAGATTTTCTACATATTTTTAAATCTAATATATATTACATTTCTTTCTGTCTAATCTGTTACATACAATCTCTTACCTTTACGTCCGATGTAGAAATGTTTTTACCCGTGCAGAAGCACGTATGTTCTACTAGTAATATTTATAATCTAATGTAATTTCTCCTCTCTAAATTTTGTTCATTTTATTAAAATCATAAGTCAAATAATCTTTTTCTTTTCTATATTTCTATATGATCACCACTGTTAACATTAATAATCTATAAAACTCAACGTATGTTGCATAAAATGAGCCCATTAAAGATGATATAAAAAAAAAAGTTAATTTCTCATTAAAAAGGTGTAGTTTTGTTTTTCTTAATCCTCTAATTTAGAGGAAATAAACTCTAAAATGAAGTTCAACCAAAATTTAAATAAAATTTAAGTAATAATTGTATTAATCTGATATTCAAACAAATAAAAAACGTATAGAGTAATTTGGATTTAATTTTTGCAATGAAGGCTTAAATTAAATCAAATCGAGAAACACCATAAAAAACAAGTTCATATACATTCAAATCAAGTACAAAAATGTTGGGGGAAAAACTATATTTATAGCAACTAACGTGAAACACATCTATTAACACAAAGATTTTTCAATATCCAATTAGGCTCTGGTTGAGAGGATAATTTTTGAGCTTATAGCTTATATGTTGTAGCTTATAAACTCATATGACAATAAAAGATCTGTTTGGTAACGGTCTTTTCATCACGAGCTTATAGTTTATTTTAGGCTTAATACCCTTTTTGGTCCTCTAACTATAGGAGTAGGTCCAATTAGGTCCACTTTCTTTTAAAAGTTTCAAATTGGTCTCATACGTTTTTAAATAGGTCCACGTTTGTCCTCGCCGTTAGAAAAGTTAAAATTTCACTTAAAATGTTGATGACATGGCACGGATGTGCTGATGTGTATGTTTCTGAACAGGGATGTGACACAGTTTATATTATTACATTTAATAATTAAATATTTTATTGATATTTGATTTTCACAAACTTTAATATAAAATATTTGGGCCTAAAGCTCATATTCTTTGTAATAGCAACCCATTAGTCAAGCTTTATTGGTAATGTGTGAACAAGTTGTTTATAAACACTAATGCTTATTACTGCAATTTCGATGTGGGACTCAAACAAAGCAAATATTAAAGTACCTGCAAGTCATGTGGTAGAAACTTCACGAAAGCATGTGTGAAAAGACTTGATGGTGGCAATTCCTCATTATTTCTCATCTTGATGCTGGTTTCAAAGTTTGTATATACCAGAACAGTCAAGTTTGTTTCAAAGACTTGATGCTTGTATATACCATAACAGTCCCATGGTGGCATCCCATTATTCATCACTGCAGGTGGCAAATAGAGTTCAACACAAAACTGTAACAGAAATTCCCAAAAAAAATCTGTTTAAGATTACATAACAGCAGGTGACAGAAGAAGTTCACAACAGGATTTTTCAGTACAATAGAAAACGTTACAACAAACCTGCATAATGCAATACCAAGCTTGCCTTCATGTCATTCTTTGCCAAGCCATTGCACACTTGCTGCAACATCACAACAAACCTGCATAATGCAATACCGACATCCAAGAAACCATCATATTTCAAGTTAAACTCAAAAGGCAATATGGTGTAAATCAAACATGTTCATTTTGTGGCATAAGTTCAAGGCTTCAAAACAGATGTGATACAACATTAAAGTTATTAAGTACATGTTTATGAAGCTCTTCATGGTCATTGGTCCAGCTTTAAACCAAAGGCAACATTAAAGATATTAAGTACATGTTCATGAAGCTCTTCATACTCTTTTAATTTTATGAAACAATGAAAATCAAAATCAAACTATAGATTGAACAAAATATAAACCTTTTTAGTCATGTAAGCCTTATTTGGATCCGCAACAATTGGGAAGAGAGTTCCATCATAGTCAAGAAAAACAACTATTTGTTTTCCATTTGCTTTGTACATTATTTGATCAAACATGTTCAACGCAGAAGGATGAAAAAGCTGCAACAAATTAACAATACAGTTAAATCACTGTAACTAACCATAACAATATTAGAAACAGTTTCTCAAAATTTTGAATTCTCTAACTTCTCATAACTTTAGCCAATTTTCATGAGAAAGAATCAAGAAAGATGACACAAACTGCATTTTTGGAGAAATAGCTAAAAAGGAATTATTTTGCGACTATTACCTTCCAGTGAATTTGGTCGCGGTTTTCTGAAGTGTTTCTTGTTCGAGTAGGAGAAGAAGCTCTCATGGAATTAATCCATTTGTTAGTCTTCGTATTTCAAAATAAAATCCAGCTGCAGTATAAGGATAGAGAATTGTTTTGTTGCTGATCAATACTGGGCTATTTATGATGATACTAATTCTATGCACAGATCCTATTCGAACGGTTTTGAATTTCTCCTACAATGCTATTATGTGCACGGTTAGTTATTGGTTTATGATGATGAGCCATGGAGCCTTTCGAGTCCTGAGTTTTTAACGAGTGAATTAATAAATTATGTCATTCATATTGCTTAAAAGTGAATGGTGTTTGCATTGAAGTCCCACATTGAATGTGTAATAATAATTTCAAGTGTTTATAAAGCACTTTTAACACTATAATAATAAAACTTAATAATTGGGCTAGTGCTTTAAAGAACTTGAGCTTAAGCCCAATTATTTTATATTCAAGTGTGTGAAAATTAATTATTAAATGTAATAATAAAAAATCATTCTGCCACCTCAGCTGCCACGTCTTGTCTGTCGCCACCTCAGCTGCCATATCCCTAATTTCTAACGCCGTTTATCAATATTTAACGGAAAGGACTTGTTTGATTGTGTTTGACAACGTAAAGGACCAAATTGGAACTTTTAAAAGAAAGATGACCAAAATGGACCCAAGGGTATAGGTAAGGGATTAAAAAGGGTATTAAACCTTTATTTTATTAACTTATAGCTTATTTTCCAGACGCTATTTTAAATAGCGTTTTAACTTATAGCTTATAGCTTATCATTTTTTCTTTCACTTTTACTCTTATTATTTTAACTAAAATTCATCACTATCCTTTAATTTATTATAATTTAAAATAAAATAATAATTATTAAATATTTTTATGTTATTTTATATTATCACCTAATTAAACCGCTAATTTTACCAAACACTTCAATTAGCTTATCAGCTATAAGTCATCAGTCATCAGCTATAAACTATAATCTATCAGTCACCAGCTATCAGTCATAAATTATAAGTTATCAACTAATTTATCAGTCAACCGCTATTTTTACCAAACAAAGCCTTAATCAATTGAGTCATAATGAAAAATGAAGGTGAATCTCAATTCTATGATCGATTAGCATTGAAGATTAGCAATTTTTTAATAACACATTAAAATCAAATTAAAAAAAATATATAACTTACAAAATGTTTTTAAAATCTTTGATTTTTTCGTTTTTTCATATAATTTAACTCGACTTGGAAGAATAAGCATCTATTTACATGTGCATTATTCAGAACAAAATCATGTTCCCTCCATGGCCCCTCACGATCTCTTTCATGTTTAAATTATTTTAAACCTTATAATTATGTTGAACTTATTGTAAAAACACAATTTTTTAGTTTATCTTATAAACACTTTTTAGTTAATTATTCAAAAAAAATTCCATATATATTCACATTAATGTGAACATATAAAACATTATTATTAGAGATTGAATTTTATATTAACAAATTACCCTCATTTAATTCACACTTGTGTAAAAAAAAATTTACACATATTTTTTTATACATTTTACACTCCTTATTAGAGATTTAAAGGGTAAAAAATATCTGACGAATTTACACCCATTTAAAAACTAGTGTAAATAGTGAATATATAACACTTTTTTTTAGAGAAAACAGATGTAAATTATTACATATGTATACATTTAAATCAAACGTATTTACACACTATTTGGTAAAAATTAGGTGTAAAATGAATAATTCTTATTATGAATGTCAACAAATTTATCCCCTATTTTTTTAAATAGGATGTAAAAATATATTATATTACACCATATTTTAGTTATCACTGGTATAAAATATTTGATAATTATATTATATTTAATTTTATTTACACCCCTATTTCTTACAACAAAATATTTTTGTATACCGCTGGATATTCAGTAAACCAATACCTTATAACGTGTGTAAAAAAACTCAAATTTATTTAATGTCATTTAAAAAAAATCATTAAACCAAATATTTTTATATAACATTCATTCCGTAAACAAAAAGCACAATCAAAACAACTATATTCTAACATTATCATATATAAGTCTTGCATCAAAATAATATTATCTAATACCAAAATATCATACATCAAAATCATATTATCTCGTATCAAAAGTCATAATATTTCTTCATGTAATAGCAACAAAATATTCAATCACAAGGACTTTCTAGCTGAACTTTTGTTACTATATAAGGAGACAATCTCTTTTGTGAAGACTCAAAACTCAAGAGAAAATATCTAATTTATAGAAGAGTTTAAGTTGAGTATTTTATTTGTAGTTTGTACACTCTATTCCAAAGCATTAATTATAAATAGTTGAATAGAGTTTTGTAAAGGGAAAAAAGGTGTTGCAACAAAGCTATCAAAACAGGTCGGCCCTGGGAGACCTCAGGTTTTTTAGGGTTAAGCTGAAAAAATCCTGTTATTATATGGGTTCGAAAATTACTATTCGGGTCTGACCCTAGATGCGCTTCGAGCTACCCGACCCTAAACGAATTTTTTTTAGTAAAAAATTAAAATAAAAATCCCATAATATTTATTATAAATGAGATTAAAAATTATATTATTTTAAACATAATACATTTTTAAGTAATATATTATCTTTTATAAATACTATAATGTGTTTTTAAATACAACACATGTGAAGGTTCTGCAGATTTGAGCAAATTTTGGTAAAACGGAATGTTGTGCAAAATGTTCCAACATAAAGAAGTCTGATGGAAGAAGACATGTCAGACAAGATGTCCTAGCTTGTGTCTCGACATCTTGACCTGATATAGCATGTTGTTTTAGTTCTGTTCCAAGATTCAAGGCGCGTTTGGCAGTGGATCAAGGACAGAAAATTTGAAGCCCATGGATCGCTGAAGGTTATAAAAAAAGACTTAGACCTAGGGCAAGAAAATGAATCCTTTGTAATACTTGTAATGTAGAAAATAAGGGTTTAGGGTTTTGAGAGTCGTAGGGCTTTCTTGTGTTAAGTCTCCCTTTGTATCGGTTTGATAAATTGTGGTAGACATAGATGTTTATACAGATTCAGAAACCTTTAGGTAATGAATTGTATATTGTTTTTGGATGAAGCTTTGAAGCAAATCCAATAGAATTCGAGTAGGATTGTTAGTCAAGGTTGCTTGGCTGAACTTTGCATTGAAAGAGGGGTCTTTCAAGTAGGATGATACAGTTATTGTGACTATAACTGCTAGATATCACAGGAAGTGATTAAGGGAGTGAGATAGGTTTCTCTTATCAATTAGATGGGATTTCTAATGATAAAGTTTTCATTGGGTAGTGATAGGTAAACCAGAGGTTGTATACATAAAACTATACTACTGATAGTGGATTCTTCTTCCTGGCTTGGTAGCCCCCATATATAGGTGAATTGCGCCGAATTGGGTTAACATATCTTGTGTTATTTATCATTCTGCAAATTTATAGTTCAGTATTTGCTTATTGATTAACATGTTGTGACAGATGTTGAAACATATGTCGTGAGTCTGTTGCTGATACTCAGAGTGTCAGCTTGATTATTTTTCCCTTATTTTAAAGTTATGCAGAGAAAAATGTCGTGACATGTTGTTAGGACATCTGTAATTTGCATGCCGGAATTTCAATTGGTATCAGAGCAGGTTTCCTGTCTGTTTCTGGATGAGATCTTGGGAGTTACTTTTTGGCTCATTAAGCAAGATGTGTCTTTGTGCGAGATCAGACCATTCATTGGATATATGGAATGATTTGTATTGGATCATGGATGACATCTACTAGTTAACTGTCTTTTGCTTCTATGAAGATGTTCTAGCTGATGCAGGTGTTGAGGTTCTTATCTGCAAGGTGTTCCCTAAGATGTCTTGACATTTTGATTGGAGCCTGTTGAAGATGTGTTGTTGTTCCGCTGCATGTGTTTTTTATGAAAGGACATTGATAAAGTTATATTGAAGACTCTGTTCATGAAGGTGTCAATATCTATTGAAGTTTTAGCCGTTCCAGTAGGGAGTAATGGAATGGAGAGAGTTGTTTGTTGTTGTTGTTTGCCTTTGATGTCTTGGTTGGAAGGTTGGTTTCTTCAGGTATTTTAAAGTCAGAGGAGGAGAGGTCTAGGTTATCAATTTTTTGGTTTATGAAACTGGTAAATACCCTTGTCATGATAAACTTTCCAAAGACACTTGAAAATTATCTCAAGTCCACTCATAAAGGCATCTCTTGTCATGAGGACGTTTTTTTGGTGTTTCTGAAAAGATGGAATTTTGGAGTCTTCTGGTTGCTCTTCTGGATCAATCATGGTCCTGAGGATCATCAATCTTAAGAATTTGGGGGTGATTTATTTTCACCTTCCATGTTGTGTTTCTTCAGATCAGTTGAAGTGGTTCTTCGCAAGGAAGATGCATAGGATTGTGCCAGCTAAGTCAACATGAGTCAAGGGTGTCAGTCTAGAAGTCTCAACATTCTTCTTGGCTAGGAAGGTACCTACACTAAAGAATACTTGATTGGTATTCCTAAAGTGTTGATATCTCATGGATGTGTGGGATTCTGAACAAGGATTTAAGATCAATTTCTATTTGTGGAATCAACAAGTATTTAATTGATTATCCTTGTGTGTGGTGTTCAAAATTGGATGCAGTCAAGGCCATTAGTGAAGATTTCATTAGATAAGGATCTGATGTTCAACCAGATGTTGAAACATCCCATCAGCAAAGTTTGTGCAGAATCTTGTTGATTCAAGGAGTGAATCTCGAGGACAAGGAAGGGGAGTAGCTTATGCTCTGGGAACCAAACTTTTGTGTGTTGACATAAAGTGTTAGGAACCTTCTTCTGGTTGGATCTGCAGAGGCACATAATCTGACTAGGAAGTTTCGTGGCAAGAAACTTATCTAGAATATGGTGCTGATGGAAGTGAAGATGAAGATATCTTAATCTTGATAAATATTGCTTGGATCAGTTTATTTCTGATCTAGGTGAATTGGAGTGCAGCTGCTGAGAGCATGTGATCCATTTCAACATGGAGGTTCTGGACAAGTGTCCAGGACAATATCTTTGACATCTTGAAGATTTCTTTTCTTAAAGAAAGCTGAATTTCTTATAGTCGTTGACTACTCTTTCCTAAAGAATCAGGTTTTGGCACGTTTGGTTCTTCTGAGGATGAGTTGTTGAAGCAGATGCTCTTCAAGGTATCTGGTCTTAAGATTAGTTGTGAACGATTAACACATGATGGAGGTTGTCTACTCAAACTTGATATGTTAATCAAGTCTATGAGAGCATGAAACTCTTGTTCTATAGAAGTGGAGAAGTTCATCAAGATGGTATGTCTGAGGGGGGTTAATCAAGACTGTATTAGACAGACTTGAGCCCATCAGTTGGAAGTCATGACATTGATGTCAAAATCAGATGTTCTGACATCAAGGTTATCATCAGACTATTCCCTCTGTGGGATCTGGTTACAGTGGAGGTATATCATCTTGAGAGAAGCTGATCTTCTTAGATGTGATTAGAATGGATGCTTCTAAAATCATATGTAGTGTATGGGAATTGCAGAAGCTAGTAGAGGCTACATTTCTTAGTCTTAGTGTATCTAAGATGTCTTGCTTTGGAGAAAGTAGGATGTTTGCTGAAGACCAAAGGAGGAGCTGGTTCGCTCTTGGTCTGTTGATTGTTGAAGGGGTCTTCGCTTAAGAAGCCTATTTTGGTGGGAGTTTGAGAGTTTATTTCTCTCTATAGTTGTCTAGAATTCTTATTGATCAACCTGGTGGAGCTATGTTCTCTAGAGATTTTCAGATGGATTACTATGCAGATAGTAAGTCCAATTGTTATTATATCAAGAACCATAGTGTATGGTGTCTGTGATATGATCTGGATGTCCTAACTGATGTTAGAACATCATCATGTTTTCTGAACTTGGAATTCAGATTATGGAAGCTGATATTCACCAATTGAATCAGAAGTGTTCTAAATTATCATACGGGAGAATGATGAAGTGAAAATTGTCTTGGATTATAGGGTGTCTATCTGGTAGTCTGACTCTTGTTGAGGTCAGAATGCTTGTGGAGAGGTGGTTTCTTCTGCTACAAGTATCTCTAGAAATAAGTGGATCAATTTGGTGCTTGTGAAGCAAGTAAGTTATGGATTTCTGGAGCATGTATTTAATGTCCTTCAAATGTGAATGACATCTGGGCTAGCTAACAAACTAAGAGATTTTGTATGTCTCTTTGAGGAATGTGAGCATTCCGGGTTCAATTGGATTTATTCTCATGGAACAAGGATATATATGGCTTTAAAATTCAAGGTGGATTTGTACAGGGTATGGATGGGTTCAGGATGAGAGAGATCAGTGGTGATTTTGGTCTCAATCCAAGAGTTTGTTGGTTATGGTACAAGGATGCTAATCCTGGTACTTTCTCACTATATGAGCATGAAGTTGGTCATGTGATAACATGTGGTGATTTTGGGTGTTTCTTGTTGGAGGGAGTATCTTTTATGAAAGATAGGGGGAGAACTTCTGTCTATTGGGTGTACTATTGTGGTACATAGATTGCTTGTGGATCAAGCAGTGAGTGAATGCGTTCAGCAGGTGTGTTGAACAAGAAGTGAGCTCTTGAAAAGATGAAGATGGGTCTTATGTTTTCCATTCATTTTAAAGTGTTCTTCTTGTAAAGGAGCGTTGGTTTTCTCCGACAGGGGGAGTTAGACCTCTGTCTAGGATCTATTGCTGCAGTAGTGCAATGGTTTATCAAGATTGTTTATGGTTTCAAGAAGTTTGTGATAGAATATCTCTGGTGATGGTGTAATGTCAGACAAGATGTCGTGACATTGTGTTACTAGTATAGTTCTGGGTGGACTTGACTGGTTGATTTTGGTTCTGTCATTCGGATGTCAATGGATTGAATCAGAGTCGTACAAGCCTCTTGAGAGTGTTCTGAGATTGATTTCTTGTGTCTGGGAGAATTTATTTTTCTCTGCAGAATTAGATAAGGCTCATGGGAGTCTTTGTTGTTAACTGGGAGATGTTTGAAGGAATGTCTTAACATCTTGGTCAGTTTTTTTTTTTGTTGAAAAGAGTATTCTTGGGGCTCATTAAAAGGCATTGTGACTATGCTTCAGAGTTTACAAGATGGACTGAACAAAGTCTGACAAGGTGTCAGGACATTGTTTAGGACGTGTGGTTGTTTCCAAGTTGATTATCTTTGACGGTGGAGAGTGTGTCTTAGAGAAGGCGTGTTCAATATGTGTCTCGGTGAATGCAAATTCTTTGGAAGGTTTATCTTAAAGTTGAAACAGTTAAATCCTAGTTGGGCGGTGCACAGTCATTTATGTTGAAGTTACCTACCTAAATTTATTTCTCCATTGAATTGTTCAGTGGAAACTTCTATTGACCGTAAATTTCTAGAGAAACTGCTTCAGTATTTAAAGGGGGTCGTTGCTTCTGGATTCTCACGTGGTTCTTGTTCTGGAGTGTGTATTCATGGCTTTTGTCCGAGTTTGGGTGAGTACCATGTGGGTATGGAACTGTGTTGTCTATTTTTGCCATATTTTTTGCTACAAAGGGGGAGAATGGGTGTATATTCATCTCGGCTGTGTGTTGGTCCTTATAACACACAATAGATATCCTTTTTGGCGTGGAGTCCATTCTTGCAGTTGTTTTGCAAGGATGTTGGATGGGATGTTCTAACATCCTGTCTGAGTCTCAGGTTCTTCTATGAGTATCTCCTTTGTGCCTTGTGATCTGAGTTATGAAGGAGGTTGTGTCTTGTGACCTGAGTTACATACTCCATGTACTATGTGTTATGTATACTACATCTATTTCTTCTTAAGCTCTTTTTGGATATTCTTATGGGTTCTCTTATGCCCTTAAGAGGAAGATTTATCCCTCCGTGGCAAGTAAAGGTTTGAGGGGGAGTGTGTTACATCCTCTTCCTCATGTACACTAACAGGTAGCTAGGGATTTTAGCTGAAAGGGGGAGCCTTAGAAGTATGCCAATCATAACCACCACTCCCTGGATGAAATTGAATAATGTTCGGACTTTCTTTTTCTACCTAAGGAGTTTTCGCCAAAATTTGTCAAAAGGGGGAGATTGAAGGCTCTGCAGATTTGAGCAAATTTTGGTAAAACAGGATGTTATGAAAAATGTTCCAACATAAAGAAGTCTGATGGAAGAAGATATGTCAGACAAGATGTCCTAGCTTGTGTCTCGACATCTTGACCTGATATAGCAGGTTGTTTTAATTTTGTTCTAAGATTCGAGGCGCGTTTGGCAGTGGATCAAGGACAGAAGATTTGAAGCCCATGGATAGCTAAAGTTTATAAAAGAAGACTTAGACCTAGGGCAAGAGAATGAATCCTTTATAATACTTGTAAAGTAGAAAATAAGGGTTTAGAGTTTTGAGAGTCGTAGGGCTTTCTTGTGTTGTAAGTCTCCCTTTGTATCGGTTTGATACATTGTGGTAGACATAGATGTTTATACAGATCTAGAAACCTTTATGTAATGAATTGTATATTGTTCTTGGATGAAGCTTTGAAGCAAATCCAATAGAATCCGAGTAGGATTGTTAGTCAAGTTGCTTGGCTAAACTTTGTATTGAAAGAGGGGTCTTTCAAGTAGGATGATACATTTATTGTGACTATAACTGTTAGATATCACATGAAGTGATTAAGGGAGTGAGATAGGTTTCTCTTATCAATTAGATGGGATTTCTAATGATAAATTTTTCATTGGGTAGTGATAGGTAAATCAGAGGTTGTTTACATAAAACTATACTACTGATAGTTGATTCTTCTTCCTGGCTTGGTAGCCCCCAGATGTAGGTGAATTGCACCGAACTGGGTTAACATATCTTGTGTTATTTATCATTCTGCAAATTTACAGTTCAGTATTTGCTTATTGATTAACATGTTGTGACAGATGTTGAAACATCTGTCATGACTCTGTTGCTGATATTCAGAGTGTCAACTTGATTATTTTGCCCCTGTTTTAAAGTTAGGGAGAGAGCAATATCATGACATGTTGTTAGGACATCTGTAATCTGCATGCCAGAAATTCAACATGTCTAAATTGTATAAAATAATACTCGAATATTTAACATAAGAGAAACTTATAGAATACGAGGAAAGAGTGTTGATTATATTTATGTATAAGATTTAAAAGAGAAAGATTGAATAGAATAGAAATAAAATTTAGTGTGGTGAGATAAATCAATGTGTTATTTTGAAGTAAAACAATATAAGTATTAATATATTTTTTTTAAAAATTTATAGCTGTGCTAGTCTAATAGACTACCAACGACTTATACGGACCAACCCTAATGGATAGCGGGCTTTTAAGGCCTGAGCTAAAAAAAGCCTTGAAAAATATGGATTCTAATTTTAAGTTCCAAGTCCTATGATTTTTTGAACTGAGCGGGCTAATCCATTTTGACAGTTATAGCAGTGGAATTCTAAAGTAAAGTCTGTTGAATCCAAAAAAGTAATTTAACGAATTGATAGTGTAACATCCTTCTAACCCAACATATATTTCTCATAACATATGGAAATTAAGTAAAATTAAATCACCACTCAAGAGTGTCATACTTCATAAAAATATCATAATTAGCATCCTGCTCCATAACACGGGTTACATCATGTACAAATAACAACTTATTATAGATCAACACATCTTTTTAAAAAAAACAAAAACATCGCAACGGAATCATCGTCATAATAAGCTCCTCGATAAACAAACTCATAATAATTTTAGTCCCATCCGATTTGGAATTACAATAGTTCGACATCTTCAAAATCCTCATAAAATACGTTAGTCAAGGAAACACAACATTCGCAAAACTAGCGTTCCCAACCCGATGTTACATATCAGAGAAAGACACCTTCTAATTAACTAAAACTAATAAAATACTCCAAAGCTATCTTCAACGCTTCTACAAGCTACTCCGAAGTATCTGCGCGTTACCCACGTGGAGGCAACATTCAAACAGGCATGGTGAGTAATCATAATTCATTATAAAAGATATAAGGAAAAGATTTAGTTGTTCAAAATATCATTATATCAACACACATTATACAACAATACATCTTGCACACCTACACAACATCACAACAATAACACATCTTTCATCATCAAAGTCATCATATACTCACATAGTTCTCAAGGATCATCACGTCGCAATTCATCAACAAGAGTTTATGCAATGCCACATAGGATGCAATAACATTTTGACTCAAATGCATGTGGTATAAGTTATGAGCACTTAGGTTCATTTCACTCCATGATCCCCACCATAAAATTAATTCCCTCTTGGAATCGGAGTACACCAAATTGATACCATCACCATAGGTAACGCTTCACTAATCCCTCATAATAAGAATTACCTACTCGCATCTGATCCATCACAATGGGATCAAGGCTAACCAAAACTCGTTACTATCACCATAGGTAACGTTTCACTAATTCCCTACCATAGGAATTAGCTACTCGCACCCGATCCATCACAACGGGATCGAGGCTCACCAAAACTCGTTACCATCACCATATGTAACGCTTCACTAATTCCCCACCATAGGAATTAGCTACTCGCACCCGATCCATCACAATGGGATCGAGGCTCACCAAAACTCGTTACCATCACCCTAGGTAATGCTTCACTAATTCCCCACCATAGGAATTAGCTACTCGCACCCGATCCATCACAATGAGTTCGAGGCTCAGCAAAACTCGTTACCATCACCATAGGTAACGTTTCACTAATTCTCCACCATAGGAATTAGCTACTCGCACCCGATCCATCATAATGGGATCGAGGCTCACCAAAACTCGTTACCATCACCCTAGGTAATGCTTCACTAATTCCCCACCATAGGAATTAGCTACTCGCACCCGATCCATCACAATGAATTCGAGGCTCAGCAAAACTCGTTACCATCACCATAGGTAACGTTTCACTAATTATCCACCATAGGAATTATCTACTTGCACCCGATCCATCACAATGGGATCGAGGCTCACCAAAACTCGTTACCATTACCCTAGGTAACGCTTCACTAATTCCCCACCATAGGAATTAGCTACTCGCACCCGATCCCCACCATAGGGTCGAGGCCACAACATAAATATAACCAAAGTTCCGACAATATGGATGCATGATTCACAACATGAAACAACAACATATACACATTGACCCCTCTTCTGACCGTGTATGCCACCATCAACATAATCATCATAAACACATCATGCATATATTAAGACATACACATCATTAATAACATTATCACAACAACAACATAAACATCACATCATATCAACATCATCCACATCATATCATATTAACATCACATAGCATGTATACACATTAAACATGCACATCATCAATTTCAATCATCATAGCAACATCACTATCACATAATATTAGCACAACAATACAACGATTCATTATCTGAATAAGTAAACTAACACTTCATCAATACAGTAGGCATATAAATAATACTTAAACATTTCACCTATTACTACTATGTTATAGCTTTGATCTTTAGCTTTCTAACACTTCAAAAGGCTCGTCAATTGGATATACGGTTAGAAAGATATAACAAAAATCGATGGAAGATAAATGAGTTTCAAGTTCAAAATTTCTTTAAAACCTCAAAAGCATAAACTAATTATCATGATCAGCCTCTGGAAGTAATTTCATTTGATAGTAATTCGCGTTAGCTGTCCAACACTTCGAATGGCTCGTCATTTGGATATACGGTTCAAAAGTTATGATCGAAATCGTATTAATATTTTGGCAAAATCTGATTGCATGTGCCGGCGCATAAGTGTTTCAGGTCGGCGCATGTGCTACAGTATTTAGGTTTGTTTTGCTTCTGTCCATGTGCTGGCGCACAGGTCGACGTATAACAATTTCAGGTTAGCGCATAAGGATTTCAGGTCGGTGCATACGACCAGATTTTCAAACAAACGCCTTTCTAAAGGCTATGTTTCAGCACATAAAACATATAGGCCGGGACATACTGTTACGTTGGCCCCAAAATCACTTTTTAAAAGCATTTTTTCACTGTTTTATCATGTTAGAACCTATGCTATGAAATTATATCATTTCAGATCCAATTTTCTGCTATCTTAACATTCTAAAAATCACTTATCATCTTGTATACTCATGGGTTAACATCATAACATTACAATAACATCAATTCATCTATTATCATCAATTCCTCATCATCAACACACAAATTCATCATCATCAACACATAACTTCCTCATCTCATAGGATCAAGGATTGCAACATAACAGTTCATCAATTTCTCAAGCATAGATTCATAATTATATCAATTTTTCTGCTATTTAATCATTCTAAAATCACTTATTATGGTATAGTATCAAATATTAACAACAATTCATAACCATTACACAAATTCATCAAGGATCGACATTGCAACAATTCAACATCAACAATTTTGCCATACTTTTCATCATACTTTTATCAATTCATCATACAAGACAAAACCTACATCTATCTTAACCATTTATCGATCATAATAAACCAAGATCACACCCCTTACCTCAATTCCTAGCGATTGACTCTCTTCTTTCGCGTTCTACCGAGTTCTCCTCTTGGTTCTCTGAAATCCCTAGCTTTTCTTCCGTTCTTCTCAAATGTTACGATCGTACAAAATGAATTCTCTTTCCTTATTTTACTTGTTTAACCCTAGGACCCTTTCTATGGCTTGCCTCCTATGCCCTCACTTAACTCACACACTCTTACCGCTATGCCCTTATCCTTATTTTCACTCTAATAATCTCATTTTAATTATTATTATAAATCTAAATAATATAACTAAATTATTTAAATCTAAATAATTCTAATAATCGACTCTCTCACAACAATGCTTCATCACACATCATCATACATCATATAATTCCTCGATAAATCACAAACAATTCATTTAGATAAATAATTCTAAATTTTTAGGGTGTTACAGATAGAATTTAAATTGACTAAGAATCCTTCTTGTACTTTTAAATGATAGTTTAGATTCATGCAAGCCTCAAAAGTCATGATAACTCACAAATGAGCAGGTAAAGCACTACATCTTGAACAAGTTTCCAATACATAGTAGTGAACATTGATTCTAACCCAAATTAGTAATGAACCTATTCCTAAAGACAAAAGAAGAGTATTTAAGATCCCCACATAGGATGGATTAGAATATCTAAAAATAAATGTCGGAGATATTGGTGAGGTGATAGCGCCAAAACCCTCAGCTAACGCTCCTCAAGAGAAATGGACGGTTAACCAAAAAACGAAAAAGGAAATCTTGGGTGTGACCTGGTTTACTACGATTCTAGAACGAATGAAACATGTGAGAATGTGCATTTAAAATATGAGACAATTTCTCAAAATTATTTATAAGGATTTCATTATCAGAGATACATTAGAAGAAGCACGGGATAATAATGTGCTATAAATTGAATCACTTAAAAAAAAGTGTAAAAGAACTTGAAGCATTTGTGGAAAACGTAAATCTAGAGAATATGATAGCTTTGACTAAACACCCAGAAGTAAAAGAATGTGAATTTTATAGTTACCCTAATTTCCAAGAGGATTATGTCATAAACATGCTGTTAAGAAAATAAGCACATAGTCTCATGACAACCATGTATACAATTGGTCTCATTCCCTTAAAAGTTTAGAGGAATGGATCCTAACCAATACAACTCAAAGGTTTTATGAATGATACTAAGTAGGCTACATTATCCAAAACTAAGTAAACTGAAGGAATTTTGTTAGAAAATGTTAAATTGGGTATGATCAAGCATCATAACCTTTATTGATTAAAACCTCAATCAACGACGAGATGTTTAGCTGTGTCTTTATGGAAAAGGGGTTGTCCTTTATTAGGGAAAACATGAAGGATATAATCCCCACCAACATGAAAAATGTTTAGCTTCATGGAGGTTTCCTCTAATGAACAGGGAGTTGGAGGTTTCCTCTAATGAACAGGGAGTTCTCGTAGTCAGTGTAGTGGTTAGAACAACGAATGTGGGGTTATATTTATTTGAGATAGATGGGAAACATTTATATTTGGCCATTCTAAAAATATATATATATTGGATTTATACAGGTGAATGTGTGACGTCTACACTTCAACAAATATTTATGTTCTAGATGGGCGATAAGTTAAAGGTTGTTGAAGTTGACAAAAATAATTCCTTAGTCAAAGTCAAGATGTTTGAGGCTTTGTTCTATTCACTTCACCTAATTCCTATAATGGTGCACGATGAATATGAAGGAGGGGTTACTTGATGTTATTCGAGAGAAAAACAGTTTATTTAGAAATGGAGACGATATTTTTTAACTTGTTTAGTTCATCATTTAAATCCTTAAAAATATAGAAAGTTTGATTATAAGTATATTTAGATTTAAAATTGTTTATACTATTTTCTTCTTGATTTTACATGGGACAAAATTTGGTTTCTTACTCCTTTTCAAATTCAATGTCATTTTCATCATAAGAAATGTAACTTATTTTTTATTCTTTTTGTGGTCTTGTTGCGGTGAAAATCGGATAACAAGCTATTAATTAACTTGCATCATATTTCTTTTACAACCGACTTTGATTTATCCAAAGGAAAGGTTCAAGATCGAAGAAAACCTAAAGGGGGGGATCTAAGGTTCGGGGGTTGGTTATACAAAGGGAAGGTATTAGCACCCTTAATATCTGTAGTACTCTATAGGAACCTCTTGTTTAAGTTTGTGTTATGTTATGTTTGCTTGCTAAGATAATCTGTACTAAGGTAAAGACCTAAGAGTATGTACACTAAGTTTTCTCGCCAAGACGTCGCATCTTGTGCCTACGTATCTGACTAACGAATCAGAGCAACCGTAGTTCACCTAACTAAGGGTGAAAGAGGAACCATTGGCTATGGTCAAAGTTCCAAAGGGAAATGAGTACGAGCTCATTTAGAGTTCACGATAACTCTCTAAGTCTACGTCATGGGTGGAGAAAGTGAGTTCTCATGATAGTGAGAATCACATAGAGTTCTCGATAACTCTATAAGTCTAAGTAAAGAAAAGTGAGTTCTCGTGATAGAGAATCACATAGAGTTCTCGATAACTCTATCCTATTACTAAACTATGGGGGGAAATGGCTCTAGGAGGCCCAGGTGAAATGGGAATGGATTGTGACTTAGGAGTCAAAGTGAAAAAACTTTCCTTTGGAAGAAGGGTCAAATGAGTCAAGTATGAATATACAGTGAACAATATGAATATGAACAAGTATAATAATCAAGATAAAATGAACGAGATATGAACATGGTAATAATCAAGATATCAAAGTCAAGTGATAATAAACCAAAGAATGACAGTAAATACATAGTATCATGCTTAACATGCTAAAATGCTAAAACAATGTCAGGCAAACATATATACAAGCAGACATCAAGAGATAAAAATGCATCAATGTAAATGAACAAGAGATAGAAAGATCTAATCCAAAATAGAGTGCATGCTGGTGAGCCACTGACAAACCAAGATCAAAACCTCCACTCCAAGAGCATAGGGTAAAGAGTCCTAAATCTAGGTCCTTAGTCCAAAACTCAGAATAGTAACCACAGTCCGGTCAGTTGAGTTTTTTAGGGTTTTGATATTTATTAGTGTGTTTTAAAGCATGTATGAACAAATATGAATATGACAAGAATAATATGAACAAGAATAATAATCAGGATAATATTTGACAGAAAATAAAATCAAGATAATATTGACAGAAAGTAAAGTCAGTGATTGATGATTAACTTATTGGATCGGTGAATCGGGTCCAATGTAGTGCTAAACCTTCGTAGCACGGTCTATGAGGAAGACCACACTATAGGAGGAGGCACAATTCAATCTTTGTGTTAAGACACGATGGAGAAATGATATTGATGATCATTCTCCGATACAATCGTGCCACACGAAAAGAAAAGGTAAACACCTCGTCTTAAATCACAAACTCTCATTAATTTATCGAAGGTAACCTATCACGATCCCAAAGTATAGAAAGAGATCTCGATGACCACTCACTACAGATTTAAAATAATGAAGGTTGATCGCCTCGACAAATAACGTTTGTGAACAAAGAACTTCATCGATCAAAAAAATGAAAATGAAGATATAAGAAAATACGGAATGAAATGAAAATAAAGTCGGTCTCGTCTTAATCAAGACTTAATCGAAAAATCAATAATCTTTTGGTTAGACTTTCATTGATCGATAAAATAAATGAGGTGGCCTCATATATATCACGACTTTTAGTAATTTGAATAAATCGACTAAGTCATGATTTTTGTGATATCATCGGCCTAAAACATAAAGAAAAACGGGCTCGAAATGGAAATAAAGTCGGTCTCGTCTAAATAAGGATTCAGATCGATAAATCGAAGATCTCTTGATTAAACCTTCATTGACAAACAAAAAAGAGAAAACGGACCTCATACAAATCAAGATTTTTTTGACTTTAATAAATCAATAAATCAAGATGTTGGTGATGTCATAGGCCCAAAATAAAGAGAGTGGAATCGAAATGAGAAATGAAAGTCGGTCTCGTCTAAATCAAGATTTAATCGACAAATCGATAATCTTAGATTTTTAACTCTCATTGACCAACCAAAAATAAAGAAATGGGCCTCATACATATCAAGACTTTTAGTCATTTTGAATAGATCGACAAGTCATGATTTTTTGTATATCATTGGCCAAAATAAAAAAATAAAATGAAGAAAGCAATAAGAAACATTGAATAATGGTCTCATCTTGATCACCATTTCATCAAAGATCGACAAATGATAATATTAGATTTTCATCGACCACTAAAATAAAATTGGATAATATAGGAAACCGAAAAAATGAAATCAAATAAAAAAACTTAAAGATATTGGACAAAACAAAATAAGAATTTAGAAAACTTATCAAAAGAATCTTTAGACACCACTTCCAATAACAAGGGAGGGTGTTTAAGATAAATAGTGGGTGTACGAAACAAAAAAACTGGCTCAACGGCCCTTCACCTCACAAGAATAGACAAACTGGTATAAAAAAGTAAAGAAAAAGTCATACGGCCCATAGCCCGAACATCATGTTGCCCGCAACAATTTTTGTAAAGAAAAGAAAAGGGCATGTCTGTCTCTAAAGACCTAAAACAAACAATAATAATGATTTCTTTATTTAAAAGAGAATAAAACCTCAACCGACAAAAGGCAAGTGGCTAGGATTCACAGTGTTTTTCAAAATAGAAGAAGTCATAATATCAAAGATGGAACACGGTCAAAAACTGGTTCGTTGCATTCAAACTAAAACGAAGAAAGGTGTCAGGGAGATTGGGAAAAACTACGGACACGGTCAAGACGCGAGGTGATCGACGCAGATCAACCCTCTCGAACTTCTCATTTTCGTTTTCAAATCGCCGACAATGTCATCGGCCGCCGTTCCTCGCCTAGGTCCATGTCACTTCTCTTCTCAGTTTCATCTTTTTGCTTCACAAACTCTCTGTTTCGATTTCAAATTCTGGATCGGTTAGTGTTTCGTGAAACTCATAGGTTTTGTTGTGATTCTGGTTTTTGATTTTGAGAGGGTTTGTGATGTTTCTTGGAAGGCTGATAAAGAGGAGTCGGACGGAGTAGGGAGGTGGTCCGAAGGTAGATTTGATGTTTGTGGTTTGGATGTGGGTGGTGCGGATTGAATGGTGAGGGAGAGGAAAAAGATGAGGTGCGTTTGAAGGTTTGTAGATGATAGTTGTGTTGGGTTTTTGAAGAGAAGGGATTTGTGTTGAGTTTTACGAAGAGAGACAGAAGAAGGATTGAAGGGTGAAAAGTGGCGATGAAGAAGGTTGAAGGTACTTATTTTGTAACATGGTGTTGTGGTTTTCTGTAGAAAAATCTGAGAGAGGAAGGGAAAGGTTTGGTTGATGTGGTGTTCGTTGAAGGGTTTGAGGGACGATGAAAAGAGGGCGGTCCGTGTTAAAGAATGAGAAGGTTTCTTGTTTTCAGAATTTCCTTTTCCCTTCTTAGAAATTTTTGGTTGATTCCTCCTCCAATTCTCTTCATCTATTCCTTTTAAAAAAACAATTAAACTTGTTGAGTAAGTCTTGAATTGATGGGTCTCTTTTAACGCAGGCTGTTGCTGACACGGTTTTGGTACAGGTTGAAGAGTTGTTGTTGTGTGTTGGCTTCTTGGTGAAAATTGCAAGTGGTGACTAGGAACTTTATGCAGTGATAGCAGGACTCCCTTTTTGTGTAAATCGCTGCAGCAAGAAATACGCAAGACCTGCACCTTTCCACTTTCTTTGTAGCAATTGGTTTTGTTGAAACTGGATGTGTAGTGCGATATGCAGCAAGAAATTGTTTCTTTTCATTGTTGTTTTTTTTTGTCATGGCCTTTGTAAATGGGCCTATTGGCATGTGAAGCTTATACTGTCAAATTTTGAATTTATAGATAATGCTCTTTTTTTTGTTTTTTTTTTTTGAATGATTTATAGAATTTTTATGATGAAATAAAATGAAAGATGGATTTATGGAATTTTTATGATGAAATAAAATGAAAGATGGATTTATGGGATTTTTATGATGAAATAAAATGAAAGATGGATAATAAAAAAAGAAAGGATAGTTATGGATATTAGAATAAAAATGAATAATTATTGAAGTCAATAAGAAATGGACATGGATCTAAAAAATGGATATTGGTTTAGGAATGGATAATGAAATGAAATAGTTGGAAAATGGATAATTGCTTAAAAAAAGGTTAGGAATGGAAAGTGGATAAAAAATGAAAATGGGTAATAGGATGAATGGATAAATAACAAAAGTGGATAAAAGACGGCTACGGAAATGGATATGCGCTTCCATGCTTGAACAACACCTAAACTTTGACAATTGCACTTGACTGCCACAAATCCTGAACTACATCACCAAACACTTGCACACAACTTGAAATGTACCAACTACTTTAACCTCTCTGATGGCTCTACAACCTCAATTGAACTGAAACAGTATTGCACACACCATGAACCAGCTAACCTTAGGAGACTCAACTGAACGATATTTGTCAACCATAAACTCCAAGGGTGAGAAACCCTAATCCTCGTGCTTTGAGTGCATACTTATGAAACAAATGACTGGATGAGGACCAAAACCTAATTCAGAATATCTGCCATAGCTTGATAACCTGACACTGATACAAGCCACTTGTTTGACCAAGATTAGGTCAAACTTCCACTGAATCTCAAAACATACCACACAAACCCTTAACCTGACGACCTTGCCTGGTCCTTGAGGAAGAACTTGTGATGAAAACAAATCACATTGGATTAATGAGGAGATGAGGTCTCTTGAAATAAACCCTGATTTACAAGTGAAACAAAACAAATAAAAACTGATAAAATGGTTAGTTAACAATGCACAGGTGACTGCTACGATGCTCATGCAAAAGATGTTATGACATCTAAGGGGTCAAAATTACAGTTATCCCTATTTAAATAGCTTTACCGGATGGTACGAGGAACGAAGATCCTCGGGACATCACGGTGAAAGGTATTTAAATATAGCAAACCGAAAATTTTGCCCTTAGATGGAATGCAGATGCTAAGGACAAGCGGCGAACATGCAAACGCTGACATGCCATGAACTTCTAGTATGATGATATGATGTCATAATAGTGCAAAGATGCAGACAAACAAGACATCCAAGGATAAAGAGCTACCAAACACAGGTGAGCTTCATCGGGGAAGGATGAAGGTTAGTATCCACGAGGAAAGGATGAAGGTTAGTATCCACAAGGAAAACTTACTGGGGATACAGGCTAACCAACAAAAAGACTCATTGGGGAGGCTCCAAGGAAACACTGGGGATAGAAAGATAAAGGGGGAAACCCTACAGGTCCTCACTGGAGATAAGAGCCAAAAAAGTATTCTCCACTGGGGAAAGATCCAGGGAGATGGATGACTGTTTCATAGGCGAACGGACGACACTGGGGATAATAAAGACACATTCTTACTGGGCATAAAGCCAGAAAGAAGACATGATCACTACTGGGAATCAGTTTGAAACAAAAGGGTGGACATCCACAAAAGATTTTTCTGGGGATTTCTTATACTGAAGAGTTCAAATGGGATCTTCAAGAACCAGAAAAGACAGAGACAAACTCTGCGTTAGATGATGAAAGGTGACTCGACCTTTAGCTGAGAATAAAGTTAAATGAACCAGTGGGCACCAAAGTTGGTTGAGATAACAATATGATTTATGAAGATTACCAGTGTGAGCTGGACTTTGGAAAAGGTTCAAGCAACGGGTTCATGATAAACTGGAGTTTAAACAATGTTTGACTCGATTCAAACAAAGAATGGTCCACAATATCTGGAAAGTTAAGTTCAGGTTTGACTCGATTCAAACAAAGACGTTTTACAACAACAGACTGAAGTTAAGACAATGTTTGACTTGATTTAAACAAAGACGGTGCCAACAATAATTGGACTTTTGGTTCAAGCTTGACTCGATTCAAGCAGGAACAAACTGAAATAAAAGCAATGTTTGACTTAATTCAAACAAAGACTGTGCCAACGATAATTGGACTTTTGGTCCAAGTTCGACTCGATTCGACAGGGACAGATTAAAACAAAAGACTCAATGTTTGACTCGATTCAAACAAAGACTCGGTTAAGGTTCGACTCGATTCGAACAAGAACGGTTTAAACAAAAGACTCAAAGATGGTCAGTGTTTGACTCGATTCAAACAAAGACTCGGTTCAGGTTCGACTCGATTCAAACAAGAATGGTTTAAACAAAAGACTCAGTCAATGTTTGACTCGATTCAAACAAAGACTCGGTTCAGGTTTGACTCGATTCAAACAAGAAGGGTTTAAACAAAAGACTCAGTCAATGTTTGACTCGATTCAAACAAAGACTCGGTTCAGGTTCGACTCAATTCGAACAAGAACGGTTTAAACAAAAGACTCAGTCAATGTTTGACTCGATTCAAACAAAGACTCGGTTCAGGTTCGACTCGATTCGAACAAGAACGGTTTAAACAAAAGACTCAGTCAATGTTTAACTCGATTCAAACAAAGACTCGGTTCAGGTTTGACTCGATTCAAACAAGAACGTTCAAAAGTTAACAATGCCAGCAGTTACTGGACTTTTAGGTATCCAAATGAGATGATTAAGTACCATATAAGTCAGTACCAGGGTTGCAGGTTAGACTTCCTGGGGAATACTGCACAAAGAGTCAAAATCTGGCATACGAGGGTAAAGACGGACGTAAGCCTAGCCGAGACAAAGATATATCGAGAATGCCTTTACTTTACTGGGGAAATAAAGACACGTTCTTATTAGGCGTGAACCCAGAAAGAAAACATGATCTCCACTGGGGGATCAGTGTGAAACAAAAGGATAAGCATCCAACAACAGATTTCCTGGGATTTTCTTATAATGAAGAGTTCAAACGGGATCTTCAAGAAAAGCCAGTAAAGACAGAGACGAACTCTGGGTACCAGTATGAGCTGGATTTTTGAACACCTTATCAAATATATTGACGGGAAGAAACACCTTAAATAGGGATCACGTCAAACGGGTTGATGGAAAATGACTGATTGTAACACCACTGGTAATTGTGGAAGTATGGATAAAACCACAGACGGATAAGCTTCTCAAGCTTCTCAAGGAGACTGCCACTTGTTGTTGGGTATGAATTCCAAAGAGATGTTGATATTACAACACTGTTGGAGAAATAATTTTGTCTTCAATGGGGATTTGAAAAAGAATCTTCCTGCGAGACAATGGTGCAAAATAAATGCACTTTTGAAAGTGGGTTCAGAAACCACACCTGTCAGGGACCAAAGTTCAATCTAGGAACAAGCTAGAAAGAAATGGCCAATCAAGACTCCAATTGAGGAATGAACTCAAATGGGGATTTATCTTATCCAAATGTGGAAAAGATAACTGAAACAACCATCATCCACGAGGATATGACTCTGTGGGGATTTCAAGAATGAATGGGCACTTTATGCCTAGGGCTGACAACTCTATTGGAGAGAATAGACACACCCAGTCACTTGGGGAGAAACGCTAAAGTGAATCAAAGACAGGTAAACACCAGGAAGATAGCAAAATGCTAAGATGCTATGCATATGAGTGCTTATGCCATGCTTATGCTTATGCTTATGCTGACAAAACAGACAAAAGGAAATGAGACTGGAGATGAAATAAACGTCTCGACAAGGATACCCAGCCAAACTCATCAGATTGGACCATTACTGGGGATGAACAAGTAGGATCATCAGATCTACTTCACTGGTGAAAAGAGTATTCCACTTGAGGTATAGCATCGTGACTTCACTAAGATTGCCATCACGAGATTGATTTCCTTACTGGAGGAAGAAGATTCATGGAGATTGGCCAAGATCGACCGAAGTAACAATTTACTGGGAAGTTGGCAAAGGATATCACAAGAATAGGGTAATTATGTGTCCTGACTTGTATGATGATCACCATAATGAACAACGGCTCTTGCAACAGGTAACCCTAAAATCTTCTCTGCCCCAGATTACATGGTATGTTGGGAGAAGATACCAAGAGGATTTTACAGAAGAATCGGCATACGAAATGCCTCAATATCTTCAAACTCTTAGATTCATGAATCTCGGCGTAACTGCCCCAGATTAACTGCATTTGCACAACAAAGTCCTTGAACTTGTTCTTCAGACTGGTTGATCTGTGAAGAAGACGTCCCTGACTAACTTTTTTAGAGATTTGCTGAATCTCGACCTGATTGCCCCTGATTGACTGATGGGTAATGAAAAGGATTTTACAGAAGAATTGGCATACCAGATGCTTCAATGTCTTCAAACTTTTGAAGGGGAAATGACATAACTGCCCCTGTTTAACTGCATTTGCAAAACAAAGTACTCAGATTGTGGTAGTGACGACTGGGGAACAAAATTGCCCCTGTTGGTGGGTCACTGGAGTCTACACTTGTCATAAGATGACCTCAAGAAGGCTTGCTCCAATATTCTGAATCTTGAAGAATTCTGGCGCTGATTCGATAGCTCTTGGAATGGTGGATTGGCAAATCCTTCCGCTTGGTTGCCCCTGACTAAGCTTTCTTTATCAAGTCAAATTCCCTAGCTGGTTGCATTTGTTGGAATTCCTTTGATATTGAATTGTATTGCAAACAAGTATTGTTCATTTAAAATTGGCAATTTCAATGCAAAATTCATGCAAGCTTTTGAAAACGAATTTTATTGATGAAACACACCCAGTGGAATGATTAAATAATCAAAGACAAAGATGGATCTGGTCATTTACAGAATGACAGATGAAGTGATCACACACACAATTAGCAAAGATCATTAGGAGTCACGTTAATCAACCTTGTTGTAGTATGCTTTCAAAACATCCTTACCTCAATTAGGTCTTTTAAGGGTTGTAACGTGGCCTGGTTCACGGTTTATGAAACAAAAGATAAAGGCTCAAAGTTCATTTGGTACCCACCCCATCTTCGTGGAGAACTTCAGTCCTACACTCAGTTAACTCAAGTTATACATTCAAGTTCCCACAGACTAGGAACGAATTGATGATATCTGACGATGATTCTGAAACCTTTGTAGTCATTACTCCCTTGCAGAATTTGGTCATCCTTTATTGCAGAGGTTTCGAGACCTACTTTTATCTTCACTGAGGCTTTGATACCTCTTCTTCTGGATTGAGGTTTTGAGACCTCTTCTTTTCTTCACTGAGGTTTTGATACCTCTTGTCTTTGTTGTTGGACAAGCCTTCTTATATAAGGCAAAGTTCGGGTTTTCTACCTTTCTTGGCTTTTGCCTTGAAAGGGACTCGACTCATTCTTTAATTAAGGATTTCTCAACGACCCTTCCTTGTTTGTCGCTTTGGGAGCAACTTGTACAACATTTATTCACTTGATTGGAGAGAAACTGACTGGTGTTTTGCATGAAGCGCTCGCATTAGAATGCATAACCAAGTAAAACTGAGAACTACCCACCCCAAGGTTGAGATTTAAGGGTTTTTTTGTAAGGAAAGAAAACTCTTACTTCTAGGCTCGAAGGGTTAACGAGGGATTATCTTCCTTATTTCTCCATTGTTTGGGGATTGAAACAATGCCTTACATCCTCGGCAAGGTTTAATCGAAAGTATACCACAACAATTATGGATAATATTTTCATCATCCTCCCCAATCTTTGCTTAAACAAACAGTTTGATAAGTGGAAGGAAAGAGAAATTTTTTTGCTTTTTTGTTTTTTTTTTGTTTTCACAAACATAAAAAGTAGATGAGTGAAACGAATGGACTTAATCAAAAGATGCATAAACATTTTATTAATCTTGCCAATTTGAAAGTACAACAATGCTTATAAGCAAAAATAATTCAAACATGCAAAGAAAACTACAACAAAAATGCTGAAATAACCAAAAGATTGCCAGCTTCAGGGAACTGGGCTTTCCTTTCTTGATTTGCCAAGCTGAGATAGTCATTTTCAGAGTTCAACGTCGAGATTAGTATGAGGATCATCTTCACATCCACTCTCAATAATTTCTTCCTTATCAAAGTGAATGATTGTTGATTTGAATGCCTTGAGGCGTGAATGAGAACATGTTGGAGTCAAGCAGAGTCTGAACCTTGTCTCTGAACACTCTACAATCTTCTGTTGAATACCTCTGTGCCCCAGCCTGGTAGGCACAACGGACGAGTCTGGAAAAGACAACTTCAAAAGCTACTTCAAGTCCAATGATGGCTTCAGGAAGTCAACTGGGTTACAGACAGAGGACGGATGAGACTCGAGGCTGAGAAATGCAAATGCAATGTAATGCTAATGCAAGCCAAATGGTTTCAAGGAACTCAAAGGCGAGCTGCAAACATTTTGGAAAACTGAAGAGTTTTGTTTTAAAATCCATGATCTCTAAGGATCTTTGCAAAGAGAAGAACGACTGAGTTCCTTGAAACCATCAATGGATGCGATGAGATGTATGCAATATATAAAACACGGGCACACAAAAACATAGATATATGTACACACAACAGCACACAAGCCCTAGATTTAGGGGTCTCATGCATGGATGAACGTATGCACAAATACACATATACAAATATTCACAGATATGCACACACAAACAAGAGAGGGCCTAGGTTTGAAGATCACGAGCATGGAGCCATGGTCTACCCATCCCAGAACAGGGTTCTAAAAAGGTTCCCAGAGTCGACAATCCATCTTTCAGATATTATCGACTTCCCGATTAACTTGGTAATCAATAATATTCTCAAGAGAATCTCGTCTGAGTGTAGTATCGCGTGACAACCATTTCAGAAATAGACTCCCTCATGGTCACCGCACTACATCATAATAGACCAAGTGGGGGTAAGGGTAACTAAAGGTCATCAGTATCCCTGGCACCAAGGTCGAAGTGGAAACGCCTTCACGATTGCTCATTCAACATATACCAACTCCGAGAGGGCCTCAACTGAGTGTGGAATCTCAAGTCAACTCTTTTGGGAATCGACTCCCTCAAAGTTTCCTTGACTATATCCACTATCCTATCATAAGTGCACTCAATTCCGGGTTAGGACTTATCTCACCACTCAATAGTAGCACCCTGCACACAGAAGAACCCAAACAAAACAGGTATACAGATATATACAGATATATGTACAAGTATAGCAAGCAATCATAAATAACATAAACGAAACAAGGTGGGCTTAACCCTAAAAAAGAATGAGATCCCCAGTGAAGTCGCCATTTCTGTTGCGGTGAAAATCGGATAACAAGCTATTAATTAACTTGCATCATATATCTTTTACAACCGACTTTGATTTATCCAAATGAAAGGTTCAAGATCGAAGAAAACCTAAAGCGGGGAGATCTAAGGTTCGGGGGTTGGTTATACAAAGGGAAGGTATTAGCACCCTTAATATCTGTAGTACTCTACAGGAACCTCTTGTTTAAGTTTGTGTTATGTTATGTTTGCTTGCTAAGATAATTTGTACTAAGGTAAAGACCTAAGAGTATGTACACTAAGTTTTCTCGCCAAGACGTCGCATCTTGTGCCTACGTATCTAACTAACGAATCACATAGAGTTCTCGATAACTCTATCCTATTACTAAACTATGGGGGAAAATGGCTCTAGGAGGCCCAGGTGAAATGGGAATGGATTGTGACTTAGGAGTCAAAGTGAAAAAACTTTCCTTTGGAAGAAGGGTCAAATGAGTCAAGTATGAATATACAGTGAACAATATGAATATGAACAAGTATAATAATCAAGATAAAATGAACGAGATATGAACATGGTAATAATCAAGATATCAAAGTCAAGTGATAATAAATCAAAGAATGACAGTAAATACATAGTATCATGCTTAACATGCTAAAATGCTAAAACAATGTCAGGCAAACATATATACAAGCAGACATCAAGAGATAAAAATGCATCAATGTAAATGAGCAAGAGATAGAAAGATCTAACCCAAAATAGAGTGCATGCTGGTGAGCCACTGACAAACCAAGATCAAAACCTCCACTCCAAGAGCATAGGGTAAAGAGTCCTAAATCTAGGTCCTTAGTCCAAAACTCAGAATAGTAACCACAGTCCGGTCAGTTGAGTTTTTTAGGGTTTCGATATTTATTAGTGTGTTTTAAAGAATGTATGAACAAATATGAATATGACAAGAATAATATGAACAAGAATAATAATCAGGATAATATTTGACAGAAAATAAAATCAAGATAATATTGACAGAAAGTAAAGTCAGTGATTGATGATTAACTTATTGGATCGGTGAATCGGGTCCAATGTAGTGCTAAACCGTCGTAGCACGGTCTATGAGGAAGACCACACTATAGGAGGAGGCACAATTCAATCTTTGTGTTAAGACACGATGGAGAAATGATATTGATGATCATTCTCCGATACAATCGTGCCACACAAAAAGAAAAGGTAAAGATCTCGTCTTAAATCACAAACTCTCATTAATTTATCGAAGGTAACCTATCACGATCCCAAAGTATAGAAAGAGATATCGATGACCACTCACTACAGATTTGAAATAATGAAGGTTGATCGCCTCGACAAATAACGTTTGTGAACAAAGAACTTCATCGATCAAAAAAATGAAAATGAAGATATAAGAAAATACGGAATGAAATGAAAATAAAGTCGGTCTCGTCTTAATCAAGATTTAATCGAGAAATCGATAATCTTTTGGTTATACTTTCATTGACCGATAAAATAAAAGAGGTGGCCTCATATATATCACGACTTTTAGTAATTTGAATAAATCGACTAAGTCATGATTTTTGTGATATCATCGGTCTAAAACATAAAGAAAAACGGGCTCGAAATGGAAATAAAGTCGGTCTCGTCTAAATAAGGATTCAGATCGATAAATCGAAGATCTCTTAATTAAACCTTCATTGACCAACAAAAAAGAGAAAACGGGCCTCATACAAATCAAGATTTTTGTGACTTGAATAAATCAATAAATCAAGATGTTGGTGATGTCATAGGCCCAAAATAAAGAGAGTGGAATCAAAATGAGAAATGAAAGTCGGTCTCGTCTAAATCAAGATTTAATCGACAAATCAATAATCTTAGATTTTTAACTCTCATTGACCAACCAAAAATAAATAAATGATCCTCATACATATCAAGACTTTTAGTCATTTTGAATAGATCGACAAGTCATGATTTTTTGTATATCATTGGCCAAAATAAAAAAATGAAATGAAGAAAGCAATAAGAAATATTGAATAATGGTCTCATCTTGATCACCATTTCATCAAAGATCGACAAATGATAATATTAGATTTTCATCGACCACTAAAATAAAATTGGACAATATAGGAAACCGAACAAATGAAATCAAATAAAAAAACTTAAAGATATTGGACAAAACAAAATAAGAATTTAAAAAACTTAACAAAAGAATCTTTATACACCACTTCCAATAACAAGGGAGGGTGTTTAAGATAAATAGTGGGTGTACGAAACAAAAAAATAGGCTCAACGGCCCTTCACCTCACAAGAATAGACAAACTGGTATAAAAAAGTAAAGAAAAAGTCATATGGCCCATAGCCCGAACATCATGCTGCCCGCAACAATTTTTGTAAAGAAAATAAAAGGGCATGTCTGTCTCTTAAGACCTAAAACAAACAATAATAATGATTTCTTTATTTAAAAGAGAACAAAACCTCAACCGACAAAAGGCAAGTGGCTAGGATTCACAGTGTTTTTCAAAACAGAAGAAGTCACAATATCAAAGATGGAACACGGTCAAAAACTGGTTCGTTGCATTCAAACTAAAACGAAGAAAGGTGTCAGGGAGATTGGGAAAAACTACGGACACGGTCAAGACGCGAGGTGATCGACGCAGATCAACCCTCTTGAACTTCTCGTTTCCGTTTTCAAATCGCCGACGATGTCATCGGTCGTCGTTCCTCGCCTAGGTCCATGTCACTTCTCTTCTCAGTTTCATCTTTTTGCTTCTCAAACTCTCTGTTTCGATTTCAAATTCTGGATCGGTTAGTGTTTCATGAAACTCAGAGGTTTTGTTGTGATTCTGGTTTTTGATTTTCAGAGGGTTTGTGATGTTTCTTGGAAGGCTGACGAAGAGGAGTCGGACGGAGTATGGAGGTGGTCCGAAGGTAGATTTGATGTTTGTGGTTTGGATGTAGGTGGTGTGGATTGAATGGTGAGGGAGAGGAAAAAGATGAGGTGCGTTTGAAGGTTTGTAGATGATAGTTGTGTTGGGTTTTTGAAGAGAAGGGATTTGTGTTGAGTTTTACGAAGAGAGACAGAAGAAGGATTGAAGGGTGAAAAGTGGCGATGAAGAAGGTTGAAGGTAGTTGTTTTGTAACAGTGGTGTTGTGGTTTTCTGTAGAAAAATCTGAGAGAGGAAGGGAAAGGTTTGGTTGATGTGGTGTTCGTTGAAGGGTTTGAGGGACGATGAAAATAGGGCGGTCCGTGTTAAAGAATGAGAAGGTTTCTTGTTTTCAGAATTTCCTTTTCCCTCCTTAGAAATTTTCAGTTGATTCCTCCTCCAATTCTCTTCATCTGTTCCTTTAAAAAAAACAATTAAACTTGTTGAGTAAGTCTTGAATTGATGGGTCTCTTTCAACGCAGGCTGTTGCTGATACGGTTTTGGTACAGGTTGAAGAGTTGTTGATGTATGTTGGCTTCTTGGTGAAAATTGCAAGTGGTGACTAGGAACTTTATGCAATGATAGCAGGACTCCCTTTTTGTGTAAATCGCTGCAGCAAGAAATACGCAAGACCTGCACCTTTCCACTTTCCTTGTAGCAATTGGTTTTGTTGAAACTGGATGTGTAGTGCGATATGCAGCAAGAAATTGTTTCTTTTCATTGTTTTTTTTT
This sequence comes from Lathyrus tuberosus, assembly GCA_022829125.1. Lineage (NCBI taxonomy): Eukaryota > Viridiplantae > Streptophyta > Magnoliopsida > Fabales > Fabaceae > Lathyrus > Lathyrus tuberosus. The sequence goes on along the minus strand of JALAZF010000057.1, from coordinate 10,279,268 downwards.
TTTTGTCATGGCCTTTGTAACTGGGCCTATTGGCATGTGAAGCTTATACTGTCAAATTTTGAATTTATAGATAATGCTCTTTTTTTTGTTTTTTTTTTTAATGATTTATGGAATTTTTATGATGAAATAAAATGAAAGATGGATTTATGGAATTTTTATGATGAAATAAAATGAAAGATGGATTTATGGAATTTTTATGATGAAATAAAATGAAAGATGGATAATAAAAAAAGAAAGGATAGTTATGGATATTAGAATAAAAATGAATAATTATTGAAGTCAATAAGAAATGGACATGGATCTAAAAAATGGATATTGGATTTAGGAATGGATAATGAAATGAAATAGTTTGAAAATTGATAATTGCTTAAAAAAAGGTTAGGAATGGAAAGTGGATAAAAAATGAAAATGGGTAATAGGATGAATGGATAAATAACAAAAGTGGATAAAAGACGGTTACGGAAATGGATATGCGCTTCCATGCTTGAACAACACCTAAACTTTGACAATTGCACTTGACTGCCACAAATCCTGAACTACATCACCAAACACTTGCACACAACTTGAAATGTACCAACTACTTTAACCTCTCTGATGGCTCTACAACCTCAATTGAACTGAAACAGTATTGTACACACCATGAACCAGCTAACCTTAGGAGACTTAACTGAACGATATTTGTCAACCATAAACTCCAAGGGTGAGAAACCCTAATCCTCGTGCTTTGAGTGCATACTTATGAAACAAATGACTGGATGAGGACCAAAACCTAATTTAGAATCTCTGCCATAGCTTGATAACCTGACACTGATACAAGCCACTTGTTTGACCAAGATTAGGTCAAACTTCCACTGAATCTCAAAACATACCACACAAACCCTTAACCTGACGACCTTGCCTGGTCCTTGAGGAAGAACTTGTGATGAAAACAAATCACATTGGATTAATGAGGAGATGAGGTCTCTTAAAATAAACCCTGATTTACAAGTGAAACAAAACAAATAAAAACTGATAAAATGGTTAGTTAACAATGCACAGGTGATTGCTACGATGCTCATGCAAAAGATGTTATGACATCTAAGGGGTCAAAATTTGGGGTACAACAGGTCTTTTGTATCTTTTATACTTCCTTTGATTTTAGAGACATCTTGGCCTTATGTGACCTTTCTTTTCACATTGGAATCAATTTGGAACAAAGGATGATTTTTCTTTTCTTTTCTTTTAAATTTCGAAGGTTGTTTTTCATGCTTTGGGACTTTTTGAGTTTTTGAAATTGGATATCTATGTCGTCATCACATTTACTTTGACAATTTTCATCTTTTGATTCAATGTCTTTGATATCTTTAGCTTTCAGTGCAAGATTTTTCTTTTTGTTACCACCTTCTTTGCTTTCTATAAAGGCAATTCAACTAAATTTCATGTTCATGCAATTTACCAAACTGAATAGCTAAATCCACAATAGATAAAACTTTAGATTTATAAATCACAGTGACTTTATTTTGTCGAGTGCAGTTTAAGAATCTAAGGACTTTGTTTATTAAGTCCTCATTTTGAAAAATTTTACCCATAATTCATAAATGATTAATAATATGAATAAACCATTTTTCCATTTCATGTTTGTTTTCTTTAGGCTTTATTCTATAAATTTTATACTCGTTGGTCAATGTGTTCATCCTAGCCTTTTTTACTTCGGTTGTACCTTCATAGGTAACTAGAAGGGTGTCTCACATTTCTTTAACACTATTATAGTGTGAAATAAGGAAAAACTCATCCATACCTAAAGCAATAGTGATGATATATTTAGCTTTTAAATTGTACAACAAATTTTCTTTATCCTTTTTGCTCTATAGATTTCTAATTTCGATTTCAACTTCATCACTATTTCAATGAGTGGGAAAAAACGAAACATTTTTAACAAAATACCAAATCTCAAAATTTATCCCCTCTATAAATATTTTCTTCTTCTCTTTCCCATAAGCATACCCTAACAATAAACACTACTACAAAACATACATTTTGTAACATCTTATTACCTCAGTCATTAAATCAACCGAAGTAATAACTCCTATTTAGACATCTTAATTTTTCTATTTATATAATAATACACTTTTCACAACGGTCCAATATATCAACCGTTATTATAGATTAAAGATTACAAGTTTCAATTACCAATACGAACAATTTTCCATTTTTTTCGTTACAAAAAAGTGATTCTCCTTAATTTGTTTATTTATACTAAAAAAACTTCTCACCTCGGTCAAGCCATTCAACCTTAGTGAAATGTGGGTGTTCATTTGTTCAATCTCAGTGAGTTTAATTTTCATCAACTCACAGTATTTTTTACATACACAATTTTTAAATTCCCATATACCCTTTGTGTGCAATATCTTCATTCATGTTAAGATTCAATGTTAAGATCCCTATAACTTGAAAACTTTGAAATTAAAGATCAATGTTAAGATTCAAACATGTCGTTTACTTGATAAAGTGAATCTTAACATTAATCTTTAAACCATGTTTTTCAATATAGTGTATGAACTTTTGAAGAATGGAACATGCAGGTTAAAAGCGGAATGAGTTGGGTTTAATAAAAAGTTGAATGACGCATTTGTTCCTTTTTATAGAAAAATTTCTAAATAATTTCACCATGGTTGTTCTGGGAAATTGTGGTGATGTGTATACTATATCACTACGGTAATTTTTGTCAGCCGTGGTGAAAAGTGTTTATAAAAAAATAAAACATAACATGCTTTAGTTATATTCCTTCATCACACAAGTGCCCTAACGAAAGAACAAAAGAAAGTGATAGCAGAGAAGCGTCAAACTCCATCATTTCAGGTTCGAATCAAGGAGTGGAAAGAAAAAACTTCAAGAAGCATACATGAAAATAATTTCTCTACATTTTTCTTTTCTCCACAGTTGCAGTATGTTATCGATTTCATTACCATTCATGTTGAGTTTTAAGTTTTTCCTATTTGTTGATGCATTTATAGGTTTTGTTGTTGTTTAATGATATATGTTGTTGTGATTGAGTGAAATTGAGATTTTTTTTTTGAGTTGCTGATAATGTTATATATTATTATTGTAGTTGTTTAATTTTTATTGTGTTGTTGTATTGATATTGTTATGGTATTGTTGACAATCTTGTTGTTGTATTGTTGTATTATGGTATATATTGTTGTTGTAGTTGTTGCAAATTGATTTAGTAATTTATTGATGTATTGTTGTATTGTTAAATGATTTTACAAGCTTTTGATATAAATTTCAAAATGTATTATGGATTGTTGTTGGATGAAAGCTGATACATTAGGTCTGGTGTATGAGAAAGGTGTTCTTGAATTCCTTGAATATGCAAAACAAAATATTCCTTACAATAATAGAATCTTTTATTGTCATCGTGTTGTTATGCGGGAATATTAAAAATTTTAAAAGAAAGAAATATTTCATTACCTATGTTGTGATGGAAATTGTCAAAATTATACAATATGGATCTGACACGGTGAAGTAGAAGAAAAAAAACAAATTGTGACGTCACAAAGACAAAAAGTTGATGCACATATGTATGATCGAATAGAAGATATGATTCGTGATATTGTAAAATATTTTTTAGTAAAACTTGTATTTATGATACTTTATATAATGACAAGGATGCATCGTTATATAAGGGTGCACAAATTTTACACGAATGTCTGCGATGTTAAAATTGTTTAATTTGAAGGCAAAAAGTGAGTGTATGGATACAAGTTTCACATAATAGCTTGAGTTGCTGAAAGAAATGCTACCAGAAGATAACAATTTGTTATACTGTAGTTAGGAGGCCAAGAAGATATTGTATCCAATAGGTTTGGAGTATATAAAAATGCATGCATGTCGTAAAGATTGCATATTATACAGGAAAAGGTATAAAAATGAGTTAAATATACAAAACCCCTGCAAAGTGAGCGACATTCTCTAAGTTCAACTCATCCTTATTCTGTATATAATATGTAGAGTGTGGAAAGTTGTGGTCTATTTATCTGGGATGATGAAGTTGGTCAGGTTCAAGGTAGGAATTGAAATCAAAAGATTCCAACAAATTGCAATAATTGTAAAACGATAATGGCTTATTTGAGGAAATTTGGGAAGGACATTGGCAAGAAATTTTAGAAGGACATTGGCAATGAATTAGGTAAGCAATTTAGGGTAGAAGTCAGTTCAAAGAAACATGAAAAGACAAAGAAGAAGCTTCAAATGGAGAAGAACAAAAATCATTGTTTGGTCATGGCACTTATGATGTCTTGAATTTTGTTTTCCATTGCCTAGAAGTTCATGTAATATGTAGTGTGTCAAATGAAATTGTATCAAATGTGATTTATGAATTGTAATTGTATCAATTGCTAGTTTATTAATGAAATGTTTGGTTTTGGTTACAAGATTGTCTCAAATGACATTGTGAAATATTTTTTGATGTATCAAACAAAATTGTCTCCTTCCAAACTTAAGGTAATACATATAACCAAATGTGATTGCATAGATAAAAAGAAGCACATAAAGTACATAAGTCATTACAAAGTCATTATAAAATGACACATAAAAGTGCATCAATTATCACAAATTGATTAACACAAGACATAACAAAACTTTGGCACATAAATCTACTAATTGTTACAACAGTGCACTTTACTTCTTTTTATTCCAAGATTTCATGGATCAGAGACACACGCCAAGCTTTGAATCAAGTCTCATAGAAGTATTTTCTAGTGTCAAAGTACCTTCTTCATTCTCTGTCAAGGTTATAGGTTGGTCAAATTTTGAACCATACTATATAGTTAGTTTTTAAAACCATTTGAGCTTCAATCTTTCACTTGCCTTTTTCTCAGCTTCATAATAGGTTTTTAAATCTTCTTTGAAGGCTTTTTTTTTTTTTGGTTCAATCTAACTTGCTTCAACCACACTTGATTTGTCCTAACTTGATTCAACCTCGAATTGACATACATCAACTTCAACTTGATTTGCATCAACCTCAATTTAACCTGCATCACCCTCAAACTGGACTGCAATAACCTCAACCCGAACTTCAACAGCCTCAACATGAATTGCATCAGCCTCAACATAAATTGCATCAACCTTGATCTTCTTTGGTTCAACTTGAACCTGGTCTGCTTTGGGATTCCTCTATAAAAAAATTTTTGTTACAATCAACACATGACATTGCAAGCATATAAAAAAAGTTTTTAAAATTACCTTTCTTTCTAAAACATTAGGATATTGAGTAGTGCTCTTACATGACATTGCATTGTGACCAAATTATCAAATTTGATACTGTGAGATATTGGATCGAACTCTAGTTTAGCAATGCCATCGAAGTCTGCTCACATGCTATTGTTGAAGACCTACATGTTGTAGTCGAATTGTGCTCTAGTATGTAGTTGTCGAATTGTGTTAAGGATCCAATTGCTTAAGTTAGCTTGTACCCTAAGTTAGCTTGTAATGGGTAATTGTTAAAAAGCGCATTAGTTTAGTATGTTAGGTTTATTATAAATAGCATACTAGTCTCTCATCATAAGTGTGGTGTGGCAAATCCTAATTAGAGTGAGAGGGTTATTTGTTATTCTTGAGTACTTGTAACCTGATTTGAAGAGAAAGTAAAGAATAACAGTTATAACCAATCATTGTTGTTTTTCCTTGTTTTTCCTTGTTAACCCTAACCCTTGTGTATTTCTTGCTTATAAAGAAATCGAGTATATTTTGTTTTAAGGCATCCTAATTCACAACAAATTGGTGCGGTGAGCGTGGAGAAAGATGCCTTTAACAAAGTATGAGATTGAAAAGTTCACTGGAGTGAACGATTTCGGTCTGTGGCGCTTAAAGATTAAAGCCCTACTGGTTCAATAGGGTTGTTTGTAAGCTTTGAAGGGAGAGGCAGCCATGGACGCTGCGTTAACGGAAAAATAAAATATGGCCATGATAGAAAAAGCCCACAACGCAATATTGTTGAGCCTTGGTGATAAGGTTCTTCGACAAGTATCAAATGAGACTACGACATTGGGGTTATGGTTGACACTTGAAAGTTTGTACATGACCAAATCTCTGGTGAATCGACTCTACCTGAAGCAAGCTTTGTATTCATTCAAGATGAGTGAAGACAAAGTGTTGGTTGAGTAGTTGAATATATTCAACAAGCTGATTCTTGATCTTTAAAATATTGATGTGAAGACCAATGATGAAGATCAAGCACTATTGTTGTTGTGCGATTTACCCAGAACACATGCTCACTTCAAAGAAACCCTCCTGTACGGAAGGGAGTCCTTGAGCTTTGAAGAAGTTCAATCAGCCTTATATTCTAAGGACCTGAACGAATGAAAGGAGCATAAACCTTCAATGGTGGGTGAAGGTTTGGCCGTTAAGAGAAAATTCTTGCGAAAGGATGGTAAGTTCGACAAGAAGAAAGGTAAAAGTCACAGAATTCTTATAGTGGCGAAGCATTTGATATTCGATGATATCACTATAAGAAGAAGGGTCACACAAGAAAGGTGTGCCCTAAACGCCTGAAAGATCGTGGAGGTAAAGAATGGCAGCGCAACCATTATTCAAGATGACTTCGAATCATCTGATGTTCTTGTGGTTTTAAGCGGCGACTTAAGAAAAGAGTGGATTATGGATTCAGGTTGCACTTGGCACATGACTCCAAACAGAGAATTATTCGAGGAGCTATGTGATCAAGATGGTGTATCAGTGCTGCTGGGAAACAACAAAGTTTATAAAATTACAGGTATTGGATATGTGAGATTCAAGCTCCATGATGAGTCAATAAGGTTATTGACTGAAGTTATGTATGTATCTGATTTGAAGAGAAATTTGATTTCTCTTTGTGAATTCGACAAGAAGGGATATGTTTTTCAAGGAGAGAAAAGTATCCTAAGAGTCATGAAGGGGTCGAAGGAAGTCTTGAGAGGCGTGAAGAAACAAGGCTTGTATACCCTTGAGGTTGAAGTTGTAAGTGGTTCGACAAATGTTGCATCCACGAAACCTTTGTCGAGGACATAAATTTGGCACATGAGATTGGGCCATGTCAATGAAAGGGGTCTGGTCAAATTGGGGAAACAAAATCTGCTTGGAGGAGACAAAGTCAAAAAGCAAAAATTTTGTAAACCCTGTGTACTTGGAAAATCTTGCAGAATGAAGTTCAACAAAGGCAAACAAAGAACTCATGGATCCCTTGATTACATCCATGCTGATCTTTGGGGGCCTGCAAGGTGTCCATCACATTCAGGAGCAAGGTATTTTCTATCCATAGTCGATGATTATTCCAGGAAGTTATGGGTATTCATCCAGAAGACTAAGGATGAAACTTTTGTGAATTTCAAAGGTTGGAAGACTCTGGTCGAAAATCAGATTGGCAGAAAGGTCAAGAGGTTGAGAACCGACAATGGCCTTGAATTTTGCAATGAGGCATTCGACAATTTTTCTGTTGCCTCAGGTATTGCAAGGTATAAAACTACTACAGGTACTCCACAATAAAATGGTTTGGCAAAAAGGTTTAATCGAACTATTTTGGAAAGAGTTAGATGCATGTTGACTAGTGATGGGTTAAAGACGGTGTTTTGGGATGAGGCTGTTTCGAAATCAACATATATGATAAACAGATGTCCTTCGACTGTGATAGTCAAAGTGCAATATACCTGTCGAAGAATTCAGCCTATCATGAGCGAACCAAGCACATTGATGTGAGATTGCATTTTTTCAGATGGGTAATCGAGCGTGGAGAAGTCCAAGTGCTGAAGGTTTCGACAGATCATAATGCTGCTGATATGATCACCAAAATGTTGGTCAGTTACAAGTTCTTCCACTGTATGCAGTTGATAAAGCTGCATGAAGAAAGCTAGTTTGTTTCTTGATATTATAGAGTTAGATCAAATGTGGAGATTTGTGAGATATTAGATCGAACTCTAGTTTAGCAATGCCGTCGAAGTCTACTCACATGCTGTTGTCGAAGACCCACATGCTGTAGTCGAATTGTGATATAGTATGTAGTTGTCGAATTAGGCCTTGTGTTAAGGATCCAATTGTTTAAGTTAGTTTGTACCCTAAGTTAGCTTGTAATGAATAATTGTTAAAAAAACCCATTAGTTTAGTATGTTAGGTTTATTATAAATAGCATACTAGTCTCTCATCATAAGTGTGGTGTGGCAAATTCTAATTAGAGTGAGAGAGTTATTTGTTATTCTTGAGTACTTGTAATCTGATTTAAAGAGAAAGTAAAGAATAGCAGTTATAACCAATCCTTATTGTTTTTCCTTATTTTTCCTTGTTAATCTTAACTCTTGTGTGTTTTTTGCCTATAAAAAAATCAAATATATTTTATTTTAAGACATCCTAATTCACAACAGATACATTTATAAAAACACATAAATTATTTTTATTCTAGCACCATTCTCACAATTAATATAATATTAACACACATTCCAAAAAGATTATTTTAAAGCATAATGTGCCTAGAAGATAACATCTAGAAAAAAGACATTTACGAAGTTTTATAAAATAGCTCATCATTTAGATCAATATTCTTTATAAAATTCATAAGTGGTATAGATACAAGATTTCTAACCAATTTTGTATTCTTTTGATTTAGTTCTTTTTAGAACCTATTTTTATATTTTCTTTCAATATACTTATAGTTATTGAAAGATGGTTTTATAGAATGAGAGTTAAAAGTAAGACTCCAAAGTGAGCATTAAAGTAAACTACAACAAGTACCAACTAATTTCTTTTTGAAGATAGGAGATTAGTTTAAAATTTTTGTTTCCAATTTCTAGTTTATGTTTAAATTTCCTTATTTTGTGATAATGCAAAATTTGAGCTAATTCTATCCGTTTTAGTTTTATCGAAACTTTTATTCCTACTAGCTGCCATATGACAGCGAGATGTCATTGGAATCTCTTTCGACAAAAATAATGAAAATTAAAAGAAAATAAATGAAAATAAAAATGGTCATTTTCAGCGTCTATTCTATCCAATGCGGCTTCATAACAGACAAACAAGCTATCAATCCTATAAACTTTTCCAAAATCATTTTTCTTTAAAACTATATTGAAATTAGTTTTAAATATTTTAGAAGAATTTTGCTTTAATAAATGAGAAAATGAAATATGCTGACATAATCAATCATTATTATATATTCTATCATATCATTCTATGATTTTTAAATTAATAATGTGATATGAATAATACAGTGAATAACATTTATACTGTCGGTGTATATATCAACTATTTACCCATTACAAAGAGGTTGCACAAACTGACCAAATTGCCCTTTTTCCAAAATAAAACTACACTAACACAAGGTTATTTCAGTAACTTGCAAAATCAACCAAAATCTAGGGTTGCTTTTCACAAATTGATGCCAAGTGTCGGTCATCCTTTGGCTATCCTAAAAAAAATAGCTTTCTCCTCTTCCCATAACTTTCTGAATTCAAACCTCTTTTCATTTCTCTCTCAATTCAAACTTTTTCCTACACTTCTCTCTCACATGTTTTCTCTCATCTCTCATTCCTCTCAAACCCTAACCGCCGCCCCCTTTCTTCATCGTCTCTGTTTCTTTCTTCTTCCTTCTTTTCCCTAAACCCTACACTACACTGCTTGCCCTCTTGTTTCCACCCTATCTACAACCATCAGCATCTCAAATATACAATAATATTGAATTACTGGCATTACTTTTGCTGCTGGATTTATGTATTTCCTATTTTGTAGGTTTTATTGACAACAACTGCTGATGGACTGAGATTCGTGAAAGTAAGGGTGAGATCTGTTCGAATACCACACAAGCAATGGCTGTTTAGAAGACAACTTGAGAGATTCTGAAACATTTAAAAGAGGTATGCAACCCTTTTTGCAACTGGTCTCTAAGATATATATTTTTTTCGAATGATACCATGCATTTGAATTTTAAACTATCATTGAACCTTTGTTAAGCTATGGTTAGTCAACTGGTCTGCCTAATTATTTTAAAATTTATTTTTTGTTTCTTTATATTTGAAAGTAACATGTTTTTTCAAGATCCAGAAGCTTTTTCATGTTTGAATATATTTATATCAGGTTGTGCCAGATACTCGTGTTTTGTTATGAACTGAATTCTCCCCCCTTTACACATACTAAATAATGTATCCTATTTGAATGGTTGTTTTCTTATAAAGCGTTTTCATAGGTTTCTGTCATATTCATTAATTGTATCTTCTGCATTTTGCCCGACTTCCTTAACTTTCTGGTTATTCACATTTATATTTCCACATCATAGATGCACAGTTTGCTCCAAAATGTGGAAGCTTCCACCCTCAAGTTTGAGACTACAAATCACAGTAATACTGAGCTGACCAATTATTTATGTTTCACAGATTTCTCAATTTTGATTGTTTGTTTTCTTTTTATTCTGCTTCCAGTTCAGGGTCATATCAACCTTCTCGATCATCTTCTCAACCGATGTCACAAGCAATTGGATCACAACATTCACAATATGACAAATATTAGACAAATACATGCGAATTTAAGTCTATTTCAGAAATCATTGCACAACAAAAGGTATATTGTAACATTGTTCCTTATCTTTTATTTTCTCTTTTTAATTTAAATGTTTTATTTTGTCACAAAAGATTTTTGTTAATGGATTTTATCAAAGTTTGATGCATTGTTGTTCTGTGATTACTTCCGTATGCGTTGTTGTTTGATTCCAACTTTTTAGTTCTGCTATATCATGTTCATGTACTTAGATAACACATTTATGAACCACTTATCGCGTTATTCATTTTCATGTTGTTGTCGTTGATGCATTGTTATTCTATGATTACTTCCGTATGCGTTGTTGTTTGAATACTAAATGATTTTTGCAAGGTCTTCATTGAACCATGATGATGTGTTCATTTTTGACACCGATAATAAGATTTATCAATTAAATGGGGAAAATTCCAACATTCAAGAAAGAGCCAAGGCTTTGGAAATTATACAGTTTCTGAACGAAAAATATCATGAAGGGAAATGTGATGTTGCAATTGTTGGTAAGGGCACTGTTACCGATTATATGATTTTGATATCTGTTTTCAGAGGTGAGTTTAATTCAAATTTTGTGATGTTTTTATGACATAAGAATGTGAAAATCTATATTTGTGCATGGAAATTCAAAATTTGAGAGCTGACCTATAGTTTGTATAGTTTGAAGTTATGAGCAACATTGTTGGAGACTTTAGTTTCTAACAGAAATTGTGTTGTTGCAGTTGCTGCTCTTTCGTCTCTAATACAATTGTGGAAAAACAAACAGTTAAATTGGGTTGGTTCTGATCCTTGTGGAAGTGAATGGGATGGAATTCGTTGCGCCAATTCTAGAATCATTGAACTGTTAGTTCTTGGTTTCTTTGTTCTGTTCAAATTGTTTTTTCTTTGCTTTGTAGAAATGAATTGAATCTGAAAGGGTGCTAATTTTTTTCAGAAAATTACCTGGCTTGAATTTGGAGGGTCAACTATCGTCACCAATTCTGTCCTTATCTGAACTTGACACGCTGTACATTTTCTACTTCTCTTTTGAAATTTTTGCGATATTCAGTTGTAAGTTAAACTAATAACATGTTGTTTTTGTTCATATAGCGATCTTTCGTACAACGCATGCATAACAGGAACGATTACGAAGGAAATTGGAAATTTGAAAAACCTCAATTCCTTGTACGTAAAGAAAAATAAATTTTGATACAAACTGAGTTTCTTCATTGGATTAGTATGATTTTGATATTGGATAATATAAAAAGTGAAGTATCTGATAGAAACCACCAACATCAATTTGTTTATATTCATGATCCTTTTGGTACAGGTCAGGTTCCAAAATCATCATACTACCCAATTTATGCACCACAGTCATACCAGCAACTTCACAATACCCAGCTAGCTAATATTTTTTGTATTCTGTATCATTTGTAGGCTGAAGCAATAGCTGAGAAGCTTTGTGAATCAGTGGTAGCAAGTCTTGAAGGCAAAAAACTGGCTTCATTTACAAGGATATCTTCGACAATGCATGTTTGTTTCTATCTTCTTCCCTATTGACATTCAAAGCTGTTTTTTTCTTCTTTATATACAATTTTATATCACTTGCACTTATTCTATGTTTCTGGAATAAAAATTATTGATGACTCTGACCATTAGCTGTTTGTCCTTAGTGGTGATCTGTCTCAACTTGGGCCTGCTGACCAATTCCTTAAAGCTCTGGTTAACATTCCCTTTGCTTTTAAGCGAATGGAAACACTGCTTTTTATGCGAACATTTAAAGAGGAACTCACTATTACTAAGGAGTCTTTTGCAGTTTTAGAGGTATGATTTAAATTGCACCACCCTTGCAGTTGCATTGCTCAATGCTCTTTCTATCACAAATACAACAAATTTTCGTAACTGTAACATGCATCCTCTTACTATAGTTCCTTTTCTTTTTGAATCTCTGCCCCCATTACATTTGGTTCTTTTTATCACATTCTCACATGGGAAAAAATCTAATCCTTGAGCGACTTTCATATGCTGTGTCAGGTTGCCTGTAAGGAACTAAGGAATGGTCGTTTGTTCCTCAAACTTCTTGAAGCTGTTCTCAAAACTGGAAACCGTATGAATGATGGAACATACCGTGGCGGTGCACAAGCATTTAAACTTGATACACTTTTGAAATTATTTGATATAAAAGGAACAGATGGAAAGACTACGCTCTTACACTTTGTTGTTCAAGAGATTATCCGCTCTGAAGGCATCAAAGCTGCTCGAGCAGCGAAAGAGAGCCAGGAGGTTAGACTAAAATGAAATATGTACAGACATGGCAGGAGGTTAGAAATATCATCAAGCAAAGCAATTGCTTGCTAAAGTTGCTATCATCATTGTTGTACAACATTATATTCTTGATTAGAGTTAGTTTCATGGTGTTTTGAGACAATAACTTTTAGAGGGATAGTTGTGTAGGCTCTTCTTATTATTATTATTTTTAACATTTCTTTATTCTATTTAATTATGCTACTGTTCTAGCAAAAAAACAACAAACAACTAACATTTCCCTTTGCAAGAAAAGATGTGTGAACTCAGTAAGATGCTAAAATTTTGTCTATAGATATCAGAAAAGCAACGGCTGTTTTGCAATGGAAATATGTTAGGCACGTATGACTTTCAAGGACATTGTAGAAATGTTCAAAGTACATAACTTTGTTAAAAATGAAATTTAGTTATCTATTTTCAGACACCAATTTACCATATTCTTCAACACAACATTGTAGAAATGATCATGTAGCCATTTACAGTGGAGTGTGAACTGTGCACAAGACTTCTCATGATTTATATTTGTAGGCACCTTGAATTTGTCTTGCATTAGGCAATTAGTATTTAAGCAAAATCTGTATATATAAAAAAAAAAGTTTTTGCAGTTCAATCATTAGTTTAAATTAGTTGATCCTTATTCAATAATATTTTGGTAGTTCAACCATTCTAAAATGCTTATTCAAAACCTCACGGGTCACTACCATAACAATACCTATTTGTTTTTAAGTATTTCTTTTCAAATTTACATATCCATTTAAAGCACATATATGTTGGATTATCACTATAGCCAAATAATTATTTGAGATTATTACTCTTGATAATTTTTTATTCAAACTTTATCAATTATTGTTAATACATGTAAATATGTATTAAAAAAGAACCACAAACATTTAGATTTTTTATCGAATGATTTAATATAGGAATCAACTTACCCGTGCGGGAGCGCGGGTTTCTTACTAGTTAACTTCTTAATAAAAATTTATTAACAACTTGAATTAGTTAGGTTTAATTCATCTTTTGATCCCTTAAATTAGGGTTAAATATACAATACCCCCTGCAATGTTAGTGATTTCTCATTTTAGCCCCTGGTAAAGTTTTTTTTTTAAAAACCCCCTCGTAATATCCAGATTCCCTCACTTAGGCCCCTGGCTGCCACATGGCAACACAGATTCATTTCTCTTTGCTTGCGTGACAGCCACGTGGCATTTTTAATATTATTTTATTATTTTATTATTATTTTATTTTTTATTTTATTTTTATTTATTTTTATTTATTTTTATTTATTTTTATTTTTTTATTTTTTATTTATTTTCTTTTACTTTTTTTTTATATTTTTTTAATTTTTTTTTAATTTGTTTTTTTTTATTTTTTTTACTTTTTTGTTTTATTTTGTTTTATTTGTTTTATTTGTTTTTATTATAATTTTTATAATTTTTTTTTCTTTTTTTTTATTTCTTTTTCGTTTTTATTTATATATTTTTTTTTTTTTTTTTTTTTCGTTTTTGGACCTAATTTTTATTTTTAATTCTATTTTAAACAAATTTTTATTTTAAAAATTACACTAGTGCAGAAAAGACTTTTTATATCGGGTGAAAAACACATTTTACATCGGTTCTGGGTCCGATGTAAAGCCAAGCGATGTAGTAAATCAAAGACATTTTACATCGGGCCATAGTCCGATGTGAAAAATACATCTACTACATCGGTTGACTATTAAGTCTGATGTGAAATACATCTACTACATCGGTTGACTATTAAGTCCGATGTAAAATGTATGTTTTTACATCGGTTGCCTTTCTGACCCGATGTAAAATGTATGTTTTTACATCGGTTGCCTTTCTGGCCCGATGTAAAATGTTTTTTTTTTACATCGGTTTCCTTTCTGGCCCGATGTAAAATGTATGCTATCTTTCTTAAAATGTATGTTTTTACATCGGTTGCAAGGCGAAAAAGAAATAAAAAAAAAGAAAAAAAATTATAAAAAAAACAAATAAAACAAAATTAAAAAAAAATTAAAAAAAATTAAAAATAAAAAAATAAATAAAATAAATAAAAAAATAAAATAAAATAATAAAATAAAATAAAAAATAAAATTAAAATTAAAATTAAAAAATAAAATAAAAATAAAATAAAAATAAAATAAAAAAAATATAAAAAATAATAAAATAATATTAAAAATGCCACCTGGCTGCCACGCAAGCAAAGAGAAAGGAATCTTTGCTGCCATGTGGCAGCCAGGGGGCTAAGTGAGGGAATCTGGATATTACGAGGGGGTGTTTAAAAAAAAAAATTTACAGGAGATAAAATGAGAATTCGCTAACATTGCAGGGGGGTTTTGTATATTTAACCCCTTAAATTATTTAATTATTTCTGTTTGGTCCTTCAATTAAAAAACTATTTAAAACTAAATAACTAAGTTCTAATTAAATTAAATTCTAGATAAGAACAAATTAACTAAAAATCTAAAAAAAAAACTAATTAAATTAAAATATAATAAAAATTAATTAAGCTAAATCTTATTAAATATTAATAAAATTTCCATTTAAACTAATTAAAATCTAATCTAATTAAAAACTAATCAACTAAGTTCTAGTTAAAAGTTAATTAAACTAAATTCTAAATCCCACGGCACTGACAGCTTTCTCTTCTCCTTCGATTTCACTCTCGTCATTGCTTCTTCTCACGGCACTGACAGCTTTCTCTCAGTTTCGTTTCTTTGTGTGTGCAGCGTTTGTGAGTTGCGTCGGTGGTGAGCGTTGCTGCTGTGATGTTTGTTGCATTGAGGAATGAGTGGAGAGTTGGATCTTTGTGCTGAAGATGATAAGGTTGGATTTGCGTGAGAGTAAATCGTCACCGGTATGATTAGCTCATGGAGAGGAAGCTCGATGGTGCGAGTAGGAAGTTAAGAGAGCTTGGTCGATGGTTGAGGGGTGTGATGTAGGTGAGTTAGAAACTCTCAGGCGAGGCAGGGATAAGGTCGAATGAAAGACGACTGAACCTGGCGTTGTGGATGCTTCCACTACTTATGGAACTTCAATTCATAGTCTCTAAACTCAACTCAGAATCACGTGCATCAGTTTGGATTCTTTCTTGAATGGCCTTTTTATTAAAGTGGGTGATGGAAAAATGTTATGGAAGGTTATTTAGTTGGAGGGCATGGTGGAAGAGATGGTTGTTTTTTGTAGTGCAGTAAGTGTGTATATGGTTGAAGAAAGATGGCGAATGAATTGTTTGAGTTTATTGAAGTTTGGATGTGAGTGTGAACGTCAAGGAGGTTGAAGAAAGAAGGTGCAATTATGGAGGAAGCAAGGTTGTTACTGCTACAACAAGGTTAAGGTAGTCTGGTACGTGTTTGTTTCAGTGAGGGAAAAGTGCAGGTTTTTGAAGTGTGTCGATGTATTGACAAGGAAGGTATATGAGGGAGTTCACACATGGTGGTGGCCTTGTGGAGGTGACTGTGATGGTTGTGGTCTTGTGTAGTGTTCTTAGTCATGGAAAATGTTTGTTTTGAGAAGCTGCGAAAGGTTGCGCATGAGTTTAAAGCTTAGTGTGGTTTTTATGGTGACATGAAGTGGTAGTGAAAAATAAAAGGAAATGGAAGCATGGTGTGTTATGAAGAAGATTTTTATGGTATATATGAAGTGGTGGGGACCGTGTTGTTTATGAGGTGTAAGGTGAGTGTTGTCCTTTTTCAAGACTTAACGTGAGAGAGAGATATAGGGTGGTCCGCGTGGGGTGTACCGCATGATCTGCAATTTGTGTCCTTGTTTTTATGTCTTTAATGAATTTGAAAAATGGGAGAGGATGTGTAGAATGGTACAGCCGTAGTAGATGCAGAATTGTTTCACCAAGAATAGATGCAAACATGATAACACGAAAATATATCATGTTTTTACTTTGATTTATGTTATTTTCTTATTCTGTTTTCGTCTAATATCCGATTTTCTCGAGAGTATTTAAGTGTTTTTGCAGGTAATTCCATTTCCAAGTCAAAAGTATGCAAAGTGTAGAAAAGAAGTAAAATATGCAAGAAAAGAGCAGAAAAGAGAAGAAAAATAGCAGAATCCAAATTCTGCTGATGTGACGATCGTCACAGGTCCACCACGACCGTGGCAAATACAAACTTCATCACGACTGTCACAATGCTTCACGATCGTCATGCGTTCAATTTAATACGTTGAGCAGAAACGTGATTACGAAGTTTCAGAGAATCAATTTTCTTTACACGTTCACATTTCCTCCGAAGAAATCTAGGTTCCAAAGTCACATAACTGTCAAAAGAAGTGCCTGCATTTTCTCCAACCACTACCTCAGCTCAGTCTATAAATATGAGAGATTTCGAAGAACAAAGGGTGACCGATTTTCTGCATTCTGAAGTACCGTCTTGCTGCCAAATTATTTTGAGAATTTGTTTTGTTTTGTTTTGTTTTTACCTTTCCTTGTCACCCATTACCGAACAAAGTAATAGTTTCTCACATTGAGGAACTATTACACTTTAGATTAGATTGTTTCATTGCCTTCATCATTTGCAATTTTAATTCTATCTAAGCAAGAACCTACCAGTCTGTGGAGGGATTGCTGCTACTGCATTTACCAGGTTTCCATTATTCAATTTATAGTATCGTTTATTTTCACTTAATTATGTCTTTGATTAATTGTTTTTCCGCTTTTATGTTTAAGTTCGTAATTATGTCAAGCTAAACCGATCTTATCGGTATGTAATGAAGTAACCAAATGGATTAAATAACTCTAAGCTAAAACCAATAATTAACTCTTCTTCTGGCTTCGATTTCTTAATTTTAAACCCAACTTTTATTACGAGAGTAAAAAGGTAGCAAAGGTTAAGGTCAAGACCACGGGAGTGTGAGGCTTTACCCGGATAGCTGAAATTGAGCATTAGTTTTAAAAACAGCGGAAGCGCTTTAAAGTTAATTAGGTCTTATTAGTTTTCAAAAAGTATTTTTAACCTCATATGGGCTAGCGAGAGCAGACATATTGACTTAAGAGTATAATCCGAAGCAATAACCACGGGAGTGTGAGGTGAGGGCTTTTAAACTGGTTTTTTCTACAGATGCATAGGGTGATAAATCTTTATACGCTTAGGTTTAATTAATTCCACGTAGGTTTACTGAATTATATACCGATATCTTATTCATAACTAGTATTCCCGAATTTCAATTTCTCTTTAATTTCCCGTTTGAACTTAAAAACCAATTCTGATTAGCCTTAGATAAACATAGTAACGATAGATAACGGTGCGTTCGATTTCTAGTCTCTGTGGGATCGATAATCTTTTAAAACTACGCGATACGACTGTATACTTGCAGTTAGATTTATTTAGGCACACTAAATAAGCGGATCAAAACAAAAGTACGTGTCCAAACTTAATGGACAAGTTGTTCTATATAAAGAATAAAAAAAATAAAAATTTTAAATATTAACAAATAAAATAATAAATAAATAATAGATAAATTCAAAAGATAAAAACTATTAATTAAAACTAAAAAAAATAATTAAATAAAAGTATTATTTAACTAAAAATAAAAATAAAATCGGTTTGAAACGGAAAAACGGACCGAAATCTAAGTGCTCAGAAAAAATAAAACGAATATGTCAAAATGATCAGCGTGAAATGTACGTATTGGAAAAATACAGCGTTTGGTCAAATTTCAAAATAAATTTTATTCGCTAAAACAGCTTAAATAGTCCAGAAACGCGACCGAAAAGTGGTCGAAAAATTCAAACGAGCATGTCATCTTAAACTACGCGAAACGTAGATTAAGACCACTGACGTTTGCAGGCTCGATTTTAAAATTCTCCGTCCACTGATTTTTCGCACAGTTGACTTTTAATTTGACCGATTCGGCTGTAAATTCCAACAAATTTATTCTGGCTGTTAAATTGGGTATTAAGCGAGATGAAATGCGTGATATGCTATGCGGAGGATGCAAAGCGAAAAATGCAGAATCTTAGGGTCAAAAATTAGGGTGTGACACTAAGAAAAAAAGATCATATGTAGATGTCACTAGCCGATACCCCTTTATACATATCTTGAATTGCTTGAATATATGTAATTCAATCCCTTTATTCTTTAGTTATTTCCACAAAATCTCTCTACATTCTATCATACACTTTCTCTATGTCAATAAAAATTAAGTGCAAGTCTTGTCAGTACATTGGATTATGCTTTATCACATGTCGTAGTAGATATATTGCTTTCATGATCGTCCTCTCAAGTATAAAACCAAATTGATTCTTAATGACTTGAGTCTCTTTTCTTAGTCTTTGTTCAATCACTTTTTCCCATAACTTCATGGTATGACTCGTAAATTTAATCCCCCCTATAATTTGCATATTTTGTATATCCCCATTGTTCTTATAGATTGAAACTAGAGCATTTCTTCTCCATTCATCCGACATTTGCTTTGACGTCATAATTTCATTAAAGAGTTTGGTGAACCACTAAATACCTCTATCTCTAAAAACTTCCACGCTTCAATGTGAAGGCTGTTTGGCCAACCGCCTTATTGTTACTGAAGCCGACAGTAGTAATTATAGTTTTGGTCTTCTTCTCTAATTTCGAGATTGCTAGAGTCCAGTGAGATATCATATCCTTCATTGTATAAATTGTAGAAATATTTCTTCCACTTCATCCGTAAACACTTCACTTGGTCAAACTCTCTTGTCTTACTTTCTCTTCCCATAACAAGCTTGTATATAGATTTTTCTCTATTTTTGGTTCCTAAAGATTTGTATAATCCGTCAAAAGCTTGAGTTCTTGCTTTACTCACTTCCTTCTTGGTCTCGTTCTTACCTTTCTTATACTTTTCTCAAGTTTCTGCATTTTTACACCTAGACCATTCTTTAAAACAATCTTTTTTGCTATAACTTTACTATGAACACTTTCATTCCACCACCACGATTCTTTACCCATAAGTCCACAACCTATTGATTCTCCTGACATTTGTTAGTTAATTTTATAATCTCTTTGGCCTTTTTTTTTACATATCATTTTCACTTCTATGTGGTTGTCCAAACCCTCCATTCAAGATGTTGTGTTGGAAAATTTCTTGTTTTTCACCCTTCAAATGAAACCTGTTAATCTATGGCGCTCCCATGTTACTTCTTCTCGTTTCTCTCCACTTGATTCTTAAATCTATAACCAATACTTTATGTTGGGTAGTCAAACTCTTTTCCAGAATAACTTTACACTATAAGCAAATCTTCCTATCTGAATTCCAAATAAGAAAGAAATTTATCTGAGAATATGTCACCCCAATCTTATATGTGATAAGATGCTCATTTCTTTTCTTAAACAAGATATTAACTATATTTAGATCAAAACCATGCAAAAACTCCAAGATGAATTTACCCTTTGCACTTACCTCCCCTTAACCATACCCTCATGCACGCTCTCAAAACATCTTGGTTCGCTTCTTATATACATGTCCGTTTATAACCCCTCCTAAAAAGAGCTTCTCTCATTGGGATATATCTTGAAGTAAGCCTTCTAAATTCTCCCAAAATTTTATGTTAATGTGTTTTGCTAACCCAATCTGAGGCGCATAAGTGATGCTCCACAAGTGCACGGATTTATCGAAGTAATATAAAAGATTGTCAAACCCACAGAGATCAATGCCAACCTACTGTAATCTATCGTTGCTTTGTAAAGCTAAGGCTATGATTAAAATGGTATGAATGGAAATTTAAACGCTAATTACTAAAGGTTTAAAAATAATACTAAAACGAGGCCGAAATATGATTTCCGCGCACCTAAGGGACTTATAGAAAACGGGTACTAATTTTGACTATATGCTTATTCTGTAGAATATACCGACTTAAAGGCTCCGCCTCACGCTCTCGCGGTCTTAACTAAAGCCATATCTCTTAATCCCAAGATTTTTCTCTCGCTCGCCCTGTAACTAAGAAACACTATTTGAAAGCCAACAGTATCCTAATCAACATCTAAAGCGCTCTCGCTGTGTTTAGGATTGATGCTCAATGTCTACTATCCAGTGCGTACCTCAAACTCTCACTCTATCGGACATACCTTAATGCATTTCTCACTCTCGTGACAAAACACTATTAAGCAACCCCTCGCTCTCACGACAAAGTCACCTAAATTAAAC
This sequence comes from Lathyrus tuberosus, assembly GCA_022829125.1. Taxonomy (NCBI): domain Eukaryota; kingdom Viridiplantae; phylum Streptophyta; class Magnoliopsida; order Fabales; family Fabaceae; genus Lathyrus; species Lathyrus tuberosus. The sequence continues at coordinate 10,258,335 of JALAZF010000057.1, read as the reverse complement.
TTAGACACTGAAACCAGAATATCGAACAGTCATATTTTTATACCGATGGTTCCTACAGAGTCCCATCAGAACGACGATCTCTAATTATTTTAACTAGACATGTAATTAAACATAAACAAACTAAATATGATAAACATAATTAAGGACAACATACTTGAACGATTATAGAATACGATAACAATAATAATAAAGCGATAAATAAAGAACCTGTAAATGCGGGAAAATAATTGGAGACTTGAATTAAACGGAACTGGAAATACTTTTAATAATATGACGGCAAGATTGATGATCCAAGAGTACAACAGAAATAGAATACAAACTAATGTGACAATCCCTCAATGTGAGTTACTGTCACTTTTACAAGTGAATATATGCCTAAGACTACGAAACAAATTTGACGGCACTTCCGCGCAAACTTGGATACAAAGGCAGACCTACAAGGGTCTATATATAGAGGAAAAATGGCTCCAAGAAGGTCTGGCACGAATTTGAATTCAAACAAAGCAAAACTGTCAAACTGCCTCTGCAAAACTGCTCCCGCGCATAATGGCGACCACCGTATGCCCAATGGCGACCGCCATTAGTTCAAAAGGTGATTTCCTCCTTTTTTGGAACATGGCGAACGCCTTTCTCCTCTGTAGGGGCAAATGGCGAGCGCCATTCAGTTGGGGAGGCCAAAACTTACATTTTTGCTGTTTTTCTTCATTCTTCAGCTCTGTTTTCACTCTTTTTTCCATACTTGCCGATTAAACACCTGTCGACATAAAAACAAAGGAAAACATAATAAATCAAAGCAAATAGTATGAAAGACTCGATAAAATGGTACTAAAAGTGCGCGTAATGAGTCGGAAAATACAATACGAATTCGAGTTATCAAACTCCCCCACACTTAAACCATTGCTTGTCCTCAAGCAATCAACCAACATGGTAAAAAGAAAATAAGCACGGTTCGAAAAATAGACACAACGAGACTCTAATCATACGTGGCTGCTAGGCTAATGTTTGATCGATAGGTACTAAATAGTGAAAACAAGGATATCGTAACGACACATTTCCACATTTGCGGACAAAGACTCCCTTCCTATGCAATACCAATTCAAATCATGACATTATAACTCGACATACATCCTTCATCCTATTTCACCTCTTTTTCATTCTCGCGCAATAACATTAAGCCCGTTATCCTTTGTACTTACATGGTAAGCAAACCTGTTTGTGTTATACGATCTCGACATTCACTATTTTTTTCTTTTTTTTTTACACATTATGTTTTCTTTTGCTTACGAATTTCAAGAGTCCGAACCTTTAGGCTAAATGGTGGGTGAGGACCACCTAACTTAGCGGGAACATGTCTTTCATTCGTTTTTTCTATAAAAATCACATTATTCAAATTTTTGAGATCAACACATATTTGCATCGGTTCGTTACTTAGTTTGTACAATAGGATGGTGCTGATTGCTAGTATAAACTAATCAAGAGGCTACTTCTAAGAAACTAGGCATAAGGTCTTGGCATAATGTCTATTTAAATCAATATCACATACTTAGGGAATCTAAAGTGTAGGAACGGTACCGATATTTACAAAACTTTCCCAAGTCTATTTAACATAGCCTAAACAACCTCTATACTTTCAGAGTGTCGTACCATGAATCGAAACAAAAAATAGTTGGAGGTTAATTTTTTTTTTAAATTTCGGGGAAATTGAATAACAAGCGAAAACCACGCATAAAGACTCGACAGCTCATGCAAAGATTCAATAAAACATTAAAAATAGATAAAATTCCTAAAAGCATGAAATAAACTAAAAAACAATAAATCAAAAAAGCAATAAATATAAAGAGGTAGAGTTCCTCCCCCACACTTAAACCAAACATTGTCCTCAATATTTTGATAAAAGGTGGAAAAACGAAAGACAGAACCTGTGTGAATGCTACTGCTTGCCACCATGGCCAAATCTACTCTGATCCTGCTCCTTTTGTCCCTGTCTTCACTGACCACTTCAACTTTGGCGTATGGCATTTTAAGATTCCTTCGTTTGTGTAATTCTTGAACCAGCTCATCATATTGCCCGCTTCCAGAGGAAGTACCTGCAAAAAGTATTAGAAAAATATGGTGCGGTGTGTGCAGGTGGGACATGACCATGCAAAGAACGAGGAAGAGGTGAGTTACTGACGGGAGAGACATGCTCTCTCCTATCATACTCATCATCGGTGTCACCACCAGCAGCGACATTCATAGGAATGTCCGTGGGCACCAGCTCATCTCTAGGATCGAGAATTTTTGCCTAGATGTAGCTAAGACATGACAAGCAATACATTTCTTTATTATCTGTAAATTCAAACAAACAAACATAACAACTTAAAGTAAAAAACCCCGTGGGTTACCTCCCACGCAGCACTTTATTTAACGTCGATAGCTCGACGGCTAATAATCTTCGGTTTCCATGGCCATTTATCAAGCCATCTCACATATCCCTCACCTTTTCTTTTCTTCCTTCTGTGGGGTGGTTCATTCTTTTGACCTTGTGGTGGTGGTTTTGGATCTATCCTAAGTATCAGTTTTTCAAGTTTGGGCTTAGTTACTTCATCCACTACCTCAAAGTCTAACCTTACCCTCTTAACAGTAATGATATCCCTAGTTTCATGGTCCTCAAATTTTCTCTTTTTATGCAGGACCTCAGAAAAAGGTGTATCGGTGTGGATATTTTCCAATACCTCCACATATGTTTTGGATTTGGAGTCTACCTTAACGTCTAAAAACCTTTGTAGGAAAGAAATTGATGGGGTATAGGAAAGTGGAATGATAATAGATGCTTCCTTCTCTACCTCTTCGACAACCTCCCTTTCGGGTGGCGTCGGTGGATTTTTCTCAATCTCTACGCTTTTCTCACCATAACTCTCCTCAAATTCATTATCACTTTCCCTAGAATTTTCTGTTTGTTCTTCACTACTGGTTGTTACAACATCCACATGTCTCTCAAGGAAGTGTCCTATAGGTGTTTGTGCAAGCAAGGAGATTTGAGTCTCCAATGCCTCAGTGTGAGTTATGAGGGACTCGACCACAGTGGTCATCTGCCTAAAGGTTTCATAAGTATCGAGATGTTATTTTCTAAACTCTTCATTATGGAGAGTTTGTGTCTCCACAAAGCGCTCCATCATAGATTCTAGCCTAGAATTAGTTGTTGTTTCAATGAAATCCTCCATTAATTTTTCGAGGTTGGAATTATGGGATTCTTGTGATTCCTCAAAGTATTGGGAGTGGTAATCATAGAGGAAATTTGGTCGAGAGTAAGTGAGCGTCGCATTGAAATCCTCTATCAATAATTCAAGGTCGGGATTATGGGATTCTTGCGGTTCCTCAAAATATTGGGAATGGTAGCTGTAAAGGAAATCTGGGTGATACATAGTTTTGCTTTTTTTTTTGTATTTTTTTTTTGTTTTTTTCAACAAGAGTGCCTTAGTCTATACGGTGCAACAATGGAATCACAATATTGATCGTTGGTCCCCGGCAACAGCGCCAAAAACTTGATGCTCCGCAAGTGCACGGATTTATCGAAGTAATATAAAAGATTGTCGAACCCACAAAGACCAATGTCAACCTACTGTAATCTATCGTTGCTCTGTAAATCTAAGGCTATGATTAAAATGGTACGAATGGAAATATAAACGGTAATTACTAAAGGTTTAAAAATAATACTAAAACGAGGCTGAAATATGATTTCCGCGCACCTAAGGGACTTATAGAAAACGGGTACTGATTTTGACTATATGCCTATTATGTAGAATATACCGACTTAAAGGCTCCTCCTCACGCTCTCGCGGTATTAACTAAGGCCATATCTCTTAATCCCAAGATTTTGCTCTCGCTCGCCCGGTAACTAAGAAACACTATTTGAAAGCCAACAGTATCCTAATCAACATCTAAAGCGCTCTCGCTGTGTTTAGGATCGATGCTCAGTGTCTACTATCCAGTGCGTACCTCAAACTCCCGTTCTATCGGACACACCTTAATGCATTTCTCACTCTCGTGACAAAACACTGTTAAACAACCCCTCGCTCTCACGACAAAGTCACCTAAATTAAACTTAGACACTGAAACCAGAATATCGAACAGTCATATTTTCATACCGATGGTTCCTACAGAGTCCCGTCGGAACGAAGGTCCTCATACGACGGTCTCTAATTATTTTAACTAGACATGTAATTAAACATAAACAAACTAAACATGATAAACATAATTAAGGACAACATACTTGAACGATTATAGAATACGATAACAATAATAATAAAGCGATAAATAAAGAACCTGTAAATGCGGGAAAATAATTGGAGACTTGAATTAAACGGAACTGGAAATACTTTTAATAATATGACGGCAAGATTGATGATCCAAGAGTACAACAGAAATAGAATACAAACTAATGTGACAATCCCTCAATGTGAGTTACTGTCACTTTTACAAGTGAATATATGCCTAAGACTACGAAACAAATTTGACAGCGCTTCCGCGCAAACTTGGATACAAATGCAAACCTACAAGGGTCTATATATAGAGGAAAAATGGCTCCAAGAAGGCCTGACACGAATTTGAATTCAAACAAAGCAAAACTGTCAAACTGTCTCTGCAAAACTGCTCCCGCGCATAATGGCGACCACCGTATGCCTAATGGCGACCGCCATTAGTTTAAAAGGTGATTTCTCTCCTTTTTTGGGACATGGCGAACGCCTTTCTCCTCTGTAGGGGCAAATGGCGAGCGCCATTCAGTTAAGGAGGCCAAAACTTGCATTTTTGCTATTTTTCGTCATTCTTCAGCTCTGTTTTCACTCTTTTTTCCATACTTGCCGATTAAACACCTGTCGACATAAAAACAAAGGAAAACATAATAAATCAAAGCAAATAGTATGAAAGACTCGATAAAATGGTACTAAAAGTGCGCATAATGAGTCGGAAAATACGATACGAATTCGAGTTATCAATAAGCACTAATAACATTAAATGTAGCTTGTTCCACTACAAATTTCAAGACTACGATTCGATCTCCTACCATTTTCACTTCCACAATATCCTTCTTCAACTCATTGTCCACAATAATCCCCAACCCCATTTCTCTATCTAACTTTTTCGGTGTACTAAAGTTTAAATTCAGAATTGTCTAATTTTTTTGTCTTTTCACTTGTCTATTTAGTTTTTTATAGCACATAAAATTGATCTTCCTCCTAACCATAATATCTACTATTTCCATAAAATTTTCAATAAGTATGCTTATATTCCCTGATACAAAACTAACCATACTTTCATCAACTAATTTCTTTACCCATACTTATTCACCAAATGTACAATTACATATTTTTGTACATTTAGGCGGCGATGCAACAATTCTTACTCTTTTGATAATGTACTTAATCATACAACATGTTTCTTATAGATATCACTCTTACATTTAGGTCCCCACATGTTAAAATTAAAAATAAAAATAAAACTAATGATAAAGTACTATATATATTGAATATTGAAAGTAACTTTTATAAATAAAACCTTACTTTTATATATTTATTTATTTTACCAAAAAAAAATATAAATTCAATATTCTAAAGAATAATGTAGTCTTGGCCGGGTTAGTGTATTTCTTTTTGCTATATAAACGAAGGTTCTAGTCCTATTTTCAACCCCCACTCTGCACCTTTTTCACCTTCTTGATCCATCCATGGCTTCTCAATCTCAAACTAAACTCACCGTTTCAACATCACCCAAAAGCGACAGTGGAATCGGCGATCCAATCCCCAAAGGACAGCAGTGTCTTTGTTCTCCAACCACACACGAAGGATCTTTCCGGTGTCGTTTTCATCGATCAGGGACATTTTCGTCATCTACTCCTCCATCCTGGATCAAAAGGACCAAATCTATGCCTCCTAATCACAAAGCTGTTGTTAATGTTTCTGTTTCCGTTTCTGTTTCTCCACAGTGAGTGAGTGGTGTTCTGTGTCTATGCTTATGATTAAGTTATGGATCATTAACTACTTTAAGCTTTGATTAAATCTTCATTATTATGTAAGGCTTTTTATTAAGCCTCTTGGAGTTTGATTAATTACATATATGTATATTATTATATTGCATATATATAATTATCTATTTTCTATATTTTTCATCTTTTATGCTTTCATAGTATACTGATTTAACACTTCAGTAGTTTAGGAAACATGAAATTAAGCTAATTCTGTTTTGAGGTCAAGATTTTTTTTTCTAAATTCTTCTAAAGATGACTATGATTTTGATCTGTGATCTCTGCCCAGGCTCCAGATTTGGTTGTACAAAGCAGGATTTCCATTTTTATGTTAAAAAAAAAAACCTTTTTACATATTATTTAGAATATTCAAATGATTTATGAAATATTTCTTTTAATTAAAGATAAAAGGTTCTACACAATCATCTAAGAGATTAATTAAAATATACTGTTAGTGTAAAATTATTTTATACAATCATTCAATTAGAATTAATTATTTTAACACATATTTATGAAATTAAAAATAAAACATATTACATTATAAATAAATCATTTTAATAATTACTTCTTCCTTCTTTCTCTCTTCTCAAGTGTCAAAATAACTAATTTTAATTGGATGATAGTGTAAAATAATTTTACACTGACAGTATATTCTAATTAATCTCTTAAATTTAAAGATACAAAAATATTCACTTTTTTTTTCTCTTTTAATTATTAGTTTTAACGACTAAATTTAAAGAAAATATGAATCTTGTACTAATCTAGAACTAAAACAAAACAATAAATGCTAAAAGTCAAAGTTTGTATTTTTTATTTATTTTATAAATCAAATATCTAGAGGGGAGAGATCTTGATATTTTAGAAATATATTCAAATATTTTTTTGCCGATGTAATTTTTATCTTGTATATGTATATCCCTTGTATGTTTTTTTTTAATAGTGTGTTATAATTTTAAATATTTTTTAATTTTTGATATATTTTATATTGAATTGACTTGTTTTAGTTGTTGATATATATATATATATATATATATATATAATCGTACCTGATCAAAAAAATATCGGTGGCCAGCAATACGTCGTGAGCTCCGTTACTTCGGTGGTGGTGAGAAGGTGGGGGTGTACCTGCAAGGTACTCCGATGCTAAAGTCAGAGACGGAGTGAGCTGAGGTATTCGTATACCAGGGTCATCCAGCACTGACTGTCTCCAATGGCATGCACGTCAGCCGTGGGGATGGGTTTCTCGATGCTCGGACGTGGAAGCACTTCTTGAATTACGGACTTGTTCCTGCCCTTTTTTCTTTGTGCTCGCGAGCTTCGATAGAACGTCTACCCGAATATTGTGTTCGCGCGGGACGTGTTTCACTTCCGCCGAGGTGAACTTTTTCATCATTTCTTTCACTAGAGCCAAGTATTCGATGAGGTTGTCAAGCGGAACTTTCTTTTCAAAATCGAAATACGTTCGCCACATGGACATAACATTCGCTCGAGTCTTGAGCTCAAATTTGTTGAACACAATGTTCCCTTCGTTGTTGACAGAAGGTGAACGGTACTCGAGCTTCACAACTCTTCGTTTGTCTCCGTAAGATAAGATATAATGGATTTCGTCAATGATATCGACGAGGGGGGCGAGATCGGTGAGCTTAAACGTCATTCCGGGTGTAGAGCGGACGGAGTAGGAGATACTTGTGACATACCAACGAATGTTTATATCAATCATTTGAGACATTTTGAGTTTGTGTGAAGTATAACACAAAAACAAGTAAATTTATATAAGACCTAGTTCAATATTGACCACTCATTGACTGTCATTCTTATTCCGGATATATATCTCTGCAATATTCACTGAACTGATTAATTTTCATGTTTTCTCCAAACCGTTCCGGAGATATATCTTCGGAATAAAACTTTACCAAATGCATAGGATGCCACTCAGAATGGTCTTCTTTGAGTGTAAAAAGTGTTGGGTCATGAGGAAGAGCATCAATATTGGGCCAAGAGTAACACAAGTGAGAGAGACACCACATATCCACCTAAAACCTTAAGGTGATAGGTTTGTGGGTTCTCCTACTTATAAATGTTCAACTCTCCACATTTATAACTAATGTGGGACTCCAACTCACACTTGACATATTATTCTCAACACTGCCCTGTCGCACTTCGAAAAAATCGCTTAATCGAAGACACGACCCTTCGCGCGAAAGGCGCGGAAAACGGTTCGACAGAGTCGCCACCGAACTTTATTTATCCCAAAAGAGGGAAAGGAAAATATCGAGAAAACCTTTAAGGGAGGTAGATAAGAACATGGTCGTCGCAACCACATTCCGGGTTTGGGAGTCGGTTACGTGAGGGGAAGGTACGTGCACCCCCTCACGTCCGTTGTACTCAACGGGAACCTCTTAATTCGAATCGCGATGCTCGTTAGCTAAGTTTGTCTATTTTCTTCTCTATGATAAATGCGGAAATGTAAAGATAGAAGGAAAAGATACTAGGGGGAAATGGGTGGTTTAAGGATAGGGTGCTCGGCAAGATCATCGCGACCTCGGGCCTACGTATGCTCATTCGGACGAGAATGAGAAATCAGAGCAATCGTAGTTCGACTACGGGGTTTGACAGAAAAAGATAGTAGCGTGCTCGCCAAGATCATCGCAATCTTGTGCCTACGTATCTTTATTCGGACGAGAATAAAGAATCAGAGCAGTCGTAGTTCGTGGTACGCCCACGAAACAAGGGAGTTGATTGATTTTAAAGAGAGGCGCCAATTGCTTACACACGAGTAAGAGAACTCGCACCTAAACAATCGAAGGAAGATCAAAGACTTGAACCCCCATTTTTCACCTTGAAGAGTTTCAATAGTTATTAATCGTTTTGAGGTTTATTGTGAAAATCCGCTTGATGTTGGATCAAGGGTTTATTGTATGCGCTTGGTTGATTTGAAAAGAATCGATCTAATTTTAAATAATAGAGGCGCCAATTGCTCACACACGAGTAAGAGAACTCACACCCAAACAATCGAAGGAAGATCAAATACTTGAACCCCCATTTTTCACCTTAAAAGAGTTGCGATAGTTGTTAGTTGTTTTTAAAGTTTGATTAAGAAAATCTGCTTGACGTTGGATCAAGGGTTTATTGGTTATGAAAAGAGTTTGGTTTGAAAAAGAGTTTGGTTAGAGGTTGATTTGAAAATGGCTCGACGACGAATCGAGGATTTGTTTGAAAAGGTGTTTGTTTGAAAATGGGCTTGACAACGAATTGAGAAATTGGTTGAAAACGGGTGTGTTTGAAAATGGCTCGACGACGAATCGAGAATTAGTTTGAAAATGGGTTGTCTATGCTAGTCCCTAGGGGTGCTCCTAGTAAACAAACCACAATCAAAAGAAAATTAAATGCGTACATCGGAATGGGGAAGGGGTACATGTAAATTACAAGGGATGACATGAAATAAAGGGTTTCATTGTAAGGTAGCCCAAGAGAAAGCCGTGTGTGTGCGAAGTGTCCTAAACTAAACCTTGAGCAAGAGTCGCCAAGCAAATAATCATAACCAACAGTCCATCAATTAGTTTTTTAGGTTTCGATAATTGTTAGTGTTTTTTTATTAAAAGTGAACAAAGAAAGTGGTTAGATAAATAAATATGGATATGAATAATATGAATATGAGCAAGGTAAAAAAGACAAGAGATAATATTGACATAAAAATAAAGTTGGTCTCGTCTTAATTGGAATTTAATCGAGAAATCGATAATCAACGATTTTTGACTTTCATTGACCAAAAGTGAAAATAAAAGAATATAAATCGAAATAAAAATCGAAAAACTAAGAAAGGTCTCATCTTTACTAAGGTTTTAAATCGAAAAATCGATAAACTTTAGTATTTGATTTTCATTGACCCAAAAATGAATAAAAATGAAATAAAAATAATAGGAATAAAATTGAAAATGTAAGAAAAAGAATAAAGGTCTCACCTTTATCAAGATTTAAAATAAAAAATCGATAAATCCTTGATATTTGGTTTTCATTGACCAACAAAAATAAAGAAATGAGCCTCATACATATCAAGACTTTTTAGTCATTTTGCATAAATCCGCTAAGTCATGATTTTGTAATATCATTGGCCCTAAAAATCGAAATAAAAATTGTAAGCGAAAAATAAAAATCAAAACAAAATTCGAAAGAAAAAGTTATGAATTCAAGAAATAACATGATAAATTGAAACTAAAAATTCAAAGTGCTCCTAAAATAAAAACTAGAGAAACAAAATTAAGAAATAAATGGAAAATAAAATAAAAATAGTATGAAATAATAAAAGGGGGGTGATGAAACATGTTTTTTGTCTTTTTGAATTTTTATCTTATCTTTTAAACATCATTCATAATAAAACCAAACAAAAATTATAGGATATTACAATACTTTTTCCAGAAAAATATTAACATGCTAATGGACTTGATAATAGCATAGATAAATGATCATGGTACTTTGAAAACGGAGAAATAAAAGAGGTGAATGTTACCTAGTGGAGACGGTCCACTGCCTCTTCAATGGCACGAGTTATGGAAAAATGAAGACAAGCCTTCTCTCCAGAAAATTTGCAAGAATAATTGAGGGAGAAAAATAAGAGAGTATTCAGCCTTTGTGTGGGGTGAATCTGGTGTGTCAAATGAGAGAAAGAGAGATCTTATTTATAGTGTGAATAAAGTGGGAGTGTTGATGTGGCAATCCATGTGACTTTATGAGAATGATTCTTGGCCATTGATGAGTGAAGTGTGAGAATGATTTTTGGTCATTGATAAATCCAAGTTGGCAATCCATGTGAAGTGTTTAGAATGATTGAGTGGTCCCCACTTACCACGAAGATAAACAAAATAAAAGTAATAATAATAATAAAGCTTAGTAATAATAAAACTAATAATAATAAAACTAATAATGATAATAAAACTAATAATAATAAAATTAATAATAATAATAAAAAAGATATAATAATAATAAAACTAAAAATAATAAAAAAGATAATTGAAAATAGTTAGTGAAAAAAAAAGAAATAAAATAAATTAAATTCTAACAAAAAAATGCATGATTATTGATATGCTTACTAAAATGCGAAAACAGAGACCAATGAAAAGGATATACAAACGATCAGAATATCAGAGACCAATGAAATGGATATTGGAATTGGTTAACAAATGGATATTATGAAAATTAATAAAAATGGATTTTAAAAATTGAAAATGGATAAATGATAAAAAAAGGTTAAAATATAGATATGACTTAAACTGAAAATGGATAAAAATAAAAGAGGGATGAAGTTGAAGACAACATTTTCTTTTGGATTTTAGTGGGTGGATGTACAGATGAAAGATACACAGGTAGGACAAATTTGGGGTATGACATATTTCATTAGTTATTTATTTTTTTAATGACTAGCTCTTCTTTTGTGGAAGTTAGTTTTAGCTTATATATCCATTTGGAATTGGTTAACAAATGGATATTATGAAAATTAGTAAAAATGGATTTTAAAAATTGGAAATGGATAAAGGATAAAAAAAGGTTAAAATATAGATATGACTTAAACTGAAAATGGATAAAAATAAAAGAGGAATGAAGTTGAAGACAACATATTTTTTTTTTTGGATTTTAGTGGGTGGATGTACAGATGAAAGATACACAGGTAGGACAAATTTGGGGTATGACATATTTCATTAGTTATTTATTTTTTAATGACTAGCTCTTCTTTTGTGGAAGTTAGTTTTAGCTTATATATAGATAATCAATCTCTGATAATGTAATTCAAATCCAAGTTGTTTAGTTTCATCTTCATTTGATTTGTATTTGAGTTTGGGCTAGTGTATATAAACTAAAATTTAGATACAATTAAAAAAGGAAGAGAAATTGAGTTTGTTGAGATTGAAAAATTCTATTACAATTAGTTACGTTATTTTTCCTCTCTCTCGCTCTGCAATTCTTTTAATCTTCATCATCATCTTCTTCTTCTTCTTGTGCATCAATGGAGTTTCATTATTAACTCCAACAAATGGTATTCAGAGCTCTGATTCTATTCATAGGGAAGCTCGAGTGTACATGAGGTGTGTGATTGATTTTGTTCCTCAAATTCACATTGAATTGAATATCGAAATCGAAGAGAATCACAATCTTGATTCTCAGGGATTGGGAAACACGAGTGTTGGTAGAACTTAGCGATTTGCACAAGAATGAAGATGAATGGCGGAAATGGTAGCTTGAATATAAAGCTTCGAGTATTTGACAGAAAGAACTGGAATCGGTGGTCGATTCAGATAGGTGTGATGTTTGACGCTCAAAATGTGCTTGAGCTAGTTAATGATGGTTACACGCCGGTTGTAGAAAATGCAACGCAATCACAAAGAAATGTGTAACGTGAAATGGGGAAGAAGGGTTAAAAAGAATTGTTCTATATCCATCAGTGTATGAATACGAAGATGTTTGAGAAGATTGTCGACTCGAAGACGGTGAAGGCGGCGTGAGATACACTTGTGAGATGCTATGGTGGCTACACACCAGTGAAGAAAATAAAGTTGCAGTCCCCATGCAAGCAATACAAGATTCTCAACATGAAGAACAATGAGAAGATGTCGTATTATATCTCCATAGTGATTGCGGTCATGAATGAGATGATGTTTTTTGGAGAAACGCTCTCTAAATAAGTAATTATTGAAAGGTACTAAGATAACTTACTCCTCAGTATGATTACATAGTTATAGCCATAGAACACTCGAAAGACACCAACACTATGAGAATTAATGAGCTGCAGAGTAGTTTAGAGGCACAAGAGTTGCGTCTGACTGAAAGAAACTCTGAAAGGGAAACAAAACCAGTTCTGAAAGCTTCTTTTGTCAATAAGAACAAAAAGCCAGCATGGCTAGAGAACAAGAAAAAGATTAGTGGTGGTGCTCAGAAGTCATAACTCTCCAATCAATATGAGAAGAAATATAGTAAATTTTAGAAGGGGAAGCAGAAGTTTCATAAGAGAAAGGTTCAGTTCTACAACTGTAACATGTTTGGCCATTTTACGGCTGATTTTTGGTCAAACAAGGAAAGAAATGGTGAAAAAGCCAACATAGCCAGAGGAGATTCTGAGGATGAACTTATGCTATTGATGGAATCTGAGAATGAACGTGTAAAAATGGTGGACTGGTGGTATATGGACACCGACTACTCAAATCACCTGACTGGAAACAAGCAATGGCTGGTTGATTTTTACTATGGTAGAAAGACCAATATCAGATGTGTTGATGATGAGTATCTAAATGTTGGAGGAATGGGAAATGTCAATGTAAAACCGAAGAATGGAAAAACTGTACTAATCAATGATGTATGGTATATTCCTGGTATGAATAGAAATCTGATGAGTGTAGGTCATTTACTTGAAAAAGGGTTTTCAGTAACCATGAAGGACAGTTTCTTGAATTCGTATGATTGTGACCATAAGTTGATTATGTAATCTACACTGGGAAGAAACGATACATTCAAGGTGAATGTTGAAACAATACACACTCAATGCCTTAGTACAACTAGTGTTGTAAAGGAAAGTGAGTCGTGGCATAAGAGATTGGGACATCAAAACTTCAGAAGTTTAGGGCATCTTAGTTTAAAAAGTCTGGTACATGGAATTCCAAAGATTGTGGCACCAGAGAAATCATGTGATATAATGATAAGATGCAAGCAACCAAGATTGCCATTCTCATCAGAAATACCTCCAAGAGCAACCCATGCTTTAGGTGTGGTGCATTCTGATGTATGTGGTCCATTAAAGGTACCTTCACTTTGAGGAAATAAGCACTTTGTGTCATTTGTAGATGAGTTCACACGAATGACATGGGTAACACTCATAAAGTTCAAACATGAGGTGTTTTTTGAGTTCAAGAAGTTAAAAAAATGAAGGCTGAAAATCAAAGTTGAAAAAGGTTGAAGATCCTCAGAATCGATGGTAGAGGTGAGTTAAATTCAATAGAGTTTAAGAAGTTATATGAGGAGCATGGAATTTAGCATGAGGTGACTGCTCCATACACTCCACAACACAATGGTCTTATTGAAAAAAGAAATAGAACTCTGCTTGACATGACAAGAAGCATGCTAAAAGAAAAGAATCTACCTCATACATTGTGGGGTGAAGCAATTGCCATGTCAACATATGTGCTCAACAGATTTCCAACAAAGAAGTTAAAGGAAGTAATTCCTCTATAGAAGTGGACTGGAAGAAAAAAGTGTGAGCCATTTCAAGTTGTTTGGTTCTGTATGTTACAAACATGTACCAAATGCTACTATAAGGAAATTGGATGACAGAAGCCAAATAATGTGGCTTATAGGTTACCACTGTACAAGTGCTTATAACTTGTAAGCCCTACTACCCAGTCACCAACAGAATTGTTGTCAGCTGAGATGTTGTGGTATTTGGATTGAACTCTAGTGTCGACAAGGGTAGCTTCATGGTTCGACATGATTTGTGCATGCTGTAGTCGAAGTCTATTCAAGTATGCTGTCGAAATATGTTAACTTTATGTTTAAGTTAGCATGTCGAATTGGGCCTTGCTTGTAATCCTAATTGTTAAGTTAGCTTGTAGCCTAAGTTAGCTTAGTAGTCTATAAATAGACTAGTTCTCTCAGGGTGTTGAGAGAGGTTAATTGTTGGTTTAACTTGTAATATTTGAATCCTTATTGAGTAAGTGAATAGTAAAACTATTTTAACCAATTCTTATTCTTATTCTTCTTTCTTCTCTATCTTATGTAAAACCTAATAGGGTTTCTTATGTTTGTTCAAGAAACTCAATCTTTTTCTCGTATTTTGATTTGTTCTTGATGACATCAATTCACAACAAACCGGTGTGGTGAGCGTGGAGGAGAAGATGTCGTCAACAAATAATAAGATTGAGAAATTCACCGGTGTGAATGATTTCGGTTTGTGGCACGTGAAGATGCAAGCCCTTCTTGTTCAATAGGGTTTGTTATAAGCGTTAAAAGGATCGGAGAAGATGGACGCTATCTTATTGAAGAAGATAAAGACAACGATGGTATTGAACCTTGGTGATAAGGTTCTCCGGCAGGTTTTAAAGGAGAAAACTGCAGCTGATGTATGGACGAAACTTGAAGGTTTATACATGACAAAATCGTTGGTTAATCGTCTCTACCTAAAGTAAGCTTTGTATTCATTCAAGATGAGTGAAGACAAAGCCTTGGCTGAGCAGCTGGACATGTTCAATAAGTTGATTCTTGATCTTTAAAATATCGAGGTCAAGATTGATGATGAAGATCAAGCGTTGCTGTTGTTGTGCTCTTTACCTAAGTCTTACGCTTACTTAAAAGAAACTCTCTTATATGGAAGAAATTTATTGACCTTTGAAGATGTTCAATCTGCCCTATACTCTAAGGATTTGAACAAACTAAAGGAGTATAAGCCATCTTCTGTTGGTGAAGGTTTGTTTGTTAAGAGGAAATTCTTGAAGAAAGATGGTAGGTTTGAGAAGAAGAAGGGTAAAGTTCTACAGAATTCTTATGGTGGTAATGCTCCTACTATTAAGTGTTATTATTGTAAGAAGGAGGGTCATACAAGAAAAGTATGCCCTGATCGACTGAACAATCAAGGTGGAAAGGATAATGGTAATGCAACCATTGTGCAAGATGGTTATAAATCATCTGATGTCCTGGTAGTTTCAAGAAACGACTCTACCAAGGAGTGGATTATAGATTCAGGGTGACACATGACTCCAAACAAACGCGTGTTTAAGGAATTGTGTGATCAAGATGGCAGATCAGTGCTGCTGGAAAACAACAAAGCTTACAAAATTGCAGGTATTGGATTTGTGTGATTCAAGCTCCATGATGAGTCAATAAGGCTATTGATTGATGTTAGGTATGTACCTGATCTTAAGATAAATTTGATTTCTCTTGGTGAATTCGACAAGAAAGGATATGTTTTCAAAGGAGAGCAAAGTATCCTAAGAGTAATGAATTCGTGAAGAAACAAGGCTTGTATACCCTTGAGGTTGAGGTTGTAAGTGGTTTAGCAAATGTGGCATCCACAAAACCTGTGTTGAAGACTGAGCTATGGCACAAGAGAATTTTGCATGTTAGTGAAAGAGGCTTGGTCGAATTGTCAAAACAAAATCTTTTGGGTGGTGATAAGGTCGAAAAACTGGAGTTTTGTGAACCTTGTGTATTTGGTAATCCTGTAGAATGAAGTTTAACAAAGATAAACAAATAACACATGGATCCTTTGATTACATTCATGCTGATCTTTGGGGACCTACAAGGAATCCTTCACACTCATGTGCAAAGTATTTTCTATCCATAGTTGATAATTAGTCTAAAATGTTATGGGTATTCATCCTGAAAGTTATGGATATTCATCCATAACACTAACGATGAAACTTTTGAAAATTTCAAAAGCTGGAAGACTCTAGTCGAAAAACAAACTAGAAGGAAGGTCAAGAGGCTAAAGACCGGCAATGGCCTTGAATTTTGCAATGAGGCTTTCGACAGCTATTGTGTTGCGTCTGGTATTACAAGACACAGAACTACTGTAGGGACTCCCCAACAAAATGGTTTGGCTGTGTGTTTTAATCAAACCATTCTAGAAAGGGTGATGTGCATGTTGGTAAGTGTATGGTTAAAGAAGGTGTTTTATGCAAAAGTTGTTATAACTGCAGCATATCTGATAAATAGGTGTCCCTCGACAACCTTGGGAATGAAGACACCTAAAAAATTCTGGTTGAGACATCCAACTAGTCTCGACAGACTTAGAGTATTTGGTTGTTTAGCCTATGCTCATATTAGGCAAGACAAGGTCGAACCTAGAGCTGTGAGATGTATGTTCCTTGGATACCCAGAAAGCGTTAAAGCTTATAGGATGTGGTTCCTAGAGCCAGATCACAGGAGGTGTATCATATATCGAGATGTAGTTTTCAATGAAGCTGAGGCGGCTTTCAAGAAAACTGATGACATTGGTCGAAGTTCGAAGATCTCTAAAGAAGAGTTGGAACAAGAAGAGATTCATGTTGAGGTGAAGCATAATGATGATGAATTGCATGACTCGGATGAAGTCGAAGAAGATGCTTAAGTTGTTGTCAAAGCTAAGGAGGCTGATAATGACTACCTGCTAGCAAAAGACAGGTCGAGAAGAGTCATTAAGCCACCTCAGAGACTATAAGGAAGTGAATTTATGGATGAAGAACCTGTAGAAGCAAGCTTCACTCACATTGAGTTTTGATGAAGACAACACAACAAGCTCTCTACAAAGATAATATGCAAAAAGAAAGAGAATCAAGCTACATGAAGTACAAGAAGTTCAAGTTCAAGAAGATATCCTAAGTACTATCAAGTTGAATCAATTAGCTTCAAGTGTTCAAGTATCATGAAGATCAAAGGTTGAACAAAGGTATATCAATATCATTTAAAATGCTTATACAAGTGTTCAAAAGTGTCTCAAGCATATAATATATATTGATAAAATAGTTCTCAAAATATTTCTTTAATTGGAAAAATTATTTTTTATTTTTGAACCATATTAAATCACTTTCAAATATAATCTATTGACTTGGGTAAATCAATAGATATTGTATAAAATTGGTTCAAATACTTAGACAAATTTTTTAATTATTTAATTTATTTAAACATTCAGTTTTTGGTAAATTATGGCGTTTTTAACTGTCGTAACAGCACCAGAAACCGCCATAATTCACACCGTTCTGAACCAGTATTTTAAATTTTAAATTTCAAAATTATTTGGTAAATTGTGGCGTTTTGAAACGACGTAACAGACCAAACAACCGCCACAATTTACAACGTACTGAAACAGTGTTTTTTATTTAAAATTGAAAAATGTTTTGTTTGAATGCATCTTTTCATGGCATCTCTTACATCATTTGTCTTATTAAATTCAGAATTTTTCTAACCATTTCCATGACTTTTGAATGGTTGCTTTCATCAATATAAATACATGTCATTTTCAGATTAAAACTTACCTCCTAGAAATTTCATAATAAAAAATCCACTCATTCTTTTCATCTTTCAGTTATTCTTCAAGTGTTCATTCAAACATATTTTTTGAGAGAAACCTTTGCATAAATTTCACACATTATCATTGTTTCATCTCATTTTATTCAAGAACACTTGTATATTTCATTTGAGTGATATTTATTTCAAGGAGAAGATCGATCGTGAAGATTGATAGCATCATATTCTCAAGACATTAAATTTATATCAAGATTATCTTTTGTATTACCATGTTGTCCAGGATTGTTGGAAACAAGTGAGTGTTTTGAAGAGGATTGTTCTTCATACACTTAGTTACCTATAGGTTAGATAGTAAGCATCACTATTGGTGTGATTAGGCTGTACAATAATTCTAAACTATAGTGAACTCTCTTTCGTGTTGAAGGAGGAGTGGAGTACTCTCGGGCTGTGAGGGGAACCACTATAATTCTCTTGTGTCATTTTTCCTTTCCGCATTTTACTTTCCAGCACTTATCATAAAACGGAAAAATAACCAAGAACCGGTAAAAAGATCAAAGAAATTTTTAAGAACCTAATTCACCCCCCCCCCCCCCTCTTAGGCGCATTCACATTTACAGAACCTAGAGACTATAAGGAAGTTATGAGGATTCAAGACAAGACTGAATGGCCGAAAGCCATAGATGATGAGATGAAATCTCTTCGTGATAATAACACTTGGGAGTTGATCGAAAAACCTGCAGGGACCAGGTTAGTAAACTGTAAGTAGATCTTCAAGGTTAAGGAAGGAATGTAATGAGTGATGTCGAAGCATTTTAAGGCAAGGTTGGTTGCTATGGGTTCACTCAGAAAGAAGGTATCGACTTCAATGATGTGTTCTCACCTATTGTAAAACATAGATCCATTAGAATGTTATTAGCCATGGTGACGAAGTTTGACCTAGAACTTGAGCAGATGGATGTAAAGACAACCTTCATGTATGGTGATCTAGATGAAACAATCCTGATCAGACATCCTGAAGGGTATGCAGAAAAAGGAAAGGAAGATTATGTGTGCAAGTTGAATAGGTTTTTGTATGGCCTGAAACAATCTCCTCGACAGTGGAATAAAAGATTCGACAAGTTCATGGCACACATTGGTTTCACTAGGATCCAGTTCGAGCATTGTGTTTACTTTAGATTTCGACCTGGAAATTCACTTGTTATTTTGTTGCTTTATGTGGATGACATCCTCATTGCAAGCAACGGTGTCGAAGATGTTATGAAGATGAAGGTTTAAATTGATAAGGAGTTCGACATGAAGGATTTGGAAGTTGCCTCCAGAATTCTTGAGATTGACATCCGGAGAGATACAAAGCAATCGAGATTATGATTATCTCAATAGACATACCTGAAGAAGATTCTCGACAAGTTTGGTATGTCAAATTCAAAGTCTGTTGCAACACCGACTAATCCTCAATACAAGCTGAGTACGACTCAAAGTCTTAGTACTGAAGTCGAAAGAGCTTATATGAATACCATTCCATATGCTAGTATGGTAGGTTATTTGATGTATAATATGGTTTGTACGAGGCCAAACATAGCGTACAGAGTGAGCCTTGTAAGCAGGTATATGGCCAATTCTAGGAAGGCGCACTGGCAAGCATTAAAGTGGATTCTTAGGTACATCAATGGGTCTCTGAGCATAGTACTGATTTATGGTGGAGTCTATGGTGATGATAGCAAAGTCAAAATCGAAGGATTTGTTGACTCTGATTATGCAGGTTGTATGGATTCTAAAAATCTATTTTTGGATATGTGTTCACTATGTTTGGCACACCAATCATTTGGAAAGCAACACTTCAGAAGGTTATTGCCTTATCAACCACTGAAGCTAAATATATTGCCTTCACTGAAGCTGTGAAAGAAGCATTGTGGCTTGAAGATTTTACTAAGAAGCTGAAACTTCAAAGTCGAGTTATCACAGTTAAATGTGATAGTTAAAGTGCAATACATCTGTCGAAGAATTCATCCTATCATGGGCAAACCAAGCACATCGATGTGAGGTTGGACTTTGTCAAAGAGATAATCGAGCGTGGAGAAGTCCAAGTGCTGAAGGTTTTGACTGATGACAATGATGCATATATGATCACCAAGACATTGCCAAGTAGCAAGTTTTTCCACTGTATGCAGTTGATAAAGTTGCATGATGAAATCTAGTTTGTTCCCTTGTTAGTATATAGTTTGTTCCAAGGTGGATATTTGTGGTATTTAGATCGAACTCACTATGCCAAAATTGGCTTTTCACATCGCACCAAAGACAACACTTTTTAGACAAAGCACTGCTATAGGCCTTTAAAAAATTTCGCTAAAATAAAGCGCTGTAAAAGACAGTCTTTAGAAAGAGCTTTTTAAAAGCGCTGTTAAATGCCCTAAATAGAATTCACCTTAGAAAGCGCTTTTTCAAAAGCGCTGCTATAGGTTTTACCTTAGAAAGCGCTTTAAAAAAGACCTCTTATAGGTTAACCTTAGAATGCGCTTTCAGAAAGCGCTGCTATAGGTCTTAAATTCTCCTCACTTTAGAAAGCGCTTTCTAAGGAAAGCGCTCTCATAGGTAGCACTTAAGAAAGCGCTTTTTGAAAAGCACCCTCTAAGGTCATTTATGAATTAAAATATAAAACACATTTCATATAATTTTCAGAACCATCTTTTCATTTTCTGCTCTCGACCGTTCTTGCTGCTGAAACCCTTGCGTTCAATCGTTCTTGTATGCTGAAACTGCTTTCATTGTCGTCGTTCTGAAGCTTTGCCGTCACCGTAGCCGTCGTTCTGAACCGTTGTCGTCGTCGTTGCAATCGTTCATTCTTGCATTCGTGAAGGATAAGACGAAAACAAAAAGAAGAGGTACGTTGTTGTTGTTGTTCTTGCTTCATACATTGTTCTTGCCGTCGTTGTTGTTGTCGTTCTGTTGCTGTTGTACATTATATTTATGTTCCATTTCTGTTGTTGTTTACTATTTGGTGTTTTATGAGAAGTTTTGTTCATGTGTATTATACTCAGAACGACGGCAATGTTTACTATTTGGTGTTTTATGAGAAGTTTTGTTCATGTGTATTATACTCAGAACGACGACAATGATTACTATTTGGTGTTTTATGTTAGTAACCTCTGTTGCTGTTTACTATTTATGTTAGTAACCTCTGAACGACGGCAATGTATTATACTCGTTCTGTTCCATTTCTGTTGTTGTTTACTATTTGGTGTTTTATGTTAGTAACCTCTGTTGCTGTTTACGATTTGGTGTTCATGAGAAGTTTTATTTTTGTTATTACATGATATTACACAGTATGTTTCTTGAAATATCTTTTGTTGTTACATAGTATTATACTCAGAACTTGTTTTGATTATTAATGGATTAATATTAGTACAAGACATTATTTTTTAGGATTAAGTTATGTTAATTAGTTTGATTATTTAGATTATGATAGGTTATTAACCAATGTTTTTATTTCTTAAATATTTGAAATTTCTTTATTTCTAACATTATTTTATTTAAAATTTCACCTTTGTTTTTAAGGATTGTTAATCATTATTTAGATTAATTAGTTTACATTATTTTCTTTTGAATTTTTTATTTTTTGCTTAGAATAGAATTGTTTAGGATGTATTTTTTTGGTAGTCTCGTTTTTAATTTGCATTAATCTTCTTGGCTTCTAATTTGGTGACTTGTAACTTATGTTCCTTTTATTTGATCTTATAATTGTGATTTGTATTTGCTATTGTTTTTGTGATATATGATGTTTTGGTTTTCTTTTATGGAATATGGATTTATAGAAATATGCATGTGTAAGCTGAATTTAGTTTCTTTAACTTGAGATTGTTGCTCTTTTATATGAATTTAGTTTTTCTGTCATTTCATTTTTGTTTTTTTCTTTCTTCCAGGTCAAATGGCTAGTAACCAGGACGACACACATGAGACACATGATGAAAATGAAGCTCAGAATGAACCTTCGAATGTAGAAAGTGAAATAAAACGTGGAATAACTATTATGAAGTCAATCATCCCTGGTAGAGATAAAGGGATCAAGTTTGATGTACATTGGAGTGATGAGAACCAACTAATTGAGCCTAACGGGTCAATGTTGTCTTCATACATTGGTTCACTTGTCCGTCAGCATATTCCAATTACCAGTGATAATTGGAGGAGTCCAAAGTTGAAAGCTGGTAAAGATAAGATATGGACTGAGATACAGGTACTTTAATTTACTTATACTAACACACTTTATGTTTATATGTTTATAAGATAAGATAAGTCTTTAATTTACTTATACTAACACACTTTATGTTTATATGTGTATGTTTTTTTGTAGAGGTCCTTTAATATTGATGAAAGCCGGCAAAAATATTGTCTTCAGTTGGCCGGAAAGAGACTCAGAGGGTTCCAAGCCTTATTACCAAACAAATATCTTAGGGATGCGAATAAAATTTTTGTTGAAGCAGAACTTCCACAGTTGTATGCGAACGTGATTGAACCCGAAGAATGGAGCACGTTTGTAGCCAAACGGAAAACCGAAGAATTCAATGTAATGTTATCTTGTCATGTCTATTAATTGTATTATATACTTGTTGCATTAGTTTGTTCTGATATGACTTAAACTTGTTTATCCAGAATTTGAGTGCCATTAATCGCCAAAGAGCATCAAAACCCGCGTATCCATACAGAAAAGGGCGTTTAGGATATGCACGGTTACAACAAAAATTGGTACGTATATATTAATGCTATGATTTTATTAATTGTATTATTGTGTTATACTTGATGAATTTATTATTTAATTGAATGTGTAGTTAGAAGAGACGAAAAGTGAAGAATCATCACTTCCGGGACATGTTTTGTGGAAGGAAGCTCGTGTGGGTAAGGATGGAGTTGTTAGGGAAGATGTTCAGCATGTCTATGACGAATGTGTAAGTATAATATTATGTCTTTAAGTTAATCGAAATTTTATTAAAATATAATTAATTTGTAATCCCCACTAATAATTTTCGATTTGTCAATGAATTTCAGGAGACTCTATCTAAATCCTTAACCACAGGCGAGGAGGATTGCAGGAGCATTCTTAGTCGAGTACTAAATGTTCCTGAGTATTCTGGACGGGTGAGAGGTAAAGGATTTGGTGTGACTCCATCTTCCTTGTATCCAAAGAAAAAAAATCCCAGCAACCGAGAATTGCAAAAGGATTTGGAAGAACTAAAGGTACAAGTTCGTGAATTGCAAAAGGATAAAGAGAGATATGAGGCGGAAAAGCGCGGTTCCGGTTTGAAAGATACTAGTGACAAAGCTAGTATCAATTGTCAAAATAAAATTCCCGAGGTAATTAGCACATATTTATTTTAATTAAATTAACACATTTATTTTAATTGACCTTTATACACATTAACAGTTACATATGTATTATTGCTTCAGGGCATTTCATCTTGCCAGTTGTATTTGTCGTTATCGACTTATCGCATGGTTGGCAAGGGAAAAGTGCATAACCATGTGGGAGAGTTACTTCACCATCAACCGCTCCCTCATGGACATCTGAAAGCGTCGGTTGATATTGCTTTAGATACGGATGCGGTACTACCCATACCTGACTCGGTTTCAGAGGTTACATTGCTGCGAGATGCAATAGGTTCGTTTGTTGCATGGCCGTTAGACCTCATTTACATAGATGATGAGGTATGTTGAAAACCGTTACGAATCTCTTAGTATTTAAATGTCAAATCATTCTGAACCATTACTTACTTTTTTTTTACATGGTAATGTTAGACTCCTACAAAACCCGCAGCTAAGAATAAAGGGGTTTTGCGGAAAAACGAGTCTGTTGCATCACAAAGAGACGTACATTTTAAGTGTTATTCTATTATCCAAATTCAAAAGTTTCATGATTTTCTACTTTACCTAACTTATATGATTGTTAGGTTCCTGCTCAAGCTTCACAACAGGCCAGCAAGAAAAAAGCTCCTACTAGGACCGTCCAGGCAAAAAGAGCTCCTCCTCGCTTTCAGTCGTGTCTAGAAACACTTATGGCAATGTCAGATTTGATGGATGGTGCTATTCGTCAAATAAACATGGACGAAGGTGTTTTTGGTTTTCATCATTCCGAGATAATCGGAAGAGAGGACTGTAGCGAGCGATTTTGGATGCGGTTCTTAAGCGCTGGTCGCTCTCTGCGGTTTGAGCTTTGACTACAGGTCGATTCATTTTTTATCCTATTGTGAGCTGAATAAGGAAGGGAAATAGATGTCTCCAATTAACCCTGCTTGCATACTGATTTTAAACAGCGGTCTGTTAGGTTACGGATGCTATCAATGTGGGGGGCCTTTGTACTGGTTATTTGTATTTTCGCCAATACTGTTTTCTTTCTTTTTTACCTGGGCAGAAGGTTCTGGCGGGGAACAAGGATTAGGATGTTAGGACTGATGCTTTTGAAATACTGCTTTTGATTGATGGAGATATGGGATTTGGGTTTTTTGTTGATTGCGCTCGCTAAGATCTTTTCTTTCGATCTTATGCCTACGTATTCCCGTTTACCGAAACAGGGAAATCAGAGCGTTCGTAGTTCCTCCTATTCTATGGGAGGAAATTGGTTTTTGGTGTCTTGTTCAAAGCCCAAGACGTGAAGCGAAAGGTGGTTTGTATCTTGTTCAAAGCCCAAGATGTGAAGCTGAAAGGTCTATTTGTGTCTTGTTCAAAGCCCAAGACGTGAAGCTGAAAGACCTCGGCTTTAGAGAGAATTTGTCATCTCTAAAGAGGGGAGAAGGAGAATTACTTTAACTGGGATACGCGGATCCGAGCAATGCCATAATTTCCGAAGAAAGGGTTTTAACCTGAAGGAGAAGACTTTAACTCAGTGTAGAGCAATGCCATCTTTCCTTAGGAATTTCTCATGCTAAAAGAGGGACAGTGGCGTGGATATAGATGATCCAGAGGCTTGCCGCTTACAGCGATTAGATGAAGGGGAAGGAGTTGTTGATGTTCGTATATTGTGAACGAGGCACAGCTTTGATGCTAAAAGGTTGATTGGATCAACCAGTGGTTTTCTTATACAAAGCCTAAGAGGAGGCTAATTTCCGCTAGGAAAATCATTATACAAAGCCTAAGAGGAGGCAATTTTGTGTCCCGTACAAAGCCCGAGAGAGAGGCTAAAAGATTTTGACCCGACGATGGAGTCTTTTGGTATCTCGTATAAAGCCCGAGATGGAGGCGATTGTTTGTTTGGCTCAATAAGAACCTTTTTGTATCTCGTACAAAGCCCGAGATGGAGGCGAAAGGGGGATTGACTCAACGAGGGAGTCTCTTATGTGTCTCGTACAAAGCCCGAGAGAGAGGCTAAACGTTGTTTGACTCCGCTGGGGAGAATCATTTGTACAAAGCCCAAGAGAAGGCTAAGGTTATTGTGTCAGTTAAGTGACAGGTCCAGTATACTGATTTTGAAAGAGAAAATCAGTTCTTATATAAGCATCACTGTACTCATGGGTTAGATCTGAGGATCAGGGTTGTTTCCTTTTCTTTGGGGAAACTGGAAATCCAAAGGGTATTGAGATTGTCCGAGTCTGCGGGTTTCCTTCCTATTTAACGAAGGGGTCACTTGAGAATGTCTTTTGAGACTCAAGGAAGTTAGACTGTCCGTGTCTAGAGTTTTACCTTTCGTACTATGCTTTGAGAAACAGTAGTAGACTCTATGAAAGGACTGTTCTATGAGGATGACTAGGTTCTGTTCCTATACCTCTAGGAGGTCGTCGGGACAATTTGTACGAAGCCCAAGAGGAGGCTGGAAACTTTTAAGAAGCTGACGGGTCCTTGTACGAAGCCCAAGAGGAGGCTATCATTCCCGGAGGAAGAGATCATTATACGAAGCCTAAGAGGAGGCTGTGAATACTTCTAAGAAGCCGTAGTGTCCTTGAATAATGCCCAAGAGGAGGCCGATGCTTTTAAGAAGCCCGTGGGTCTATCATCTCCTTTCCATTAGGAGAGATAACTATTTTAAAGATAAAAACCACTGGTAAACGTGCGAGGTTTACTATCCAGCGACTTTTAGCTTTTAAAGAGGGTTCCTTAGTTAAGGTCCAAGATTATGACCGTAGTGGGTACCCAAACCCCGAGACATTCAAGGCAAGCTATCCACAAGGAATAGATCAAGTCAGGAAAGTTCGAGAATTTGGAAGAAACTCAAAGATGCCATTCACAGAGAATACATTCATCTTGGGGAGTAGAGCTTCTTGACGATTCCTAAGGAGGACAGCCGAAGAGAAGACTGTATCTGGTGCTCCTATTGGGGATCTAGGCGTCTATTTCTACGAATAAATGAAACGGCGTCACCTAGTTCTAGACGTAGTAGCCGGGGAAACTCGAAATATCTATACTATTATTATACAGTAGATATGAGTTTATGAAAGGAGACTTACAGTGAGCAGCCCTACAATACAGTTTATAATATGAAAGCAGTAAACGAAAGCGATAACCACTTACTCGGTTGGAGTGCTTCCATGCTGTTTGGTTAGTTGTTCAACAAAGAAAGATTGAAAACAACAGTATATTCAAAATCAAAGGAGAAAGTGCTTTGAAAAAGAAAGATTTGGGGCTTACAGCTCAAGGAGAGGCCCAGGGTTTTATCAGTGAGCGCACTGTTTGACTTTGTACAGCGGGACTTATACAAGTGACTGGGGCCCAAAAAGGTTTTCTATACAAAGGGATGGGTCTTACACTCTCTCAAGAGGCCCAAAAAGGTTTAAAGAAAAAAGAGTGGGGCTTATAACACGAGGGTAGGCCCAAATGATTTTTCGTTTAAAAATGGCGATCGTGCCGAGGTTTTCTTTTAACGCAGAGGGACTTATACAATAAGTGAGGCCCAAAATGTTTTGGTTAAAAGGGGGGTTGGGTCTTACTCTCTAATAGAGGCCCAAAGTGTTTTGAATGGGTCTTATAGCTCAAGGAGAGGCCCAGATGATTTTTATTTTTAAACGGGCGACGATCGTGCCGTTTACTTGTACAGAGGGACTTATACAATGAGTGAGGCCCAAAAAGTTTTTGTACAAGGGGGGATGGGTCTTACACTCTCTCAAGAGGCCCAAAGAGTTTTGAAAATGATTTATGAGGGTTGAATTAATCCAAAACCCTAATTTGTTTTCAAAATGTATTTAATTGAATAAAAATTCAATTAAAATGATCAAAAATTGTTTAACACATGGAAAACAAATTGTGATCTTGGATTAATGCTTCAAAAATTAAGTATTGACCTACAAAATAATTAGAAAGCATTAAAAGTTGCAAAATCAATGTAGAAAAAATATTTAAAATGCCATAAACAATCAAAATATTAATTCTTTACAAAAATATCAATTATATGAAATAAATAATATTTTTGGGATTTTTTGTGAAAATAAAATATTTTAACATTTTTGTGAATTATTAAAAAAAGAATCAACTCAAAATCATTAAAACTCAGAGAGAAATTAATTTTTGAATCAATTAAACAAAATCACAAAATTCAAATATTTGAATATATGAAAAATGGCGCCAAGAACAGCTGAAGAACACGCGCGTGTTCTTGGTTTCTCAGATTTGCATTTTCTATCCAATCTCCATGAATACGTAATCATATCATGTAATCCACATATCATTATGCTCGTCTCAACCTCACGATCATGTCTATGTACTTTAATTTCATTTAAATTAAACATACAACAAGAAATCACGAAGAGACCTCAAGAACCCTAATTTCTGCATGAAGGCTCTAGGCCGTGACAGCAAGTTCAAAGTGATTTTTGATTTGGAGGTGTTACAGATGAGTTGTGATGATCTGAACAGCTTCCCTACACCCTATGGATTGTGTTTGGATGGTTGGACTTGATTGAAATTGGCTGGATCATTTTGTGGTACCTCAGCTGCACTTTGGTTAAAACCTTGAGCAACCAGCTGGTGATTTTGTGAAATTGATGTTTCAGAAGTAATCTAAGTGTTTGATCAGCTCATATGTGATGTATGTGAGGTGTGTGAGTGATTGGTCTGATTGGAATTGCTCTCAAACTCAAAACCCGATAGTGACTTGCCTTAGAAGGCAAAATTGGAGTGAAAGAAGAGATTTTGAGGAAAGCATCTGTTAGATGGCTTTGGTGTACTCAAACTGACCACAATTGAGCTCTATTTATAGTAGAGCAAGTTTGTTTTGCAAGGAATAGTGCATGGCAGCTGGTAAGTAGGTTTGGCCAATGTTGGCAAATGAAAATCCAAGTCTCCTCTAGCCATTGACTAGAGGTTAGGGCACAGAGATTTGGTTCCCTTGGTCTTGGATAAGTCTTGACTGATTTCAGATGAGAATGGCTCAGTTCATGCCACCTTGATGGTTCCATTGAATGCCTCATTCCAAATTTGAAGTCTTGTCCCTATTTTGGCCATTCTAGGTTCAACATGCTATTTCTTGTTCCATGGACTTTGGAGGCTTGGCTCAGTGATTGTCCCCTTTAGATTCAATCCTCTGAGGTGTCCAAGTGGATAGGAGCAATTGAATTTGGCTGATTTTGGAAAATCGACCAAAGTTGCAAATTCTGCCTTGCCTTGACAGATTTCAGCAAGGCAACTTGGCAATGTTGTATCTCATGGTGTAGGTTGAATTTGGCAATGTTCTTGGCCATTTTGGAAAGCTCTTACATGATACAACAACTGTTTGAACAAGTTTGGTTTTGATCTCTTTTGATTCCAAGTGAAAAACCCCCCTACATTTGGCAAAAAGTGAGGCAGAATCTGACTTAGTGAAAATTTCACTAAGTGTTGGAAAAAGTGACATTTTCACTTTTCAGCCACTTTGATCACTCCATAACTCAAAATCCTTAATGAATTGGAATGACTTGTAGTTGAAGTTTTTGTAGGTGATAATGAGGGCTACAAATCCATCTTTGGATGAGAAAAAATGACCTTGTGGTTTAGGAGTTATGGTCCTCCAAAGTTGGTACCTTTGCCACTTTATTTTTAACTTAGAAAAATTTCTAAGTTTTATGGTTACCCCTTTTACAAGTTATCTCACTTTTCTTGATTTTTCTTGATGAATGATGATTCAAATCATACATTAACATCATTTTAGGGTTAAAAATCCATTTTGGTGAAAAATCTCAAAAAGTCAAAGTTGACTTTTGTGCACAGTTGACTTTTTATCAGATGAATTCCAAACTGTGCAATTCTTCAGGAAATCATGTCCTTGACCTAAATCAAACTTGATGGACATGTTACATGGGTGTCATAGGGTATATTTAATCATGTCCTAGGGCTTAGGAGCATGTCCAGGTCAAAAGTCAAAGTTACAGTTGACTTTTCCCTTAAAACCCTAATTGTGGTGCAGATGAAATTGAGACTTGTTGCTCAAACTTCTTGGATTAATCCATTGTCCCAAATGGATCAATATGGTATATTAGAGACCCTCAAATCATCTCTTGAGGTCTTGGCTCATGGTTTGTCCCAAAAGTCAACTTAGGGGTGAATTAGGTCAAGAAACCCTAATTCCTGATTTTTTATGAATGCATCCCCTGAGGCAAAATTGACTTGATGCATGGGTTCATGAGGTTCCATGAAGTATATTAGGTTATGTTTTGGATCATTGCCTTGTGCCCAGATGAAAATTTCCATCTGGAGGCCCTGGTCGACCAAAACCCTAATTTGGTGACACTGTCGATCTTGAGACTTGATCCACCTAAAAGGGAGCAGCCTTGTGCTTAATCCTTGAAGTGGGAGTCCTTTTTGATCCATTATGGATATTTAAGAGATTAGACAAGTTGAAGATCATGTCATTTCTTGATTGATCCTTTGTCTAAGCACTCAGAGAGGGCTTGAAACCCTAATTTTGATTGTAGTGGATACTCACCCATCTTTGGGGAGACTAATGAAGCATAAAGGTACATCCATATTGTGATGATGATTTTCACAATGATGGGAAATCTAAGTGGTCAAAATTTGGGGTATTACAAGGACATGGAGCAGATTTTCAAGCATATTGAATTAGGCATCGGTGTTATGCATTCAAACATTTGGTACTCCGATCAATCTATTATTTATTTAGTTGAACAACTTATTTACACATTTCAATGAAAATATTCTAATGTTTATTATGTTTTTATTTAAGGTTCTTGTATGAAAAATTGATGCGGGAGACGGAATTGTCAAACAGATTCCGTTTCATCTCTTGCACCCTTGTCAATGCACCGGTAATTGGTATGAATGCACTTTCAGTAAGAGACCACTTAACTGAGAGATTTATGGCCAGCAAGACAGAAAGTTTGTTTCTTTTACCGTATAATACTGGAAACGGGTAAGATTTTCATTCTAATTTCATTCTAATCTTAAATTTGTATCTTTTCCGTAGAAATTATCCATCTAAACTTTTGTTATATTTTACAGTGGACACTGGTTGTTGGTTGCTATTAATCCTACAAGAGAAACGGTCTATTATCTGAATTCATTAGATACTGATGGGTTTATTATCTGAATTCTTTTATAGAGCAATACTCGTATACCGAGCACAAAGAGAATCTCGAGTAGCACGGGCTAAAGCAACCAACGTTACATGGGTCAAAGTGGAGGTATATTAATTTTCACAATGTTGCTTATTAGTGATGCTACTTGATAACACAAAACAACTATATATTAATTCTTATTTGTTTGTCTATGTGTAGTGCACTCGTCAGCGTAATGGCATAGACTGCGGGTATTTCGTTTTGAGGTTTATGAGAGAAATCCTTCAAATGGATCGATTAGAGATTCCTCTTACGGTATGCATGGATTTATAACTTAGGATTTATTTTAATATTTATCGGATATGTCATATAATTTATTATTTTTAACTAAATCATGCATATTTTGTTTTGTTATGTAGTACTGTGATGAATACGCGTGTTCTCATTACACGAAGGATAAATTGCAAGAAATTAAGGAGGAATTGTGCGAATACCTTATTGAAAAAAAATCTTATATAATGTATAGGATTAGGGTTTATGTGAATGTATAGTTTTGTGAATGGTTTATTTTATGGGATTGTATAGTTTTGTGAATGGTTTATTCCCTTTATGTGTTTTTGGATTGTAATTATATAGTTTTGTGAATAGTTGATGTAAATAACTTGAATTATAATGGAAATGGTTTATGTGGTTTATGTGATTTATGGGATTAGTGGAAATGGTTAATGAACCATACTAGAAAATGTTAATGGAAATGTGAAATATACAAGTTTGTTGAAATGGCTTGAATTATACAGGTTTCTGCATAAAAAAATGGTTAAAATGGGATTTTTAAAAAAAATCATCAAAATTATACGTAGAGAAAAGACAGCGCTTTCTAGGAAAAGCGCTGTCTATAGTTCACAAAAGAAAGCGCTTTTCCTAAAAAGCGCCCTCTAAAGGTATAGAAAAAATGATAACTAAAATTATAGGCATACATAAGACAGCGCTTTAAAAAGCGCTGTCTAAAGGTATATAGAAAAATTCATTAAAATTTTATACGTATACATTAGACAGCGCTTTTGAAAAAGCGTTGTCTAAAGGCCCACTTTAGAGCGCGCTTTTTACGGAAAAAGCGTTGTCTAATGTATACTTTAGAGAGCGCTTTTTCATAAAACAAAAGCGTTGTCTTTACCTACGACAGCGCAACCTTAGGCAGCGCTTTTAAGCGCTGTCTAAGGCCTAAAAAAGCGTTATCTAATGTCTTGTTTGGCGTAGTGACTCTAGTGTCGAGAAGGGTAGCTTCATGGTTCGACATGAGTTGTGCATGTTGTAGTCGAAGTCTGTTCAAGTATGTTGTCGAAATATGTTAGCTTTGTGTTTAAGTTAGCATGTCAAGTTGGGCCTGGCTTGTAAGACCGATTATTAAGTTAGTTTGTATCCTAAGTTAGCTTAGTAGTCTATAAATAGACTAATTCTCTCTGATTATTGAGAGAGGTTAATTGTTGGTATTCACTTGTAAACTTTGAATCCTTATTGAGTAAGTGAATAGTAAAACAGTTTTAACCAATTATTCTTCTTCTTCATTCTTCTCTATATTTTGTAAAACCTAATAGGGTTTCTTGTGTTTGTTCAAGAAACTCTATCTTTTTCTCATATTTTGGTTTGTTGTTGACGACATCAATTCACAACAGATGTCATAGTGAAAGAATCAGAAACATGGGATTGGAACAAGTTTCAATCCAACTCTAGTGCAGTGTCAACACTAGAGTCTGATTCTGCCTCTAAAGGAGATTCTACCTCTAAAGGTGAGTGTATCTCTAAAGGTGACTCTGACTCTAAAGGAGATTATGCCTCTGAAGGTGAGTCTGACTCTGAAGATAATCCAGCCTCTGAAGGCGGACCTTCTGAAGGTGGTCTTGCCTTTGATGGTGGACCTGCCTCTAAAGGTGAACTTGTGCAGTTTCAGAGGCCACAAAGAATTAGACAAATACCAAGGAGACTTGCAGAGTTTGAGTTGTTAAACTACATTGAGATTGATAGTAAAGGGGAAGTAATACAATGTGTTATGATGGTGGACTATGAACTTGCCAGCGTCAATGAAGCACCCAAGAAGAAAGTGTGGAAGAAGGCCATGAAGGAAGAACTTTAGGCAATGCTGATGAAAACATTTAATATGACTAACCTTGGAAACATGTTATATTTTCTAGGGATGGAGATTTTACACAGTGATAAGGGAATCATTGTGCACCAACTAAAGTATGATCTTGAGTTGTTGAAGAGATTTAAGCTGGTGAATTATAAGTATGCAGTTATGCATACAAAGACAAACCATAAATTGGATTCTAATATTGATGGTGAGGAAGTAGATGCTACAACTTTCCAACAGTTGATTGGCTCTCTGAGATATCTGCGTAACACCATACCTGACATATGTTATGCAGTTGGAATGATAAATAGGTTTATGACTGGGCCAAATTGGTCACATTACCAAGCTGCAATCAGGATACTCAAGTATGTAAAGAAAACTCTGAGGCATGGAATTATGTTTGCATCTAGAGTGTCAGATGACGCTGAGTTGATA
This sequence comes from Lathyrus tuberosus, assembly GCA_022829125.1. NCBI lineage: Eukaryota > Viridiplantae > Streptophyta > Magnoliopsida > Fabales > Fabaceae > Lathyrus > Lathyrus tuberosus. The sequence goes on along the minus strand of JALAZF010000057.1, from coordinate 10,225,334 downwards.
TGCTATTCAGGCTCAGGCTGGTGTGGTGAGTGAGTAGACAGAAGGAGTATTACAGGATAAATGTTCATGTATCTAGGAGCTCCCATTTCATGGTGTTCCAAGAAGCAACCAGTGATTGCACTGTTAACTTGTGAAGCAGAATACATAACTGGTGCTTTGTATGCTTGTCAGGCTGTTTGGCTTATGAATTTGCTGCAGGAACTGAAGTTTAAGGTGCGAAAACCAGTAAGGTTGATGATTAACAACAAATCAACCATAAGTCTTGTCAAGAATCCAATGTTGCATGGAAGAGGCAAGCACATTAACACAGTTTTAATTTCTGCGCAATCAAGTTCAGAATGGAGTGCTTGAGATGGTTCATTACAACACTTAAAAACAACTTGCAGATGTGCTGACCTAGGCAATCAAAACTGAACACTTCATAAATTTGAGAGATAAAATTGATGTTGTTGATTTTTAATCTTGAATATGAATTAAGAGATGGTGCTAAATGCAATTCAAATTCAAATTATTTAATTTCATTTTCATTTGATTTGTATTTGAGTTTCAACTAGTGTGTATAAACTGAAAATTAATTACAATTAAAAAGAAAAAAAATTGAGTTTGTCGAGATTGAAAAATTCGATTACAATTAATTACATTATTTTTCCTCTCTTTATGTGCAATTCTTTCAATCTTCATCATTTTTTTTGTCCATTAATGGAGTTTTATTGTTAAGTATATCATTTTCATTTATCTTTATCGCTTGTATTCTTTCCGTTTAAATATTTCTTTCTGGAACAATGGACATCTCTTAGCAATACTTTTCACAAATTTTAATCTTTAATTTTTGTGGGTTAGGTCGAAGCCCAATTCCAAAGTTGTGTCCTACGTTCTATTAACTATCATATTTAAAAATATTAATTTATTTTTATATATGATTGCATGCTAAAGTCCTCGGTCTTATCCATTGAACTATTTTAAATATTTATATATTCATTGTATCCATTTCTCTGTTTAATATCTTATCTCACCTTTTTTAAGATTCAATTCATTAGTATTACGATCACTATCTTATCTTTAGAATTATTTTATATAATGTAAAGTATTATTTCCTCCGTCTCAAATTATTAATCACTCTGTTAAAAAAATTTGTCTCAAATTATAAGTCATTTTACATTCTCAATGCAATATAAATGACATCTTTTCCAATATACCTTCAAATATTTATTATTATTTATTATTTTAACTCTTTTAATTTTTCTTTCCTATATAATTATGAGGGACATTACTGTAAAATTATACATAATTTATCTTTTTTATAAAATAATAATTAAATTTTTTAATTTATGTGAAAAATTTAAAACGTCATATATAATTTAGGACGGAGGGAGGAGGTCGTAATCACACCTACACCAGAGGATGGGCGGTATCATGTTTTGTTTAGTAGGTAGAGTCAATCTTTATATAGTAATCTAATGGCAATGGGTCTGATGCACAATTTGGCTCTTAGTATAGAGTAGCTAATTAATAACAGATACGTTTGTTAATGAATTTGAAATATTTTGGTACACAGGTGATATTTAAGGAATCTCAAGTAGATTGATACCCTACAAAAATCACCAAAGAAATACTTTAATAAAATATATTAAGAAAATGAAATAAGAAAAATTCAATGAAGTAAAATCTATAATATAAAAAATCTATGTGTTTTGGAAAAGTCTCAAATACCATTGCCTGCTTTTCTGCAACCTCATCAAAATAGTTTTTATTTGGTCTTTGTACACTAAAATGCTCAATTTTATTATTAAAATAATACAACTTTATTTTTGATATTTTATTCTTAAAATAATACAACTTTATTTTTTATTTAAATATTTTATATACGGGAACAACTTTACTATTGATTCAATTTTTTTATAAATAGTGTCAAAACAAAATTAATATTTATATACGGGAAAAACATATATTGTTGATTAAACTATTTTATGTACGGAAAAAATACATTGTTAATTCAAATATTTTTCTATACGAAAAAAATTATTGTTATAAACGAACACAACTTTACTTTTGATTCAAATATTTTATATACGGGAACAACTTTACTATTGATTCAATTTTTAATTAATAGTGTCAAAACAAAATTAATATTTATAGAAGGGAAAAAAATATATTGTTGATTAAAATATTTTATATACGGAAAAAATACATTGTTAATTCAAATATTTTTCTATACGAGAAAAAATATTGTTATAAACGAGCACAACTTTACTTTTGATTCAAATATTTTATATACGGGAACCACTTTACTATTGATTCAATTTTTTTTATTAATAGTGTCAAAACAAAATTAATATTTATATACGAGAAAAACATATATTGTTGATTAAAATATTTTATATACGGGAAAAATATATTGTTAATTCAAATATTTTATATACGAGAAAAAATATTGTTATAAACGGGCACAACATTACTTTTGATTCAAATATTTTATATACGGAAACAACTTTACTATTGATCCAATTTTTTTATAAATAGTGCCAAAACAAAATTAATATTTATACACAGGAAAAAATATATTGTTGATTAAAATATTTTATATACGGGAAAAATACATTGTTAATTCAAATATTTTATATACGAGAGAAAATATTGTTATAAACAGACAAAACTTTACTTTTGATTCAAATATTTTATATACGGGAACAACTTTACTATTGATTCAATTTTTTTATTAATAGTGTGAAAACAAAATTAATATTTATATACGAGAAAAAAATATATTGTTGATAAAAATATTTTATATGCGGAAAAAATACATTGTTAATTCAAATATTTTTCTATACGAGAAAAACTATTGTTATAAACGAGCACAACTTTACTTTTAATTCAAATATTTTCTATACGAGAACAACTTTACTATTGATTCAATTTTTGTATTAATAGTGTCAAAACAAAATTAATATTTATATACGGGAAAAACATATATGGTTGATTAAACTACTTTATATACGGAAAAAATACATTGTTAATTCAAATATTTTATATACGAGAAAAAATATTGTTATAAACGGGCACAACTTTACTTTTGATTCAAATATTTTAAATACGGGAACAACTTTACTATTGATCCAATTTTTTTATAAATAGTGTCAAAATAAAATTAATATTTATATACGGGAAAAAATATATTGTTGATTAAAATATTTTATATACGGGAAAAATACATTGTTAATTCAAATATTTTATATACGAGAACAAATATTGTTATAAACGGGCACAACTTTACTTTTTACTCAAATATTTTATATACGGGAACAACTTTACTATTGATCCAATTTTTTTTTATAAATAGTGTCAAAACAAAATCAATATTTATATATGGAAAAAATATATTGTTGATTAAAATATTTTATATACGGAAAAAATACATTGTTAATTCAAATATTTTGTATACGAGAAAAAATATTGTTATAAACGGGCACAACTTTATTTTTTATTCAAATATTTTATATACGGGAACAACTTTACTATTGATCCATTTTTTTTTTATAAATAGTGTCAAAACAAAATCAATATTTATATATGGAAAAAATATATTGTTGATTAAAATATTTTATATACGGGAAAAATATATTGTTAATTCAAATATTTTATATACGAGAAAAAATATTGTTATAAACGGGCACAACTTTACTTTTGATTCAAATATTTTATATACGGGAACAACTTTATTATTGATCCAATTTTTTTATAAATAGTGTCAAAACAAAATTAATATTTATATACGGAAAAAAAATATATTGTTGATTAAAATATTTCATATACGGAAAAAATACATTATTAATTCAAATATTTTTCTATACGAAAAAAATTATTGTTATAAACGAGGACAACTTTACTTTTGATTCAAATATTTTATATACGGGAACAACTTTACTATTGATTCAATTTTTTTTATTAATAGTGTCAAAACAAAATAAATATTTATATACGGGAAAAAAATATATTGTTGATTAAAATATATTATATACGGGAAAAATACATTTTTAATTCAAATATTTTTCTATACGAAAAAAATTATTGTTATAGACGAGCACAACTTTACTTTTGATTCAAATATTTTTATATACGAGAACAACTTTACTATTGATTCATTTTTTTTTTATAAATAACGTCAAAACAAAATTAATATTTACATATGGAAAAAATATATTGTTGATTAAAATATTTTATATACGGGAAAAATACATTATTAATTCAAATATTTTATATACAAAAAAAACTATTGTTAATAACGGTCACAACTTTACTTTTGATTCAAATATTTTTATATACGACAACAACTTCACTATTGATTCAATTTTTTTTTTTATAATTTTTTTTTTAAAAATTAATATTTAAATACACGAAAAAAATATATTGTTGATTAAAATATTTTATATACGGAAAAAATACATTGTTAATTCAGATATTTTTCTATACGAAAAAAATTATTGTTCAAAAGAATGCTCATAAATGACTTTAATTATAATAATAGAAAAAACACTATAAAAGTACTATGTAGTATCCAAATATATTTGTAGTTTCTATATCCAACTGTCATTATTAATTTAATTATAATCAATATTTTAATTACTTATCAATCAAAAGATCATTATTAATTTGAGATAATAAAAAGTAATTTTTTATGATGAAATATAAATCTAATTTTTAGATACAGGCAAAAATACATTCTTGATTCAATTTTTTTTTATACAAATTCAAATATATATATCTAATGTCAAAACAAACTTAATATTTATATACGGTATCAAGTTCGTTATTAATTAATTACGGGCAAAAATACATTCTTGATTCAAATTTTTTACTGGCAAAAATATTTTTTATGTCATTGAATAAAATAATATTTAGTTACGGGCTCCAGTTCGTTGTTGATTAATTTATTTATACGGGATCAAGTTCGTTGTTGATTAATTTATTTATATATACGGGAAAAATATCATTGTTATAATATGGAATATAATATAATTAGGAATGAATTATTGACATTAATTTCTTGTATTTTTTAAAAATAATATCTTTTTGGTTAAACACCTTAATTTTTTTAATATCATTTTTATTATATTTTGGAAAAAAAAATGCGCGTAACATACCAATACCCGTGCGAATGCACGGGTATCCTACTAGTTTTGATTAAAAAAAGAGTTTAAAGATAAGACAATGATTCAAATATAAAAAATCAAATCAACAAAACTTAAACAAATATAAATCTAACCTATTATTATTGAAATCATTTTAAATAAAGTTAAAATAATGTATTCCACCGAATGAATTTAGTAATAGATAAGTTAATGTTGGTTATTTTATCGTGCAGATAAAATTTTTCTCTCTAAAAATGTGAGTGATAATATTTGAGAAAGTAGTAGCATGCAATTCCTCCATTTGTTAAGAAGGGTTAAAAACCAAGGTAACAAACTGAGAATTAGATTCTAACTATAGTTGATGTCAACCTTTATCGAAAGTAATTTCAATGATTAAAATAGCTACCATTAATTCAACATGAAGACTAAAAGAGATATCAATATTAGAAATTGTTTCTGGTCTGTCATATCTCTATTTAGTTCGACAATTACAAAATGAGATGTCTCGAATTTGAATCAAGTATTCACTAAGCTTCTAGAATATTCTTCAGGCCATTAGACCCTCAGAGATTCGGAAGCAGGAGATTTGTACTCCAAGTGCATCTAACAATCCTCTGCATTCTACGTCGGATGATGTAATTAGGTTCTGTAGCTATCACTAATTGTGGTAGCCACCATTAGACAAGAGAAACGAAATAACAAAGATAAGGAAAAAAAATACGATAATAAATTCTGCTCCCTTTCATTGCCAATAACAGCAATATAAATACTAGGGTTTTCTACAAGCTAAAGTGATATGGGCCAGAAAAACATAGTGGCCAAAATAATGGGCCCAAGCCCTTGGAAACAAAAACAACAAAAAAAGACTTAATGGAAACTAATAAAATAAATTATCCTTCATCCAGGCTGGTAGGCTTGTTTTTTGTTTGGGCCTTGTAACAATACTATCCAGCCCACAATGAACCTTGTCCTCAAGGTTGTTGTCTAAGTTGGATCCAGCCTGTAGTGGAGCATTAGGGTTAGAGGGAATATTGATATGTGAAGTGTTGGGCGGTGCAAAGGTGTTGGAAACACGTGAAGAGTCAGAAACAATTGGTAGTCGGGTCCCACGTAACATGGGGCAGTTCAATGGAGAAGTAAGTGGGATACAGCTGGTGGGACATGTGGCTATTGTGGACCGTTTGAGATCTGCCCGTTGCGGATCCAACGGTTGCATGGTATCCTTGGAATTTCCACCCTTGAAAACCGTGTGAGGCGTGTTGCTTACATTACCACTTGAACTGATATCATTTTGAATCTTTAAACCAGTTACACATTGCTTTGGTACTTCCTTAGACTGTTCTTGGACATAACTTGTTTCACCCAGCTTTTGGATTTCCTCTGAAACTTTTTCTTGCTCATAACTAAGGACACCGTTCAAACCTTGCTTTTCCTGTTCATCACTCCTTCTCTCTTCGTTCTGATAAGGTTCTTCCTGTTGGTTTTCGTTGCGAATGGTAAGCTCCTTTGCTGCACGTGAAGCTTCGTGAGTCGCTGAGTTATCACAGGTAGAAAATGGACCATCTTCATCTGTAACCGCTTGATCTGTGTGAGGTATGACGTTTGTGTCTTATTTTTCAGGGTTTAGCTCCGGTGGAAGGTTTATGAAGTCCGAGACTGCGTCGGAGCCTCTGTAGCGGCGTAGTTGTGAGACGTGGAAGACATTGTGAATCTTTGAAGATGGTGGAAGGGACAACTCGTATGCTACGAGGCCGATGCGTCTTAATATCGTGAATGGGCCAAAGTAGCGAGGTGAAAGTTTCTGTGACGAGCGCTGTTGGATCGAGACCTGGCGATACGGCTGTAGCCGGAGTAAACTAGATCTCCGATTTCAAAGGTACAGTCCACTCATTTTTTGTTTGCTTGTTCCGCCATTAGTTGTTTACTGCGGCTCAAATTTGCTTTTAAAGTCTGAAGTATTTCATGTTTCTGTGCTAACAGGTTGTCGACTGGAACGTTTGCAGAAGAACCCCTGCGTAGTCCAAAAGCGTTGGAGGAGGTCTTCCGTAGAGGGCTTCGAAGAGTGTCATTCCGATCGCTGAGTGGTACGAAGTGTTGTACCAGTATTTCGCAAGGTGCAGGAAAGTGAACCATTTTCTTGGTTGGTCGGCCGTGAAACAACGAAGGTAAGTCTCTAAGCTCCTGTTAACCACTTCTGTTTGACCGTCTGTCTCTGGGTGATACGTCGTGCTATGTTTCAGGGTCGTACCTTGTAACCGGAATAGTCCCTTCCAAAAGGTGCTCATAAACAGAGGATCCCGATCTGACACAATAGAGGTTGGTATACCGTGGAGGCGACCGATTTCCGCAATGAAACGTTGAGCAAGAGTTGGTGCTGTGAAGTGGGTTGGCAAAGCTATGAAGTGAACAAACTTACTCAAACGGTCACAGATGACCCAGATCACGGTGTTGCCAAAAGATGAAGGTAAATGAGTTATAAAATCCATAGTCAAGTCCTCCCATACTTGTTTCGGAATGTCAAGTGGTTGTAATAATCCTTGATTTTTCTTTGGCATATATTTGTTACGTTGGCAGATAGAGCAACACTGGACCAGGTTTTTGATGTCCTTGTGTATTCCTAGCCAGTTGAAGGATGCCGAGACCCGAGCAAGTGTCGGTTGAATTCCTGAGTGTCCACCAGCGGCTGAGGAATGGTATTCATGGAGAATTGATTGACGAAATTCTGAGTGTGGCAGAACGTACAGTTTATCCTTATAAAACATCAGGTCATCTTTGAATTTGTACAAAACTTGCATGTGTGGATCTGTTTTGTATTTGTTGATGAAGTCTTGACCTTGGCTGTTTTGTTTGTAGTAATCTCGTAGCTGGTTCAGGAGTGCTGGAACAGGTGATGAGATTGTCAAGAAAGCTGCCTCATCTTCTGTATGTCGACGACTAAGGGCGTCGGCCACCAGATTACTCTTACCAGATTTGTAAAAAATTTCAAAACTGAACCCTTGTAGTTTGCCTGCCCATTTTTGTTGTTCTGGTGTCTGGATCGTTTGTACGAGCAAGTTTTTCAAACTCTTTTGATCTGTGAAAATATAAAAGTGTCTTCCAATTAAGTACTGACGCCATTTTTTAACAGATTCAGTGATGGCGTACATCTCGCGGACGTAAACTGAAGAAGCCTGAAGACGGTTGCACATTTTCTTACTGAAAAATGCCAACGGGTGGCCGTCTTGAGAGAGCACAACACCAATTGCTACAGCCGAAGCATCTGTTTCCAGAATGAAGGTCTTTGTGAAGTCAGGAAGAGCTAGCACTGGAGTTTCCGTCATTTTCTGTTTTAATATTGTAAATGTTGTATCTGCTTCTGTACTCCATGAAAATTTAGTGAAACGTAACAGATCGGTGAGCGGAGCGGCGTGAGAGGCGTAATGACGAATAAATCGTCGATAAAATCCGGTGAGGCCTAAAAAACCCCTGAGTGTCGTGAGTGAACGTGGTTTCGGCCAATCCAAAGCATCTTGAATCTTTGATGGATCTGGGGTTACACCTTCGGAAGATATAACATGACCTAAATAAGCAACACTTTGGACAGCAAAAACACATTTTGACAACTTAGCAAAAAATTGATTAGTAGAAAGTAATCCTAAAATCAATTCTAAATGACGCACATGATCTGATAAGCAAGAACTGTAAATGAGAATATCGTCAAAAAAAACTAACACAAACCGTCTTAAGAAAGGACGTAACAGATCATTCATTGCCGCTTGAAAAGAACTAGGAGCATTAGTCAAACCAAAAGGCATAACTAAAAACTCATAGTACCCATCAAAGGTTCTGAATGCTGTCTTATGAGTGTCTTCCGGTGATACTCGAATTTGGTGATAGCCTGACCGAAGGTCAATCTTTGTAAACAAAGATGCAGAACCTAACTCATCAAATAGCTCATCAATAGTGGAGATAGGGAAACAGTCACGGATAGTAATTGCGTTGAGTGCGCGATAGTCCACATAAAATCTCCAAGTACCATCTTTTTTTCGCACAAGTAAGACAGGAGAGGAATAAGGGCTGTTGCTGGGTTTAATAATTCCTTCCTTTAACATATCATGAATGATGGTAGTCATGGCTTCCTTTTGGGAATGAGGGTAACGGTAGGGTTTAACATTCACGGGCCGAGAGTTTGGTTCAAGGGGAATGTGGTGGTCATGTGGTCTGGATGGAGGTAGGCCTTTTGGTGGCTGGAAAACGGATAAATGGGCTTGTAAGATGTTTGTAATTTCTGGTGGAGGTTTGGGTGATAGGGTTTCAATGGCATTAAGTGTTTCTTGGTTGGGTTCAAGCTGACTGTCTTTTGAATGGTGGTATAATAAAAGGTGAATGGATGCAATAGAGTCCGTGTGGAGGAGGTGGCAAAATTGGTGAAATGTGGAGTGTGATGGGGGCAGCTGTGAATCACCAGTGATAGTGATATGTTTGTTGTTATGGGTAAAAGAGAGTTTGGGAATTGAGAAGTAAGCAAGAATGGGTCCTAAGGTTCTCAACCATTCCATCCCTAAAACAACATCTGCCCCTTCAATAGGTAACAAATAGAGAGGAATGAAAAATAGATGGTTCTGTAAGTTGATTGGAACCTTGGGGCATAAACCACTACAATTCAATTGGGAACCATTTCCGACCATCACCGAGAAATTTGGAATTTGTTTGGTTGGAATTTTGAGATGTTGGGCAATCCTTGGTTGAAGGATGTTGTGAGTGATGCCTGTGTCGATTAGGATATTAACTTGTAAGCCATCCAAGATGCCTTTAAATTTCAATGTTTTTGGAGAAAACTGTCCATTAACAGCTTGAGGTGAAAGCTGAAAGTAGGTTTCATCCAAAGTTTTAATTTCTGTAATTGTTTCGGTTAGCTCCACTGGTATAGCAGCATCGTGAGAAGAGTCCTCCTTTTCCATGAGTAGCAAAAATTTTCCTGTAGCACATCTATGGCCGGGAATAAATTTCTCATCACAATTAAAACAAAGACCCTTAGCTCTCCGTTCCTCACGTTGAGCTGCTGTGATTCTCCGAATGGGTAGGCGAGTGGTAGGATTGGTGTTAGGTGTATGTGTTGGAATTGGTGGAGTAGTTGGGCTGTTTGTGGGGTTGGTGAGTTATTTTTGAGTTGTGTTTTGTGAGTTGTAAGATGTAGATTGGTAATGTGTGGTGGGTCTGCTGGGTTTGGATTTAGAGTCCTTGAATTTTGATTCAATAAGCTTTGCTAAACCCACAGCTTGAGTTAAGGAATATGGTCGATGAATGGCAAGTTCACTCCGAATTTCTGGAATTAATCCAGAAATAAAACAATTCAGCATTGCCTCCGGTGGTAAACCAAGCACTTGGTTAGCAATTTTCTCAAAATTTGCTTGGTATTGTGTTACTGACCCATGTTGGCGTAATTTGAAAAGTTGGGCTTGATGATTCTCGTAAGTAGAAGGCCCGAAACGCAGTTCAAGGGCTCTAGCAAAGTTGTTCCAATCCGTTAATTGTTGACTTTGAAACATCCACTTATACCATCCTAGGGCTTCACCCTTCATGTAAAAAGCAGCCATTTGGAATCGTTGTTCCATTGGTGTATTATAAAATCCAAAGAATTGTTCTGCTTGGAATAACCAATCCAATGCATTTGTACCATCAAATCCATTGAGTTCGATTTTGGGATTACGTGGCCCATGATAATGGTGAGGATTTGGCTGGGTAAATTGAGGGATTGTTTGGCTGTTATAGGTGAAAGGGGTTTGAAAGGAGCTGGCCGAATAGGGTTGAAAAGAAGAGTGAAAAAGAGGAACAGTAGGTTGTGGTTGGTGAAGTGTGAAAGTTGGTGGATTGGAGATTTGCGTATGGGCATATGTGGGCTGTTGTAATGGTTGGCTAATGGGTAATGGAACATGTAATAATGGAAAAGAGGTGCTGATAACCACACTCTCAGAACTGGTAGGGGTGGAATTGGTGTTAGAATTACTAGAAGTTGTAGATCTAGGGATTTGTAAAAGTGGGTATGAGGCGGTGACAACATTTTCCGGACTGGTTGTGTGAGAAACAGTGCTAGAAGTACCTGAGGTTGTAGATCAAGGCTGTTGGTTTGCTGCTGCCATAGCAGCAAATTGCTGATGCAGCTGCTGAGTTATGAGTGAGGTGAACTCCGTGAAGCTTGCCTTCATTCTGGCGTCAATGCTGCTATCTAGCTGCCCCAATTGAAGTGCAATGGTTTCATTGTTTTGCTCCATTGTAGATTCAAGAGCTTTGTTGGAAAGGATAAGGTCATCCAATCTGAGATTGGTATGTTGAATTGATTCATCTAGGTCTTTAGGAGTAGGGTTGGTTATTTTGGGAGGCATTGAGGGAAAAGATAAAAGCACTAATGATGTAATTAGGTTCTGTAGCTATTACATTTGATTAAATATTTCAATAATCTTATTTTTGTGTGTAAGATGACTCCTAACAGTGTGAAGTTGGGTATGTTAGAGCTGACTAGTGGTATTCTTGAAGAGATCGGAGAGGGTCAAAAACTCGAGTTGGGATTGATTGACCAGTTGGTTTTGATCAGTCAAGGTAAAAAGGTAGATTTCAGATTAGGTGAGAATGGGGTTATGAGATTCGACAACAGAATTTGTGTGTCAGATGTGCCAGAGCTTAAGAATAGAATTCTTGAGAAAGTACATAGAGTAGTCTGAGTATCCATCTCGGTGCTACCAAGATGTATCAAGATCTGAATAAGATGTTTTGATGGCCAAGTATGTAGAAGGATGTTGTTGAGTTTGTTTATTCTTGTTTAACTTGTTAGAAGTCAAAGATTGGACATCATAAACCATCTGGATTAATGCAACTGTTGAGTATTCTGGAGTGGAAGTGGGACGTAATTTTTATGGATTTTGTGAAGAGTTTGCCTAAGACTTCTAAAGGAAGTGATTCGATTTGGGTTGTGGTGGATGGACTGATTAATTGGCTCATTTCCTTCCGATAAAGATAAGTTATCCGTTGTGGAAGCTGACTGAGGTTTATATCGAGAAAATTGTCAATTTACATGGTATTCCTTCAAGTATTGTTTCAGATAGAGATCCGAGGTTCACATCGAAGTTTTGGGAGAGTTTGTAGGAAGCTTTAGGAACCAAGTAGTAGTTGAGTTCCGCTTATCATCTGCATACGGATAGTCAGAAAGAGAGAACCATCTAGACGTTAGGAGATTTGCTGAGAGTGTGTGTGTTAGAGCAAAGAGGTAGTTGGGATACTTATTTGCCTATGATTGAGTTTACCTACAACAATAGTTTCCATTCTTGAATTGGAATGGCCCATTTTGATGCATTGTATGGTAGAAGGTGTAGGACACCTTTGTGTTAGTATGATTCTGGTGAAACTATTGTACTTTGACCAGAAATTGTTCATCAGAGTATAGAGAAGATTAAGATGATTCGGAAGAAGATGAAAGCATCGTAGAGAAGACAAAAGAGTTACCATGATAAAAGGAGGAAAACACTTGAATTCCAAGAGGGAGATCATGTATTCTTGAGAGTTACTCCGATGATTGGTGTTGGTTGTGATTTTAAATCTGAAAAACTCACGTCGTGTTTCATTGGTCCTTATCAGGTTTTGAAGAAAGTAGAAGAAATGGCCTACAGAGTTGCTTTACCATCATCTCTTTCGAATCTTCACAATGTGTTTCATGTGTATCAACTTTAGAAGTATGTTCCAGATCCATCTCATGTGATTCAGATGGATGATGTACAAGTAAGAGATAATTTGATTGTGGAGGCATCACCATTATGAATCGATGATCGAGAAGTGAAACACTTGAGAGGTAAAAAGATCGTCTTGGTGAATGTTTTAAAGGGAGGACCTGCTAGAGGAAACATGACGTAGGAGCAGGAGAGCCGGATGAAGGACTCTTATCTTGAGCTATTTTGTTTCGGTAATTTTCTAGGGCAAAAAATTTATAAGTGACGGAGAGTTGTAACACCCCGAATTCGTTTTATTTATTTAATTAAATTTTTATTTCATTTTATTCAATTACTTGAGTGATTTAAATTATTTTAAATGAATTATGTGATATTTTGTTAGGTTTACGGGTATTTGGGGTAGTTTATTTTATTATAGTAATAGAATAATAATAAAATAAGAGAAATAGTGAGATTGGAGTAGAAATTAGAATTTTGGTCAAGTATGAGTAGTAAGGAGGGAGTGCACAAGAGTTGATGGGTAAAAGTGTGATAATTAACTTAAATACAATTTTTAGGTTAAAATAAATAGAATATGTGAGGGGAGACAAAGTTACAGGTATGTAGAACTTGTGCATAGGGGTGTTCGCGGGCCGGTTTGGTTCGGTTTTGGGAGAATCCGATACCCAAACCGATCAAACATATATGGATTGGTTTGGATTGGATTTACACAATTTTGTGATAAAGCCCAAACCGAACCAAACCAATAAACGACGGGTTGGTTTGGGTTGGATTGATCGGATACATTAGAAACAAATGTGAAAAAATATTTAAAAAAAATATTAACTTATATCAACTAATTTTCTAAAATAATATAAAATTCTTAATTGTATTGTTTCTCCATATTGGTTGTGCATATCACAAATGACGTTTTATTTTTTTCTTCTTGAAGTTGAATATCTCATTCTAGTTTCCATGATAATGATGATATATATTATACTAATTAATTATGATTGGTTCGGGTAGACAGGCTCGCGGGTAGAATTTTGAAAATTCGTTGCCCGAACCAATTAACATTGGGTTTCATTGGTTTGGTTCAGTTTTTGTCCAAACTAAAAAAATGTCCGAACCAAACACAATGGTTTGGTTTGGATTCCGGCTTGATTCGGATTTGCCCGAACCAATGAATACCCCTACTTGTGCAAATACGAAAAAGAGGTAAGTGTAAGAGAAGGAGCAAGGGCTTGAGGGAGAAGAAGAACACCATAACCAAACTTATTTAGCTTCTAGAAGTTCAGGTAGGGGGACTACTATAATATATATGTGTTATTGCATGAAGGGTAGAGAGGGATCCTCACCCTCCTCTAGGTATTTTTCACCATTGTTGTGCTTTATGAGTTTTTGATTATGATCATATGAGATCCATGCTAATTTCCATATTTAATGTATAAATTTGTACTTTGAGTATCACTGATTTTTATGTATAATGAGTGAGTATGAATTTGAATGTTATCACTATCACTGTTGTGTATTTGGCTTTATGAAAAAAAAGTCTTGAATTCATGATTAATTAATAAATTTAGGTAATAATTGATGCATATGTGATGTCTAATTGTTGTATTATATATATATATATATATATATATATATATATATATATATGTGTGTGTGTGTGTGTGTATTATTTTTTGTATAATTTGGGGTGCTAGGGGTTGAAATCGGAGCTCCGAATTAGCCCTAATGGCCAAAATGCAGGTTCTGGTTTCCTGCAATAGCGTGACAATCCTCATGAGCATGACGGTCCGAGTGTCATGCGTCTGAAGGGGATGATTGTTGTCAGCTGAGTGACTGGATGACTGTCATGGACCCCCGACAAGAGTTCTTCGTCGATCGTCACCCGAGTGACAAGTTTGTGAAGGAATGGGGTGACGGGTGGGTGACAGGCTAACCATCGGAGACCGTTTTTGTGCTTTCGGTCCAGTTTTTGATATTGTTTTCTCGTGTGGTCGATGATTGGTTGTTGTTTTGGTGTATTTGATGAATTTAATTAATTAAGGTGAATTATTATGGTGATGAAATAATAATTGAGTTAATTGTAAGATTATGTGCTATAAATACAATTATATGTGTCATGTTGAGGTTTATAGTTTGAAGTGGGAACTACTGTGAAATGCATTATGACTATTGTTTATGGTTAGAAGTGGAACCATAAGTGTTGTTTGTATTATTTGTATCTCATGCATCATAAATGTCAGTGTTTAAAGAGGCGAGTCACGGGTTCATAAGTGGGGAGCAGTGATTGCTCGGGGTTCAAAAGTGGGGACCCGGTTTAAATGAAGAACCATTGTTGAGTGGATGCAATCAGTAACAAACCTCTTATGTCTAAATTGGTACCACATGCATTAAGTTGAATTGTGAGTCACACTGCATACATAAAATGCTATGTGACTTATTGTTGTGTTGTTGTGTAAATTGAATGCGTGTTGTTGATTGTGTGATTTAAGCTACCCTTGCATTCATTTACAACATTAATATATTTGAGCATGTTCTCACCCCTTTGTTATTTATTTTATTTTATTTTGTACAATGTGGTACATATACTCAGGAGGAGTAATTGTTGTTGTGAGATGGAAGAGGACTATGAAGCTCTATTCGTTTTAGTTATTGTTTTATCATTGTTTAGTTGGAACTATTGCTCTGATCAGTAACATCGAGGAACATGTCATTTAAATTGTTGAGTTAATGTTTGAATTTCATTAATTTCATTTAGTACTTCATTTGAAGAGATAATGGAAGTTTATGTTATTTATATTGAGTTTTGCTGCGAGTTTTGAAATTATTTAGAAAGCATGCATGTTATGTTTGAGTAGCATCCTAAAATGATGGTTTTATTCCTTTAAATTAAGTGACGGGTTTTAGGGTGTTATATAACTAGTTACACAATTTATGTAACCAGTTGCACTCTGGAACTTTAAAAAAAAATCAGCTCGTTTCATAATTGCATAATGCATTATTTCATCAACCATTGTTATTCTAAACCAATGTAAACCTTCATTAAACATCTACCAACATGACAACTGATCCAAGATGTTTTATAGGATGTATATAAGGGCAATAGTCATTCAAAATTCAGTTTTAACCTCTTTCAGTCAAGTTTTTAAACTACAATTCAAAATATGTTTTTCTCCATTCAAAACCTTTGAATTTTTTTCTGCATAAATTGTCATATCATTGAAAAGAGTTTATAAGAATATAAGGTTATTATATTTGAATTGTACATTGAAAGAGAGTATCAATTTTCTGCGTTGGAATCTATTCAAGAACAACATATATTTATATTTGTTCAAATTTTGTATTTGATCACCAAATGTGTGGTGACTTGATTTGTAAGTAGTGTGATTTCTAAGTATTGTAAATAGAAAGTGGCGTGCTTTCTTATTTATGTGATAATAATCATAGTGTTGGTGATTATTAGAGAAATGTCATTTGAATCAGGGTGATTCAAAGTCTACCATAGTTTTTGGTGTTTTTTATGAAATCAAGGAAGTGGTGTGCTTCTTTGTTATTGTTAGAAGATTATAGGAGAAGTATTGGAGTAAGGCTTGTAGAAAGATCTGAAAATTGAATATATCTCACAGGTGTGAGAGGACTAGATGTACCCTTGGTTGATAAGGGAACTAGTATACATCGTTGTGTTCTTTATTTTTCTGCATTTAAATTATGCATTTTACTTCATAAGTTCGTCAACATATGTCCAGAAAAAATAGAACATAAGAACCATCACTTAAAAATGAGAAAAATTCTTAAAACCTAATTCACCCCCTATTAGGTTGCACTCTATATTTACATTTCTTATGGATGTTGTCATACCCCAAATTTGTCCTACCCTCTTGTGTTTCTTATAATAAGCATGATTGTGGCTTAATGACTTCATTCTAGATCATCATGGCCATGGTCCTCTGAAAAATTGGGTCATAAGAGCCTTGTGTGGGCATATAGTAATGATTACAGGCTTTTGCAAGTGGTTTGAATTCAGGTGAAGGAAAAAGCAGGAGGTGTCCTTATTTTTTTAATGGCTAAGCAGTCAAGGCAAGATAAAATACCCTAATCGTATGGCTGGTTTATTTCAAGACGTGATCAAAGGCTTCTTAAGCTGTATTTTATGACAATTTCAAGTCTTCCCTCAAATCTATGTTCAGCCACGTTGATGATAGAGCCATATGATATGGTCCAGTTATTCTCAAGTCATGCTTTGGTTGCTCTCAAGATTAGTAGCAAGTTGCGATTGGTCGAGCTCAGGCGGTGAGCCAACTAAGAGTCAATTTGACTTAATTGTTGACATAACTAATTTGTGGTTAATTGGAATGAGTTTTGATAATTGGTTAAAGATCAACCTCAAGTTATCCAATGGGTTCTAAGTTAATTCCAATCATTTGGTCTTAAGTCATGGCCATATTACAATTCACTTTCCAAGATTAGTTCAAAGCCTCGTATCTATTTGATTAGGCCGTGAATGGTTTGATGCCACATTTGATTAATCCATGGTCGTGGTTTGGTGCCATATTTAAGATTGCTTGCAACACGAACTATAAGAACGCATAATGAAGGTGCCACATTTCATTGGTCCAATTAAGGTTTCATATTCGAAGTCAAGTCCATTTGTGATTCAAGTGGGAATTTGATCAAATTTGGTGCTTTTGGCTTAATTTACTAAAAGTCATATTTGGTTTCATTTGAAAGTTCGAGATTTGGTTTTTGCTCCATCTTTACTCAAGTAAGCATTAAGGTCCAAGGCATTCAAAATTGATCCATTCAAGTTTGATTTAAGATTGGATCTTTGGTGTGGAAACATATTCATCATTCAATTCAAATTATGGCACTAAAATGTTAACAAAAAAAAAAGGAGTCCAAATACAAAAAAAAAACCATTACTTCTTTTTTGGGCCCATTACTATCACCAAAAAGTACAAAAAATGGAAAACTAATAATTGACAAAACCAAGAGAGACTTTTCCAAACTCAGCCCGTTACAATACACCATCCCAAAGGCCTTTGCCACTTGATTCTTGAGCATGCCTTAAACCACAGAGCCTGCAGCACAACAGACAAAACCTACTATCCAAGTCCTTGCGCCAAAATCGCATCAACCAAGACTGCCACAATGAGACCAAACCTGCCAAAATTTCTCAGCAAAACCAGTTACACCAAAACGTGAAAAACTGAGCATTTATGAGTTATGACACCAAACCACACAAACTTGCCTCAAATATTATTCCTAAACACAAATACAAATCATGTCATATAAACATCAAAACCATTCATCACAATTCCAACCAATTCATTTCATAATAGAAAATTTCCACAAACCAAGTACCGATCCATGCCACAATTCAAACATTTGCAAAATTCCAAATCATAAACTAATTTATGTCACATTTTCTAAAATAATTCAAAAAATCATGTTGATTAAATCACCAAATTTCATTCCAAAGTTCATATTTCAATTCACTCACATACAGTTTCGCATCCAAACAATTCACCCAAAAGTCAATTCATTCCTAACTGGATTCAGGACTTAGTTTATCATGCTAATTCATTTCAAACCTAGGCATATCAGGTCAAAGTGTGTAGAGTTTGCAGCAGTAAGAAACAGACAAGAAAGGATACAGTCTGAGCAAGCAGAAAAAGATACAGAGCATAGCAGAAGCCTGTGTTTCACCAAATTGGAATTTTTTTTCTGAACGCTAAAAAAGGGCATCGCAAGGAATACCATAATAAACATTCAAATGCATCTTTCAAGAAAATCAAAGGGGAATTCTACACTATATGAACCATCATTCATCAGTTCATAAAAAAAAGGGAGAAAAACTGACCTTGAAAAAAAACCAGTGGACGAAAAATCTCTTGCCTAAAAAAAGCTTCTTTCATTCTTCCCATAACGCACCATCATTGTCAACCAACTTCCTTCAATCTTCGACCACCAACCTTTAATCTTCGACCACCTTTGTTTCACTTACCGAACCTTCAATCAACCATCCACGTTTTCATTACCACACAACCATTGTCACTATTATTCTTCAACAACAATAACCTTGTTCTTACCGTCGATGCCATTCTGTGCCAAACTAAGCTTCGTTTTTGAACGAATCTGAATCGAAGCTCTAAATAAGACCCAGAGACCTGACCCGTGTTTGCAGAATCAGGCGTGATTCCATACCTAGAAGAAACCCTTTGTTCTTCTTCTCATCCGTCGCAAGAAAACCACCGCGTCGCAGAACAAAGAAAGGAAGAAGAAGCTACTTTTATGTGTAGAGACCCTTCAAGAGACTTCTTCAAACTGGTATTTCGCTTGAGCTCTGTTCTTCACTTTAAACTCCATTTACCTGAACCTCCGTTTGCTGTTGATTTTCGAGTAGAATATTTGTTCGTTTTGGTTTGGTTGATTGATTCTGGGTATATTTTGAAATTAGGGTTTAGTTTAGGATTGGCTTCGATTTTAGAATTTGGTGAGGTTTTAGAAAAATCTATGTTCAGATTTAAAAAGAGGAGAAAAAATGATCTAGGGTTCATGTAGAGTTCTCCGTGTTTGGTGGTGGTGTCGCCGGAGAAGACGGTGGCGGCCGTCGCGCGGCGCCGCTTCTCCGGCCGTGGTTTAGGGTTCCGACGAGAAAGGTAGAGATGAGGGAAGGATAAAGGGAGAGAGAGCGAACTGTGAGAGAGAATGTAACACCCCTAATCTATACCCCCAAATAAACAAAGCAGTATAAGAAAATTCAAAATTTCATCAGAGTATATTTAAATTATTATGGCATAGACTGGGAGAATATCACATTATATTGAAACAAATCATACAACACCTGCTCATAAAGATATGCAACAATGGGGTAGCAATCAACAGAGGAACTCAGTTCCTTACACCCACATTTCAGAATTTAGAATGAAAACGGAAAATCTAAAACTGAATATCATATATATATATATATCATGAAAAGTTTGTCATACATCAAGTTGTACATGCAAAAGCCAAAAAGGTATATATACATAATACACAAATATCACAAACGGCCTCCCTAACTACCCGGTGTCACATATCAGAGCCGACCGACAAAAGAATGAAGACGCAAAGCTTCACAAAAAATACCTCCAGCAACTCTAATCTGCAATGCCTCATAGAGCATTATAAAACAGCAGAAGGGTGAGAAAAATAATCATAATACAGTTGCATATAATTATATATTAACACAAAAATGCACATATAGATTTCTCACCACAAACATACAACAGAATCCAAATACCACACAACATCGTGCATATTTCATTTATCTAACGTCAATGCACATTAACCGTACACAATGCATTTATCACAAAGAATATCAATTCATCAATTCCACACACGATTAATCCACTCACAATTCTCACACATAGTCAATCATATTTATGATTTATGCAAATGCACAGAGACCGACACAACGACTCTATGCACATGCCATGCGGTACCGACTTCCAATATTTCTCATCATTAGTTCACTCAGGAACTCTGCTGGAATCATCGCTCGTTACTGAGGATCACTCAAGTAACACCCCGTCAGGCCTACGATGTTCTCTCGTCGCTTTAGGTCCTCTTGGTATAAGGCGCACGACGTTTATGGATTGCTTTAGGTCCTCTCGGTATAAGGCGCACAATCAGATCGCTCACACCCCACATAGGCACACGATCGTCTATAACCATCGCTTTCGGTCCTCTTATTTTTAAGGCTATTCATACCTCTTATTTTTAAGGCTCGCGATGTTATAGCAGATTCCCTCTGGAATCAAACCGTCACTCAGGACGTCACAACAATGCATATCATGATGCTTGGCATACAATGACTCATGACATTTAATATGCGCACATACATGCATTCCTCCACATCAACAAAATCACACTTTGCACTTATGCCCAAAACAATGCATTTACTTGCCATACAACCACAATTCTTCTCAATACCATCTAAACACATACATTTACCTCATACAACAGCACCTTGCATAATACACATCAATTACGCACAATTATAATGACAAAAGTCGACAAACCGACACTATTCCCGATTTTCGACATAATTAAATCGGCTAACAATTTCAAAATCATCATAATAAGAAAGTACAGCTCAATAGCTTCACAACGATACCAAGAATATAAAAATCAGATAAACGGAACCCAAGTTACGAAAGAAAAACGAAAACGATATTTTGAGAAGTCCCATTTTACCATTCTCCAGGCCATACGCGTATTGCCCTGAGCCATACGCGTATTGCCCTAGGCCATACGCGTATGGGCAGAGACCATTTTTCCCCAAAATTCAAGTTTTAATTCCAATACGCGTAGTGCATCCCATCGTACGCGTATTGCCCTGAAGTGTTACGCGTACCATACGCAAATGGGCAGATAGCCGAGAAAATTGAAGATCCATACGCGTATTGGCCCCTACCTCGCCCATGTTACGCGTATTGCCATGGTCCATACGCGTATGAACATGCCCCATAGCATATGACCTGGAAAAACCAGAAAAAATTCTGCAGAACAAAGTTCTGCGTTTTCTCAACCCAAAATCTTCCAATTTTCACCTACACCCAGAAAATTACCAATACAATGCATAGCAACATGTATCTATCATGTATCAATAATAGTGAACACTAAAAACATGATTTCCAACACATTTAATTAATTTCTAATCAATTTTACATAATATAGGTTTTACTAAATTTTTCCAATTCAATCCAATAACAACCACAAACACACATACATAATCATACACAAGTATACAATAATTGAGTCTCGCACCCTTACCCGATTAAATCGATTTTAGGGGTTGATTTCTTTGATTTCCATGTTTTTCTCACTATTTCTCTTCTTCTTCTCTTTTCTCTCCTTTTTCCTTCTTCACTTTTTCTTTCTCTCTATTTTTCTCTCTTTCTATTCTATTCTTACTAACTTAATTAAAAATATTATGAAATGACCAAAATACCCCCACACTCAATTATCTCGCAAACGACCCCAAAACCCGATAAAATATCACAACATTGAAAAATAACACATTTTCAGATAAAAGTCAAAAATAAAATAAAATAATAATAAAATAATCAAAACGACTCGATTAAATAAAAACACATAAAAACTGGGGCGTTACAACTCTCCCCCACTTAGAAATTTTCGTCCTCGAAAATATACCTGAGGCGAACAACTCTGGATACGACTCCCGCATCCGACTCTCCAACTCCCAAGTCAAATTGCCCTCAGCAGCGCCTCCCCACGCCACCTTCACAAGTGCAGTATCCTTGCCTCTCAACCGCTTCACCTCGCGATCCAAAATCCTAACTGGTAATGCCTCGACCGTAAGGTTCTCCCTTACCTCCACCTCATCCATCGGAATCACATGCGACGAATCTGGAACCTACTTCTGAAGCTGTGAAACATGAAACACATCGTGCAGATTAGACAGATTCGGCGGCAACGCTACCCTATAAGCCACAGCACCCACTCTCGCGGATATCTGGTAAGGACCAATAAACCGAGAAGTAAGTTTCTTCGATTTCAATGCACGACCCACACCTATTACCAGCGTAACCCTAAAAAATACATGATCACCCTCTTGGAACTCAAGATCCTTCCGTCTCCGATCATGATAACTCTTTTGCCTACTCTGAGAAGCCTTCATTTTCTCACGAATAAACTTCACTTTTTCCGTCGTCTGTTGCACCAACTCTGGTCCAACCACCGAACTCTCACCAGATTCGTGCCAACACAACAGTGTCCTACATCTTCGTCCATACAATGCTTCAAACGTGCCATTCCAATACTAGAATGAAAACTGTTATTATACGTGAATTCAATCAAAGCAAGATAATTATCCCACGCACCACCTTGTTCCAAAACACACGCTCTCAACAAATCTTCCAACGACTGAATCGTCCTCTCCGTCTGACCATCCGTTTGCGGATGATAAGCCAAACTCAATCTCAATTTAGAACCCAAAGCCTTCTATAAACTTTCCCAAAATCTCGAGGTAAACCTTGGATCTCGATCCGAAACAATACTCAATGGAACTCCATGTAATTTCACAATCACACTGATGTAAATCTCAGCTAACCGCTCCAAAGTAAAACTGATGTCAATCGGAATAAAATGAGTCGATTTAGTCAGCCTATCAACAATCACCCAAATAGCATTATGCCCTCGCTGAGTATTCGGTAACCCTGTCACAAAATCCATCGAAATGCTATCCCACTTCCACTCAGGAATATCCAACGGTTGCAACAAACCACTAGGCCTCAGATGTTCTACCTTCGATTTCTGACAAGTCAAACATGCATAAACAAACAGAGCCACATCTCTTTTCAATCCAGACCACCAGAAAATCTTCTTCAAGTCCTGATACATCTTGTTCGCTCCCGGATGTATACTCAAATTACTCCGATGTCCTTCTTCCAAAATCATCCTTTTCAACTCTGCATCATCCGGAATACAAATTCTACCTCGGAATCTCAAAACACCATTAACATCCACTTGAAAATTACTATTCATATCTTTGTCTCCCACCAACATCAAATCCACAAATTTCACATCCAGCTTTTGTTTCTCACTAACCGTCATCAGAAAATCATTAGTAATCGTTAGCATTCCAAGCCTCACGCTATCCGACGTCACTTCACAAACCAAACTCAAATCCCTAAACGATTCCAAAAGTTCCCACTCTTTAACCATTAAAGCGGACATATGTAACGATTTCCGGCTCAAAGTGTCGGGTACCACGTTAGCTTTACCAGGATGGTAATTCAAGCCAAAGTCGTAGTCCTTCAAGAATTCCAACCATCTACGTTACCTCATATTTAGCTCTTTTTGATCAAACAAATATTTCAAACTTTTATGGTCACTAAAGACTTCAAACCGTGCACCGTAGAGATAATGCCTCCAGATCTTCAACACAAAAACCACAGCCGCTAACTCAAGATCATGAGTAGGATAATTCTTCTCATGCACTCTCAACTGCCTCGAATCATAAGCCACCACCTTACCTTCTTGCATCAGAACACCACCTAGACCAATCAAAGAAGCATCACAATAAACCACAAATGGTTCATTAGGATTTGGCAAAATCAAAATCGGAGCTGTCGTCAATCTTCTCTTCAGCTCATTAAAACTTTCCTCGCACCGAATATCCCAAATGAACGCTTGCCCTTTACAAGTTAACTGGGTCAAAGGAAGTGCTAGCTTAGAAAAACCTTCAATAAACCTTCGATAATAACCAGCTAAACCCAAAAACCTTCGAATTTCAGTAACAAATCTCGGAGCCTCCCATTGTATAACTGCTTCTACTTTAGATGGATCCACAGAAATACCATTACCTAAAATTACGTGTCCAAGAAAACTCACTTCTGACAACCAGAACTCACACTTGGACAATTTGGCAAAAAGCTTCCTTTCTTTCAAAACCTGCAAAACAATACGCAAATGTTCCGCATGCTCCTCTCGAGACTTAGAATAAATCAAAATGTCATCAATAAACACAACGACAAATCGATCTAAATGCTCGTGAAAAATACGATTCATGTATTCCATAAACACACATGGCGCATTAGAAACCCCGAACGACATCACAGAATATTCATAATGACCGTAATGTGTCCTAAAAGCTGTCTTCTGAATATCTTCCTCTTTCACCCTTATCTGATGATACCCTGATCTCAAATCAATCTTACTGAACACACACGCACCAACCAACTGATCCATCAGATCATCAATCCTTGGAAGAGGATACTTATTCTTAATCGTCACCTTATTCAACTGGCGATAATCAATACACAATCGCATACTTCCATCCTTCTTTTTCACCAATAAAACTAGAGCACCCCAAGGAGAAACACTTGGCCTCACAAACCTCTTCTCCAACAACTCATTTAACTGTTTCTTTAACTCAACCAACTCAGACGCCGACATATGATAAGGTGCCATAGATACAGGTCTAGTACCAGGAACTAGATCTATAGAAAACTCCACCTCTCTCTCTGGCGGCAAGTCTGAAATATCCTCAGGAAACACTTCTGGAAATTCACACACAACAGGAAACACATCAAGTGAAACTTGACTATCCACAGTCAAAGATGCAAACAACCCAAACAACTGAGCTTCATCCGCCAAAAGTCTCTTTAACTCTTTGGTAGATAAGAAACTCGAGTCTTCGTCTTCCTCAAGAGAAGGAAACCTTACCAGCTTATGATAACAATCAATGTGCACTCGATTGAATTGCAACCAATTCATTCCCAGAACCACATCTAAACCCTCCAACGACAAACACACCAAATCCATCTCAAAGTCTTTACCATAAATGGTCAAAGGACAACTTAGACAAACCAAAGAAGTAGTTACTGACCCCATTGCTGGAGTATCAATAACCATCTCACCACCCATCAAAGACAACACAAGATTCAAACGCTTCACGCACTCAGAC
This sequence comes from Lathyrus tuberosus, assembly GCA_022829125.1. Classification (NCBI taxonomy): domain Eukaryota; kingdom Viridiplantae; phylum Streptophyta; class Magnoliopsida; order Fabales; family Fabaceae; genus Lathyrus; species Lathyrus tuberosus. The sequence continues at coordinate 10,200,045 of JALAZF010000057.1, read as the reverse complement.
GAAATAAACGAATGAGTCGCTCCAGTATCAATGATAGCAATCAAAGGAGTACTATTAATAAAATAAGTACCTCTGATCAGACGATCTGCACTTGAAGTCTGAGTCCCTGCCAAAGAAAATACCTTCCCACTAGTTGGAGCTTGCTTCGGTTTCTGACACTTGGTACTAATATGACCAGGTTCACCACAGTTAAAACACTTAACCACATTCTTTCTCTTGCACTCAGCTGCTACATGTCCTAAACCTCCACAATTAGAACACTTACTCACATCCTTCCTGCACTCAAACTGACGATGCCCCAACTCACCACATTTAAAACATCTCGGAGAATTAGACATACCTCCTCCACCTGACCTTCGATCAAAAGTACCCCTTTGTTTACCTTTATCAGCTGGTGTCACATACGGACCACCACGGAACTGTTGCTTCCCTTTCCTCTCGCTCACACTCTTGTAATGTGTAGAACGAGCCTTACTGTCCTCTTCATAAATCCTACAACAATCCACCAAATTAGAAAACCTCAGAATCCTCTGATATCCAATCGCCTGCTTTATCTCAGGACGCAAGCCATTCTCAAACTTTACACACTTAGAAAACTCCGCAGTCGCTTCAGCATAATGAGGATAAAACTGCACAAGTTCCACAAACTTAGCAGTATAATCAACAACAGACATATTACCTTGTTTCAGCTCCAAGAAATCAATTTCCTTCTTTCCCCTTACAACTTCAGGAAAATACCTCCGCAAGAACTCCCGGCTAAAAACTTCCCAAGTAATTTCTTCCTCTTCTGCAGCTTCCAACACATGACGAGTACTAACCCACCAATCATCAGCTTCTTCTAGCAGCATGTGAGTACCCAGTCTCACCTTCTGATCTTCAGCACAATCCATCACTCGGAAAATCCTTTCAATCTCTTTCATCCAAATCTATGCACCATCAGGATCATATCTTCCTTTGCAGACCGGCGGTTTGTTCTTCCTGAACTCATCATTACCAGCAGCATTAGGTGCACCCTGCACAGCACGAGCCATAGCTTGCATAGCAGCAGCCAAAGCAGCATCATTCCTACTAGCCATATTCTGTTCATTTCCAATAACAGAAACTATGGTTAAACAAACAACTCATCCAAACGCCAAGACCGACAAGGACTGGCACAACTGACACGGACTGGCTCTGATACCACTTAATGTAACACCCCTAATCTATACCCCTAAATAAACAAAGCAGTATAAGAAAATTCAAAATTTCATCAGAGTATATTTAAATTATCATGTCATAGACTGGGAGAATATCACATTATATTGAAACAAATCATACAACACCTGCTCATAAAGATATGCAACAGTGGGGTAGTAATCAACAGAGGAACTCAGTTCCTTACACCCACATTTAAGAATTTAGAATGAAAGCGGAAAATCTAAAACTGAATATCATATATATATCATGAAAAGTTTGTTATACATCAAGTTGTACATGCAAAATCCAAAAAGGTATATATACATAATACACAAATATCACAAACGGCCTCCCTAACTACCCGGTGGCACATATCAGAGCCGACCAACAAAAGAATGAAGACGCAAAGCTTCACAAAAAATACCTCCAGCAACTCTAATCTGCAATGCCTCATAGAGCATTATAAAACAGCAGAAGGGTGAGAAAAACAATCATAATACAATTGCATATAATTATATATTAACACAAAAATGCACATATAGATTTCTCACCATAAACATACAACAGAATCCAAATACCACACAACATCGTACATATTTCATTTATCTAACGTCAATGCACATTAATCGTACACAATGCATTTATCACCAAGAATATCAATTCATCAATTCCACACACGATTAATCCACTCACAATTCTCACACATAGTCAATCATATTTATGATTTATGCAAATGCACAGAGACCGACACAACGACTCTATGCACATGCCATGCGGTACCGACTTCCAATATTTCTCATCATTAGTTCACTCAGGAACTCTGCTGGAATCATCGCTCGTTACTGAGGATCACTCAAGTAACACCCCGTCGGGCCTACGATGTTCTCCCGTCGCTTTAGGTCCTCTTGGTATAAGGCGCACGACGTTTATGGATTGCTTTAGGTCCTCGCGGTATAAGGCGCACAATCCGATCGCTCACACCCCACATGGGCACACGATCGTCTATAACCATCGCTTTCGGTCCTCTTATTTTTAAGGCTATTCATACCTCTTATTTTTAAGGCTCACGATGTTATAGAAGATTCCCTCTGGAATCAAACCGTCACTCAGGACGTCACAACAATGCATATCATGATGCTTGGCATACAATGACTCATGACATTTAATATGCGCACATACATGCATTCCTCCACATCAACAAAATCACACTTTGCACTTATGCCCAAAACAATGCATTTACTTGCCATACGGCCACAATTCTTCTTAATACCATCTAAACACATACATTTACCTCATACAACAGCACCTTGCATAATACACATCAATTACGCACAATTATAATGACAAAAGTCGACAAACCGACACTATTCCTGATTTTCGACATAATTAAATCGGCTAACAATTTCAAAATCATCATAATAAGAAAGTACAGCTCAATAGCTTCACAATGATACCAAGAATATAAAAATCAGATAAACGGAACCCAAGTTACGAAAGAAAAACGAAAACGATATTTTGAAAAGTCCCATTTTACCATTCTCCTGGCCATACGCGTATTGCCCTGAGCCATACGCGTATTGCCCAAAATCCTCGCCATGCCATACGCGTATTGCCCTAGGCCATACGCGTATGGGCAGAGACCATTTTCCCCCAAAATTCACGTTTTAATTCCAATACGCGTAGTGCATCTCATCGTATGCGTATTGCCCTGAAGTATTACGCGTACCATACGTAAATGGGCAGATGACCGAGAAAATTGAAGATCCATACGCGTATTATCCCCTACCTCGCCCATGTTACGCGTATTGCCATGGTTTATACGCGTATGAACATGCCCCATACGCGTATGACCTGGAAAAACCAGAAAAAATTCCGCAGAACAAAGTTCTGCGTTTTCTCAACCCAAAATCTTCCAATTTTCACCCACACCCAGAAAATTACCAATACAATGCATAGCAACATGTATCTATCATGTATCAACAATAGTGAACACTAAAAACATGATTTCCAACATATTTAATCAATTTCTAATCAATTTTACATAATATAGGTTTTACTAAATTTTTCCAATTCAATCCAATAACAACCACAAACACACATACATAATCATACACAAGTATACAATAATTGAGTTTCGCACCCTTACCCGATTAAATCGATTCTAGGGGTTGATTTCTTTGATTTCCAAGTTTTTCTCACTATTTCTCTTCTTCTTCTCTTTTCTCTCCTTTTTCCTTCTTCTCTTTTTCTTTCTCTCTTTCTATTCTATTCTTACTAACTTAATTAAAAATATTATGAAATGACCAAAATACCCCCACACTCAATTATCTCGCAAACGACCCCAAAACCCAATAAAATATCACAACATTGAAAAATAACATATTTTCAGATAAAAGTCAAAAATAAAATAAAATAATAATAAAATAATCAAAACGACTCGATTAAATAAAAACACATAAAAACTGGGGCGTTACAGAGAAGGTTGGATTGAATGAGCTGAGTTTTTTCTTTCCTCCTTTTTATTTCTTCTGCCACGCGTGTACAAGTTGGTGAGGGTGGCAAGCATGCACCGGTGACAAGTGTCACCGGTCTTGGCATTTTTGGATCCCACGTGTCCCTGTCTACGCATCCCCACCGTATGCCTTCGCATCTTAACCCTCAGATCAGAGTCAAAGGGCTGACTCATTGAGGGATCGAACGCTCATGATTGGCCGAGGTCTATGGTAGACCTCCCCTGCGTGGGCTCACTTGTTTGGGCCTGGATTGTTTTTCTAAGTATACCCCCCTTTCTACTAACAAATTCTGCCCCATTAATTTTCCTTTTTATATATTTATTTTGTTGTTTTTTTTAGGTTTTAACGTTTCACTTTTTAATATAATAAAAAAAACATTTTATTAACTTATTAAAAAAAACAACTTATTTCTTTTATTAAAAAAAAACCTTAAGATTTATTTACTAATTCAATTAATTTCTTTAAAATTATTTATTTAATGTTAATTAATTATTTTCATAATTAATTTTATTAAATATTTGATTTTAACTTAATTAATTACATTAGTTCAATTTTTCTTAATCCAAAAACACTTCTAACTAATTTCTAAAATTCTCTTCATTAATCAAGTTTTAATTAATCTTATTAAACCTCTTTATTTAATACTAATTAACTTTAATGGTTAATTTTATTAAATATTTTAGTTTAATTTGATTAATTACTTAAATTTCCACCATTTAAAAAAAATTCCTAATATAATTTGGTTTAGATTTCCCCTCCTTAGCTAATCTTAGGAATTTAGGATACTAGCTAACTAACATGCTTGATTATATTTCTTCCCCCCGCTTTGTTTGATTTTTGATCCTTGTGTGGTGTTCATGCTTTTCTCATATGGATTATTATCTTGCCTTGATTATCTATGTCATTCATTATACGCTTGTCCAAACCAAAAATCCTTTTCAAACTAATATCTTGACTTAATGTCAAGCCCCTTTTAATACCTTGTAAGTCGATCGTTTTCACGATCGCAGTCGACCTCACAATGCCTCCTCTTGGGCTTTATACAACGATAATTGTTGCACATTTCACTTTGGTTTGTATGCGTGTATGTGATTGCCTTACTTTAATTATGGCTCGATTATTCCCACTTGATTAATTACACCCCTCTCCCATAAGATTAAAATCAACCCCTTTTTACAACAATAAACAAGCTTGATCCAACATCAAGTATTTTCCAAATCAAATTCAATTAATCTCCAACGCACACTTGATCCATATATCAAGTCCCTTCATCTCTTGTAAGTCTAGCGCTTTTGCCTCGCCATCGACCTTACCTTGAACCATTAGGACCTCCTTTCCATTAGTCCTTTAACCATTCCATACGCAAATTCAAACCTTGATCAACATCGAGTATTTTTCAAATCAAATCAATACACTTAACCATATCTGAATATTATTTCTTAAAAGGTGAAAAAGAGGGGGATCAAGTCTTTGGTCTTTCTCCTCAATTGTTTGGGTGCGAGTTCTCTTACTCGTGTGTGGACAATTGACGCCTTTAAAACAATTGTAATCCGACAACACTCAAATTTCTTTTTCCATTATTAAAGCACGTAATCTCTACTTAAATATCATTTCTTTTTTTCCAAGCAATTGTTAAAACACTTAATCCCTATTTAAACACACTTTACTAAAGGTGAAGTGAGGGTGGTCGAGTCTTTGGCCCTTCTCCTCAATTGTTTAGGTGCGAGTTCTCTTACTCGTGTGTAAACAATTGTCACCACTAAAACATCTAAAACTCTCATTGTGAGATCGAAACCCTAAAAACACATTCAAATCAAATCATTTTCTCAATCAAACTCTTTAACATACTTAATAGTATATTCAAACAACTTTCTAAAAGGTGACGTGAGGGGGGGGCCAAGTCTTTGACATTTCTCCCCAATTGTTTGGGTGCGAGTTTTCTTACTCGTGTGTGAGCAATTGGCGCCTACATAAAATACAAACCAAACAACCGTAGTCCCACGTACTACAAATGCTCTGACTTTCCCATTGCACGAGGGAATACATAGGCACAAGGGTTCTCAATCCTTGCCGAGCACCCTAATAAAAAACCACCCCATTTCCCCCTTAAAAAGCAATATTCCCTTAGAAGAAAACAAACAAACCAAGCTAACTTATCTCCCGAATCGAATCAAGAGGTTTCCGTTGAGTACAACGGACGTAGAGGGTGCTAATACATTCCCTCTTACATAACCGACTCCCGAACCCGAATTTGGTTGCGACGACCATGTTCTTGTCCCTCCTTTAAAGGTTTTATCGATATTTTCCTTTCCCTCTTTTGGGATAAATAAAGTTCGGTGGCGACTCTGTTTCGAACAGTTTTTTCCGCGTCCATCGCGTGGATCGTATTTTTCGAGGTACGACAGATGGCGACTCTGCTGGGGATAGATATTTCCCTATGCTAGAGAGAGTCAAGCCTAACTTGACTCGATTCGTGAGTGTTAAATCCGCTTGTGTGTTTATCTTCTCTTGTTTGTTTGCTTGCTTGTTTGACTATCTATTATCTACTTGCTTGTTTATTGTTATTATTATCTTGTATGACACTGTTGGGGTTCTCTGATCATTGGTGCTCTGTGAGATGGCTCTATACCTGAGTCTGAGTATAACCCTAGGATTAGGATGGTGGTTGTGTAGTGGAGGCTTGTGTGGTCTCTTCCGCGTGAGCCAAAGCAAAGACCCCACTTGGAGTAGATTCCCTTGGAAATGTTATCATTTTGACGTTACTTTGTCACGATGATAATGTTTTTGAGCCTGAATCGTCGATCCCAAGGACCTTTAACCCATTTTATCCATGGTGGTTGGTAGTGTTAACTCTTTAAGGGTTAATGCGAACGCCACAATCAGATGAGATCCCTTGAACGTATTACTTCCTGACAGTAATATTTTCGACCTCGATCTAGGATTCTGAGAACCCTACTTAGAACCCGTGTGTCGATGGTTGTGTAGTGGGCGCCTCCGAGGAGTCTTTCTCGTGGGGAATAAATGAAGACCTCACCTAGACGAGATCCTTTCAAGGATATTATCGTCTGATGTTTCTTCGTCATGGCTATAATGTCTTTGAAAGATATCCATAACTCTAGGCACCTACCCGATTAGAGCCTACCTATGGGGGGTCTGGTGATCAGAGATATCCTGTGTCTAACTCCTTCCTCAGAATCAGATGTCGTTTTGATCTTGTACCCTTGCATGAGCATCGCATAACCATAACATTTGCACCCTTTTTGTTTTCAGGGAATCTAAGAATTGTCATTTGCTACAGATAGGAATTATGGAAACCGACGTCCGTTTCCCTCATTCTTTCAAGTTCAAGAAGCCTGATCTGACTGCTTTACGTGGGTTGGTTTCGCGTATGCCTTCCGTCTACCGAATCAACTTTGGGAAGAACTTTGGTAAACTGTTGTGTATTCTGAATCAAGACGTAAACTTTGCCATGCTAAGCACCTTCGTACAGTTCTATGATGCTCCCTTGAGATGTTTCACCTTTCAAGACTTTCAGTTAGCACCAACACTCGAAGAGTATGAGAAACTGGTGGATATCCCAATGAAAGGCAAGTTGTTATTTGAAGGGGTTGATATGACTCTGAAGGATGAAATCATTGCAAAAGCTCTCCACATGACTAAACAGGATGTCACCAACAATTGGAAGACTAAGGGAGAGGTCAAGGGTTTCTTCCTTTCATTTCTGTTGGAAAGGGCCAACACTCTGTTGAAAGACAAAAGTTGGGAAGCCTGCTATGTTGTTGTAGCATTGGCCATCTATGGGATTGTTCTGTTTCCTAATGTGGATGTAGATGATTTTGTAGATATTACTGCCATCCATGTTTTCCTCACAGGAAACCCTGTGTCGACCCTTCTAGCTGGCGCGTGCTATTACCTGAGTTGGAGACACGTTAAGAAAGGAGGTATGATCGCGTGTTGTGCTCCTCTGTTGTATCAATGGACCCAAATGCACCTTCTGAAGAAGGGACTCTTTATAGAACAAGTGGACGAAAGTTGGGCCCAAAGGTTGGGAACCCTCAGATCAGCTGACTTATCTTGGCACTCCCTAGACTACGATACAGTCATATCCAGTTTTGGTAGGTTCCCTAATGTTCCCCTCATCGGAACCCACGGTTGTATTAATTCTAATCCTATATTGTCCGTGAGGCAGTTGGGGTATCCGATGAGTGGACCACCTGATGAGAAGGCTTTGGAAGCATTCTTAGTGCATGGTTTGAAAGCTGAGAACCCTGACCTACTCAAAAGAATCACAAAGGCATGGAAGGAGGTCCATAGCAAAGGAAAAGCTAAGTTGGGGAAAAGGAACAACATTACTAAAGAGCCTTACTTCATATGGGTCAGGGAATGAGTGGAAAGAATCAAGATGCCCTTTGCCATTAAGGTGTCTGAGCCTTTGCCTGAGCCAAAGCCTACTCATGTCCCGATTGAGGAGGCCGAGGATCTCAAAGCAACGATAGCCAGATTAGTAAAGGAAAATGAGCAACTTGAGTCGAAGCTTCAGAATGTTACTAAGGAGAAGAATGACTTGAAGTGGGAGCTTCAGCGTAAGAACACTCAACTTGAAGCAATAGGAAGTTGGGCGAATGAAGAGGAGCAGCAGAAAAAGAGGGCCAAGGTATGTCTTAACCAAGCTGATGGAGCGATAGCTAGGCTTAAGGAGGAGTTGGATCAAGCTTACAAGAAGTGTGCCGAAAATAGGAAAGCTTGGCTCCTTGCCACTGAGAGGAAGAAGGCACTTAGAGAATAGATGGGAGCGGAAATAGAAAAATTAAGCTCAGCTCTACGCCAGTCAAAGGCTTCTGAAGCAATGGAACGCCAACTTAAAGAGGATCTCATGAGAGTTGCTTATGTTGGGCCACCAGATTGGGACAAAGTGTGTGGCGAGCTGAATAATCTCAAAAGGCTTGCGGAAGAGCAGAAGAATCATCTTGAGGCTGTCCTGGCGGACAAAGATATTTGGGCCTCCACGGGGAAGAAGGTGCTTGATGAATGTACTGGTTATGAATGCTCTATTCACATTCTAATAGCTGATAGAGATATGTGCCGCAACAAGCTTAATGGGCTAGTAGATTTTTGTAACTGGTTGGCTGAAGACTTGGTATGGAAGCATAGAGATGCTTTGGAGGCTCTCGACGAATCTACCCCTCAAGCAATCGTCGATTTTGTTTGCTTGTGTAGGGAGATGTTGAAGAGGTTTAAAGAAGAGTTGAAGGAGCGCAAGGCTCGAAGGCCCAAGTTCTGAATCTTTATGTTGCTTCTGTTCTTTCTTGCTTTATGAATTGTACTAATGTCCGGATGATTATGTATCACTTGATTATTACAATCTTATGAATGAATGAGACTTGATCTCCTTTGCAACAGTTTGTTTCTTAATATTCATGTATAAATAATGTTTAATTCGAACGATTCCCTAAAAAAAAATGCATACCATCCTGCATACATATCATTGCATTCGTTTTCCAAAACACTTAGCAATAAACTCATTTACTCTGTCATTTCTCTAAATAGAAAACCTGACTATTTGACACCGATACGAGACTCGCCAAAGCTTCAATATGACGCTGGAACAGATTGAGGAGAACCAGAACATGATGAGGAATGATATCGATTCGCTGAAGGCTAAAATGGATCAGCTACTGGAAACTATGATGTTGCTGGCCCAGAAAGAGAAAGATGTTGAAGCAGTGGCTAATGCCAAGAAGCTGGTTGAGAAGATAAGCACTTCTGGAGTTAAGGGAATCCCTCCTCCCATTTACATAGACTTGTCAGAACACTCGGCTTATCATGGATCTGTGAGCGATGCGGACGAGCAAGTTGATGCCTTCAACATACCATCTCCACCTCTTCAACTTCTTGGATCTGATCCATCTGCTGACCGGTTGTACATACTAGAAGAGAAATTCAAGGCCTTGGAGGTTCAGACAACTCCCGGCTTGGATGCTGTCGACATGTGCTTGGTCCCTGGACTAGTAATCTCTCATAAGTTTCAAGTGCCGACGTTTGACAAATACAAGGGACTTAGCTGCCCTAAGACTCATTTGCGAGCATATTGTCGCAAAATGGCTACCCACGTTAAGGACGACCCTCTGCTAATTCACTACTTTCAGGATAGCCTCAGTGGGGCATCGCTGGAATGGTACATGCAGTTAGAGAAGAGATAGATTAATACTTGGAGGGACCTCTCTGAGGCGTTCCTCAAACATTACCAGTACAACACTAATTTAGCACCAAACCGTACTCAATTACAAGATATGACTCAGCGCAACAATGAGTCATTCAAAGAATATGCTCAACATTGGCGGGAATTGGCTTCTCGTGTTCAACCACCCTTGTTGGACAAAGAATTGATGGATATGTTCATGGGAACTTTGCAGCCTCAGTATTTGGACAGTATGATGGGATCTAGCTTCCCCAACTTTACTGAGATTGTGTCAGTAGGAGAAAGAATCGAGAGCCAGTTGAAGAAGAAAGCTGCTATTGTTTCTACAAGTGGAGTTAAAAAGCCTTTTGTGAAAAGGAAGGATGAAGAGACTAATGCTGTCATGAGAGGACGAGGGGGTAGAGCCCCAGTGAATATACCGTATCAACAAGTGACTGCAGTTGCACAAACCCCACTTCAACCACCTGCTCAACAGCCGAGTTATCAGAATGTTCCTCCGCCGCAATATCAAAATGCCCCACCACAGAGGCAGCCAAGACCAAGAAGGCATATCGATCCTGTGCCAATGCCGTATAGCCAGATTTTTTCTCAACTATTTCAGAGTGGGCATTTGAAACTCAGGGATTTGAGACCAGCAGTTTTCCCATATCCTCCCGGATACGATGCCAACACCCATTGTGAGTTTCATAAGGGGGCTCCCGGGCATAGTATAGAAAACTGTTATGCATTTCAGAACAGAGTTCAAGATTTGGTTGAGTCCAAAGATCTTACTTTCACTCAGTGAGGCGCTAATGTTAAACACAATCTTATGCCCCCGCATGGAGGACTGTCTGTTAGTGATGTGGAAGAAGGCAATAGACAGAGGTTGATTACAAGGGTTGAAGATATTCGGACTCCTATGGCGGTTATAGGAGAAAAATTGAAGAGATGTGGGATGATTCCTGAAGATGAGCTTGATAATTTGACTGATGAGGTGGTTAAGAAACATTTACAGAAATTCCTGGATCAAGGTGTGATTCAGTTTGAACGCCGGGATGCAAGAGAGCAAAGTGTGGCCGTCATTAATATTCAGTATGATGCACCTGAAGGTCGTCGACAAAGACAAGTTTGTCCTGCTCCAGTAATCATTGAATATGATGGAGCTAATGTTTTCCAACAGAGACCAGTTCGTCCTGCACCCGTGGTTATTCAGTTCGATGAGGCGGATGTTAGCAAACCAAGGCCAGTGCGCCCTGTTCCGATAACTATTGAGTCTCCTATTAGTGTTCCTGAGTCTGAAGTTTTTAAACAAGGGCCAGAAAAGGTAGTCATTGAATATGGTGGTGCTAAATGTGACGCTGTAGTAGGACCAAGTGGAATGACCCGTAGTGGTCGAATCTTTGCAGTAAAACCAGTAGATGTGCCAAACAATGACAAAGGAAAGGCGGTTGCTATACCAGTTGAACCTCCGAGTGCTGAATTACAAGAAGGGTTGTCGTCTCCAAGAGGGGCATTCACACAAAAAGAGGCTGAAGAGTTTTTGAAGATTATAAAGAAGAGCAACTACAAGGTAGTCGATCAGCTGAACCAAACTCCTGCTAAGATATCTATGCTCGCTTTGTTGCTCAGTTCCGAGGCACATAGATCCTCCCTGCTAAAGGTGTTGAGTGCTGCACACATTACCAAGGATATCACTGTAGCATAATTCGATGATGTGATAGCCAGTGTCACCACTGGCAACTTTTTGGGGTTTAATGATGACAATATGACTGCTGAAAAGAAGAACCATAACAAGGCTCTTCACATTTCCTTTAGGTGTGAAGACGTTTTGATATCTAGGGTCTTGGTGGATATTGGATCTTCCTTAAATGTGCTCCCGAAGATAACGCTGGAGAGGATGCCTGTGAATGGAGTAATCATGAAGCCAAGTACTCTCATAGTGAAGGCATTTGATGGATCTAGGCGTGCGGTTATTGGTGAGGTGGACTTGCCAATTAAGATTAGACCTACTATTTTTACCATTACTTTTCAAGTAATGGATATTTATCCTAGTTACAGCTGCTTGCTAGGAAGGCCCTGGATTCACTCAGCAGGGGCAGTCACGTCCACTCTCCATCAAAAACTGAAGTTCATTACCAATGACAAAATGGTGGTGATAAGTGGTGAAGAAGACATTCTAGTAAGTCATTTGACATCATTCCGTTACATTATTGTCGAAGGTGAAATGGTTGAGACCCCTTTTCAGTCCTTTGAGGTGGTGAGTACACTGGCTGTGCAGCGAGTACCAGAGCACCAAGAACTAAGATCATCGATGGCCTCATACGAGGAAGCTAAAGCTGTAGTAAAAGGAGGAAGTGCCCAAGGTTGGGGCAAAATGGTTGAGGTTACTAAAAAGCTTGATAAGTTTGGGTTAGGTTATCAGCCATCCCGCAGTTCAGCCTTTGTTCCATACAACAGAAATCAGATCCTTCTCGTTGAGAAGACTTTCATAAGTGTTGGCTGCATCTTTGATTCTCCAGTAGCAATGATCATTGAATACCATAATGCTGATGAGCAAGCTTTTGCAAGCTGGATCTGACAAGCAAAGCCTAGTGAAGAGCTCCAGAATTGGAAGACCATTGAAGTCCCTCAGTTTTTCACACACCAAACATAATTTTACTATTTATCAAAAACCCTACGCTCTGCCCAAGGCGTAGTGGAGCATTGTATGGGCCACCTGATGTTTTCAAACTTTGTTTATCATTAATGAATTTCAGTTTGCATTCAATTTTCGCTCACTTTCTTTCATTCTTTTTCACCTTACAATAAATGGCAATATTTTCATGCACACACTTTCCTAAATAAACTGCATAAATCATAAACATGCAGAAACACCACCGAGGTCCTTGACATAGACGCTGCTATGAGCCTATATGATTTTGATTGCCCAATCTACCTAGCTAAAGAGGAAGGCGTGAAAGATTGTGAACTCCCCGACGAGTTAGCAAGGCTGCTCAAGCAAGAGGAGAAAGTCATCCTGCCGCACCAAGAAGACATTGAAGTCATCAACCTGGGTACTGAGGAAGATAGAAGAGAGGTAAAGACAGGTGCATCTCTTCAAACTGAAGTCAAGACCAAGTTGATAGAGCTCCTCCGTGAGTACGCTGACGTATTCGCCTGGTCGTATCAAGACATGCCTGGGTTGGATACTGACATGGTTGTACACAAGTTACCGCTCAAGGAGGAATGCCATGCTGTCAAACAAAAGTTAAGAAGGACCCATCCGGATATGGCTCTCAAAATTCGTGAAGAAGTCCGAAAGCAAATTGATGCTGGATTCTTGGCAGTAGCAAAGTACCCACAATGGGTTGCCAACATTGTGCTTGTACCGAAGAAAGATGGAAAGGTTCGCATGTGTGTGGATTACAGAGATTTAAACAGAGCTAGTCCTAAGGACGGCTTCCCATTACCTCACATTGACGTATTGGTTGACAACATAGCTTAGTTCTCCGTATTCTCTTTTATGGACGGATTTTCTGGATATAATCAAATTAAGATGGATCCAGAGGATATGGAGAAGACTACATTTATCACACCATGGGGCACCTTCTGCTATAAGGTGATGCCATTCCGACTTAAGAATGCTGGGGCAACGTATCAACGTGCAATGGTAATGCTCTTTCATGATATGATCCATAAAGAGATTGAAGTGTATGTCGACGATATGATTGCCAAGTCTCAAACCGAAGAAGAGCACTTGATCAATCTGCAAAAGCTGTTTGTTCGATTGAGGAAGTTTAGATTGAGACTCAACCCCAACAAGTGCACATTTGGGGTACGATCTGGAAAACTGTTGGGCTTCATTATAAGTCAGAAAGGAATCAAAGTGGATCCTGATAAGGTAAGGGCAATTCAGAATATGCCTGCGCCTAGGACAGAGAAAGAGGTTTGTGGCTTTCTAGGAAGATTAAACTACATTGCCAGATTTATTTCACATCTTACTGCCACTTGCAAACCTATTTTCAAGCTGCTAAGAAAGAATCAGTCAATTGCGTGGGATGATGATTGCCAAGGGGCATTTGATAAAATCAAAGAGTATCTGCAAGAACCACCGATCCTAATACCGCCTGTTCCTGAAAGGCCGCTCATTATGTACCTGACTATACTTGATGAATCTATGGGTTATGTGCTGGGGCAGCAAGATGAGACGAGAAGGAAAGAATATGCCATCTATTACCTCAGCAAGAAGTTCAACGACTGCGAGATAAGGTATTCCTTACTCAAGAAGACTTGTTGTGCATTAGCCTGGGCTGCCAAACGTCTCAGGCAGTATATGTTGACCCACACTACTTATCTGATTTCCAAGATGGATCCCATTAAATACATCTTTGAGAAACCTGCTCTCACTGGCAGAATAGCTCGATGGCAAATACTTTTGTCTGAGTACGGCATTCAATACGTCACTCAAAAACCAATCAAGGGTAGCATACTGGCGGACCATCTTGCATCAACTGGTGGATGATTATCAGCCCTTGAAGTTCAATTTCCCGGACGAAGACATAATGGTACTAAACGATTATGAAGAGCCAGGTCCAGATGAAGGGCCCGAACCAGGGGAGCGATGGACTCTCATGTTCGACGGTGCCTCAAATGTTCACGAAAATGGAATTGGGGCAGTAATTACATCACCCAAGAATTTCCACTTACCGTTCACAGCTAAGCTCTGTTTTCCATGCACCAATAACATGGCTGAGTATAAAGCTTGTATACTTGGACTGGAAGAAGCAATCAATTTAAGAATCAAGACTCTTGATGTGTTCGGAGATTCTGCTTTAGTAATACATCAAATTCGAGGTGACTGGGATGCCAAACATGCCAATCTAATCCCATATCGAGATTACGTGGCAAAGCTACTTCCCAGATTTGATGATATCACCTTTACTCATGTGCCTAGAGAGGAAAATCAAATGGCAGACGCTCTGGCAACTTTGGCTTCTATGTATAAACTGATATGGCCCAACCATCGACCGCATATTGATCTACAGCGATTTGAAGAGCCAGCTCACTGTTTGGCTGCCGATGAAGAGTCAGATGAAAAACCATGGTTCTATGACATCAAACGTTATCTGGAAAAACAAGAATATCCAGAGGGTGTTTTAGCGGTGGATAAGAGAACTTTGCGCAGATTGGCATCAAATTTCTTTCTCAATGGGAATGTGTTATACAAGCGTAATCATGATACTGTACTACTCAGATGTGTGGAAAAGCATGAAGCTGAGCAGATTCTGAAAGACATTCATAAAGGTTGTTTTGGTACCCACGCAAATGGGCATACTATGGCAAAGAAGATATTGAGAGCAGGCTATTATTGGCTTACCATGGAGGCTGATTGCTACCATCATGCCCGAACATGCCATAAATGCCAAATATACTCTGATAAGATTCATGTACCTCACACTCCTTTGAACGTCTTGACTTCACCATGGCCATTTTCCATGTGGGGAATAGATATGATTGGGATGATCGAGCCAAAGGCCTCAAATGGACACTGCTTCATATTGGTTGCCGTAGACTACTTTACCAAATGGGTTGAGGCTGCATCGTATACGAACGTTACCAAGCAAGTGGTCGCTCGCTTCTTGAAACACAACATTATATGCAGATATGGAGTGCCTAACCGTATCATCACTGACAATGGGTCTAATCTCAACAACAAAATGATGGATGAACTGTGCGCTAGTTTCAAGATTGAGTACCATAATTCAACACCATACATACCCAAGATGAATGGAGCCGTTGAGGCAGCCAACAAAAACATCAAAAAGATCATTCAGAAAATGGTGGTCACTTATAAGGATTGGCATGAGATGCTACCTTTTGCGCTGCACGGCTACCGTACCTCAGTGCAAACTTCAACAAGGGCAACTCCTTACTCATTGGTTTATGGCATGGAAGCGGTCCTTCCAATAGAAGTCGAAATCCCCTCATTGAGAGTATTGATGGAAGCTCAACTTGATGAAGCAGAATGGGTGAAGACGAGGTTTGATGAACTCAACTTTCTTGAAGAAAAATGCTTGGCAGCAATATGCCATGGCCAACTCTATCAAAGAGGCATGAAGAAAGCTTTTAACAAGAAAGTGCATCCTCGGACATTCTAGGAAGGTGACTTGGTGCTCAAGAGGATCATGACTATGTACAATGAATCCAGGGGCAAGTAGACGCCAAACTACGAAGGCCCATATGTTGTAAAAGAGGCATTCTCTGGTGGTGCCTTGAAACTCGCAACTATGGACGGTGATGAATTACCATACCCGGTGAATGCAGAGTACGTTAAGAGATACTACGCCTAAAAAAGCGGAATAATAAAGCCGCTAAGTCGAAAACCTGAAAATGCGACTTAGGAAAAAATGGCAATCCCGATGGACCTAAAAAAAATCAGTCCAAGCAAAAATTAGGGATAAGATAAAAGATATAGGCCCGCTGAATTGAAAACCCGAAAGGGCGGTTCAGGCAAAAAAGGGCGTTCCGGTGGATTGAAAACCCGAAAGGGCGATCCAGGCAAAAGTTAGAGACATGTTCCAAGGCAAAGTATCTAGTCTGCATGTCCACTTGATCCTGATGTACCACTGAAGAGAGGAATCAACCCAGACGTCGTCCTACAAAGCAAGGTGTTGGAGTTATCAAAGTCATAGGGACCATATCAGTGTTGAAACTCAATGGAACCTCATTAATTTGTATTGCCATTATGTTTTTTCTTGCACCGCAGTTACCTCATTAAGGAATTGCATCCTTGTACATACTTACCCATTCCGGGGAAAAATTAATACAAAGAGAGATTTCTCACCAAATTGTGCTCATTTTTTACTTTATCTGCTTGTTTGCAAACTGATTTTGTTTTTGATAAACTGTGTTTTGAAACTTTGGTTAATAAAGACAATATTTGAAAACAATAAAATTTGTTTTGGTGTTGGGAGAACTAAAAAGGAATTAGATAGTCTCCAAAAGAACTTCACCACATGAAAACATCAAATCAGTTGTCAGTCGTCTTGGCTCTTCACCACAAGCAGTGTAGCTTTTCAGGGATGTACTTAATATAATCCCCAACAGCGAATCTTTTAAGCCCAACAGGGGCAATCACGCTCCCTAGTCATATTTGGCTTGCTTAAAAGGGGTCGAGTAGTCAAACCCTCTCACCAACCCCAAAGTCCTATCCTTTATTGGCAACTACCCAAAAGTCCACACTCGTTGGCACCTTCAAATTTACCCTTCAAAGCCCAATTTTTATTGGCAACCACTAAACATCCACCGTTGTTGGCATCCTCATAACACCTGAACGTCTAATTTATTGGCAAACACCAAATTACCAAAGTCCAATTTCATTTGGGAATTACCAAATCCAATCCCTGGTGACACCCTCGACAAGGAAACTTATCCCCAGCGCGCCCGATCATTTGCATCGTCATGTGCATAACACGCTAGCATAACATTACATAATTATATCAAGCACTATCATATCATACGTGCATTATATTCCCCGGCAGTTGCATCTTAGCATGTGTTTCAGTGCATTTTGCAATGCATGGCATATTCATCCCCAGCAACATAGCATAACAGGATCCAGGATTTATTCGCAAGCATCTTGGCCAGTCCTCCACCAAAATCGGCAGTATTCCTCTAAAAAGAGTTGATACCCCGCACGTGCTCACAGAACCCTATTCCCCATCAAGTCATTCTTCAGCCAGGCAATTAATAATGACAACCCCCAGCAGCTGTTGCTATTCTTTCTCCCCAAGCAAAGGATATCCTAGAAAGTTTCTTATGAGCTTTCCCCTACAGAGCTAGTGCATCTCCTCCGACAGGAATTTTGCTCAACTATCCTCCCAGCAAATTTACTTCAGAGATACTGCTTTGGTATCATCGAGGAACCTTAACGGATAAGGGACTGCTTCGACGACCCAGAGAATCGTCTGCCTTCAGAGATACTGCTTTGGTATCATCGAGGAACCTTAATGGATAAGGGACTGCTTCGACAACCCAGAGAATCGGCTGCCTTTAGAGATACTGCTTTGGTATCATCGAGGAACCTTAACGGATAAGGGACTGCTTTGACGACCTAGAGAATCGTCTGCCTTCAGAGATACTGCTTTGGTATCATCGAGGAACCTTAACGGATAAGGGACTGCTTCGACGACCCAGAGAATCTTCTTCCTTCAAAGATACTACTTTGGTATCATTGAGGAACCTTAACGGATAAGGGACTGCTTCGACGGTCCAGAGAATCTTCTTCCTTCAAAGATACTGCTTTGGTATTGTTGAGGAACCTTAACGGATAAGGGACTGCTTCGACGACCCAGAGAATCTTCGACCTCCAAAGATACTGCTTTGGTATCATCGAGGAACCTTAATGGATAAGGGACTGCTTCGACGACCCAGAGAATCTTCTTCCTTCAAAGATACTGCTTTGGTATCGTTGAGGAACCTTAACGGATAAGGGACTGCTTCGACGACCCAGAGAATCCTCTTCCTTCAAAGATACTGCTTTGGTATCATTGAGGAACCTTAACGGATAAGGGACTGCTTCGACGACCCAGAGAATCTTCGACCTCCAAAGATACTGCTTTGGTATCATCGAGGAATCTTAATGGATAAGGGACTGCTTCAACCACCCAAAGAACCTCAAGTTATTCTGTTAATTTTGTACTCCGCTACCTCATTCTGCCAGTTCTTACTCCATAAGTACATGTTTCTCTTGATAGAAAAATTTTGGGGTCTTCTTATATCTAATAAGCTTCTACCCTAAAAATGAACGCCATGCAGCAGTTCATTTTCTCAGGTTCAAGACAATTAGATAGGGGCATCTGTCATAAACCAAATTTGTCCTACCCTCTTGTGTTTCTTATAATAAGCATGATTGTGGCTTAATGACTTCATTCTAGATCATCATAGCCATGGTCCTCTGAAAAATTGGGTCATAAGAGTCTTGTGTGGGCATATAGTAGTGATTACAGGCTTTTGCAAGTGGTTTGAATTCAGGTGAAGGAAAAAGCAGGAGGTGCCCTTATTTTTTTTAATGGCTAAGCAGTCAAGGCAAGATCAAATACCCTAATCGTATGGCTGGTTTATTTCAAGACGTGATCAAAGGGATCTTAAGCTGTATTTTATGACAATTTCAAGTCTTCCCTCAAATCCATGTTCAGCCACGTTGATGATAGAGCCATATGATATGGTCCCGTTATTCTCAAGTCATGCTTTGGTTGCTCTCAAGATTAGTAGCAAGTTGCGATTGGCCGAGCTCAGACGGTGAGCCAACTAAGAGCCAATTTGACTTAATTGTTGACATAACTAATTTGTGGTTAATTGGAATGAGTTTTGATAATTGGTTAAAGATCAACCTCAAGTTATCCAATGGGTTCTAAGTTAATTCCAATCATTTGGTCTTAAGTCATGGCCATATTACAATTCACTTTCCAAGATTAGTTCAAAGCCTCGTATCTATTTGATTAGGTCGTGAATGGTTTGATGCCACATTTGATTAATCCATGGTCGTGGTTTGGTGTCGTATTTAAGATTGCTTGCAACACGAACTATAAGAACGCGTAATGAAGGTGCCACATTTCATTGGTCCAATTAAGGTTTCATATGCGAAGTCAAGTCCATTTGTGATTCAAGTGGGAATTTGATCAAATTTGGTGCTTTTGGCTTAATTTACTAAAAGTCATATTTGGTTTCATTTGAAAGTTCGAGATTTGGTTTTTGCTCCATCTTTACTCAAGTAAGCATGAAGGTCCAAGGCATTCAAAATTGATCCATTCAAGTTTGATTTAAGATTGGATCTTTGGTGTGGAAACATATTCATCATTCAATTCAAATTATGGCACGAAAATGTTAACAAAAAAAAGAGGAGTCCAAATACAAAAAAAAAAACCAT
Organism: Lathyrus tuberosus; assembly: GCA_022829125.1. Classification (NCBI taxonomy): domain Eukaryota; kingdom Viridiplantae; phylum Streptophyta; class Magnoliopsida; order Fabales; family Fabaceae; genus Lathyrus; species Lathyrus tuberosus. Next base: position 10,180,271 of record JALAZF010000057.1, on the reverse strand, counting down.
TACTTCTTTTTTGCGCCCATTACTATCACCAAAAAGTACAAAAAATGGAAAACTAATAATTGACAAAACCAAGAGAGACTTTTCCAAACTCAGCCCGTTACAATACACCATCCCAAAGGCCTTTGCCACTTGATTCTTGAGCATGCCTTAAACCACAGAGCCTGCAGCACAACAGACAAAACCTACTATCCAAGTCCTTGCGCCAAAATCGCATCAACCAAGACTGCCACAATGAGACAAAACCTGCCAAAATTTCTCAGCAAAACCAGTTACACCAAAACGTTAAAAACTGAGCATTTATGAGTTATGACACCAAACCACACAAACTTGCCTCAAATATTCTTCCTAAACACAAATACAACTCATGTCATACAAACATCAAAACCATTCATCACAATTCCAACCAATTCATTTCATAATAGAAAATTTCCACAAACCAAGTACCGATCCATGCCACAATTCAAACATTTGCAAAATTCCAAATCATAAACTAATTTATGTCACATTTTCTAAAATAATTCAAAAAATCATGTTGATTAAATCACCAAATTTCATTCCAAAGTTCATATTTCAATTCACTCACATACAGTTTCGCATCTAAACAATTCACCCAAAAGTCAATTCATTCCTAACTGGATTCAGGACTTAGTTTATCATGCTAATTCATTTCAAACCTAGGCATATCAGGTCAAAGTGTGCAGAGTTTGCAGCAGTAAGAAACAGACAAGAAAGGATACAGTCTGAGCAAGCAGAAAAAGATACAGAGCATAGCAGAAGCCTGTGTTTCACCAAATTGGAATTTTTTTCTGAACGCTAAAAAAGGGCATCGCAGGGAATACCATAATAACTATTCAAATGCATCTTTCAAGAAAATCAAAGGGGAATTCTACACTATATGAACCATCATTCATCAGTTCATAAAAAAAAAGGGAGAAAAACTGACCTTGAAAAAAAACCAGTGGACGAAAAATCTCTTGCCTAAAAAAAACTTCTTTCATTCTTCCCATAACGCACCATCATCGTCAACCAACTTCCTTCAATCTTCGACCACCAACCTTTAATCTTCGACCACCTTTGTTTCACTTACCGAACCTTCAATCAACCATCCACGTTTTCATTACCGCACAACCATTGTCACTATTATTCTTCAACAACAACAACCTTGTTCTTACCGTCGATGCCATTCTGTGCCAAACTAAGCATCGTTTTTGAACGAATCTGAATCAAAGCTCTAAATAAGACCCGGAGCCCTGACCCATGTTTGCAGAATCAGGCGTGATTCTATACCTAGAAGAAACCCTTTGTTCTTCTTCTCATCCGTCTCAAGAAAACCACCGCGTCGCAGAACAAAGAAAGGAAGAAGAAGCTACTTTTATGTGTAGAGACCCTTCAAGAGACTTCTTCAAACTGGTATTTCGCTTGAGCTCTGTTCTTCACTTTAAACTCCATTTACGTGAACCTCCGTTTGCTGTTGATTTTCGAGTAGAATATTTGTTCGTTTTGGTTTGGTTGATTGATTCTGGGTATATTTTGAAATTAGGGTTTAGTTTAGGATTGGCTTCGATTTTAGAATTTGGTGAGGTTTTAGAAAAATCTATGTTCAGATTTAAAAAGAGGAGAAAAAATGATCTAGGGTTCATGTAGAGTTCTCCGTGTTTGGTGGTGGTGTCGCCGGAGAAAACGGTGGCGGCCGCCGCGCGGCGCCGCTTCTCCGGCCGTGGTTTAGGGTTCCGACGAGAAAGGTAGAGATGAGGGAAGGATAAAGGGAGAGAGAGCGAACTGTGAGAGAGAAGGTTGGATTGAATAAGCTGAGTTTTTTCTTTCCTCATTTTTATTTCTTCTGCCACGCGTGTACAAGTTGGTGAGGGTGGCAAGCATGCACCGGTGACAAGTGTCACCGATCTTGGCATTTTTGGATCCCACGCGTCCTTGTCTACGCATCCCCACTGTATGCCTTCGCATCTTAACCCTCAGATCAGAGTCAAAGGGCTGACTCATTGAGGGATCCAACGCTCATGGTTGGCCGAGGTCTACGGTAGACCTCCCCTGCGTGGGCTCACTTGTTTGGGCCTGGATTGTTTTTTCTGAGTATACCCCCCCTTTCTACTAACAAATTCTGGCCCATTAATTTTCCTTTTTATCTATTTATTTTGTTGTTTTTTTTAGGTTTTAACGTTTCACTTTTTAATATAATAAAAAAACATTTTATTAACTTATTAAAAAAAAACAACTTATTTCTTTTATTAAAAAAAACCTTAAGATTTATTTACTAATTCAATTAATTTCTTTAAAATTATTTATTTAATGTTAATTAATTATTTTCATAATTAATTTTATTAAATATTTGATTTTAACTTAATTAATTACATTAGTTCAATTTTTCTTAATCCAAAAACACTTCTAACTAATTTCTAAAATTCTCTTCATTAATCAAGTTTTAATTAATCTTATTAAACCTCTTTATTTAATACTAATTAACTTTAATGGTTAATTTTATTAAATATTTTAGTTTAATTTAATTAATTACTTAAATTTCCACCATTTTAAAAAAAATTCCTAATATAATTTGGTTTAGATTTCCCCTCCTTAGCTAATCTTAGGAATTTAGGATACTAGCTAACTAACATGCTTGATTATATTTCTTCCCCCCGCTTTGTTTGATTTTTGATCCTTGTGTGGTGTTCATACTTTTCTCATATGGATTATTATCTTGCCTTGATTATCTATGTCATTCATTATACGCTTGTCCAAACCAAAAATCATTTTCAAACTAATATCTTGACTTAATGTCAAGCCCCTTTTAATACCTTGTAAGTCGATCGTTTTCACGATCGCAGTCGACCTCACAATGCCTCCTCTTGGGCTTTATACAACGATAATTATTGCACATTTCACTTTGGTTTGTATGCGTGTATGTGATTGCCTTACTTTAATTATGGCTCGATTTTTCCCACTTGATTAATTACACCCCTCTCCCATAAGATTAAAATCAACCCCTTTTTACAACAATAAACAAGCTTGATCCAACGTCAAGTATTTTCCAAATCAAATTCAATTAATCTCCAACGCACACTTGATCCATATATCAAGTCCCTTCATCTCTTGTAAGTCGAGCGCTTTTGCCTCGCCATCGACCTTACCTTGAACCATTAGGACCTCCTTTCCATTAGTCCTTTAACCATTCCATACGCAAATTCAAACCTCAATCAACATCGAGTATTTTTCAAATCAAATCAATACACTTAACCATATCTAAATATCATTTCTTAAAAGGTGAAAAAGAGGGGGATCAAGTCTTTGGTCTTTCTCCTCAATTGTTTGGGTGCGAGTTCTCTTACTCGTGTGTGGACAATTGACGCCTTTAAAACACTTGTAATCCGACAACACTCAAATTTCTTTTTCCATTATTAAAGCACGTAATCTCTACTTAAATATCATTTCTTTTTTCCAAGCAATTGTTAAAACACTTAATCCCTATTTAAACACAATTTACTAAAGGTGAAGTGAGGGTGGTCGAGTCTTTGGCCCTTCTCCTCAATTGTTTAGGTGCGAGTTCTCTTACTCGTGTGTAAACAATTGTCACCACTAAAACATCTAAAACTCTCCTTGTGCGATCGAAACCCTAAAAACACGTTCAAATTAAATCATTTTCTCAATCAAACTCTTTAACATACTTAATAGTATATTCAAACAACTTTCTAAAAGGTGACGTGAGGGGGGCCAAGTCTTTGACCTTTCTCCCCAATTGTTTGGGTGCGAGTTTTCTTACTCGTGTGTGAGCAATTGGCGCCTACATAAAATACAAACCAAACAACCGTAGTCCCACAAACTACAAATGCTCTGACTTTCCCATTGCACGAGGGAATACGTAGGCACAAGGGTTCTCAATCCTTGTCGAGCACCCTAATAAAAAACCACCCCATTTGCCCCTTAGAAAGCAATATTCCCTTAGAAGAAAACAAACAAACCAAGCTAACTTATCTCCCGAATCGAATCAAGAGGTTCCCGTTGAGTATAACGGACGTAGAGGGTGCTAATACCTTCCCTCTTGCATAACCGACTCCCGAACCTGAATTTGGTTGCGACGACCATGTTCTTGTCCCTCCTTTAAAGGTTTTATCGATATTTTCCTTTCCCTCTTTTGGGATAAATAAAGTTCGGTGGCGACTCTGTTTCGAACAGTTTTTTCCGCGTCCATCGCGAGGATCGTATTTTTCGAGGTACGACAGATGTAACCTTTCAAGGACCCACTTTTTACATCCATTTGGAATATTTTAAGACAACATAATGTATGATAAAATCTAGAAGCATCCTTATAGCTTCTAATCAAGCTACATGGGCATCAAATTTTATGCTTTCCCATTGATTGTAATCTTTAGCAACAAGTCTTGTTTTATTTCTTAAAACATTTCCCAAAATATGAAGCTTTGAAAGACCCATCGGGTACCAATCATATGAGAATTTGAAGCTTTGGAAACAAGTTTCTAAAATTTGTTTTGTTAAAATTGATTTAACTCTTCTTGCATAGAAAGAGACAAATATTCATCGACGATAGCTTTGTTAATTCCATTTGGCTCAATTTTTAAAACAAAATCCATAAACTTACATACCTTGTTAAGAGAGTATTGAGTAATAATCCTCTTAGATATATTACCAATTACATTTAGAATAGGATGGGTTTTGGTTGTCCTTCGTTCCTTCTGAAGATCTTGATGATTTGTAGAATATTCTCCACTTTTAATCCGATATTGAACTTTATCTTGATCTTGACCATGTTCTAGTTCCTGGTCTAGAATTTTCTTCTCCAAGATACCCACACAATCAACAACCTCTACGTATACCTACTAGGGGTTAGTTCAACAAAGCTAATATGTATGAGTTCTTCTATAGTCATGGTCTTTTTTAAAAAGAAGTTTAAAAAAAGGAAGAAGATTTTATTTCAAGTTCTTTAACAACCATGCATATAGAAGAACTAAACATAATATATTACCTTTGTTACACAACTTACTTAATACTAAGTAACTTGTCCTATAAAACTTTAATAAATTAGAATAACTTAATGGTAATATTGTGGATCTTACAAAAAATATCATATTTAACGATTTTCCTTGTTGTTATTTTGTGAAGAAGTTCCTCTTCTAGTAGAAGTGAAATAAGAGAACATATTTTTTTCTTCATTCATATGACTTAAAGAGCCATTATCATCATATGATCTTTTGAATTCAAGCTGTCAATCATGTCTGAATCACAATGTGTCCATTTTGACCTTTGGTACCAAATTCTTTTTTGGTCCTTTGATGTTAGTGGAATACATGTTATGAGCAGACATATTTCTCATTTTACATTCACAAATTCTCTTTATAAAATGTGAAGAAGGATATCATTGTTTGCTTTCATGAATATTTTTAATAAAACATAATATAACAATATGACCATCTTTATTACCGTAATTGCATTTTAGGGTTTTGCATTTAGATGTTGGTTGGGGCATGGCAAATATTGCTAAATCTTTTAATATTTTTCTTAGGTTCATAACGAATATCGTCCTTATTTAAAGATGCCCTTTGGTTACCTAACAAAAGATTCAAGTTGTCTCTTAGTTTTAGTGAATTTATCAACGGTGTTGTTGAAGAACATGATCTTTATTTTTCAAAATGTCACATTGGTCACACTTGATAGATTCATGTAGGACTTCGTGAGAAGAGGATTGTAACACCCCAAAATTTTCCCTCTTATTTATAACCCAATAAGTGGCTTATGCTTCACATTTCATATGCATTTAGGTCATGAACATTACACATGCATCTTTGGTTTTCCCAAGGCATAGGATTAGAGGTTTCTAGGGTATGAATTGATCAAAGCAAAGAGAACGAGGCTCCTCAAGAGCAAGACATCTCATTTGATTCATAATTTCATTCATTGAAAATCAGACAAATTGAGAAAAAGTTAATTGATCAGGATAAGTCAACTCTTGACTTTTTAGGTCAAACTCATGTTAATCATGTAAAATATGGTCATGGGAGAAATTTGATCAAGAAATATCAAATGAATCATGAAAAATCAAGAATTATGGAAAGTTGCCATTTTTGGAAAAAAAAAAACAAGGGTTTTAGAACTTTCCATTTTGGGAAAGTTTTGCATGCCATGCAAACAACTTCATGGTCATTTTTCTCTATGATCCAAGCTTCACTTGAAATTTCTTCTCAAATGAAAGATGTAGTGTGTATTCCAAGCTTTCCATCCATATAAATAACGTTCCATTTGAATTCTAGATCAAAAGTTATGATCAATCAAAGATGGGATTATTAAATTTGTTTAATGAAAAAAACTCAGAATTTTTCTAAGTCCCAAAATTAAGTTTTGTGACCATGTTTTCAACACCATTTTCCATGAGATTTTAGACCTCAAATCTAATTCTTTTTTGACATCAACTTAGTTTTATCAAATACCACCTTTCCAATGACATCAAAATCATGCAAATTGATTCATTATCCTTCAAGAGAAATTCATCAACAAAGTCACCTCCATGAACACTTTTCATGCCATAAACCCATCAAAAACTCCATTTTTCAAATTACAAAATTTTGGTGAGCAAGGTTGTGTTGGCTATACTAACCATCATCTTACACTATTATTGTCATCATAATGCACTCCATGGTAGCTAAAATACACCACCCATATATTAAAATCCGTGCACCACCATAAACCCTCATTTTTTCAACTTTCACTAATCCATCTCTAACTCACTTTTTAACCATGATTAGCTCTTAACCATACTCTAACCCACCATATAAAGCCTCATTCTCCTTCTAACAGAAGTTAGTTACACCATTAGAGAGCAAATAGATGAAAAAATGAATTTCACACCCATAACTTCCAACTCCAAGATCTCTCTCATCTTGAGGGTTATTTCTGGAATTTTCTTTCATCATCATCATCATCCTCATGGAGTAAGAAGCTACTATTTGCATTTATTCTAAACTGGAACCATTGGATCATCACCTACTAGTTCATCTTCTTCCATCACCAATTTGCATTTTTTTTTAAGATTTGAGAGGTTAAGCATTTATTTTGCTTAAGGAAGATTTCAAGACATTGCATTGAAGTTTTCCGGGGCTTCTTAATCTCAAAGCACCACAAGAAGCAGTGGACTTTCTCCACTAGGTAAGAATTCTAAAATTCCATGGCTCTCATTCTTAGATTTACATGATTTAGGGTGTTAAAATATTGTTCATACATTGCATCTGGAAGTCCTGAAATGATGGTACACCATGAAGCTTATGTGTTGTTCTTGATTTGGTGATGTTTAATTTGAATCTGTGACTTTCGTGTCAATTTTCACCATGTTAGAGCTGTTATTTGGGAAACTAATGGTGTATTATTGTTATACATTTCGTGGACTTCAATTTGGACTATTATTTCGCGTAAAATGATCAAGAATTGAGGAAGTTATGTGTTGTTGAAGTATGTCATTTTCCTTGTGTTTTATGTGCATGAAGAATTCAGCCATGGAGGTTTTCCACATTTTTTCACATTTTGCTGCATAAATTTTGTAGGAGATGACACGTGTCGTCGTATCATTGAGCCAGCCTCCTTTTTTGTCTTCTTCTACATTTAAATAGAAAGTGACTAGTTGATGAAGGTCACTAAGTGACTAGTTAATTAATTAAATTTTATCAAATGGCTTAGAATTGGTTAAGTTGCCAAGTGACACATTATTGTTAATTTAAGTTGTCAAGTGGCAGATTATTTACTAATAAGGGTAATTAGGGGTTTTTAAGACCACTTTTTTTCTTATATGATAGATAATGCTGCAACAATAATAATAATAATAACCATCAAGTGGGGCCATGCGCATATTAAGTGATGAGTGGCCATTCATGCTGAATGAAGAGAATGATAATGTTGCAGCATGGTCACGTGTGAGATTCTGGGCCACATGATATCAATCATGCGCACATCATGATGCAGCATGGTAGCATGTGATATTGGGAGGAACGATCACAACCGTTTGATTCCATCAATGGTATTGATTGCGCCAACGCATTAGTGAAGGGTGATACCCCTCACATGACACTCTTCATTTTCACCTCTCCCATGTTTTTTTCTTCGACATTTCATGTGATTTTTTTTGTACGATTGGGCCTTAAGAAAAATTTTATCTGCACCCCAGCTCTTTGAGCCCACCATGGATTACACTAGAATATTGCTAATACAACACCCCCTCCCCTTTTCTTAGTTTTTTAATTTCATTTTCTATACACGTTACAAATTTGATTTTTAAAAATAGCAAACATTGTTCTAAAATACTGAGCAAAATCATGTATGTTCCTGAAGGTTTATTTAACTTTTAGTGAATTGTATTTTCACTTTTGGCTGCATTTAGTATTTTTTTCCCCAATTTCTGATTGGAATGTGTGCATATGGATGTACCTTGTGATTCAAGGCTTGAAAAGTGAATTTCTCTTAATATTTGTGATCTAATTTTTTGTGTGTGATATTACCCTCCATTAGCAGATCCTTACATGTTAAATTCATGCCCTGATCATGTTTTTTAGGCCAATTGTTAAGTACTTTTTGTGACTTGTGTTCGCATGGTCATTGAGTGAGATATGCCTAATAGTTGCAACTAATTGGGTGCTTTTGGTGCATGATTTGGATCCAATCTTTTGCATGTGATCACCTACTGGACTTAACATGACTTGGTTGATTGTTCATAATTTTCAAAGGTCATTTGCTATTTTTCACCAATTTTCCAATGTGAACATGTCGTATGTAAACATGCTAGAACTAGGTCAAGTTTAATGCCAATGTGTGAACTCATTAACACCTAGTGGGATCTTATACCTTTAGGACACTTTTAACTTTGGTTGATGCTTGATGTTCATCCTAGTTTAGTCTTAGGACTCTAACATAGCCATAATTGCATGTTTGCACACTTTGCTTTCAACTACTCATTAGTTGAGCTTGGCATGAAGATGTTAAGTTGTTTATGATACTTTGAATTCTTCATTATACTTACATTATTTCGTTTTCTCTTACTTCTCTCTTTTGTGATTGTTTAGAATAATGTTTACTTGTGTTGATTCACATGATCCCTTAGGATTCCTAGCTCCACTTAATTTCCGATTAAGTTGGAGGTAGGAGAAACATTAGGCTAGCAATCCATGTATGATAACAAGTATGTAAGTCTCCTCTTGACCTTAACCATAGGGCCACCATTGCATGATAATATTAGGATCTAGTCTCCCTTAGTGTTTTCTTTCACCTTTGAGTCCTTTCTCCTCTCATCTCTAAACAAAAATAAAAAACATTTAATAAATACAACGAGTATTGTACGCCATGAGCCTTAAGTACATGGGAAATGGAGGGTGGAGGGCTTATCTTCACTTTTTTAGAGTGTTTAGCATGCGTCCCGTCTTGGGTCGATTTGCAACGCATTCGATCATATGTCATAGACTTTAGTGCAATAAGAGTTTCAAACAATAAATCAAAACACTTTATTCTAAAAAAAAAAAAACAAACATCCGTCTTCCTTCGGGATTCTCTTCTCATCTCCCTCACTCCATTCGTAAAGGATACGTCATTTTTGTTCTACCGCAAACAGGTAAACGTGTAAGACTCCTCACAACGAGCAACAACACCTAAACTGCTGGAATGCGAGCATTGGCGTCTTCCACTAAAAAACACAAAACAACAAGACCCTGGTAGGTAGAACTACGACTGCTCTGACTTCCTCTCTCCAGTCCGATTGAGGATACGTAGGCACAAGACGACGATGTCTTGGCGAGCAACCTTCCCCCACAATCCCGTAGTCCTCCGAACTACGTTGACTCTGATTTTCCCACTCCCGAGGGAATACGTAGGCCTAGGACGTCGATGTCCTATCGAGTCACCTTTCCTTTTCTTTTCCCCATTTCACCTGTTCTCCCGTTCCGTCCCAGTTAACAGTAAGCTTTAGATAACCTACACCCTTTGATCGATAACAACAAGCGTGGATCCCATCGAGTACGATGGACGCGAGGGGGTGCTAATACCTTCCTCTCGCGTAACCGACTCCCGAACCCAGGCAATGGTTGCGATGACCATTCATTTCCCTTTGTTGAGGTTTTCTTCGATCGTTTCGTTCCCTTGCATCGGGATAAATAACGTTCGGTGGCGACTCTTCTGTTTTTTTTTCTGCCTGTTGATTTTCGCAGATGCGACAAGGATGAGTTTTCAAATTGATCATCTTGTATCTCTTTTCAATTTGAGGGAAGAAATAATGTCTTTGGGGATAGAGACAATTCATTTTAATTTACTTGTTTCTTTAATTATCTTTTTGCAAATACAAAACAAGTATTGATAAAAAAATATAAGAGGTTACCTCATCTTTGTCATGAGACACGTGTTTTCTTCTTCCTTGTTAGAGGATTCAATATCATTGTTATCCCAATATATGTAAGCTCTCTTCACTTCTTTTTGCAGTTTATTGGATTTTTTCTGATTCTGGTTTCTTATCTGGTTTTAAGGGCAGTTTGGTCTCATGTGCCCTTCTTTTCCGCATTCGTGGCATGTGGAAATGAAAGAGGATTTTTTTTTCTCCAGGAGACTTAAAATTAATTTTTTGTCCCTTAGTAACTCCTTGAATTTTTGAAACATGAGTTTCATGATATTGTTAATCTTGCTTTGACAGTGAACCAAACATAAATTTTCAGTGGTTTATCTCTAGAACCAAACAAGAACCTTCAAGAAAATCACACTCTTAAAACAAATAATGGCACAACACTAGTACAAAAATTTCCTCACAAGTGGTTTTCACTCACAAGGCACTAAGGAAGCTTTGGTGAAAGAAAAATATTAAAGAGAGAGAGGACGACGGTAATAAAAGAGTAACAAATAGGAAAACTCCAAATTTTAGTGTAATTTCGAATGAGGAGATGCCTCATTTATATTGGAGAAAATATGGCTAAAAAAGTAAACAATCCATGGGCCGTTTTAATGAGATAATTTATTAGCCTAATAAATTAGCTTAACTAATTAGATAATTGATTATTCGAGCCACAAATGAAAGGTTTTAATATTTGGACATTACAAATCATTAAGAGATAGTCCTAGTAGATTATAGACTGAACAAAGTGAAAATAATTTATTAGATTATTAGGGCTAATCAATTATTAAATTTTAAAAATTCCTCCAATTGATTAGACAAACCCTTAATTAGTTAGTTAGGAGTTAAAAACATTTCCAGGTGTTTTTAACGAAATAAGAGGGACCTTAAAAAGGTTTTTTTTTGTGTGTGTGTGTGTGTGTGTGTGTGTGAGAGAGAGAGAGAGAGAGAGAGAGAGAGACAGAGAGAGAGACAGAGAGAGAGAGAGAGAGAGAGAGAGAGAGAGAGAGGAGAGAGAGAGAGAGAGAGAAAGATAGAGAGAGAAAGAGAGAGAGAGAGAGAGAGAGAGAGAGAGAGAGAGAGAGGGGAGAGAGAGAGTGGGGGGGGGGGGGAGAGAGAAATTTTCCTAAGTATCTTAGGAGTTACTCTCTTACTTTCTTAAAACTCTGGTCACTCAGACAGGCACGACCATGTGAGCTTTCACACTTCCTCCCTTTCACAACTCTGAAGCTTTTAAGTTCCTTTTTCTAAATACAATAATCATATAAGCACTTCACTGGAACCTTGAATCTTCTACTTTATGAATCTAGATATATATTATAGTTAATCCTCATCATCATAGAGTTGGAAATATATCACCACTGACTTCAACAAGCATCAGTGTTGTTGTCATCAAAACACCAACATAGTCAACAACCTTTAGATCATTAGCTCTATACTTGCAATCACATAGATACACTATATACATACAAGCATACAAATCCATAATTATATGCAATATTGATTTATGTAAGGTCGGATTATGGGTGTGACGTGTCTTCTCGAATTCACTACTACGAAAAAAACACTTATCACAACGGTTGGTAAAGGGATGCCACCACGTTGGTCCAATCGTTGTGAGGTAAGGTGTGATTGTATGTATGATGCTTTCTACCACGGTCATGCGATTATAATTGTATCTATGTAGCACGTTACCTGCTACAACGGTTACTTTAAATAACCATTGTTATATTCTTTAATGCATAATATTTAACAACGGTTGTGTTAAACAACCATTAGGATATATACACCTGAGTTTACTATAAATTATGTGGAATGCTTATTTCGCCAATGCTCACTAAACATATAACCTTTCAATTTGTACTAGAACATTATAATATGAAAAATTAAGTTATATTAGAAGAACAAGTTCACGTTCAATGCTTGACAAGAGTTCCTCAACTCCTTATCTACATTTTGCTCTTTAAACAGTTAGAACTTTATTTAATTATCCAAGTTCTTCAACTACCCTTTCCTTCACATCTAGTTTATTTTTGCAAATATTATTTACTTTGCAAACAAAATTATAGGTGGAAAGAGGGGTGGTTGAAGAACTACAATCACTAAACCAAGTTCTAACTGTCAAAGAACTACATGCAGATATTGGTGTGAAGAATTCTTGTCAAGAATTAAACGTGTACCTGTTTTCTAATATAACTTTATCTATCATATTATAATTTTTTAATGTAGTTTGAAAAGTTATATATTTGGTAAGGGATTGGAAAAAAAAACTCAAACCACATAATACATAATAAAATCAACTTTTAAACAAACATTAACAACAACATTCATCAAAAACATTCATCAACAATAAACCATAAACAACATACACGATACAACAAATATATCAAGTTATAGAATGCTTCAGAAACGTACCGTACATGTCCCATAATTGGGTGCCCACAATGAAATAAGGATGAAGCTGAAGTTAGAGCTGTCAACTTGCGTATATTTTGAATAGATGTCATTCTGGATCTTTCACATAATTTTGCAACGCTACTTTAGCTTCGTCCTCTTTATTGAAACAAGTATCCATACCTACAAGCCAAAACAAGCAGAAAGTTCAAACATTATGAAACACGCTATTGAAACAGATTTTGAAGGAAAAAAACTATAGTGAAAACGAACCTATAAATACCCATTGGCTAAGATTTGATGTTATGGTTTCACTTTGAGGTTTCCATATGAGAAAGTCGAGTGACAAAGTTGTTAGGATTTTTGTTTGAGAGAGATGGTGAAAGAGTTGTTACTGTTTTGTTTTGAGAGAGACGAATGTTATATACTGGAGTGAGAAATAATTTCGCTTATATATAAATAAGTAGCACATTTCACCACGGTTGAAAACAAAAACCGTGGTGACATACAAGGTCAATCACATTATTATCACAATAAATGGAAAATTGTTGGTGTTGGGATTCAAACCATTTCACTCAGTGTACATTTTACTACGGTTGTTACATATGACTATTGTGACATGTTCTTTAGTAAATACAAAAAAAACGTCCAAAAATAAACAATTACCACAGTTAACATGATTACTATTGTAAAATTGGTGTTACGAAAGGTTTATTTTGTAGTAGGGATTCCTTATAAATAAACTCCAAGAACCATATGTTTCACCTTCAGCCAGGTCATTATCTATTAGAAAAATATTGGTGTTCCCATCTTGTGAGAATTCCATCAACAATTTTCTTATATACTACAAGAAAAATACTATTTTGCGACACTTAAGTTACGACAGTTGTCTATTAATCGTCTTTATTTAAAGATTATGACAGTTCCTACGACGGTTTTAAGTAACCGCCCCATAATTTAAAACAAATCAAGTAAGCCTACCCTATTTACCAAAATAAAATATATGATTATTTATGAGCTGCGACAGTTTAACAACCACCCTGCTCAATTAAATTTTACTAGAGTCTCTGACTTTGGAATATCAAGAATTTTCAACTCCCCTCTTCATTTCCATATGTTCCGCGCCTAAGAGCATCTCTAGCGGGGGGTTCTTCATCAAGTTCGCCAGCATGGAGTCTAAAAAAATGTGTATTTATCATTGGAAAAAGGAAACAATTTCTCCAGCTGGTGAACCGTTGCATCATCAAGCAACGTTGTAATGAATTATTTCCCCTTAAAATATATATATTGTGGGACCTACTATGAGATAAAATTGAATATGATTGAAATATTATAATTGAATACGATAAAATATTAATATAGAAAGTAAAATTGTGGGATCCAATATAGGTTCTTTAGAGTTGCACCGTTGGAGTGAAAAATTAAATGAATTGTTTTAAGCTGACGTGGCTTAATGGAACCCAGAAAGAACCCAAAATTGGATAGCATAGATGCTCTAAGAGATCTAAAATTCGTAAACATATCCTTTCAAAACTTATTTTTTCTTAAAATACCTAAATTCCTAAAAAAAACCTCATCGGACCTTTTTTCTCCCAAAATCACATTCATGTCAAAACCCTAATTTCTCGAATTTCTCTCTTAGAGAAATATATTTTTCCATGATTAAGACCGATTTTGTAATTTAGCTATTGTTGTTCGTTGATAATTTTGATCCCAATGACGATTAATGTTGTATTAAATTAATCTAGCTTGATTTTTAGGGTTGGATTTTTAACACGGTGTAGATGAGTTTGGCGGGTACGGAAAGCTCGGAAGAGGGTGTAGTGCATCCGGAGCCACCTGATCCTGATGTTCTTGAGATTGATCCTAATTTTCGTTACATCAAGGTAATGCGATTGGATATGATTTAATCAGTTTTTTAATTTAGGGTAAAATATATAAACTTACATTAAAATTACAATGCACTAAGCTGATTTTTTTTATCTGTAACAGTATAAAGAAGTGATTGGCAAAAGAGCCTTCAAAACAGTGAAATTTTTCGCTTTGGATTTCTATGCATATATGTTTCTTTTACTATTTTGGATTGTTCTGGAAAGTAGCGTGTTTTTAGTGTCGAACTGGATTTGTTTACAATATAATACAATGCAATTTGTTGCTAATTAAGATTAAGAGTAATTTTATTATTGGAGTTGATTTTGTTTCAAAGTGTAAATGTTTTACGTAATTTGTGATAAATCAGTTATAGAGCATTTGATGAGGTCAATGGGATTGAAGTTGCATGGGGCCAAGTTCAGATTGACGAGGTGTTATAGTCACCGGGTGATTTAGATAGGCTATACTCAGAAGTGCATCTCTTGAAATCTCTACGGCACAATAACATAGTAAGGTTCTACAATTCTTGGATTGATGACAAGCACAAGACTGTTAATATGATTATTGAGTTGCTTACATTGGGTAGCCTTAAACAGTAAGTCCAAGATCCCTTTCATATGTGTCTTTAATCGCTGTGTCTTTATTTATTGCGAGATCAACCATTCTGTTAGTGGATGCGGTGCATGATTTAGGTATCGTAAAAAACACAAGAAAGTTTACTTGAATGCTGTCAAGGATAGGCAAGATAGATTCTGATGGGTTTAAACTACCTCCACAGTCACAATCCACCAATTATACAAAGGGACTTGAAATATGATAAAATATTTATCAATGGTCAACAAGGAGAAGTTAATATTGGTGATTTGGGGCTGATGACTCTCTTGACTCAGGCTAATGCTAAGAGTGTTATCAGTATATTTTTCATTTTCCCTGCACTTTTTTTCTGCTAACATCTGTTAATCCATTATGTAGTTAAAACATATGACTCTTGTCATTTTCCAACTACATCTTGTTGGTTTGTCTAATTTGTTACTTGTCTTGAATTTGGAAATTTAAAGTTTTTGGTTAGAATATTTATCACTGCCTAGCTCCTCTCAGAGGTTCACGAAGAGTATCTGTATTTTTTGTAGATTCTTAATATGTTAACAAGTGTCCAGTTGTATTGAACTGAAGCAACTAGGTTTTTTAGCTAGTTAATTGTTATAGTTTAATCAATCAAAATCTGCACAACCTGCATAAGCTCAATCCATTGTTCAAATCCTCAACTTAACAGCTATTGATCTGAAATGATAATCTCAAACATAGAGTAACTACATTTACATTATATACGATGAACAAGTTTAAGACTGCAAGCCCATGGTTACTTACTTTTATCAGTTTTTCATGTGACTGGAACCCGTTGTGAAGTTTTTCACTATTCTTTGCAAGTTAATAATATGTTTTGTAATTTCATCACATAAAAATGAATTGATTCTATCAGTTATTGCGACAATTGCTTATAATATCGAGTTAAGCTATGAATTTGTGTTATTTGCTGATAACGCTAAGAGGTACATTCTTGCTCATAAATTCATAATTGCAGGGTGATCAAAGATCTCCTGGAATCATACCTCTTGCTGTGAAGGATACTTTTAGAATTATCTAAGAGGTATGAAAAATACTGGTCTGTTTACTTCATTTTTATTATAGGAATCATGCAATCTGTTGTTTCTTCACACCAGACTCTAAACTGAGATTTTCTCCTTTGAGTTTCGTACTTGGAGATCTACAATGAGGTGTGCTTCTTTCTGTTTCTTATGATGTTATGTTCATGTTGATGCTATCTTCTACAAACATGAAAATAATTTTGATTAAAGCCGCTTTGTTCTTACGCTGTTATTCTCAAATCTGCCTTTTTGGTAGTCAATGACTTATTAAATCCAGCAGGACAAAACTTAAGAGTCTGAGAGGATGCTTAATTACTGCTCATAAGTTTTCTAAATTGTCATGTGAACAATTGTATTATGTGCATTTGCAAATGAAAGAGGACCAAAATTAGCACTTGTTATTGAAGACTACTTGTTTGAGATTTTTTTCCTCATAATGATATATAGAAGTCTCATTTTAGTGTAAATTTGCAGGGCAAGACTATTTGTTTGAGACTATATTGGTTAGCTTATATGTAAGTCATTTGTTTGTATAGTTATAGGAGCCTCAATTTGTTAAGTGGCAGCACTGCTATACTTTAATGCATTATATAGTGTAGGAGCCTCAATTTGTTGGGTGGCAGTACACTACTAGAAAAATTCTATTTAGCAACACTTAACTTATGGAAGTTCAAACAAAACCATCCTAACTCACATTTAACGACACACGTACGACAGTTTCAGCTAACCATAGCAGCTTTAGTTCACAAAATTGAGAAATCTACACCTTTTTCATATGAAGTAACTGGTTGCATGAATAACTGAAATCTCTCCTACAAATTTATTAGTTTTGTACTTTCACTCAAATAAACCTAAATAATATGAGCTATTTTGTTTCTTTTTTTAGACTGAAATGATTAACTTCTATGACTGGTGCAAACCCTAAAACAGTACAAGATTTGGTGAAACATCATGGCCAACTTATGCCACATAATTGATGCCCAACAATGAGACATATATGCTTGTAACTCTTCTAGCTTATTTTCATTGAGGACTTTCTTTTTTCTAAAATTTTATTTCCGTACTTTAACTTGATACTCTTCAAATAATTTTCTATTATGAGGATGCGTTAGTTCTAGTGAATCTCCACTTGCGGTTTTGGTTGAAATATTCCGTTTATTTTGAGTAAACAATAAACAGGTCGGTTATTTTTTAATTATTGAGCTAAAGATTTTATTAGTATTTATTTCATAACTTGAATAATAAGTTAATTAATTGAACAATGAATTTTTCAGGGATATGGCCAGAAGCAGCAAGTTTTTCAGACAAGGGAATGGGTCCTATTCCATCTCGTTGGAAAGGAGTTTGCATGACATCAACTGATTTCAACTCGTCCAACTGTAACAGGTGTGTTGGTGAATAATGGTGCATGAGAGTTTCTTATTTCTATCTTGAATTTTGGTTTCTTTTCATTTTTAGGAAGATAATAGGAGCGAGGTATTATCCTAACATTGATGAGGATGCTGGTGCGGCCAACACTGTCAGAGATGCATATGGACATGGGCCATAAAGTTATTAAGGTACAATTTACGTTCTTATCTCTAAAATGTATCTTTTGACTAATTAAAGAACATGAGCCATAAATTGTACAGTAATTGTTATTCTTCAGGGTCGAGCTATAAATTTCTCTCCTCTTTCAAAATCCGCCAATTATCCATTGATAACCGGGGAGGTTACAAAGACAACTACCGTAAACTTAGCAGAATAAAGGTACTTAAGCAACATTTACTAGACAATGAAAATTTTGAATTTGTTGATCATAACCAACAGACTAGAACTTTAATTATGAAATGCAGGCAGTGTTACTTTGATTCATTAGATAAAAATAAAGTGAAGGGAAAGATTGTCCTCTGCGTTGGTATAACTGATCATCTTTCAACCTATATCAAAATTGTTGCGGTAAAAGAGGTGGGGGGATTAGGTCTTGTTCATATTACTGGCAGTGAAGGAGCAGTGGCAAATAACTATATCAAAGTTGACAGATGCTTTTGATAATGAATGTTTGAGGCTGCGACAGGTGGGTGAAGCCTGATTCACTTACACAGGAAGTTGCAGGAGCGAGTAAAATTGATTTGCAAACTCCGTAAGTTATCTCTCTCTAGCTACATGAATGCATATAATGTATATTTGTATATTTGTGTGCTCTTCATCTGTGTGTTATTGAGGATTGTGAAACTAGGCAATAACATCTCAGCTTAAATATTGTGTTGTCTCATTGCAGATCAACCATGCCGGTGGCATCCACAGTTAAAACACCCGAATTATTCAAAGGTTGTCTAAAAAAATATCAGCTGAAAGGTCTCCTATGGATGGTAGTACATGTGATTCTGGTGCTCAGAAAGAAACAGAGTTGCAAGCTTGTGATTCAAATAATGATAGTTCAAGCCCAATATCTCAACTACCAGATAAACAAATCCTATCAAATGTATTTGATTCTTTATCTGCATGTAATTGTAATATGATAAGCTTCTAACATATAAAGTGACATAGTGCTTGTATAAATGTAATGATATATATGTTTAGTTGAATGAAGAATACCCATTCTGTTCATATTTTTACAAATAATTTTTTTTAATTTTAAAAATAAATTACCTGCGGATTTACCTGTGGAAAGGAAAATTTCTACGGATTTACTTGCGGATGCACATGTGGAACAGAAAGTTGCGATGGTTGGAACTGTCGTAATCAACAATAAAAAATAAAATCAAATGGAAAGTTATGACAGTTGGTAACCGTCGCAATATGCAGATTACGTCAGTTCCCTACCCTTCATGAGAGATAACGATGGTTGGTGTGACGGTTTTAACAACCGACGCGATACGGCCTCACGACACACGTTTCTACGACAGTGTTGGAACCGTTGTGACTTGAAAATTACGGCGGTTTTAACCGTCGTAATCTGCCAAAATAACCGTCACAATCTGCCAATTTTCTTGTAGTACACTTGTCATACAACCATGTTCCATCAATTGAAACAAAGAGTTTTTAGTATGCAAAATGTTTAATGCATGGTTGGAAATACCATGATAGAGGATGGAAAGATTATGGACCCATCGAGTTGTAAGCTGACATTTGAATATGCTATAAGTGACTCTATTTCTATTATAGTACCAGGAACAAATGTTTATGTGACCATCAACTATTATAGGAGGTTATTGTATGGAGTCTCCTAGTTCCTATAGATCTCTTTTATTGCCTTATTCTTTGATATCAATGCCTTTTTATACGAGGTTCTATAATTGAATTTTTCACATATGTGGGAGATAACAAACTTCACCTTAATATATTCATCTTTGTTTACAAGAGACTTAATGCTTCGATATGTGACGTTCGAGTCAAGCTTAGGATGATCTTTAGATATAGTTGAAGATGTTCAAGTGAGGGGCTTAGTCACACTCCTGATCACCCATTTATCCTCCCTTTTTATAAATGTTGTTTTACTTACGAATGAGCATTGTTAAGTCACACATTTAATCACGTTTCTTAGAGAATTTGATTACAAAACCAATTAATATAGAGAGTGTTTGACGTGGCGGTGTCGGATTGCACACATGTACTCATCTTTATTGTGAAACTCTAATCTAATCTAAAAATAAGCATCCACGTGATGTGTGGCATAAGAACAAATTTCGAGGAAAAATAAACAACTTCCAAGCATAAATTTTACATTTTGATTGGTGGATTGTATGAAATCATAAACAAAAGGGTTTAGATACAAACCAATCAACAATCAGCCCTGCCACAAATAAAATTTCATTGAAGTATGTTTTAGTAAGCCAACCCTAAAGAATTCTAAGATAATATAAGAAATATGGAAATACACAAAAAGAACCCTAAACAAACAATGTTAGAGAGAGAGAGCTCCTTCTCTCTAACTCTTTTCTTTTTTCTTTTTCTTGAGGGGTCTGGTTATTTCCTTTTATGATAGGTAGTGGAAAAGGTGGAGTTTCAGAGGCTGAGTGGACTAAGGTATCACAGAAGAGAGAGTACAAAGCAAGTTCTAGATGGGATACAAAATGTGTGGGGAAGAGGAAAAATGAGGTATTGACTACGGTCTTTTTCCTTGAGTTTCCAGAGCAATTCAGAGCACGAGATCTTTATAGGGTGTTTGAAGACTTCAGAGAGGTTGACGAAGTAGTCATTCTGCCAAAGAAGGATAGGAAAGGAAGGAAATATGGCTTCGTTAGATTCTTTGAAGTTGGGGATGTGAGGAGGCTGGTCTTAAAGCTAGATAATTTGATGTTAGATGGTAAGAAGTTGCATGCTAACCTACCTAGATTTCAAAGAGATGTGGACAGTGTGTTTTCTAAAGATGGATAATAGTGGGCTTATAAGATGGATAGTAGTGGTAAAAGGTGAGGTGTGGAATTGAGCCCAATATGAGTTAGTAAGAATTATAAGGGTTAAGTTGAATAAAATTAGGGTAATTAGAAGTGGAGGAAAGATCAAGTACGTGGAAGTTGCAAAGTTGCTGAAAAAGGAATAGAACAGTAGAACGCGAAGTTGCAGAGAGGAAAAACAAGGGCTTGCGAGAGATCGCGTATAGGCTGCGAGAGAGCGAGAATTCGATCGGAGATTTTAGAGCGACCTTCAATCCAAGGTAAGGGTGGGGTTATGACTCTATAATGGGATAGTTGATGAATAATATGTGGGGTTGGTTTTATAGAATTCTCCTCTATTTTTGTGTAATCGATGTCGTGAATATTGAATTTGGTTTTCTGCTGATGAATTGTTGTAGAATTTTCTTATGTCTGTGTCGAAATGATCGTCGTAGAAATATTGATATGCATTGTGGTTGACGAATTTGGTTGTGAGAAACTGGTAGATGTTACTTTAGGGTGTAATTCTGTTGTGTTTCTGTTTTCACTGTCTTTGACGAATTGTAACTGATAAGGAATTTGAGGAGCGGTTTGCGAAGTGGAGAGGACTGAACGAAGTTCTGAGACGAAGAGTTTTGGGGTTATGACGATCGTGAGGGATCTGTGACGATCGTGAGGGAGTTGTGGCGACCGTGAGGGAGCCGTGACGAACGTCACACGGCCTGCTGTGAATTTTTGTTGTTTTCCTGTTATGTTATGTGCTGCTGTGGTTTAATTGTTCTGACCGTTTTAATTGAGAAGTGCTTATATAATTCAGTAGCATTGGGCATAGAATTATGATGGAACCAATTAACCGATTTTTAGTCGAAAAACTACCGATTAATTAAATGATTGATTTTGGTATATTTTAGCTAGTGCATGATTAAAATCTAGTTGCTGTGATGTTGCTGTTGGAAATTACAAAGTTGTGGAGTATGCAGAATTGCCTCTAATTATTGGCAAGAATTAAGCTGTAGGCCTATGGCCAATGTTGAGCTGTTGTTGTGCGGATTGATAATTATTAGTGCTGTGATTATGATGTGCATATTTGAGTCACATGGCATAACATATTAAGCTGGCCTGGATTGGCAAAACATTAAGCTGGCCTGGATTGGCAAAATATTAAACGGAAGGTTTATGCCTTGTTGAAGTCAATATTAATTGGCAAATTTTTAAGCTGGGAGTTCTGCTCCAATGGTACCACATGCATGTGCATTTCGAGTCGCATTTCATGTTGCATAGTTGTTGTTGTGTTGTTGATTAATGATGAAGTAAAAGTTGTTGATGTGCTGCTGTTTTACGTTGATTGAGATGTTGTGAAGTGGTGATTGTATAATCTGATCTAATATATTATTTATCATATATCTGATTATATTGTTCGATATCTCACCCCTTCTGTTTGAATGTTGTCCCTATGTTGGCAACGTGCAGGTAATTAAGAGGAATAGCCGGTTACCTTAGTTCGAGTCGGTGGTTGTCGCTCTGATACGTAGCACTCGGGGGGGATGACGCGTGTCTTATTTTGTTTATTTGTTTACATGCTGAATTTTTAAGTTGAATTGTCAAAGAACACTTTATTGCTTATTTTAAAGTTGTTTATGTTGGATAAAGATGCTATTACTTTGATTATGAATCCGCTGCGTCGTATTTTATAAAGTTGAGTTATTTTGGAGACTATTTGTTGATTTATGAGTTTTTTTCCTCGAACTTGCTATGTATCTTTCATGATTATCTATCATGTTATTGATTTTAAAGTTGAAAAATGTGACATCCTGTTTTATGTTGAAATTTTATCACTCTGATTTCTTTATAAATGTCGGGTAGAAATGAGGTGTTACATTTGGCGTCAACAAAGAAGAGAGGGATGATAAAAGTGGTTGTGGGGTTGAACCCAATAATCATGCGAGAAATAGGAGGGAAGGTAGTCTGTATGCTGATGTTATAAGAGACAACAACCGTTTTAAGGGAGGTTCTATGAAAACTTCTAAGGGTGGCCATCATCTAGTCTTTGACATTGGTAAGGAGGATATGTTAAGATTCGACAAAGCTTACGTAGGAAAAGTTTTGAACCTGGGGTCAACATATAATATGCAAAGGGTGTTCCAATCTGGAGGTTACTTTGCTCTAAAAGTGACACCTTTGGGCACGAATTTGTGTCTCTTGGAAGAGGATGAAGAGGGTGAGATTGAGGCCCTCTTGAATGGCGCTAAAGAATGGCTAGGGCAGTGGTTCGTGGAGGTGAAAAAAGTGGGAAGAAGGGGTGGTGGATGCGGAGAGATTGACTTGGCTTCGTTGCTATGGGATTCCTTGTCAAGATTGGTCTGTTAAGTTTTTTGAGTTTATCGCTTCCAAGGTGGGAAAGTTCATGTGTTATAAGGAGAATGCGGCCAACTTCTCAAAGATGGATGTGGCTAGCTTTATGATTAGAACTACTTACAATATGTTGATTAATGAAGTCTTTAGTGTGAGGATCAATGGCACAATGTTTATAATTAGAGTCTTGGAGGAGACCCTTGGACCATTAACGAAGGTGGTGAACAAAAAGCTCTCTAGTTCATGCTCCGACTCTGATTCCTTGGTTTCTCCAATTAATCTACCTTTGTCTTCGTCTCCTAAAAAGCTTGGGGGTAAGCTCCCGTTTAAGGATCCCCAAGGAGTTCCTTCCACATCCAATTTGAACCCTTGTTGTGAGTTTTCTGCGCCGAAGGTGCGTTCTATCAATTTGAATTCCCAGGAGTCGTTTGTTAGAGATGGCGAGTCCAGATGCTTTTCTGTTACTGACTCTGAGGTTCTTCAAGGCAAATTGAGGTTTTGGAGAGATATGGATAATAAAGTGTCAAAAAAAGTGTGGGAAATTATCTCTTCTTTAGGCATCTCTGGTGAAGGAAGTAAAGAAGGTTATGAGGCTCAAATTAGGGATTTGGAGGAAAGGGACAAAGCAGGGAATTACAAGAGGGGGAAAGATAAAGTGGTTTCCTGATGAATATTGTTTCTCTTAATATCAAGGGGGAGGCATTGCAGCCAAAAGGAAAAGAGTTGCTCACTTGATTCAATCTGGTAAGTTTGATGTTTGTTTTTTGCAGGAGACCAAAATGTGTAACTTGGTCGAATTTGTTGTTGCTTCTTTTTGGAGAAATTTTGATGTTTAGTGGACAGAGTGTGGCTTTGTTGGGGCAGCGGGTGGCATGCTGATCATGTGGAGGAAGAATTTTCTTAATCTCTCTTGTAGTTTCAAAGGGAGTGGGTTTGTGGGTATTAACGCTGAGTGGAAGGGACAGGAGCCATTTTTGGTAAATGTGTACTCTCCTTGTTGTTTCCAGCTTAAGAAACACTTATGGAGGGACCTTGTGGAGTTGAAGGGTAGATTTAATAAAGGTGATTGGATTATCGGAGGTGATTTCAACTCAGACTCTCGTTGTTCTGAGATAATTGGTTCGCCTGTTAAGAGCAGGGTAGGAGAGTTGGAAGGTTTCTGCTACTTTTTGGCTAAAGTTGATTGTGTTGATGTTCCTATTATTGGAGGGAGGTTTACTTGGTTTAACAGGTATGGCTCAGCTATGAGCAGAATTGATAGGTTCCTAGTGTTTTATGGGTTAGCTGAAAGATGGAGGATTGTGGGGCAGTTTGTGGGGAAAAAAGAGATTTCAGACCATTCTCCAATTTGGTCAAAATATGGTGTTGAAGACTAGGGTCCAAAGTCGTTCAATTTCAATAATAGTTGGTTTTCAAATAAGCTTTTTATCCAGTTTGTCAAAGGTGTTTGGAATTCTTTGTCTGTTAATGGTAGAGGTGATTACATTCTTAAAGAGAAACTGAGGATGCTTAAGTCTAGCTTGAAGAAGTGGAATCTGGAGGTTTTTGGCTGGGTCGATATGAAGATTGAAGACGTGGTTAACAATCTCAATGATCTTGATATTGAAGTAGCAGTGCCAATTGTGACAAATTCAGTTTCGCTGGTAGACAGGAGAACAATGGCTTCTTGTGAGGTTTGGGATAATATTCTCTTAAGGGTTAAATAAGTAATAGGTCCCTGAAAATAACCCAACATTTAAGTTTGGTCCCTATAAAAATTTTCTTCAAGGTTTGGTCCCCCAAATGTTTTCCGTTTCCAACTGTATTCCCTCCCGTTAGTTTTCACTAACGGAGGGTGACATGGCGTGCCATGTGTGCTGAAATCCATTGCCAACTGTGTATAATTGGTTTGACCAGTCAAAATGTATAATTGTTTCATTTATTCTCAGTTGGTTTATATGTATGGCTTCTTCTTGCTTCTTCCATTCACAACCAAATCCCTAAACCCGCAATTCTTCTTAATCTCTCAATCTTGTTTGTCTTTCTGTTTTCCATTCAGATTCATCATGTCTACATCTTCTAGGCTCAGCAAGGTAGTTTCACATCACTCCAAGAGTTTAAACAACAGTGAAGGGAGAAAGTGTGGTTACAAGGGAAGTTTGATTTCCTACGTGTGCAAGAGGGGGAAGAATGAAGGTAGATTGTTTTGGAGATGTCCGTTTTGGAAGAATGAGGGAACGTGCAACATGTTTCTTTGGGATGATGAAATTGGAGGTGGAATTGAAGAACTTCAAGGGGGGATGTAGAATGGAGCAAGGAAGAGAGGGAAATGAAAATGGTGGAAACCTTTAAGGATCTTTATGAAAGTTCGATGAAGAAGAACAATAAGCTGAAGATGAAGCTCAAGGCAGTGGGATTCTATGGAAATTTGAAGACTTTTTTTGTTATAATTTTAGTAGTGGTGAACATGTATTTTGTGGTTAGGTGTAATTTTAGAATTGAGTGAATGACATTTGTTGTTGTTGTAATGAGATTGTAATGTTTGTTTGGAAAATGTAAGAGTTGCTTGTGTTAAATGATATCTGTTGTTGTCTTGTTATGAAATGTTGTTTTGGTATAGATCCAAATTAAATGTTGTTTTGTACTATTGTTTTATAGGTGGTGATACCAAAAGAAACATATTCAAATGACCTGTAATTCAAAATGAAATTTAACAACAGAGAATTTCACTCAAAAGAGCTGACATATATTTTAGTGACATTTAACAACAGACAATTAAACTTAAGTACCCTTACATAACATCATAGCATAGTAAGGAAATGTGTTTTGGGCCTAAAGACCACTTCAGTACCCTTACATCAGAAATTAGAATACATAAATTTGAACAAAACATGATAACAGGTGTTCAAAAAACATCTGTATCCATTTGGTCACATTTATTCATGACAGACTCCTCCTTAATAGCAAACTTTGAATGCATTCCATCCTTGACAGCAGGCCCTGATGCAATCTCCTCATTGACAGCAGGTCTTGATGCATTTTCCTCATTGACAGCAGGTCTTGATGCACTTTCCTCATTGACAGCAGGCCTTGATGCACTTCCTTCTTTGGCTGCAGGCTTTGATTTCTTACCTTTCTTGTTTGATGATCCCTTAGGCCTCCCCTGCATATTAACATAACATCAACAACACTAGTATGTAAAGCAATTGAATTACAATTTGAAAATAACAACATTATTAAAGTGGTA
The DNA here is from genome assembly GCA_022829125.1 of Lathyrus tuberosus. Classification (NCBI taxonomy): domain Eukaryota; kingdom Viridiplantae; phylum Streptophyta; class Magnoliopsida; order Fabales; family Fabaceae; genus Lathyrus; species Lathyrus tuberosus. The sequence continues at coordinate 10,154,054 of JALAZF010000057.1, read as the reverse complement.
CCCTCTTTTTTTATGCCTCAGTAGTCTGACTTATTTGGGTTGGAATTGGCTGAGATGTTTCTGCTGTGCTATCTAAAGTGACTTGAGTAGTCTTGTTTGCAGCTTCTAACTCTTCCTTCAATTTCTTGCAAGTTTATTTATTATGACCCAACTGAAAACAGAACCTACACCTATGACTGGTGTTTATTCTTTGCCATCTAGTTTGATTCTCTTCATTAGGCTCCCTTCTCCTCAACTTCTTGGGCCTCCCAGGTCCTCTTTTGAAAATAGGTGGCAACATTCCCTCATTATCAGTCTTGGGCCACTTGTTTTGTCCATTCAGTGGGGTAATAACCTCACTATAGCATGCTGCATAGGTGGTCTTGTGATAGCAAGAATGGACATATTTTAGAGGGTCATCTACCTTCCTATAGATGGCAGCCACAACATGCCTACAAGGGATACCCACCAGTTCCCAAAAGTTGCAAGAGCAAGTATGTTTTTCAAGATCTACTACAAAACTGTCAGTCAATAACACATGGCTCACTTGAAATGACAACCTACCAGCATAGGTAGCTGTCCATGATGCACTTTTCTCAATTTCCCTATCTAGTCTCCTTAAGGGTTTGGCCATTATGATACCCTTGTAACTATCCAGCTTTTCCCTTAAAGTGGCAAACCTCCCCATTAAATAGTTCCTTATCCACTCAAACATAGTTATAATGGGTTTGTCTCTTTGCAGCAATATGGTTGCATTAAATGACTCACTCAGGTTGTTCATCAAAACATCACATTTAGAAAACATAGGAAATGCATGCTTACACCATTTTTTCTTGGGAATTGCCTCTATCCACTCATAGGCCTCCAAACTGACATCCTTTATCATCAGCATATTTGCTTCATGAGCTTCAAAATATGTAGCTTTGGCAGCAACCATCATTAGATCTCCGAACAAGGTTCCTCCACCAAATCTCTTCTTGAAGTTTGCATAGAGATGCCTTAGGCAGAACCTATGCTCATATGCTGGATACTCTTCCTCAAAAACCTATACAAAACCCTAAACAAGGAATACAATAAGGCATTAGAACAGTGTAATGTATGTAACAAAATTTAATCTAACAATGCACTAACACTACCTTTTGTTGATCAGATATAAAACACCACCTTCCAACTCCAATATCCTCAATCAACAACTTCAGAAACCAACTCCACGAATCCTTTGTCTCCATCTCAACCACAGCAAATGCAATAGGTAGGTATTGATCATTGGGGTCTCTCCCAACAGCAATCAAAAGTATACCACCATATTTATGTTTCAAGTGGCATCCATCCAAACCAATGAAAGACCTACATGTTTTTGTCAATGCTTTCTTAGTTCCATCAAATGACATATAACATCTCTCAAACCTTGGTTTCAACCCTTCACTTGGAGAACTAGTACTGATTTTAAATGTGTTACCAGCTGAAGCCTTCTTCAATTCAGCAGCATAAGACCAAAGTAGGCTATACTGTTTGCTTGAGTCACCTTCTACAATTGTTCTTGCTATTTGCCTAGCCTTAAATGCCCCACAACCTGGAATTTCTGTAGCATACCTCTGTCTAACATCAGCAACTACCTCAGTCAACCTCATTTTAGGATTATTCTTCAAGCCATCAACAATCACCTTGGCAACCCACTCAGCTCTAGCATTTTTGTTAAAGAATTATCTACCACACTTGTCCATACCCCTGCACACAAAAGTTAAAACTAACTTTCATTTTTGCCATTTTCGTATAAAACAAAGGTAAACGTAATGGCAGACAACAGACAACCATTGAAAGCATGGGACCACCTTCGAAAACATATATTAACCATAGTAAAGAAACGATAATGGCAGACAAGTTTATCATTTAACAAACAACTGACAAACAAAGTATCAAAACAAGCATGGAGAGACCACAATCGTATTCTAATCAGTAACTAATAAAAGAAACCAAACAATGGCAGACAACTGCATTTACCTGGGACCACAGCTTCGAATCGTAGAAGACCTACTTTGGGACCACTTCTGAGAGTTGCGAAGAAATGACAAAGACGTTCTTCTGCTAGGGCACAAGGTCTTTGACGAAGAAACGATTTGTGTAAAATGACTCCTGACTTTCTTTCTCTTCTATGTTTATGAGTTTTGTCCTTTGAGCTTCTTTCATTTCCTATAATTACACCGTGTCCTTATCAAAATAAAGATTCAGCACACATGGCACGCCATGTCACCCTCCGTTAGTGAAAACTAACGGGAGGGACTACAGTTGGAAACAGAAAACATTTGGGGGACCAAACCGTGAAGAAAATTTTTATAGGGACCAAACTTGAATGTTGGGTTATTTTCAGGGACCTATTACTTATTTAACCCTTCTCTTAAAAGAGAGTTTACTTAGGCAGAAGTCAAGAGCTCTTTGGCTCAAGGACGGTGACAGAAATTCAAGATACTTCCACAGGGTCATGAAGGCAAGGTTTCGGAGGAATTATATTTCTTTTGTTAAAACGGAAAGAGGCATTAAGGAAGAAGTGGCAGAGATTAAGAGTGAGATTTACAAAAAATTTCAAGATAACTTTAAGGAAGTAGGGCGCTCTAGGCCTATTCTCAGTGGTGTTATGTTGAAGAGCTTCTCTGAGGCTTACAGTCTCACTTTGGAGAATTTGTTCTCACTTGAAGAAATAAAAAATGCGGTTTGGAGTTGTGATGGAGATAAGAGTCCAGGCCCGAACGGTTTCTTCTTTTGCTTTTTTTAGAAATGTTGGGATGTCGTGAAAGATGATGTGGTAAGGTTTGTGCAAGACTTCTATGATAACCCCACTTTAACCAAGGTTGTTGTGGCTTCCTTTTTAACCCTTGTTCCTAAGGTTACCAACCCCCAAATGTTGGTGAACTTTAGGCCAATCTGTCTGGTTAGATCCCTGCAAAAAATCCTATCCAATATTCTTATAAACTGTCTGAAGTTTGTCATTAGGAGCATTGTTTCTTAAAAGCAAACTGCTTTTATTTTCGGGAGAAGTATGTTTGATGGTGTAGTGGTTATTAATGAGATCCTTGACTTAGCTAAGAGAAAAAGGAATGAATGTTTTGTTATGAAGGCTGACTTTGAAAGGGCATACGATTACGTTAGCAGGGACTACCTTTGGTTTATTAAGGCTAAGTTGAACTTTGGTCCGAATTGGTTAAGGTGGATGGAGGCTTTAGTGTTCAATGGTTCGATGTCTGTTCTTATAAATGGAAGTGCTTTTAAGGATTTTCCCGTTAGTAAAGGGCTCAGACAAGGTGATTCGTTGTCACCTTTTCTCTTCATCCTTGTGATGGAAGGTCTGAATGGCATCATGAAGAAAACTAGAGCAGCATCTCTTTTTAAAGGTTTCAAGGTGTCGGAGGATGTCTCTTATAGTGTTGTACAGTTCGCAGACGACACTCTTTTTGTTGGGGAAGCATGTTGGGATAATCTGTGGTGTTTGAAGGCGGTGCTAAGGGGGTTTGAGCCAGCTTCTGGCCTCAAAGTTAATTTCTTCAAGAGCAGGATTTACATAATCAATTTGAGAGAGGGCTTTTTGGATGTTGCAGCTATGTTCTTGCATTGTGAGGTTAGCAGTTTACCTTTTAAATTTTTAGGCATCCTTGTAGGTGATAATCCTAGGCGTGTTAAACTTTGGCACCATGTGGTTGATAACCTGAGGAGTAGATTAGCTGTTTGGAAGGGTAAAAATCTGTCTATCAGGGGGAGAGTGTGCTTATCAACTCGGTTATGAATGCTTTACCTGTTTTTGCATTATCCTTTTATAAAGCTCAGGTTTGTATTCTTAAGGAGATTGTTAAACTGCAATCCAATTTTTTGTGGGGCGGTTCAACAGATAAGAAGAATGTTCATTGGATTAGTTGGAAGAGGGATTGTATGCCTAAGAGTGAAGGTGGTTTAGGGATCAAGGATATTGCTTCTTTCAATAAGCTCTTTTTCTTAAATAGAAGTGGAGATTTCTTTTTGAAAAGGAAGCTCTGTGGTTTGGAATTCTTCATTTTAGGTACAGGCGACGCGTCGGTAACTTAAGTAAGCCAGTCTTGCTTTATAATGGCAACAGGGGATGTAGTTTTGATTCAATTGGGTGACGGTATATTATGTCGATCGGGTTTTGTAAAGAGCTCTCAGTGACTTATTTTCGAATTCTATTGTGGTCGCTTAGGGAATGGTAAACTTTTGTCATTTTGGGTGAATTTTTGGATTGGTAATGAAGCTCTTTATGAAGCTTTCCCTGTGTTGTATAGTTTTTCTAATGCTAAGAATGCAGTAGTAGCAGAGATGGGGTTTAATAGTGCAGCAGGTTAGGTTTGGAACATTTTGTAGGATGATGTGATCCATGGTTCAGACCTGGGCAGTGAAATAGAGAGATTGAGACAGTTGCTTGATGGAGTGGCATGTGTAGATGGTGTAGAAGATTCCTTGTCGTGGTCTTTTAATGATGATGGTGTCTTTTCTGTTTCCTCCTGTTATGATCTGTTATTTAAGGAGGGTTGGCATTCCGTGGGGAGCAGTAGTTTGGTAGCAGCATTGATGAAAGTTTGGAGTGTGGCTTTGCCATCGAAATTACAAGTTTTTGTTTGGAGGATGTTTTGGGACAGTATTACAAGAGAGCAGTTGTTGAAGAGGAGAATTGTTGCAGGTGATACTAATGGGGATTGCGCCTTATGCGAGTTCAATGTTGAAACATCTCATCATTTATTCTTGGGTTGTTCTTACGCTTCCGGAGTTTGGGAAGGTATTGAAAATTGGATAACGGTTCAATTGGGTAGAAGAATCAAGTGCGTTGCTTAGTTTTGTGAGTTAGGAAGAAGATTTAGGAAGGAGAAAGGTAAAGATGTTGGTTTTGTCATTTGGGCCTTCACGGTGTGGTGCATTTGGCGTAGTAGAAATAACTGTATCTTTAGGAAATCTTTATCCAGTGTTAGTGATGTAGTGTATTCTATTAAATTGTTATTGTAGAATTGGTTAGGTTCTCGTTCTTTTTTGGTTAAACCTTGTACGTTCTATGATTGGTTTATTTCTCCTCTTAATTGTATCAAGATGTAGTCTATTGGCATTGTTTGGTGTAAGGGTTGGAGTACCCCTTGTACTTCGTTGTTTTAATTCCATTGCCTATTAAAAAAATAAACAAAAGGGTTTTTGTCACTAAAGGATGTCGTTGCCATAGTTTTCGCCACTGGATAAATTCATAAAATTTACTTTATCATCTCCAATCTTTTCACTGACTTCTTCTGGTTAAATTAATAGTTTATTTTGTCGTGATAGTTCTAGTTGGGATGAAAATAAATGTGGGTTATGTTCACTTGTGGTATTGCAACTATTCTAGTTGATATGGTGGTATAGGTTAACCACATTCTTAACTTCCTTGGCAGTGCAAAAGTTTTGGTTGGCATGAGTGTCTCAAGAGAAGGAAGTGAGAGTAGAGGGGTGTCCAAATCAAAGAGGTTTGAAAAGTCAAGGTTTAAATGATTTATTTGTCAAAACTTGGTAACTTCAAGAGGGATTGTCTTGAGGGGGATGAAGATTCTATTCAAATTATTGTTGCCTAAAATAAGGATAGTTATGTGAGTGATGGTGCATTAGTGGTGTCGAATTTGGAGACTGAAGAGGGTTGAATCATTGACTCAAGTTTCTATTATCACATGTGTACAAGAAAATAATATTTTGAGACTTTGAAGCTAAAGGAAGGAGGAATAGTTCACCTTGTTGACAATAAGGCTTGCAAGGTTCATGGTATTGGTACATTCAAACTTAAAAAGTTAGATGATTGTGCGTTTCTTCTTTGCAATGTGAGGAATGTTCTAGATCTTAGAGGAAATTTGTTATCCATAAGCATGTTTGATGTTCTAGGCTATTGCACTAAAGTAGAACATTGAGTGTTTAAGATTTCACGTGATGAAGTGATCATAACTAAAGGGTTTTAAATATGTGGATTATATATTTTAGATGGTTCTAATGTTTTTGTTCATTCATCATTAACTAGTGAAAAATTTCATGAATAGAACAAGCTATGTGATTTAAGATCAAGGTATGATGGATGTCCAGAGGTTGTTTCAGAGCACTTTAATGAGTTTTGCAGAAGACAAGGGATACAAAATGCATTTGACCACTGAGTTGTCATGAAGCTTCTAACTTAAGGTTAATGCCAAAGCAGCTTACTCCATCGACATGTATTCATTTACAATAATAGACTTCCAAACACCTATGGAGGTTTGGATTAGGAAGAATGTAACCTACTTTGTTTTGAAGGTCATTAAAACTTTGCTTATTGATCAGATCAAACCAATTCGGTTTGATGATAAAGTTGTGGAATGTGTCTTCAATGGTTATCCAAGAGATAGGAATAGGGTTATGAGTTGTTGGGAGTGAAGCCTAGAGGATTCAAGTTCGTATTGAAAATGTATTACTTTCAGTGAGTCTTGTAGGAAAAGAAGAGTAAAGACCTAAGGATGAAGCTTTTGGAAACTATGGCAAAGAAAATTCAATTTGAGGTGAAGTTCCTACTATGGATACTACTAGTAGTAGTGAGAAAACAATTATAGAGGCCTTTTATTAACATTTGACTAGTGATAAAGTAAGGAAGAAAATTGTACCGTCTCAAATGGACTGTTTTGTAGTCCTTGGGTGTTGTGCTTTGAATATGACAGAAGAGTTGCAAAAATCAGAAACAAAGACCTTTGTTGAAACATTCAGAAGGTGGAGTCAAAGATGGTTAAAGAACCATACTTGTGGGTTTATTAGACTACAAAAGCAGAAAAATATGGTTAGGAAAAAATGGATGCAAGTGAAAAAATAAAGGTTCAGACGAGGCTTGAACTTGATACAAATTGTTTAATATATGTTGAATTAGCAGAGATCATTAAGGTGGTTGATGGGTAAATTGGCATCACCACAATTTCAAGTCAAAGTGAAGATTGCTGAAGTATATCTTAAAACCTTAAGTGATAAAGAAATAGAAAATATGCTACGATATTATAGAAACTAAAAATCAGCTTGGAAGTCGACGAAGGCTGACGCAGCAACAGAGCCAGTGCGGTAGGCCGGTGGCAAGTATCGTCAACGAAGATCAAGGGAGGTCGGCGGTCTGCAATGAAAACAGTCGAGTTAGTTCCTATGGGCGATTCAAACTAGATTCGGTTCCTGCGGGTGATTCTAGTTCGTCGAGTATCAGATCTGGTCCAAATAGTTTTTCGTGTATCGAGCTTGGTTATTTTTGTTTATGGATTAATTTGTTAATCGGTTTCATTTTGAGCTTGTTAAATATCGGTTGGGTTTCAGCAGTTATAAATATGTATCTCCATCGTTCTTGTCTTCACAACATTCACAACTTTAGAGATAAAGACAGAGACAGGGGTTTGAGAATTCTAGTGGTAATCTTAGATAGACAATGATAAATTCCTAAGAATGTGTTCTTGGAATTTGAGAAATCTTTGAAGATATCAAAGAGTATTGAGAAACACTTCTAAACATCTTGGACATGTGTGATTCATATATAAAAAATTTGAGAGATTAGGAAACACTTTGGTAAAAAAATATGTTTTATTCTTGAAAATTTAAATGACTATTTTTTTTATAACTCATTTGTAATTTTTTATAAGGCTTAATTAGTGTCGAAGTCCTTTAGCTTAATTTTAGTTTTCACTTTAGTCCTTTATCTAATAAAGGTTACGTTTTAGTCCCTTAAAAATTATTCTGTTAGTCAAATTGGTCATTCCTGTTAAATTTTGTGAAAAAACGTTAAGTTGTGCATATGTGGCATGTCAACATGGCAAGTGAGTCAGCAATTTAGTAAAGGGACTAAATTGAAACTTTATATATAGTTAAAGTACCAAATTGAAACTTTTTTATACTAACAGAATTTTGAATATAATGATTTTAAACCAGAATTTTGATACATTACTTATTTAAACAATGTATTAAACCAAAATAAATTGAGGTGTACACAGACACAACTACAAGAGCTTATTCTTCTTAGAACTTGTTGTAGAGATTTGATTTTCACAGGAAACAATTTTTTAGGTCTTTCTAAACATGGTATAAACTCTACACCACAGCTTATGTGTCATCCAATTACTCTTTTTTCCTAAGAGATTAAACAATTCTGCAAGTTCCAAATAACATATTTCAATGCATTAGTATAAAATAATGGAAACAAAGAAAAGTGAAAAAGTCAAATATAAAACCTATTACAATATCTTTTGCTTGCCAAATATCCCACAAATCTTTTGATACATAGAATATCACAACTACAAAGTTCAGTAGTTCCATAATGCAATTATAAACCCTATTATTATTATAAAAGATAACTTCAATATAAGTAAAACAAGATTGAATAACATTATCAATCACAAAATATAAAACCCAATACCTAGATTCATAAGTATATACCAGAGATAGCTCAACATATTCAAACTGGTCAAGAGTAAAGACTAATACTAAAAAACCATTGAAATATAATATCTAATCCATTTTCCATTTAACTTTTTCATTTTCCAGTTTTTCAAATTCGTTTCTTTGGGTCTATGATAAGTTGGTTTCCATTGCCAATTGTGACATATCTGCAAATATTATTGACAATAATTTGAATGACAAACTTCATAATGATCAATAGAATTGTACCACTCATATTATATGATCTCCACTTATATCATAAGGATCAATAGAATTGTATCACTCAATGAAAAAGAACAGTGCACTTACTCATCATTTTCAATCACTAAATTGGTTGAGGCAGAGGACAGGGAATCATCATCTACAAAGAAAATTAAGGGAAAGTTTGTGATATTAATATTTATTATTTAATATAGTGAATGACCATAAAGGCAATATTAATATCCCCAATATGGCAGCAAAAGAAAGGAATTTAATGATTTTCATTTAATGTTTCAGTATTACAACCCCTCTTTGTCAAAACAGACAACAAGAAGATTATGCAGAAAAATTATTGTGGAGTTTTATATACAAAATCATCGGTAAGGAAAAATAAATTGACAACTTCCAAGAATGATAATTGCATTTTACTCCTGCACTTTAACCATCATCATACACAAACTCAATAAAAAATGATCATTCAATAAACAAATCCTTTATGGAGTTTTCAGAGGTTGACTAGCCATAAGGTCATAAAATGCTAAGAAATGTAAAAAATGTTATTCACCTGAAATCCTCTGAAGTGTCCGCCTGGAAGGATCCATTATGTAGCAAACTGAACCAACACGAAAAATACGCTCTCTTACACAGCCAACCACTACTTATAATGTCAGGGTAACTGACAAGGGTAACTAATAATTCTTCCCACTCTCTTTGTCTAAGAACCCGTACGAGATGAATTTTTATTTTCTCTCTCATTCCTTTCAATAGCAGCAACAATGGGTGTGGCTTTCTAAAATCATAATGAGAAATTAAATGAATAATTGTTAATAAAGGCAAGATCTGTAAAAAACATTACTTTAAAAAATGGAGAAGAATGACGGAAGCGTATTTATACCTTATGATTGAAGATGGATGAAGTTTTTTTCCTTCCTCTCCGTAATGAAGCTTCGTCTTCTATGAAGCTTTCATTTCACCTGGGTGTTAGATCTATTCTTCAGTGCATTTCTTGGGTTACTTTTGAGAAAGAGGGTGAAAATGAAAACAAGCAAGTCTAAATGAAATAATGAAACTTTTCAGCTTGTATTTTTATTTTAATTTTACAAACTTAAATCAATATGTAATATGATAATTCCATGTCATCTAATAAATGCCCATCTGAAGTGCCACACATGTACAAATTAACAGAAATTCACAAAATTTAACGGAAGTGATCAAAATGGCTAACGGAAGTACACTTAAGGGACTTAAAATGAACGTTTATTAAATAAAGAACTAAACTGAAACCTGAAATTAAACTAAGGAAGCAAAAAATGCATTAAGCCTTTTTATAACTACTCTTGAAAATATAATGAATAAAAGAGCATATGTCTCTTCTATAGTAGATGTTTAATTGAACTGAATAAATAAATTATTATATTTCTTGTCTTTTATTTTATTCTATTAAATTAAGATGTGCATACCCGGAATAATTCTTGATTTGCAGTCCGAAAAAATAGCAGAACTTTATTTTTTTTTTTAAATCAGTTTTGTTGGTTGGTCACAAATGTTAATATATCGTCGCAACTTAATATACATTCGAAAACATCCATATATAAAATAAAATGCTATATATACATAATAACACTCATGTCAAAATACAGTACATAAATGTAATAAAAATAGAATACATCAAACAAAAAACTACAGTGTATGCCGAAGGATTTCTCCTGGCTCCCCTGCTCCTCTGCCCCTACTCGCCGTCCTGACTCGATGTCTGCGGCATTGAAGTGCCCCCCGAGCAATCTCAATAATCCTATCCATGGCAAGTCTGCCACCAGAGGCCTCAGGGAGGTGACCGTCCGCAATGGCCACCCGCGCTATCTCTTATATCTCACGACAGCGAGGTAGGACATCCTGAGTATGGTCCCGCTGAGACTGCCGCTCCTCTAATATCTCCTGATGAGCAGGTCTGGGTGGCGATCCCTCAGCAGTGGGCACCATGCATGAGTGTGAGACGGTATAGAACCACATGATGTACCCGACAACAACACTCCAATCTTTCGGCGCTCTGGTCGCCCGAGCCTCTTTCGGTACCAAATGGGACTGGAAGTCAGCATATTTCTCATCTATCTGTGTGCGGGTCAAGCCTAGAGGAGCAGACTCATGAGGCATCCTGGGGATCATCTACGTGTAACCGAACTGACGCAACACGCGCTCCAGCAGGTATCGAGCAGTAATGGTCGAACTGCATGCTAACCATTCTGAGAACAGTAAAACCTCGGCGAACGGGCGCGTCTCACGTTGATCGGCATAGGCATGATAAAAAATGTCCTCAGCAGCCATTCGATCAAGATAAACTCTGTAGGGGTTGGGCGCCTGGTTCCCTCTAAGCAGGAGAAATGCAGCAACACGCGGCATATCCTTAGTGTACCCCTCGACACTCCCCCAACCAGTAATCTTGGGAAAGTGTTGTAATATCCATGCCTGAAATGGAAAACATAACATCGGTGTCAAACATTATAATGAATATAGAAAGAAAAGAAATGAAAAAAAAGACTTAGAATATAAGATTGTTACCACGTATAGTGTACAACTGCCTGCCACAGTCTTGGCTGCCCAGAGGCAACCATCTTAGAGCCTAGCATAGGTGTATGCCAGCGTAGCTGCCCCCTAGTTGTACCCATGGATCTCTGTGGGATCCAAAAGGTACCTGAGGTAAATGATATCAACGTAAGTGGCGCTGGTGTCCACAAACAGCTATGTGCCGAGCAAAAACAAATAGTAGCATATCAGGGCACGCTGCCTGTGGATCGCCACCTCAGCTGGATCACCTGCCGCCCGTCCTGCCTCTGCAAGCTCCTCACGAAATCTGCGTGTCAGAAAAGAGAACCGGACGTGTGCGCCTCTCAACTGGGTCACCTCCGCAAGTGCCTCATCTGGGGTAGCCCCAAGCTCCATATTCAGCATCTCTATTGCCTCCACCTTCGACATCTTACCGTGAAGGAGAAGGGTACCCGTGATCGGTAGATGTAAAAGGCACGAGATGTCGTCGAGTGTGATCGTGAGCTCGCCATACGGTAGATGGAATGAAGATGTCTCAGTGTGCCATCTCTCAACAAAGGCCATCAACATACGTACATGATCTGGGGATACCCAATCCTAGAAAGGCCTCCGAGACCAGAGGTAGCAAGTGCAGACTGGAACCACTCATCCCCTGGCAGCTCCGCAATCATGTATATAACCTTGCCCCCATGGTTATAGAACTTCTAAGAATCCTTCTTCTAAAAATTTCCAAATAAAACAATGTTACAAATGAAATTATTTTCAACGAAAACAATTCTATAAATAAACCGAGAAAAGTTATCTGTCCTAGCCAGACATATCTGGCAGTATGCTCAGAGTACCCCAGGAGTAGGGACATATCAGGCGGTCCTCCGGGGTAACCCTCCAGCTCATCGAAATCGTCATCGCCGTCACCACCCTTATGTGCTGGGTGATCACCCTCAGGAACAGAAACATGGGATGGAATAGGAGCAGATGATGGAACTGGAGTCTCCCGACGACGCCTGCATGCAGCCGTGGACCCTGATGAACCAGCAGTAGCACCCCGACGCCTCCGAGATGTAGAAACGGCGGCTGACGGGGGAGTGGCCTGAACCTGTGATGTGGAAGGCTGTCCCTCAGCTGTAGGGGCTACTGGAACTGCCTCTGCTGTAGACTGCGTCCGCTCACGTCGGACAGATGCATGCTGAGTTGTCCGTCCATGTATGATACGACTGTCTCTAGCAGCCATGTAATCTGCAAAGCATAATAAATAAATTAGAATTTTTTAAAAATAATTAAAAAAAATAACAAACAATAAAAAAAATAGAAACCAAGATGCTTCCGGATTTGCACATCAGGAAAACTTCCGTGGATGCACATCTGGAAGTACTCAGAATATTTAACGTTGGGTTTTTTCGGATGTGCACATCAGAAAAACAATCAACGTCAAAAATTTTCCGGATCTGCACATCCGGTACGTATTTCAAGTTCTTAAAAACGCAGCCATGGCTATTGTACCATAGAAAAGGGTATTTTAATGCCCTGATCGTCCGTTTGAAGCAGCAAACAATACCTACATTGTCTCTAACCTATGTTATTCATACTACCTAACAATTTCTACACCTAAATGTCTACTCTAAATCGATTACTCGAAAATAACCCCGAAACTCTAAAATTTGAAAACTTACCGATTAAATTGAGATACAAAGGATTTGGAGTGTCTTGATCGTTGTAGAAGTTGCTCTGCGCCGAACTCAAGTGAAAAAAGTTAGAATTTGTGGGAATGAGAAATTGAGAGTTTGAGAGAGTTTGATAGTTTGGAATGTAAAAATGTAAAGAACGAAGGAGGAGAAGCTCTGGCGGCAAGTTATAAGAAATGATTCCGGATTTGCACATCAGGAATTATTCCTGATATGCACATCCGGAACAAATCAACGTTTTAAAAAAAATGGTGCGTCCGAATGTGCATATTCGAAAACTGAAGACAAAAATAAAAATTCGCATGGTGCATAAGAAACATGGATGGTGTAATAAAAAATCCTCATAATTATTTCATATATTCTTTTCCACGATTTGTTCATTCATTCATAACACAAGTAAAATAATAGTTCAAAACATTTTCAGTTGTGACACATGAAACAATAATGTGCAAGTGTTACAAGTATATGAATTGGATACAAAATAACTTCTCATTGAATATCACTGACCAATTTTTTCCTACTTGATGGTTTTGCTACGCCATACATACTTAGCTTGATGCTTCCGGCAACGAAACGAACCAGGGTGCTTTGACGGCGAGCACACACACTGCTTTATTGAACCATCCTCGCCGCCGCAAGTCTGCCCTGCCACCACCGCCGGTTCTTGCTCTACTGCAGTGTGAGTGTCAACAACTATTTGCACCTCCCGGAAAACATGATTACTTCTTGTGTATAAAGGAGAAAAACCCTCGTGACACATTTTTCTTCTAAATATTCTCTTTAGAATTTAGACTTAATTTATAGAAAATGAGAAAATAATATGTGTGGATCATATAAAGTTGTAGAATAATATATGTGGATCATATAATGCAAATTGGATGGTTTTTTGAGGTCCTTGAACTAGGAGTTGTATTTTTCATTTTGAGTGAGATTTAGAGAAATCACATTGCTGCATGGGACCAATGCCACTGTTTAGAAACCGTGCAATTTTCTATGGCCACCTGTATTTGTGCCCCTAACTCCTTCGTGCGTGGCATGTGCATGCTCACTTGGATATAAATGAAGCAAGTTTAATGTCTTTTGTGGTTAAGGAAATGGATGGCCACCATTGAGTTTACTATTAATGTTTTTTTTATAATTTTAATTTTAATATCATTATTTATTACTGTATTTATTAGTGATGTGAACTTAGGTGAAAGATCATCTCAACAATTATGTGGATTTTGTGTCATTGATTGTGTTGTTGTGCTCTATCTCCTGACTTCATTATTCATGTTTAAGTTAGACAATATGACAATATGATCATGTCATGACACATGGGTGTTGATTCACTTGGTTGTCGTAATGTTTGGACCATTGCTTTTTGAAGTGTAATTAGGACTAGGGGTGGACAGAAAATTCATAACCGATCGAAATCCGTTTTAACCGGTAAAAAATGTGAGAACGGTTCAGTTCAAAATAAGTTTACAAACCACAATTTTCAGTTACCAATGGGTTTACATGAACGAATTCGGATTGAAATCTATGATCCAACTAAAACCATTACTGACCGAGAAATAATAAAGTTTCTGCAATACTCATAATCAAGTACACACAGTCACACATAATAAACTACTTTATAGGGATTTGCTACCTTTGAATTTCCATGCCTTTGCTACCTTTGCGTGTATCTCTTTCTAACCAACCATACTCTCACACTAAAATAATTATTTTATACTATCTCCGATCTTTTTTATAAGAAACATTTCACTTTTTTAGTTTCATTAAATAATTAATATATTTGGTCTATAATGCAGACCAGATACATTAATTATTTAATAAATCTAAAAATGTGAAGTATTCCTTATAAAAAGGACCGGAGTGAGTAATTTATTTTATTCATTCATTTTTAACCTTTTTACACTAAAGGTACCAAAGGTACCAAAAGTGAAAGGTAGCCGATCCAAACCCACTTTATAGGCTATTCATTGTAGAATTTTTTTAACACTACTTATCAAGTCCCATCTTTCATTTACACCCGAACTCTCTTCATCCTTCATTTCTCTTATTGCCATTTTCCTCCTTCATCTCTCTTCATCCTTCATTTCTCTTATTGCCATTTTCCTCTTTCATCTCTCTTATTTCTCTATCATAGATCTTCCACACCGCTGTCACTTGTCTAATGTGTTTTTAT
The DNA here is from genome assembly GCA_022829125.1 of Lathyrus tuberosus. NCBI lineage: Eukaryota > Viridiplantae > Streptophyta > Magnoliopsida > Fabales > Fabaceae > Lathyrus > Lathyrus tuberosus. Next base: position 10,139,045 of record JALAZF010000057.1, on the reverse strand, counting down.
TTTCTTATAAATTATGATACTTATTCTCCATACTTGTTCATGACAGATATGTTATCAATAGGGGTGTGCATGATTCTTAAACAAAACCAAATTAAATCAAATATATGGATCAGTTTGGTTTTTAAAACCACTTTGACAAAATTGGTTTATTTTTCTAAAACCGGTTTATGTTTGGATCGGTTTTGTTAATAACCGATTTGCACCAACAAACCAGTTTTTATTTGGAACAATTTTAAAACAAATTTTTCCTCAAATTTGTTTCAACTAAAACTCAATTTTCTATAAAACAACTTATTATTCACTCCATCCAACTGTTTTTTAAATTAATAACCATTCGTCGGTGATGAATCCTTGAATCTCGACCGAGACATTTCCTAAAATTACATAGCTCAATAAAAATGAATAGAATTAATAAGTAATAATTATGAAACAAAACTACTAAGAAATTGAAAAAAAAGTTTTAATTTTCAATCAGGAAAAACAAAATTGAGTAATTTCAGAAGCAAAGTTTTAATACAAGTTATACTCCAACTGTTGGAAAAACAAAATGAATAGAATTTAATTTGAAAATTCATTTTGTCACTTATGACCATGAAACAATGCAAGACAAATATTACACTATGTTTGAAAAGTGGATTAACCATTTATGTATTGATTTTCAAAAGTGCAAACTGATTTTTTATGGTTTTAGTAAAATGGATATGGACTAGTTTTTAAACTAAATAATATGAACTTTTAAAATCGGTGCACCATATTTTTAAAAGTGGTTCTTATAAACTAGTTTTTTTTCACACCCCTAATTACTAACGAAGAAGAACCATTTTAATTATTTTTTTACTCAGATTCTATAGCTATTTTCAACAAAGCAAATATGTTATGTTTAATCAAAGGTTCAAAAAGATAGTTTTTGTGTTGTTTGTTTTAGATAATATTTGGATTGATTTTGTTTAGATTTAGGTTCATCCATGACTTCTTCATCTTTGTTTTGAGATTAAGATTTTTTTGTTTTGTGTTTGTGAATGTTACCCGGTGAACCCAACCGATAAAACCGGCACCCGACTGAATCTATACCCGCCAAAACCGAAACTGTAAATGGACGAAATTGAATTGTAATTTTAAATCTGTCGGATTTGTTCGGTGGACAACTTTTCATCTGGAACCGTCCGGCACCAACCGTTGTCCATCCCTAATTAGGATTATTATCAAATCATAACTTATATTTTTTTAAAACACGAAAATAAAACAATTATAACGGAAACATGAAGTTACTAATTAAAATATTAATTAAAATATTAAACAATAATAAAAAAAAGTTGATATTGACTCTAATATTTTTATAAATATATAAAAAAATATATTTATATAACATAATATATATTGTTGATTCAAATATTTTTATATATAAAAATAATTATAGACACTGATTTATTATCTCTTTTAAAAATAATTTTTTTTGAACAATTTAATTTTTTTATTTTTTGAAAAATATTCACAATTCATACCAATATCTGTACATGTATCCCACTAGTTTAATAAGACAAAAAAAAATGCGTTCAACTACATTATCAAAATCTAAAGGGTAATTTCAATTTTTCATAGTGTTTTTTCGGATTTTCATTCAGTAAATTTCCTACCAAGGGCGGTTGTAGGGGTGGACAAATTTGAACCGACTGATTGAAACCGACCGACCCGTTATCAGTTTTGTGCAAATAGATCGGGTCGAGACAGGTGTCGGGTTGATTCGGTTGCTTAATTTGGATATTATAGGATTGCTTCGGTCGGACTCAGATATTAATTTTGGATCCGAAGAAAACCGAAACCGACCGAACTTAATTAATATATTTTTTATTTATTTTTATTACTATATGAATGACTCAATGTAAAAATGAGATTCATAATATTGCAGAATACTATTATCTGTATAAATTGATGATTGCATTATATACTCCAAAAAATCCAAGATATGTAAAATAAAATTTTATATATTATTTAGTTTATCGATTAAAGTATGATAATGATCAAAATTAATGTCAAATAATATTAAAAATATTATTCTGTAATAATAATTTTTATTAAAAAAATAGTTTTATTCTAAAAATTTAATATTTTTTATACAAAAATTAAAAAAATCATTTTTATAAATTTTTTTTAATAAATATTAAACCGACTAAACCAATCCGACTTAACCGCCAAACCGACTTAACCGAATCTGACGAAAACCGAAATTTTATCGATCAAAATTGGACCATAAAAATGAAACCGTAGTTTACGTCAGATTTAAATTTTAAGCCCGAAACCATCCGTAATCGATTGATTGTCCACCCCTATGCGGTTGGATTAATATTAGTAATCCTAAAAAATAATCACGAGTTTTGTTACGCTGTTTACATACACTCCCTTCAATGTCTACAGCATTCATTAGCGTTAGGGTTTCATACACTCCATCTACAAACTCTCCAATGGCGACCCAATTGGTTGCACCAACCTCATCACAAACCGAAAGGGTTCATCAATTCTTCAACAAATTAGAATCTCACAAAAACGCCCTCACCAAATGCACCGACCTGTTCGCCACACTCTCCAACCATTTCTCCACCGCACAAAACTCAATCTCTCAGAAAATCCAAACCCTAGATTCTAAATTTCAATCCCTCGAATCCCGCTCCAAGGAAACCCTAGAATCCCTCAACAACCAAGAGAATTCCATCCCTGAGCGTGAATCCTCCGCCGCTGCACGTATTGATGAGCAGAAGGAAGCCGCACTCGCTGACCTTAGTAACCCCGTTCCTATATCGTTCCTCAATATCTCCGACGCGCTTAGATCGTTGTCGAGGAAAATGGACGCTAATGCGTTGCTTCAGTTTGTGGTTTCGAAGAGGAAGGAGTCGGTGTTGCTGAGGCCGGAGATTGTGGTGGCGATAAAGGAGGCTGTGGACCCGCCGAGATTGGTTCTGGATGCGGTGGAAGAGTATTTGAAGAGTAAAACTGAGGCGAAGTCGGGTGTTACGGATAAGAGATGGGCTTGTGGGCTTTTGATTCAGGGGTTGATTGTGGAATCGAGTGTGTATTCTAGAAGGATTGTGGAGAGAGCTGCGGGGCTTGTGGATTTGTGGAAGGAGCAGCTGGATGGGGAGCAGGAGAAGGGTGCTGCGGAAATGGTTATGTTTTTGCAGATTGTGGCGTGCTTTGGGTTAAGGTCGAGATTGGATGATGAGTATTTGAGGAAATCTGTGATGGAGTTTGCTTCAAGGAGGGATATGGCCAAGGTGGCTGCTTCCTTAGAATTTGGTGACAAGATGATAGGTTTGTTTCTTTTCTTTAACCTTTGCATATGCTTAGTGTTTTGTTAATTATATTATCTATGTTGGTAGAAGGTTCTGTTAGTTATCTATTGTTTTAGAATGTTCTGTTAATTATCTATGCTATTAGAATGTTAAAAAGGATCCATTTCTTAATCAATTATAGGCTATGGTCTGGTCAAGTATCATTTTGAGATGTTGCCTGTGTATGACTTACGTTTGCTCTTATTGTAAGAAGTTTGTATGCCGTGCTTCAAAACTTTGAACCTGTAGTGAAACTAGCTGAGGCCAATAGATTAGAATCTCAGAACCTACCATGTTTTTTCTGTGTGGTTTGTAGTCACCAACTGCCCTTCCATAGAGAAGGAACAACCTCCCTCTATCCGCACTGGTTTCTTCATTTTAAGTAAAACGAGAATTGAAGAAAGTCTCGATCATTGTATTTTTCTAGTATAGGGTCAATTTAGCGCATTTTGCAACATATCAGATTTCTGCTGGCTTCTATATATATACTTCCATAAACTAAAAAGCAAGGAGCTCCTTTCATTGGTTATTATGTGTAAAAAAACCTTTTTGTAGTGGTGGGACTTCACTTAAAATTTTGGAGGGATATGATGTTATTTTGGCCTGTCTTTTTTAATACTCTTTTCCTTAGTTCATCATATTCCAGATTAGCAATGATAATATTTTTCTTTGCATTGAGGCAAAAGAAATATGGGTGAGGTGAGGACTACCATTATGAAGTGGATTTTTTAAGTATATTCCAACAACACACTGGTATTTGTCAATGCTCTATGACCTGTTATTCCCCTCAACCCTGTCCTTTTCTAGGTCGTGTCTGCGCCCTTGGCACCAATGTTTAAAAACACGAGAGTTGAGACAAAATCAGTAGAGGATTAAAAAATCATGACTCAAGGATCCTAATAAGGATTGTAAGACCCTACTACTAGTAAATTTTTTTTTTATCGAAAGTGGAAGAGGGAGCACAACTTATAACTGTGTTTGCAAACTCGCGAGTTGACTCGCATGATCAAATGAGTTAACATCCCAAACTCCCCCATCGACGTACTGCAATTCAGATGGGATCAAAGTAGGCAAACTCAGCGAACTCGCACGAGTTGAGCAGTGAACTCTTTCTAAGTTATATGCTGCAACACTTATTTTTAGCTTTTTTTTTTTCTTTCAAAAAACCTTAATATTTTTAAATGAACTGGATTAGGTTGGGTTCACTTAAAACCCATATTAATATCTATTAATTTATTAATATTAATTAAACATTTATTGAGACACCATTTCACACTCCTTTTAAAGAAAAAGAACGAGAAAAGGAAGGTTGTTAATTGTTAGATGATGGTTGGTTTCTTGATAATGTATAATACCTAATCATAATTATTCTGTATGTTAAAAGTAGTGGGAATGAGTGTCTCAATAAATGCCTAATTAATATTACTAAATATTAATTATGAATCCGATCCAGATCCAACTCATTTAAAAGTATTAGTTTTTATTTTATTTTAAAAACTCTAAAAATAAGAAGGGCCACAACATATAACTCAGAACAGTACACTGCTCAACTTGTGCGAGTTCGTCTATTCTGGTCCGACCCTGAATCGTAGTACGCCAATGGGAATTTGGGACGTTAACTTGTCTGATCCTGAGTCAACTCGTGAGTTTGCATACACCTGACACTTTTCCTAGTCCTCCCAAAGAAACCTATGAAGAACAAGAACATCTTCTGTTAATTCACCATCCAAAGCTTTTACAGGTAGTGACTCAGGTTAAGCAGGTGGTTCATTAAACCTCCATTTGCATTTGAGACAAATGCTTGCTTCCTGATTTTTGTTTTCCACCTACTGATAACTTTGTGTTTTTATCGCCTTTTTAACACCAATTGTGGGTCAAATCAGCCAAACATCAAATAAGCTGATGCTGAACGAAGCTGCATAATGTTCCAGCCAAGTTTAATTTGGTCAAAGCCTAGTGTTGGCGATGAGAGTTGCTGTTGTCATGAAATTAGGAAGAGTGGATGGAAATGAAAAACCTGAAACTCTGTTTGGAGTACTGTGGAGACGGTCTGAGAAACAAGCAAGTACATAGAATGAAGCTGCATAATGTGCTAGCCAAGTTCGATTTTGTCAAAGCTTGGTGTTAGCGACGGAAGTTGGTGTTGTCATGATGTTAGGAAGAGTGGATGGAAATGAAAAACCTGAAATTTTGTTTGGAGTAATGGTGGAGATGGTCTGAGAAACAACAAGTACATAGAATGAAGCTGCATAATGTGCTAGCCAAGTTCGATTTTGTCAAAGCTTGGTGTTAGCGACGGAAGTTGGTGTTGTCATGAAGTTAGGAAGAGTGAATGGAAATGAAAATGGTGGAGATGGTCTGAGAAAATAACAAGCAAACCTCTTGATAGAAAAGAATGGCTGCAAAATAATTGTTGAGGGAATGGTGGTCCTAGGAGAAACTGTGGTCATGGGAAAAATTGTAGGCACATCATATTTGAGCGGTGTAATGTTTGTATATGGGTCAGCATATCATGTTTATCCATGCTTGATGTTGAAGACTTAAAGGGAGTTGCTTCCCACATCACTTATGTATTTCTTTTTCTGACACCCCAAGTGATTGTTATAGAGAACAAATTTAGAACATAGATATGATATTTATCGCTATTAAAATTTTAGGGAGCGTATTGAATTTAAAATCATTTTCCGAAAGATATTTGTCTGTTTATTTATTTTTCCCTGGAAATAGCTTTCGTTGATTCGAATGTATTTCTCCGTTCTATTGCACTAATTGCAACTTTGAATGTTGATTCTGCTCAATGACATATTCCCACATTGAATGTGATAAGATCTGAACATATGTTTATACGTGGAGGTAATCTTCATCTTGTAAGTTGATTTTGTAAGGTTGAGTTAGGTTCAACTCAAATTCTAAAATAATATTAAGTTTATCTTATCTTGAATTTGTTGACGGGCTACCCGCATCGTCCACACTTCAAGATCATTGGGGCCGAGCATGAGGGGGGTGTTAGAAATTCCGCCTTCATAGCGGCCCGTCCATAGCCGCCTAATTGCGGCATTTTGGTTTCTTTCTTTGCTGTCTCCTACAACTTCATTGTGTTGGATGTAAAGGAGTGAATTTAGTCCCACATTGCATAGGGATAGGGCCTGTGTAGTGTTAGGTTGAGTTAGGCCCAATCCAAAATTATTATGAGATCAGACTTTTGCTACCAAGCTACCTGGGTCATGCTATAGATGTTCAATCCTTGGTTTGAAGGGTGTGTGTTAAAACTTAAGAGTCCCACATTCGATGTGATAAGGTCTGAAAATATTTTTTTAAGTCCTCACTTTACAAGTTGGTTTTGTAAGATTGAGTTTACTCAACCCAATTTCTAAGACATATGTTAAGTGGCAATGTTGTTTACTAGATATTGCTACAGTGCTTAGGTGATTTATGCCAGCCACCATAGGCAATTTGTGAAGCGCCACAGGCCACAGGTTCCAATCTCACATTTATATGGCAAAATTTTGCCCATTCACCATAAACGGCCATTTTGTCACCGTATTAAGGCAATATTTTCTACATACCCTCATTAAATATCTTCATTTTGTATATTATATCTTTTTGTTCCCATGACACCTATCCTTGTAGATGTCTAAACACATTAGAGTTATATTTTCTGGATGATAAAGCTAGGAGGATGGATGATAAATCTATTAGTGAGAGAAATTTCAGTTGTGTTATCATGTACAGTTTTTACACTGATTCATATTTATTTGACATATAGCCATCAGAGAACAAAACTTTATTAAATATACAATTCAGTTTTGATCAATGCATCATACTTATTTCATTTTGAGCTCCCATCATACTTTAAGCTAATAAAAGCAAGTGTTTTATGCAGATATTATAGATGAACTGGTCAAAAATGGCAAAGAGATAGAAGCTGTTTATTTTGCTTCAGAATCTGGTTTGACTGAAAGATTTCAACCAAGCAAGCTACTCGAGTCTTATGTTCGGAACTACAAAAGTAATGCAGCTAGCATATTGGCGAATGGAAATAACAGTCAGGCTGCAACTGTATGGACCACCTTTTCAACTTGGTTTCATATAGTAATGTGAATACTTTAATTACCCCATGAAACACGTCTTAAATGGACCACTTTGTTAAATCATTGTATTTTTTCAGGATGAGTCAACTACTTTGGAGTTGAATTCGATTAAGGATGTAATCAAATGTGTGGAAGATCACAAACTTGAATCAGAATTTAGGCTTGATGAAGTGAAAAAGCGGGCTTCCCAGTTGGAGAGAAGCAGGTCTGATCGAAAGAAGACTTCAATATTTGGAAGTGCAAGATCATTTGGAAGTGGAAGTGGACTTGGAAGTGGAAGTAGACCTCGAAAGCGTGGCAATCGAGGGAATGGATCAAGCTCTTCTCGTCCAGCCAAATCAGTCAGAACTAGTGTATACCCGTCATCTTACAGTCGCAGGAACCTGGCTCCTCTACATCCTAGTCCTAGTCCAAGATATTCAGCACCATTACACTATCCGAGCCAAACTATGTTGGAAAATTCAACTGCTGCTAATCATTATGCAGCAACCTATGGAAACTCCATCACTCAAAGCCCAGCTGGAATGGGAATAACACAACAACACTACCCATACCCTGTTGACAACAATTTAGGTCCTTCGAATTACCTATCCGGTAGTTCTTATGCCGGACAGACTAGCTATGGGGTATATGATTATGGAAGTGCTGCTGCTCCACCAACTTATCCATACACAGTAGATCAAACCAGCTACAGGGGTTGAGTTTTCTTTTTCTCCCTCTATCATTTATTGCCTGTTGTCTTCTTTTTGATGCTACTGTCATCTAATTCATTTCGATTGTGCATGTCAATATTGGAAATAGAACAGTTTCCTAGGAACATATGTTATCAAAAACATAGATCTATGGTGCCAATTCAATGTGGATTAGTGATGAACTTTTATGTAATAGTTAACAATCGTTAGCATTATAATTATAATTGATCATTTGAAAAATGTACTGTAATTGTTGCTGTGTAACTATTTTTTAATCCCGTATGTATGGGTTAATTCACGGTAATATCTTTTAAATATTAGCATGAATAATACTCCTTCCGTCCCACAATGAGTGACCCATTTGAAATAAAATGGTGTCCTAAAATGTATGATTCATTTTAAATTTTAATGCAACTTTTTCTATTTTACCCTCTAATTAATATTATTTTTATCATTTCTAATATATCATAAGGATATTTTAATAAAAATATCATTTTCTCTCCTTTATTTATTTATTTTTTCTTAATCTGTGTGAAAAGTCAACTGGGTCATTTATTGTGGAAGGAGGGAGTAACATTTAGACTTTGGTTGCGGTTGTTTGGAGGGAGAGAAATAAAGAAATCTGGAAGTAGGGTTAAATGGTTTTTTTTTTCTCTATTTTTTGAATGAGTTTGGAAGAATAGATATAAAAAACTTTTGAAGGAGTATATAGAGTTGAATGAAATTTTCTTATTTTTTAAAATGTTTTTGTAGAAAATGATAAATAAATATTAATTATTTTTTAATTTTTAAAGTATTATAACTTTATGGTTTATATTTAATGAACTTATTTAAACCTTTTAAAATTTTCATACTATACAATTTTTTTATATGGATATTTTGTAACAAAAAAAAAAACTAAACATTTAAGTTACATGATTCCTTTTTTCCATTTTTCTTTCCACTTTTCTAGTAGGTTTAGATAGTCAATTGGTCAATATAATTTAGTGTATTTTTGTTTTTTGTCATTGTATTTTTTTTTTATAAAATATTTAAATTTTGGATTCTATTTGGTTTTAATTTCTAAAGTGGTAGGAAACCTGCAAATTTTAAATTTATGGACTAAAATCCAAAAAAATTTAACAGTTAGAAATTATTTTCACAAAAAAATATATAAAGGAAAATAAAAAAACACATTAATGTGTAGGGACCAATTAACTATTTAAACTTGTCTATTATCTAAAATTATCTACTCCATTTTTCTTTAAACTTGCAATTGAGTTTAGATTTTAGGAAAATGCTCTTTTCATCTTTAGAGGTGCTTGCTGAGGATCGTGAAAAATCACAACTTTAGATGTATCTTTTTCACACACCACTGAAGAAATTGTTGAAAACTCCATATTCTGTTAAAATTTAATTCAAAGATACATCTTTGTATGCATAAAAGGTTAATCTGAAGAAACATATCCATAACGTCTCTTAGTTCAATATGCAGGGAGTTTTCTGGAGATGCATATCTAGAATATACTCTTTTAGTTTAAACTAGAAACCATGAACAATGGCATAATGAAAAAATAAACATAAATTAACATCAAAATAATTATTAAATATATAATTGTTAACATTAACATAAATTTAACATTACATGCCATTATAAACGAGTTGTTCAGGATGTTGTAATATTCTTATAATATCTTCAACTGATTGTGCAATCGTCACATACACTTCATTCAGATCCTTTGTTGAGTAACAGTAAAAGATCCTTTGTGGAATTACAGTAAAAGGTACTCCACATAACTTTTAAATCATCATCCGTTTTTAGTTCAAGCATAGTGAACTGTATCTTTCTTTCATTCTGAATTATGGGTGAACTGTACTTGATCTTGACAACTCATCGATTTTCTGGATATTGTAGGAGAGTATTCAGTTTAGATTTCAGATCGACGAGAAGTATGTCCTCATAGAACCTAAACTGATGTGAGAGATTTGCGCCATTAAAATACACAAATGCAAGATAAAGATATGTATTATTTCTAATTTTTGTAAAGAAGATGGAATGAGAGACCCTATTTATAGAACTTATAGATCTATAAGGACCTTAAAATCCCTATCTTATCATTAGGATATAATTCGGAGATGCATATCCAGATACGCTATATATATATATATACCATGTTTTGCTTTTCTTAATAATTAAAATGTGTGTTTGGAGATGCATCTTCGGACCCATCCAAACTACTATTTATATAGAATCAGTGTATTATGCAATGCAGAATTTAGAGAATGTTACATTGTTACATAAACAATGGGAAATTTTATAACAATATGAACAACATTACATACAAAAAAAAACGTTACATTGTTAGATTAAATCTAAAATGTATCAAAACATGAGTCACTACCAAAATTTATTGGTGGTTCCTTCTTTGACCTTTCCTTATTTCTTTCTCTTTCAATATTGCTCAACTTGGTGAACCCTTCCATCCTCTATTACTTGTGAGTGTAGTGGTTATGATGTATCTTGTCGATCCTGTTGTCGAAGCATCGAGTTTGATATCTGTCTGCTGAAGAACAAAATTTAAATTTGATTAACCATTCATTTTGTATGCAAAGTCAAACTTCTGAGATTGTGTGAGTTTTCCATTTTTACTTGAAATAGGTGTGAAACCATCACTACATGATCTGATGTTATTTTGAATGACACTGTTGATTTGCTTGACTTGTTTGAAAACCATGGATTTGATCAAGCCACTTTTCAAATTTGAGAGAAAGCCACTTGACCTATAAAACCAACATGTAAGCGAGAGATCCCTCGTACTCTCTTTGTGCCGAATGTTGACAAAAAAATCTTTTTGAAAAATTACAACCCTGAACCTGAATAAATAAACAAATGTCTCTTATCTTTAGGATTATGACATAAATAATTACATTGTAAGGTTGTAAACAAGTTAGTGAAAGGTGTGTCGAGTAAGCCAAAGTGTGAAAAAATGAAAAACGAAGCATGGATAAAATCGAACTAAATTGGCAAAGCAATGCAAAAGAAAAATGATTAGAATGTCAAGAAAACACAAAGCATAAAAAATAAAGAGAAAAACAAAATAATGTGGTAAAGAGGAAATGAAAAAGAAAAAGGAAAAAAAGTGTATAAAAAGATCAATGATTTCTCCCTTAAACCTAAAGGTTATTTGAATCCAAGAAAAAAACAATTATTTATTTTGAGATGCGCTACGTTACAGCATAAGAAATACCTTAGTGATCAACAATTTCATAACTTGATTGCATTAATACAAATAATAATCAATCTGGCTGAAGTAAATGCACGTGTATAGTAAGAGAGAAACACCCACCATTCTGAGAGAAACACTTGTGAAGAAAAGATAAATGATAGGATGTCAATTGAATGACATCTTTAATTTTGTCCTTTGCTTTATAACATATTCATGGACATGATTTATTTTGAATTCTATTGTGATTGTCTAGAATATAGTTGCTGACAAAGACATGTACCTTATTCAAAAACCATGTTCAATAAAAACCAAGGATTGTGTATTCATGTATTGGTAAAACCATGTTTGTATGTTTGTCTTACTTTTGTTTGAAGGAAAAACAAAAATGCTGATTTTGGAGAGTTGATAAGTGTTTAATTTACCTATTTATCACTATTATTTTCACACACTTATTAGCATACTTAGACATGAAGTAGTATAAAAACCCTCAATTTATGCTCAATTGAGAATTATCCTAATAAATATGCATTGGTCCTGTTTTGTATACCTTTTTAGATTGAAGGGTGGAAAAGCAAAGAAAAAATGATCAATTGCCAAGCCAAACAAAGTATTTGACCCAAGACCTGGAAGCCAAAGCCATGTTAAATAATCCTAGCGAATTCAAGTCTCGATAATAAAATTGAGACAAAATCTATAGATAGAAAACAAGTGAAATTTGATGGACGAATTTGACACAAAATGGAAAGGCTTGGAAACATGGAAAGTTTGTTAGGTCGGGTCTTCATCTAGCCTAGAGAATTTATGGACGTTAACTAATACAATTTAATAAGACTTTGGTGTGATGCAACCTTAAAGAAAGATTCATTGGGCAAATCATGCCTCCCAAACGAACGAGACAAGCTTTTGACAATCTATAAATGAGGGCTAGGCCAATTTTTTACATATTAATTTTACATCGCATTAGTTAGTTTATAGTTTATTACAACGCTTAGTGACTGAGAGAGCTCATGTTTTTCAAATACCAAAGGTCTGTCGAGATGGATCAACCTACGAATATCATATTGTTCAAGGGAGGTTTTGCTTCTTCAACTTCTATCTAGGTATCATTATCATGTGTATCTAAGTTCTCTCTTGTTGGGGTTAGGTTTGTACATTATTATGTATTTTATGTACTTGATGTGATCATGGCGTTATGCCCAGATTATTCTATCAAACCACTACAAGAAAACATCAGTTTAGCCATGTAATTTTGCTAGGTGTTTTCCACTTTGCAAAATAAAGCACTTGCGGGGTGATATCCACCTCGCAACACAGTATTGTAAAAAATTAAAATTTGTATGGTTTTCCCACTCGTAATACATGGGGGGAAATTTAAAATTTTTGAAAAACAAACTTGCAACGTGATATTCCCCCCGCAACAGTTTTTAATAAATTTGGAGGGAAATCCACTGATTCTTTACTGCAAAGTCAGTGGTAGCAGGGGAGTGGTCTTGTCAAAAATTAGCGAGGTGAAGCTCACTTTGCAACTACCAACGGACACTGTTTTTTCGGAGTGCATTGTACTTCGCAACATATTTGGTGGAAAGTTAATACAACATTTACTTTTTGCAGAGAGTGGTAGGTGACCGTTCTGTGCATTAATGACAGAAAATGTTGCGGGGTGGAATGCATGTCGCAAGTGACAACGGTAATAAATGTTGTGAGGTGGTTTTCACCTCGCAACTTGCCTTTATATATGACCACCCTTCACGCTTCACTCTAAACTGGTTGCTGAAACCTTTCATTTTCACTCTTCACTCTTTCCATTTTCTTTCAACAAACCCTTTCATTCTGCACTCTACATCTCTCATATTTCACACTAAAATTCAAAGCTCAATACTCAAACTGGTTGTTGGATTCAAATTTGCCAACTAAATTTTCATCAAATTCGTTTATAAGGTACACATATGAATAAATTTTTTTGTATGATATTTGTTTAGATTTGTTTGGTTTGTATTATAGAAAAATATGAATATTTACTTGTTTAGATTTGTTTGGTTTATATGATAGATTGGTTTATATGTATATATAACATGATATTTAGTTTGTTAATATGTTTTAAGATTGATATAAAAAAATTAAACTACTAAATAATCTAAATAATCTGTTTATAAATATGTTAAAAATATCAACTCTGACACGCGTGTCTCATAGCAACTGTGCAAATGCATTTGCAGGGTTATTGGTACCTGGCAACGTTGCAGGGTGAAATCTACCTGGCAAGGTTGCGGGGTGATTTTCACCTTACAAAAAATTGCGACTACTGTTTTTGCGAGGTATTTCAAACACCCCACAAATGTGACGTTGCAGGGTGAATTTTGGTTTTGCGGGGTGATATTCACCTAGCAAATTCGTGTTTTTTTGTAGTGAACATATTTGATTGTTTCATCTAATTCGTAGTTCATGTTACATTTGTATTGTGCCAATGGATCTATAAGGTGTCGAGAGGGCTCATAGGTCTAGACCAATGGTAAATCGTAGTAATGCTAAAAAGGAAATGATAGTCTATAACATGATATATGGATCTAAATGATATTAAGAGGTGTTGTTAGATTTATACCTAGATAGTCATCTATCATAAACTAGAGTTTGGATGTGGTATTCATATATATACTTTTGAAAATTTTCAAGAAATTGTTAATAATTGTGCGCCTACATAACACATCGATGCTATTCAGCTTAAAATAACCAAAATGGTGATTTAAGAATCACATCTATGCAATTCAAACACGACTCCACCAATATATATATTCAAAGAAAAAAAAACCAATTACATGGTAAGAAAGAGTCTATGTTTTAAAAGGGAATCATTAGCTGATTTAATTGTATTACTTAATTATTAAAATAAGTTTAAATAATTTTTTGTTAGCGTATTTTTTTAGTCTTTAAATCTTTTTTTTTTTAGAAATAATTCATAAATATTAAAATCATTTTAGTTTTAATTTTACAGTGAAAATTCATAGAAAAATTCAAAAAAAAAAAACTACAGGATATTTATAGATTTTAAATATGTAGAAAAATTTGAAAAAAAAAGGTAGAAAACCTACAAATTCTTCTGCAAATTTAATTTCAAGGACTAAAATAAAAAATATTTAACATTTAAAAATTATTTATAAAAAAATTAAAGATTGAAAACAAAAACATACGGAAAGACTATTTAAACCATTAAAATATTAACATAATTTATATTTATTTGTATTTTTCTCCTTTTCTTCAACACTAAGCGTGTATTTCAAAAATATATACATAAAAATTTATTTGACATTTTTAATGTCTAAATATTATATCCAGCTAGTTTTATGATAACAAATATTCTAACCATGAAAAAGAAGTGGTGAAAAATTTGGACCACAATGACCTTAATTTCTTTTCTTTCGGTGAGATTGGACCTTCTTGCTTGGTTTGTATAAAATTTCGATTGCGATCATTTTAACTTGTCATAGGGTTCAGAGTGATGTATGAAAGAGACTATATAACAAATAGGAAAATATAAAAAGTTAAAAATATTTTTTTAAAAATTGAACCGATCATCGAATCGGTGAGGATATTGGATCACTGCTTTATTGATCGAACTATTGAGTCATTAGTCGAACCGCATGACAAAATCGGATAAAACAGAATAACTAGTTTAAATAAACTTGTCACTATAACAAAATTATGTAGATATTAAACCGGTCGAATCGAATGACTTAATGTCTAAAATAAATCACTAACATCTAAAAAATTTAAAAATATCATAATTTCAGAAGTTCATAATTTAAATTTAAATTTGAGTCAAATAATTGATTTAAAAATTTAATTAAAATATCAATCTCAAATATAAACTTATGTTTGTTATCTATCAAACCTGTATTACCATTTACTTTATGCAACACCCAGCCCAACTAATAAACACCATTGATATCAATCACATAGGAGGGAAAATAGAGTATGTTCAAATTCCACAATCTATCAATACTATAATACTGTAATAGCTTCTATTAGTTAACATCGTTGTCACCAATTTTTAAAGGAAATAATATCAACTTTCTCTTATATTTTTATTTTTACTTTTTTAAATAATGAAAAACGATGTCGTTTTAATTTTAAAAAAGCACTTAAACCGCCGATTTTTCGGTTTACACCGGTTTTTATCGATTCTCATCGGCTCAATTACATACTCGATCCAACAATTGAACCAAACCGATTACCACTTCGATTCCTGATTTAATCGGTCTGACCGGCCAGTCCGGTCCGTTTTTTAAAACTATGATTAAAAGTGACCTGCTAAGATCTGCGTGTCCAAGAGAAAGATATTATGGACAAATAAATTTGTTAGTTCTTGAACTTTTGTTTATCAATCAATTTGATGTTTCGATTTTTTGAAATAATTAAAAAGTTTAGTAATGTGTTTAATCAATATCAAATAAGTCTTATATCAAGTTTGATATATTGGTGTCTTCGATTTTAAACACGTAATGTGTTTAATCAAATATCAAATAAGTCTTATATCAAGTTTGATATATTGGTGTCTCCGATTTTAAACACGTATGAGTGATTGGATAAGTCTCATGTCGTCTAAGAATGAGTAGAATATTAGATTTATAAGATAAGTGATTCATGTATATAATGCCTTGAGATTTTGGGTGGAGATGTGGAATCTTCCTCTCCTCTGGTTCTAAATCATTTGGTCCATTGTTGCCTTCGCCTCCTTCAATTCCCCAATAGAAGTTGTGGTTTTTATTGTGTATTTATCGTTTGGTTTCCACTTCTCTTTCTTCTTCCCAATTTGATAAGTCGGAAACCCGAACTTCTTCCCCGATTAACAAATATAAAATCCCTAACTTCTTAATCGCTCAAATTGCAAAGATATAAGTGATGAGTGGTGGTTTTCAATTTAGGTTTGTCGCAGGGCAAACAATATTCGAGATGTGCTCGAAATCACCATCAAAGTTTATTTGAAAAGCAAATATTCTTAAAACCTTTAAAGAACAAAAGACGATCTTCGCAATCATATTTAGGTTCAAAAGTCGATTATACGTAAGGAAGGTATTAGCATCCTACGACATTCATTTAAGAAAACGATTACCTCCAATTAATTTTGTAAAAGGGTGTTGTTACCCTTATTATATTAATTTCTCCTAATCATTAAATACAAGATATGACATATATACAAGGAAAGGAAAAAAAAGGTTTCTTATAGTTGTGCTTGACAAATTTTGATTATTACTCCTACGTATGCTCCGGTGCAATGGAGAAAGAATTCAAAGTTACAGAGTTGTTGGTAGAAAAATCTTGTGTGTTGGTTGATTTTAAAGACAAAAAGTTTTAATCGTGTTAGAGTAAAAATTGTTTGTTGACAACGTTAGAGCGGATAAAACGTTGTTTATTGATCATGTTAGAGTGGACAAAATGTTGTTTGTTGATCGTGTTAGAGCGGATAACTCGTTGTCTGTTGATCGGGTTAGAGCGAATAAAACGTGGTTCGTTGGTTGGTTGTGATTGCTTTTAGGAAGAAGAAATTCGTTAGAATAAGCAAGTGATATGATTTGTGTCCAAAAACTCGAGGATAAAAGGGATATACATCCAATTATTTCATTTTTAATATAATTTTTGTTGGTAAAGGAAAATAGTTAACACGAAATTAAGTTGTAATTTTTTAAGGAAAAACTTGCGTTAGAACAAGTAAATGACACGACTTGTGTCTGAACAGTCAAAGATAAAAGGAATATATATCTAATTAATCTTTTTTAATCCAATAAAAGAGTGAACGTGAAACTATCTAATTTTAATTTTTTAGAAAGGAAGATAAGCATGAAAAAAAACTATACGAATTGAGTCAAGAGCACTCGAGATATAAAGGATATACATTAAATTAATCTCTTTAAATCCTTTTTTGGTTTAAAAAAAAAAGAGATTTAAAACAACTGAATTGTTATTTTTCAAACGTCTAAAACAAGAGACGTTGTGTCTAAACCGATCCCATATTATTACTATTAGTTTTAATTAAAGATTGTTATATTTAGAAGTTTAAAGTCAACAAGTTGTCCAAACCCAAATGTCACGTTTTGAACTACCTCATTATTAAAACAAAGAAAAATTATTTGTATATTAAAAGGTTAAAAATTTGATAAAGGTTTTAGCTTAATACCTTATTTATAAATAATTAAATAATGGATTAAATATGTTATTGTTTCTCTTAAATATATCAAACTTTACTTTTAGTTTTTAAAAAAATTTCTTTAAAAATGGTCCTTCTAATATATTCTATCCATACATTTAATGGCCAGAGTGACATTTTCTGTGTTAAATTACTTTTACTACATTACATTGGAATATGATTACATATTTATTTTAATTTGAAATATTTATTAAATTCCCTTTAGACATCTTCCCGGAGTTGTGCTAACCTTAACCCACCCTCTCAGTCCCCAAATGTTCTTTTATGTGGAACACAGAAATGCAGAAATTGAATAAGCACAACCACATCTTTGTCTCACATCACCAACGACAATCAAATTTGTTTCAATATCCTCTTCCAAGACAAACCACACCAAAGTTATTTCCAAAAGGATTGTTGAGGTTATTGTTGGAAAAATTCAGAGTCGGTGGAAAGGTTTATAGAGTTAGTTCAAACTGGAAAGACTGGTTTTTTACCTAGTGAGCTTGATGGGTTAAGTGTGGTTTCTATTGAAAAGGAAATTTTTAGTTTGTTGGTGGTGGTGGGAGTTTGTTGGAAAAATAAAAAAAAAACAAATTTCTACGTATTCGGAAATATACCTACAAAAAAGAAAAAAATAAAAATAAAAATTTCAACAAAACATTCATAAAATCATAATTCAATTTGTAATTTTATAAGAACACAAAAATTAATACACATTTGAGCCTCTGTCATTTGAGGCGAATTAAAAAAAAAACCCAGTAAAAAAAACACAGCACTCTTGCAAGGAGACACCTCTTCCACTAGGTTATTATGTTTTTGTTGAATATTTATTTGCTTCAAT
This sequence comes from Lathyrus tuberosus, assembly GCA_022829125.1. NCBI lineage: Eukaryota > Viridiplantae > Streptophyta > Magnoliopsida > Fabales > Fabaceae > Lathyrus > Lathyrus tuberosus. The sequence goes on along the minus strand of JALAZF010000057.1, from coordinate 10,120,711 downwards.
TATATATATTACATAAATGCATAAATGGCTTAAATATTAAATGTTAATATTTTTTTTATTTATTTATTTTATTTCAGTTTAATATTTATTATATCTATAATTAATAAATTAGTTTATTTTTTAAATATTAAATATTAAATATTAATATAAATATTTAGTTTATTTTTTATACAAAGGTTAATATATATATTTATATTATTTATATTTAATAATTTGTTTAAAAACATTAATTTTTTAATTATGTAACGTTAAGATAATATTAATTTTTAAATTTTTATATTTTTATAAAAATGTAATTTATTCAATTTCGTATTTTTATATATTTATGTATATATTTATAATTATTTAACGTTAAGATAATTAAAAACTTCTATTTTAATTAAAAATATTTTTATTTTCAGTTTATTATTAATTACTAATATTAAAACTACTATTTTAATTAAAAATATTTTTATTTTTAGTTTATTATTAATTATTAATATTAAAAACTGCTATTTTAATTAAAAATATTTTTATTTTCAATTTAAAATTAAACTACTAATATTAAAACTACTATTTTAATTAAAAATATTTTTATTTTCAGTTTATTATTAATTATTAATATTAAAAACTGCTATTTTAATAAAAATATTTTTATTTTCAATTTAAAATTAAACTACTAATATTAAAACTACTATTTAAATTTTAATTAAAAATATTTTTATTTTCAGTTTATTATTAATTATTAATATTAAAAACTGATATTTTAATTAAAAATATTTTTATTTTCAGTTTATAATTAAACTACTAATATTAAAACTACTATTTTAATTAATACTATTAAAAAATTAAAATTAATATTAATCTAAAAGTTAAAATTAAATAATTAAAATATAAGTATGTTAAAATAAATATTTTAATTAACAAGTCCATTAATATTTTAATTATTATTAAAAAAATATAATTAATAGTAAACTGAAAGCAATAATATAATTATGTTAAAATAAATATTATAATTAACATTAATTATGTATATTATAAATATTTTAATATAAGTATGTTAAAATAAATATTTTAATTACTATAAATATTTTAAATTAAAATAAGTATTTGATGTATACGTATGTTAAAAATTAAAATAAATAGTAAATGAAAGTATAATATAAGTATTTAATGCATATAACTATACATAAGAAACAGCTAGCCAAGTGGAAGATAGTATTTATGCAAGCATTGTGTGGGTGCGTTCAATACTTGTGTGGTGTAGAGTTTTTATGGTTTGAAATATAACATTTTAAACCACCGGAATCTGTGTTTTTTAGAGAAGGAAATTTTTAGTTTGTTGGTGGTGGTGGGAGTTGTTGGAAAAATAACAAAAAAAAACAAATTTTTATGTATGCGAAAGTATATCCATAAAAAAGAAAAAAAAAAGTAAAAATTTTAACAAAAAATTCATAAAATCATAATTCAACTTGTAATTTTATAAGAACAAAATTACAAACTCTCTCATACAATTGCAATTTTTAAGGAGAAAATTGCAAACTCTACCAATTATCATTTTTGAACGAAAAAATTGTAAACATTCGCTCAATTGCAATTTTTGGACGGAAAAATTGCAAACCCTCTCTCAAATGCAATTTTTGAACGGAAAAATTGCAAACCCTCTCTCAAATGCAATTTTTGGACGGAAATATTGCAAACTCTCTCAACAAACTATTTTTGAACGGAAAAATTGCAAATCCTCTCTCAAATGCAATTTTTGAACGGAAAAATTGCAAACTCTCTCAACAAACTATTTTTTAACGAAAAAATAAAAAACCCTCTCAACAAACTATTTTTAAACGGAAAAATAGAAAACCCTCTCAACAAACTATTTTTGAACAGAAAAATAGAAAAGTCTCTCTAAACACACAACTACCCAAATCCACAAAACACTCAAAAGACTACATTTTGTTGTTGGGCTGAAAAACTAAAACTAACTATCTCTATTTATATTAATGCTCAAATTTCATTTTTTTTTTTACTACCCGATGTGAGACTTGGATGAATATGGTATTTGATCCAACAGGAGTGACAAGAAGATGAGGTTGAGATTTGATGAGGTGAGATGTTTGGTGAAGCAATGCTTGGGTGCTGGTGATGTTATAAGCTTCTAGGAGATTGAGGTTTTTGTGAAGATGAATAGTGATGGTGATTATGTTGCTGATGATGTTGTTGTGTTGATTGTTTCACAGTTGACAAGTTGTTGGAGGTTTAGGTTATGTTTGGTAAAATTAGCTGATAGCTGATAGTTAATAGTTGGTAGCTGATAGCTTATAGCTTATAATTGATGACTGGTAGCTGATAAGTTAATTTGAATGTTTGGTAAATTAATTGTTACACTAGCTGATAATTATACAATGGCCTAAAAGGACATTTTAAATTAGAAAATTGGTGATTTTATTATGTTATTATGTTATATTATTAAATTAATATTTATTCGATAAAAATAAATGTATTAATAATAACATGCAAAACAATTTTAATATATATGAAAAATTGAAGATATCATCAAAATATATAAATTTGTATATAAGTTTTATGAGCTTTGCTATTTAATATGAATATATTGATAACGAAATTCAATGAATAAAAGAACTTGTAAATCATACATGAAGTAAGAGTATTTCATAAAGCCATTTATGAAGATATAAAAGTAAAAATAATTCTAATAACTACAAATTTAAGTCTGGTTAGCTCTTTCTTTTGTAAAGTATAATTTTTTTTTCTAATTTTATAATGAAATTTAATAAAATAAGTTAAATAATAAATTTTGAATTTAATTATATTAATCTAAATAATTTACAATAAAACTGTAATAATATTCTAAATTTTCTTCACCTTTATTGATTTCATTGATTCTCCTCCAATATTTCACTAACTTGAGAATTATCAACATTATTTCTAAATTAATTATATAATTTATATTTAATAAATAAATATAATTTCTACTAAAGTATTGAAAATAGTAAAAATCTTCTATAACATTTTTCAAAATCTCCCTAAATTCAATCTTTTAAAATCAATTTTTTAATATTAAATATTAAATTATATATATATATATATATATATATATATATATATATATATATATATATATATATATATAAAGTAATAAGGGTACAATTGAAATAAAAAATCACAATGTAAAAGCGACAAGCTCAAAAGCTATTTCAAAAAGCTTTTTTTTTTTTAAAGTTAGTTAAAAAACTATAAGCTAAAAGTTAAAAGACAGTTAACAAATAAAATTTTTTAATAAAAAAGAGTTGAAAAGTTAAAAGCTATAAACTAAATATTCTTTTTTTAGTTTTACCAAACAGACTCTTCTGATATAAATGTTTGGTTGGTAGGGATAGAAAGAACTTGTGTTGTTGGTTGTTTTTGTGAAGATGACTAATGATGGTGATGATGTTGTTGGAACAAGATAATTTAATGCCATAAATTTCACTCCGGCCATTATTTTAATGGTAAAATTTTAAAATTTAAGCAATTTTTCTTACCACGTCAGATTTCGCCAATAAAAGTTAATCGGAGGGACCAAATGTTTGGATCGAAAATATTATGAAGATACTTTTTTTAAAGAAAATTTTTTGAGAAAGTAAAAGTGACGTATGAGATATTTAGATGGCAAGAAACATATTTAACACTTAAATAATAGACAAAGTAATATAATTATTTATTTATTTATAACATGTAGTCTATTAAAATACATAAATATTTAGTGAAAGAAATAAGCTAGTGTACCATTAAATAAATACACATGGTTTTGATTTCAAAATGGCCAATATGCAGTATAGATAATGGGCTTAAGAACAATTAAATTAGAGAATTTCTTATTGCACCTAGATGTTTCTATAACACTATGTGAATTTTTATATATGTTCCATATTTTAAAAATATATCTTCAGACGCACTCTAACACACATTCAACAAAGTTTATTATGAGATATGAGATACACCATTTCTTTTGGTTTAATTTATTCTTAAGATCCATCTTCGGAATAATTTTGTAACTACATCTTCGAAGGCACACCAGAAACAGATTCAACAAAATAATTATTTTCTAAAATAAATCTGACATTTATAACATAAAATAAGCATTCCAACGATGATTTCAACATAAAATTCAATATTACATTTTAATATATCGGTAGACGCTTGCACATCTTCAAAATATCTTCGACCGATCTTTGTAATATCGCTTCTAACTCGAGCGAAACTTTCTCTTCGAAACCGAAGTACGTATCTCACATAGCCCTAACATCCGCTTGTGTATTGAGCTCAAATTTACTGAACTCAATATTCCATTCGTTGTCAATAGTTGGTGAACGGTACTCGAGTTTCACAATCTTTCGATTGTCTCTGTAAGATAGGAGATGGTGGATTTCGTCTTTGATATCTTCGAGGGAGGTGAAGTCGGCGAGCTTGAACGTTCGGCTGGGTGTAGAGCTGGAGAAGGACACATTTGTGACATACCAATAGATGTTTATTTGTGACATTTTAGATATTTTGAGGTTGTGTGAAATATAACATTAGAGCACCTAAATTTATAGAAGTCATAGATCACTTTTGACCACTCATTAACTGTAATATTGATTCCAAAGATATATCTCTGGAACCGCACCCTATTATCTTGTTCCGAAAATATATTTCTGAAACTTGTCCTTAACTAGTGTGCAAGAGGTGCATCCGGAGATGCATTTCCAAAATATCTAATGAATTGAACAATTAAATTGTTTTTCTTAAAATGTTCCGGAGATGCATCTCTAGAATAAAAATATCCCTACATATGAGGCGTCTATCTAGACTAAAGAGGAAGAAATTGAACATATGCATCCTTGAAGGTGAAACTGTCAAATTTAAAAGGAGTCCATAACAAATAATCATCATCGTCATACTTAAGGATATGGACCTTGCACAACAAGTTATTCAAATTAAGGATAACTTGATTTATATCAGAAGAGATACATCAATTCTTGTCAGGACTCATGACTGAAATGTCTAACCTTGAATTCTAGGCAAATATGAGGATTAATTTGAAGAATTTTCAGCGAAGACTCATTGAGCCACCAGTTAGTCCAAAAATTAATTTTGTGACCATTATCAATTTGACATTGAGAGCTATCTTGAATTATATGTAAATAAGATTTAATATAAGATCAAATAAAAAAGTGAATGTGATAATTAATGTGTCCATTTTCTCTTTTGATATGAGCTCTCAACATAATAGCTCCATGATGATCAGAAGTGAGGTATTTCCAAGTCAAGCGAAGGAAGACAACTTTGTTGATATTTTAAAGGGATTTCTTAATACACCACCCAAGTTTTTTAGACACCACGTAAAATTTCATTTTTGCCCCCAATTTCCGGATGTGTACATCCGGACGCACCTTTTCTCTAAAATTTTTAAGTTTTTTCCGGATGTGCACATCCGGAAGAATTCCTGATTTGCAAATCTGGAAAAAAATCAAAAGAATTGCATAAAATCATTTACTTCTAAATATAATTAAATCTAATATAATTAAAATTAATATCATTTTTTCAATATAATTAAATTCAATATAATTAAAATCTATATTAATTAAAATTAATATGATATTTAATATGATTAATTTTTTTCAATATAATTAATATGATTAATATGGTATTTAATTTTAAATGATTTTTTTATATTGAAAAAATTAATTTAATTATATTGAATTTAAAATTATATGGTATTTACTTCTAAAATTGGATTTAATTATATTGGTATGTAAAATTATATGGTATTTACTTCTAAATTATATGGTATTTACTTCTAAATTATAATTAAAATTATATGGTATTTACTTCTAAAATTAATTTAATTATATTGAATTTAATTATATTGAAAAAATCATATTAATTTTAATTATATTAGATTTAATTAAATTGGATTTAATTATATTGAAAAAATCATATTAAGTTTAATTATGTTGGATTTTAATTATATTGGATTTAATTATATTTATGAGTAAATGATTTTATGAAATTCTTTTGATTTTTTCCGGATTTGCAGATTAGGAATTCTTTCGGATGTGCACATCCGAAAAAAACTGAAAAAGTTTAGAGAAAAGGTGCGTCCGAATGTGCACATCCGGAAAAAATTGAAAAATTTTAGAGAAAGGGTGCGTCCTGATGTGCACATCTGAAAATTGGGTGCAAAAACGGAAATTCAGGTGGTGCTTAAGAAACAAGGGTGGTGTAATAAGAAACATCCTATTTTAATGGATCTTAGACCTAGTTTTCTATATCTCTAGGCTTACAAATTTTATGCCAAAGTTAGAGTAATCAAATTTCTCTTCTCAACATCTCATGACCATATAATTTCTCATCCATTTGTCCACATGAGATGATAAATTAGCAAATCATTGATATACGTGAAAACTATAGAATAACGTGCTATAAACTATACTTTCAAACAGAGAGCTTACACTTGATCTTATCGACAATTTCCTAGAGATAAAAGATTTTAAACTTGCCTTAAAAATGGGAATATGAAGGGGGGATTACCAATAACAAAACTAAAAAGATTAGTTTTCTGATAGACATGCTACCAAAATAAATAGTGGATGTAAGATTGATAATTTAACCAAATGCTAAAATATATCCACGAAAAAGATCATTGAGACTCTTAACATTCGATCTGGTTGAATTGAGATTAACAAATTAGAATAGAGTAGAAAAGGAAAAGGTATTTTAATTCATCAAAATTTTCTATCAATTTTGTCATTGTCTATGTGACCAAGCTTCCAATAATACACTTAACGTGCCAAATGATCAAACTTGCCGGATAAACTTATTTGACATAACATCAAATCCAATTGATAAACTATTTAGATATCAAAAAAATTTAAGGACCAAGTTAACCAATAACACAAATTCCATGACTAACAAGTTTTGTTTTCTATCAAAAAGTCTTACAAATCTTCACTCATTTTTAATGTTGTAGTGTTGTGTCCCCACACAAGCCCACTAGGAAAACTTAGCAATATTTATACTCTTATAATATTGCTATTTTTTTTCTTTTAAATGACATCTCCTACTATAACTTCTATTTCATTAGCATCCACACACACAAAGATGAGTATTGACCATTCTAATGGCACATCTCCCTACATCACCAAGGCCCCTACCATCAAGTTCACCAAACTTTTCATCAATGGAGATTTCGTTGAATCAGTTTCAGGTCAATATTATATACAACCGTATTTTTTTTCTTACGTCGTTGCTACTATTATTTGGCTTTCGCTTTTCTACCTTTCTTAACTCCTTTTAATTAGAGCCATCTCAAGTTTTGAGAGATTTGCATAAAATTTTTAAGAGATTTTATTTAACAGTAAATTAAACGTGAGTGAAATATGTATATGGAGATTTTTTTTGTCATTGTTTATGACTTTGTAGACTGTGTTGCACGCCGTTAAAAACGTTCTGTTTATTTCTAAAATCAATCATTATATTCATTTTGTAGGGAAGAGTTTTGAGACAATAGATCCAAGAACAGGAGATGTAATAGCAAGAATCAGTGAAGGAACCAAAGAAGACATTGATGCTGCTGTAAAGGCAGCTCGTCACGCATTTGACTCAGGTCCATGGCCTCGCCTGTCCGGCACTGTATGTTATTTTTCCCAGCTTCTATTATTTTGATTTAAATGAAATTAATTATTAATTTGCAATTATCTTATAGTCATTCACATTTGGTTTACTTTGAGATTTAGATTTAGATTGAAATTATTTATTATATAAGTAAATTATTGCGTCAAAGATAATATAAATATGACGGAGATGTAACAATGATATGCAATAAAATGATTAACATAAAAGTTTACACGTAATATTCTCATATTCTCTGATGAATGTGTATTAGGTCAACAGTATTATTATATTTATTTTTGTTTTCAAGTCTATAATATTAATATATTGGTTGTAATTTTCACGTGAACTCTATTTATATTACAAGTGGGAGTTGGACCAATATTGATATAGTGGTCCATATATACAGTCTTCACCTTTTATATTTCAATCATAAATTAATAATTTTATTTTAATAAAAACACTAAATATTTTTAATAATTTAAAATTGGATGTATATTCATAAACAAAAATTTAGAAAAAAATGCATATATTTAAGTAAAAGATTTCTCTATATTTAATATAGTGATGAGTTATAAGAGGAGACATCACATGAAATCAATAACAAATAGGAGTATATAGTGATGAGTTATAAGAGGAAGCATCTTGACATGAAACGTATGTGCACATGATAAGATGCTCTTTCATGAGTTTCATCCACATCACCCTTACCATCTCATAAATACTTCAATAAGATACACCACTTAACATGACCACCACCTTCTCTGATATAAGGAGCCACCTTCTTAATTGAACCACATTCAAATACCATCAACAGGTTATAAAAGGAGTATCTACATTGAGTCAATAACAATCACATAAGTTGTAGAGATGTCAAATCTTCCCTCCAAAACTATATATATATATATATATATATATATATATATATATATATATATATATATATATATATATATATATAATCTCAATTATAAAATATTTAACTTTCACATTCAAATTAATAGAGACTTCTAACCCACATTGTATCACAACATATATGATTATTAGATCCGGGCGGCTCAATCATTTCGGAGGCTCCGTTCAAATTTTAAAAATGTGTCTAAAATTTTTTAAAAAATACAATTAAAATAATTAAAAATGACACATAAAAAATAAAATTATGCACTATTAAAAAATAAATTTAATGATAATTATTTTGAGATTTGATCAATCTCAATTTTTGTATGTATTATATTTTTATGATACTATTTATTTTATTTATTGGGTTTTTATTATAATATTTGATTTATTTCTATTAATATTTATGAAAAAAATTGGATATTTCAAAATTGGGGGCCTTCTAAAATTTGAGGCCCTGTGCCGCAGCGCTTGTTGCATTTGCACAGGGCCGGCCTTGCTCATTGTTTTTGTTTTTTTTAATCTTTTTTATTTATCTTTTTACCTTTCTCTCTTTTTATTTCTTTTCTTATCTCTCCAAATAGTAGGGATGTCAAAAATATCCGTACCTGCGGATATCCATGGATAAAATTCGACATGGATATGAGGCGGGTAGCTTAATGGATATCCACAGATAAAATAAATGGATATTTAAATATCCATTTGTTAATGGATATGTATACGAGTTTAATGATATCCGCTCGCAGATATCCATATCCGTTAATAAATTTAAAAAATTATTTAAATATCATTAGTTTATTATATCTTATCTTTTCATCTTCTAAAATAAATAGTCTTATTATATTTCTTTCTTTTTTCTTTAATTTTCTTTGAAGAAAATCTTTCATATTTCATTCAAATTTTATTAGTCATTTCATATTTAAACTCTTCAATACTTCATACCTCACTTCAACAATTTCACAGTCCAACTAACTAGTGTTGTCATTTCTCTGTCAAACCAGTGTCTCCATGCCTACTCCTTTGTCGTTCATTCTTTCACCATAACTCACAATCACAATTTCTTTTATTTGTTTGGTTAAAATGAAATGTATATGGATATTGTTTTTTGATCTAATTATATTTTGGTGAATAAGAAGAAAATTAATATGATAAAATTTTATTGTTAAATTAAAAGCGAATTGTATGGATGTTATGTGATACTAATTGTGTCTTTAAAAGAAGTTAAAAATATTGTTTTAGAAAAATAATTTTTATAAAAAAAATATTATCCATAGATATCTGTAAATATCTACGGATACCGTAAAACCTGCAGATTATCAGCTTAACAGATATCCGCATGGATATGGGGCGGATATGGATATCATATTTTTCAAACGGGACGGATACGGATATCATAGTACTCGTCTCCTGGATATCCATTTACATTCCTACCAAATAGTGTGAAAAGATGTCTATAAATATGAAATGTTACTCTTTAAAATATCAGGAGATAAAATATCAAAATTTTAAAAAATGTCAAAATAAAAAAAATTACCAACTTTTATTCATGTTTATTTAAAAAAAAACGATTATTTGATTGAATAAAAATAACATAGGATTAAATGTTAAAATTAGAATTTAACTTAATTCATCCTTAGTTTTGATATCATATTGCAATTATAGTTTCTCTTAAACTCATTTTTAGAAAATAATATTTTTGAAGAAAAATACAGTAATGTATTTAATTGATTCTAAGAGAAAAAAACATGTTTCCTGGTTACTTTCATCTTATTTATCATCATATTATCCTTATCAGGAAAGAGCAAAAATACTGATGAAATTTGCGAACCTAATCGACGAAAACATAGAAGAGCTAGCAGCACTTGATGCCATTGATGCAGGAAAGTTGTACCATATGTGTAAGGCCTTAGACATTCCCTCTGCAGCAAACACACTACGTTACTGTGCCGGTGCGGCTGATAAAATTCATGGAAATGTATTAAAACCTTCTGGACAGTTCCATGCTTATACATTGATGGAACCAATTGGTGTTGTTGGACACATTATTCCTTGGAACTTTCCTACTTCAATGTTCTTTGTTAAGGTTAGCCCTTGTTTAGCTGCTGGATGCACCATGGTTCTCAAACCTGCTGAGCAAACGCCTCTCTCGGCTTTGTTCTATGCTCATCTAGCTAAATTGGTATGTCGCAAATCAATGATTTCTACTTTTTACACGGTCCGTCTCATATTAAGTGTCTCATATTCGGTTCTTCTGTCTTTCTCTTTTTTAAGGCTGGAATCCCGGACGGAGTGTTGAATGTAGTACCGGGATTTGGAGAAACTGCTGGTGCTGCAATTAGCTCACACATGGACATTGATGCGGTAATTAAACTATTTGTCGAACATATGAAATTTGAAAGCAATATTTTAAATTTGGGTAACTTGCGTCGCAAGCTTTGTTATTACGGATGATGATAATGACAGTCAATTGTAGTTGTTGCAGCCTAAATTGTGGTCACTGAGACGTCAAGACATTGATGTCGTGATCTTGGAATCGCGCCCGCGCATGACTAATTGGTTGGTGATGCATGTTTAGGTAAGCTTTACTGGTTCAACACAAACCGGGCGTAAGATAATGGAAGCTGCGGCAAAGAGTAACTTGAAACAAGTTTCACTTGAATTAGGAGGCAAGTCGCCACTCATAATTTTCGATGATGCCGATATTGAAAAAGCTACTGAACTTGCTCTATTAGGGATCTTATTCAACAAGGTGAAATTTCTTTCATGAAAAATCATCTCTTTTTAAACAAAATCTTTGATTTTCTAATGTGGTAAGTACTGATCATACATGTTTCCTTTTGTGACAATAGGGAGAAGTGTGTGTTGCGAGTTCACGCGTGTTTGTTCAAGAAGGAATCTACGAAGAATTCGAGAAAAAATTGGTTGAAAAAGCAAAAGCTTGGGTCGTTGGCGACAATTTTGATTCTAAAGTTCAACAAGGACCTCAAGTAAGTTTGGACTCATGTTTTTTCTTAGAACACCTCGCGTTCTGGAGTTTTCTTGAGGCATACTCCACAAATGACATTTACTTTGAAACATTGTTTATATTTAAGATCCTCCATTTTTTCGTTGTAACAATCTTGTGTACAATGTATAGGTTGACAAGAGACAATTTGAAAAAATTCTTTCATATATAGAACATGGAAAAAGAGAAGGAGCTACTCTTTTGACTGGTGGTAAAACAGTTGGAAACAAAGGATACTTCATTGAGCCAACAATTTTCTCCAACATAAAGGTGAATAACATTAACAAGTCCATAATCAATTTGGATATGTTTGCCAAAACCAATAACTACTAACCATTATTCTATTATGTATAAATTATTTTCTTCAGGATGATATGCTTATAGCACAAGATGAAATATTTGGTCCTGTGTTGGCACTGAAAAAGTTTAAGTAAGTTTCTTTAATATATTTCTCCGATATTTGAGCTCTATACTGACACATCAATACACGTGATTATTAGCGATGTTGATATTGTGTCTGGTGTCTGTAGGACTATTGAAGAAGCGATTAAGAGTGCTAATAATACAAGATATGGATTAGCAGCAGGCATTGTGACAAAGAATTTGGATATAGCAAACACTGTGTCAAGATCAATTCGTGCAGGCACTATTTGGATAAACTGTTATTTTGCTATTGGAGATGATATTCCTTTTGGAGGGTATAAAATGAGTGGATTTGGAAGAGAATATGGATTGGAAGCACTTCATAAGTATCTACAAGTTAAATCTGTTGTTACTCCCATTTATAATTCTCCATGGCTATGAGTATTTTCCTATGTGTTTTGGAAAGTGACTAGTTTCCAACTTTCTTGCCACAACCACTATATTTACTGTCTTTTCTGTTGGTGAATTCAGCTCATCAACTTTCATATGACATTAAGTTGTGAAAATGAAGTTTATTTTTATGATTTTGTCAATGGTGTTAATTATTGAGTTTGAGGGAGACTTGTTCTGTGTATTAATGTGCATGATATTCATGGAATAAAAATCATATATGAAGTGTCATAAACTAAGATGAATATATAAAAAAATCTCATTTATGATTCAAATATTAATTCACCAAGCTCAAAGAGTTTAGTCTTGTTATATTTTATTACAATTTAAGGTAGATTTAAATAGGAATTGAAATGAACTTAGATAAATGTCTAAGAGCATGATTATCGGTAGTTTTACAAAGTTCCTACACACTTATCTATATTGTTGTGTCAGAAGTATTTGGATATTTGAGATTTTCAACTGTTCTTTAATTTGCAACGTTCATAAGCAAACACACGCTTTTACAATTAAAGTGGCTCATATTTTATTATTAAAATATTTATATTATCAATTAAAGAAAACCAAGCAACAGTATTATTTGGAAAAAACTACAACAGTAATTAATATATAATATACAGTGAGATTTAATAGGACCCATTTTAGAATTTTTGAAGAGTTAGATGGATATTTGAGAATCGTAGATGAGTTGTTTAAATAATTGAAAAAAATAAAATAATATAAAAATTAAGTGAGTCCCATTTAAAAAACCCAAATGAGTATGATGAATGTGAATGCTCTAACAATGATTAATATTAGAAGCCCAATAAGCATTAGAGCATAATTACCGCCACACTTTTACCGTTCACACACGACAACCAAAGCTTCAATTGACAAAATTAATGGATAATTGAGGAAAAAGTAACATCTTCTAATATGTGAATGTTGTCTAGTTTGTGACCATGTTTTACGTGTCAGCTGGATTATTAATTGAAAGAAAAATTACAATGGCTATATTATTGGTGCACCTCGAAAAAATCGCTTCATCGAAGACACGGCCCTCGCGCGAAAGGCGCCGAACGGTTCGACAGAGTCGCCACCGAACTTTATTTATCCCAAAAGAGGGAAAGGAAAATATCGAGAAAACCTTTAAGGAGGGATAAGAACATGGTCGTCGCAACCACATTCCGGGTTCGGGAGTCGGTTACGTGAAGGGAAGGTACGTGCACCCCCTCACGTCCGTTGTACTCAACGGGAACCTCTTGATTTGAATCGCGATGCTCAGTAGCTAAGTTTGTTTGTTTTCTTCTCAATGATAAAACACAAGATGATAAGATAAAAGGAAAAGATGCTAAGGGGGAAATGAGTGGTTTTAAGATAGGGTGCTCGGCAAGATCATCACAATCTTGTGCCTACGTATGCTCATTCGGATGAGAATTAGTAATCAGAGCAATCATAGTTCGACTACGGGGTTTGACAGAAAAGGGCGGAAAAGTTGGAAAAGGTGGAAAAAGAAAAAGTGTGGAGACGGGGAAAAAGAAAAAGTGTGATCGCCAAGATCATCGCAATCTTGTGCCTACGTATCTTTACTCGGACGAGAATAAAGAATCAGAGCAGTCGTAGTTCGTGGTACGCCCACGAAACAAAGAGTTGGTTAGTGTCTTTAGAGACGTCAATTGCTCACACACGAGTAAGAGAACTCGCACCCAAACAACCGAAGAGAGATCAAAGATTTGAACTCCCATTTTTCACCTTGAAAAGAGTTGTGATAGTTGTTAGTCATTTTTGAAGTTTATTGTGAAAATCCGCTTGACGTTGGATCAAGGGTTTATTTGTATACGCTTGGTTAGTTTGAAAAGAGTTTGGTTTGAGGTTGATTTTGAAAATGGGCTCGATGACGAGTCGAGGGTTTGGTTGGAAAGAGGTTTGTTTAAAAATGGATTGACGATGAATTGAGAGTTTGATGGAAAATGGGTGTGAGAATCGATCCTAGTCCCTAGGGGTGCTCCTAGTAACGAAACCACGATGAATTGTGCGAGTGAGAGGTTGATGGAGATGCTAATGAGCAATCGACTTACGGGGAGTGTTTTGAAAATGGCTCGATGAAGAATCGAGAATTAGTTTGAAAATGGTTGTCTATGCTAGTCCCTAGGGGTGCTCCTAGTAAACAAACCACAATCAAAGAAATAACGAATGCGTACACCGGAATGGGAGCGGGGTACATGTAAATTACAAGGGATTGCACGAAATAAAAGGTCTCATTGTAAGGTAGCCCAAGAGGAAGTCGTGTGTGTGCGAGGTGTCCTAAACTAAGCCTTGAGCAAGAGTCGGACAAAAGCTCCATTGTTAGGGTTCTGTACAAGGTCCAAGTTCCATTGCTCAGAAAAGTAACCAACTGTCCACCAATTGAGTCTTTTAGTGTTTCGATCATTATTAGTGTGTTTTGATTAAGAATGAACAAGAAGAGGTTAGATGAACAAGATATGAATAAGATGAATATGATTAGATGAATAATAATCAAGATAATATGAACAATAAGATCAGAATATATTGACTAAAATTAAAGTTAGTGATTAGTGGTTAGTTGTTAGAGTAAATGATCCACGACGGTTAAATAACCATGCTTGGGCTTGCAAACATAAGTTTGGGCCATGAAGAATCATTTTCCGATACGGGACATGTAGCACTAAACCATCATAGCACGATCTATGACGAAAATCATACTATAGGAGGTGGAGCAATTTGATTTATGTGCTAAAACACGATGGAGAAATGATATTAAGGATCATTCTCCAATGAAATCGTGCCACACGAAAATAAAAGTTGGAGATCTCGTCTTAATCAAAAACTTTCGTCGATTAATCAAAGGTAACCTATGACGATCCCAAAGTATAGAAAAAGATCTCGATGATCACTCACTACAGATTTGAAATAATGAAGGTTAATCGCTTCAACAATCAACATTCGTGAATAGAAAGACTTCATCGATCGAAAATGAAAAAGAAGATAGAAGAAGAAGAATGAAATGAAATGGAAATCGACATGAAATCAAAATGGTCTCGTCTTAATCAAGATCTAATCGAGAAATAGATAATCTATGATGTTTGACTTTTATTGACCAACAAAAAAAATGGCCTCATATTGATCAAGATTTTGAATCGATTTGAATAAATCAACTAATCATGATTTTTGTTATATCATGGGCCCATAATAAAATCAAAAATGAAAAAGTGATTAAGATAGAAATGAAATAAAGACTTAAATGAGGTGAATCCCAAAGAAAACAATAATGAAAAAATATTTAAGAAAATAAGATGTTGAAATAATATTAAAAAAAAACAAACAAAAACAATAAAGAGATAGAGGGGGGACGATGGATTAAGGTGTGTGTATGATAATTACATGGGCTTGAGCCCACCAAGCCATTAAATAAGTTAAAAAACAAAAAAAAAAAATGAATTAAGTTGGATAAAGCGCACGGTGAGCCATTGCAAATCCTTCACTAGTTCATTCAACATTTTGAAAACGAAAAAACATGAACAGTGTGGTCAATGTTTCAACATAACAAATTTCAAAGAAAGCCAAGTCAAACGATGCAACAACGACATCTGCAACGTATCTTCAACATTTCTACCTCGTTTTTCGATCGAATCCCAAATCGGGTTAATGTTTGGTCTCAGTTTTGTTCTCGTTTATGACTCTTTCCTTTTCTCCGATATCACTCTGTTCTGTTTCGTTTTGGCGGTTTGGGTTTGTGATTTTGTGGATGGGTTTGTGGGTAGTTTGAAATGTTCAAAAGGTTTTTATAGTTGTTGTTACGGAGAGAGGGAAAGGAAAGGTATGGTTGTTGTTGTGAATCGCGGAATTGGTTTTTTATGCAGGTT
This sequence comes from Lathyrus tuberosus, assembly GCA_022829125.1. Lineage (NCBI taxonomy): Eukaryota > Viridiplantae > Streptophyta > Magnoliopsida > Fabales > Fabaceae > Lathyrus > Lathyrus tuberosus. The sequence continues at coordinate 10,104,505 of JALAZF010000057.1, read as the reverse complement.
GTGTTACCGTCTACGTATATTCCCCTTTCCTTATGAATTTGAAAACTAATACATGGTGCAGGTGGTGTGAGATCATGATTTGGTGTTGTTGCGCTTCCACTTTTCTGTTTTGGAAAATAGTGATGCGTGAAATGCGTTTCCGAGTCGTCTTGCTGCGACTTATGTTAAATTGGCTTTAAAAATTGGATTTGGCTTGGTTGCAGCAAGATGTTGTAAGTGGTGAGCATGTTGGAACTGGCTGGGAATTGGTTTTATTCATGGGCCTATTTTCCTCTTCATTTTTTGCATTCCTTTTGTAGGAATTTTGAAACATAAGGGTAGTGGAATTTTGGGCTTTGTAATTTCTTGGCCTTTTTGGTAATATTGAAAATGGAAATTGGTTACTAATGGATATTTAAATCAAATGGGTTTTGAAAAATGGTTTGGATAGTAGAAATGGTTTAGCCATGGGAAATTGGATAATAAAATTTTGTGAATTGGATAATGATGGAAAATGGACAATTAAAAAGTGGACATTGAGAAATAGACTAAAAAAGAGAATGTAGAATATGGATGTGAACAAATGGATATGACAAAGAAAATGGATATTGAAATGGATTTTAATTTATGAATGTGGATAAGGAAGAAATTTGGATATGAAATGGATAAAAATGTGGATAATCAGAAAATGGTCATTTAGAAATGGTAACTGATGAATGGATATAGAATTGCCCTTGAATGACTATGAATCAGCCTAAAAAACTTTGACACTCAACAAACCAGTCATTGATGATACTCGACCTATCACAGCCTGGTAATTTGACTCACACACAGATGCCTTGAATTAGTCCACAAACCATAACTGAAAACTTGGGCCCATATCACTTGAATCAACCAAACCCAAGCCTTGATCTTGAAATAAAACTTTGTCTGACCGACAGATTAAATCAAAGACCATTGTACCTCAGTTCACACTACACATATACCAGACCTGACAAACTTGCCTGAAACTTGATTCACCCAAGCAACACCTTGAGCCGGAACAACATATTTTTTGGATTTTTTGAATAATGGTTAGTGGACGGGTGTACAGATGAAAGTTATACACAGGTAGGACAAATTTGGGGTATGACAATTATAAATGGTAACATATGAAAACGTCCAACGGAAATATTTTGGATATTAATTGAAAGAAAAATTTCAATGACAATATTTTGCTACATGTAAAAATATTAACGATAACATTGGCTACTTGTAAAAAAAATTAACGGTAATATTTTTCAATCTTATAAATAGGTTACTAATTTTATTATAATTTTTATTCACAACTTGTCACATTTTGAGCTATTGATTTTATCTCATTTTAATTATTTTTTTCTACACATTTATTTGTTAATGGATCCCAATCAACATAGCTCTTGGTCTAATTTTATGCAAAATGGTGGTAGTTCCCTTTCTATTCCAAATAAAAAAAGCAACTCATACTTTGGAAATGCACCTTTTATCTCAAATTCACACCATAACCCAAATTTTCAAAACTCTCAGTTTATTCAAAATCCACAAAATAATCCACACTTTGAAAATTACTCATATTATACACCACCTTATCCATATCAACATCAACCATTTACATCTCAATCAACTAACCCCATTATTCCTCATGGGACTCAAATAGGTAGTAGTGGTGCACAATCAAATGATCAAGAACGTGAAGCACCACAATTTTTCTCTAAAGGTAGCTTAGAAACTATTAACCTTGGTGAAGAAGTTGCATCCGCGCCGGTTGTGAATACGCATAAACAAAGGTTCCAACAAAAAAAGGATGAAGTTCTTATTCAATCATGGCTCGACGTTTCAATTGTTGGGGTTGATAAAAAAGGAGACAGTTTTTGGAAGAGGATCGACGAAGCTTACAACAAGCATCGTGACATCAATTACAATGAGAGGAAACCGACGCAACTAAAAGGTCGACGTCACAAAATTAATCCATTTGTTCAAAAGTTTATTGGATGCTACAAACAAGTTGTGTCTACACAACAAAGTGAGAGTTCTGGGAGCAATATCATGCAAGCTGTATATAAAATCTATTTCCAAGATGAAGGTGAAAAGTTTACTTTTGAGGTTGTATGGAGATTATTGAAAGATGAACCTAAATGGCTCGCAGGTTCGTCAGAAGCTTCTACAAAAAGAACAAAGAATTCAGCATCAGGAGCATATTCTTCATCTTCTAATCCACAAATGAGCAGCGAACATGATCCATCATAACCTACTTTGTCTCGCCGTCCAATCGGTCAAAAGGCATCCAAAAGGAAGGAGAAAGAAAAGCTTGTGGAAATGTCTTCTACTCCCAATGTCAAATATGATTCTTTGAAAGATGAATTTTTAAAATAAAATAAAAATTGATTTGATGTCAATGTTTGCACTGGACTATGCGCGCATTGATGGTGAAAAAGTTGAGATAGAGAGAAAAAAGGTTGATGCAAAGATTAAGAAGGCTGGGAATGTTGAGGAAAGATTAAAGATGAATGATCTACAAATACTCTCAAAAGATACATCAAATATAGATACAAGACAACTACAAGCTCATGAAATGCACTGTTGTTATCCATATGTTGGCATATGGAACATCTGGTGGCAGTGTGGATGACTATTTGAGAATTGGTGAAACCACGACACTAAAATATGTTGATAAATTTACAAGAGAAGTGATCTGTATCTCTGGTTCACAATATTTACGAAGGCCAAACGCCGAAGACATTGAATGCCTAATGCAAACATGTGAGGCACGGGGATTTTCAGGTATGTTAAGGAGCATTGACTGCATGCATTAGGAATGGAAAAATTGTCCAGTTGCATTGAAAGGGCACTACGTTTGAGGTGATCATGGGAAACCAACTGTTATGCTTAAAGCAGTGGCTTCACAAGACTTATGGATTTGGCATGCATTCTTTGGGGTAGCGGGTTCAAACAATGATATTAATGTGTTGAACCAATCAAATGTCTTCAACGATGTTCTGTAAGGATGAGCAACCGAGGTTCATTATACAATTAATCACACTGAATACAACAAGGGCTATTATCTATGAGATGGTATTTATCCTGAATGGACCATGTTTGTAAAAAGTATCCCGATGCCACAAGGGGATAAGAGAAAATTGTTTGCCCAACATCAAGAAGGGGCAAGAAAGGATATTGAACGAGCATTTGGAGTTCTCCAATCCCGATTTGAGATCTTGCGTAACCCCGCACGATCTTGGCATTTTGACACACTTCAGCGCATAATGAATACATGCATCATATTACACAACATGATTGTTGAAGATGAACGTGCAACATATGGTGGAAATTTTGAATTTTCTTATGATCATTTAAGTAATGATGCGATAATATTGCAAAATGATTTTAATATTGATTTTCAAGAGTTCCTACGTAGAAGATTTGATTTTCGTGATAAATAAATTCATCGACACCTTCAACAAGACTTGATAGAACATATATGACAACGTTATAGACATGAGAATAACAACAATTGAAAAATATTTCAAATATATCTTTTATTGTATTTTGTGCTAGTAATTTATTTTAATGATTGTGTTTTTTAATGTATTTTTTAATTAAATATTTGTGTGACGTATTGTGTTTTTTAATATATATTTATTTTGTTTTATTTTATTTTAAATGTATAATTTTTTAATGTATTTTGATATATTTGAATTAAATTGTTTCAATTTTTTTATATAATATAAATGTTGGGTATATTGTGAGATTTGGTGGGGCTCATTTTAGAGTTTTTGATGAGTTGTATGGATATTTGGAAAATGTAGTTGGGTTGTTTAGAAAATGTAGAAGTGTAATATAATATAAAAAATTGTGTGGACTTCATTTAAAGAACCAAAGTGAGGTTGATGGTTGGGGATGCTCTAAAAGAGATTCATTAGCTAATCACAAAAATAGTTGTCTTGTCAAGATTTCTCTCATGCGTTGGAGATAAAACATTTCACTTGTTCATAATACTAAGGAAGGGCGGAAGGTTCACGTGAAACTCATAATGCAAAATAGTTTTTCAAAATTTCAAAGTTGTTCATGTTCTGGCCTCTGATCTTAACTCGGTCAAAGACATGATCTTGCTAAGAGGATGGTTGCATCGTCTTGAATTATTTTAATATGACGTAGTTTCCCTCCCAAGATGGTGCATCAAGTAAGAAGTCCAAGTTCTTGTTGATTTTTATTTATAGTAGAGCTAATGTTCCAAACCAATCAAATAAGTCTCAAAGTTTGGATCTAACCCATCTTGAATAAGCTCTTATCTTTCTCCTATCAGGAAGAATCATCATTGATCGTCCTCGATGAGGATTGTCTGAAACACAGTTTCCCTGAAGATCATTGGATTTTTTGGCTTCGAAGCTCGGAGGCAGGGGCAACCTGGGTATGCGTTCCTTTCAGTTTATCTCCACCAGGTTGATTCTTTGGAAACTTTAAACCATCCTAGTGGATTTCTTGTTCAATCTCTTTACGAGTTTGCGTGATCGCCTTCACTATCTTCCCCAGAGGTGGAGGCGTATGAAGTGTTTTTCGTTGAAACTTTTCCTCATTGTTACCAGCTCATTGAAGATAATTATGTTATCTATAGGACAAAAATAAATAATAAATACATAAGAGAAAATAAACATCACTAAAAATAACGAGTAAACCAAAAGTTCCTCTCCTCACCAAACATTATTTGTCTCTCTTTATTGGTTGTCGTCTTTACCATTAACCTGCTCTTTTACTTTAATTCATCACCATCAGAAGGAATATATGCATCTGCAAAGCCTAGACCCTCCCAAATTACAACAAGTTTGGTGTTCAAACCCTCCTCCTCTTGAGGAAGATCACAAAATTTGAAGACATATGTACTCGGACTCTCTAGAAATTGATTATTCCTCCAGTACTTCAAAAACGTGTCCACACATTTTAGACCCGGCAAATAATTTAAAGATAAAGAGGCGGTGCATCTCTGAGCATGATTTCTATTACCCACAAGACTCTTTGAAAATACATACAAACTCTTATGGGCTTTGTGGTTGAGGCGGTAAACAAATAATATATATCCTTAAAACTTTTGAAACTCTCCATATGGACTTTGAATATCTTCTTCATTTGTCTTAAGGAAAGAAATCCTTGGTCATTGTTTGCCACGATCGAGGTATTTTGTATGTTGAAAAGGTGAAGGGAGAGCTTTAGGTTGGGGACGTCGTTCCTTTATTCACAACAGTATTGAAAGACCTTGACTTAGGCTCAGTTCATCGGGTGGAGTTGTAAAGGGTCAATCTTCAAATGATTCAGTACCCCAACTTAAAACTCATTGAAGGGAAGCTTGAAACTCAGTCTAGAGAATAGACATTCATGAAGGGAAATTTTCACCCATCAAAGTGATTATATATTCTTTTACTAGGATTTACCTACGAAACCGCTCAGTCAAAAGATTGACCTATATTCTGGTAGGCATTCTCTATTCGATATGCCTCACTGAAGACAGAGGTCTTACCAAGATATCATGTTCTACCCAAGGGAACTGATCTGTGTCACTAGGTATATTAAGAGCTTGATGTCCCTTCCATACCATTTCATCCTCATTGTCAACAATTAAAAAATTACGACCATGCTTGCTAGAATGCGAGTGAAACCATATCTACCATCTAACCTCACTATCACTCAATTCGCGACCATGTTGTCACTTAAAGGCCCTAATGAAATCTTAAGCCTTTAACTCATCCATGTACACCCCTACAGTCTCTAGGATTAGCATAGGGAGTTGAGGGATGGAAAACAATGACCAATTACCCTGGTATCAATCCTAAAAGGAGCAATTTCCTCTACTTTTTCCACATTCATTTCTAGATTTTCCATTTCTTAAAACTGTTCAACTCTTCAACGTCCTCGCATGAATCCTCTTTCCCATGGAATAAGAATTATCACTATTCTATATAAAGTCTACAAAAGTATACCTCATAGCTAAAGGATACGCCTTTATTAATTTTAGGTTTATCACTTCAATTTGAGATTAGGCGTCACTTATCTTACCACCACTCAAAAAGTCTACAAAGGGAATGTTCGGATTTCTTATTTTGGCCATGGCTTGAAATAAATGGAAAGAACTGAAAGGATAGAGAAAGAATGTTACCTTAATAATGTTAGCCCGTGAGACACTTTTAATGAGGAGAGAAAGAGAGATAATAAAGCAATAAGGATTGTATTATTAAATTGAATGATAATGACTAAATTATAAACTATGTATTTATATACAACTAACTTGTCTACTAATTAAAGTAACAAATTAAGTAACAAACCCTAAACCCTAATTAACTTTGTGCTTGGGCCACATAACTCAACTTGGATTGTATCTAATATCTCAACATACCCCTTATAATCCAAGTTGTCAAAACACACTAATCATTGTCGATTTGAACAATTCATAATTTCTTTCTCAAAGTTAGGAACCTGACGATTTTCAATCCTTTGGTGAAAATGTCGACCAATTGTGCTTCACTTGGGCATTGTCTTACTTCAAGTTCACCTCGATTCACCTTCTCCCTTAAGAAGTGAAATATAGCTTCGATGTGCTTACTCCTTCCATGAAAAACTGGATTCTTCGTAAGATTTATGGCTGACTTGTTGTCGATCTGTAACACCAGAGGTTTCTTCACTTCTACCTCGACTTCTTCCAGCACAAATCTGATCCAAATTTCTTGATATGTAGCAAAGCATCTTGCTATATATTCAGCCTCACACAATGACAATGCCACCACAGGTTACTTTCTCGAGCACCATGAGATTGGGGCACCAAATACTTGAAAGAAATATTCAGTAGTGCTTCTTCGATCTTCCTTATCTCCACACCAATCAACATTTGAACAGCAAGTAACCATAGTTTCTTTTCTTTCAGAGTCTCTTCGAAATATAATTTTATAGTTTGTCGATCCTTTTAAGTATCTTAGGATTTTTCTTGCAGCCTTCATGTGTGACACCCTTTGGTTCACTCATGTATCTGCTCACTAATCCGACTGAGAAACTTATATCAGGTCAACTGTAGCACGCATATCACAGAGATCCGATAATTGATTTGAACAAATTTGCGCGACTTTGTCTTCCTCTCCATGCTTCTCCAACTTCAAATTTGGTTTGACTGGCGAAGATACAGGAGTCGAATCATCCATTATGATTCTCTTGAGTATCTCTTTGACATATTTTCTTTGATGTAACACCATACCTGGCCTAGGAAGTATGAAAATTTTCTCATATCTAACATTTCAAATTCCTTCTTCATCAGCTCTTTGAACTTCAACAAGTTCTTCAAGCTATTTCTAGTTACTAACAAGTCATCAACATATAAGAAAATGATTGGTATACCTTGTTCCACAACCTGAATATAGACACCATACTCAGATTTCCATTTTATAAATCCCAATTCGAGCAAGTATGAGGTGATCTTCTTGTTCCATGCCCTAAGTTCCTACTTGAGGATAGAGCATTTTGTACAACTTGTATGCTTTCCTTGTTTCCTCCTAAATTACAAACCCATGAGGTTGTTTGACATATACCTCTTCATCTAAAGGTCCATTCAAAAATGCCGATTTCACATCTAAGTGAAATGTCGACCAGCCTTCCTTACATGCCATGGCTACAACAAATTTGACAGTCTCTAATCTTGCGACAAGTGCAAATACTTCAGAGTAGTTGAGTCCTGCTCCGAAGAAATCCTCGAGCTACCAATATCGTCTTATTTCTTGCTATCGACCCATCATCATTATGATTTAACTTGAACACCCACTTCACTTCGATAACTTTTGTATGTGTTAGCAATTTGACCAACTCCCATGTGTTTTTTCTTTCGATTGCTTGTAACTCTTTGACCATAGAAGACTTCTACTTCATATTCTTTAATGCCTCGATATATTTGATTGGTTTAGCACCTGTAAGTAAAGCAAAATCAACTAATTCTCCATCTGTTGTGAATTCATCATCACCAACCACTACATAGTATTGAAGTCTTCCTGGACGAGCTCTAGTTTTTTGAGGTCTCTGACTTGTGCTTGCCATATTCTCTTCAACTTTGACTGTGTCGGATATGTCAGCAACAGCTTCAACGTCGAATTCAACTGGAGTATCTGCAATTTCTCTGACTTTGACTTCATTAGTTTCTTCATCGATGACATAGCTCATCTATGGCTTGTTAATTGGATCATCATAATTCCAATCCTATGCAGAGCTCTCATCAATCAAAATGTCTCGACTCATCACAATTTTATTGTTCATTGGATTGAATATCATGTATGCTCAAGTCTTATGATATGAAATTCTGGCCTATGCAGATAGCAGATGTCCTAACACATGTCAAGACATTGTGCTACGTAATCATTTAAACTCAGAGGCGTAACATTAGACTGATACCTTAAATATCAGAACTGCACACTCACAGATGTCACGACATCTGATCCAACATGTTTATCATGAACCCTAATAGAAAACGTAGATCTGCAGAATTATAAAGAACACAGTAATTGTTAACCCAGTTCGGTGCGACTCACCTACATCTGGGGGATACCAATCTAGGAAGAAGACTCCACTATCTATAGACTGTTACAAAGTTAAACTCCCTCGTTTACAACTTCATACCTAACATCTACCCAATGAACATCTTTACCAAGGTTAAACTCAAACGTTTAGAACCCTGATATGAGATACCCTACTCACTTCCCTTAATCACCAACTGTGATTTTTACATCATCCCTATCAATACAGAAATCTGTCAAGCATACTTGACAAACAAGTTAACTCAAATTTGCTTAAAAGCTTCATCCTAGAACAATACACAATCCAATACCTCAAGGCTTATGGATCTGTGCGACACCTATATCTACCACAGTGTATTAATTGATACAAAGGGAGACTTACAGCCTAGAGAGCCAACGAATCTCAAAACCCTAAACCCTTTTTTCTTACGCAAGAAAACAAGGTTACACAAGGCGTACTAAGGCATCTGAAAACCTAGGTCTAAGTCTTCTATTTATAGGCTTCTGCTTCCTTGGGCTTTCTATTTTTGGTCCTTGATCCATGCACATTATCTCTTGGCTGATTTGTTACAGATTTGACACTTGCTAAATTAATGCAGTACTTCAGGATGTCATGACATCTTCTTCAACATCTATGTTCAGTCCAAATTTATTCATCTTTATCATCAATGTGTTTTACCAAAATTTTGTCAAACCAAAGGTGCTTTCATGATATCCTACCATAATCATAGGCTCACTTTTATCATCAAGTTTCCTTCTCCTAGCATCAGGAATATGCTTGTAGCAGATAGAGCCAAACACCTTTAGATGACTCACTGATGGTCGCTTATCACTCCAAACTTATTTTGGAACCTTGTTCTTCAACTTTTTGGTAGGACAACTGTTCAGAATATAAACAACATTCGAAATATCTTCAACCTATAAGGATTTTAGCAAATTCTTCTGCTTCAGCGTGCATCTCACCATGTCCAATATGATTTTGTTTCTTCATTATGTAATTCCATTATGTTGAGGCGTGTAAGAAGCAGTTACCTCATGATCGACACCATGTTCTGCACACAAATCTTCAAACATCCCGGAAGTGTATTCACCACCTCTATCCGTTCACAGAACATTGATCTTCTTCTCACTCTGGTTTTCAACAAGCATCTTGAATCTCTTAAAATTTTTTAATACTTCTTCATTTCTCTTGATCACATGGATCCACAGATTTTGACTAAATTCATCAACAAAAGAAACAAAATATCAATTTCCACTAATGGTATGCTCCTTAAAAGGAGCACTTACATCTGAATGTACAACTTTCAGTATGTAGGATGATCTCATTGGCATAGTCAAAACAAAAGACTTCTTGGACTGCTTTTCGACTATACAACCTTCACAGAGTTTATCGGGCAACTCAAGACTTAGTATACCAATTACCACATCTTGAGTAATCAATTAATTGAGTGATCGAAAGTTCAAATGTCCAAACCTCCAATGCCACAGCCAATTATGCTTGTGATCGACAACGGTTTTTAGACATTGTACTTCAGTCAAACTAATCATGGTCTTGAATATCCCGTTCTTCGACAAAGGATATTTCAAGACCAAATTATTATGAGTGTCGAACAGTTCAAGGCTGTATCTTTCACAATAACTGAGAAACCTTTTTCGACCAGTTGTCCAACACTTAACAAATTGCACTTCATTCTAGATACATAGAGTACATCTTTGATCATAGCTTTTCCTTCATTGCTCCTTTGAATAACTATGTCTCCAGTATCTTCTGCTTGCAATGAGCTATTATCAGCAAGTTTGACCTTGCTCTTCTTCGACTTGCTGAAATTGGCTAACCACTCTTTTCGACCACTCATGTGATTTGAACAACCCGAGTCGAGGAACCAGATCTTAGAGTCAACATGGTCATCAACAACTACAACAATAACCACCATATATTCATAATCATCTGAATCTTAACATTCAAGGTTTGCTCCTTCCTTCTTGCCTTTTTTCGACCCCTTGTCTTTCCTGTATCAACAATGCTTGGCCAAGTGACCCCGCTTTTCACAGTTATAACATTGCACAGCTTTTTTTTTTCTCTTTTTTGTCTTTCTGATAGGAACTTCATTCTCCTCTTTTCGAGGATTCAAAAGCTCTATCATCGACCATATTCTTGTGAAGATTCGACCAAGACTTCTTACTCGGAGTCTTGTCGATTTTGCATTTGAGCTTGTTGGAACCACCATTCTTCTTCCATGACTGAGCCTATAATGCTTGTATCGAGTCTTGAACTCATTTTCTTTCAACAATCCTAATCTCATGTGCCTCCAAGAAACCAACCAAATCTTCTAGCTTTAGGGTTTCAAGATTGTTAGATTCTTAAATAGCTACGATAATGTGATCAAAGTGAGAGGTCAACATATGCATTACCTTCTCAACTATCATAATATCAATTAGGGTTTCACCATAAACCTTCATGAGATGGACGAGGTTTTACACCTTCGACACTTAGCCTGCAATCTTTTCGTCTTTTCTCATCGATAATAATTCATATTGTCGTAGCAAAGTTTGCAGCTTGACAACCTTGAATTTCTTGCCTCCTTCATAGTGTGGCGAGTGATTTTGGACGCGGTTCTTAAGCGCTGGTCGCTCTCTGCAGTTTGAGCTTTGACTACAGGTCGATTCATTTTTTATCCTATTGTGAGCTGAATAAGGAAGGGAAATAGATGTCTCCAATTAACCCTGCTTTGTATACTGAGTTTAAACAACGGTCTGTTAGGTTACGGATGCTATCAATGTGGGGGGGCCTTTGTACTGGTTATTTGTATTTTCGCCAATACGGTTTTCTTTCTTTCTAGGACTTTCTAGCGGGGAACAAGGGTTAGGATGTTAGGACTGATGCTTTTTTATAGGTATGTGAGAGTATGGGATTTTGGTTTTTTGTTGATTGTGCTCGCTAAGATCTTTTCTTTCGATCTTATGCCTACGTATTCCCGTTTACCGAAACAGGGAAATCAGAGCGTTCGTAGTTCCTCCTATTCTATGGGAGGAAATGCGTGTTTTTGTGTCTTGTTCAAAGCCCAAGACGTGAAGCGAAAGGTGGTTTGTATCTTGTTCAAAGCCCAAGATATGAAGCTAAAAAGTCTATTTGTGTCTTGTTCAAAGCCCAAGACGTGAAGCGAAAGGACCTCAACTTTAGAGAGAATTTGTCATCTCTAAAGAAGGGTTTGTCTGTCACAACTGTTGGGTGACTGGTTATAAAGGAGAGTTACTTTAACCGGGATATGCGAATCCGACAATGCCATAATTTCCTTTATAGGGGATTTTAACCTGGAGGAGAAGACTTTAACTCAGTGTAGAGCAATGCTATCTTTCCTTAGGAATTTCTCATGCTAAAAGAGGGAAAGTGGCATGGATGTAGATGATCTAGAGGCTTGCCGCTTACAGCAATTAGATGAAAGGGGAGGAGTTGTTGATGTTTGTATGCTGTGAACGAGACACAACTTTGATGCTAAAAGGTTGATTGGATCAACCAGTGGTTTTCTTATACAAAGCCTAAGAGGAGGCTAATATGTGTCTCGTACAAAGCCCGAGAGAGAGGCTAAAAGGTTTTGACCCGACGATGGAGTCTTTTGGTATCTCGTATAAAGCCCGAGATGGAGGCTGTTTGACTCTACAAGAGAGTTTTTTGAATCTCGCACGAAGCCCGAGATGGAGGCTTTTATTCGTTTGGTTTAATAAGAACCTTTTTGTATCTCGTATAAAGCCCGAGATGGAGGCGAAAGGGGTGATTGACTCAATGAGGGAGTATCTTATGTGTCTCGTACAAAGCCCGAGAGAGAGGCTAAACATTGTTTGACTCCTCTGGGGAGGATCATTGTACAAAGCCCAAGAGGAGGCTAAGGTAACTGTTTCAGTTGAGTGACAGATCCAAATATACTGATTTTAAAAGAGAAAATCAGTTCTTATACGAGTAACACTGTACTCAAGGATTTGATTTGAGGATCAGGGATATTTCCTTCTCTTTGAGAAAACGGGAAATCCAAAGGGTATTGAGACTGTCCGAGTCTGCGGGTTTCCTTCCTATTTAACGAAGGGGTCACTTGAGAATGTCTTTGAGACTCAAGGAAGTTAGACTGTCCGTGTCTAGAGTTTTATCTTTGGTACTATGCTTTGAGAAACAGTAGTAGACTCTATGAAAGGACTGTTCTATGAGGATGACTAAGTTCTGTTCCTATACCTCTAGGAGGTCGTCGGGACAATTTGTACGAGGCCCAAGAGGAGGCTGGAAACTTTTAAGAAGCCGACGGGTCCTTGTACTAAGCCTAAGAGGAGGCTATCATTCCCGGAGGAAGAGATCATTATACGAAGCCTAAGAGGAGACTGTGAATACTTCTAAGAAGCCGTAGGGTCCTTGTACGAAGCCCAAGAGGAGGCAGGGTTACTTTTAAGAAGCCCGTGGGTCCTTGTGTAATGCCCAAGAGGAGGCCGATGCTTTTAGGAAGCCCGTGGGTCCCCAAACCCCGAGAAATTCAAGGCAAGCTATTCACAAGGAATAGGTCAAGTCAGGAAAGTTCGAGAATTTGGAAGAAACTCAAAGATGCCATTCACGGAGAAGACATTCATCTTGGGGAGTAGAGTTTCTTGACAGTTCCTAATGAGGACAGCCGAAGAGAAGACTGTATCTAGTGATCCTATTGGGGATCTAGTTGTCTATTTCTATGAATAAACGAAACGACGTCACCTAGTTCTAGACGTAGTTGCCGGGGAAACTCTAAATATCTATACTATTATTACACAGTTGATATGAGTTTATGAAAGAAGACTTACAGCGAAACAGCCCCATAATACAGTTATATGTATATGAGTTTATGAAAGGAGACTTACAGTGAAACAGCCCCACAATACAGTTATATACATATGAAAGCGGTAAATGAAAGCGGGTAAACACTTACTCGGTTGTAGAGCTTCCATGCTGTTTGGTTAGTTTTTCAACAAAGAAAGATTGAAAACAACAGTATATTCAAAATCAAAGGAGAAAATGCTTTGAAATAAAAAGATTTGGGGCTTACAGCTCAAGGAGAGGCCCAAAAAGTTTTAGCAGTGAGCGCACCGTTGAATTTGTACATAGGGACTTATACAAGTGACTGAGGCCCAAGAAAGGTTTTCTGTACAAAGGGATGGGTCTTACACTCTATTAGAGGCCCAAGTGAGTTTCAAGAAAAGAAATGGGTCTTACTACTCGAGGGTAGGCCCAAAGGTTAATTTTGAAAAGGGCGACGGTCGCGCCGAGGTTTTAGAAACACCGTGGGACTTATACAAGTGACTGAGGCCCAAAATTTTGGTATTTACAAAGGGATTGGGTCTTACACTCTATTAGAGGCCCAAAGAGTTTAAAGAAAAGAAATGGGGCTTACAACACGGGGGGAGACCCATAGTCTTTATTTTCAAGATGAATATTCACTTTTAAAATGCTTAAAAACAATTAACAACGAATTTATTCACAAAAATACCAACTATATTAAATAAATAATATAAATTTGATTTTTTTGTAGAATAAAATATTTTACTATTTTTGTGATTTTTCAGAAAAAGAACCAATAAAAAATAATCAAAATTGAAGGAGTTATTAATTTTCCAAATCATTTAAAAAAACAATATGAAAAAAAGAGAAAATATAAAAAAAGAGGGGTTGGGTCTTACACTCTATTAGAGGCCCAAAGTGTATTTTTGTACAAAAGATGGGGCTTACAACTCAGGGAGAGGCCCAAAATATTTTCAGTTTGAAAATGGTGATCGCGCCGAAATTTTTAACGTATCGGGACTTATACAATAGCTGAGGCCCAAAATTGTTTTGTTAAAAAAGGATTGGGTCTTACACTCTAATAGAGACCCAAGTGTTAAAAAAATGAAAAGAAATGGGACTTACAACTCAAAGAGAAGCCCAGTTGATTTTCGTTTGAAAATGGCGATCGCGCCGAAGTTTTCTTTTAACGCAGAGGGACTTATACAATAAGTGAGGCCCAAAATTTTTTGGTTAAAAGGGGATTGGGTCTTACACTCTAATAGAGGCCCAAATTGTTTGAAAAAAGATTTGTTAGGGTGAAAATCAAAGAAAACCCCAATTTCATTTTTTAGGCATTTTTTCAAGAAAAATTAAGTAAAAAATGATAAAAATATCAAATAAAATCATTAAATAATGATTAACGTTTATGAAAAAAAAATATTTTATCAACATAAATATTTAAAATCATTTTGGTTTTAAAAAAATCAAGAAAAAAAAAGAAATCATTTTAAAAGCATTTAAAACAATATAAAACACTATTTTTAAATATATTAAAAATAATACTTTTTTTTGATTTTTTGTGGATTAAAATATTATGGGGTATGAATTGGAAAATGATGATTCTTTTGCTATGTGAAAAAAAAAATTGGTTGAGTTTTGAAAATAAAAAGTAAGAAAAAGAGGAAAGATATCAAAATATCATCTCCGACATTTCTTTTGGGGTAAAAACGACTACCGAAACTTTAATTTTCAACACGTTTTTATCAAATTTCAAACACTCATAACTCTCTCAATTTTTATCGGAATTAAGATCCGGAAGAGCCTATCCTGACCGATTTTTCGCAAGGAATCCGATGGTATTACTCACGCACACGGAAAATCGACGTATAAAACGCAGAAATTAAAACCAAAATTGCTATCGTTTTGAAAACATCGTTCCGCGTAGAATTTCCAACACGCGTAACTCTCTCTATTTTTAACTGAATCAAGATCCGCAAGAGCCTATCCTGACCGATTTTCGCAAGGAATCCAATGGTATTATTCACGCATACGGAAAATTGACACACAAAATGCAGAAATTAAAAAACAAAAACTGCTATCGATTAAAAACATCGTTCCGCGTCGAATTTCCAACACGCGTAACTCTCTCGATTTTTAATCGAATCAAGATCCGCAAGAGCCTATCCTGACCAATTTTTCGCAAGGAATCCAATGGTATCACACACGCACGCCGAAACTCAACGTACAAAACGCAGCGATAAAAAAACCAGAGCTGCTAAGTTTAAAAACATCGTACCGCGTCGAATTTCCAACACGCGTAACTCTCTCGATTTTTAACCGAATCAAGATCCGCAAGAGCCTATCTTGACCGATTTTTCGCAAGGAATCCAATGGTATCACTCACGCACACGGAAAATCGACACACAAAACGCAGAAATTAAAAAACCAAAACTGCACGTTGTTTTCGACGCCGTTTCGCGTAAAATTTCCAACGCGCGTAACTCTCTCAATTTTCATCGAAATTGAAATCCGTAAAAACCTATCTTGACCGATTTTTCGCAAGGAATCCAATGGTATTATTCACGTACTCGGAAACTCACTGTACAAAGCGAAAAAAATAGAACCGCTATCGTTAATTCGACGTCGTTTCGCGTAAAATTTCCAACGCGCGTAACTCTCTCAATTTTCATCGGAATTGAAATCTGTAAAAACCTATCTTGACCGATTTTTTGCAAGGAATCCAATGGTGTTACTTATGGAAACTAAAACTTAATGTATAGAACACACCAATGAAAAAAAAAAACAGAACTGTACATGGTTTTGAAATAACCAAAATTCCACATAAAAACATGTCAAAATGTAAACAGTGGGAGGATCACAACATACACATTAAGGACTACATTTTTGCCTCAAGAATTGTTCAATATGATGCATGTATGTGGACAACAAAGGAAAACATGATTCAAAGAATTCAAGTTGTGAATTTTACCTCTTTTTTGGAGATTTTGGGCAACCTTCCAAGTGCTTTGTTCCAGAAATAATTTGATGCTTTGGACAACCTCAAATGACCTCTTAGAAGCTTTTAGGATGGTTGGAATCGGCTGGAAACCTCTGGAGCAAGTTTGTGCACTTTCTCGCGAAATGGTCAAAAACGGCCAAAATGCCAACTCTCTCAAATGGTGTTCCAGATGTGTGGCACCATTTGGGACAGTTCAAGGATGATATTTAGAGTGTGTTTGAGGTTTCATCTGGTTTGGAAAGTGACTGAATTAAGACATGGCTTGAAAAATGCAAAAAAGTGCCATTTTGAGGTTTTGAGAGGTGACTTTGTGATGTTGTGATTACAGGTCACTTTTGATGGTTTGCACAGCTTACATATGATATATATGAGGTGTGTGTGTGATTAGTTTGAGTGGAATTGCTCTCTAGCTCAAAAACTCAGAATTTCCTTACTAAAGAAGGCATTTTGGAGTGAAAGAGAGAATTTGAGGAAAGCATCTGTTTGATGGATTTGGTGTACTTAAATTGAACACAAATGAGCTCTATTTATAGTGGAGCAAGTTTGTTTTGGGATCCCCAGTGAATGACAACTGCAGCAGGTGTTTGTTCCATGTTGGCCAATGAAAATCCAAGTCTCCTCTAGCCATTGACTAGAGGTTAGGGCACAGGCTGCTGGTTCCCTTGGTCTTGGATAAGTCTTGACTGATTTCAGATGAGAATGGCTCAGTACATGCCACCTCTAAGCATCCATTAAATGCTCCAAACCAAAATTGGAGTTTTGTCCCTCTTTTAGGGATTTCTAGGCTTTGGCATGCTTTTCTTTGTTCCTTGGACTTGGGAGGTTCATGGATCAGATCATCCCACTTGGATTTGATCCTTAGATGTGTCCAAACTGATGACAAGGCTTGAAAATTCGTGTGGCACAAAAAATGTGCAAATCTGCCTTGAAAAATTCAGCTTCAGCAAGCCCTTTTGTAAGATCCATAACTCCCTGCTGGAGTATGCTACATGGACGTTCTAGGACTTTTCGGAAAGCTTAGATGACGTACTTCAACTTTGATGTTTGGCCCTAGACCTGGTTCAACTTGGATCATGGAGAAAAACAGCCTTGAAGTTGGGACATTGTGCTGAAATTACAAGGCAGATTTTGGCTAAGTGCTGAAAAATGTCAATTTTAAGTTTTTAGCCATTTTGATCCAAGCATAACTCAAAATCCTTAATGAATTGGACTTAGATCTAGTTGAAGTTTTTGTAGAGGGTAATGAGGGCTACAAATCAAGATTTGGATGGGGGAAAATGGCTTTGTGGTTTAGGAGTTATGATCCTCCAAAGTTGGTACCCTTGCCACTTTTTTTCATAACTTAGAAAAATTTCTAAGTTTTTATGGTTACCCCTTTTACAAGTTATCCCACTTTCTTTGATTTTTCTTGATGAATGATGATTCCAATCACACATTAACATCATTTTAGGATTAAAAAACCATTTTTATGAAAAATCTCAAAAAGTCAAAGTTTGACTTTTGTGCACAGTTGACTTTTTATCAGATGAATTCCAAACTGTGCGATCCTTTAGGAAATCATGTCCTTGACCTAAATAAAACTTGATGGACATGTTCCATGGGTGTTATAGGGTGTATTGAATCATGTCCTAGGGTTTGGGAGCATGTCCTGGTCAAAAGTCAAAGCTACAGTTGACTTTTCTCGGGAAACCCTAACTGTGGTTCAGATGAAATTGAAACTTGTTGCTCAAGCTTCTTGGATCAATCCATTGTTGCAAATGGATCAATATGGTGTGTTAGGGATCCTCAAATCATGTCTTGAGGTCTTGGCTCATGATTTGTCCCAAAAGTCAACTTAGGGGTGAATTAGGTCAAGAAACCCTAATTCCTGATTTTTGATGTATGCATCCCCTGAGGCTAAATTGACTTGATGATGGGGTTTATGATGTTCTATGGAGCATATTAGGTTATGCTTTGAAGCATTGGCTCATGCCCAGAGGAAAATTTCCATCTGGAGGCCCTAGTCGACCAAACCCTAATTTGGTGACACTGGCGATCCTGAGGCTTGATCCACCTAGAAGGGAGCAGCCTTGTGCTTAATCCTTGAAGTGGGAGTCCTCTTGATCCATTGTGGATATTTGAGAGGCTAGACAAGTTAAAGATCATGTCAATTCTTGATTGATCCTTTGTCTAAGCACTCAGAGAGGGCTTGAAACCCTAATTTTGATTGTAGTGAATGCTCAACAACCCTTGAGGTATTTGAAGAGGTATGATGGTTCATCCATATTGTGATGATGATTTGCACAATGATGGGAAATCTTAGTGGTCAAAATTTGGGGTATGACAGATGCCCCTATTTAATCTTCTTGGACCCGAAGGTATGAATGACGAAGGTATTCGGGCATTCGGGGTGCAAGAGGATTAAATATCGGAATACCCGAAATTTTGATGGTGGTTATGAATGGTAGCTTACGCATTCATCTTCTTTAGCTAAGCGATGATGCTTAGAAAAGGTACACTTCTCCTCGATCCTGGTCTTCAGCCAAGGAGCTGGTCTCAGTTTCTCTTGAAATAAACTTCCCCTCGATCCTGGTTTCCTACCAAGGAACTGGTCTCAGTTTCTAAAGTAAACTTCCCCTCGATCCTGGTTTCCTACCAAGGATCTGGTCTCTGTTTCTGACATAAACTTCCCCTCGATCCTGGTTTCCTACCAAGGAACTGGTCTCGGTTTCTAAAGTAAACTTCCCCTCGATCCTGGTTTCCTACCAAGGAACTGGTCTTAGTTGCTGAAATAAACTTCCCCTCGATCCTGGTTTCCTACCAAGGAACTGGTCTAAGTTTCGGAAATAAACTTCCCCTCGATCCTGGTTTCCTACCAAGGAACTGGTCTAAGTTTCGGAAAAACTTCCCCTCGATCCTGGTTTTCTACCAAGGAACTGGTCTAAGTTTCAGAAATAAACTTCCCCTCGATCCTGGTTTCCTACCAAGGAATTGGTCTAAGTTTCGGAAATAAACTTCCCCTCGATCCTGGTTTCCTACCAAGGAACTGGTCTAAGTTTCGGAAAAACTTCCCCTCGATCCTGGTTTTCTACCAAGGAACTGGTCTAAGTTTCAGAAATAAACTTCCCCTCGATCCTGGTTTCCTACCAAGGAACTGGTCTAAGTTTCAGAAAAACTTCCCCTCGATCCTGGTTTTCTACCAAGGAACTGGTCTTAGTTTCTTTTGTCAATAAACTTTATTGACAAGGGACGCTATGCGTAGCGGTTTTCCTCAAACTTCTCGCCGAATTTTCCTGGGGAGATGCCATTTGACGGAAACAATTTTGATGTCAGACTTGCTGGGGAACCCAGTCGTCTGAGTTGTAGAGGTGCACAAACTTCTCTATTTTGGAGATGCCATTTGTCGATTCTACTGGGGAAAGCGAGTCTCTTGAGAGACTGTTTGCATTTGGGGTCTTACATCATACTTTTCTCGGGATCTTTCCGGAGAAATGCCATATGATGGGATCCAATTTTGAGGTGCCGATGACCTTTTCATCAGTGGTTTTTTCGGAGAAAAACTGTCGTACCGCCGAATCTCTGATTAAGAGGCTTTCTCTGGGGATCTTCCTTAATCCGGGAAAGCAAGGATATCATCTTCAATGGCGAAGAGTGATATTTGTTGAAAGTTTTCTTGTTTCTCAGAGGTTCAAGTTATCAAAGTGGTCAAGGACCGTCTCTAATCCAGAGATAAACGGGAGAGAGATTGCTTAGATGATTCACTTCCTAACGAGGAAAGGTCTGACAACTCGATTGAGAGGACTTATCACTAGGGGATAAGAACGACTAGAGTGATAGTGATGTAATATGAATGTGAATGCAAATCAATAATGCATGATGTATGTATGTATATGCGGACAAAACTGACGCAACATACAGACTAAGGGATGAACACGACTGGATACTCGGCCACAGTGGGGCATGTAGAAATATCGCTGGTTCAAGATAGCAATTCTGCCTTGCTTAGGAGAAACGGTCCCTGTTGGGGGCGATGCTGGTCGGGCTTAGGAGATGAGAACTCGGCCGAGGATGTCAGACGAAACATGGTCTCTGACATTGCTGATCCTTCATTCAGGCATACTGGTCTAGAAGGAGTACTTTGATTCTGCACTTTGAAGTTCGCTTACTTCTGGAGAAGCGGTCGATGTTCTTCTGATGTTCAACAGTCAAAAGAAATTGCCATCTCTATTTTAAAAAAGCAGAAAAAGTTTTAACAAGTAAATTCATTTTTGTTTCATTTCAAGAATCGTTAATCATGTTAACAACGTCGTTCTGTAAAGCTAAAACAAATAAGAATTACAAACAAAAGCACAAAGGCTCAAATTTTATTGATAAGATGGAAATCAGCCAAACGCGTGATTCCAAAGAGTATTTACAAAGTTTGAAAATGGTAATTTATAGGGAAAAGGGCTACGTTGAAACATAACGACCACTATCCTTCTACCAACTTTGAATTCGGGACATCCTGAGCTTCTGTCGAAGATGACCTTGACTGGAATTTTCCTCCAATGGAGGCTGTAACTGCTGCTGAGGGACTTGCCTCTGTTGAACATAGTTACTTGCCATTATCCCTAATTTTTGCCTGGATTGTACTTTGATGTTTCCAATCCATCGGGATGATTATTTTCATGTCTCTAACTTTTGCCTGGACCGCCCTTTCGGGTTTTCAATCCACCGAGACGTTTTTTTTTTTAGTTTAGGCGAAGTATTTCTTGACTACATCAACATTCGTGGGGTAGGCAAATTCCTCTCCGTCCATGGTTGCAAGTCTCAAGGCGTCGCCTGAGAAAGCTTTCGTGACCACATAGGGGCCATCATAATTTGGGGTCCATTTGCCCCGAGAGTCAGTGAGAAATGATTGTATCTTCTTGAGCACAAGGTCTCCTTTTTTGAAAACACGAGGTCGGACCTTTTTGTTGAACGCCCTCTTCATTCTTTGCTGATACAACTGACCGTGGCATAGTGCCGTGATTCGCTTCTCTTCGATCAGGTTCAGTTCGTCGTGTCGACTTTGACACCATTCAGCTTCTGAAAGCTTAGCTTCCATCAATACCCGGATTGATGGGATCTCTACTTCTATGGGGAGAACTGCCTCCATGCCATATACTAGAGAGAAAGGGGTAGCCCCTGTTGAAGTGCGGACAAATGTGCGATAACCATGAAGAGTAAAGGGTAGCATTTCGTGCCAGTCTTTGTAGGTTATAACCATCTTTTGAACGATCTTCTTGATGTTCTTGTTAGCCGCTTCTACCGCTCCGTTTATCTTGGGTCGCTAGGGAGATGAGTTATGGTGTTCGATCTTAAACTCTGCACACAACTCTTTCATCATCTTATTGTTCAAGTTAGATCCATTATCAGTAATGATCTCGCTTGGAACACCATAACGGCAGATGATATTGTTTTTGATAAATCGGACCACCACTTATCGGGTTACATTGGCAAATGACGCTGCTTCGACCCACTTGGTGAAATAATCAATGGCTACAAGGATGAACCGATGTCCGTTTGAAGCCTTGGGCTCAATCATGCCAATCATGTCGATTCCCCATATCGAGAAAGGCCATGGGGAAGAGAGAACTTTGAGATGTGATGGCGGTACATGAATTTTGTCGGAGTATATCTGACACTTGTGACACCTCCTCATGTACTTGTAGCAGTCGGATTCCATGGTCAACCAGTAATACCCTGCTCTGAGAATTTTTCTCGCCATTGTGTGTCCGTTGGCATGAGTGCCAAAGGATCCTTCATGAATTTCTTTCATAAGCATGTCTGCTTCTGGTCTGTCGACGCATCGGAGCAAGACCATGTCAAAATTTCTCTTATAGAGAGTGTCACCGCTCAGGAAGAAATTTCCAGCCAATCTTCTGAGGGTTTTTCTGTCTTTTCTGAGTGCCCCAGATGGGTACTCTTGTTTCTGAAGGAAGCATTTGATATTGTGATACCAAGGTCTGTCGTCTAGGACTGCTTCAATCATGAAGATGTAAGCGGGCCGTTCAAGGCACATGATGTCAATCTTAGGTAAGTCATTCCATTGACCTATGCTAATCATGGAAGAGAGAGTGGCTAAAGGATCAGCCATGTGATTCTCATCACGAGGGATATGATGAAACTCAACTCTGTTGAAGAAAGGTAACAACCTTCTTGCGTAGTCTTTGTAAGGAATCAATCTTGATTGGTATGTGTTCCAATCTCCTTTTATCTGATTGATAACCAAGGCTGAGTCGCCGTATACGTCCAAGTTTTTGATCCTTAAATCAATTGCTTCCTCGAGACCCATGATACAAGCTTCGTATTCAGCCTCGTTGTTCGTACACTTGAACGTAAGTCGAGCGGTGAAAGGAATGTGGGTACCCTGAGGGGTAACAATGATTGCCCCAATTCCGTTTCCATAATGGTTAACTGCTCCGTCAAAGATAAGTCCCCATTGGGAACCTGGTTCTGGCCCCTCACTGGGTAGCGGTTCATCGCAATCTTTCATTTTTAGATACATGACATCTTCGTCTGGGAAGTCAAACCCGATTGATTCTTGATTGTCAATCGGTTGATGAGCCAAATAATCGGCTAAAATACTTCCCTTAACGGCTTTTTGAGCGTGGTACTCTATGTCATATTCTGATAACAGCATCTGCCAACGGGCAATTCTTCCCGTGAGAGCAGGCTTTTCAAAAACGTATTTGATTGGATCCATTTCGGAGACCAACCAAGTAGTATGACGAATCATGTACTGGCAAAGACGTTTGGCTGCCCAAGCCAAAGCACAACAAGTTTTCTTGAGCATCGTGTACCGAGTCTCGCAGTCTGTGAATTTCTTGCTTAGATAGTAGATGGCAGACTCTTTCCTTTTAGTTTCATCTTGTTGGCCAAGTACACATCCCATTGAGTCCTCCAGAACTGTGAGGTAAATGATCAGTGGTCTTCCTTCCACTGGGGGTGATAGAATCGGAGGATTCAACAGATATTCCTTGATACTGTCGAAGGCGGTTTGGCAATCTTCCGACCAAACGCAATCCTGGTTCTTTTTCAGTAATTTGAAAATCGACGCACATGTCGCGGTCATAAGGAATATGAATCTGGAGATGTAGTTCAAATGTCCCAGGAATCCTCTGACTTGTTTTTCAGTTTTCGGAGAAGGCATTTCTTGAATGGCCTTGACCTTGTCAGGATCAACCTCAATTCCTTTCTGGCTGACGATGAACCCTAGTAGTTTCCCTGAACGGACACCGAAGGTGCACTTGTTAGGATTCAAGCGGAGCTTGAATTTTCTTAGACGTTCGAACAATTTTGACAGATGTTCAACGTGCTCACTCTCTGTTTTTGATCTTGCAATCATATCATCGACATATACCACGATTTCTTTGTGTATCATGTCATGAAATAGAGTAGTCATGGCCCTTTGATAGGTTGCCCCGGCGTTCTTCAAACCGAACGACATTACCTTGTAACAAAAGGTACCCCATGGGGTAATGAATGAAGTTTTCTCCATGTCTTTCGGCGCCATTTTGATCTAATTATAGCCCGAGAATCCATCCATGAAGGAGAAAACTTTGAACTTTGCTGTACTGTCTACCAACATGTCAATGTGTGGTAAAGGAAAGTCATCCTTTGGACTTGCCTTGTTTAGATCTCTGTAATCGACACACATTCTGACCTTTCCGTCCTTTTTGGGAACGGGTACGATGTTGGCTAACCATTGAGGATATTCTGATGTGGCGAGGAAACCTGCGTCAATCTGTTTCTGTACTTCCTCTTTGATTTTGATGGCCATGTCCGGGTGATTCCGTCTCAACCTTTGCTTTACCGGCGGACATTCCGATCTTAACGGTAAGTGATGTTCCACGATGCTGGTATCCAACCCTGGCATATCCTGATAGGACCAAGCGAATACATCGAGGAATTCTTTGAGAAGCTTTATCAAACTCTCTTTGGCAGTTGGACCGAGCAGTGCCCCAATCCTGATTTCTTTTCTCTCTTCTTGTGAACCCAAGTTTACCGTTTCCAATGGTTCTTTGTGAGGTTCAATGGACCTTTCCTCCTGTCTAAGTAATCGGGAGATCTCTTCTGGAATTTCATTGTTAACTTCTTCTTTAGCCCCAAATACCGGGAACTCAAAGTCGGGAGAAGACATCGGATCGTATGTTTCAACGGGGTGTAAAACAAGCAATCTGCATAACGTGATGATTCGTGTTTAGAAGAGATAGAGAAAATGCAAGAGTGTGCAGTGTATTTGTTTTACTGCTTGTTTTTATTTTTGAATTATTTTTTAGGATTACCATTTTCTGAAAAAAGCGAAAAGAGAAAACAGCAAATAAATGCGAAAATTACAGAACGACGTTATTTTATTAATGAACAAGTCTATTCTTGAAACTACAGCCCTATAAAACAAAACTCTGTCGCTTTGGGAAAAGCGAAGAGGGAAATTTACAGAAAGCGAGCCCTATCAAAACATCCGTTTCACCTGGGCAGGGTGAAAGGTTAAAGATGGCAATTACTTTGACTGGTGAACGGCCTTCGGAACCTCGACGGCAACCCATTGGCGGCGAGCTCCTCGGTGAATCACAAAGCTTGGTACCTTCCTTGATTTGTCTTCAGAAATGACGCTGATTTCTGGTGGAGTAGGATCATTGGAATCTGTCTCCCAGGCAGAGTTGTCGTAGGAGAATTCCTCAGTTGCATTTTGCAGAGTAGTTGTGCCCTCAGCTGTATCTCTCCATCCAGTTGGCTGGATATCTTCGAGCCTGATACGAGAGCTTTCGGGAGCGGTGTACTTGACCATATAGTCAAATTTTCCACTCGGTTGTCCCAAGGTGTCCCACACTTCTTTGGAACTGGAGGAGTCATCCCTCTCGATGACATTGACCTCGGGAAAAGTATAGTTGATGAATTCAAGTCCTGCAAACGTTGCGAATTCATCTTCATGTTGAGTAGTTTTCGAATGACCTGAGTGTTGATCCCATGACATGGTGGGGACACAGGTATTCTGTTCAATGATGCTCAGCTGAGTTTCATTACTCGGCTGACTTTCTTGCCCCAAGTTTCCTGGGTAAGGCTGCCACATTGGCAGACCATCCATTGGGCCATAGTAGGTGTAGTCAAAATTGTCTTTCATCGGAGTGTCTTCCTCTAATGAATTCGGCGGAGCACGGCATCCTTCCGGATCAGAATCTCCATACAATCTCCATAGATCATTTCGACGTCTGATCTGGGTATAAATCTCGGACTTTCTGTAGGAAAGCAAAAAGGCATAGGCACCTCTTCTTGAGACATATAACCGTCCTTGTTGAGGTAGGACTTCCATTCTTCATCTGTGTCAGAGGGATCTTCCTCATTGATAGCATGAACTGCTTGAGACACTGGGTGAAGGAAACCTTCACTGTGGAAGAAGTTTTGAAGGGGATGAAGCCTTTCATCGTTGACAGCTGTCTGGGTACAGGTTGCAGAAAAACCAAGACCCTTCTTTGTTTTATTGTCAATAGGAATGACGAGCTGTCCCCATCCTGTTGTATCGGTACTCTCGACCGCTTTGATAGCATCGTTGTATGAGTAAATCGAGGTTCCTCCTTTGAAATGATTGTCCTTGCTCACCGACAGTGCTTGGAACTGAGTTCCAATAACCTCTTCAGGTTCTACACAAGCAGATGATGATAGGTTACTCACGAGCAAGGCCTGTTCTCCACAGACGTGATGAGTTGGCCGTTCTGGACTAACTTTAGCTTTTGGTGGAGGGTCGAAGTGACCGCTCCAGCCTGATGTATCCAAGGTCTTCCTAATAAACAACTGTATGTTGCCCGGATGTCCATGACCTGGAAAGTGACTTGGAAAGTGACTTGGAAAGTGTGAGGACCAATAGTTATGGGAAGATCAACTTCGCCGATAACCGTTTTTCTGGATCCGTCGAATGCTTTAACGACGACCTCACTGACTCTCATCGGAGGGCCTTTGAATGATAATTGCGTTAAAGTGGACTTTGGCATAACATTCAGGGCTGACCCTGTGTCTACCAGTACGCTGGATAAAGCATCGTCCTGGCAGTTAACCGTAATGTTGAGCGCCATGTTATGACAGCGACCCTCTTCGGGTAACTCCTCATCACTAAATCCCAAATTGTTGCAAGAAGTGATGTTAGAGACAATACTATCGAACTGTCTGATTGTTACATCCTGTTCCACAAAGGCTTGCTCCAAGACTTTCTGTAGAGCCTCCCTGTGGGCTTCTGAACTGAGTAACAGTGATAATACCGAGATCTTTGAAGGAGTCTGTAACAGTTGATCGACAATGTTGTATTCACTCCTTTGGATGAGCTTCATCATCTCATCATTATTTTTCGAAAGGTCGGGATTACTGGATTGACCGATTGGTGGATCGGGAGCTTCTGTCTGAAGTTCCTTTTCTTTGTTAACTTCCCCAACCCCTCGGTTGAAGATTCTACCACTCCGTGTTACACGACTGATGTCTGCAATATTCACGACGGAGGGTAATGGAATTTCCTTTCCATTCTCAATTATTGTTGCACCGTATTTGTAAGGGATAACCTTAGTTGATTCATACGGTAGTGGTCCCGATAGATAGATGACTATGGGAGCCTTCTGATTTTTCTGACCATCATAAGTAATTTCAATCCGTTCCTGGTTAGGAACTTTAGATTCGTCAAGTAGTGGAATGATGGCACAAATATCCCTGGTCTGGTGACGACCAGAGATGGTGACAACATCCTCAACTTGATCGGCAAGGTAGTTCGGCGTCTAGTTGATGGGTCCAGAACCCGGATATGGACGAATCTCTCCACGATCCACCTGACCCTGAAGAGCTGCTCTCACAAAGTAACACCCTTGGTTACTTTCCGAACAGACGCCGCAACGTTCATAGTTGTGTGGTGGCACCTGGCCACGCCCACTTTGAATACAATGTAACCTCACTAGGTTAGCTTCCACAGATCAGACATCCTGACTTTGACGACGAGTAGGATTCCTGTTACTGATACTAATTTGCTGAGTATCTTCATCTATGTAGATTGGTATCCACCAGTGATTTAACAAGTGCTGAAGTGCCTCCTGGACACGGGTACAACCTTGATCATTTTTGCAACCCGCTTTACAGCTTTGGTAATCATGTGATATTAAGAATCTGAGTCGGACCTGCTCAGCATGTAACTCTATCAGGCTGGTATTCATCAGACGAATATCGAAGATTTGAATTATGTTGATCTGATAGGGATTCCTATCATGGTAGTCCTGGATCCATCCAAGATCCATCTGACGTTGGAGGGCCTCTTGTATGAAAGAGCATCCCTGTTTGTTTACCGAGCAAGTCAGACAAGAACTGTAATTATGCCGCGGCAGATTATGATACTGGCTTTGCCTTGAGTGCATTGCCACCAAGTTGGCATTCATCGCACGAATGTCGTGGTTTTCAATGACGTTAGAATTCGTATAGACCATGTTAACTCCACGAACTCGGTGCTCTTGTATCCATCCGAGATCCATTTGTTCCTGTAGAGCTGCTTGCACCACAGAACATCCCTGGTTACTTTTAGAGCATATATCACACTGGTGATAGTTATGAGGTGGCACATGGCCATATCCACTCTGTCTATAATGCATCTTAACCAGATTGGTTTTCAACAAGAGTACATCGTGAATTTGATAGACATTGTTAGTCTCTTTCTCAATCAGATTGACTGCAGCTTTCTCATGTTGAGGCAGCGGGTTCGTGAGAACATTAGGATTTGTATCCTTGAAGGATAAGACCCCACTCCTAACAAGTTTTTGTACGTCGGACTTGAAATTGAGGCAAGTCTCTAGGTTATGCCCTGAACCTCCTTGATGATAAGGGCAAGTTTGATCCACCTTAAACCAAAAAGGCGGATTTTCCGGTACTGTAAGAGGAGACTTAGTCTGGATGTGCCCCTTAGCCAGTAGTAACGGAAATAATTCTGCGTACAACATGGGTATAGGATCAAACCCTGATGGTCGTGTTGTACGGTTGTTATTGTATGGAGGACGAGCCTGCTGAAGAGGCTGTTGTGTCCTTTGCTGATCAGGTTGGCTCTGCGCAACCTGAGGTTGATACGTAGGAATAGGCGCAGGGCTGGTAGCAGGAGTCACAGCTGCTACCGGCTGATAACGACACCTTTGCTTTTCGAGAGAGATATTCCCAATATCTTGCTCTTTTTTCTTAGGGAGAGCACTACCGTATTTTTAATACCGCTCTTCGATCCAGTGTCTTTTACCAAACGTCCTTCTCGGACGGCTTCCTCAAGACGTATGCCCATGCCGACCATCTCGGTGAAATCACTGGGCACACTGGCAACCATTCGGTCATAGTAAAATGAGCTTAAGGTCTTTAAGAAGATCTTTGTCATCTCTTTTTCCTCAAGAGGCGGACAAATTTGAGCGGCAATTTCACGCCACCTTTGAGCATACTCCTTAAAGGTTTCCTTGTCCTTTTGCGACATCGATCTGAGTTGATCTCTGTCGGGTGCCATGTCCAAATTGTATTTGTATTGTTGGTCGAAGGCAGTGCCAAGTTCTCTGAAAGCGCTGATCGTGGCACGGTTTAAACCCATGTACCATTTTAATGCGGCACCGGTTAAACTATCCTGGAAGTAGTGAATCAGTAGGTCCTGATTCTCCGTCTGAGCTGACATCCGCCGAGCGTACATCACCAGATGGCTCTGAGGGCAAGAGTTACCCTTGTATTTTTCAAAGTCGGGCACTTGGAATTTGTGCGGAACTTTCACATTGGGGACCAAGCAGAGGTCCGCGGCGTCCTTTCCGAATAGATCCTGACCTCGAATGGCTTGTAACTCTTTCTGCATTTCCAGGAGCTGTTCCTGGAATTCATCCATTCTATCAAACATAGTTTCCTTCTTACCAGCATGTATTGGTGGAATCTGTCCTTCCGGGACAGTGTGCACCACAGGGGGTGGTACCGTGACTACGGTAGCGAATATTGGCGTTTCCCGAAGTTTGTAACCTTCAGGAGTCTTCAGTATGCCCCTGGCATCTTCGCTTTCCCGAAGTTTGTAACCTTCAGGCCCAGCGGCTTCTGTTGTGATTCCCCGATCCTCAGTGATCGGTGAAACATATCCTTCCGGGATATAGTTAACAGGCATGTCCCAAGGGCGATCTTTCGGCATCTGATACCTAGGATCATTCTTCTCCACTATGGGCATTGAGGTGATCTCTGAGATCACAGTTCTTTGTAGCTGAGCTTCTGCCATGGCTTGCATGTCGTTACGAAGCTTTCTCATATCCTCTCTCAGAGCGTCGATCTCTTCTTTTAACTCTCTGTTTTCTTCCTCAAGATCATCCATCTTTTTCTGACGATTGGCCCGAGTATTATACGAATGAGACAGTTTGACTCTAGAACCGAGACAAAAACGTGAGATTCGTAGGTAAGAAGAATGCGTTACGTGAGAATGATGAATGCAATGATTATATTAATTGTTTTTTTTTGTTTAATCAAAATAAACTTCGACAATTAGATTGCAAATATCAAACGGTGGGGAAACCCTTTTTATTGAAATTCAAAGGATTACAGAAACGGAAATACAGTAGATTACAAAGTGCAGAAACAGAAACCTAAGCTAATGGGTCCCGAGTCCTCTCTGGAGAGAAATCGGGTGTTGATTCTGATATCTTCCTTTTCTTTGACCAGGGCTCTTGGGCCGTTGTCGGGTTGTCATTCCTTTGCCAAGTGAAAGGAGCGAGCAAATTCCTTTGGTCATCTTGATTCTCTACAGCATGTTGCTCCAAAATTTCAATCAGAGCATCATTCTCTTTCAGTAATTGCTGTATTTTGATGCACTCTACGTCGAGGGTGCGGTACTTGTTCTTCCACGACCTTCTCTCCTGTTGAACTTTGTTGAGAGTAACCTGAAGCTTTTCAGTTTCCGTCATGAAGTACATGACAGATTCCCTCGGCGGAAGAATTCCGTAACGAGGATAAGGCATTTTTAGCTTGAGAGCTCTAGTTTGTACCCAGTGGAGATAAGGCTCCACCGAGACACAGTCCGGTTTTCCTAGAGACTCTTGTCCTTTCTTATGGACATGTTTCCAAGCGTGCACTATTTCCATCTTTAGTGCTTTGTCGTTTTCTCTTTTCTTGAAGAAAAGACCTTCCAGATGAACACCCCATGGGATGTGTCTCATCGGGTATCCAAATTGACGGCGAACCAATACCGAATGGTAGTTGATTCCTCCTTTAGTTCCTATGAGGGGTACATTGGGGGAAGTTTCCACAACGGTCAATGATCCTGATTCCCTCATAAATCCTATTGCACCAATCTATATCAGAGTTGGTAAGAGACATGATCTTCTGCGACCAACGTAAGGTACTCTTGCAATCCCAAAAAGTAGCAGACTTGGGCAAGTGGGAAATAAACCATTTATAAAGCAGAGGTACACAACATGTGATCTCCCCTCCACTGTACAAATTTCCCAAGTGTACACAATGATACGCATCTGCGAGCAAAGTCGGCACAGGGTTTCCAATGAGAAAAACCTTAATGGCATTGATATCGACGAAGTTATTGATGTTGGGAAACAAAAATAACCCGTAGGTGAGCAAGACAAAGATGCTTTCAAAAGCAGTGATGTTCCCTATACTGGCAAAATACAGGGATTTCTTCGTCAAGAACTGGGCTGGCAAACCTTGGATGCCACCCTTGGCGGTCATGTGAGTCCTAACCTCAGACTCGTCCAAATGAATTGCTCTTGCAATAGTATGATTCTTTGGAATTTCTTCCAGTCCAGAAAATGGAGCTCGATCAGTGACGTGTAGATCGATCAGGTGAGAATACTCCTCCAGCGTTGGTGCGAGCTGGTAATCCGGGAATGTGAAACAGTGATAAACCGGATCGTAGAACTGAATGAGCGCATCCATGATTCCCTCAATCACATGGACTCTTAACAGTGATAGCAGACCTCCGTGCTTGGCTCTAAAAGCCTCAGGGTTAGTGATCATCCTTGCTAACCTTCTCAAATCCTCTAGTTCTGGAACCTTGAAGGTGTACGTATGAGTTCTCCTTCTACCGAAATCCATTAGCACAATCCTCTTCTCTGATATTTGCAATCACAATCTTAGTTTAATTTGAAAAACAGAGAGACTAGAAGAGAAGTTTTTTGAATGTTTTAATGTTTTATTAAATGAATGCATGAATGCAGCACACAAAAACATAGAAAAAACATGCGGTCAAAGGGTTGTTGTCATGAAGTCAAGGCTCTACCCATCCCCAAAGGTTTATACTAAGGTGATTTTTGTACCTGTACTCATTATCATCATCTCCTCCCAGGAAAGCAAAACAACAAGCGGATCGTCAGCGAGTTGTAGAGCAATCTTAGAGTAAGTGCCATTCACCGAGAATAGATCACCAGCCTCAAATGAGGGTAGTATCGCGTAACAACTATTTCCGATAGTTTCCGCACTACGAAAGGGTTTGGCTCCTCAGCTTCTCAGACTTAACAACTGGCCCATTGGCTAGAAGAGTGAATGGGTTGCGTTGGTCAGCCTCCACTGAGGTTGATGGTCGACCCCGTCGCCATCACTTATCTTAAGTGTATACTCAATCTTTCCACATACGGCATCACCCGCATTCCCATTAGCAGAAAAATAAACACGTATAGCAATTAGGAAAAGCAATATATATATATTTGTCCTAAACATCCTAGACCTTTAAAGCGATGAATCTTAAGTTCCTAACAGAAAATGGGTTCCCCGGCGGAAGCCCCAATCTGTGGTATCACACAAGAGATGAAAAGGAAGACCGTGCCTAGATCTAACTTTGATCGGCCCCACGGTGGGCGCCATTTTTCTGTAGCGAGCGATTTTGGACGCGGTTCTTAAGCGTTGGTCGCTCTCTGCGGTTTGAGCTTTGACTACAGGTCGATTCATTTTTTATCCTATTGTGAGCTGAATAAGGAAGGGAAATAGATGTCTCTAATTAACCCTGCTTTGCATACTGAGTTTAAACAGCGGTCTGTTAGGTTACGGATGCTATCAATGTGGGGGGGCCTTTGTACTGGTTATTTGTATTTTCACCAATACGGTTTTCTTTCTTTCTAGGACTTTCTAGCGGGGAACAAGGGTTAGGATGTTAGGACTAATGCTTTTTGATAGGTATGTGAGAGTATGGGATTTTGGTTTTTTGTTGATTGTGCTCGCTAAGATCTTTTCTTTCGATCTTATGCCTACGTATTCCCGTTTACCGAAACAGGGAAATCAGAGCGTTCGTAGTTCCTCCTATTCTATGGGAGGAAATGGGTGTTTTTGTGTCTTGTTCAAAGCCCAAGACGTGAAGTGAAAGGTGGTTTGTATCTTGTTCAAAGCCCAAGATATGAAGCTAAAAAGTCTATTTGTGTCTTGTTCAAAGCCCAAGACGTGAAGCGAAAGGACCTCGACTTTAGAGAGAATTTGTCATCTCTAAAGAAGGGTTTGTCTGTCACAACTGTTGGGTGACTGGTTATAAAGGAGAATTACTTTAACCGGGATATGTGAATCCGGCAATGCCATAATTTCCTTTATAGGGGATTTTAACCTGGAGGAGAAGACTTTAACTCAGTGTAGAGCAATGCTATCTTTCTTTAGGAATTTCTCATGCTAAAAGAGGGACAGTGGCATGGATGTAGATGATCCAGAGGCTTGCCGTTTACAGCAATTAGATGAAAGGGGAGGAGTTGTTGATGTTTGTATGCTGTGAACGAGGCACAACTTTGATGCTAAAAGGTTGATTGGATCAACCAGTGGTTTTATTATACAATGCCTAAGAGGAGGCTAATATGTGTCTCGTACAAAGCCCGAGAGAGAGGCTAAAAGGTTTTGACCCGACGATGAAGTCTTTTGGTATCTCGTATAAAGCCCGAGATGGAGGCTGTTTGACTCTACAAGAGAGTTTTTTGTATCTCGCACGAAGCCCGAGATGGAGGCTGTTATTCGTTTGGCTTAATAAGAACCTTTTTGTATCTCGTATAAAGCCCGAGATGGAGGCGAAAAGGGTGATTGACTCAATGAGGGAGTATCTTATGTGTCTCGTACAAAGCCCGAGAGAGAGGCTAAATATTGTTTGACTCCGCTGGGAAGGATCATTGTACAAAGCCTAAGAGGAGGCTAAGGTAACTGTTTCAGTTGAGTGACAGATCCAAATATACTGATTTTAAAAGAGAAAATCAGTTCTTATACGAGTAACAATGTACTCAGGGATTTGATTTGAGGATCAGGGATATTTCCTTCTCTTTGAGAAAATGGGAAATCCAAAGGGTATTGAGACTGTCCGAGTCTGCGGGTTTCCTTCCTATTTAACGAAGGGGTCACTTGAGAATGTCTTTGAGACTCAAGGAAGTTAGACTGTCCGTGTCTAGAGTTTTATCTTTGGTACTATGCTTTGAGAAACAGTAGTAGACTCTATGAAAGGACTGTTCTATGAGGATAACTAAGTTTTGTTCCTATACCTCTAGGAGGTCGTCGGGACAATTTGTACGAGGCCCAAGAGGAGGCTGGAAACTTTTAAGAAGCCGACGGGTCCTTGTACTAAGCCCAAGAGGAGGCTATCATTCCCGGAGGAAGAGATCATTATACGAAGCCTAAGAGGAGGCTGTGAATACTTCTAAGAAGCCGTAGGGTCCTTGTACGAAGCCCAAGAGGAGGCGGGGTTACTTTTAAGAAGCCCGTGGGTCCTTGTATAATGCCCAAGAGGAGGCCGATGCTTTTAGGAAGCCCGTGGGTCCCCAAACCCCGAGAAACTCAAGGCAAGCTATTCACAAGGAATAGGTCAAGTCAGGAAAGTTTGAGAATTTGGAAGAAACTCAAAGATGCCATTCACGGAGAAGACATTCATCTTGGGGAGTAGAGTTTCTTGACAGTTCCTAATGAGGACAGCCGAAGAGAAGACTGTATCTGGTGATCCTATTGGGGATCTAGTTGTCTATTTCTACGAATAAACGAAACGGCGTCACCTAGTTCTAGACGTAGTTGTCGGGGAAACTCTAAATATCTATACTATTATTACACAGTTGATATGAGTTTATGAAAGAAGACTTACAGCGAAACAGCCCCACAATACAGTTATATGTATATGAGTTTATGAAAGGAGACTTATAGTGAAACAGCCCCACAATACAGTTATATACATATGAAAGCGGTAAATGAAAGCGGGTAAACACTTACTCGGTTGTAGAGCTTCCATGCTGTTTGGTTAGTTGTTCAACAAAGAAAGATTGAAAACAACAGTATATTCAAAATCAAAGGAGAAAGTGCTTTGAAATAAAAAGATTTGGGGCTTACAGCTCAAGGAGAGGCCCAAAAAGTTTTAGCAGTGAGCGCACCGTTGAATTTGTACATAGGGACTTATACAAGTGACTGAGGCCCAAGAAAGGTTTTCTATACAAAGGGATGGGTCTTACACTCTATTAGAGGCCCAAGTGAGTTTTAAGAAAAGAAATGGGTCTTACTACTCGAGGGTAGGCCCAAAGGTTAATTTTGAAAAGGGCGACGGTCGCGCCGAGGTTTTGGAAACACCGTGGGACTTATACAAGTGACCGAGGCCCAAAATTTTGGTATTTACAAAGGGATTGTGTCTTACACTCTATTAGAGGCCCAAAGAGTTTAAAGAAAAGAAATTGGGCTTACAACACGGGGGGAGGCCCATAGTCTTTATTTTCAAGATGAATATTCACTTTTAAAATGCTTAAAAACAATTAACAATGAATTTATTCACAAAAATACCAACTATATTAAATAAATAATATATATTTGATTTTTTTGTAGAATAAAATATTTTACTATTTTTGTGATTTTTCAGAAAAAGAACCAATAAAAAATAATCAAAATTGAAGGAGTTATTAATTTTCCAAATCATTTAAAAAAACAATATGAAAAAAAGAGAAAATATTAAAAAAGAGGGGTTGGGTCTTACACTCTATTAGAGGCCCAAAGTGTATTTTTGTACAAAAGATGGGGCTTACAACTCAGGGAGAGGCCCAAAATATTTTCAGTTTGAAAATGGCGATCGCGCCGAAATTTTTAACGTATCGGGACTTATACAATAGCTGAGGCCCAAAATTGTTTCGTTAAAAAAAGGTTGGGTCTTACACTCTAATAGAGGCCCAAGTGTTAAAAAAATGAAAAGAAATGGGACTTACAGCTCAAAGAGAAACCCAGTTGATTTTCGTTTGAAAATGGCGATCGCGCCGAAGTTTTCTTTTAACGCAGAGGGACTTATACAATAAGTGAGGCCCAAAATTTTTTGGTTAAAAGGGGATTGGGTCTTACACTCTAATAGAGGCCCAAAGTGTTTGAAAAAAGATTTGTTAGGGTGAAAATCAAAGAAAACCCCAATTTCATTTTTTAGGCATTTTTTCAAGAAAAATTAAGTAAAAAATGATAAAAATATCAAATAAAATCATTAAATAATGATTAAAGTTTATGAAAAAAAATATTTTATCAACATAAATATTTAAAATCATTTTGGTTTTAAAAAAATCAAGAAAAAAAAAGAAAGCATTTTGAAAGCATTTAAAACAATATAAAACACTATTTTTAAATATATTAAAAATAATACTTTTTTTTTTATTTTTTGTGGATTAAAATATTATGGGGTATGAATTGGAAAATGATGATTTTTTTGCTATGTGAAAAAAAAAATTGGTTGAGTTTTGAAAATAAAAAGTAAGAAAAAGAGGAAAGATATCAAAATATCATCTCCGACATTTCTTTTGGGGTAAAAACGACTACCGAAACTTTAATTTTCAACACGTTTTTATCAAATTTCAAACACTCATAACTCTCTCAATTTTTATCGGAATTAAGATCCGGAAGAGTCTATTCTGACCGATTTTTCACAAGGAATCCGATGGTATTACTCACGCACACGGAAAATCGATGTATAAAACGCAGAAATTAAAACCAAAACTACTATCGTTTTGAAAACATCGTTCCGCGTAGAATTTTCAACACGCGTAACTCTCTCGATTTTTAACCGAATCAAGATCCGCAAGAGCCTATCCTGACCGATTTTTCGCAAGGAATCCAATGGTATTACTCACGCACACGGAAAATCGACACACAAAACGCAGAAATTAAAAAACAAAAACTGCTATCGATTAAAAACATCGTTCCGCGTCGAATTTTCAACACGCGTAACTCTCTCGATTTTTAACCGAATCAAGACCCGCAAGAGCCTATCCTGACCGATTTTTTGCAAGGAATCCAATGGTATCACACACACACGCCGAAACTCAACGTACAAAACGCAGCGATAAAAAAACCAGAGCTGCTACGTTTAAAAACATCGTTCCGCGTCGAATTTCCAACACTCGTAACTCTCTCGATTTTTAACCGAATCAAGATCTGCAAGAGCCTATCTTGACCGATTTTTTGCAAGGAATCCAATGGTATCACTCACGCACACGGAAAATCGACACACAAAACGCAAAAATTAAAAAACCATAACTGCACGTTGTTTTAGACGCTGTTTCGCGTAAAATTTCCAACGCGCGTAACTCTCTCAATTTTCATCGGAATTGAAATCCGTAAAAACCTATCTTGACCGATTTTTCGGAAGGAATCCAATGGTGTTACTCATGCCAACTAAAACTTAATGTATAGAACACACCAATGAAAAAAAAACAAAACTGTACATGGTTTTGAAATAACCAAAATTCCACATAAAAACATGTCAAAATGCAAACAGTGGGAGGATCACAACATACACAATAAGGACTACATTTTTGCCTCAAGAATTGTTCAATATGATGCATGTATGTGGACAACAAAGGAAAACATGATTCAAAGAATTCAAGTTGTGAATTTTACCTCTTTGTTGGAGATTTTGGGCAACCTTCCAAGTGCTTTGTTCCAGAAATGATTTGATGCTTTGGACAACCTCAAATGATCTCTTAGAAGCTTTTAGGATGGTTGGAATCGGCTGGAAACCTCTGGAGCAAGTTTGTGCACTTTCTCGCGAAATGGTCAAAAACGGCCAAAATGCCAACTCTCTCAAATAGTGTTCCAGATGTGTGGCACCATTTGGGACAGTTCAAGGATGATATTTAGAGTGTGTTTGAGGTTTCATCTGGTTTGGAAAGTGACTGAATCAAGACATGGCTTGAAAAATGCAAAAAAGTGCCATTTTGAGGTTTTGAGAGGTGACTTTGTGATGTTGTGATTACAGGTCACTTTTGATGGTTTGCACAGCTTACATATGATATATATGAGGTGTGTGTGTGATTAGTTTGAGTGGAATTGCTCTCTAGCTCAAAAACTCAGAATTTCCTTACTAAAGAAGGCATTTTGGAGTGAAAGAGAGAATTTGAGGAAAGCATCTATTTGATGGCTTTGGTGTACTCAAACTGAACACAAATGAGCTCTATTTATAGTGGAGCAAGTTTGTTTTGGGATCCACAGTGAATGGCAACTGCAGCAGGTGTTTGTTCCATGTTGGCCAATGAAAATCCAAGTCTCCTCTAGCCATTGACTAGAGGTTAGGGCACAGGCTGCTGGTTCCCTTGGTCTTGGATAAGTCTTGACTGATTTCAGATGAGAATTGCTCAGTACATGCCACCTCTAAGCATCCATTAAATGCTCCAAACCAAAATTGGAGTTTTGTCCCTCTTTTAGGGATTTCTAGGCTTTAGCATGCTTTTCTTTGTTCCTTGGACTTGGGAGGTTCATGGATTAGATCATCCCACTTGAATTTGATCCTTAGATGTGTCCAAACTGATGACAAGGCTTGAAAATTCGTGTGGCACAAAAAATGTACAAACCTGCCTTGAAAAATTCAGCTTCAGCAAGCCCTTTTGTAAGATCCATAACTCCCTGCTCGAGTATGCTACATGGACGTTCTAGGACTTTTCGGAAAGCTTAGATGACGTACTTCAACTTTGATGTTTGGCCCTAGACCTGGTTCAACTTGGATCATGGAGAAAAACAGCCTTGAAGTTGGGACATTGTGCTGAAATTACAAGGCAGATTTTGGCTAAGTGCTGAAAAATGTCAATTTTAAGTTTTTAGCCATTTTGATCAAAGCATAACTCAAAATCCTTAATGAATTGGACTTAGGTCTAGTTGAAGTTTTTGTAGAGGGTAATGAGGGCTACAAATCAAGCTTTGGATGGGGGAAAATGGCTTTGTGGTTTAGGAGTTATGATCCTCCAAAGTTGGTACCCTTGCCACTTTTTTTCATAACTTAGAAAAATTTCTAAGTTTTTATGGTTACCCCTTTTACAAGTTATCCCACTTTCTTTGATTTTTCTTGATGAATGATGATTCCAATCACACATTAACATCATTTTATGGTTAAAAAACTATTTTTATGAAAAATCTCAAAAAGTCAAAGTTTGACTTTTGTGCACAGTTGACTTTTTATCAGATGAATTCCAAACTGTGCGATCCTTTAGGAAATCATGTCCTTGACCTAAATCAAACTTGATGGACATGTTCCATGGGTGTTATATGGTGTATTGAATCATGTCCTAGGGTTTGGGAGCATGTCCTGGTCAAAAGTCAAAACTACAGTTGACTTTTCTCGGGAAACCCTAACTGTGGTTCAGATGAAATTGAAACTTGTTGCTCAAGCTTCTTGGATCAATCCATTGTTGCAAATGGATCAATATGGTGTGTTAGGGATCCTCAAATCATGTCTTGAGGTCTTGGCTCATGATTTGTCCCAAAAGTCAACTTAGGGGTGAATTAGGTCAAGAAACCCTAATTCCTGATTTTTTATGTATGCATCCCCTGAGGCTAAATTGACTTGATGATGGGGTTTATGATGTTCTATGGAGCATATTAGGTTATGCTTTGAAGCATTGGCTCATGCCCAGAGAAAAATTTCCATCTGGAGGCCCTAGTCGACCAAACCCTAATTTGGTGACACTGGCGATCCTGAGGCTTGATCCACCTAGAAGGGAGCAGCCTTGTGCTTAATCCTTGAAGTGGGAGTCCTCTTGATCCATTGTGGATATTTGAGAGGCTAGACAAGTTGAAGATCATGTCAATTCTTGATTGATCCTTTGTCTAAGCACTCAGAGAGGGCTTGAAACCCTAATTTTGATTGTAGTGAATGCTCAACAACCCTTGAGGCATTTGATGAGGTATGATGGTTCATCCATATTGTAATGATGATTTGCACAATGATGGGAAATCTTAGTGGTCAAAATTTGGGGTATGACACATAGTAATTGACAAGAATATCCCATGCCTCCTTCTCCGATTCACTATGAGCAATTCTATCGAAATTAGTCGGGTTAACTGCTGATTGGATGTAAAACACTGCCTTGCAATCCTTCTTCTTGGCATCCTTGTGAGTGGTTCTTTGTGTGTCGGTTGCATCTTCACCAAGCCCAGGAACGCCATTAGTAACCACTTCTAGGGTTTCTTGAAAGCCAAATAGAGATTGCATATGTTTTCTCCACCGAAGCCAATTTTTGCCGTCAAGAGTTGAAAGGGAGTTTGGTAAATTTTAGTTACCATTCATCTTTGCAGCGATTGATAAACAATAACCCACGATCCCAGAGACACGATCTCTGACGTGTGATTCTTGAAAACACAATCAAGAATCTAACGGGAGCTCTAAATACCAATTTGTTAATGCATGAGGCACCTTTAGTAAGGGGAGAGAGAGAGAGAGAGAGAGAGAGAGAGAGAGAGAGAGAGAGAGAGAGAGAGAATAAAGCAATAAGGATTGTATATTGAATTGAATGATAATGACTGAATTACAAACTATTTATTAATATACAACTAATTTCTCTACTAAGTGAAGTAACAAACCCCTAATTAACTTTGGGCTTGGGCCACATAAATAAACTTGGATTATATCTAATATCTCAACTAAGGAAACTATTGAGTCCAAATTTGAAGAAACAAGGACAAGACTAGAAATATTACATTAATGAGGTCGAAAAAAATGGGGAGATCACTGGAAAAGAAAAAGGCAAGAAAAAACTCGAGATATGAGACTTTGGCATGAAGGAAGCAAACAGGGCAAAGGATTACATCCTACCAATTTATAGACAGTCAAGGAGCGTAGATCTACGACCAGGAATCAACAAAACATCATGAGATATGCGCAACAACCCAAGTTAGCCTCTGTTCCATAACGACATTCAAGTGCAGTTAAGTGTTATAGTGGCATCCCCGTCTCACTTATCCTAGAAGCCTAAGGACCCATGGAAAATTTACATTGTGAAACATTTCAGTTACAAGACAAGCATTTAGTGTGTATGTTCCCAAAATCACTTACTCCCACTCGATACGCCATCGATCTTTACCCTAGGTCAGATGACCGCCCAGGAACCTTGAAATAATGAAAAAGAGCATT
Source organism: Lathyrus tuberosus (assembly GCA_022829125.1). Taxonomy (NCBI): domain Eukaryota; kingdom Viridiplantae; phylum Streptophyta; class Magnoliopsida; order Fabales; family Fabaceae; genus Lathyrus; species Lathyrus tuberosus. The sequence continues at coordinate 10,063,862 of JALAZF010000057.1, read as the reverse complement.
CTGGAGGCCGGTCTCAACACTTTTATAACAATCATAGTCTCCTTCCTGATAGTAAGAACTTGTGGGCAATTATTCCAAGACAACCAAACGACCCAAGTCAAAGGCCAAATCTATACTTTTGTCTACCTAAAGATGACGAACATTTAAATCATCGCCAAGAGGTCACACACTGGAACATGGCACTACGCTAATTGCATCAGTTGGAATCAATCCAACGGTCTAATGTATTCAACTTTGCATTCACTAGAGACAGTTTGAAGCATCATCCATATATAAGTGTAATTATGCGCCTTAACCAAGTACAATTCATTCACTCTTGGAAGTTATATCTCCCTCTACCTCACCGACTTAGGTATTGAAATATTAGCATCACATGTACACATTTCTTTCTCCGTCTATTAGAAACTCTCGTTGTTGTATCAAAGAATTTCTACAACAACCTTCACTAACATCTCACCAAATTTCTTCACTAACACCTCGCTAAATTATTGTTTCACATTCGAATAAAAATTATTGTGTATTTTTCTCTTAACTTGTTTTAAGTATCTTCAATTCAAATGTATTTAATCAAACATTTTAAAAGAAAGTAAAGTTTTATATAAACAACTTAACGAATTATTTTAATAGAAAAACATAATTCAAGTGTTTTGCATCACATCCATTCAATACTGGTCTTGTACTCATCTTCTATTACTTTGAAGGAAAAATGTTATTTCAAAGCATATGCATCAAGCACAACCTCAAATACTTAGTTATTAGACTAATTATTGCCAAAAAAAACAAAAAAATCTGATTATATTTTGATCACTTCTCTTACACAACGCTTAATGGTCGATTTGGCAGCCACAATAAAGTAATTTATAAATAAATATTTTATAACTTATAAGTTTTGTTGACTAAAAAACGTGTTTATAATTATTATTTTCCCTTGAATTTATAGTTAATTTTTACTAATTTATAGTATTTTTATAAACTATTTCAAGTAGCTTCTAACTTAAAGTTTATTAATTTTTCTCTCAATTTTACTGTTATTTTAATTAAAAAATTAAAAATTAATTAAACATATTATTTTTAAGTAATTTTATATTTATAAATTAATTTTAAAAAATATTAAAAATTCAATTAAATAATTTATTTAATATTCAGTATACGTTAATTCATTATAAACGAATAACATTTCTTCATTTTTTAATCAAAACGTAGTCTTTGTTAGAGATATTTTTTATATTTATGTTTTAATCTTTATTTTGTTATCATGTCCTAGTCTTTGGGAAGAATAGGTCAGTTAAGAAGTCCTAAAAAGAGGCTATAGACAACCTTTGTTTGTTCCATTTAATAAAGAGTTTTTCTTTCTGTTATCTCATAGTATCTGAGTTTTAATAATTGGTATCAAAGCTTCGAAAGAGGTCTGATAGAGTGTGACTTAAATAAAGACAGAATAAAATGTCAATCTTAGAGAAGTTTGTGCAACCGTACATTCTAAGGTTCAAGGACCATTATGATCATTGGTCAATGATGATGGAGAACTTTCTAAGAAACAAGGAGATGTGGAGCCTAATGGAAGAAGATTAGGACATGACCAGTAAGTAAAGCGCATAGGAAGACTATGAAGGAGGCCCAACTAAAAGATATGAAGGTCAATAACTTCTTGTTCCAAGCGATTGACAAAGAAATTGTGGAAATAATTCTTGACAAAGGAACGTCGAAGGCAATTTGGAACTCAATGAAACACAAGTATCAAGGGTCCACTAAAGTGAAAAGGGCACAACTTCAAGCATTGAGAAGGGAGTTTGATTTGGTCACCATAAAAGGAGGATAAAAAGTTGACAGTTTCTTGGGACGAACCTTAATTGTGGTGAACAAGATGAAGCCAAATGGTAAGCGAATGAAGAAAAGTACAATGGTTAGGAATATACTTATATCATTGAAAATTGAGTTCAGTTGTGTTGTTTGTTCGAAAGAGGTTTAAATTATCCAAGTACTTTAAGTATTAATGAGTTACATGGGAGCCTTCTTGTACATTAACAACGGATGCACGGTTACCAATAGGAGGAACATGTGTTGAAAGTAGCTCATAAAGACAGACCAAGTAGGAGAATAAGTCAAGGTGTATTTAGAGGAGGACGGGGCAGAGGTAGAGGGGGATATTTTCTAAACAAAGTAATTATTGAGTGTTTTAAATGCCATAAGTTAGGACATTTTTAATGCGAGTGTCCTAACTGGGAAAAGAGAGCAAATTATGTTGAGATGGACGAAGAAGAAGATCTTTTGTTGATGTCTTATGAAGAGCCTTATCAAACAAAGAGAGAATTAATATGGAACTTTGACTCGGGTTATAGTGATCATATGACAGGGAGCAATGAATGGATTTTAGATTTAGAAGTGATTATTGCATATATAATAGTGAGGTTTGTAAATGATATGAGAATGACAGTAGCGGCAAAAGGAATTATAAGGATGGAATTAAATGACATAACCCATGTAATATCAGATGTTTATTTTATTCTTGGGCTTAAAAATAATTTAGGCTTAAAAGCACTTTTGGTCCCTCTAATTTAGGTATTTTAAACAATTCGTCCCCCTATTACAAAACCAATGATTCTAGTCTGTTAATTGTGATAGTCTTTGGATTTTTGTGGTCCCCTTCCACTTTTGCATATGTGGCAATGATGATTAGGATAAAAAAATTATTTTTAATGGACTGACAAGGATGACTGAAATATTTTAATATTTAATAATGTTTTTAATTAATTTAATATTTTTAATAACTTTTTAGAGAGTTGATAATTTAAATTGTTATTTAATAAATAAATTAATTAAAATTTTGAAAAAGCATTCAGGGCCTAAAATCCATTTCGTTGAACATGTCCCAAAGTGGGCCTTTTAAAAAAAATGACTTCCAGCATATGCAACAAACTATTGTTTCAATTGTATACCAACTCTACCATAAATATTTTCATAAAATAGTATTAGCCTTATGTTCTTCCTTAACTCAATTAACAATAAGAGTGATTATCACTTTATAATAAATTGTTATTATTGGTATTTTGTATTTATAATTATGTTCCAACCTTTAATTTTATACTGGAATACTTTTTAAAATTGCCACAAGGTAGATCACAAAAGGATAACATCTATACAAACACATTTATATAATTTAACAACAGACAATTATAAGATGTAATCATTTAGATTTTTAAGAATAATTGAAGAGCAACCATACATTCATACTCATTCAATTTCACAATAATAGCTATAAAATGTATCTAACCTGACTCTGATACCAATTGATAGACTTATTTAATAGATAGATACAAATTATAACATATTATAATATCAAGAATAATCAAGAACAATAAGAATGATGTACCTTGTAGGATTTGAAAGACGATCATCGAAAGAATGAGTATGAGAGAATTACTACCCTCATTGTCGTTTAGGATTTTTAGAGTATGTTAATTGTCTAATAGGGAGACACTTAAATAGTTAAATGGCTGAGGGCAGGGACCTCTCATTGGGCTTAACTGAATGGTCCAACCCATCACGGTTCTTTTAGGCACAAAACTCAATCAAACAATTCATTTATTTAGTGTTTAATAACAATATACCATAATATAATTAATTAATAATTAATTATGTCAATACATATGTGATTAATTAAATAATTAATCTAACAATCTCCTACTTGGATGACAATAATTAATTATTAAAAAATATTGATTTTAATATTAGAATATCAATAATCGTCAAAACACTAATAAATAAAAAAGAAGTAAATTCCAACACTGCAAAAATTGTATCTGATAGGGAGACAAATCATACATGTTAAAACTCACAACTTTATATAAAGAATGATGAATTTAGAGTAAAATATTTAAGTTAAGAGTAATATGTTATAAAGAATGGCCCAAACATATAAAAATACTATTGGTAAACTCCCACTAACCCAAAATATCATAAGACTTACTCATGTGTATAAGTCTGTGGTAAGTGATTTTACTAATGAGTTTTCAAATTAAAGGTCATAGAATATCCACATAGGTCTAAGAATAATAATTACATATAGACATGCGCTATTAAGAGAGTAATTACATTTAACCATAAGTACCTTCATTACACAATATCATACTCGATAGGAGTATTGATATTATATTTGACTTTCTTATTTATGACTGTAAGAGTGTGGAATGTTGTGACAAAATAACACAATTTTATTGCATGCTAAAGAATTATTGTGCATTTTCCAACAAGAGTGACCTAAACATCAAATTATGATGTTTCCCAAGATTAAGAGAATAATAATATATATCTCGGTATAATAGAATAAGACGTCTTAGAGTTATTGAATATTTCGAAGTCTTCTTAGAATATATCATATTTTATAGTGCACGCAAGAATATATGACAATAAGAGAATAATAATCTAAAATTTTTAGATTATATAATTTTGTACACATGCACTTCCACTAATCCAACATGTATAAGTAGGATAAGAATTTATCAGAGTCTGCTAGTATTAAATACTTTAATAATATAATACTCAATAGTGGGATACTTAATTGCTAATGCAAAATTATCGACAAAAGTGGTTGTACAATTTATCAATATTTCAAAAACTTAACCACTTATTTTGCACATGGATATAACAGATCTATTAGCACAAATGGTTACAAAATAACAATATGAAACTTAATATTTATCAATGACAGATTTTTTTTATTTATCAAAATTTGAGTTTCATAGTTAACCACATATTCTGCATTTAGAATTAAGGAGATTGTTAATTTTCACTTACAATTTATAATGAAAATCTCCTTATAAAAAATAAAATTATTAAAAGAATTTTCAAAAACAAAATAACATTCACATAAAATAGTATGATAATTACATAAAACAAAATTATCATCATATGAGTGAGATTAAATCCCTAGTATTTTAAATTGAAAATGAAATTATATGGATTATTTTAATAGCTCACTCAAAACTCAAGTGTTACAATTAAAATCACACACACTTAAGACATAATTAAGTTACACGCAGCGGAAATAAAAGAGAGTTTGATTTTAATTTTATTGAAGATACAACAAAATAGTCATAAACTTTCGCATATACGTAAGACTATACTATCTTCAATATAAGTCTATATACTAAACAAATGTTTATTAAACAAATAATTTATGTTTCTTGTTTTTATAAAAAATGACATTTTTATAAAATTGACATGTTAGATTCTCCTACTTGGTAGGGAAAGATAGTTGATTTATCAATTCAAGAGTTTTAAAGTAATCAAACAAATATTCAACTATATTCTCTATCACACAAGGATCATGTCAAGTAACACCACACCGATAGGGTATATCCATCACTTACACAATACAAGGAGAATTACAATTCATTTTAAATAGGATTTTAAAATAAATAATTGGATTACATAAAATAAATATAAATTATTACATGTCTTTAAAGAGAATTTCTTATTTATTGTAAATCCCAAAATAAGGGTATCAAAAGAAATAATAAGTAAGAAATATAACAATGTACTTTACAAAAAATTCTAATACCAATAGATACTTGAACAATAATTTACATAATCACAAATCATAAGTACATTGAACAAAATAAATTATATTAATAATAACATACTGATAGGGTATAACTATTATCAATATGATATTTACTATGATTAAAATAAATTTAACTATTTTATTAAACAAAATTTATATAACTGTACCAACTATAGATGAGTTACATACGAATTAAAATGTTTATATTTTATTCAAAAATAGAAAAATTTATATAATTGTATCCACAATATGTGAGATTACAATTATACAAATTAATAGTGATTATTCAACTTTCCAGAATAAAACTCTAAAATAATAAGATTTCTAATATATTCATAAAACTATATTTTTATTGATTTATTTGAGTATATAACTTGAAATCGATTTATGACAATAAATAATGAGTTTTAATTCTAAATATTCCAGAAAATTAATAATTTTATATAAATGTACTTTTTATATTTTTTTAGATAATATTATAAACAATTTCTCATTATATGCAATTATATAATGAGTTACAAGAGATTGAAAAAAAATTACAACTAATCTTCGAAAGCATCACATTTATCCTTGCAAATTGAGTTTGTGAACTTTGATAATTTTTAGAATATCCTAGTATCATCTAAAAAAAACTCATAGATCAACAATAAATCATTATATTAAAATATAAGACGATATTTTAATTTGATATAAATATACAAAGGATAGTATAATTTTTAATTTATCTTTAAAAATTATACTATATTTACTTTCCTTATTTATTATTTATTTATTTTAGAGAAACTTAGGTCATGATTGACTGGCGAAACTTCCCTATCGTTCTCTTTATTACGGCAGGCGAGGCAAAAATTTCTCATAGACAATAAAATCTTATATGATTTTATAGAATCATCAAACTAAAATTTGAGAAATATCAAAACGTTAAAAGTGGGTATCGGAAAAAAAAAAACAGTGAACACAGGCTTTAAAAAAATGACTTCCAGCATATGCAACAAACTATTGTTTCAATCGTATACTAACTCTACCGTAAATATTTTTGTATATATTGCTATTAATTAGAAAATTTGGGATCATAAAATAGTATTAGTTATATGTTCTTCGTTAACTCGATTAACAATAAGAGTGATTATAACTTTATTGTTAAATTGTAATTCCTTGTGTCGAAGTGTCGAAGCAAGGGTGTGTCGAAACAGTTGTTTCACACAGATTTGATTTAGATTTGATATAGTTCCAAAATAGGTATTTTGAACTTTTATAGTTTTGGGTTTTGGCTTGGAGAACAAGTAAACCAAAATCTATAAATAGGGAGTAACCCTTAGTTTTTGTAAATAATAACAACACATTGTAATTCACGGTTTGCAGTTGCAAGTGAATAGAAAGAGAAAAATCCCACAGTTTGTGGGTAACAACCTTCTTCTCCAAATTCTCTTAGAATCCTAATTTCCTGTTTTTCTCTATTTTCTTATTTTCTTTGGTATTGTTGCGCTAAGAACCCTTCTTGTTTATCAAGATAGGATCGGAACGCCTATAGGTTTTGGGTTAATTCCAACATCTGGTATCTAGAGCTCCGGTTGCGATTCAAGGAAGGAAAATCGTGATGGCAATGAATCATCCGAACGAGCACTTTCCGGCGAGTCTTCCGATTCTCAAGAAAGATAATTATGAGAATTGGTGCAAGCAGATGAAGGTGGTTTTCTGTTATCAAGATCTTTGGGATCTTGTGAAGGAAGGAGTAACACCGCTTGCGGAGAACGCGGCGAATCAAGAAAAGGCTGCACACAAAGAGTTGAAGAAAAAATATTATAAAGCTCTCTTTATAATCCATCAGTGTGTCAATCCAGATAACTTTGAAAAAGTTAGTGATGTAGAGTCAGCGAAGGAAGCGTGGGAGATTCTTGAAAAGTCGTTTGGAGGCGCAGAGAATGTGAAAGAGGTGAGGTTACAAACTCACAAGAGAACCTATGAGTTGCTTCAGATGGAAGACAATGAGAGTATAACAGATTTCTTCACCAGAGTTACAAAGCTGGTGAATCAAATCAAGGTATGTGGAGAGATGTTGACATCAAGATCAGTTGTTGCAAAGATCTTGAGGTCATTGGCTCCAAAGTTCGACCACGTGGTAGTAGCCATAGAAGAGTCGAAAGACTTGTCAGTATTGACGAAGGAAGAGCTTCAAGGGACGCTTGAGTCTCATGAACAAAGGATGGCTGAAAGAGCTGCAAGAAAGTCGAAGAGTGATATGGCTTTGCAGACGCAGTCAGAAAAGGAAAGGAAAGGCAAAGGAAACTGGAATGGAAACAAAGGTAGAGGAGGAAACTAGTCGAATCAGAAAAAACCCTGGAATCAAGGCAAACAAAGAGGTGGTGCTGCAGGTAGAGGAATAGGTGGTGGTCGAAAACCTGACAAGAGTCACATTCAGTGTTTCAATTGTCAGAAGTATGGCCACTATTTTAGTGACTGCCCAGAAAAGAAGAAAAATCAAGAAACTGATGCAAAGATGGCAAAACATGAAGAAGAAGAGACGTTGCTGATGGTCACAACAAGAGATGAAGAAAGATTCCAAGATCAGTGGTACTTGGACTCAGGATGCTCATCACACATGACTGGAAGGAAAGATTGGTTTGTTAACATGAAGCCCTCGTCGAAGAACACGGTGAAGTTTGCAAATGACAACACTCTAGCAGCTGAATGTGTTGGTGATATTCTGATTATGAGAAAAGATGGCAAGAGGTCAATAATTTCCAATGTGTTGTACATACCAGGCATGAAGAGTAATTTGCTCAGTATAGGGAAGTTGGTCGAAAAGAACTACAAGATAGTTATCGAAGACAAGATGATGAAAGTCCTCGACGCAGGTGGTAGCTTGATCTTGAAGGCTCCAATGTCCCAGAATAGGACCTTCAAGATTGAACTCAAGGTGATAGAGCACAAGTGCCTAGCAACTGCAGCCAGCAGAGATGAGTGGTTATGGCATTTTCGACTAGGCCATCTCAACTTCAATGACATCAGAGAGCTAAAGAGAAGAAATATAGTTTCAGGATTACCAGAAATCGACATTCCAAGTGAAGTATGTGAAGAGTGTGTTCAGTCGAAACAACACAAGAATAACTTCAGCAAGGATGCAGGAAGGAAGTCGAAGGCAATTTTGGAAGTCATATACTTTGATGTATGTGGTCCAATTCAGGTGGATTCGATTGGTGGCAACGGATACTTTGTCACGTTCATAGATGATTACAGTCGAAAGTTGTGGACTTACCTCATCAAGAAGAAAAGTGATGTGATAGAGGTATTTGCCAGATTCAAATCCATGGTCGAAAGATAGAGTGGTCGAAAGTTGAAAATTTTGAGGACTGATGGTGGTGGAGAGTATGTTTCGAAAGAGTTCGATGCATTATGTGAAAAGGAAGGGATTGTGCATGAGGTGGTGCCACCCTACACTCAACAGCAAAATGGCATTGCAGAACGAAAGAACAGAACCATCATGAACATGGTGAGAAGTATATTGAATGGAAAGCATTTACCCAAAGAATTATGGGGAGAAGCAGTTTCGACAGCAACATATATTTTAAACAGATGTCCGACGGAGAAGCTTGAAGGAATCACACCAGAAGAATGTTGGTCTGGTGTCAAGCCTAGTCTCAGTCACTTGAAGGTGTTTAGATCTATAGCGCATAGACATGTGCCATATCATTTGAGAAGGAAGCTTGATGACAAGTCGAATCAGATTATCTTGATAGGATATCATTCAACTGGAGGTTACAAACTGTTCGACCCAGTGAATAAGCAGGTAGTGATCAGCAGGGACGCGATCATAGATGAGCTTAAAGAATGGGACTGGACTAAGAATGCCAAGAAGGATTCAGTGATAATCTCTTGTGAAGAACAAAGCACTGAAGTCAAAAGAGAAGTTCGACATGAACCAGTCATAGATGAAGCAGGTCCAAGCAGACCTCGACGAACAAGACACGTGCCTGCAAGGTTGCAAGAATGTGTAATTACATCAGATGATGTGGCAGCCAGAAGGAACATTAATTGCTATAGTTCTTCATGAATGCAAACCCCAAGTCTGCTCCTTAGGTTTTCAAACTGAACTGCATCCAGAGCCTTGGTAAATATGTCAGCAAGCTGATTTTTTGTACTCACATGCTCAAGAGTTATGGCTTTGTCCTCCACAAGTTCTCTGATGAAGTGATGCCTGATATCGATGTGCTTAGTCCTGCTATGTTGAATGGGATTTTTGGAAATATTAATAGCGCTCAGGTTGTCACAAAACAATGTCATGACATCTTGTGTGACATTATACTCAGATAACATCTACTTCATCCATACCAGTTGAGCACAACTACTTCCAGCCGCTATGTACTCAGCTTCAGCAGTAGAAAGCGATACAGAATTTTGCTTCTTACTAAACCAGGAAATAAGATTATTTCCCAAAAAGAAACATCCTCCAGAGGTACTCTTCCTATCATCAGCACTTCCAGCCCAATCAGCATCACAATAACCTACTAAAATGGGACTTGAGTCATGGGAGTAAAGCAACCCATAATCACAAGTACCACTCACATACTTAAGAATTCTCTTCACTTGATTGATGTGACTGACCTTGGGTTCTGCTTGATATCTTGCACACACACCAACAACAAATGTTATGTCTGGCCTACTTGCTGTAAGATACAACAGACTGCCAATCATACTTCTATACAAACTTTGTTCAACATTCACTCCCTTTTCATCTTTGGATAACTTCAAGTGAGTAGGAGCAGGAGTCCTCTTATGCTTGGCATTATCCAGTCCAAACTTCTTCACAATGTTCCTCGCATATTTGCTCTGACAAATAAAAATGGAATCTTCCATTTGCTTGACTTGTAATCCAAGGAAGTAGGTCAATTCACCTACCAAGCTCATCTTAAATTTAGATTGCATTTGGTTGACAAAATGTTGGACCATTTCATCTGACATCCCACCAAACACAATATCATCTACATAAATCTGAGCAATCATTAGTTTCCCATCCTTCTCCTTGACAAAAAGTGTTTTATCAATGCCACCATTCCTGTATCCATGGTTGACTAAGAACTCAGTCAGTCTTTCATACCAAGCTCGTGGAGCCTGTTTCAGCCCATACAAAGCCTTCTTCAGCTTGAAAACATGATCAGGAAAAGTTGGATCCACAAAACCTTTAGGCTGCTCAACATAGACTTCCTCATTAAGATAGCCATTCAGAAAGGCACTCTTGACATCCATTTGAAACAATCTGAATTTCAACAAACACGCCACTCCTAGCAGCAATCTGATGGATTCCAATCGAGCCACAGGAGCAAATGTTTCATCGAAGTCTACTCCTTCAATCTGTGTGTATCCTTGAGCAACTAATCTGGCTTTGTTCCTGGTAACAACTCCTTGTTCATCAGACTTATTCTTATAAACCCAATTCGTTCCAATCACATTTGTTCCTGCTGGTCGTGGTACCAGTTCCCAGACTTCATTCCTCTTGAATTGACAAAGTTCATCTTGCATAGCACTTATCCAGAACTCATCTGTCAATGCTTCTTTGACATTCTTTGGTTCAACCTTTGAAACGAAGCATGCATTTGACACAGTCTCCCTCGTTCTGGTTCTAACACCTTCATTCAGATCTCCAATAATCAATTCCTTAGGGTGATCCTTTTGAATCCTTATAGAGGGTCCCCTGTTAGCATCCTCTACCTCTTCATTCTCAGGTCTAGTGTTGTTTTCTTGAGCACTATCTTCTACAGACTCACTGTCTTGGGAGATTTCATTATTCATGGGCAGACATGCTCCAACATCATCTGGGACATCTTCATCTTTACCAGAGTCATCAACCACCACATTTATGGATTCCATCATCACCTTAGTTATGGAATTAAATACCCTATATGCTTTACTGTTTGTAGAGTATCCCAAAAATATTCCTTCCTCACTCTTAGGATCCATCTTTCGCCTCTACTCACGATCCGCTAAGATATAGCACTTACTCCCAAACACATGGAAATACTTCACATTTGGCTTTCTACCTTTCCATAGCTCATAAAGAGTGACAGAAGTACCTGATCTGATAGTCACCCTATTGTGTATATAGCAAGCAGTATTCATGGTTTCAGCCCAAAAATGATATGGAATCTTTTTGGCATGAATCATGACTCTTGCACACTCTTGTATAGTCCTGTTCTTGCGTTCCACCACACCATTCTGCTGAGGAGTGATCGGTGATGAGAATTCATGAGTGATTCCTTCAGATAAGCAGAACTCTTCAAACCTGCTATTTTCGAATTCTTTCCCATGGTCACTTCTGATTCGAACAACACCACAATCCTTTTCCTGTTGAATCCTTTGACATAACTCTTTGAAGGCTGCAAATACTTCTAACTTTTCTCTGATAAAACTTATCCAAGTGAATCTGGAGTAGTCATCTACGACAACATAGGCATACTTCTTCCCACCAAGACTTTCAACCTGCATAGGTCCCATTAAGTCCATGTGAAGAAGTTCCAGAACTCTAGAAGTTGTGGTAAGATGTCGAAGCCTCTTGTGTGACACCCTTGTTTGCTTCCCAACTTGACATTCACCACATATTTTATCCTCATCAATCTTCAGCTTGGGAATACCTCTAACAGCTTCACTTGACATAACTTTCTTCATCCCTTTCAGGTGTAAGTGACCCAATTTCTGATGCCACAGTTTGGTTTCATCTTCCTTTGACATCAAACAAGTAGACAGAATTTCAGGTTCTTGAGGATTCCACAGATAGCAGTTATCCTTAGACCTGGTTCCCTTCATAATAAATTCACCTTTCACATTGGTTACAAGACATTCAGATTTGGTGAAATTTACTTTGAGACCTACATCACACAGTTGGCTTATACTGATTAAATTTGCAGTCAGCCCTTTGACAAATAGAACACGATCCAGATTTGGTTGTCCTGTGTAGTCCAGCTTTCCAACACCTTTTATTTCACCCTTTGATCCATCCCCAAAGATGACATAATTGGTGGAGTGAGGCTTGATATCTGACAAGAATTTCTTCACACCAGTCATGTGTCTTGAACAACCACTGTCAAAGTACCAATCTTCTCTTGCAGATGCTCTAAGAGAGGTATGTGCTATGAGACCAGCCACCATTTGTCTAGGAATCCATCTTCTCTTCACTTTACCCCAACTCTGTCCTTTATTTTGTTGCTGAGCAGTTTTGGGATAGCCGTGCAACTTGTAGCAAAAGGACTTTAAGTGGCCAATCTTTCCACAGTAATGGCATCTCCATGGTTTATACTTTGATCTATAAACTCTTTTCTGATGCTTCATTTGATGTTGAAACATGTGATTTGACATCCCCTCTTCTTGCTTTATTTTCTGAGGAACAAACTTCAATACAGGCTTCTTGTAAGTCTCTGCTTGATTGTTAAAACCAAGGCCTTGCACACTTCCAGCATCTTTCCCAGTCTGAAGAATCTCATCCAGCTGCGTGGTACCATTGTTCAGCATTCTTATAGACTTGGTCATATTGTCAAGCTTTGACTTTTGCCATTCAACCTCCTCTTTTAGATCAGCAATGGTTGATAGATGTTCTTCCTTCTCAGCTTCTAGTTGAGCTATCAGAACCTTCTGTTCTAATATTATCTGGCATCTTTCTTCATTCTTGATACACGACTCTGAGAACCCTGTGAAGACTTCTTCCTTAGTGAGTTCTCCAATATAGGATTCTTTGTCAGAGTCAGACTCACAAGTAGTTTCTCCATCAGCCTTACAGATCCCAGTCAAAGCTGTCACCAATTTTGTTGATTCTTCTTCAAGATCACTCTCAGACTCTCCTTCTGACCAAGACACTGATAAGCCCTTCTTCTGCCTTTTGAGATACGTGGGACACTCAGTCTTTATGTGCCCATATCCCTCACATTCAAAACACTGAACTCTCTTCCCTTGATTGGAGTCTTCTTCAGTTCTGGATCTTCTGCCTCCATCCTGGTTTTTACTGATGTCGAGTGACTTGTTCTGAGCATTTGATCTCGACTTCCAGTCAATCCTTTTCAACACTTTGTTAAATTGTTTTCCAAGCAATACCAGATCTTTAGACACCCCTTCATCTCTGACCAGGTCACCTTCATCTTCTGAGTCACCGGCATTTGACACAAAAGCTATGCTCTTCTTCTTCTCAAACTTTTCACTGATCCCTAATTCAAATGTTTGAAGAGATCCTACCAGTTCATCCACTTTCATCTTGTCTATATCCTGAGCTTCCTCTATAGCAGTCACTTTCATGTCAAATCTCTTAGGTAGAGATCTGAGGATTTTTCTGACCAGTTTGCTGTCAGACATCTTTTCACCTAGGGCACTAGAGGCATTAGCTATCTCAATAATGTTCATACGAAAATCATGAATGCTCTCATCCTCTTTCATCTTCAAACTCTTAAACTTGCTAGTGAGAAGCTGAAGTTTTGACATCTTCACCTTTGAGGTCCCTTCATGAGCCACCTTCAAGACCTCCCACTCCTCTTTTGCAATCGTGCAATGTTCAATCAACCTGAAGATATTCTTGTTGACTCCATTAAATAATGCATTCATGGCTTTGGAATTTCCCACAGACCCTTTGTAATCTGCATCATCCCAGTATTCCTCTTCCTTCACCACATCAGTAGGGGTACCTTTTTCATCTTTAACCTTTGGGGGCTCCCATCCTTTTATAACAGCTTTCCATGCTTGATCATCCATGGATTTGATGAATGCTATCATCCTTGGTTTCCAATAGTCATAGTTGGAACCATCAAGCAGAGGTGGTTTGTTCAAAAATCCTCTATCCTTGTCCATTGTACCAGAAAGTACCTTCCCTGAATCTCACCCAGAACCAAACAAGGGTGCGAGCTCTTGATGCCAATTGAAATTCTGGCACAGATATCAGATGTCCTACACAAATGTTGAGACACTGATATCCAACACAATGAACAAGATAACCAAAAAAATAGTAGTACAGAATGTAAATAACACAGTGATATGTTTACCCAGTTCAGATCAACAATCCTACTCTGGGGGCTACCAAGCCAGGGATGAAACCAATATATGATAGTATCAATTCACAGATCATACAATTACTGAATAATCTGCTCACTTAATCACTTCCCTTCCTATGACTTCTACCTAAGACTCACCTAGGTATGAGGCCCTCCTCAAATCCCTCTGCAACCACAACCCGTGATTGGCATCTTTCCACACAAGAAACAAACCGAAAGTCACACTTTCAAAAACACACAATTCTCAATACTTCAAAGCTTATGAGAATTGACACACAAGAAACTCAATGCTTAAAAGCTTATGAGTAACTGACAGAACTTACAACACAAAAAACCAGTCCTTATATTGTTATCAGAATGATACCAGTTAGGCTCACAAAATACAATCGAAAACCCTAACAAAACACAAGTAAGTTCCACACCTAAACTAGGTTTACATCAGTCAATATATAGCATTTAATCTGGACTGAATTGGGCTTCAAAAACGCAGCAAATAGACTGTTCACAAATCTACAAAATAACCTCCAACAAAATAAGTCTTCAATCCAAAGTTTCCTAATATGTCTCCATAATTAGAAACAGCTGAAAATCCGTAAAAACCAACATATAACCACAATCCAAAAATGCTTTGGATGCCACATAGGATAACCAAATATTCACAGAATATTTAGTAACAATTCACAGCAACAGAATCTGCTTTAAAAACTGAATCCAAACACGATGTCCTATGAGCAGGTATGGGACATCTTCATTCGACATGTTGAATGCAGCAAATTAGAACTTCATGTTTCAACTTCTTGCTACTAGAATAGTTTTAGCAAAATAAATGCCAACCACAAAATCACAGAAATAACAAAAGCGATGAATGAGGAGTTAGAGTCCATCGAAGTCAACAAAACCTGGCCACTTGTTGAATTGCCTCAAGTCAAGAAGGCAATTGATGTGAAGTGGGTTTACAAGGTGAAGGTGAATCCTAGAGGAGAGGTAACTCCACTCAAGGCGAGACTTGCGGCAAAAGGATTTCCACAGAAGGAAGGAATCGACTTTGATGAAGTGTTTGCACCTGTTGCTAGGATCAAAACAATAAGGTTGGTTGTTGGTCTAGCAAATATGAACAATTGGCACACATGTCAGATGGACGTGAAGTGTGCATTCCTTAATGGCCCCTTAGATGAAGAAGTTTATGTCGCACAACCAGCTGGGTATGTGAAACGAGGCGAAGAAGGAAAGGTGTACAGGCTGCATAAAGCCCTGTATGGACTTAAGCAAGCTCCAAGAGCTTGGAATAAGAAAGTCGACAGCTTCTTAAGGGAGAAGGAATTTGTGAAGTGTACGACTGAGCATGGAGTGTATGTAAGGAGAAGCAATAATGAATTGCTTATACTATGCCTCTATGTCGACGACCTGTTGATAACAGGGAGTTGCAAGAAGGAGATCGAAGATTTCAAACATGACCTAAGTGAGGAGTTTGAAATGTCATACTTGGGAAATCTCTCATATTTCCTTGGCATCAAATTCTACAAAACTAGTAGAGGTTTGATGATGCACCAAAGAAGATATGCAAGCGAAATACTCAAGAGATTTGAGATGCAAGATTGCAACCTAACTTCGACTCCAACTGAGCCCAAAATGAAACTGTCGAAAGATTCAGATGAAGATGATGTCGACCCAACCCAATATAGAAGACTTATTGGTTCACTTCGATACCTTTGTTACACAAGGCCTGACTTAGCATACATTATGGGTATGGTAAGTAGATTCATGCAAAAGCCAAAGGTATCACACCTAGCAACGACGAAGAGGATACTAAGGTATCTGAAAGGAACTCTCAATTACGGCATTTTGTTTCCTACAGTTAATGAAAGAAAAGAATGATAGTTAGTGGGATACACCGACTCAAGTTAGTGTAGTGATGCTTGTAGCGTGCGATTTTTGTCGGTGACATGACCACCTTACTGCATTTGGTTGGAATTGGGTGCTACTTTCTGATTTCTTATTTATCCTATGAAGCTGGAAAGGAAAGGGAAGCTATCTAAAACTAACCTTGCACGCAAATGTTTTCTTTAACAAATGCTAAGAGATTGGGAGGTCCGGGGTCAGATTATACAATGGGGAGTTGTCAATTACCCATCCTATATATGGTTATCCATAGATCGTTTATCAAATTCTACTGTTATCTACTTACTGGTGTTTGTCTGTCGGGGGTTGGGAAAGTTTCTCCTTTGGTGAATGTTTGAGAGAGTATTTTTGTTGTTTTTTGGGTTTTTCGATGTTTTTGGTAAGGTACTGGACCTAAGGTTTTTGATTAGTGTGCTCACTAAGATTTCACAATCTTATGCCTACGTATTCCCGTTAAAGAAAACAGGGAAATCAGAGCAATCGTAGTTCCTCCTATTTCTATGGGAGGAAAAAGATGTTTGGTGTCTTGTTCAAAGCCCAAGATTGAAGCTAAAGGGTATTTGTGTCTTGTTCAAAGCCCAAGATTGAAGCTAAAAGGTTTTTTTATGTCTTGTTCAAAGCCCAAGATTGAAGATAAAAAGGTATTTGACTGAGAGAGAATTTGTTATCTCTAAAGGGAGATATCTCATCTGTTTATCACAGTTGTTGGGAAATTGATTATAAAAGAGAATTACTTTAACTGGAATGTATGGAATCCAGCAATGCCATAATTTCCTTTATAAGGGATTTGTCCTGAAGGAGAAAACTTTAACTCAGTGTTGAGCAATGCCATGTTTCCTTAGGAATCTTTCATGCTAAGAGAGGGACATTGGCTTGGATGTAAATAATCCAGAGGCTTCCCACTTATAGCAATTATATGAAAGAAAGGGGTTTACAAGGATAAGAGATGAACTACAACTTGGATTTTTAAATCAACAAGTGTGCCACTTACAGCAGTTATCTGGTATTAAGGTTTGTTTGATTGTCTGTTTTGATGTGTGGTTGTACAGAGAAATGTCTTCCTACAGAGAGATTTTTTATTTCCTCTGAGGGGATGTTGGTTTTATGTGCCTTGATCAAAGCCCAAGGTTGAAGCTAAAAGGTTTACTCTATTTAGGGATTTTTATATCTGTCTTGTACAAAGCCCAAGATTACGGCTGAAAAGAGACTGACTCTTTTGGGGAGATCATTATACAAAGCCTAAGAGGAGGCTGGAAGGAATTGACTATTTCGGGTAATATTTTGTCTGTCTTGTACAAGGCCCAAGATTGAGGCTAAAAGGGATTGACTCTACTGGGGAGAGGTTTTATATGTGTCTTGTACAAAGCCTAAGATTGAGGCTAAAAAGAGTTAACTCCACTGAGGAAGTTTTATTGGTGTCTTGTACAAAGCCCAAGATTGAGGCTAAAAGTTATTGACTGACTCAGCTGAAGAATATTTATAGGTGTCTTGTACAAAGCCCAAGATTGAGGCTAAAAGTTATTGAGTGACTCAGCTGGAGAATATTTATAGGTGTCTTGTACAAAGCCCAAGATTGAGGCTAAAAGGGCTGAGGGAAAATCATTATACAAAGCCTAAGAGGAGGCTGGTTGGGGGGATTTCTTATATAAAGCCTAAGAGGAGGCTAGCTTCTACTGAGGATTATTGAGATCCAGAGATAGGTCCAAATTGGGGAATCAACTCTTGCTGAGGATTACAGAGGAGTTGAGATATCAGAAGCTTTGAGGTTCTGATTTTGTTGGTGTTGTATTGATAGTAAGTTGACCTTAGTTGGGGAACTTAGGATGAAAAGTTTGAAGATTTAGTTTTAAAACCTATGGAGATTTCAACTCTGTTGGTGATTAATGAAATGATCAGGGTTTATCCTGTGTTTTTAGGAAACTTGAGGGTTTCTTGAGATCAAAAAGGAGGTGAGATTGTCCAAGTCTCTGGTATGAAAAGTTTTATCTTTGTATGATATCCAAGAGGAGGCTGGTATTTTAAGGGATGAGAATTAACCCTAAATTGTTCTGATGATTTGAGATTCTGACTCTCTGGAGGATTGAACTATCAAATGATGACTAAGTTCTGTCCTATACCTGTTGGAGGTCTTTGGGTCCTTGTACTAAGCCCAAGAGGAGGCATGAGAACTTCTAAGAAGCCTGAGGGTCCTTGTACAAAGCCCAAGAGGAGGTTGGGGATGCTTTTAGGAAGCCTGTGGGGCCAAACCTAAGAAAAGTTCAAGAAAGGTTTCACCGGGAATAATCCTTTCTTTAGTGAACAGGTCTAGGGTTTAAAGAAATTCAAGAGAGGTTTCACCGGGAATTAATCATCGCTGGGGGAAATGAATTTCTTAGACAAATTTCTAGATAGTGACAGTCTTGAGAAAAGTTTCACCGGGAATAATGCATTTCTCTGTTCCTTATTGTATAAGCCCAAGAGGAGGCAAGATTGTATCTGGAATTTCCTAAGGGGAACTAGTTTTGACTGTGTTGAAAGAGTGACCAATGGTTTTATCTAAGCCTAGACCTAGTTGCCGGGGAAAACTCTAAGCAGATATACAGGTATATATATACAGATGAAATATATAAACAAGTATGTAAAAGAAAGCTGGTAGAACTTACAGGTGAGCAAGCTTCCAGTGTTATAAACTCATATGTATGGTTAGTTATTCAAGAAAGTTTTGATACAACTATAAATTTGAATTTAAATCAAAAGGAAAGTTGTTTTGAAAGGAAGTTTGGGGCTTATACTTAAGGAGATGCCCAGATGAAAAACAACGATCGCACCGTTATTTTGAAATTGTACCAGGACTTATACAATGACTGAGACCCAAAAACATTTATTTACAAAGGGATGGGTCTTACACTCTATCAAGAGGCCCAAAGTTTATTTTCACACAAGAGATGGGGCTTATAGCTCAAGGAGATGCCCAGATGAGAAACAGTGATCGCACCATTGTTTTGAAAATCGCAACGGGTCATATACAATGACTGAGGCCCAAAAAGGTTTTTGTGTGACAAGAGATGGGTCTTACACTCTATTAGACAAATATATCGAAAAACAAGTTGTAAATTTTAAACAATGTTTTTAAAAATCATGTTTAATCACGTGAAGGCTTGAAATTCAATTGGTTTTGAAAAAATCAAGGTGAAAATTTCATTTAAAAATGTTTGAAAACAAATAAAAATGAAATTAATTACAAAAACTCAAACTATATTAAATAAATAATATAAATTTAATCTTTTTATGGAATAAAATATTTCAACATTTTTGTGAATTCTCAAAAAAAGAACCAATAAAAAATAATCAAAACTGAGAGAGAAATTAATTTTGAGATTAATTAAGAACAAACATAAAAATATGAAAAAATAGCAAAAAGGGAGAAAATGGCAAAATGGTTTGGGTGGGTCTTGAACCCACGACCTCCCAACCAAACACACATCCGTGCTACCACTGAGGTGGTGATACATCCGTGTATCAAAACCACCCCGTAAACATATATGGGTGACAAGGTTTTAGGCCTGACTAAGGCAAAAAACCAAGTTTTGGTGAATTTGCATGAAGGCCATAACTTCCTCAATTCTCCATGGAATTGGATGAAATTTAGATGGATCATGCCCAGAATTTCATGAGGAATCCAATGGTGCTTTTGGAATTTTCTGAAAATGCTTCTATTTTAAAACCCGATAGTGATTTCAAAATAGGCCAAGATTTGCAAGTTCTATGCTATCACATCATACAAGTAATAATAGTATGGTAAATTGGTTCAAACACAACACATATGATATGTATGAGATGTCTATGATCAATGGACATCAAAGCATTGCATAATTTAAAGAGTTCAAGTTGTCATGTACTTACCTCTTGAAGCTCCTTGTGCTATCTTTCAAGATGCTTGTGTCAGAAGTGATCCAATACTTTAGCCACCTTTGATTGATCCCTTAGAAGCTTTTAGAATGATCAAAACCAGCTAGAATCCTCAGGAAGAAGAATTGGCTCTTTCTTGCAAAAGTGTCAAAAGTGACCAAAATGGTATTTCACTCAAATGATGTTACAGTTGAGGGAAACTTGTTGGAACAGTTTAAGGATGACATTTGAAGAGTGTTTGAGGTGTTATTTGGTTTTGAAAGTGACTGAATCAAGACATGGCTTGAAAAATGCAAAAAAGTCAAAATTTGAGGTTTTGGAGATTGACTTTCTAATTTTGGTGTTTCAGATCAAGGATGAGTGTTTGAACAACTTATCAGTGGTGACTTGTAAAAGAAGGCATTTCTGCATAATGAGAGAGATTTTGAGGAAAACAAGTGTTGTTGTGCTTTGGTGTACTCAAACTGATCACAAATGAGCTCTATTTATAGTAGAGCAAGTTTGTTTTGCAAGTAATAGTGAATGGTAGCTGGTACAGGCCTTTATCCAATGGTGATCAAATGGAATCTTAAGTCTCCTCTAGCCATTGACTTGAGATTAGGGAGCATGCCTATGGTCCTCTGTTGCATGAGTTTATCTTGACTCATTTGGTTGATCATGGACTGATACATGCCAGTTCTATAAAGTTTTGGATTTTGAACTTTGAATGCTACTTGCCAAATGATGACGTTTTTTACTTACAAGGCTCTATGGTGTTGTAGCTCTGCAGAGATCATGTTCATTGCACTTTAGAAACTTGTCTTGTATGGTGAAAAGGCTTGCCAAGTCATGAAAATGCCAAAATCGTGTGGCATGTACAAAGTTGTCTTGTGAAAAACAGTTTTGGAGGTATCATGTTTCCATGCTTGTAACTCCCTACTCAAGTTGAATTAGGATGAGTTCTTGTACATTTTGGAAAGCTCTCATGACATACTTTAACTTTGATGTTCAAGGTTAGTCTTGGTTCAACTTGGATCAAGGTGAAAAATGGCCTCAAAGTTTGGAAAAAGTGAAACAGATTCGGACTTTGAAAATTTCACTAAGTGTTGGAAAAAGTGGCCATTTCCATTTTTTGTGATTTTGATCAATCCATAACTCAAAATCCATGAGGATTTGGAATATTTTGTAGTTGACATTTTTGAAGTATGTAAGATGAACTTTCATTTGAGCTTTGAATGGGAGAAAAAGGCCTTGTGGTTTAGAAGTTATGACCTTGCAAAGTTGGTACAAAATCACTTTTGTTCCATAACTTAGAAAAATTTTGGTTTCTCATGGTTGCCCCTTTTGTAAGAAACCTCACTTTTCTTGATTTTTCCTAATGAATGATGATCAATACCATACATTAACATTGTTTTTTACTTAGGGGAACCATATTTGTGAAAAAATCCAAAAAGTCAAACTTGATTTTGGGCACAGTTGACTTTTTGTCAGATGAAATCCAAACTGTGTGATTCTTTGTGCAATCAAGTTATTGACCCAATTCAAATCTAATGGATGGATTCCATAGGTGTTTTAGGGTGTCTTTAATCATTCCCCAAGGTTTGGGAGCATGTCTTGGTCTAAAGTCAAAGGCACAATTGACTTTTTCTTCAAAACCCTAATTGTGGTCCAGATGAGATTGAAACTTGTGAATCAAGCTTCTTAGATCAATCCATTGTTGTAAATGGATCAAATGTAGTGTATTTGAGGCCCTCAAATCATGTCTTGAGGTCTTGGCTCATGTCTTGCCTCAAAAGTCAACTCAGGGGTGAATTAGGTCAAGAAACCCTAATTCCTGATTTTTTATGAATGCTTCTCCTGAGGTTGTTTTGACTTGACGATTAGGTCCATAAGGTTCCTTGGAGTATCTTGGGTCATGCTTTGAAGTATTAGCTCATGCCCAGGAGAAAATTTTCATCTGGAGGCCTTAGTCGACCAAAACCCTAATTTGGTGACACTGTCGATCTTAAGGCTTGATCCACTTGGAATGTTGCAACTTTGTGCTTGATTCTTGATGTGGGAGTCCTCTTGATCCCTTATGGGTGTTTGAGAGTTAGGAAAATTTGAAGATCATGTCATTTCTTGATTAATCTTTTGCCCAAATGCTCAGAGAGGGATGGAAACCCTAATTCGTGATTATAGTGAATGCTCAACCATCTTTTAGGAGATTGATGAGACATGATGGTACATCCATAGTGTGGTAATGATTTGTACAATGGTGGGAAATCTTAGTGGTCAAAATTTGGGGTATGATAGATGCCCCTGTTTAATTTTCTTGGACCCGAAGGTGTGAATGGCGAAGGTGTTCGGACATTCTGGGGGCAAGAGGATTAAATATCAGAATACCCGAAATTTTGACGGTGGTTATGAATGGTAGTTTGCTCATCCATCTTCTTTTGCTAAGCAATGTTACTTAGAAAAAGGTAAAACTTTCCCTCGATCATGGTTTTTGGCCACAAAACTGGTCTCAGTTTCTGAAATAAACCTCCCCTCGATCCTGGTTTTCAACCACGAAACTGGTCTCAGTTTCTGAAATAAACTTCCCTTCGATCCTGGTTTTTGGCCACGGAACCGGTCTCAGTTTCTGAAATAAACCTCCCCCTCGATCCTGGTTTCCAGCCACGGAACTGGTCTCAGTCTCTGAAATAAACTTCCTTTCGATCGTGGTTTTTGGCCACGGAACTGGTCTCAGTTTCTGAAATAAACCTCCCCTCGATCCTGGTTTTCAGCCACGGAACTGGTCTTAGTTTCTGAAATAAACCTCCCCTCGATCCTGGTTTTTGGCCACGGAACTGGTCTCAGTTTCTGAAATAAACCTCCCCTCGATCTTGGTTTTCGGCCACAGGACTGGTCTCAGTTTCTGAAATAAACTTCCCCTCGATCCTGGTCTTCAGCCACGGAACTGGTCTCAGTTTCTAAAATAAACTTCCCCTCGACCCTGGTCTTTAGCCACGGAACTCGTCTCAGTTTCTGAAATAAACTTCCCCTCGATCCTGGTCTTCAGCCACGGAACTGGTCTTAGTTTCTTCTTGTCAAGTTTCTTTTCTTGACAAGGGATGCTATTTGCAGCTGCTTTCATCAAACTTCTCGCCAAGTTTTATTGGGGAGACACCATTAGATGGAAAAAGTTTGAGGTCAGACTTGCTGGGGGTACCCATTTTGTCTGAGCTGTAGAGGTGTGCAAACTTCTCTATTGGAGATGCCATTTGTTGACTCTACTGGAGAAAAATGAGTCTCTTGAAAGACTGTTTTTCGCTCGGGGATATTACATCATACCTTTCTTCGAGAACTTTTCATAGAAATTCCATGTGATGTAATCCAATTTTGAAGTGTTGATGACTTCATTAACATTGACTTTCTTGGGAGAAAAATCGATGTATTGCTGAGAGTCTTCGGTTGAGAGGATTTCTCTGGGGATTTTCCTTAATTCGGGAAAGCGAGAAATATCATCTGGTGAAGAGTGATGTTCCAAAGGTGTCTGTCGACTGTCTTCTTGCCTTTCAGAGGTTCAGGTTACCAAAGTGGTCGAGGATCGTCTCCAATCCAGAAATAAACTGGGGAGAAATTGCTCAGACGATACATTTCCTGACGAGGAAGGAACCGACAACCTTACTGGCGAGAGGACATTATCACTTGGGGATAAGACTGACCAGAGTGATAGTCATGCAATATAAATATGAGTATGAATTAATTATGCATGATGTATGTATGTTTATGCTGACAAAACAGACGCGACATGCAGACTAGTGGATGAACACGACTGGATACTCGGCCACTGCGAGAGATGAAAAGTACCACCGGTTTAAGATAGCAATCCTGCCTTGCTTTGGAGAGGTAGACCCTGTGGAGAAGAGAGAATCGATAATCGGTCTTAAGAGGTATAATTGCTGTCGAATGTTAGATGGGATATTATATCTGAAACGGTTTATCCTTCATTCAGATGTACTGGTTTAGAAGGAGTACTTTGATTTTTGCACTTTGAGGTTCAATCACCTTCGGAGAAGCTATCGATGTTCTTTTTTATGTTCAAATTCAAAAGGAATTTCCATCTTTATTTCACAAGCAGAAAAAAATTTGACAAGTAAATTCATTTTTTTTTGTTTCAAGAATCGTTGATCATGTTTAAAAATGTCATTCTATAAAGAAAAAACAAATGAGAATGGCAAACAAAAGCACTAGGGCTCAAATTTTATTGATAGTATGGAAACAGCCAAGCGCATGATACCGTGGAGCATTTACGAAGTTTAGAAAATGGTAATTTAAAGGGAAAGGAGCTACATTGAAACATAACGACCGTTATCCTTCTACCAACTTTGAATTCTAGACATCCTGAGCTTCTGTCGAAGATGACATTGACTGGAGTTTTCCTGATGGATGGCATTACTGCTGAGGAGTTGAACCGATCAGATGTAGTTACTTGCCATGAATCCCTAACTTTTGCATGGATTGTCTTTTGAGGTTTCCAATCCATCGGGATGATTTTCGCTTGTGTCTCTAATTTTTGCCTGGACCGCCCTTTCAGGTTTTCGATCCACCGAGACATTGTTTTTAGGCGAATTATTTCTTGACTACATCAACATTCGTGGGGTAGGTAAACTCCTCTCGATCCATGGTTGTGAGTCTCAGGGCACCGACTGAAAAGGTTTTCTTGACCACATAGGGGCCGTCATAGTTTGGAGTCCATTTGCCCCGGGAATCAGTGAGGAATGATTGTATCTTTTTGAGCACAAGGTCTCCTTTCCTGAAGACGCGAGGTCGGACCTTTTTATCGAACGCCTTCTTCATTCTTTGCTGATACAACTGACCATGGCACAGAGCCGTTATTCGCTTTTCTTCGATTAGGTTCAGTTCATCGTGTCGACTTTGACACCATTCAGCCTCTGTTTGCTTAGCTTCCATCAATACCCGGATTGATGGGATCTCTACTTCTATGGGAAGCACTGCTTCCATGCCATATACTAGAGAGAAAGGGGTTGCCCCTGTTAAAGTGCGGACAGATGTACGATAACAGTGGAGAGCAAAGGGTAGCATCTCGTGCTAGTCTTTGTAGGTTACAACCATATTTTGAATAATCTTCTTAATGTTCTTGTTAGCCGCTTCTACCGCCCCGTTCATCTTGGGTCGGTAGGGAGATGAGTTATGGTGTTCGATCTTGAACTCAGGACATAATTCTTTCATCATCTTTTTATTTAAGTTAGATCCATTATCTGTAATGATCTGGCTTGGAACACCATAACGGCAGATGAGATTGTTTTTGATAAAGCGGACTACCACTTGTCGGGTTATTTTGGTGTATGACGCTGCTTCGAACCACTTGGTGAAGTAGTCAATGGCTACCAAGATGAACCGATGTCCGTTCGAAGCTTTGGGTTCGATCATGCCAATCATGTCGATTCCCCATATAGAAAAAGGCCATGGAGAAGAAATAACTTTGAGATGCGTTGGCGGTACATGGATTTTGTCTGGGTATATTTGACACTTGTGACACTTCCTCATGTACTTGTAGCAATCGGATTCCATGGTCAACCAATAGTATCCTGCTCTCAGAATTTTCCTTGCCATTGTGTGTCCGTTGGCATGAGTGCCAAAGGATCCTTCGTGAATTTCTTTCATCAACATGTTTGCTTCTTGTCTGTCTATGCATCTGAGCAAAACCATGTCGAAGTTTCTCTTATAGAGTGTATCACCGCTCAGGAAGAAGTTGCCTACCAGTCTTCTAAGAGTCTTTCTATCTTTTCTTGATGCCCCAGGCGAGTATTCCTGTCTCTAAAGGAAGCACTTTATATCATGATACCAAGGTTTGTCATCTATGACTGCTTCGATCGTGAAGATGTAAGTGGGCCTTTCAAGGCGCATTATGTCAATCTTAGGTAGGTCGTTCCATTGGCCTACACTAATCATGGAAGAGAGAGTGGCTAGTGCATCAGCCATGTGATTTTCTTCACGAGGAATGTGATGAAACTCGATTCTGTTGAAGAATGGTAACAACCTTCTCGCGTAATCTTTGTAAGGAATCAATCCCGATTGATATGTATTCCACTCTCCTTTGATCTGATTGATAACCAGGGCTGAGTCTCCATACACATCCAAGTTCTTAATCCTTAAGTCGATAGCTTCGTCGAGACCCATGATACAAGCTTCGTATTTGGCCTCGTTGTTTGTGCATTTGAAAGTCAGTCGGGCGGTGAAAGGAATATGGGTACCCTGAGGTGTTACGATGATTGCCCCAATTCCGTTTCCATAATTGTTGAAAGCTCCGTCAAAAATTAATCCCCATTGGGAATCTGGTTTTGGCCCTTCACTGGGTAGTGGTTCATCGCAATCTTTCATTTTCAAGTACATGACATCTTCGTCTGGGAAGTCAAATCCGAATGATTCCTGATCGTCAATCGGTTGATAAACCAAATAATTAGCTAAAATACTTCCTTTGACGGCTTTCTGAGCATGGTACTCGATGTCATATTCTGATAACAACATCTACCAACGGGAATCCTTCCCGTGAGAGCAGGTTTTTCAAAGACGTACTTGATTGGATCCATTTATGAGATTAACCAAGTAGTGTGACAAATCATGTACTGGCGAAGACGTTTGGCTACCCAAGCCAGAGTGCAGCAAGTTTTCTAGAGCATAGTGTACCGAGTTTCACAGTCAGTGAATTTCTTGCTTAAATAATAGATGGCAGACTCTTTTCTTTTGGTTTCGTCTTGTTGGTCGAGTACACAACCCATAGAGTCTTCCAAGACTGTTAGGTAGATGATCAGTGGTCTTCCTTCCACTGGAGGTGACATGATTGGTGGATTCAACAGATATTCTTTGATACTGTCGAACGCTTTTTGGCAATCTTCTGTCCATACACAGCTTTGATTTTTTCTGAGTAGTTTAAAGATTGGCGCGCATGTCGAAGGATTCACATGAAGATGATGTCGACCAACCCAATACAGAAGACTTATTGGGTCACTTAGATACCTTTGTCACACAAGGCCTGACTTAGCATATAGTGTGGGTATGGTAAGTAGATTTATGCAGAAGCCAAAGGTATCACACCTAGCAGCAACGAAGAGGATACTGAGGTATCTGAAAGGAACTCTCGACTACGGCATTTTGTTTCCTGCAGCTGATGAAGGGAAAGAATGCAAGTTAGTGAGATACACCGACTCTAGCTGGTGTAGTGATGTTGAGAATAGAAAATCCACAGCAGGATATGTGTTTATGTTAGGTGGTGCACCAGTTGCTTAGAGTTCGAGAAAGGAGCCAGTAGTGTCATTGTCATCATGCGAAGCAGAATATATAGCTGCTTCTCTTTGTGAATGTCAAGAAACCTGGATGGTGAACTTGGTCAAAGAGATTACAGGGAAGAGTCATGGAGCAATTACCATGAAGATCGACAGCATGTCAGCTATCAACTTGGCCAAGAATCCAATAGCACACGGTCGAAGTAAGCACATCAAAATAAGGTTCCATTATCTTCGAGAGCAGATAGCAGAAAGAAAGATGAACTTGGAACAGTGCAGAACTGAGAATCAGATTGTAGATATCATGACGAAGGGAGTGCAGGTCGAAGTTTTCAGAAGACTAAGAGCCATGATGAATGTAGACAGCTTAGACACAATGAATTAGGTGGTGTGTTAAATTGTAATTCCTTGTGTTAAAGTGTCGAAGCATGGGTGTGTCGAAACAGTTGTTTCACACATATTTGATTTAGATTTGATATAGTTCCAAAATAGGTATTTTGGGCTTTTATAGTTTTGGGCTTTGACTTGGAGAACAAGTAAACATAAATCTATAAATAGGGAGTAACCCTTATTTTTTGTAAATAATAACAACACATTGTAATTCATGGTTTGCAGTTGCAAGTGAATAAAAAGAGAAAATTCTCACAGTTTGTGGGTAACAACCTTCTTCTCCAAATTCTCTTAGAATCCTAATTTCCTTTTTTTTCTCTATTTTCTTCTTTTCTTTGGTATTGTTGCGCTAAGAACCCTTCTTGTTTATCAAAATAGGGTCGGAATTCCCATAGGTTTTGGGTTAATTCCAACATTTATCACAATTAAAAACATTATTAAATATTAAATTAGTTAAAAACATTATTAAATATTAAAATATCTGTTGTACCTCGAAAAATGAGAACACGAACGCGCAAAGCGCAATCGCACGCTCGCGGGATGGACTTAGCAGAGTCGCCACCGAACTTAATTTATTCCTAAAGCGGAAAAAGGAAAATATCGATAAAACCCCTAAAAAACGACAATGATATTGGTCGTCACAACCAAATCAGAGTTCGGAAGTCAGTTACGCAAGGGAAATGTATCATCACCCCTCACGTCTGTTGTACTCAACGGGAACCATTTAATTAGTTTCGAATGAATGTTACTGTGATGTTAGTTTCTTATCTTCTACTTATTGAGTGAGAAAAAGAGAGAAAAGAGAAATATTTTTGGATTTTTTTTAATGTGCGAAGGACTAAAAAAGATTTTTTTTATTAGGGGTCTGACAAGATTTCACAATCATGCTCCTACGTATCTCTAGGTCCAATAAAGAATTCAAGGCTTACATAGTTCTGAGTAGAAAATGTCTGTTTGTTGGCCAATTTTAGCGAAAGTTATCTTGTATTAATCGACGAAAAACATTGTTTTACCCAAAACAGGTGAGGAGCAGGCATTTGCATCACATTGAATGTATTTATGAATCTACTACATTCACGGGAAAATATCACTTATCTCAACTCAGTAATTTTGGATGAAGCATTACTTTGTGTCATCTTAAGAGAAAATGTCTTTCGATTTTACGCGAACCTTAGATTAATAAAATTGACGTCTGCTAGCTCGATTTTTAAATTTTTCGCCCGCTAATTTTAGGCACAGATGAGAATCAGTTTGACTAGTCTGTCTGTAAATCTGAAATTTTATTCTTGTTCATATTTTAGGCATTATGCGAGATAAAATGCATGTTATGATAGGCAGATAATGCAAATGTCATGAGGCATATATCGATTTATTGAATGAGAGACAAAATTGGGGTATGACAATATCCTAGTCATCATTGCCACTTAATTAAAAATAATTTTTTATCCTAATTACCATTGCCACGTATGTAAAAGTGGAGTGTGTAACACTCTTTTCTTCCCCCAATAATGTTGCAGCCGAAACAACTCAAATATCAGAGTAAAGCATAAAAATTCCCTCAAAGGGTGCACATTTCTCATTTAAATCAAAATAATACACTTGCCCTGTAAACAAAAGGGTTTTCCTCAAAATAAATCAAAAAGCCTTCACAGGCAGCGAAACTCAAAATTTTCAAATAAAAGATTTTCAACAAACGTCATAATAATCAAAATAAAACCATATCATCAAATGACAACAAAAATAAGGAAACAACATAGTTCGACTCAAAGGACCCCAACCCGATGTTACACTATCAGAGCAAGACCCTCTAAATCTACCAAAAGCAAGTAAACTTCAAGGTCCACGAAGGCATCCACCGCTAAACCTGATCACCTGCACGTTACCCACGTGGAGGCAACATTCAAACAGGAAGGGTGAGTAATCACAATTCATAATAATCATTATAAAACAAGATATACATAAAATGGAATTATCTTCATATAAACATCTTCAGGGTCATCACAAGGAAACATCAAAATCACGAACAACATCATAAAATACAACAATGCCAATTAAATGCAAATGCACAACAAGACTCATACATGTGGTACCAATCGTCATAATAGATGGACACTAGGCCATCAACCCTCCAAAGATCCCCGTCAATAGGATCGATCCCGCATTTGGAACCAGAGCACGACATAATTACCTCATATCCGCACAATGGGAATGAAGCGTCGTCACAGAGTATGCATATGAATGTATGATACACAAACGTCAATAATTCATCATCATCAAGTAAACATCATAATGTGCATCATCATTCATCAATTCTCATATACGTCATATCACCACATATTCATCAAATAATCACCAAACGTCATATCACCCCAGGGTTCACTAGGCAAACCTGTTCGCTGTGACCTTTGCTTAGCGAAGCGGCCAGCGAATCCCACAGACCCCACACTCAACACCAGAAAAGACAACCATCTGTCATACTCGCTGGTTAATTCGCTTAGCGAACCCACTCGCTGATTTCTTCGCTTAGCGAGACTCCCAGCGAAGCCCACCCTTCCTCTCCAGAATCACCTCTATATACACACTCATGTTATCGCGCATTCGCTGCGCTGCTCGCTTAGCGAGCCTTGGCGAACATTCGCCTAGCGAAGCGATGGTTCGCTTAGCGAACCTGCGATTACAGCAAATCGCTGCTACACATCAGTAGCCCCACAACCACCAAAGCACCTGCGATTACAGCCTCAAATGACCCAAAATCATCCCTACAACAGTCCTAATATATCACAGAAATTAAAGGCCTAAAACTATGTCTGTTAGGTCGATTCAGGACACTACGGGAAACCTTAATTTCCCTAAACCTTCAAACTCGCAAGCTTCATATAAACTCTATAGATCCTTCACCAGAGGGTTAAAACTACAACAACGACGGGGAAATCAGCCCCAAGGTCTACTTTATCGGTTCAATTCAACATTATTGATCGATTCACAAAAATGCCCTTAAAATCGTCAGTTTACCTCAAAACCCATAAACCCTCATAAACTTCAAAATCCCCAACTCCACTTTAATCAATCGAATCCTATAATGAAAAAATTGAAAGGTAATTACTCCTCATACCTTAGATTGTCGATTCCACTGTTCTCAAAATCCTCTTTTTATACTCAATCTAACCCTTGGGCCTCAAAATTGGGCTTTCTCTATAATGCCCTCACTAATCTTCCTCAAATGTCCACTTTACCCTTAATTTCTCTACTAATATTTAAAAATTAATAATAATACAATATATTCCATAATATATACTATTATTTACATAAAATAACCAAAACTTCACAAAATCACTGACATTGACACGAAACATCAAAATTCACAGAAATCCACAAATATATTATTTAAATAAATTAAATAAATATTCTACAAAATTTGGGGTGTTACAACTCTCCCCCGCTTAAAGAATTTTCGCCCTCGAAAATTACCTCAAGGAAATAGAGTTGGATACGACTCCCTCGTCTGGTCTTCACGTTCCCAAGTCCAACTTTCGCCAGCTGGTCCACCCCACAACACCTTCACCAAAGTTATGTCTTTACCCCATAATTGCTTCGTCTCTCGACCATCGACGCGCACAGGCACTGCTTCTATTGTCAGGTTATCCCTTACTTGTACATCATCCATCTGAATCACATGCAACGGATCTGGAATGTACTTCCTCAACTGAGACACATGGAACACGTCATGCAAATTTGCAAGTGACGGCGGGTAAAGCGATTCGATAGGCTACCTCTCTTATCCTCTGCGATATATGATATGGACCAAGAAAACGTGGAGTGAGCTTCCTAGACTTCAAAGCTCGACCCACACCAGTCACTGGCGTCACCCTCAAAAACACATGATCTCCCTCTTGGAATTCAAGTGCTTTCCTCCTCTTATCATGGTAGCTCTTCTGATGACTCTGCGAAGTTTTTATCCTCTCTTGGATCTTCTTAATCATCTCAGTCGTCTCTTGCATAATTTCAGGTCCGAGTACAGCACTCTCACCCGATTCATACCAACACAGCGGAGTCCTACACCTTCTCCCATACAAGGCTTCATAGGGCGCCGTTCCAATGCTAGCATGAAAACTATTATTGTACGTGAACTCAATCAACGGCAAATGGCTATCCCACGATCCTCCATGATCCAACACACAAGCCCTCAGCAAATCCTCTAAAGATTGGATAGTCCTTTCTGTTTGACCGTCCGTTTGCGGATGATAGGCAGAACTCATCCTCAACTTAGTACCCAAAGCATCTTGCAAACTCTTCCAAAACCTCGACGTAAACCTCGGATCTCTATCCGACACAATACTCGAAGGTATCCCATGCAACTTCACAATCTCCTCAATATACATCTCGGCTAACTTCTACATAGAATGATTAATCTTCATCGGTAAGAAATTAGCCGACTTAGTTAATCTATCCACGATCACCCAAATTAAATCATTTCCCTAAGCAGTCTTCGGCAATCCCACCACAAAATCCATGGAAATACTATCCCATTTCCATTCTGGAATCCTCAACGGCTGCATCATACCTAAAGGTTTCTGATGCTCAACCTTCGACTTCTGACAAGTCAAACACGCGTAAAAAAACGCTGCAACATCCTTCTTCATACTTGGCCACCAAAACAACTTTTTCAAATCTTGGTACATCTTCGTAGCACCGGGATGAAAACTCAACCTACTTTAATGTCCTTCTTCAAGAATGCTCTTCTTAATATCTGGGACATCTGGAACACACACCCTGTCTCTAAACATCATTACACCACTCTCGTCAATTCGGAATTCACCTCCTTTACCTTGGTTAATCAGAGTCAATTGGTCAACCAACTTTAAATCAGATTGTTGTCCCGTTCTGATTTCTTCCAGAATACCACTAGTCAATTTCAACATTCCCAACTTCACACTGTCAGGAGTCTCTTCACATACTAAACTCAAATCTCTGAATTGCTCAATCAATTCCAATTCTTGCACCATAAGCATCAACATATGCAATGACTTTCTGCTCAATGCATCGGCCACTATATTTGCTTTGCCCGGATGATAACTTAAATCAAAATCGAAATCCTTCAATAGCTCTAACCACCTCCTCTGCCTCATATTCAATTCCTTCTGATTAAATAAGTACTTCAGACTTTTATGATCACTGAACACTTCAAATTTAGAGCCAAACAGATAATGTCTCTTAATCTTCAACATAAACACCACTGCGACCAACTCCAAGTCATGTGAAGGATAATTCCTCTCATGAACTCGCGATTGTCTCGAAGCATAGGTAACAACTTGCCCATTCTACATCAACACTCCCCCAAGACCCATCTTCGACGCGTCACAATACACCACAAAAGATTCACTCGGATTAGGCAAAATCAACACTGGAGCAGTAGTCAATCTCTTCTTGAATTCCACAAAACTCTCTTCACAAGTTACATCCCACACAAAAGCTTGACCCTTTCGAGTCAACTGAGTCAAAGGTAATGCTAACTTACAAAAGCCTTCAATAAACTTGCGGTAATAACCTACTAATCCCAGAAAACTTCGTATCTCAGTCGGAGACTTCGGAGTATCCCACTGTAACACAACATTGATCTTAGAAGGATCAACAGTAATCCCGCCACTTGAAATCACATGGCCAAGGAAACACACTTCCTTCAACCAGAACTCACACTTCGACAGCTTTGCATACAGCTTCTTCTCTTTCAACACTTGCAACACAGTTCTCAAATGCTCAGCATGTTCTTCTTCAGATCTAGAATATATCAAGATATCGTCAATAAACACCACCACAAACTTACCCAAATATTCATGGAAAATACGATTCATGTACTCCATGAACACACCAGGTGCATTAGATACACCAAACGACATCACAGTGTATTCATAGTGACCATACCTCGTCCAGAAAGCTGTCTTTGGAATATCGTCAGGTTTAACTCGAATCTGATGATAACCAGACCTCAAATCAATCTTGCTAAACACACAGGCACCTACTAACTTATCCATCAAATCGTCGATTCTCGGAAGTGGATACTTATTCTTGATAGTCACTTTATTCAACTGCCGATAATAAATGCACAACCTCAT
Organism: Lathyrus tuberosus; assembly: GCA_022829125.1. Lineage (NCBI taxonomy): Eukaryota > Viridiplantae > Streptophyta > Magnoliopsida > Fabales > Fabaceae > Lathyrus > Lathyrus tuberosus. The sequence goes on along the minus strand of JALAZF010000057.1, from coordinate 10,029,742 downwards.
ACTTCCATCTTTCTTCTTCACTAACAGCACAGGGGCACCCCACAGAGAAACACTTGGTCGAACAAACCTCTTCTCAAGCAATTCTTCCAGTTGCTTCTTCAACTCACTTAACTCAGAAGCTGACATCCGATAAGGAGCCATCGACACTGGACTCGTACCGGGTATTAAGTCCACTGCAAACTCTACTCCACGCTCTGGAGGCAAATCACTGATGTCATCTGGAAACACATCTGGAAATTCACAGACAACAGGCAACTCCATACTCGCAGCTTCACGATCAATTTGCAACGATGCAAACATTGCAAACACCAAAGCTTCATCCTCCACAAGTTCGTCTACTTCTTTAGCAGATAAGAACATCAAGTCCCCACTATCATCAATCTCAGGAAACTCTACAGTCTTGTTATAACAATTGATATGAACCCGGTTGAACTTCAACCAGTTCATTCCAAAGATCACGTCAATTTGGTGCAAGGGTAAGCACACCAAATCCATCACAAAGCTCTTCGCAAAAATCATCACAGGACATCTCAAACACACAAGGGTAGTAGTAACATAACCATTACCTGGAGTTTCTATTACCATATTGCTGCTCCCGGGGAAAAATAATTGGCGAGAAACTAGAACAGAAGAGTCGCCACCGAACGTTATTTATCCCGACGCAGGGAAAGGAAACGATCAAAGAAAACCTGAAGAAAGTGAAAGACATGGTCATCACAACCATAGTCCGGGTTCGGGAGTCGGTTACACGAGGGGAAGGTATTAGCACCCCCACGCATCCATCGTACTCGATGGGATCCACGCTTGTTGTCTAAACAAAGGGTGAGTTATCCTAAAGTATACGACTAAACAGAAAACGGGGGTGGGGAAGACTAAGACAGACTCGTAAGGATTATCGCAATCCAATGCCTATGTATCTTCGTGGACGAACGAAGAGTCAGAGTCAACATAGTTCGACGGACTACGCAAAAGGGGTAAGGTTGCTCGCCGAGATATCGCATCTCGTGCCTACGTATCCTCAGTCGGACGAGAGAGAGGAAGTCAGAGCAGTCGTAGTTCGACAGACGAGTCGAAAAGAGGGAAGGGTGCTCACCAAGATATCACATCTTGTGCCTATGTATCCTTAATCAAACGAGAGAGGGGAAATCAGAGCGATCGTAGTTCGGCCTAACGAGGTCTAAAAGTGTTTTACGTGAGCGACGATCTCTTTTCTGAAAACGATTTGAAACTTAACAATCCCGAAGGATAAAAAAGGTTTGAATTTGTTTTTGTGTTTTTTAGACATAAGTGATTTAAGTTAGTTCATAACTTGCATTGCACCAAAGTCTATAGCATAGGAACGAATGCATAGAAAGTCGTCCCAAGACAGGACATCCACTAAACACTCTAGAAAAATGAGAGGAAACCCCTCATTCCTCATTCCCCACGCTTAAGGCTAGTGCGCAATACACGTTATCTTTATTAAGTGTTTTAGAGTTGTTATGAGATGAGAAGAGAAGACTCAAGAAAAAGAAAACACTAAGGGGAATTTTATCCTAATGTTGTCATGAAAAAGTGGACCTATGGTTGAGGTTAAAAGGGAAACATCTACCTAAGTTAGCATGCATGGTTTGAATCCTAATGTCTATCCTACTCCAAGCTTAATCAAAAATTAAGTTAGACTAGGAACCCTAAGGGAGCATACAAAAGTGAATCCAAGACTTGAATAAGTCTTAAGATCCAAGGGGGAAGAAAGGAGTGAAAGAGATGAAGAGGAAAGAGAGATATGAGATGAGAAACCAAAGAGGGTAGCAAGCATATCATGCACATAATATCCAAATCACATCATCAATCAAGCTTCAAATATCATGCAAGCAAGTTCAAGCAAGCAAACAAGAAAGAATGCAAGCAAACTTGCATTAGAAGCACAAATGAACATCATTAAACATCACACCAAGGTTATGTGAGAAAAGTAAGATGAAGATGAGGCAAAGTCATAACTCAAGTCATGCTATAACCATCCAATTCAAACATGTAAGAATGCTTCATATTAACATGCATTATGAACCAAAGAAGCAACAATCAAATGCTAGTAATATGCATCATACAAATCAAACCACAATGATCAAATGAAATGAAAACATGATGTGAATCCAAGTGGGAAGTAGTAAATGCATCATCCACAAACCAAAATCAAACTCAAGTCAATCAAGAAATATCATCAAGCATCATACTCAAAGCGTGCAACACAACTATGCAAGTATGCCACAAAATAAGGCTCAAAATGATTTACATGCTTCCACACAAGTAAAACCATACCAAAGAAAAATCATGCACCAAGGGCCAAGGAAAAATAGAATCTCAAACATGTTTTATCCATCAAAGAAAGATCACAAAGCAACAAGGGAGTTCATGTCTCTCAAAGGCACAAAAATAGATCAAGAGGTGTGCATTAGCAAGCTCAACACATCCTCAAATGAGGGCATCAACCAAAAATAGTAAAATGATTCAATAAAATCCCAAAAAATGTCCAAAGGTATGTTCAACCATCCAATTAAGCATGTACAAAAGATGGGATCAAATCAAGATTAAGAACATGTTCAACATGGACAAACTAGCCAAGGTATGCAAACAATCGAGCAAGTATCGAGGGTCCATAAAAATTGAATGGCAAGTCACCTAAAGAAACTCAAACCATCACTAAACCAGCATCAAAACACCCTTATATGATTTCCTAAGAGTGACCAAAATAACAACTTCAAAAGGCTAAGTAAAATCACAAAAGTTCCTAACCCTAGGTGAAGGGTATCCTTGGAAACTCATCCACAAATTAATTCAAATTAAAATAGGAAAAAGGAATTAAAAATAAAATAAAAAACATGGAAAATAACTCAACACGTTGAACAATTAGAAAAATATTTTTTGGTATTTTTAAAATGAGTTTTAAGTATTTAAAATAAAATGAAATCAAAGAAGCAAATAAAAGAACATGAAAAGAAATGAACAATGGTGGGGGTGCACTAGCAAAAGTAACCATGAACAGATTCACATACACACACGCCTGGGCTTAGTAACATGGGGGTGTGAAAATCAGAATAACCAAAAGCCCAGTCCACGAAAATTATACCATCAACCCCTCTTTTAAAAACGAAAAGAAAGAAAAGAAAATAAAAGTAACAAAATCATGTGACACTTATTATCAATCGGTCAAGTTCTCTTAAGTCACTAGCGGACAAAAAAAACCATCAGCCAACCACATTTCGCCACGCACTCGTCTTTTACATTTAAACCCTAGAAAAACAGCCATTCATCATGAATGTACATTCCATAACCGTATCGCATCATCAACTTCTACCAACATTACTCCATGAAAATTCAACCAAATCAAGCAAAATAAAACCCAAAAATGAAGTATGAAGAACACAGATCAACATGGAGCCATTAATCTTTCAAAACAATCACTCAAACATAGAGAAAAATGGATTCAAAAACATGGGTACAAACATGAATTCAAGTATTCAACAAATCAACATGCTCAGATTCAAACATTTAAGCAAAGCCATCATTCCAGGCCATTTCAGATGCAATGTATGAGCATGATTAGATTTAAGAGATGAGAGTTTAAAAAGGTTGAAGAAGCTTACCTAGTGGAGTATGTCCACTGCTTCTTGTGGTGTTTATAGCTCAAGAAACCCATAGAACTTGGTCTTCACTCTCCCAAGTGCGTGAAAACAGAAAGAGAATGAAGCTTTCTTGGGTGAAAAATAGAGAGTTCTTGAGAGTGAGAGAGAAACTCAGATCTGAAAAATGGGAGAGAATGAGGTGATTTTGGAATGTGTTGGCTTATATGTGAGGTGTTTAGAGTTGGTAAATGGCTTGGACACGAAGCTGAGGTTTGGAAATTGGTTGATATGGTTTGTCATTCAAAAATGAGAAATTTGCACATGTTATGGTGTAGGTTCGGGTAGGCTTGGTTTGGCACATTTAGCTTTGATTTTTGCTTGGAATAAAATACAGATTCGTGGGATATTGGGCTGGTATCATGTACTAGCTTGGTGAATTCAAACAGACCCAATTTGCATTTACCAAAAATGGCCATTTTTTTGTAATTCTCTCTCTTTCATGGCAGGTGGTGTGTTTAGTTGTTTTGGGTAACATTTAGTGATGCATGATGGGTCTCATACTCATGAAATGGTAAGACAAAGGTTGCTGCAAAGTATCGCACAAAGTCATCATCAAATTTTGCCAAGAAAAATAGTTGGAAAACCTCCACTTTCCATGAGTAAATCTTGATTAATTCTTGGCAAAATGATGAGTTCTTGGGCTCAAAACAAACTTGGGAAATCTTAGAACAAATTCCATGTTGGAATGGCCTTGAAATAACACTTGGAACATGCTAAAAATAAACCATGAAATCATGCCCTTGAAGCTGTCTCAAAACACTTAGAAAAATTCTAAGTTATGAAGAGATCTCAAGTTGAAAATGCTTTACTTTGTTCACTCATAACTCAATGGAAAATGATCCAAATAGTATGGTTCTTGTGCTAATTTTGAAGGGAAAGTTTCATACTACAACTTTCATGTGGAAAAGATTTTCAAATGAAGCCTTGATCATGGTGAAAATTGGCTTTGAAAGTGGTTAAAAACTTACCAAAAATAGTAAGTTTCTAAAACCCTAATTTCCATTTTTAGTAACTTTTTCACATTCTTGATTTTTCATGAATCCTTGAACATTCCTTGACCAAATCGCATCCATTGATCAATATGACTTGAAAATCAACATGTTTACCTCAAAAAGTCAGGAGTTGACTTTTTTAATGCACAGTTGACTTTATCCCCAATTCTCCTAATTTTGAATCTTTTGAACAATTGAAACCCTTCTGAACCAAATTGATGGACAATTATCCATTCCTAGACACTTGGGGACATAAGGAATACCATGGAAACAAGTCTTGCCCAAAAAATCAGAAATAAACTGATTTTATGGTAAACCCTAATTTTGGCACCTGTGGTTTAGGAGAAATCTACTCATACTCAAAATCCAAATTCCTCTGAATATGATGTGCATCTTCTCAAACAAGGATGATATATGCCATTTGATGATGATAAAAAAAATTCAAAAATCATGCCCATTGGAGGGTTAGACTCAAGAATCCAAGAAACCCTAATTTGAGAAATCAGGCTGGGAGGATGTGATTCACTTGAAATCTCTTGCCAATTGCAATCTTCTGATGAGGTGATGGACAAATTAGGATGCCCTGAGGCCCAAGGCTCCTTTGTGACTCAAGTAATGATGATATCAAGAACCATCTCTCCTCTTAGTCTCTTGGATAGTACACGTGAACTTTTGCTTGACCCTTGGGGAAACAACTTCTTCCCTTGAATTAACCTAGATACCTTGATCCCATGCTAAAGAACAATGATAAGCACAAACGAAAATGTAAGAATGAAATGAAACATAAGCCAGTTAGTGTTAGAAACATGAGGGAAAATTTTGAGGTGTTGCACATATTACGATTCATATCAGATAACTTCAAACCCAATCTATTAGCACATTCAAGCGAGATAAAAGAATGAGTAGCACCAGTATCAATATTAGCAACCAATTCGATATTATTAACAAAACAAGTACCTCGAATCAGGTTATCCTTCTCTGGCGCCTCTACACCACTCAAAGCAAACACTCTGCCACTGGTATGAGCAGCAGTCGCAGTCTTCTTCGGCTTCTGACATTGAGTACTGATATGACCTTTCTCACCACAATTGAAATAGGTCGGACCCTCATCTTTGTAATCAGTAGCTCGATGACCCTTCTAACCACATCTATAGCACCTCAGTACATTATTGGTGCACACATCAGCACGGTGACCTTGCTCGCCACACTTATGACATTTTCCAGAAGTGGGAGATGCTCCCTCACTTGCCTTTTTCCCATCTGAAGCCTTCTGCTTCCCTTTGTCAGCTGAAGTAGTATAAGGCTTACCCCTATACTGCCATTTCTTCTCACTCAACTGCTTGTAGTGAGCAGATCGAGCTCGGTTGTCCTCATCTTAAATTTTGCTCTTGTTAACCAACTCAGCATACATGCGGATCTGCTGATACCCAATACCCTGCTTAATCTCTGGTCTCAGCCCATTCTCAAACTTGAGACACTTGGACATCTCAACATCTGCATAATTGTAGTGCAGACAGAACTTCACCAAAGCCTCGAACTTTGCGGCATACTCTGCCACAGTCATATCTCCATGCTTTAGCTCAAGGAATTTCACTTCCCTCTTGCCACGAGCATCCTCTGGAAAATACTTCCCCAGAAACTCCTGTTTAAACTTAGCCCAAGTTATCACAGTGCCAACATTCGTGAGTCTCTAACGGGTGTTATCCCACCAGTCCTCAGCTTCCTCTTCCAGCATATGCGTTCCGAACTGAACCTGTTGCTCATTAGAACACCCCATCACTCGGAAGATCTTCTCGATTTCCTTCAGCCACTTGTGTGCACTTGCTGGATCATGCGTACCCACAAAAGTTGGTGGATTGTTCCTTTGAAACTTCCCCAAAGCACGAAACTCGTCAGGTGCTCCACCATTTGGATTCAGTTGCGCCACCACATTAGCAACTGATTCCAAAGCATCAGCAATAGCACGATAATTTCTTCCAGCCATCCTGCACACCACCAAGAAGGTTAGAAGAACTAAAACATCGACAGTCTACACACACTCGTCGACCGATAGGGACAGTCATCACGTAAAAACCTGACCGGACGGACCGACCTGCTCTGATACCACAAATGTAACACCCTTTTCTACCCCTAATAATGTTGCAGCCGAAACAACTTAAATATCAGAGTAAAGCATAAAAATTCCCTCAAAGGGTGCACATTTCTCATTTAAATCAAAATAATACACTTGCCCTGTAAACAAAAGGGTTTTCCTCAAAATAAATCAAAAAGCCTTCACAGGCAGCGAAACTCAAAATTTTCAAATAAAAGGTTTTCAACAAACGTCATAATAATCAGAATAAAACCATATCATCAAATGACAACAGAAATAAGGAAACAACATAGTTCGACTCAAAGGACCCCAACCCGATGTTACACTATCAGAGCAAGACCCACAACCACCAAAGCACCTATGATTACAACCTCAAATGACCCAAAATCATCCCTACAACAGTCCTAATATATCACAGAAATTAAAGGCCTAAAACTATGTCTGTTAGGTCGATTCAGGACACTACGGGAAACCTTAATTTACCTAAACCTTCAAACTCTCAAGCTTCATATAAACTCCATAGATCCTTCACCACAAGGTTAAAACTACAACAACGACGGGGAAATCAGCCCCAAGGTCTACTTTATCGGTTCAATTTAACATTATTGATCGATTCACAAAAATGCCCTTAAAATCATCAGTTTACCTCAAAACCCATAAACCCTCATAAACTTCAAAATCCCCAAACTCCACTTTAATCAATCGAATCCTATAATGAAAACAATGAAAGGTAATTACTCCCCATACCTTTTATTGTCGATTCTGCTGTTCTCTCTTGAGCTTTTGGAAACCTTCACGAATTCCTCGCCTTTTCCCTTTTTCCTCAGAGCTCTCCTTCTTTTCTTCTTTTCACGGTTAACCAAAAATGAACCCTATTCTCAAAATCCTCTTTTTTATACTCAATCTAACCCTTGGGCCTCAAAATTTGGCTTTCTCTATAATGCCCTCACTAATCTTCCTCAAAAGTCCACTTTACCCTTAATTCCTCTACTAATATTTAAAAATTAATAATAATACAATATATTCCATAATATATACTATTATTTACTTAAAATAACCAAAACTTCACAAAATCACTGACATCGACACGAAACACCAAAATTCACAGAAATCCACGAATATAATATTTAAATAAATTAAATAAATATTGTATGAAATTTGGGGTGTTACAGAGTGGGCCATAAAAATACAAAGACCATCAAAATTAAGGGACCATAATTGTTGGTTTTGTAATAGGGGGACCAACTGTTTAAAACATCCAAATTATAGAGACCAATAGTGCATTCAAGCCATTAATTTATTAAGCATAGGACTAGGGGTGTTCATGGGTACGGGCCAACCCGTGAACTCACTCACTCAATCCAACACAACCCTTATTTTTACCCAACCCAATCATGTACGAGTCCAACCCAAACCAACCCATTCAAACATATTGGTATTTGGTTCGGGTAACGGGCTGGAAGTTTTAATCCACGAACCCACGAACCCAACCCATTGATATATCACACTATTTTTATTTTATTTTATTTATAAATTATCTATCATAATTCTTACAATACATATATTTTTTTAATATAATTATTGTTTTTATTAATTGTAAAAGTCTAAGTCTAAATCAAATTTGAGAGATCAACTTTATTTATACAAAGAGAGATATAACTTACCTTTTAAATTATACTTTACACCTTTTGTATATTTTTCTGACTTTATATGAATCGTAAAAGAGTTTTTAGGTATTAACCAATAAATTTTATTAAAATTGAATACTAAAAATTTATGATTTTTTTTATGTTTTTATAATATAAATGTGTTAATTAAATTGATATATTTTATTTAGAATTTTAAAATTATATTTAGTGGATGACCCACGAACCCAACCCAACTCAACCCATTGACGAGCGGGTTGGTTTGGTTTGGGTTTAGTCTTAAAAGTACGGGTTGAACACTCAACTCAACCCAAAGAATATTGATCGGGTCGGGTATTGAATTTAATCAAATTAGACCTTACTGTTGAAACAGTATTTCGGGGGGTGTTTTTATCGTATTCGCAGGGATTGTGCGATATTTTGATGCTTGCCGTTCAATTGTCGAAATGTTTTAAGTTAAGGATTTTCAAATGATTCTTGGTTTTGTTTAACATAAATTTGTAGCAAAGAGTAAATTTTGAGCAAAGATGTTGTAAGTTTTAGAAAAGCATGTCAAGGTTAGGTTTCGCTAATCCTTTTCATACATATCCGATTAATCAAGCATATTAACTTAGTTCCGACCAATTCAATCACATATCCTCTCGAATAAGTTTATGTCTAAAGCAAATTCGTGAGTATCGTTGCTTAGACCGTTAGATGATGTCTCACGCTAATAATCGAAACAACAATCGTTAAGATCAACACAGAGCGAATAACAATTCCCAAATCTATGTCTAGAGTTTGGTTTTTAAGAGATGAAAATATTAGGTCATGATTTGTAAAATCTATATCTAGAGTAATACAAACCACACATACATCATTAAGAATAAATAACTTCATCTATATTGATCATAAACCTTGTTCATATATAAAAGATCAAAAGAAATACATATGATCAAGATCAACTACATCTAACCTTAACACAAAAGTTTTTAGCTACTCATTCTCATGGTAGCTTGGATGACAAGTTTCAAAAGGAGATGAAAGAACATCCGAGTCGAATAATCGAGATTGGATGTGACTTCAGCTTCTCTATGTGAAAATTCACTCTTGGATGATCAAAGTTCAGAAAACTATGTTTTTGTGTGAAAAATATCAAGTCCCTTTGCAAGAAAAAGTGAAAATCTATTTATAATACACTTGTGTTCTAATGTATTCGCCTAGCGAATGATCCATTCGCCCAGCGAATGAAGAAAAATGGCACTTAAAGTGCCTCAGAAAGCTTAAACCGCCCTTGGCTGTCATCGCGGGCTCACTAGGCGAACATTTCATTCACTAAGCGAGCCACTCACCAAAACCTTCGCCAAGCGAATTTCGGTTCATTTTTCCACTGCCTCAGCCAAGAGTCCTTCGCCAGGACCTTCGCCCAGCGAGCGAAGCAGTGAACACTCGCTGGCACTTTGCAAAGCAAATTTTACTCCCTTTTCCCACTGTCTCAATCTGGAACTCTTTGTTGGGAGCTTCGCCACCGTTCGCTAGGTGAACGTTCGCTGGTGAGTTCTCCAGGATTCGCTAAGCGAACCCTGCTGTTGTTTTCCTCTTTCTTTGATAGCTTGCATCAACTTCTTGTGTCATAATTTCTTGATCATTTAGTGCCTTTTTCTGCACAATAACACACATATTACAAGCACCAAAGGTAGGTTACAATGTGTGAAGAACAACAACAATTCACCACTAAAATCAACAATTACTCATGGAAAGTGATGAAAAATGCCAAGTATTGAATACAAATATGTAGCATGTTTGACATCTAACAAACTCTCCCCAACTGACTCTTTGTTTGTCCTCAAGCAAAGTATGCCTCTCATTGAAAACCAGAGGATTTACTCGAGCATTTAATTCAACCAAGACAAGAGAAACGACTCAAATAAACAAGAATTGCAACAAGGCAACAATTACACAATCCTAGAATCGACAATGTAAAAGAACTTGACTCTTCAGCAACTTTCAGACGATGTTTCAAGAGACAACTAAATCATCATGCACATGTCATTCTAACACTCCTCTTCGAAAAAGGTTTGAAGGAAAACGCGCATGCAAGCACGGGATAAATTCACTCAAATGACAAATCATGTAAATACTAAGCAATTCATACAATATCTAAATGATCACAAAAGAAATCATGGAAGCAAAAGATCATTAAGGGCTTTAAGGTTATAGCTTGGTCGGATTAACAATAAAGGGACATTTCTAAAGGCCATTGAATCGAAATTGTTGATACAAAAGAACATTCACTCACACGGTATTCACAACATCTCAACTTCATTCACCAATTTCTTTCCTTTATCACACCTTCTCAAACTTCCTTGCAAAATTATTGGACCTATTTTTCTCATTCAAGCAAGCATTCTTTTTCTCTTTTGTATACAAATATTCACATACTCTTTTCTTTTCATGCTTTCTTAAATGTTTTCAAAATTTTTAGTAATTCACCAATCTTCTTTTTCATTCTCCCCAACTTATTTTCGACTAAACCTTAAGTGAATGTTCCTTGCTTTTTAAGGCAAGGAAGTTAAAACAAAAGTTCCAAGGTTCAAGAAGAATTTTTTTTTTAGAAACTCTCAAAAATTCAATGATGAACTTAATTTTCAGAATATGTACAACACAAAGTTCATCACTAAAAGAGATCTAACCAATTTATGCGCAAAGGGGTTAACGAATTCTCGCTACTCACAGGTAAACTACTGTTTAGAAATGGTTGTGCTCAATATCAACAAGTGCCTTGATCATTTCTAAGACTTCCACAAAATCACATACATCACAAGATAAAGCATGAATTAAAAGTATAAAACAAAATTTGTCATCAATCCAAAGCATATAGTATAACCTGGAGGTTTCTCACTTTTGTGATTTTTGGACCTAAATGACACAGGCACTCAAATAGAGTTGTAACAGGAAACAACATTTTCATTTGTACAAAGACAACAAAGTTCTAATACATTCTAAATTCTAGAACTAGGTAACTATGTACCTTGCCACAACATCATGCTTAAAGTACTATCATAGCCATCCAATCTTGGAGGAATCTTCTTTGATGCATAATCAACACCAACCTAATTGTCTTGCCACAAAACATCCAAAAGTTGGAAATATTAAATTTCCACAAGCATACCAACATTAAACAAATAATAACATATTAACATTTTAAGAGTTGAACATTCGTAAACTGGAGAATTCAACCCTTAACACAAAAGCATACCAACCATTTAAGTGTTGAGCATTCGTAAACTGAAGAACTCAACACTTAATACAATAATTAAACCCAAAATATTAGTAAAATTAAAAACAGAATTTTTTTTTACTGAGAACAACAAATATTACTAATAATACTAATAAAAATGTACTGGTGTGAACACACCTACAAAGTCAAAAGTACCACTAGAGGGTACAAGTACATCCAAATATCCAAAATAAGCCACAAAGTGGATACAGTACATCCATACAAACTAAAATAAAAATAGAATACAAGAAAAACTTCACTTTGATGCTCAAAGGAAGTACAAAATCATCATCACAATAAACATCAGTCCTCATCGGACACCTCGATCTCCTCGCCCTCGGAACCCTCGACAGAGCCAGCCACCTCATCATCATCATCAGCCTCAACATCAACACCTTCCTCATTAGCATCATCATCAGCTGCATCCTCACCCCTCCGAGAAATGGCCTGGCCTCAAGCCAACCAGCATGTGTCGAACTGCTCCCTAGACATCAAAGAATGCTCACCAGCAGGATCGTGAATCTGCAACTGAAGAACCTGCATGGAATCATGTAAGTCAGTCATGGCGCGCTGAGAAGCCGCCATCCAGTCCCAGTTGTATTGGCATATTTCCTACTGAAAAGGATAAAAAACATGTGACCCCAAACCAGTAGCTTCACCATCCCCTGTGCTAGCATCAGTACCAGCACCAGATGTCTCCCCCTTGCCCCTCTGGGCCTACAAAACTTGTCCATGTTACGATCATCTATAGCAGAAGGAATCGTGACCTATCGGCGTGCGGGTATATCAACCCCAGCATGAGCACACAACGACATAATGAGACAAGGGAAAGCAAGCGGGGCATTCGCCCGAGAAGCAGAACCTCCAAGACCACTCAGAATAATGGCCTTGATCTCATTAGCAATGATACGGGCCACATCGATCTCAACATTTGTAAGAATGTTGTGGACAAGATAAGCAAGTGGTATTGGGATGGTGGAAGAATGTGACTTTGGCTTGATGTTTGTAATCACAAAGAGTAGAATGAGCTGAGCCAACGGTTGCATATCCGCTCGCCGGTATCTAATAGCAACCCTAGATGGGTTGCGTTCCACTTCTTTACCCGGAAGGAGCAGATCGCTGGTCATTTTCGAGATATCACGATGAAGATGAAGGTCTCTATGATACACATCCAACTGACTGCCTACCAATGGCAACGGGTCACCAAGAACAGTGTTTATTATTCTCCTATCAAACCTCACCACGGTCCCCCTAACTAGAGATGTCCAACTGAAAAGTTCACCGTCATTGGGGAGCACATTAGCAAAGGATTCACGGACAATATCCGCGTTTTAGCCATCGAAGGGAGTCATCAAGTGACCCCACCCTTTTTCTTCAAAAAGTGCAGCCACCGTCCTATAACTCCCTTGGTCGTTCAGATTAAACCTCTTCCATGCCAATATATTTTTCCGTTCCAAGGTCTCGAATCTTGCCGCCTGCTTGGCTCCTCTGAACCTATCACTATCAAACCTAATTCGTACTTGCCGCGAAGTTGTGGCTTTTCTCTTCTTTGCAGGGTTGATTTTGGGTGCCATCTGCACACAACTGTGAGAACAAGATTTGGTTCTGCGATATTATCTCTAGGTTTTGATGATATCAAATGAGTATTTTTGTATGAACAATTTTGTACAACTAATGTTTGTTATTTGTGAGAACTTAACAAACAGGTTATGTTTCCGTAAATTGGCTCGAACTCAATGGTTAAAGGAAAATACTTCGCCTATACACTCAAGAAGCAGAACTCAACTCAAGAAAATATAAAGTTCACAAGACTCTCATACAAAAGAAAAAGAGAACGAGTTCTGAAGATCTGAAGATAAAGATTCTGATTAAACGAAGTCCAGACGCTGATACAAAAGAGAAAGAGAACGAGTTCTGAAGATCTGAAGACATAGGTTATGATAGAACGAAGTCCAGATGCTGAAGACTTAAGCTCTCTAATCAAGGTTCTGAAGATCTAAATCAAGTCTCTACTCATGCTTCAACCAGATACTATCAGAAGCCTCTGAAGATATAAAGACAACGCACAAAGAGAACAAGGTTCTGAAGACCAAGTGCTAAAGACTCTGAAGACGCTTGAAAAATCCAAGAACCAAGCGATGTTTTCCCTTCTTGCTCATGCTCGTAAAAAGCCTCTGAAGTTGAGAAGCCAAGAAGACAAAGCTACATAGTACAGCTGTACCTTAATTCAAAGCGAAAATATCTTGGTAACAGTGCAACAGTACAAACGATGATATTCTGACAAAGCAGGATGTGCAACACGCAAAAGTTTTTATCTGTCCTCACACTTCTAGCCGCCAGCCTAGTTAAGCTATCATGATTACACTTCAACTGCTCTTTCTACACGACTATAAAAGGAAGCAAAAGACTTGAAAAAAGATACACACGAACACTACTGCAATATTCTTTCTAACTGAAATCTTTCTTAAGTCATTCTAGTCTAAAACCTGTTTACAATTTTCAGCTTGTATAGAAGCACTTTTCTGTAAACGAAACTTATTCAAACTTAGGTTTGTGTTCCTTGAGAAAGACCTTGTGGTTGTATTTCTTGAGAAGTCTAAGTCGTGTGTCTTAGAGGTTGTTCCTTGAGTAAGACCTGTGAGGTTGTATTACTTGAGAAGTCTGAAACTTGTGAGTTTTAGAGGTTGTGTTAGTCACCAGCGTTTTGGCTAGTGCATTGTACTATTTTGATTGAATAGTGGATTAAGACCTCGTTGAGAGAGGAAAAATCACATTGGCGGGTGGACTAGACTAACTTGAGTGTTTCTCAAGTGAACTAGTATAAACATAACGTGTTTTCTTGCTGTATGATAAAAGAAAGAGTCGTATAAAAAGTAAGTTTTCCTAAAAGAAACAATTTTATTTTGAAAAACCAATTCAAACCCCCCTTTCTTGTGTTTTTCACACCTTCAATTGGCATCAGAGCTCCGGTTCTGAGGTGATATAAAGGTTGAATTTTTATCAAGCACTTAACAGTGTTCAGTACCTATCCAAGTGTGAAAAACAGTGTCTATACCAAATGCTGAAACAAGTGTTATTATAAATGAAAGAGATTCTTATATTGCAAAACCTCCTATCTTTGATGGAGAAAAATTTGAGTATTGGAAAGATAGAATTGAAAGTTACTTTTTGTCATTTGACTTAGATCTATGGGATCTGGTAGTTGATGGCTACAATCACCCTGTAGATTCTGCAGGCAAAAAGATTGATAGAAGTGCATTTATAGATGCAAAGAAGAAAACTTACAAAAATCATCACAGAGGATTCTGTTAAACGCAATTTCTTATACAGAATATGAGAAAATTACAAACAAAGAAACTGCAAAACCCATCTTTGACTCTCTTCGCATGACTCACGAAGGCAATGCTCAAGTCAAGGAGACGAAGGCTCTTGCACTAATTCAAAAATATGAGGTCTTCAAGATGGAAGATGATGAATCCGTGGAAACCATGTTCTCAAGATTTCAGATGCTTGTTGCAGGACTCAGAGTTCGGGACAAAGGCTATTCTACTGCCCATCATGTCAAGAAAATTATCAGAAGTCTACCTGTCAAATGGAGACCAACGATGACTGCCTTAAAACTAACAAAGGATCTGAATAACATAAGCCTTTAGGAACTAATCAGTTCTTTAAGAAGTCATGAAATAGAGCTCCAAGAAGATGAACCCCAAAAGAAAAGCAAATCCATTGCTCTAAAAGCTAAATCCAAAAAGAAAAAGGCGTATCGAGCAGAGGAGGAAATGGAAGAATCTGAAGAAGAATCATACGAAGATGACATATCCCTCATATCAAGAAAAATTAGTCAACTATGGAAATACATAAGAAATAAGTTCAAAGGACCAAAAAGAAGATCTGAATCTACATATGGACAAAGGAGAACTTATGGAAGAGATGTTACGTGTTTTGAATGCAAGGAACCTAGACATATCAAGAATGACTGTCCAAAGGTTAAGAAAGATGAAAGACCTAAGAAAGCTAAAAAGGTCTTATGGCAACTTGGGATGATTCAGAGTCCGAAGATGATTCTGATGGAGAACGTGTTAATATAGCACTCATGGCTAAAACCAACGACGTTCTATCAGAAGGAGAACCTTCAGACTCCGACGACGAAAGAGAGGTACTTTCTTCCCTCTGAACTTGAAATAGGATTATATGAACTTATGGAAAGATATCAAACTCTTCAAAGAAAACAAAAAACTCTGAAAAAGACTCTCGTGGTTCCTTCAGAAGATCTTATTAAAAGCAAATAAACCATCCTTGTATTAAATGAAAAACTACTTTCTCTAGAAAATTCAAATACTACATTAAAAAGTAAAGTCTCTAGGTTAGAAGAAGAAATCACCTCTAACATAACCAATACTAATGAAGTATTCAAGTATGATAGAGCTTTCCAACGCTTTCTCGCTAAAAGCATAGACAGAAGCAAAATGGCTTCAATGATCTATGGAGTCAGTAGAAATGGTAACAGGGGTCTGGGATATTCAGGACCATCACAACCATATGATGAGACCAAGAGTATCAATATAATACCCCTGTCCAAACATTTTGTGCCCTCTATCACTATTTTAAAATGTTCTGAACAAAAAGGTTCAAAATCGATCACTACACAAACACAAACACTGAAGAAAACTCCTAAACTTAAACACTATGCACAAGTTCCACACTATTATCCTAATATAAGGAAGTCCAAAGGTGTCAGAACCTCTGGAAAAACTAATGTGAAAGGACCCACAAAATGGGTACCTAAGAATGAGATAGTTTATGTTGCAGACATCCTTAATGGCACCATTGAAACACCAGTCATGGTACCTGGACAGTGGATGCTCGCGACACATGACGGGAGAAAGGCATATGTTCCAAGATTTGAAACTTAAACCCGGAGGTGTCGTCAGTTTCGGAGGAAATCAGAAAGGAAGAATTATTGGCTCCAGAACTGTTGGAAATGGTAAGCTTCCTTCTATTAATAATGTCCTGTTAGTTGAAGGTCTAATGCATAATCTATTGTCAATTAGTCAACTTAGTGACAATGGTTATGACGTTATTTTTAATCAAACATCCTGTAAAGCTGTAAGTCAAAAGGATGGATCTGTCCTGTTCAACGGAAAGAGGAGGAACAATACTTACAAAATTAAATTATCAGATTTAAAACATCAAAATGTAAAATGTCTTCTTTCTGTAAATGAAGATCAATGGGTCTGGCACAGATGTCTTGGTCATGTTAGCTTGAGAAGAATCTCTCAGCTGAACAAGCTTGGACTTGTCAGAGGCTTACCAAATCTGAAGTACTCTTCAGATGCTCTTTGTGAAGCATGTCAGAAAGGCAAGTTTTCAAAAACCTCTTTTAAAGCAAAGAATATTGTTTCCACCTCCAGACCGTTAGAACTTCTTCACATTGATCTTTTTGGACCAGTGAAAACTGCTTCTATCAATGGTAAGAAATACGGACTAGTCATCGTTGATGATTACAGTCATTGGACATGGGTGAAATTCTTAAAACACAAGGATGAGTCACATTCTGTGTTTGCTTCCTTCTGCACTCAAGTACAAAATGAGAAAAATTGCAAAATCATCAAAGTCAGAAGTGATCATGGTGGAGAATTTGAAAACAAAGACTTTGAAAACTTTTTCGATTCACACAGATTATCCCATGATTTTTCTTGTCCTAGAACTCCACAACAAAATGGAGTTGTAGAAAGAAAGAACAGAACTTTACAAGAAATGGCTCGCACCATGATCCAAGAAACTGACATGGCTAAGCACTTTTGGGCAGAAGCAATTAACAAAGCATGTTATATTCAAAATAGAATCTCTATTAGACCTATCTTGAATAAAACTCCTTATGAATTATGGAAGAATAAAATTCCCAACATTTCCTATTTTCATCCATTTGGATGTACCTGTTTTATGTTAAACACTAAGGAGAATCTTGGTAAGTTTGATACCCAAGCTCAAAAGTGTCTGCTGTTAGGATACTCTGAACGCTCAAAAGGATACAGAGTTTATAACACAGAATCACGGATAGTGGAAGAATCAATTCATGTTAGATTCGATGACAAGCCTGACTCTGAAAAGTCAGAGCTAGTTGAAAATCTTGCAGGTTTGGAAATTAGCTTCTCAGAACCTAAAGAAAAAGCATATGAAGTCAAAGACCAGCAAGATCCTACGCCGGATACCACTGATGTAACTCCGAATACTCCACATCAAAAGAAAAGAAGAATGTCTACATCTCACCCTGAGGAATTAATTCTTGGTAGCAAGGATGCTCCAGTCAGAACCAGATCCACCTTCAGACCATCAGAAGAAATACTCTTGGGACTGGTGTCATTAATCGAATCAGATCCACCTTCAGACCATCAGAAGAAACACTCTTGGGACTGGTGTCATTAATCGAACCAGCTACAGTTGAAGAAGCTCTTATGGACAAGAACTGGGTTATGGCTATGGAAGAAGAACTGAATCAATTCTCAAATAATGATGTTTGGGATCTAGTTCCAAAACCTAAGAATGTTCATGTTATTGGAACCAAGTGGGTATTCAGAAACAAGCTAAATGAGAAGGGAGAAGTTGTTAGAAACAAGGCACGACTTGTTGCTCAAGGATACAGTCAACAAGAAGGAATTGATTACAACGACACCTTTGCTCCGGTCGCCAGACTTGAAGCAATACGGTTATTAATTTCTTTTTCAGTGAATCATAACATCACCCTATATCAAATGGATGTTAAGAGTGCATTCTTAAATGGTTATATATCAGAAGAAGTCTATGTCAAACAACCTCCTGGTTTTGAAAATTCAGAAAAATTAGATTTTGTTTTTAAACTCAAAAAGTCTCTCTATGGCTTAAAACAAGCTCCCAGAGCTTGGTACGATAGGTTGAGCAAATTTCTTTTAGAAAACAATTTCACAAGAGGAAAGGTTGACACAACTCTCTTCTGTAAAACATATAAGAATGATATTCTTATAGTTCAAATCTATGTTGATGATATTATTTTTGGTTCTGCTAACCCATCTTTATGCAAAGAATTTTCAAAACTAATGCAAGCAGAATTTGAAATGAGTCTGATGGGTGAGTTAAAGTTCTTTCTGGGAATTCAAATAGATCAGAAACCAGAGGCGACTTACGTTCATCAAAGTAAGTACACAAAAGAACTTCTGAAGAAATTCAACATGATGGATTGTAATACAACTAAAACACTAATGCATCCAACATGTGTCATGAGAAAAGAAGAAACAGGAGTTAAGGTTTGTCAGAAGCTCTATCGTGGTATGATAGGCTCTTTCTTATATCTAACTGCTTCTAGACCTGATATATTATTTAGTGTACATTTATGTGCTAGATTTCAATCAGATCCAAGAGAATCTCATTTAACTGTTGTTAAACGAATTCTAAGGTATCTGAAAGGAACAACTAACCTTGGCTTGATGTATGAGAAAACATCAGAGTACACTCTTTCTGGTTACTGCGATGCAGATTATGTTGGAGACAGATTGGAAAGAAAAAGTACATCTCGAAACTGTCAGTTCCTGGGGAACAACTTAATCTCATGGTCAAGCAAGAGGCAATCTACAATTGCTCTCTCTACAGCAGAAGCTGAATACATCTCCGCTTCTCTATGCAGTACACAAATGCTTTGGATGAAAAATCAGCTGAAAGACTATCAGATTTATGAGAGTAACATCCCTATCTTCTGTGATAATACTGCTGCTATATGTTTAAGAAAAAAAATCCAATTTTACATTATAGGGCTAAACACATTGAAATAAAACACCATTTTATCACAGACTATGTTCATAAGGGAACCTTATGCTTAAAATTTATTGACACAGACCATCAATGGGCTGATATTTTTACAAAACCCTTAGCTGAAGATAGATTTCAAATTATTTTAAAACATCTGAAAATGGTGTACTGCTCATAATGAGATTATTTCAGAACCAAATGTGTTTTGTCAGAGGAAATAAGTATCTTTAAAATCATCAGAATCACCTTTGTGAGACGTGTCTTAGTTCTGATAAATTTTTCTTCTAAGTCAGTTCTGATGCGTCATTCAATTAGAAAATAATTTTTGCATGTGATTAGATTATATCTAAATCACTATACTTATCCAAATCAAACGAACAGTAATTTTCTTGGGATTGACTCAAAACTTCATTACATTTATTTACTTATCCCCTGTACAGTGTCTATCTTTTTAAAATTTCAAAAACCTTAAAACCCTAAATCTCTCTCTCTCTCTCTCTCTCTCTCTCTCTCTCTCAAACAAACTCAATCCCTGTACTCATCCTCTCTGGTCTTACCTATCATCATGACAAACATCAATCAACAAGAAATTATTCTCCTCTCCAAAGAATTTGAAGCATCACTGAATTCCTCTCAAGAGCTACCGTCTTCATCTATCACACCCTCTACCACCTCCACAACCACCAAGACGATCGGTTCAACTCCATTATCTCTTCCCACAATCGATGCAACCCATGTAACACAGAGAAATTCCTCTGTTACTTGTGTTATGCATGCAAATGAACTAATTATTCTGAAAGAGCTGGTTGTCGACTTCGACAATCTTCGCGATAATGGGTTTAACCTAATTAATCAACTTAATACACAAGGATGGAAAAGTTACTTTGAAAGACTTAGAGGTCCAACCTTTGATGACCTAGTAAAATAATTCTGGAGACATGCTGAAACAGACGATCTTCATGTTGTATCTTTTGTTATGGATCAAAAGATCATTATCACTGAAAAATCTATTTCAGACCTACTAGGGATGCAATTCTTGGAAGGAAAAAGAGTTTATGGAAAAACTGAAATATCTGACTCTGTCATCAATAAAGCAATTTTCAGAAATTGTCAACCTGGGACTACAGAGTATAAAAGCAAGAATCTACGCGACAATCTAAGAATCTGGCATAAAATTATTCTTGGATGTATCAATCCAAGACCTCCAAAGAGTGCTGGAGATTTCTTCAACACAAATCAAAAGTACATGTTTTACTACTTGCACAAGAATGAGAAAATGTGCCTTTCATCCATTCTATTCTACTACCTGAGAGATATGGTGCGTAAAACAAGAACAACAGCTTTACCGGATAGGAATATTGTAAACTAAATTCTGTTTGGAAGACTTATCTCTGATATCTTTGTTGAAAGAGGCCTAGTGGAGTATCTAGTCAAGGAAGTTAAGTACACAGATTACCTGACTGGCAAAGTAGGAGAAGCTTTCAATGCTGTGAACCTTAAGCATATGAAAATGATTACAAGTGTTGATGTGAAACCCTTATCCATCCCTCAAGACACTGTGATCGAAAATAGACGTCCAATAACAAACTACCCCTACTATCGCAAAGAAGATAATCCAACAGAAATTGCTTCGTTTGTGGCTATAATGAGAGAAGAAGGACATGACATTCCAAAGTCCAGAGTTGAAGATGTCGTTCCTAAATCAAAATACATCACCAGGAGTAAGAGAAAGCAAACTGAAGAGGATGTTGAGCCTAAGAAAAGGAAAAAGGATGAAACTGAAACCTCCAAAACCTCTAGACTGGAAACTCTTCCTCTTGAGAAAATTAATAAATCGGCTGTTAATTCTTCTGGATCTATGAATGTCACTGATACTGTTACTGCACCATCATCATCTCAAACCACCGTCATTCCTACCTCCAATCCACATGTGAAGTTCAAACCACCATCCTTTTCAATTCCTCCTCCAACTACCACTATCCAATCTTCACCCAAATCATCAATCAGTACCCCTATCTCGTCTAAAGCCGTTCTCACCTACACCTCGACAATAACCTCGTCAATTATTCAGCCAAATGAACAAAGTTCCATGAACCTAATCTCTGAATCTCAAGTCCTCAGCATTGAGTCTATCTCTGAGGATACAATCTCTGAATCTATAGAGATCGTCACCCCTGAATCACTCATAGACTCTGACACTATAGAAGTGACATCTCCTGCTGATCAACAAATCGATGAACATGCTTCTACTGAGATCGTTTCATCTCAGCAAACACCACCTGAAACAAATTTTGCCAAACCTGACCTTGCTTTGGTTATCTACAACATACCACCTCCAAAATCTTTTGAAGAATGCATAGGTCAATTTAGTGAAAAGGCATTAAACAAGTTTGCTAACTTAAGAAAAGATTTCAATGTAAGTGCCAAGCCCTTGGAGCTTGAAAGATCGTGTCAAAACTTCCAGAAATGGTTGGATAGTGAACTTGCAAGAATTATAAGCTTCTCAGATGCAAACATCACTGGTGGAATTCAACGGGAAAAGGAGAGAGCAGAAGCTGAAGAGCGGATCAGGATACTTAAGTTCTTGGCTACAAAGTAGAAAGAAGTTGAAGAAAAGGCTGCTGAGGAAGCAAGACTTCTTGCAGAAAAGGCTGCTGAAGAAGCCAGAATAGCATAAGAAGCTGAAGCCATGGAAAAGGCCAAGCAAGATGCTACAATTGTTTCTACATCTGATCCTGCTATAAAGCATTTGGAAGACGCAATTGGAGAAATCAGAGAAAAATAACAGAAGTTCAGAGATAACTTTGAGGAACAAAAGACTGTAAATGCCAATCTTCAGGGCATGCTTCAGAAGATATGGGACAAGATGTCCTCTGGAAGCTCCTAATTCTTATGTCTCTTTTGTTCTTAAGACTTTAGATCTTTGTTTTTCACCCTTTCACCACTAATCTTTTTAATCAATAACAAAAAGGGGGAGAAGTAATATAAATATGATATTTTGATTCCATAGTCAATCTCTGAAAAACAACATTGTTTACATGCTAACAAATAAACTATTACTTCTATTAGAGTGTTTTTTCTTTTTCAGGAATTCTGATCCAAATCAAGATTCATTAAGAAAATCAGAACTCTGCTGAAAAGAGAATCAAGACTAAGAGCTCATAACCTATTAAAGTCAAGGGGAGCCCAAGCACAGAAATTCATCAAGTCTAAGACTCAGGGGGAGTACTTCATATGAAGGATATGCTATCTTTAGAATCTATCATTTTCCCTACATTACATATATATCAAAATTGTGTCATCAAAATACATAGTTTTATCATCATCAAAAAGGGGGAGATTGTGAGAACAAGATTTGGTTCTGCGATATTATCTCTAAGTTTTGATGATATCAAATGAGTATTTTTGTATGAACAATTTTGTACAACTAATGTTTGTTATTTGTGAGAACTTAACAAACAGGTTATGCTTCCGTAAATTGGCGCGAACTCAATGCTTAAAGGAAAATACTTCGCCTATACACTCAAGAAGCAGAACTCAACTCAAGAAAATATAAAGTTCACAAGACTCTCATACAAAAGAAAAAGAGAACGAGTTCTGAAGATCTGAAGATAAAGATTATGATTAAACGACGTCCAGACGCTGATACAAAAGAGAAAGAGAACGAGTTCTGCAGATCTGAAGACATAGGTTCTAATAGAACGAAGTCCAGATGCTGAAGACTTAAGCTCTCTAATCAAGGTTCTGAAGACCTAAATCAAGTCTCTACTCATGCTTCAACCAGATACTATCATAAGCCTCTGAAGATATAAAGACAACGCACAAAGCGAACAAGGTTCTGAAGACCAAGTGCTAAAGACTCTGAACACGCTTGAAAATTCCAAGAACCAAGCGATGTTTTCCCTTCTTACTCATGCTCGTAAAAAGCCTCTGAAGTTGTGAAGCCAAGAAGACAAAGCTACATAGTACATTTGTACCTTAATTCAAAGCAAAAATATCTTGGTAACAGTGCAACGGTACAAACGATGATATTCTGACAAAGCAGGACGTGCAACACGCAAAAGTTTTTATCTGTCCTCACGCTTCTAGCCGCCATCCTAGTTAAGCTATCATGATTACACTTCAACGGCTCTTTCTACACGGCTATAAAAGGAAGCAAAAGACTTGAAGAAAGATACACACGAACGCTACTGCAATATTCTTTCTAACTGAAATCTTTCTTAAGTCATTCTGGTCTAAAACTTGTTTACAATTTTCAGCTTGTATAGAAGCACTTTTCTGTAAACGAAACTTATTCAAACTTAGGTTTGTGTTCCTTGAGAAAGACCTTGTGGTTGTATTTCTTGAGAAGTCTAAGTTGTGTGTCTTAGAGGTTGTTCCTTGAGTAAGACCTGTGAGGTTGTATTACTTGAGAAGTCTGAAACTTGTGAGTTTTAGAGGTTGTGTTAGTCACCGGCGTTTTGGCTAGTGCATTGTACTGTTTTGATTGAATAGTGGATTAAGACCTCATTGAGAGAGGCAAAATCACCTTGGCATGTGGACTAGACTAACTTGAGTGTTTCTCAAGTGAACTAGTATAAACATAACGTGTTTTCTTGCTGTGATTCAAAAAGGGTTTTATTGATAAAAGAAAGAGTCGTATTAAAAGTAAGTTTTCCTAAAAGAAACAAATTTATTTTGAAAAACCAATTCAAACCCCCCTTTCTTGTGTTTTTCACACCTTCAACAACAACCAAAAAAAACACAACAAGCAGCAAACCAACACATTAGTGAACAGAGCCAACACAACATCAAACTCAAACTTCATAAAAAAAATAATTAAATTATGTTTTGTTCGCTCCAGGTGTCGCTAAGCGAAGGGTGGCGAACATTTGCCCCAGATTCGCTAAGCGAATGCTGGCAAATGCTCGCCCAGGCTCGCAAAGCGAACACGGTAGCGAACCCACGAAAGTGCATAAACACAGAATCAAGCAATCAGTCCAACATACTTCCAACAAAATCCTATTCATAATGCTTGATTAATTTAAAACATGCAGAAACATGGAGCATTATGAACAGAGGTACATGAAACTAAGAAACCCTAAGCGATTTGTCTCTAAAATTCAATCCATTCCCTAACCTACTGTCAAACAGAAATTAAGATGAAAAAGAGGTTCAAACCTGAACTTGCAATTGAAATAGGAAGAACTTGGTGAAATGTGATAGAGCAGAGACAATTCGTGAGCAATGAGTTCTTGAGAAGGAGAGAAAGCTTTGAAAATGTTGGAGAGGCAAAGAGTGAGCAAGGAAACTAGGTTCCTACTCAAAATGCTCAGAACCAGGTTGGGTCATGGGCCCAAATGTCTGGCCCACCCAAAAATTACACTCAATTTTTAACTGAGGTGGCAGAAAAAACCTCCCCTGTCTCGCTGGGTTCGCCAAGCGAAGGAGCCAGCGAATGCTCGCCCCAAGGCTCGCTAGGCGAGCGCCAGCGAACATGACAGAATTTTTTCAAATTTTTCTACAGTCTGCCACCTTCTCAACACATCAAAACTTCATCAAATACCTAAAAATAGTAAATAAAGCAAAAAATACTTATAATGCTGGGGTGCCTCCCAACAAGCGCTTGTTTAACGTCGGCTAAGCTCGGCGGTCCAATGCAACCTCAAGGATCGCAAAAAGGAACAACGGAGGGATTCCGCTCGAAATCACCTCCAAGATAAATCTTCAACCTCTGACCATTAACAGTCCAACTCTCTTTTGTCTTTGCGTCTTCAATGACTATTTCCCCATATGACTTAATCTCCCGAATCCGAAATGGACCAGACCACTTAGATTTCAATTTACCTGGGAACAATTTTAATCTAGAATTGAAAAGTAGGATCAGCTACCCTACTTCAAACTGTTTGGTCACTATTTTCTTGTTATGGTAAGTTTTGACTCGATCTTTGTAAAGCTTATTGGAATCATACGCTTGGAGACGCAATTCATCAAATTCATGCAATTGCATTTTTCTTCTATCACCGCTCAAAGTTGGCTCAAAATTCAGAAATTTCAAGGCCCAAAATGCCTTATGCTCCAACTCGACCGGTAAATGACAATTCTTACCATAGACCATGTGAGACCAATCGGAGCTTTAAAAGCCGTCCGATAAGCCCACAAAGCATTGTCTAGCTTATTCGACCAATCCTTCCTTGAGGATGACACTGTTTTTTCCAAAATTCTTTTAATTTCCCGGTTTGATACCTTCGCTTGCCCATTAGCCTGAGGATGATATGGTGTTGCAACTTTGTGCTTAACACCATATTGCTCCAAGGCTTTTTCAAGCTGAGTGTTGCAAAAGTGGGATCCTCCGTCACTTATCAACACCCGCGGAGTACCAAATCGCGCAAAAAGGTTTCTTTTCAAAAAAATTATCACAGTTTTTCCGTCAGCCTTAGCACATGCTATTGCCTCTACCTATTTGGAATCGTAATCAACTGCGACCAAAATATACTCGTTGGAAAATAAAGATGGAAAAGGTCCAACAAAGTCGATTCCCCAACAATCAAACACTTCAATTTCCAACATGTTTTGTAAAGGCATTTCATACCGCTTTGAAATTCCACCACTTCTTTGACACTTGTCACAACTTTGCGCATGCGCATGCGCATCTTTGAATAAAGAAGACCAATAAAAGCCCGATTGAAGGACTTTGATTGCCGTTCTTAATCCGTTAAAATGTCCTCCATAAGGAGAGTTGTGATAATGCCAAAGTATGTTAGTGGCTTCATTAATTGACACACATCTTCTCAAAAGGTTGTCGACACCAAGCTTAAACAAATATGGTTCATCCCAAACAAAAGACTTGGCGTCCGACAAAAATTCCTTTTTCTGATGATGAGTTAGACTATCCGGTATTAATCCGGCGGCTTTGTGATTAGCTATGTCGGCGAACCATGGTCTAACTTGCACCATATACAATTTTTCGTCCGAAAATTCCTCTTTGACCTCTAATTCCTTTTTGGTCACTTCAACATTTACAAGGCGGGATAAGTGATCCGCCACCAAATTCTCAGATCCTTTCTTGTCACGAATTTCCAAATCAAATTCTTGTAACAAGAGGATCCAATGAGTTAGCCATTGTTTAGAATCGGGCTTGGTAAGCAAATACTTAATCGTCGTGTGATCCGTGTAAATGACTACTTGCGACCTAATTAAATAAAACCGAAATTTTTCCAATGCATACACTATCGCAAGCAACTCTTTTTCAGTTGTTGCATAGTTTATTTGAGCTTTATTTAAAACTTTGCTCGCATAGTGTATAGCATGAAAAAATTTTGTTTTTCGTTGACCCAAAACCACACCCACAACATAATCGTTCGCATCACACATGAGTTCAAAATCCATTTTCCAATTAGGTGCGATGATTATGGGTGAGGTAATCAAACTTTTCTTTAGAAAATTAAAAGCAAACATGCAAGATTCATCAAAATCAAATGACTTATCTTTGTTGAGCAAATTGCTCAAAGGCTTTGCTATCTTCGCAAAATCCTTGATGAACCTCCGATAGAATCCCGCATGTCCGAGAAAACTTCGGATGCCTTTGACATTAGTTGGAGGAGGTAACTTTTCAATCACTTCAATTTTTGCTTGATCAATCTCAAGACCTTTAGAGGAGACTTTGTGGCCAAGCACAATCCCCTCCGTTACCATAAAATTGTACTTCTCCCAGTTCAATACCAAATTTATCTCAACACACCGTTCAAGAACGGCCTCCAAATTTCTCAAACAAAGATCAAAATACGATCTGAAAACGGAGAAGTCTTCCATGAATACCTCCATAGTATTTTCAATAAGATCGGAGAAAATTGCTTGAACACAACGTTGAAACGTTGTCGGTGCGTTGCATAACCCAAACGACATCTTTCGGTAGGCAAAAATCTCAAAAGGACAAGTGAATGCCGTCTTCTCATGGTCATCCGGGTTAACCGAAATTTGGTTATAACCGGAATAACCATCCAAAAAGCAATAGAATTGTTGGCCCGACAATCTTTCTAACATTTGGTCCATAAACGGAAGTGGAAAATAGTATTTTCTTGTAGCGGTGTTTAGCCTCCTATAATCTATACACATCCTCCAACCCGTCGCCGTTTTTGTCGGAATCAACTCTTTTTTTCATTTCGGATTACAGTCATTCCTCCATTCTTAGGCACAACTTGGACCAGACTTACCCAAGGACTACCGAAAATCGGGTAAATCATACCGGCATCCAAGAGCTTGACAACCTCTTTTCTTACTACTTCTTTCATCGTTGGATTCAAATGGCGTTGCGGTTGAGCGACCGGTTTGAAATCCTCTTCCATGAATATACGATGCATACAATAAGAGGGACTTATGCCTTTGAGATCGGAAAGAGTTCATCCCATTGCTTCTTGATTTTTCTTTAAAAGTTGAATTTACCGGTTTTCCTCATTGTCAGATAAAATGTTGCTAATGATAACCGATTTGTTACAACCGTCATCAAGGAAAGCATATTTCAAATTAGAAGGCAACACCTTCAATTCAAGTTGAGATTTCGCATCACTCACCTCTTTTTTTAACACTTCCTCTTCACACTCCCATGGTTGCAACTCCTCTAAAGATTCAAGTTCCTTTAAACACTCCTCAAGTGCTCTTTCTTCTTCATCGGAGAATACTTCAAAGGAATCATCAAGAGCTCTTTGCAAAGGGGACACTACATGAGCTTGCTTTGTGACATCCATTATTGCTTCTTCCGTTGTGTCTATTCTAAAACAGTCACCTTTGTCATTCTTGTGTTTCATGGCCTCAAATAGATTGAAACAAACCTCCTCATCTTGGACTTTAACCTTCATAAGGCCGTCGTCCATATCAATTGCCATTCTAGCAGTTTTCATAAACGGTCTTCTAAGAATCAATGGAGCGTCTTCATCTTCCTCCATTTCAATTACCACGAAGTCAATAGGAAATAAGAATTTGTCCACTTTAACCAATACATCTTCCGCTACACCGTGAGGATGTGTAGTGGATTTATCGGCGAGTTGTAATGTCATTTGAGTGGATCTCAATTCCATGTGTCCCAACCGTTTCACAATAGACAAAGGTATCAAATTGATACTAGAGCCCAAATCAATCAACCCGTTGCCCACATAGATATTTCCTATTGTAACCGGCAAGGTGACTCGTATCGGATCACTTTCTTTCCTTGGGAGAGTACGTTGAATGATAGCGCTACAACTAGCATCCACCATGATAGTCTCTTGATCCGTATACCTCTTCTTTTTTGTTAGAATATCCTTCATAAATTTCGCATATTTCGGCATTTGCTCCAAAGCTTCAGAAAATGGAATGTTTATTTGCAATTGTTTGAAAATATCCATAAAGCGAGCATAGTGCCTCGCACTATCTTTCTTTGAAGGAGCATGAGGATATGGTAAATCTTGGATCGGAATATTATTCAACGGTTCCTTACCCTTCCTAGTTTTTTTCAATTTTTCTTCTCTCTTTCTTTTTTCTTCTTCCTCACTTTTTCTCATTTCATTTTCAACTAAATCACCCTCAACATTTTTTTCTACTTCAATCTCATCACTATCTTTTTCTTTTTCAACTACTTCCTCCTCCTCCACGACAACTTCACCTACACCCATGTCAATCTCTCTTCCATTTCTTGTTAGAATAGCCTTACAATGCTCTTTAGGATTTGGTAGAGTATTCGCGTAAAGTTTCCTTTGTGTTGGTCGGCCAATTGTTTTGATAATTGTCCGACTTGCGTTTTAAAATTCCTTATGGCCGCATTGGTATTCTTCTGATTTGACATTGACATTTGCATAAATTGCGTGAGAGTGTCTTCCATCTTTGTATTTCCAATGGGAGTTTGCGGAGGTTGAGTGTAATTTTGGTATTGTTAACGATTTGACGGTCCGGCTTCTTGCGGTCTCCACGGTTGTTGATAACCTTGATTACCTCTTTGTTGGTAACCTTGGTTGCCTTGTTGATAAGGAGGTCGGGGTTGGTATCCTTGATTTTGGTTTCCAGCATAATTTACCTCCTCCACAACCGGAGGACAATATTCGGTAAGATGATCTCCTCTACACAGTTCACATACCAAGACTTGCACATTCTTACTCGAGGAGTCATGAATCTCTTTAAGTTGTTGAGGAAGTTTGGACATTTGTTTCGTTAACAACTCAACTTGTTGGGATAATAACTTGTTTTGAGCAAGTATAGCATCATTGGTACCCAACTCCAAAACTCCTGGAGTCCTTGAGAAGGGCCACGGTGATGGCTTCCCATATGGTCATTTAAAGCCATCTTGTCAATTATGGCAATGGCTTCTTCGGCACTTTTTCTCATCAAAGATCCACCCGCGGTGGCATCCAACAATGTTTTCTGCACTAATTGAAGACCATTCCGAAAAATATGAATTTGAGAAAGCTCATCGAAACCATGCCCCTTGCATTTTCTCAACATAGATTTGAATCTCTCCCACGCTTCGTTGAGAGATTCGTTTGCACCTTGCGTGAAAACTGCAATTGTGGTCTTTGCCTCCATGAAACGATTATATGGAAAAAATCATTCCAAAATTTGTTCCTCAAGTACATTCCAATCCGTCATGATTTCCGTAGATTGGTCAAGATACCATTCCTTGGCCTTCCCAATGAGGGAATGCGGGAATAGTCTCTTAAACAGTGATTCCTCTTCAGCTTCGGGCACACCAGTTGCTCCCGCAATCTCATAGAACTTTGTCAGATATGTATAAGGATCCTCATGATCCATACCGGTAAAAGGACTCTGATATAGAAGCGAGAGAATACTAGTCTTCATTTCTGAATGCCGACCTTTCTGAGCATTGCTCAAAAATTACGCAGTGTGTCTCAGACTGTTAGTACAAGGTCTAGAAGCGGGTGGTGGTGGTGGGTCAGTCATGATGGGCGGTAACTGTGGTATTTACGTCGAAGTTAAACTTTCGTCTCGCTCTCGTCTTTCTTTGGCAAGTTGCCTCCTTCGCCTTGTTCTGCTATTGATTTTACGAGCGGTTCTTTCAATCTCGGGATCGAACAGAAGTTAGTCCGCAGGTAACTTCCCTCGCATAAAACGAAGTCTGCACACTAAACCAAACAAATCAACAAGCTCAAGAAAAAGTTAACAAGCTTAAAACAAAACAACTATTGTAATGCTTGCAATATCAAACAACAATCTCCAGCAACGGCGCCATTTTGTTGAAACAGTATTTCGAGGGGTGTTTTTATCGTATCCACAGGGATTGTGCGATATTTTGATGCTTGCCATTCAATAGTCAAAATGTTTTAAGTTAAGGATTTTCAAATGATTATTGGTTTTGTTTAACATAAATTTGTAGCAAAGAGTAAATTTTGAGCAAAGATGTTGTAAGTTTTAGAAAAGCATGTCAAGGTTAGGTTTCGCTAATCCTTTTCATACATATCCGATTAATCAAGCATATGAACTCAGTTCTGACAAATACAATCGCGTATCAGAAAGCTTAAAGTGCCTCAGAAAGCTTAAAGTGCCTCAGAAAAATGGTTCATTAAAGTGCCTTACAATCGCGAAGAAAAATGGCACTTAAAGTGCCTCAGAAAGCTTAAACCGCCCTTGGCTGTCATCGCGGGCTCGCTACGCGAATATTTCATTCGCTAAGCGAGCCACTCGCCAAAACCTTCACCAAGCGAATTTTGGTTCATTTTTCCACTGCCTCCGCCAAGAGTCCTTCGCCAGGACCTTCGCCCAGCGAGCGAAGCAGCAAACACTCACTAGCATTTCGCAAAGGGAATTTTACTCCCTTTTCCCACTGTCTCAATCTGGAGCTCTTCGCTGGGAGCTTCGCCGCCCTTTTCCCACTGTCAAATGACTTATCTTTGACAGCTTGCATCAACTTCTTATGTCTTAATTTCTTGATCATTTAGTACTTTTTTATGCACAATAACACACATATTACAAGCACCAAAGGTAGGTTACAATGTGTGAAGAACAACAACAATTCACCACTAAAATAAAAAATTACTCATGCAAAATGATGAAAAATGCCAAGTATTGAATACAAATATGTAGCATGTTTGACATCTAACACTTACCCAACCCACGAACACCCCAACATAGGACAAATTCAAGAAAAGGAGTTAGTCATTCTGATTCGGGATGAAACTTGCAAAGTTTTTCATCCTATGAGGGGTTAATCATGTGAACTAATATGATTAGAAATAGAATGTTTTATGTGTTACCTTCTATGGCACAAAAACATTCTTTGTGTTTACTAGCTGAAGTTGTTTAAAAAAAAAAGAAGCTTACATGTGGCATTGTCGCTTTGGGCACTTGAATCACAAGGCACTGAGAAAACTTTCTTACAAGAAGATGGTGATTGGCTAACCCTCTTCAAAGTTTCCAAAAAATATATGCACTACATGCTTAACCGGTAAGAAACACATAAATCATATACCGAGGAAGAGCTTGTGAAGAGCATCAAAGCGACTTTAGCTAGTAAATTCAGATATATGTGGTTCGATCAAGCCACCTTTGGACAGTGAAAATGCACATCTTAAGTTTTATATATGATTTTACTTGTAAAACTTAGGTTTATTTCTTACAAGAGAAGTCATAAGCTTTTTCATCATTCAAAATTTATAAGGCTTGTGTTGAAAAGGTGATAAGTGCATACATAACTTGTTTGAGGAAAGATATGGGTGGTGAGTTCACCTTAAATGAGTTTGAAGAGTTCTATTAATCACGACATCAACAGACAATTGACAGAATCTTGTACTCCTTAGTATAATGAAGTTGTTGAAAGGAAAAACATGACTGTTATGAGTTTTGTTCGATCCATGTTAAACGAGAAGAAAGTTGCTAAAGCTTTCGGGCCCGAGGTTGTGAGATGGTGTGTGCATATTCATAATTAATGTCCAACTGTGGGAGTTGAAAACAAGAATCCATAAGAGGCTTGGAGTTGTGAGAAACCTGTGGTGAATTATTTTTTGAATCTTTAGATGGGATGCACATGTTCATGTACCAGATAAAATGAGGATCAAGTTGAATGGTAAGAGTAGAAACGTGTCTTCCTAGGACTTGGTGTTGAGTCCAAGGCATGGATATTATATTATCCAATTTCAAATAATATTATTGTCAGCAAAGATGTTATTTTTGAAGAAGAAGATATCTGAGATTGGGGCTAAACAGAAGAAAAAATCAAGTGAGATATATTATAACAGGAAGATGAGGGTGATGGAGAGAATGACCATAATGAAAAGGAAAATTGTTGAACGAGTTCAAACAGTTTAAGTAGCAGTCCTACATAATCACCTCCAAATAAACCAAATGCATATGGAGAATTGAATGAAGGGAGGGGTAAATGAGAAAGAAGAGCACCATGATGGATGGTGAATTATGAAACTAGGGAAGAATTATCTGAAGAAGAAAATCTGAATGCAATGATGATAATGACTAAAAATGGTCCAGTTTCATTTGAAGAAGATATGGAGAGCGAAAATTGGAGAAACTAAATGTCAATAGAAATTGAATCCATATAAAATAATCAAACTTGGGAACTTATTGTGTTTCCTAAAGGAGTCAAACTTATTAGAGTTTAGTGGGAGTTCAAAAGTAAGCTTAAAGAAGATGGAAATATGGTAAAGCTCAAAGCAAGGTTGGTGGCAAAAAGGTATGCACGGTGCCATGGAATAGATTACACTTAAGTATTTGCTATAATTGAAAGACTTGACACCATTTGTGTGATACTTACAATGGTTGCTCAACTCAGTTGAGAAGTTTTTCAACTCAATGTGAAAAGATCTTCTCTTTATGAGGAGTTCAGTGAGGAAGTATTTGTGCAACAACCTGAGGGATTCATAAAGAAAGGAGAAGAAGAGAAATTCTATAGGATGAGGAAAACATTGTATGGCCTTAAACACTCGCCGCGAGTTTGGTACAGCAGAATTGAAACTTATTTTGTGCGTGAAGGATTCGAGAGGTGTTCTACTGACCACACATTCTTCATAAATTTGCTAGGAGGTAAAATATTAATAGTCAGTCTTTATGTTGATGACTTAATATTTACTGGAAATGATAGAACCATGTGTGATGAGCTCAAAAATTCAATGATGTTGGAATTTGATATATTGACTTGGGAAAGATGAAACATTTTCTCGAAGTAGAAGTTAAACAGTGTTCAAATGGAATTTTCATATGTCAAAGAAGGTATGTACGTGAAGTGTTATGAAGGTTTGGTATGGGGGATAGTAATGCAGTGAAGAATCTAATAGTGTCAGGTTCAAAGTTTTCTAAGGACGAAGCAGGAGTTAGAGTTGATGAAACTCTATTTAAACAGGTGGTTGGAAGCCTCGTGTATTTAATTGTAACTAAGCCTGAATTGACGTATGTTGTTAATCTGG
This sequence comes from Lathyrus tuberosus, assembly GCA_022829125.1. NCBI lineage: Eukaryota > Viridiplantae > Streptophyta > Magnoliopsida > Fabales > Fabaceae > Lathyrus > Lathyrus tuberosus. The sequence goes on along the minus strand of JALAZF010000057.1, from coordinate 9,995,937 downwards.
TAAGCAGGTTTATGCCCAATCCTAGTATGTCACAGTGTCTTGCAGCAAAAAATAGTTTTGAGGTATTTAAAAGGTGCAACTGATCTTAGAATTTTTTTAAGAAAAGAGAAAGCATCTTAAGACTCACCACTTTTACCAATAGTGATTATGCTAGAGATTTAGATGATCGGAGAAGTACCTCTGGGTTTGTGTTTATGATGGGGCCTGGAGTTATTTCTTGGTCCTCAAACATACAAAAAGTATTTTCTCTTTTGACTACGAAAGCAGAATACATAGTAACAACATTATGTGCTTGTCAGTGTGTTTGGATCAAAAGGGTACTAGAAAAACTTGGAGTTAAAGAGAAGACAATAACTACGATTATATGTGATAACATCTCCACTATACAGTTATCCAAGAATCCAGTGTTTCATGGAGAAAGAAAAAAAGCATATCAATGTAAGGTTTCATTTCTTAAGAGACTTGGTGAATGATAGAGTCGTTGAACTAAACTACTGCAACTTTTAGGATCAAATTGAAAATATCATGACAAAACCAATAAAGTTGGAGTAGTTAGAGAAGCTTCGTGACATGCTAAGCAAGAGAATGTTAATAGATTATTTGTTATATTTATGTTAGTCTTTATTTTGTTATCAAATTCCACTTTTTAGGATTTTTGACATATTATTCCTAGTTTTTAGGGAGAATCAATATTTTTCTTCTAATTTCTTAGTAACCACGTTGTAGGCTTGTAAACGTGATTTTTACCACTTTTCTGTTATGTTAAAAAGCTATAAACAATCTCTGTTTGTTCCATAGTTTTTCTTTCTACTATTTCTTAGTCTTTAAGTTTTAACAATCTTAATAAATTTTAGGGTTAAATATATTTATGTTCTCCTAAATATTTAATATTTTAATTTTTAGTTCCTCAAAATATTTCCTTTAAAGAATGGTCCTCCTAAAATTTTACATCCGCACTTTTGGTCCCTAATACTAAAAGCGTCGCTAAAACTGTCACTAATTTAGTTGCTAAGTAATAAACCGTCGCTAAAACCATCGTTAATTTTGTCGCTAAGTTGTAAAAGTCGTCACTAATTTGTAAGAGAGACCAAAAGTGTGTGTTGTGAAAAACGATACCGGAATAACAAAGTATATTTGGTTTCTTGAACACCAAGAAATCCATAAGAGTATAAAAGAAGGAAAAACTTGAACAAACACACGAAACCCTATTAGGGTTCACAAAGGAAGAGAAAAGAGGAAGAAGAATAAAGAATTGGTTAAATCTGTTATACTATTCACTTTCTCAATAGGGTTCAAAGATTACAAGTGAATACCAACAATTAACCTCTCTCAACCTAATAAGGTTTTGTCACACCTTATGAAGAGAGACTAGTATGCTATTTATAATAAACCTAACATACTAAACTAATGGGCTTTTTAGCAATTACCCATTACAAGCTAACTTAGGGTACAAGCTAACTTAAACAATTGGATCCATAACACAAGGCCCAATTTGATCTCCTACATACTAGAACACAATTCGACTACAGCATGTAGGTCTTCGACAACAGCATGTGAGCGGACTTCGACGGCATGCTAAAGCTAGAGTTCGATCCAATATCTCACAAATCTCCACTTGGAACAAACTCTATAACATTAAGGAACAAACTAGCTTTCTTTATGCAACTTTATCAACTGCATACAGTGGAAAAACTTGCAATTGGGCAATGTCTTGGTGATCATATCAGCAGCATTATGATCTGTTGAAATCTTCAGCACCTGGACTTCTCCACGCTCGATTACCCCTCTGACTAAATGCAGCCTCACATCAATGTGCTTGGTTCGCTCATGATAGGCTGAATTCTTCGACAGGTGTATTGGACTTTGACTATCACATTTAACAGTGATAACTGGACCTTGAAGTTTCAGCTCCTTTGCAAAACCTTCAAGCCACAATGCTTCCTTCATAGCTTCAGTTAGGGCGATATATTCTGCTTCAGTGGTTGATAAGGCAACAACCTTCTGAAGTGTTGCTTTCCAACTGATTTTTGTCCCAAACATAGTGAACACATATCCAGAAATAGATTTTCTGGAATCCATACAACCTGCATAATCAGAGTCGACATATCCTTCGATTGTTGCTTTACTATCTTCACCCAAGGCTCCACCATAAATTAGGACTCTATTTAGAGACCCATTTATGTACTTTAAAATCCACTTCAATGCTTGCAAGTGAGCCTTTATAGGATTCGCCATGTACCTGCTTATAAGACTTACTACATATGTTATGTCAGGTCTAGTACAGACCATAGCATACATCAAAGAACTCACTATATTAGCATATGGAATGCTATTCATATAAGCTCTTTCGACATAAGTACTGGGACACTAACCTATACTCAGCTTGAATTGAGGGTTTGTCGGAGTCACAACATGCTTTGAATTCGACATACCATACTTTTCGAGAATCTTCCGTAGGTATGCCTCTTGAGATAAGCATAATTTCGACTGCTTTCTATATCTTCGGATGTCAATCCCAAGAATCCTAGACGCAGCTCTCAGACCCTTCATGTCGTAATCCTTATTGAGTTCATCCTTCACCCTCATTACATCTTTGACATTATTGCTTGCTATTAGAATATCATCCACATAAAGCAACAGAATAAGAAATGAATTACCAGGTCAAAATCTGAAGTAAACACAGTGGTCGAACTGACTTCTAATGAAACTTATGCGTGCCATGAACTTGTCGAATCTCCTATTCCACTATCGAGGAGATTGTTTCATTCCATATAAAGATCTCTTCAGCTTGCACACATAATCTTCCTTCCCCTTTTCGACATACCCTTCAGGTTGCCTCATCAGGATTGTTTCATCTAGATCACCATACAAGAACGCAGTCTTCACATCCATCTGTTCCAGTTCAAGATCGAACTGTGCCACCATGGCAAGCAATATTCAAATGGACCAGTGCTTCACAACAGGAGAGAAAACATCATTGAAGTCGACACCTTCTTTCTGAGTGAACCCCCTAGCGACCAATCTTGCCTTGTATCTCTTCGACTCCACTCCTTCGATTCCTTCCTTAACTTTGAAAATCCATTTACAGCTGACTAACCTGGCTCCAGCAGGTTTCTTGATCAGTTCCTATGAGTTGTTATCATGAAGAGATTTCATCTCATCATCCATGGCCTTCAGCCATTCAGTCTTCTTTCGACTCCTCATAACTTCCTTATAGTCTCTAGGTTCTTCGTCGAGAACCTCACTTACAGAAATTAAGGCATAAGCTATAAGATCTGCATACCCAAGTCTCTGAGGTGGCTTGATGACTCTCCTCGACCTGACTCTTACTAGCAGGTAGTCATTATCAGTCTCCTCATCTTCGATAGCATCTTCTGCTTCTTCTTTGACTTCATCTGGGATACGCAATTCAGCATCAACATGCTCCACCTTAACAGGAATCTCTCTCTGTTCCTGTTCTTCGTCAGCATAATCAGTTTTCTTGAAAGTCATCTCAGCTTCATTGAAAACTACATCTCGACTAGTGATACACCTCCTGTGACCTGGCTCTAGGCGCCATAGCCTATAAGCTTTGACTCCTTCAGGGTATCCCATGAACATGCATTTCAGAACTCTAGGTTCGACCTTGTCTTGCCTAATGTGAGCATAGGCCACGCAGCCAAATACTCTCAGTCTGTCGAGACTAGGTGGATGTCCCGACCAAACTTCTTCAGATGTCTTCATATCTAACGCAGTCGAAGGACATCTATTTATCAGATATATTGTTGTCAAAACAACCTCAACCCAAAACACCTTCTTTAACCCAGCACTAGTCAACATACATCTAAATCTTTCCAAAATAGTTCAATTAAACCTCTCTGCCAAACCATTTTATTGTGGAGTACCTGCAGTTGTTTTGTGCCTTACAATACCCGAGGCAACACACAAGCTGTCGAACGCCTCATTGCAAAATTCAAGGCCATTGTCGGTTCTCAACCTCTTGACCTTTCTGCCAGTTTGATTTTCGACCATAGTCTTCCAACTTTTGAAATTCTCAAAAGTTTCATTCTTAGTCTTCTGGATGAATACCCACAACTTTCTGGAATAATCATCGTCTATTGATAGAAAATACCTTGCTCCTGAATGTGATGGACACCTTGCAGGCCCCCAAAGATCAACATGGATGTAATTAAGGGATCCATGAGTTCTTTTTTTGCCTTTATTGAACTTCACTCTGCAAGATTTTCCAAGTACACAGGGTTCACAAAACTTCAGCTTTTCGACTTTCTCTCCTCCAAGCAGATTTTGTTTCCTCAATTCGACCAGACCCTTTTCACTAACATGGCCCAATCTCATGTGCCAAATTTCTGACTTCGACAAAGGTTTCGTGAATGCAACATTTGTCGAACCACTTACAACTTCAGCCTCAAGGGTATACAAGCCTTGTTTTTTCACGCCTCTCAAGACTTCCTTCGACCCTTTCATGACCCTTAGGATACTTTTCTCTCCTTGAAAAACATATCACTTTCTGTCGAATTCACCAAGAGAAACCAAATTTCTCTTCAAATTAGGTACATACCTGACTTCAGTCAATAACCTTATTGACTCATCATGGAGCTTGAATCTCACAGATCCAATACCTGCAATTTTGCAAGCTTTGTTGTTTCCCAGCAGGACTGAGACACCATCTTGATCACATAGCTCCTCGAACAATTCTCTGTTTGGAGTCATGTGTCAAGTGCAACCTGAATCCATAATCCACTCTTTTCTTGAGTCGATGCTCGAAACCACAAGGACATCAGATGAGTCGAAGTCATCTTGAACAATGGCTGCGTTGCCATTATCCTTACCTCCATGATCTTTCAGGCGTTCAGGGCACACCTTTCTTGTGTGACCCTCCTTCTTACAATGATAGCATCGAATACCAGATGCTTCGCCACTATAAGACTTCTGCTGACTTTTACCTTTCTTCTTGTCGAACTTACCATTTTTTCGCAAGAATTTTCCCTTAACGGCCAAACCTTCACCAACCGTCGAAGGTTTATGCTCATTTCATTCGTTCAGGTCCTTAGAATACAGGGCTGATTGAACTTCTTCAAAGCTCAGGGACTCCCTTCCATACAAGAGAGTTTCTTTGAAGTGAGCATGTGTTCTGAGCAAAGCACACAACATCAACAGTGTTTGATCTTCGTCATCGATCTTCACATCAATATTTTCAAGATCAAGAATCAGCTTGTTGAACATATCCAACTGCTCAGCCAAAACTTTGTCTTCACTCATCTTGAATGAATACAAAGCTAGCTTCAGGTAGAGCTGATTCACCAGAGATTTGGTAATGTACAAACTTTCAAGTTTCAACCATAACCCCGATGTCGTAGTCTCCTTTGATACCTGACGAAGAACCTTATCACCAAGGCTCAACAATATTGCGTTGTGGGCTTTCTCTATCATGGCCGTCTTTTCTTTTTCCGTTAACGCGGTGTACATGGCTGCCTCTCCCTTTAACGCTTCCAAACAACCCTGCTGAACCAGTAGGGCTTTCATCTTCAAGCGCCACGGACCGAAATCGTTCACTCTGGTGAACTTTTCAATCTCATACTTTGTTGAAGGCATCTTCTCCACGCTCACCGCACCAATTTGTTGTGAAAAACGATACCGAAATAACAAAGTATATTTGGTTTCTTGAACACCAAGAAATCCACAAGGGTAGAAAAGAAGGAAAAACTTGAACAAACACACGAAACCCTATTAGGGTTCACAAAGGAAGAGAAAAGAGGAAGAAGAATAGAGAATTGGTTAAATCTGTTTTACTATTCATTTTCTCAATAGGGTTCAAAGATTACAAGTGAATACCAACAATTAACCTCTCTCAACCTAATAAGGTTTTGTCACACCTTATGAAGAGAGACTAGTATGCTATTTATAATAAACCTAACATACTAAACTAATGAGTTTTTTAACAATTACCCGCTACAAGCTAACTTAGGGTACAAGCTAACTTAAACAATTGGATCCATACCACAAGGCCAGTTCGATCTCCTACATACAAGAACACAATTCGACTACTGCATGTAGGTCTTCAACAATAGCATGTGAGCGGACTTCGACGGCATGCTAAAGCTAGGGTTCGATCCAATATCTCACCGTATAGATGAAAAATTATAAAAGAATCATTATTTGAAGGAAATATTTTGAGGGAATAAAATAAAAAATTGAGATATTTAGAAAAAACACAAACATATTTAACCCTAAAATTTAAATATAATTCCTAACTAACGGATATAATTTTCTATTATCAACAATTTTTTTAATGATAATCACACTTTTTTTTGGTAATCCGATCAAAATCAAACAAATAATAATATCTTAATTAGCTTGTCCTATTTTTGTTCAATTATATGCTCACCTAATTCATACCAAATAACCACTCACTTCACATTCTGCCATTATATCTTATAAAAAAAAAACTTCACCTTCTGCCATTAAGTTTTGTCTTCTTTTTCCTTCAATTATTTTTTAGATATAAATATTTTATTTCCTACCATTGCTTTTTAGATATAGTTATTCTATTTCCTACAATTACTTTTTAGATATATATATTCTATTTCCTACAATTGCTTTTTAGATATATAAAGTGGCAATGATCTAAATAATTCATATTTATTAATTTAATATTGCTACTCACGCCTAATCATACACACTGTCAAATCTTTACTCTCATATTATTTAGTCTTTTTCACAATAATTAGTTATAGTTTAATCCTTTTTTGGACGCTAGTCTTATTTTTTATTCACACACATAGTGAATGTACACACGTTTTTATTTTATTTATGTTCCCTAACTTATTTGAGAGAATAAATTAATTAAAACGTGCAATTATTTGACTATGTTGGGAAACTTTTTTTTTTTTTAATAGATAAACTAGTGGGAGACCCGTGCATTCGCACGGGTACAGGTATGGTACGTGTATTTTTTCAAATAAAAATAAAAAATTTAAATTTTCAACCAAAAAAATTATTATTTTTAAAAGATATAATAATTTAGTGTTTATAATCAACAACGAATTTGACCCCGTATATAAATGTTAAATTTGTTTTGACATGAGTTATATATTTGAAATTATATAATAATAATTGAATCAACAAAGTATGTTTTCAGTATTTTTTAATAAATATGAATGACACAAAATTGTCCCAAAAAAAAAATATAAATAAAATTATGTATTTAACAATAAATTAGTATAATAATTCGATTTCAAAAACATTGCAAGATGTTTTTGATAATTGAAATGTTTAAGTTTTTGTAACAGATAAGAGAATTATGTTATAAGAGATAATACAATGATCGAAAGTTGATCCCGTTTATGACAAGACTGTTTGCTTTTATATATAAAAATTGTTTACGGAAAAGTAAATTTGATCACGTATATAAATATTAGTTTTGTTTTGCCATGATTTAGAAATATTAAAATGCATAATATTATTTTTGTTTTGATAGTATTTATAAAAAATTTTGAATGACTAGTAAAGTTGTGCTGGTATGGTACGCACATTTTTTTCAAATTATAATAAAAATTAAATAAAAAATTTTAAAATTTTCAACCAAAAAAGTTATTATTTTTAAAAGATATAATAAATTAGTGTCTATAATCAACAACGAATTTGATCTCGTATATAAATATTAAATTTGTTTTGACATTACATATATATATATTTGAATTTGTATAAAAATATTTGAATACACTTCCTAATCCTCTTTTATTATAGTTAAAGTTTATGCTGGGAGTATAAAGGAGTATGTTGAGAGTATAATCCAAGTTAAAGTTTTGACATTACATACTCATTTTCGTTGTCTGAGCAGACAAATGTTGTCTGAGCACACTAATTTTTTATTAAGTAAGTGATTGCAATACACTTCCTAATCCTCTTTTATTATAGTTAAAGTTTATGCTGTTAAATTTTTGAAAAGCTTATATGAGATAATGAGATTCTTTTAACTTTCAACATCAAGTTCACATGTCAAAAGTATGCAACATTCTCTCATCTTAAATGACATTTCAACTTTAAACTGGGATTTATCTTTTAATGTCGTTGTGGTTCTTTTTTAAATTGATGTTTGTGAAGATTAAAATTTTCTAAAAAACGGGCATGTAAAAGGACATTAATAAGTAATAGATGGTAGAGCAACTCATGCTTCAGTTCTTTTTGGACTCCATGTTCAACATTTTGAGTTATTACAATGGCATTTACCCAATTTGACTCAAACATGATGAGATATGAATCAAGACAATATACATGAAAATGAATCATGTCAGATCAAAATATGATGAATCACAAAGAGAAGAGCTCTGAATCTGGTCAATTATACTCTGCTAACCAGATCTGTAATCAGGGTAAAGTAGTTGCACTCCAAGTTCCTTCATCATCAAGGCATTAGACACCCGCTTCTCACCCCTTTCATTTCTTGATTTTTCAATTGACCACTCTTTCTTTTTCAGAGGTTGCAAGTTCAAGTCTGGCCACTTTTTCTCCACTAATTTTCTTGCATATTCAAATACTTCATCCCTTGGAGCTGGATCATCATCAACAATATTGTAAATTACCCTGAAAATCACATGTCCAATGTTTTCACTTCTTTCTCACTATGTTATCTATTTTCAAATATTTATCCCAAAAACCCGTAAACAAAAAGTTGGTTTCATTATTTGTTGTACAAATCTTTGGAAACATATAAAACAATAAAATAATTTTCTAATCAAATTTAAAACATGATTTGTCAAAACAAACAGACCTTAATTAGCACAAACCAGCCACCAGTGTCGATATAAATTCAAAAAATGGCAATGACAACTGTTATTATAGTATATGTGTTCATGATAAAGGAATTCTAATAAACTTGAAATTTAACATCTGAATTTGTTGATGGCAGAGTCAGTTCAGTCTCATGTGTGGCTAGCTAGCTAGAATTGTTGTTGCTATAATTGGCTAAATATTCTATATGTTGCAAACTCTTCATCTGTTTTATTCAGTACAGTTTTTAATTCTATAATAATATAATGGCAACAAGAATTGCCAATACACATAATGAAGGAATTGAAACAAAATTATTTCGGTAGACCCAAGGGTGGTATGCGGGCCAAGCCAATTATTTCGGTATTAGTTGAGAGCGGGACGTGTGATAAACAGTTTCCAGTTAGTTAGTTAGATTGCTATAAATAGAGATGAAAGGAGGTTGAGAAGGGGGCAGTTGGTTGGTTGGTGGTTATTAATTGTGGGAGGAGAATATACATACATCAATAAGACTCTTGTTATGATGGAAACTAACCTGGGTGAAGGTGCGTCAATAGTAGCCATAAGTGCCTGACAGATATCATCAACATGAATTCGTGACGTCTATTTTCTGTGTTTTCTTCTCTTCTAACCTTCTGACAAGGACTTTTGCTTGATTAATGTATCGACGGCACTGAACCAAAATAACTGTTATACCAAATGAATACAAAATTCTAATACTAAATAGACATGTAAGATGAATCTGTCACAACACCCATATGTATTATTGCCATCCAACTAAGCCAAATTAGGAGAAGAGCTAACATATATAAAGGCAAGTAAAAATAGAAAACAGTGTGGTAGCAAACATTAAAAGTCTTCCCAGAATTTTTAGCAAAAATATGGCATACTTGAGCACTCAATGTTGTCATTGGTTTCCCCTCAATAAGAGTTGTTCTGACTGAAGCATTGCAGTCCAAACCAAACCAGGTATTTATGAAGTCTTAGCTTGACAACCTTTATGCCTTCAGTTAGTACATGTTTGAAGTCAAAGGAACAACAGAATGTCAAAGAAGGAACATGATTCAAAACATATAAAATATCGTAATTGAATCTTCCATGACTAATTGTAATTTAACAATATTGTTGATGACCAACATCCAAACCAATATAACATGAAAATATGGTAGTATGGTAAAATCAATACCTAGGAAATATGTCTGTTCAGTTTGATGATTCACTTTCATTGTGAGTGTTTCACTTGACAACTGATTTCAAATTTTTAGAAGCACGTTATTAATTCATGTACAATATCATTTGCATTAGCAAACCAAGGTCAGAATGACAATAGGAGAGGATACCAATTCTCAAACAATAGGAAAATTAATTTTTATCAAAATTTATTCTGTTATCAATGCATACATTCCAAAGGAAAAACTCGAAGGTCATCAAACTCATTGCAAGTTGTAGCCATTGCCTGAAGACCTTCATCACCTATTGAATCAAGGACCTGCACAACAAAAGCAACTGTGGTAGTAAGCGTCAAAATCTCTATAATCTTTTCCTTCAAGTTACAATCAAATTGGCACATTAAAATGCTAAAACACAAACACCTACCCACAAGGAAGCTAACATTACTTTACATTTGGCTAACACGTTATACTATGGTGATTAATACATTTCACATGCTAACATTACTTTACATTTGTTTGGAATCGATGATGTTTAACACCTTCCTTGATGTATATTTGTGTATAAACTAATATTTGCTTCCAACCACTGTATGATTTTGATATACCAAAGCCATCTATAATATTTTTTAGAAAGGAAAAAGAAGTTGGTGAGAAAATGATGAAGTCAGACCAACAGTAGACAATAAACATGGGATTTAGATGAAGTTCATGCAATAGTATCTTTCAAAGTGGCGTTGTAATGTTAACAATAATGTGAAGATGAGGTGAATTGAAATTCAGCTGTTAATTGACCAAGATACGTCAGCTAATGACAGTGGCATATAACATACTTCAGCTGTTCAACATTAACATGAACATAACCAAATGAACCCGTTGGAATAATCAGTCATACAAATTATTCTCATTGCATTGGGTCAAAACTGTGTTCAATTTTTCTGTTTCTAGTCCAAATAATGCAGTATGATTAAGCTTTTTTTTATAATGCAGCCCAAGTGATTATATAATACACTTGGCCTTCACCTTGTATTATTGATTCAGATCATTTATTGAACAATGAATTCATGCCATTAGGATCATATATCACTTGCAATATATATCATCGGTGAGAATTGAACCTACCGTTTGATCGCTTCATATTCCTGCAGAGCTTACTCCCGCATTTGCACTCGAACAATTTGACAGGTTGCTCATGGTCGTCGAAGTCAATGCCATAATCATGTAGAAACACCATAAACATAAAGCTTCAGTTTATAAAAAATTGGTTTAAGTGATATCTCAAGAACCTGTCATAAACACACAATTGTAATAAAAGCTTCAGTTTGACAGTTTAGAAACACCATAATCATGACATTCGATTTAGTGATATCTCAAGAACCTGTCATAAACACACAATTGTGTTTGAATGATATAAGTAGAATAACATCAAATTAAGGGTTTTAATATACATGCTATGTTCAAGGGTTTCAAAGCAAGATCCTATGTATCTTTCTTCATCTAGTAAAATATAAGTAGAATAACATTAAATCAAGGGTTTTAATACAAAACAAATTTAAAAATGAAAATAGAACATCTACATGCTCTGTTCGACCACTTTCGTAAACACGGATCTTGCTTTACATTGTAGACTCCAGGCTTAATTGCTCCTAAAAAGTCACATACAACAGTTTCTCAGTCTACACTAAATTTTCCGGAAATATTGAAATTTGTTTTAACAATTTTACCAACTATTTAGAATAATCTTTCCAGCTTTCATCATTCAAACTGAAGTTGAAAAAATCAGATACATCAACATTTGGATATTTCCATGGTTTCTCTTCAAAACTCTCAATGTCGACGTCAAATATAGTCCTGAAAATAAATGATGGTTATATAAGCATCAACCAGGTGACATGACTTAGATTTAGTTATACATCAACAAAGACATTAAAACAATGGAAATGATACTATCCTGCACAGGGCCTCATTAGTAAAGTATAGGAGTGTGCAGTTTAATTTGTATACAGTGAGGGCAATAAATCAACAAAAAGGGTACATAATCATATCAATGGCAAGTGATAACAAACCAATAATTATTATCTTAAAGGGAGAGTTGTAGGCTACCACTTGCATCAACTTCATTATTTTACTCCCTTTGATAGTTAGCTTTTAAATGAGGGTTCCTTAAGGGTTTAGATACTTATTGAATTGGTGTTAGAGCTAGTTGCCAGCATCTCAGAAAAGGTGTTACCTACAGAGGGACTAATCAGAAAATTTTAGCAAACCATCACAGAATGCAGCTATCAAGACGTCATGTTATTAGAATATGAAAGACTATTTAACTTCATGTGCAAAGAAAAAAAAGTTACCTTGTTTGAAGAGGCACATAGTTACCATTTTTGTCTGAAAAATTGAAGAGAAAATAAAATGTAACGCTAATGTTTCAAGTTTACAAATTCACATAATGAAAATGAAGATACAGACACGCAATTATCAGTAACATTTTCGTATAAAATATTTTATCAAACAGATGGTGTGCATAACCAAAACTGAAATAAAGCAACAACAAATTCAAACATCAAACCTGAAAAACCCTATCAGATCGAAAACTGATATTCAAGCAACAAAAGAGTGAGGTTTGTAGGGATTATGACTTGAATCTCGGTACCCTGCAATGATAGACAGTCAAATTTCAAAATCACAGCCATAAACTCATAAAAAACATAAATAGAGAATACAAATCAAAAAAACTGCAAACAATATCTTTGTCGATTAAAATCATTTCAGTGTGTTTTTTGTTGTTGGAGAATACCGTCCATTTGTGTACAACCTTCACAGCTATCTTCCACAACAATTTTTTGTCCATGATGTCTTTGATGGACTCGAAAAGATCGGACAATTGTAAGAGAAATGGTTGAAGATGAGAATGAGAAAGGATGAAGAATGGTAAGCTGAGAGAAGAATGGCACAGAGAATGGTAGAGAGAGAAAGTTTACCCAAATGATTTTGTACATTGAAAATCTGCATCTGAAATCTTCTCCAACAACGGTTCACCCTTTACTTCGCCATGTTGTTGATGATCTGCCATAACCTCTCGTGACGATTTGTAAAAGAGGAAGATGGAAGAAAAGAAGAGGACGAACGAAGAGAGAGAGGATTCAACAATGTTTGATGGTGTTGGAAACAACAATCTGAGAAAGCAGGAAAAGGTTCCCCAAAAGCAAACTTAGTCATGTACCCTAAATCAGAAATTGATTAGGTATGTATTTTTTCAGTTACTAAATGGGCACAATTTGGTGTTAGTATTGTAATTAGTCTAGTTTGGATTCAAATAACCTATGATTTAGTTCAAAATAGTTGAAATTAGACACATAATGTCCCCAATTTGCTGACATGGAAGGCTAATGACAAGAGTTAATTTTTTATTTTCCACAACCACTTCTTTTCCTATATTATAGATGTCACCTAATATTTAATTCTTAACTTCTCCTCCCATCCTAAAATAAATGTTACATTTTTTAAAATTATTCATTCTAAAATAGATATCGCTTTTAGTTTTCAATGCATTTTTAATTTTTATCTTCTAATTATATTCCTAATTAATACTCATAATTTATCATTTCTCTCACCTTGCAATAATTATTGTGATTAAAATATGTCAATAACCGATAAGGATAATTTGATAAAATCGACATTCTCTCATTTATTTATTATATTTTTTAAATCTGTTTGAAAGTGTCTACAATAAGGCATACTTTGGGATGGAGGTAGTATTAATTAAAATTTTGTTATTGACTTTATGATTAATAGATATTTTACCTCTATGATATATACGAGTTTTGAACTCTCAAAAAATTTATCTATCAATAACTTATTAAATGTCACATAATTTTTAAGAATTTATCTCTATTTTGACATTTCCAAATTAGCGATTTTTGAAAAAATCCCTTATCATGACGTTCTTTTTTATGATTAAATTTCTTTTAGAAGAAAACAGATGAATTTTCATATAACAGGACGAATTGAAATTTTTTTTATCAAAATTTGTTTAAAAACTTGTCTATACAATAGATACAAAATACCAATAAACTCTTGAGTTTATGGAAGGAGCACAATCATTGTCAGCTGTAGGAAGGAATCACTTTTTTCCCACTAATGCTTTTCTCAATGTGTGTATATATATAGTGAACAACCAGAGATAGCTCATCATATCAACTATCTTAATTTCTAACTACATTCACTAATCACTATCAATCACACAACATGACTGATCTTAACTCCACCAACAACACCTCCTTGTTCAAAATACCTACCATCAAGTATAACAAACTCTTCATCAATGGAGATTTTGTTGATTCTGTATCAGGTTCTTACAATTTATTTTCTATCTTTAATCTTGCAATTTGTTCTAATGTTCTCACTCAAATCTAAGAATCGGAAATAGTTTAATTCAACTTTATGAAACGCACTAAAAAAAGTGAGAATTGTTATATCATATTCATTGCAAACAAACGTTGAAGAATATCGAATAAATATTGCGTTGATACAAAAATTGAAGCATTTGGTTCTCTTTATTTATGTCGACGCAAATTTTATGGATTTGGTTTTGCATTTTGTATAATTTTATAATTATACTATTGTTCATCAAGTGTTAACAAGCTACTCAAGCTAAAAGAATTATTGTTGAAATTAATAATAATTTTTTTTTAAAAAAATATCAGTTAAATATAATTACTTGACTTTGACTATATGTTAAAAGATAAAGGTTAAATATTTTTAGGAGCTAACCATATATTTCAACACCAAAACTAACACAAATAAATAGTTTTTCTTCAATGCAAAATTATAATTTTAAAGGAATACAACAAGTGGACAACAAATTGTATCACTACTTTTTTTTTTTAATTACAAACTCGATCTTTTAAAATTTATGCTCATAGTTCTATATGATACAATATTATTATGCATTAATTTTAAAAAAAAATTATAAAAGATTCACGATCTTGACAAAGGCAAAAATATCTAAAATAAATTGTATAAAAGTATTGATTGCCCGCTTTATTTTAAGCGACTTTTAGAATTGTATATCATACGGTAACAGTAGGAATAGGTCGGATTGACTCAAGCATAAGACAGTCAAATCAACTATCTCAAACTTTCAAAATATAAAAAAATTAAAGTTTAAATACATTTTTAGTTTTCCTATTTACAAATTTTTAACGTTTTAGTCCTCTTTTAATTTTTTCAGTCTTTTAGTCCCTCAAGTTGTCATTTTTTGAGATTTATTTTATGTTAAGTCAGGTGACATGTCATTTAATTGAGTTGTCATGTCATTTATATATTTTAATAAAACATTAATATTTAAAAAAAATTAATGTTAGACAATCTACATAAAAATGAACCCTAATTTTATCTTGTTAATCCCTTTCTTCATCTCCGAAAATTCTGCTACTAGTCTCCTCCGAAACCGCCATCGTAACTAACCAACCTTCAGTACCCAACAACCTCGTACAAAGTTAATAAACCTAAAAACAAACAACTCTAGTTAGTTGTTAATTCTTACAACTCCTAATACAATCTACGAACATAAACCTTAATCAGAAAACCAGTAATTGATGAATGAAAACCTCAATCTATGTTTCTACAAAGAAAAACATGAAAACCCCAGTCATCAAACTAGAATCATAAGCACCAGCACAAAGCAGCATATAAATTCAATTACAATAATTGATAAATTCAGTTACAGTTAATTAAATAATAATAATAATAATAGTAAAAAAAACTACAAAATTAATTTGATTGATTCAGAACCACATAGAAAAACAAACCGGTACAAACAATTAAGAAATCGCGCAGAAAAGTGAATGGATAATGAAATTTGTTAAGTATTAACAAGTGTGAGTAGTGTGGATAATAGTCTCACATTGGATAGGAATGTGGTAACTTAAGCATTTATAAGTGGGAGAACCCACACACCTATCACCTTAAGGTTTGGGTGAGTATGTGGAGTGTCTCTCACAAAGGTCTTGCTCTAGAAAAAGAAATTCCACAATGTTCAATGCTCCCTAGTAGAAATCTTCCCCTAACAGTGGTATCATGAGCCTTTGGTTCAAGTAAAGGACCGACTTACCTGTATCGAAAGTACTCCCCACTGGTGGTGGTTAAGAGGTTAGGAGGTGTCTCGTTGAAGAGTGTCAACGGTGGTACAAGGGTGCAGTTGCACAGTTGAAACTTCCGCTTAAGGGGGAGCATTGTAGAAGCATTGTGGATAGACTCACACTTGAGGGGGAGTGTTAAGTATTAACAAGTGTGAGTAGTGTGAATAGTGTGAATAATAGTCCCACATTAAATAGGAATGTGGTGACTTGAGCATTTATAAGTGAGAGGAATCACACACCTATCACCTTAAGATTTTGGGTGAGTATGTGATGTGTCTCTCACAAAGGTGTTACTCTAGAAAAAGAAATTCCACAATGTTCAATGCTCCCAAGTAGAAATCTTCCCCCAACAAAATTGAAACAAAAGAAAGAAAAAAATAAAGGAGATCGAGATGAAGAAATAAGAGTTGAAAGTGATGAGATCGGAGAAGAGAAAGAAAAAAAAGAAATATATATATAGAAAATAAAAATGTAATATTACTGTTATTAGTTTACCAAGATGAAGTAGCAGACGTGGAGGAGACGGAATAGTAACAGAATTTTTGGAGATGAAGAAAGGAATGAACAAGATAAAATTAGGGTTCATTATTATGTAGATTGTCTAACATTAATTTTTATTTTTTAAAATATTAATGTTTTATTAAAATATATAAATGACATAGTAACTCAATTAAATGATATAGAATCTGACTTAGCATGCCCAATCACCTTTTTGAGCGCTACATAATCAAAACAGGAGAGGAACTAAAAAAATTCTAAAAAGTGACAACTTGAGAGACTAATAGGCTAAAAAAATTAAAAGAGAGACTAAAACGTTACAAATTTATAAATAAAGAGACTAAAAGTGCATTTAAGCCAAAAATTAATTGATAAAAAAACTGAAATTCTATTAATTTTGATGCTTGTGTACATTTTTAGCTTTTTTTTTTTTGGGAAACCGATTTGCCTATACTAAAAAAAAAAGTAAACACCCCTAAAATTTGGTTGAGTACGTATCCATCATTCAATCATAGAATATCATATTCATTTCTGACAATAATTTATTTTAAAATAAATTTTGCTTATAAGTGTCTGTTAATAATTTTAAAACAAAAATGAAAACTTTTTGAACTTAAGAAAAAGAACGTGAAACATAAATCAAAGGCAAATAAATTTGTTGGGTTTTTAATTTAGGGTTCACATGAGAAAGCAGTTTTACATTATGGCATTTTTTTTAATGAACAACACATTTAAAGAGATACACACCACATACTCATCAAATATCTCAAGATGGTAAATGTGTGGATTCTCTCAGTTATAAATTATCCAATCTTCACAATTTCTAATCAATGTGAAATTTCCCCACACTTGTTTCTTAATACTTTCAACTCGCATTTGTTTTTCTCGACACTTCCCCTCAAATGTGAGTCTCTCAACAATATTTCTCCTCAAGCGGAAATTCTTTTATCCACATTCATTGTGTACGTCGTTGACAATTTTCAACGGAACATGCCGCCTACCTATCACAATGTGAGAATGACTTTTTATACAAGTGAGTCGGTCTTTTATTCGAACCAAACTCTTTAATAGGAGAGCATTTTACATTGTAGCATTTCTTTAATGGGCAATATAATTTGTGAGAGACACACCATATATTTATCTAAAATCTCAAAATGATATATGTGAGTTCTTTCACTCATAAAATGCTCAATTTCCATTTTTCTAATTAATATAAAACTTTCTCACACTTGTTTGTCAAACACTTTCAACTCACACTTAATTTTCTCAATAGCATAACCAAATTAAATTCTACCTAATTTTTAATGGCTAGAGTTTAATCTCAAAAAATGTTTATAGAAGTTATGGGCAAATTAGTGACGGTAGGTCAACACGAATTCAATGATTCATTTTTTCATTTTTTTTCAATTTTAAACATTCTCAAATCAACCTAAGTTTTATTAAATGAGTACATTTGTACCAATCACTTATTTTACAGCTAAGAACTTACATACATGGAAATTACAATCATCATTTCAAACATACTAATTTGATCATATAACTCATTATAATTCTTAATTCTATAACATGCAAATCTAATTTAAATTAGCAATAATGAAAACAACTTGAAAAGCAAACAAATATGGACAAAAATATAAATACAACAAATTGTAAAAGTAATTGAATGTAAAGATGAGTAAAACCTAAAGTGCGGGAAATTAAAATTACAAAAGCTTAAAAAACTTTAGAAATTGTTTATATGACAATCATTTAGTAGATATGATATCTAAAAATTGTAAAGTAGCCTCTATTACAATGTCTTCAACGCCGAATAATCGAAAATAAGTCAAGGTTACATCATTCATAAGTAACTCTTCATTTTCTACTGCATACTTGCATATGAAACCTCACCATTTGGTTATGATCATGTTTTTACTCAATACTCATATTTAAAGATCAAGATTGTAACAAATATAAAATTATAGTATTATTTCTTTTTATATAACATTGATAAAAAAAAATGGAATTTTAATTGAAAATTAGGAACAACATTTGAGACAATAGACCCAAGAACAGGAGAGGTGATTGCAAGAATCAGTGAAGGAGATAAAGAAGACATTGACATTGCAGTTAAAGCAGCACGCGAGGCATTCGACTCAGGCCCGTGGCCGCGAATGTCTGGTGTCGTAAGTTACTTATTTTTTTCTTTTTTCTCGGATTGAATATGTTTTATTCACTTTCATTTCCCTATAAATTAATGCCGTGGTAATAATTGTAACCAGGAAAGGGCAAAAATAATGATGAAATTTGCAGAACTAATTGATGAAAATACAGAAGAACTAGCAGCATTAGATGCAATTGATGCAGGAAAGTTGTACTTTATTGCAAAGGTTATAGAAATACCTTCATCGGCAAATACACTACGTTACTATGCAGGTGCTGCTGATAAAATTCATGGTGAGGTATTAAAATCTTCTGGCGAATTCCATGCTTACACATTAATGGAACCAATTGGAGTTGTGGGACATATCATTCCATGGAATGCTCCTAGTTCACTTTTCTTCACCAAAGTTAGTCCTGCTTTAGCTGCCGGATGCACCATGGTCCTCAAACCTGCTGAACAAACACCTCTCTCAGCTTTGTTTTATGCTCATCTAGCTAAGCTAGTAAGTACCTGCATAGTGCATACTATATATTAATGTCAATTAACGAGTTCCATGCCAATGCGTGCGTGCGCATGCTTTGGTAAGAGAAATGTCACACTTCATTGTGACCAGTATGTCAAAGCAATGTCACGCAGTATCTCGTGGCATAGACGGCGAAGAGCAACCAATTAGATTCTCACAATAGTGTGGATCTGTGCACGCGTCAGTGTGTCCAGGCTTTGGTGTGGTGATTAGTACTTTAAATTTCACTAAATAAATCTAAATGTTTTTAGTAGAGGCGATCACTAAATATTTTGGTTTTTGAAGGCTGGAATTCCAAATGGAGTGTTGAATGTAGTACCTGGATTTGGTCCAACTGCTGGTGCTGCAGTAAGCTCACACATGGACATAGATGTGGCAAGTTAATTATATATGTCAATCATTTATAAGTTTAATTACCAAGTTGGTAATTAACTAATAATGACCTTTGATTCTCATATCTTCCTTCAGGTTAGCTTTACAGGTTCGGTTGAAGTAGGCCGTGAAATAATGCAAGCTGCAGCAAAGAGCAATTTAAAACATGTTTCACTAGAACTAGGAGGCAAGTCACCTCTCATTATTTTCGATGATGCTGAAGTCGACAAAGCTGCTGAGCTTGCTCTTTTCGGTCTCCTAACTAACAAGGTGAAAAATTGACTTCCTAAAACCCCTTCCTTACAAAGACCGTCCTCTGTTACATCTTTGCCTAGCCAGCATTTTATTTCTAAACATGTGGTTTTTTCAGGGAGAAGTTTGTGTCGCAAGTTCCCGCGTGTTTGTTCAGGAAGGGATATATGATCAAGTTGAGAAGAAGTTGGTGGAGAAAGCAAAAGCTTGGATCGTTGGTGATCCTTTTGATCCTAAAACTCAACAAGGACCTCAGGTAAAATCAATATATAATGGTCTAAAGAAAGGGGTTACTCTTCCACAGCCACTGAACCAAAGTTGAAATTCCTGCTAAAAAAAAAGGTGTTTTAGTGTCTAAAACTATTCAAATAGAATTGCAAGACATTCACAGAAAAAGAAAAATATAGTATATAGTTAAGAAATGCGGAAGCGTGGTGGGCCATAACCCACAGGTTGGCCTAACTCATTCTTACAAAATCGATTTTTAAGGTGAAGGGTGACACTCTATATAGACTCTTTTCACATCCGTCGATGTGACAATCGTCCTTGAATATTTCAAGGAGCACATCAATTGTGGCAAACCGTAGAGACCAATGAAGCACCCATACTCTAAAAGCTATGCCGTATCGTATCCGATACGTATTTGATATGCCGATAAACCAATACACCGCCGATACATGTCGAAGGAGTATCCGAATTTTTTTATTTAAAAAATAAAAATAAAAAATTCTGATATGGAGGCAATACGTCGCAATACACTGGTGACAGGTCTCCAATACTCTATGGATATGGCTGGTTATTCTCATGTCTATTCATATTTCTAGAATATGAATTTATCTTCCTCTTCCTTAATTCTTCTTTTCCCAACTTTAATTACTTCATCACTTTCATTTTTTCTATTACAAGATGGTGGATAAGATTGATATCACCTTCTTTCGGAGGAGAAAAATCTTAAACCTTCTTTCGGAGGAGAAAAATCTTAAAGATAGCATGTGGTTTCATAGACTTTCCTAACATTCATATACCTTCCTTCCAGTACATGGTGTTATCTTAAAAATAGACTCGGTAACTTTCCATTAATGAAGTCACGTAAATGGAAAAAAAAAAACAGTAAAGAATAAATAAGCATCCAAGTAGGTTGAAAACCCTAAACAACATATTCGGTAGGAATAACGTTTAGGATTCAAATAGTCAATTCTCTTTGATTTCTCCATTGCAGAGTTCCATAATTCTAGATAAAAAGTGAGTTACGTTCCATTCCAGAATAATGGTCAGTGAAACAATTATTACAATATATGAGCCCGTCAAAAGTTGCTATTGGTCTCTGTATAAGCCTTTAGTTAACTTTTGGCTGAGATTCTTGCCTTAGACTAAATAGTTGATGTCACCTCATAAACTGAATAATTATTAACTCGTATACCTTCTTCTGCAACTACATCGTCATATTTATATGCATAGACATACATCAACTCATAAACTGAATAATTATTAACTCATATACCTTCCTCTGCAACTACATCGTCATATTTATATGCATAGACATTTTCATCTTCTTCAAGTTCCAATAATCGTTTCCTGTTTTCAATCTTCACATAGTTTGCTCAGTTCAACTAGCCTTATAGGAATGAGTAGAAGTAGAATGTCATGTTCAATGTTTTTTGGAAATTCATTGCTTGTGAAACCCTAAACACAAATTCTCCCCACCGATTTGTTCCGAGTCGAAAGGTACCTAAAATCATTTATTGCTTATATAATGATCCAACCGCAACTTGCGACAGACTCATCTGTTATAATAATAGATTCACTAACCATTAATCTAGAACTTAACATAACTAACTCACTTTGATCTGAGCTACAATGGAGAAATCAAATTGACTGTTGGGATCCTAAATGTCATTCTTACCTCTTAATATCTTGTTTAGAGTATTCAACCTACTTGGATGTTTATATGTTCTTTGCAGTTTTCCTTCATTTACGTGGCTTCGGATTGAATTTTCATATTTATAATCTAAGTACCAAAAAATTACTAATTTGGGAATTTCATGTCCTAAACTTGGACAGTGGAACGGGTCTATTTTTAGATAACACCGTATACTGGAAAGATACATCCACAATTTAATCATATAGTTTCGTTAGGAAAGTCTACGAAACCATAGGCTATTCTCAATTCCCTATCACCATTACTTATGGACATTGGAGGGTAGAAATTGAAAAAAATTGTTCACAGTGAGGTTTCCCCAAAATCCTCTTTCTCGAAATCCTCGTATTATACATCCTTTTCAAGAAACAGACTCTTCTTCGCGATGTTACCAAATATTCAAGGACAAAGAGTTTATATAGAGTGGCACTCCGTTTTTGTAAGGATGAGTTAGACCAAACTCTAATATGATATCAAAGCCTATCGATCAAACCATGAGCCGCCCACCGTTTAAATCCATGCAACAAGCCCAAAAAGAGTGTTGGACGTGAGGGGTGTTTTGGAAAGATCCCAAGTCCCACATTGGATGGAGATAAGGCATTGAAAGAGTTTATATAGAGTGGCACCTCTCACATTAAAAGTCAGTTTTGTAAGGATGAGTTAGGCCAAACTCTAATAATAATAATAATAATAATAAGACATTAATTTTGTTAAAACTATTTATAAAATTCTAGCAGCATAACTCACATTAAGTGCAGAGGAAAAGGGTATTGCATATTTGAATCTGCAATCAAACACATCAAATATTCCCACGGTCTATTACCATCTCAGCTCGTTCACAGGACTATTTATTTTCTATTAACTCACTAACTAATAACTATTATAGTTAAAAAATAAACCTAATTGCTTGCAGAAAAAGTCAGATGAGGACCGTATTTGGCTACCTTGGTAACAGTTTTCTAATGTAGGCTGATAGGAACCAATTTGAAAAAATTATTTCCTATATTGAGCATGGAAAGAGAGAAGGAGCAACACTCTTGACCGGAGGTAAAGCATTGGGAAGCCAGGGTTATTACATTGAACCTACAATTTTCTCCAATGTAAAGGTAATTAGTTATATTCCATCAAAGTTTCAATTTGGCATCTTTATCACACAGTTGATAATTAACCATGGTGTTTTCTTTCCTTCCTATCTTATTAAAAACATTGAATTAACCTATATTAGGAGGACATGCTAATAGCAAAGGATGAAATATTTGGCCCTGTGATGGCACTAATGAAGTTTAAGTAAGTTACATTTTAATTTTATATTCTTTTGATCTTTTAGTACCCTAAAGAGTTTAGGGGCGTGTCGGTGAATGGTTGATTTAAGTATGACATGTGAATAAAAAACAGGACTGTCGAGGAAGCTATTAAGAGTGCTAACAATACCAGATATGGTCTAGCAGCAGGCATTGTGACCAAGAACTTGGATATAGCAAACACTGTGTCAAGGTCCATTCGTGCAGGCGTTATTTGGATCAACTGTTATTTAGCCTTGGGGAGTGACGTTCCTTTTGGAGGATATAAAATGAGTGGATTTGGAAGAGATTTGGGATTAGAAGCTCTTCACAAGTACTTACAAGTTAAATCCATTGTAACACCTATTTACAACTCCCCTTGGCTTTGAATGTCTTCTACGCCTATAAAATAAAATCAACCAATGCATCATCCATGCATATGTGTATTTATGTAAGCTATTTTGCTATTTTCCCTCTATGTATGTCTAATTGTCTCTCTTGCCAGTAGTATGTAATGGGAATGGGCGAATATAAGGACTGATTCTGTAATATATCTATTTAAAGACATGTCCTAAAAATAACTAGTAAGTTTCAACACAAAACATGTGGTAATGGCAACAGCATATTTTTATAACTATATTAAAAATGTACCGGAGAAGGAATGACGCAAAGAAAAGCATCGAAGGAAGTGTTCCAAATGATGCTTATATTTTCAGCAAGCACCTTCAAGCAAATTTCTCAATTTGAATACCCAAATATGTAAGTACAAAACTACATGTTACCTGCTAGATGTATGATTAACTTTGTACGGAACAGAAAAATATGACCAAGTTAATAGCAGTGAATGGTGAAAAAAGAGGTAGGAAATGGCTAGTCTTTGATATTAGCATCTTAAAATTTGTATTATAAGCGATAAAAGAGAGCAGCACCTCATACAAGAAAGTTTATAACAACTTTTGGAAAACAATACTTGCCAGATCCATAGTGATTTATCAACCCAGCAATGCAACACGGTCCTTTTGTACAGCCGGAGGTAAGGTAATATCAGAGAGCTCACATCGTATAGGCATCTCCATCTCATAGAAGGGGTTCTTTAAAACATAATACATGTACAACTAATAAACGAATTTCAATAAACTTTCCATTTGTTGAGTTCCCGGTTCACAGACCACAAAAAATTTTGTTTCTGTGGAAGTCAATGACTTATTTAGATTTAATTTACTTAAAATCTGCTAAATGATAGTAGTACAAATATTTTTTACTTATTTCCAGCTTCCTTCAGACCTAATAAATATGATTTTTCACTCTAAACTTCATGTCCTAGAATCCTAGCAAATGATATCATAGCATATGAAAACCTGGAAGAATGGCAACATAATGCTACCAAGGCATTACATACAGGTAAAATTCCAAGGCACATAAAACTATGTTTCCAATAACCATCTAGAACTTCCGATTTTATATTACTAAACTTATTTTCCTTAAATTTTAAAACCCAGCCACAGCACAGTACGGTGCCTTCATTGGCAATGTGGTTAAAAAGCAAACATTAATATGTACCAGATGTTTGGCATTCATTCTTCATTTGACTCAGCATGTGAATTTGAAATTCTGACATAATGATGAGTTATGGAAAATAATAGTACCTGTCAGAGATGGGAAGCAATGAAGATCAAATGTGTCAGCTTGGAGTAATTCAATTTCTGCACAACCATAAACATGTGATAATTGCTGAGAGATGGTATGCATTGAATGCCATAAGCTAGCCACCCGGAAGCTATCATTGGTGTCCATGCGTACAGAAGACCCATAATCCTTGTTGTCAATAAGGAAGCATAATTTTAAATCATATTTTACCATCATTAAAAAAATTGCTGCAACTCAACTGCACCAACAGCAACAGCTTTCTTTGTGTGGAAGGGGTTCGTTATAGTTATATGGATTAAATGATGCGATTGTGATTTTTCGAAGCTATTAATTAGAACTAGGTATATAGACTGAGGGGTCCACGGACCTGGCCGTTTAACTTGCGGCCCGTGCGAATTTTGGACCACTTTTTTTTAGTCCATTTAAATTTTGCCTCGTGAGTTGGACTGCTTAGACCGTGGGTTATGCGTGGTTAAATCTATGGATTCACGGGTTCATTTGGGATTCATCT
This sequence comes from Lathyrus tuberosus, assembly GCA_022829125.1. Lineage (NCBI taxonomy): Eukaryota > Viridiplantae > Streptophyta > Magnoliopsida > Fabales > Fabaceae > Lathyrus > Lathyrus tuberosus. The sequence continues at coordinate 9,970,718 of JALAZF010000057.1, read as the reverse complement.
AAAAATTACTTTTAAAAACATCTACATCTTTGTCCCTTATAGTTTTGTCTATCATAATCCTTTCACTAAAAAAATATATTTACGCAGTACAATAAAAATACAAATGATACTTAAGTTGGTTTAGAGTGTATATTGAAATTATTTTAAGTATCATTTAAGTTTTTTTTACTTGGTATTTACAACTTATAAATTTTAATTTATAATTATCAATACTAATTATTTTAGCTTTAAAAAAACAGAATTTTTATATTACTATTTTAGAACTTTTTAAAACAAAAGTAATTATTTAATTTTTGTTATGGCTGGCGGGTTACCCGTGGACTAACATGGGTCGGCGTATCACAACTCGTTAATAATTGCGGACGGGCCAACTCAAACCATTAAATGTGCGGGTTTAACGGGGGAGAGCCAGCCGCATACCCAGCTCTACTATTAATCAATGTCTTGTCTAATAATCTCTTTTAAGAAATTTTCCTAGACTTTCTAACTATCTTAGTCATCTTTAATAAAACTTGTCGGATGACGCTCATCCTACAATATGTGATGTGATTAACAACCCAAATTACTCATCAAACAGAGGTAATAATTTTGAGGAACAACATAGAACATTTAAAAATAAATAAATTCCAAGTCCACAGTAGCAGCAGGAAAGGAAAACATAGAACAGAAGAACCTTATAGTAGATCAATCCACCAGACTTATTGATGATGTAAAGACTGCAAACCGCTGCCATTCTCAAAGCCTTTGCAGGAATCTGAAATGCCAGGTTTATGAAATTTAACTCAATTAAAATTCTGTTGCAGAATTTGATGATACAAAGCAAGGAACCTTTGAAACAGCGTGTATTTTAAACATATTGTCCCTGCTACACTTGCATCACATCTATATACACAAATTAGAAGCATACAATACTTAATGTACTGCTTCACTTTGAATTATTATAAATTTTTGTGAGACCAAGCTGAACAACCCAAACCAACATTAGTGGGATTTACGTGCATATACAACCAGAACCAGAACGGTGCGTTTGCGTAAAGACTATTGTGATTTCGGTCGGTCCAGGTGTCGCGACATTTATTGCAGTTGTCAGTGAATTAACCACAATTTATTCTTTAATATAAAATTTGTGATAACGGTATCACTATAGACAACAACAATAACTGAGTCTTATCCCGTGAGGTCGGCTACATGAATCAAATTACACCATAATGTTGTTCTATCCAAAATCTTGTTTATATCCAATTCGTTAATCTCGAGATGAAATGCTTGGTATTTAGCTATTTACTATGATGTAAACTGAAATTGATGTGTATGCGTATGGGAAGATGAACATTACTGTGAACTGAAATTGCTAGAAAGAACGAGAAGAACATGTTGTTCTACCTTAAGGCGTAGTCAGAGCATAGTGGAGATCGGAGGGTGGTTGAAGGCGGCGTTGGTGTGTGGTTGTGATTGTGCGGTGGTCGTTCTCGCCGGACGCAGTGCAGTTCGGTGACGGTGTTGGTTTTCGGAGAGAAAAATCACCGCCTCGGCACCACAAATGAGATGATTTTTTCTACTGTTAAATTTAAACTTTTTCAGTAACTTTTTTTGAGTTTTTTCGAGAAAAATGGTTAGGGTGGCTTTTAGGGCTAGAGATTCAATTATATCTCTTGTACCCTAAATTTGGGAGGATTTAACTTGCCATCTTTTCAACTACACTGAAATTTTGAAAAAATATTGGAATTTTTCAAAATTTCCAATAAAAAATTAGTGATTTACAAAGAGAAATTTGAAGAAATATTCCAATTTTTGAAAAATAATTCTGAAAATTTTGAAAAATAAATTTTAAACTATTAGAAATTTCAAAATTTCTTATAAACTATCACATTTTTTAAAATTTTCAATAAACTATAGTATTTTTCGAAATTTCCGATCAACTACGGCTTTTTTCAAAATAATAGGTAAAAAACTCGTACCGACAATTTAAAAATGAACTATCAGAAATTTCGTTCGCACTTTGGACTCAAATTTATCTATAGACAGTTTGGAAATTATGCAGATATGTGAGGTAGGTGTTAGGTTTAATTGAAGGGGTGGCAAGTTAAATGCTCTTAATTTTGACACTAAATTAAATAAGGAAATTTCTTAATGCACCCTATATATTACTTAGGAACTACGTGAAAATACTAAAATGCCCCCAGATTCTGGAAATGTATCTTCGGACGCACCCTGAGTTCATAGAGTGTTAACTTAACGTTAAAATATTTCGGAGATACATCTTCAAACATATTTCAGAGATGCATCTCCGAAAGGTATTGGAGCTTAAATCGCGCAAAAACTCTTATCTTTCCTCATTTCTAAAAAAACTCAAAACATTATCAAACACTCTCAAATTGTTTTCCATCAACCAAGTCCAAAATCAAAACAACCAAACTCAAAGGATCTTCAATCAACATCAAAGACATCAGAGACATCATCCAACACTGAAGCAAAGTCTAAATTTATAAGTTTTTAACAAAGACATCAGAGACATTAGATGACGGTAATATTTATTAGTCTTTTAATGTTTCTAAGTCATTTCATTTCATCTTTACAACACCATTACTGATGATTTGTGTGTTCCAACATTTTTTAAGCTTGGATCCTTCAACACTTCACGCGCATCTCCAGCTGGGCGGGTGTACCGACTTACACTAAGGATATGTTGTGTAACGCCCCGATTTGTTTAATTGCATTTATTTATTTCATTTATGTGAATTTTGTGACATGTGTGAATTTCTTGTATTTTACCTGCTAATTGAGTTAATTGGTTAATTTCCCTGATAGGTAAAATATTTGCAATAAATTATAATTTCTTTTCAACTTTTATTTCCCGAAATATATTTCATCGGTATGTTTATGTTTTATCGCATTTTGAGAGCGTTTGGGAGATATTGAAGCTGAGGGGTATTTTGGTCTTTTTGGGGGTAAATATTTTTATAAATAGAAAGTGGAGAGAAAAAGAAAAAGAAAAGAAAGAGAAGAGAAGAGAAAGGAGAAGAAAGAAAGAGAGAAGAGGAGAAAGAGGAAAAAGTGAATATTCATCCGTTTAAAGCGCGAATAATCGGGTAAGGGTGAGAAGTTTCAATTATACTTGCTTGTATATGTATATCTGTGTGATTGTGTGAATGTTTTCTTGTTTTTCCATAGATTTCCAATTCTAGGTTGAAATGAGAAAAACGATTAGAAATTGATGTTTTTACGGACGAAAGTCGGAACAAATCGCGTAGTAGAGTCGCGTGATGTTGGGTCTTGATTTAGCGTGATCGTTTGATGGAATCGAGTTGAATTTATAACTTTTGAGTTTTGATATATATTGATGTTTTTGTGCAAATTGATGTTGTGATCGAGTAAAAGTGTTTGGATATGTCTGGTAACATTGGTATAGGTTGATATTTAATCGGGTAAGGATAGGAATTAATCGGGAATGGTTATTTGTGTGTTTTTGAGTGGTTTTGAGCGAGTTTGGAGTTGGGATAAAATGATAAAACTATGTTTCAAAATATTTCAAAAATGGAAAATGTGTTAGATGGCTTTGTAATGGTGGAAATATTGTAGTATGTTGAATTCTGAGATCGCAGCTTTTTACGGAATCGAAATCGAAGGTCCGAAAGTCATTTAACGATCGAAAACTGAGTTTTTAACAAATTCTGCGCAGTATGCGTCGACCTGAAGTCGACCTAAAGTGCCTTGCGTCGACCTATGGACTCGACCTGAGCATACTCGCAAGTGACGAAAATTTTCCAAAATGTCCGATCTTGTTTTCTTCATAACTTTTGAACCGTAAGTCCGTTTTGACCCCCGTTTGAAGCGTTGGAAAGCTAATGAAAAGTTATTTCTATTAAAGATGGTTTGGAGGATAAAATATGATTTAATTAATTCGTGTTTTTGGAAAAATAGTCGGGTTGTCGGGTTTTTATCGAGTATAATGTGTGCGGTTAATGTGTTATCATGCTATATGCTTTTAATATGTAACGTGTAGCTTGTGTGCCGTTATATGATGTGAATATACATGATGGAATGTTGTGATGATGGTTTGTGGCTTTATGGCAAATATGTGCATTGTTTTGAATTAGACTTCGATGCGGGATTAATGATGTTGTTGTGTGGTAAAATACATTGTTTGATTGAATATCAATGTATGTTGTTATGATGTGTTGTGGGTAGCCTTTGTGGTGTGAATACCTTGTGGAAGTAATTGTGATGGCATGATTGTTGTGGTTTGTAGTTTGTGGTGAAATGCATTGTTTATGTGAAATTCAATGTATGTTGTGTGGTGGCCTTTATGGTTTGAAATGCATTGTTTGAATTGATTTGCAATGCATGAATGTGATGAGGTTGATTAATTCATATGGTTGAATTGTGAATGTATAGAATTGATGAGTTAAAATATATGCATGATTGTGGTTGCATATATGTGTGAAGATGCATGTGATGTCATGAGTCATTGTATGCCAAGCATCATGATATGCATTGTTGTGACGTCCTGAGTGACGGTTTGGTTTCAGAGGGAATCTGCTATAACATCGTGTGCCCATGTGGGGACCTAAAACGATGGTTATAGACGATCGTGTGCCCATGTGGGGACCTAAAACGATCGGATCATGTGCCCATGTGGGGACCTAAAGCGATCCATAAACGTCGTGTGCCCATGTGGGGACCTAAAGCGACGGGTGAACATCGTATGCCCGATGGGGTGTTACTTGAGCGACCCTCAGTAACGAGCGATGGTTCCAATAGTTCCTGAGTGAACTAGTGATGAGAAATGTTAGAAGTCGGTACCGCATGGCATTTGCATAGAGTCGTTGTGTCGGTCTCTGTGCATTTGTATAAATCATGAATGGATTGATTATGTGATTATGTGTGGAAAATCATGAGTTGATTGATTATGTGTGGAAATTATGCATTGATTTGTGATGTGTTGAGATTGTGATAGCATTGGTAATTTGATATGCATACGTGATAAATGCATTGGTTGTGAGCAATATGGTTATACGTAGACATATGTTATGTGATGTGGTGATGTGATTCTTTATGTCATAACTTTGGTGTGCATTATGTGTGAATATGTGATTATGTCGGTATAATTGATATATGCTATATTTTGTGGTGATGTGGTGGTGTGGTTCCATATGTCATAATGGTGGTTGGATTATGTGTGATATGTTTTGTAATTGTGGCATGCTATATGTGTTAGTATGTGATGCGTGATTTGAGAATAACTGTGTATGTGATTGTTATGTGTGTCCGCATATTATTATGCAATCTTGGTTTAGTTGTTATTTCTCACCCTTCTGCTGTTTTATAATGCTCTATGAGGCATTGCAGATTAGAGTTGTTGGAGGTCTTTTTGTGAAGATTAGTCCTCCGTTCTTTTGTCGGTCTTGGTGTCTGCTCTGATACGTAGCACGGGAGTCAGGGAACGATTATGTTATATGTATACTCTTGTTAGATTTATTTTGTATTAACTTTGTAGAAATATTTTGATGTTATAAAACACTTTATGTTGTAAAACAATTCAGTTATGGATCTTCCGCTTTATTCCATAATTGAACTTCATTTTGTTGGATAAAGTTGCCCTTTGAGGCTTACTCCATTTTGTGTTATGTATCAAATAATTGAGCAGGGATTGTGTTTTCTTACTTTAAAATGTGGCATCCTTGTTTCTGTCAGAAAAATAAATATTTAGTTACTCTGATTTTATTTATGTATTATTTATTCGCGATGGGAATTGGGGTGTTACATTAGTGGTATCAGAGCAGGTCGGTCCGTCCGGCCAAGTTGTTGAGTCAGTTGGTGTGACAGTTGAATACTGTCGATGTTGTTTGTTCCTTAGTACGTGATATGTGTGTGGAACACTGTCAGTGCTTTCTGCTTTTCTAATCTTTTGTCTTCAGGATTGAGAATGAGATAAGTGGGGGAGAAGCTGTTACTTCTCCAAGTTGCTTCGGTTGTGGAGCGTTGGCTCAGTGTGCCGTTGGTTGCCAGAGTGTAAGTGTTGTTTGGACAGTATTGTTCCCGATTCCGGAGGGAATGCGGAGGTAAGGTTTATGTCAACTAAGGATTTTTGCCTTAGGTAGTTTTGTGCACAGGATGCAAGAAATGCTATTATAGTTTGGTGAAGACGGTTTATGCCCCATCGTGATTGTCGACTGTCTATTGACAAATTGAGGAACTGATCACCCTTAATCTCTTGTTGATAGCAGACGGAAATTATGTTGGATGGAATAAACGTGTCTTTCCGGCTTTGATAGTGTGTGAAAGGAATTGTTTGGAATTAAGGAAATGGTTACAGATTGTTTTGTTGAGTCGAAGAAGATTCTTATATCGGAAGAGGAGACGGATTCGAGGTTTCCGTATGTTGGTCAAGTTGGGAAGTCATTGAGAGAGAATGACTGGGTATTATTAGGGACTGCTTCTCAGAGAGTAGAGATTGAACTTAATTGGACGAAGGTGAATAGTTGAGGTTTATGTCTGCTAAGTAAGTAGGAAACTCTTAGTAGATGGGACTAAGAAATTTGTTTTGTCTGTGATGATAGTGTTCTAGAAATTGGCAAGAAGCCATAGTGTTGGGTCGTCAGTTGTGCAGGGTTTTCGGATGTGTTTTTGGATGGAACATTAAGGTGTGGTCTTAGAGAGCTCCAGCTTTATTAGTACCAACAGGGAATGATGATTGAATGGAATAACAAGCATGATGGTATTGGTATTGAGACTATGGAAAGTAAAACTTGGAGTTCTGGTGAGGTTTGGAGTCTTTGGAGTTTTAGAGCATTGATGGAAATTTTGAGGAAACCCTAGGTGTGGGTGTAATATTTAAGAGTTCTCTTGGCTTGGTTGTGGCTACATGTTGGGATTTATGGAATTTGGATGGTTAAGAGAAGGGCTTGTGTATGGATTACTAACAGTGGAGTAAGGTAACAATTGAGAATAAGTGTCCACTTTCATGGTTAGATAACTGGAATGGTTTGGTTGAGTTAGAGTGAAATTACAATTGTTTGGCACGTTTGTTAAGGATAGTGAATTGTGTGAGTTGAGGCTTTGATCGATTTAAGGTGACTGGTTATGGTTGTTAGCATCGGGATAGACTGTTATTTACTCGATTAAGCTTGTATGTAAGTCTGGACAAGTTTGGATGAGGGTTGGTTTGGTTGGGCATTACAATGCTCAGTGATGTTGTTTGGTGTTAGTATTGCGTCTGTAATGTTTGTGGAGTAGAGGAATCGTATCTTACATATTTACTTGGATAAGTTCGTAATGGCTTTGATTGAGGATATTCGGATCTGTTATAAACTCGAAGGAAGAACAAGTTAAGTGTTTGAGATTTGAATTACAAGTGTTGAAAAGAGACGAAGTTTTATGCTAAGTTATTCGAGTGAGAATTTTGGTTGAAAAGGGTTAGTTTTCTTGGAAATGTTGTTTCAGATGAGAGTATGGTTAATGGATCCATCGGAAGTAGATGCATTTCTACATTGAGAGGCTCCGAAGTTGGTTAAGGAGATTAGAAACTTTTGGGCTCAGTTGGTTGTTACTGCAGGTTATGGAAGACTTTGCTAAGTTAGTATTTCTGTTATCTCAGTTGACGCACAAAGGGTAAGTCGTTTGTTTTGGATGTTCATTGTGAGGAAAGTTTCAGAGAACTGATGTAGAAGTTGTCTACGGCTCCAGTTTTGATTTTGTGTGATCCTGTTCAACCGTTTGTGAGGTTTTGGGATGCGTCTTTGATGAGTTAGTCAGTGTGCTGATGTAAGAGGGTAAAGTCATTTCTTATGCTTTACGACAATTGAGGATTTATAAAAGGATCTATACTATTTTGGGTTTGGATTTGGTCGCGGTTGTATTGTGTTGGAATATTTGGAGGTATTAACTTTATGGTTCTAGATTCGAAGTGTTTAGTAATCACAAGGATATGGAGTACTTGTTTGGTTTGAAGGAACAGAGTATGAGACAACGAGGATGATTAGAATTGGTGATGAGTTATGACTTTAATTGGAATTCGTGGCGAGTTATGAATTTGGCTTGGATTATCCTTTGGGGAAAAGCTGAGGTTGTGCCTAATGAGTTAGGTCAAAAGTTTCAATGTATGTCTGTTTTGATGGTCCGAGAATTAGAATTATTTGAGCAGTTCTGAGACTTGTGTCTGGTGTGTGAGGTAACGTAGTAGAGTGTGAGGTTGAGTATATTGCAAGTGAACAACGATTTTTGGAGAATATGAGGAAGAGTTAGACTTTGGTCGTGAGATTGGTAGTTTTGGCGGTTACGAGTAATCAAAGTGGCGCAGCGGGAGCGTGGTGTGACGCATTTCGTATATGCGTGTGTGACTTGTAAGAGTTCATAAGTTGAATATTGGAAATATGTAGGAGTGATGAGACCATTGGACATTTCAAAATGAAAGTGATAAGTGGAAGGTTTCAATATTAATCAGGTACTAATATGTAGTTGGGTGTTTTGGTCGATTTGGGAATCGTAGCATGGTTGTAATAATGTTGTGTCGTGGAACTTGTATTCTTGTTGTGTTTCGGTTCAAGAGTGAACCTGTGTGTGTTCGTAACTTGGGTATTCCTTGAGTCGTGAGTTGGTCGTCAAGTGCATTGTATGGGCTTTGATCTTGTCGTTGTAGTTGTCATCTTTGTCGTGTCGTTGTTGTAGTTGCTGTTAGCAAGGTGGTTTGTCAGTCTGTGTTGTTCGTGGTGTGCTTTTGTTTGGCATGTTGGTTTGTTAGTCGGCAGCGAGAGTCTGTCCGGAGTTGGTCGTCTCAGTATATTTTCGAGGACGAAAATGTCTAAGTGGGGGAGAGTTGTAACGCCCCAATTTGTTTAATTGCATTTATTTATTTCATTCATGTGAATTTTGTGACATGTGTGAATTTCTTGTATTTTACCTGCTAATTGAGTTAATTGGTTAATTTCCCTGATAGGTAAAATATTTGCAATAAATTATAATTTCTTTTCAACTTTTATTTCCCGAAATATATTTCATCGGTATGTTTATGTTTTATCGCATTTTGAGAGTGTTTGGGAGATATTTGAGCTGAGGGGTATTTTGGTCTTTTTGGGGGTAGATATTTTTATAAATAGAAAGTGGAGAGAAAAAGAAAAAGAAAAGAAAGAGAAGAGGAGAGAAAGGAGAAGAAAGAAAGAGAGAAGAGGAGAAAGAGGAAAAAGTGAAGATTCATCCGTTTAAAGCGCGAATAATCGGGTAAGGGTGAGAAGTTTCAATTATATCTTGCTTGTATATGTATATGTGTGTGATTGTGTGAATGTTTTCTTGTTTTTCCATAGATTTCCAATTCTAGGTTGAAATGAGAAAAACGATTAGAAATCGATGTTTTTACGGACGAAAGTCGGAACAAATCTCGTAGTAGAGTCGTGTGATGTTGGGTCTTGATTTAGCGTGATCGTTTGATGGAATCGAGTTGAATTTATAACTTTTGAGTTTTGATATATATTGATGTTTTTGTGCAAATTGATGTTGTGATCGAGTAAAAGTGTTTGGATATGTCTGGTAACATTGGTATAGGTTGATATTTAATCGGGTAAGGATAGGAATTAATCGGGAATGGTTATTTGTGTGTTTTTGAGTGGTTTTGAGCGAGTTTGGAGTTGGGATAAAATGATAAAACTATGTTTCAAAATATTTCAAAAATGGAAAATGTTTTAGATGTCTTTGTAATGGTGGAAATATTGTAGTATGTTGAATTCTGAGATCGCAGCTTTTTACGGAATCGAAATCGGAGGTCCGGAAGTCATTTAACGATCGAAAACTGAGTTTTTAACAAATTCTGCGCAGTATGCGTCGACCTAAAGTGCCTTGCGTCGACCTATGGACTCGACCTGAGCATACTCGCAAGTGATGAAAATTTTCCAAAATGTCCGATTTTGTTTTCTTCATAACTTTTGAACCGTAAGTCCGTTTTGACCCCCGTTTGAAGCGTTGGAAAGCTAATGAAAAGTTATTTCTATTAAATATGGTTTGGAGGGTAAAAGATGATTTAATTAATTCGTGTTTTTGGAAAAATAGTCGGGTTGTCGGGTTTTTATCGAGTATAATGTGTGCGGTTGATGTGTTATCATGCTATATGCTTTTAATATGTAACGTGTAGCTTGTGTGCCGTTATATGATGTGAATATACATGATGGAATGTTGTGATGATGGTTTGTGGCTTTATGGCAAATATGTGCATTGTTTTGAATTAGACTTCGATGCGGGATTAATGATGTTGTTGTGTGGTAAAATACATTGTTTGATTGAATATCAATGTATGTTGTTATGATGTGTTGTGGGTAGCCTTTGTGGTGTGAATCCCTTGTGGAAGTAATTGTGATGGCATGATTGTTGTGGTTTGTAGTTTGTGGTGAAATGCATTGTTTATGTGAAATTCAATGTATGTTGTGTGGTGGCCTTTATGGTTTGAAATGCATTGTTTGAATTGATTTGCAATGCATGAATGTGATGAGGTTGATTAATTCATATGGTTGAATTGTGAATGTATAGAATTGATGAGTTGAAATATATGCATGATTGTGGTTGCATATATGTGTGAAGATGCATGTGATGTCATGAGTCATTGTATGCCAAGCATCATGATATGCATTATTGTGACGTCCTGAGTGACGGTTTGGTTCCAGAGGGAATCTGCTATAACATCGTGTGCCCATGTGGGGACCTAAAGCGATCGGATTGTGTGCCCATGTGGGGACCTAAAGCGATCCATAAATGTCGTGTGCCCATGTGGGGACCTAAAGCGGCGGGTGAACATCGTATGCCCGACGGGGTGTTACTTGAGCGACCCTCAGTAACGAGTGATGGTTCCAATAGTTCCTGAGTGAACTAGTGATGAGAAATGTTAGAAGTCGGTACCGCATGGCATTTGCATAGAGTCGTTGTGTCAGTCTCTGTGCATTTGCATAAATCATGAATGGATTGATTATGTGATTATGTGTGGAAAATCATGAGTTGATTGATTATGTGTGGAAATTGTGCATTGATTTGTGATGTGTTGAGATTGTGATAGCATTGGTAATTTGACGTGCATACGTGATAAATGCATTGGTTGTGAGCAATATGGTTATACGTAGACATATGTTATGTGATGTGGTGATGTGATTCTATATGTCATAACTTTGGTGTGCATTATGTGTGAACATGTGATTATGTCAGTATAATTGATATATGCTATATTTTGTGGTGATGTGGTGGTGTGGTTCCATATGTCATAATGGTGGTTGGATTATGTGTGATATTTTTTATAATTGTGGCATGTTATATGTGTTAGTATGTGATGCATGATGTGAGAATAATTGTGTATGTGATTGTTATGTGTGTCTGCATATTATTATGCAATCTTGGTTTAGTTGTTATTTCTCACCCTTCTGCTGTTTTATAATGCTCTATGAGGCATTGCAGATTAGAGTTGCTGGAGGTCTTTTTGTGAAGATTAGTCCTCCGTTCTTTTGTCGGTCTTGGTGTCTGCTCTGATACGTAGCACGGGAGTCAGGGAACGATTATGTTATATGTATACTCTTGTTAGATTTATTTTGTATTAACTTTGTAGAAATATTTTGATGTTATAAAACACTTTATGTTGTAAAACAATTTAGTTATGGATCTTCCGCTTTATTCCATAATTGAACTTCATTTTGTTGGAAAAAGTTGCCCTTTGAGGCTTACTCCATTTTGTGTTATGTATCAAATAATTGAGCAGGGATTGTGTTTTCTTACTTTAAAATGTGGCATCCTTGTTTCTGTCGGAAAAATAAATATTTAGTTACTCTGATTTTATTTATGTATTATTTATTCGCGATGGGAATTGGGGTGTTACATGCTGCGTGCTTCTGCATTTGCCCCGCTCAGAGGGAACCAGACAATAGAGTCATTTAAAGTATATCTTGGCCACTTGGTTGCCGAGGATATATACTTCAACAACTATGTCGATCTCCGTGAGACGCGGCCATTTGATGACATAATGCTATACTCGGGATGGTTAGCCTGCGAATCTCATCTCACTGCTCCTTATCTGTCCGAGCGTGTGATGCAACTGTTCGGGTACACTCATATCATTCTCAGACACCCTGTTGTCTCAGCTCCTCCTGCTTTGACATGTAGAGAGATGGATTCCATGTTTGATGATTATGAGAGTCATCTGGTACCGGAGGAGGCACAGAGTACAGAGGTGTATCTCCGTAAACTCTAAATGAAGATGCATCTGCGAAACAATAAATGTGTAAAATGGGTCTTTCAGATAAGGGTGCATGGTGCATATTTTAAAATATTACAGAGATGCATCTCCTGATTAGTTAACGTTTTAATTTAAGACAAGGTGCATCCGAAGATGCATTTCTGAAATCTGAGGGACAATTTGGGGTTTTCATATGGTGTTTTTCCATCCCCATGGGCTGAGATAAGAAATTCCCTTAAATAAATATATATTTTTGTAGTATCTATTGTCACACTCGATTTTGATCTCTTGTATTTGTTTTTTTATTAGATTTTATCATTTCTCGTGTGCATATTCAGTGTTTCATTTTTGACATTTTATTAATCTTTTCACGCTATTATTAACAAAATAGACAAAGTCATTTCTTCTCATCTTCAAATAATTCTTTTATATCTACTTTTTCAAATTATATGGTGAATGTGTTGGATCTTTTCTCTGATAAATGTATATGAATATGAATATGAATGTATTGTCATATTTAAATTTCTAGAGAAATAAAATAACCATTACATTCCAAATAATAATGGTAGTCTTGGTTCAAACAACCACTACATTCATTTTATTGCTACAATTCCATAACTCTTAAACAACATGAATATCATACTTAAAGGAGAATTGGTGAAACAAATAAAGGGATAAATAGAGAGATAATGGTTTGGCTATGACTGGATTTTGAATAGAAGTTATGTATCAGAATAAAAGGGAGAGAGAATGTGGGGAAAGGGATTTTGTCTCCAAAGATATATATGTTCTCATTTTTTTCTTCATTAATCTATAATTTAAATATATTTGATGGTGTATAAATATAATCCACCAGTGAACCATTTGTTTAAGGACTCACTTTAGACACCACCAATGGTTAGTAATTATTAATTGTTGGGATTTTTTAAGCATATGTGGGCATTGTGTGTAACGCCCCAAATAATTATAACATTTATTTATTTAATTATTATGATTATGCGGTGTTTCGGTGCTTTGTGATGACCTTGTGACGTTGATGGATTATGTAATTGTGAGGTATCCTTGGGTTAAGGGAACATTTAGGCCTTAGATTTAATAGATTAATTAGATTATTTTATTAATAATAGAATTGAAATAATTTGAATAATTAAAATATTATTTAGATTATTATTATTATTATTATTGTTAATTAAATAATCAAGAGACCATTAAGGGTAATACGGTAATGTGGAGGGAATTAGTGGAGGATAACATGGTAAACAGAGATTAAGGCCCAAAAACCCTTAGGTTTAACAAAAGAGAAAAAAATAGGGATTTTGAGATCAGAATTTTTCAACCCTAAGGAGTGATTAGAGATCTGAGGAAAGGAGGCTAGATTGAGGAATTGACCGTAGAACCCCGGAAAACGAAGAATCTCGGCTGGAATTTCGAGGTATGGGGGGTAATCCGGGTTAATATTTTTTATATGGGTTTAAGGTAGAGAAATTGTGTGTTTTCGTGTCTGATGATTATATGCTGGTTTGTGATGAAATTTATGCCTGTCTGTATATGATTTTCTGTGATGAAATCCGTGCGATTTGCTGCCATGATGTTGAATCTGTGTAATTGATGTTGTGACGAACTTTAGGTAACCAGATCTGTAAATCAAACCTGATAATAACTAAATTCAGACTTAGTAATTAAGGGTAATTGATGTAGATGATGAAGTAGGAGGAATAACTTAGATCTGGGATGAATCGAAGATGATTTGAGATTGTTTCTGGTAGATTGAAGGTGTTGGGAAGAGGGATTTTGTATTCAGATGCGAAATCTGAGTTTTTGGAGGAGTCTTAGGTGATACACGTATTGGGAAGGCAATACGCATAATAGGGAAGGCAATACGCGTATTGGGGAAGTCCATACGCGTAATGGGGACACTCTCAAGGTGATACACGTACCGTATGCACCTGTCCCCAAGGGCTGACACGGCCCTCTGTTGATACGCGTACCATACGCGTAGGATAGTTGGGCAATACGTGTAGCATAAGGCCATACGCGTATGGGAAATTGAGGAAGGAAAGGAATACGCGTAAGGGGATCTGAAGGAGAGTTGAGAGGGATGACCTCTCTACTGATAAGCGTATTGAGGAGGGCAATACGCGTAAGGGTGGGTGTGAAATGTGAGCCATACACATATCAGGATGGTCCATACGCGTATGGGTAGGGGCAGAGGCAGATTTTCCCGTTTTTGCAATTTGTGTCCCGATTTCGCTCGTGACGTGATTTCTTTGAGACATAGGACTATGGTGAGATAATATGACACTAATAATCTAGTAATGACTATGAGTAGAATAAAAATCGGGAAATTTATGTGATAAACCAACTATGACGCATTGTGAATTATAATGATGAATTTTGATGAGTGCGACTTGGTGTGATGTTATGATGTGTGTTTGATGATGAAATCATGAATAATGATGCAACCATGAAGATTTTTATGACGATGATTTTTTGACGATTTTGCATCATGCATTCATGGCATAGTCGGACTTCGGTCCTTTTGGTGGCTTCAATCCCATTGTGTGGATTGAGGTGTTTTTATGACGTGCTCCGGTTCTTGTGTAGAATTGATCCTATTGGTGGGGATCTTTGGAGGGTGATGGCCTAGTGTCCATCGAATTATGACGATGTTGGTACCACATGCATGAGTCTGACGTTGCATTGCATTACATTGATGTTATTGATGTGTTCTGATGTTGTGTGTGATTGATGATGATGTTACTTGTGCTTTATCTTTTACGCATATCTTGCATATTGATTTCATGATTACTCACCCTGCCTGTTTGAATGTTTCCTCCACGTGGGTAACGTGCAGGTGATCAGGTTTAGCTTCTTTGGCGCATGAAGATTTAATTTTGAGGCATTTTGATTTCTCCGTCGATTAGAGGGTCTTGCTCTGATATGTAACATCGGGTCGGGACGTTTGAGTCGAACGAATATGTTCTTTTGTTTTATGTGGACATGATGTTTTTCATGAGTTTTATTTAAGAAGTTTTGAACTATAAAAGTTTTGTTTAAACTTGACTTTTTCCGCTGCGTGGTGTTTAATTAAATGAATGATGGTAAAACCTGTGTGACAGGACAGGTGAAGGTTTTTATGATTTATGACGTTATGTGATGCCCTTTTTAGGATGTTACTCTGATTACTTGTCGTGTTATTCGTGTTAATTTATTGGGTAGAAAAAGGGTGTTACATTGTGCCCCTGCTATAAAAGAAAATAGATATAAAATTGAGAGGACTAAGCTAAAACTTCAAGAGTTTAAAACTAGAGTCGGCCCAATCAAACTGGAGGCCCAGTCCAAATTTAAAAATGGGTTAATTTTTTTTTTTAAATACAGGTATAATAATTAAAAATGATATATAAAAAAATATAATTATATATTAATAAAAATAAGATTTAGTTATAATTATTTTGACTTTGATCAATCTCATTTTTTTTAATATATTGGGTTTTTATTATAGTATTTTTTAATTTATTTAATTATTTTATAATTTTTTTTTATATTTATTGATATTAATGTAAAAAATTGGAGTTTTCAAATTTTTTGGGCCCTTCAAAATTTGGACCCTGCTGATGCTCCTACATATGGCCGAGCGTGTTTAAAACCTTAAAATAAAATAAGGAAGCCCTAACAAGTTCCTATTAAAATCCTTAATTACATTTGTGTGTATACTATCCCACCAAATATAATTATTAATTGTTAGATCTATGTTATGTAACATATTTGCACATTTGCTGTTTTTCCTAAAAGTGTGAGATACCAAAAAAATTAGCCTTGAAATCAAGCAAGCAAATGTTCCACTTGTTTCTTATCGCTCAAGGAACCAAAGTTGGTTTGGAAAAAACCCTAACCACTAACATGGAATATATTTCCAAGCAAAAGTGCAATTTGTATTTCTATAATGCATGCTCCATGCCCAAAATTGCACCCATGAGCTCAGCAAAGAGACAGGCAAAACTACCAATAAGTTTTGCATGATGATCTTGAAAAATACCCCTACAAGCTAGCATGTCAGGTGTTCCAACTAAGGTATTATATGTATTCCCTTTGATCCAATTCACCATAGGAGGAGACCATATCGCTTCTAGAATCCTTCGGGGAGGAGAGGGCTGACATTGATTTTGAAAGATTTAAGGAGCACAAAATCTTGAATGGAAAAACTAGCCACATGCTTGATTAATTTCCCCGAAAGTGAATTTTGAGAATGAATTACTGCAAAGCAAGATTTCTAGAAAGTCTCGTGATTCTTGAATCTTAAGTTATTCCTCGCTTTCCAAATCTCATTAATGGTGTTCATAAAAGTAAACAGGATAATAGTTTTGGCATGGCAAGAGGTGTTACCTTCAATGATTTTCCAAATATCATGCAAAGAAGAGATGACGATATGGATATTTGAGATGTTGGCCAACTACCTCCAAAGCTTCTAAGCAAAAGTGCAATCAAAGAATAGATGAGATATATTTTCTACTTAAGTCACGCACAAGTTGCAATTTGATGTCATATGAACTCCTCTTTGGGAAAGAATGTCATATGTTGGGATCTTTCCATGATTGAGTCTTCAAAGGGATGCATTATTTCACACAATCTTATCCCATGTTGATGACTAAGGAGTTCCCACCAAGTGCTTGTAGGAAACCTTTAGAGAGAGTTTCTTGTCTTCCATAGGGAACCACACTAAACAATCCTCTCCATCATTAGAAATAGTGATATCCTTAGTCAACCCAACATGGTAAGGAAAGCAGACATAATATTAGGAGGGATAGACATTATTTTATACTGAATAAAAGAACTCAATCTCGTTTTAAAGTTGTCGAAGGTGTCCTTGAAAAAATTGAGATGCTTTACAAGATTGTTGGGAATAAATTTACACTTTATTTAAAGTTTTAAAAAATGATATCTTCGGTTTAAAAATCAATTTTTTGTTCTGAGTTTAAGTTTATTTTCATACATTTTGGTTTATGCTCTATTTTGAGATTTATTTTAATGAAGTATAAGTGTTTTTATTATTACATGAAGTAGAACTATTTAGTTGAACAAATTTAAAATATTAATTCATCAACAAAATTAAAATTGCCTTTAAAATATAATATAAATATTAAATTTATCAAAACGGTCGTATCAACCAAATTCATCTCAAAATAAAGAGATCAAAATTTAAAATAAAAAAATTTAGAGAAAAAAATTAATTTTTAAATTAAAATATATCATAAAATATTTATAATATTCTAAAATATATTATAAGATAAATATTTATAATATTCTGAGAGATATTATAAGATATATAATATAATATTTTAAGAGAAATTATAAGATATTACTAATATAATTTAATCTAACAATTAATGATATATGTTTTAGGCTTTGTTATGGATCTGTTGGCTTTAACAATTATAAATATGTATCTATTCTATTATTGTAAGTGTGACAATCTTGAGAACTTTAGAGTTGAAGATAGAAATAAGGGTTTGGGGTTTTTGGGAAACCTTTGGAGTTATCAAAGGGGATTGAGAAATACTTCTAATTACCTTTGGTTTGTGTGATTACTATATTAAGAGTTATATTGAGAGTGAGGGGGATCGGGAAACACTTGGGTAAAAACTAGGGTTTGTCGTTGGGAACTTGCAAGATTATTTTTTCGTAACTCATTTGTAATATCTTGTAACAACTTTTGAAGTATAATAAATTAGAGAGATGCTCTCTCCCCCAGGCGTATATTATTTGATCGAATTGGGTAAACAAATCTATTGTGTTTCTTGCCTTCTTTTATCTTTTTCTGCCAAGTTGATTCATTTTCTTAATGCATTGAAAATTATTTTTTTAAGGTAATTTATTTTGGTTGTCATTGTTCTTTGTCCATACACATCAACTTTCTTGGTGTGATTAAACTCTAAATAATTCTTTGGAAGTTACTTTAATTAATATATCAATTTCACAACAAGTGGATCCCATCGTAGGGAAAAGAGGTATTGTTTACAAGTGAGCAACATATGCCTAAATGGGAGATAAAGAAATTTTCATGAGACAACTGAAAGTACAAAGTATCATTTGGTATCGTTTATGTGCTTTGAATATCATTTGTGTGTTTTGATTTTTTTTTTCAATTCGATTATTGATTGATATAAGTAGTATTAAGTATTTGTAATTTGGATGTTATTTTGTTCATGTGCTTATACGTTTGTATCATTTCAATTTGATTGTAATTGCTTCGGTTACTTTTAATTTGTACCACTGAGAACCCTCTATATTTCATGAATTGAAATTCCTTTGATCATTGTTAGTATTTCATCTTTGAGCCCATGAAATTGCTCTTTTGTCATTTCCATAGGCGTAACTTGAATCATAAGTTAGAACATTTAAATTTGGATGTTTTGGAATTTTATTTGAATCATGTGTTATCTCTGATCCGAATCACTCACCTATAAAAATTAGAATTCACCTCTGGACCAAATGATTTGGATCACAATTCGAACATGATTTGAATCATAACCTCATTTGATTCGGATCAAGTGCATATAACGAGCTTTGAAAAATTCCCCTTTTGGGTCTGTCCAGATTGATCCGAATCACAAATCCTTCTTGATTCAAATCGTTTCTAAAAATTCAATTTTCTATCTCTCATTTAAATAGTTGTTTCTTTTGGTGAAAGTAACAAGTATGTGAAACCTATGGTGAAATCCATAGAGACAAAAATATGATTTTGTCTTTTCTTCTTTCTTAGTGTGTTTATCCTTACACGATGAATGTTTTCTCTTCTTCTCCAAAACCAACTTCTTGATATTGAATTCATATCCATTCATTATCTCTTTTTGTTGCATCTTGTTCTTGTGAAAATTTATTTCTATCTTTGTGTGATTTATAGAGAGTGAGTTGATCAATCTTTTGTGATTGATCAAGCTCTTGGTATCAATCAAGAACTAAGACCCATTCATCTAGAAACTTGATAGAACCTTGTGTGTGTTCTTCATTCACCGAAACTGAATTACTTGACTAACACCTTATAACTTTAGTGGTTGGTAGATATTATTTTGCATTGTTCATCATTTTCATCCCTAATCTTTTTTATCTTTGATTGTGTACCTTCCTCTAAAGATTGAGTGTTTAGGGAGGCTAGTGGTACATTAGGGTATCTAATGGTTTTTTGTGTGAAACTAGTTGTTGTGTAACAGGTGCACGTATTGTTTAGTGAATGTAGTTTGCTATTGATTTAATATATATCAAGAATATAATTTCAAATATACTCCAAGGGAGACTTTGGTGAGATCAAGTATCAACGGTCCGTAAGGCGGAGTTGGAAGTTGTCCTTCTTTGGTTGCGTTAGAGAAAGATTGCCTATAGACAGAATTGGGAGTTATCCAATATATGCTCAATTAATAGCAATCGCTCAGGAATAAATTGCTGGAATTAAGGGGATCGCTTCACACGAATACTTAGAGCGGGTTATTGTGGATAACGAGGTTATTGGATCAGGATCTTTAGGGATATTGTTTTTGTTAGCAGTTTAGTGTCTGTATTAACAGGGAAATTATCGTGTGATAGTTCTTTGTAATCAAAATATTGTAATCAATTTTATCAAAATAGTGAAGACCGTGATTATATTCCGATTGCATCATCCATTAAAGGGTGCAGTAGGCAAAGCGAGGGCAAACGCCGAAGCACTATATATCTTTGTGTATCTTTTCCTTTTTCCCTTTTCTCTTTTCTCTTTTAATTTGCAAGCATTCATTCATATTTGTTCTTGCATTATTGCATTGATTGTATGACATATAGGTTAAACCATGCTTATAATGATTTAATGTATAAGCTTAGGTCTGTGGTGCATCAATCTTGTGGAATCATCATAAATCCAATCATGCTTTGTTAAGAACATCTAAGTAAAGTGTTTTTAAATCGCTTTGGATAAAGCAACTTTGGTTGTCTTGTAAGTAATTTGCACTACAAACAATCAACCTTATGGTAACCTCATATATTATTTCATGTGACTTGATTCATTGAGATGCTTCCAAGCTCTTGTATTTTTGTGTTTTGCTTCTGCACTTCTTAAAATCTATGATTTCGTTTATGGAACCTGAAATGTTTTTCAAATTGTCTTAAGGGAAAAATGATTTATGTAACTCCCCCACCTTCTAGGCATCTTCATATCCATATTCTCACCAAATAATTGGTATTATATCCTTTTTTATCAAAATCTGGCGACTCTAAAAGTTGAGGAAATGATTCCTTCAATCCTATACGAGCCTTTCAAATCGTTTGGAAGCTTATGCAATTCAATGAATCCCAATGAAACTACATTGATTTACTTGTGTTTGATTATTCGTTGTGATACATTACATAGATTATTTCAAAGTAAAACCTTACTAGAAATATCTTCAAATATTAATTGTATTTGAGATGTTCTCTAAGTTTTAATTCATCCAACATTGAACAAACAATTTCTCTAAGATATGTGCAGTATGTATTTGACGTTATTTCTTAAGGGTTGTTCCAGATTGGTCATAAATTAAAAGGTCATACATTCACACTACAATATGCTAGAAAATCTTATGAGAAAGAAGAAGATAACAAAAACATATTCTAAGTGATCTAGTATTCCAAGGTCATCGTAAAAAAAGAAGATGAAGACAACTTTGTGGATATTGGCAATGATTCTCCGAAGTTCCAACAATTACAAAAGATTCAAGGAATACACTTTAAGTGTTAATCAATCAACAAATAGTTGAATTAGTAATTCAGGATTGACAAGTTGTGATAATCAGTAATAATCATAATATTGTCGTGTCAAAGTTCTTATGAATCCTTATGAAGGAGAGTCTGATAATATTCTTCAAACGTGTAATATGGGTTCTATCCAATTCGTATTTGATTGGTCGTGTTTTTAAAGCTTATGCTATTCTTGTTGTTGATTTCTAATCGGTGTGTATATAGTAAGTTAAGCCTAGATCGTCTAAATTGGTATGATCGTTCCAACCTTCCTTTATTTCTTTGGAGTATGCATAAGAGTAATTATTCTATTGCCTAGATATGTTGTGTGATTTATACATGTTTGTGTATATGTTATGTTTGTGCATCTCATGCCTTAATCACTTAATCATTCAATGCATCAGTTTAAATTATACATCGTCCGTTCATTGCATTCATCTGCATATTTCATACATTCATGCATCATTATTCAATTTGAGCATTAAAAGTATTTTTTGCATCCACATCAAACGCATTGGATTAACATTCTTTTGAACATTTACATTAAAAAAATTTGCTCAACTATTTTACATTCATACATGACATCGAAACTAATTTTTCATGAGCATTAAAAGGTATTTTCATTTTTAATGAATCAAACATTTGAAAAGTCTCAAATTTCTAAGTTTTTCTGAAGTTTTCACTTCATGATTCGAATCAAATATTTTTAACTAAACCCATGATTCGAATCAAATTTCTGAGAAGTAAGACTGTTCAATTTGATTTGAATCAAATCCTTTTAAACTAAACTCGTGATTCAAATCAAATGTTTGAGATTTGGGGTTGTTTAAATTGATTCGAATCATGAACTGAAAAGTTACGTTCAGAGCTATTTCAGTTCAGTTTCATTTTTTTAAACTAAATTATTCATCTCTTTCTTTCAAAGCTTTGCAAACCCTTTTTTGAGCAATTTTTTTAAAGAAATCACCAAACACCATCTGATCAGTCCATCATCATCATTATCATCATCATCATCAACATTATCATCATCTACTATATCTCATCTTCTTCATTATCACAATGGTCTGTGAACTCAGATATAAGGGAAGGTTTGAAAACCAAAAAGGGAAGAGACAAGTTTCTACCTCAATCTCATATCCACCTCCAGTTCATAAGAAGGCTAGAACCAAGGTTCGAGTAACCAAATCATCTATGGATGAGGTTCTAAATAAAAATTCCAAGATATCTTCAGGTTCAAGTTCCTCAAATTCTTCTCTGCCATTGTTGTGTAGCAAGGTAATTCATTTACTGCTTGAGGATAGTTTACAAAGGTATCAAGAAAAGTTTCTAAACAAACCAGTTAATCCTGAGTATTATGTTGACTCATATGCTGAAGTAGAATTGAGTGATAAGTTTTTGAAACCTTTTAATGATCATAATTTGATGAAGTTTATTGGTATGAAAAGGAAGTATAATCCTGATTATGTTAAAGCTTTTTATTGCAATTTGGTGCTTACTCCTGCTGAGATTAAAAGTAGGTTTAAAGATAAGATTGTAAGTTTAATTTCTTGAATTTTATTAAGTATTTTGGTTTATCTTGTACTGAATCTGATATGTCTGTTTCAAAGAGTTCAAAATATGATAAAGTTTCTTTTGTTCTCTCCATCCCTAAATGAGTCTGTGAAAATTTGGAAATGTCAAATTTTGGCATAAGCCAAGTCAAGTTTGATAGGTGTTTACTACATTGGGTTGTTGTTAAAATTCTTGCCACGAAACCAGGAAATTGGAGCATAGTTGATGATAATGGCCTATATCTGATGTGGGCTTTTACTAATAAGGGCGAAGATAATTGGGTGAGGTTTATCATTGACAAAATGATTCACTATAGAGATAATCTAAAAAGACCATTATTTTAATCTTCATTTATCCAAATGGTTCTTGAGTTGAATGGAATTGTATGCAAAGAATAAGACCTTACTGATTCCTGATTATGGTGACGTTGCAAAAATGAGGTACTACGTAGACTCAAATGGTGACTACTACTATCTTGAAAAAATTTGTCAAAAGATATATGATGACAAGGTTGTAGAGCCGACAAAGGAAGTTGCAGAGGCTGCTGGTTCTTCTGACATTAATGCTACTTCTTTTGCATCTGTTGATGTGAAGACACTTTTTGATGAGATGCTTTAGAAGTTATTGGCTGATAGTCAGATCAAAGAGGATAAGATCATGACACGCATTTATGCGCTTGCTCGTGACAGTGAGGATGATAGGTCTAGGATAAGGACAAAGTTGAGAGTTGGGTGAAAGAAGAGATTCAAGCTTCTGAAGGTTGTGTGACTACTCAGATTGAAGCCTTGAAGGCCTTCGTTGATCAGCTTGGTAGTAACAACTTCATTTTTCATCAAGACACTGTTGCAACAAACGTCATTATTCCTCTTCCAGAAGATACTGCTGTTGCACATCCTCCTACCTCTAATTATTTCTTACTGATCTACCATGATGTTTCATTTCATGCATTTCATAAAATTTAGCATGTTTAGTTTTAATTATGTAATTTTGGTTTGGATACATACTTTGTGATCTAATTGATCTTATTTTGATTAATGTACCTTGTGAATACTATGGTTTTGATTCATGTATAATTGGTTTCTCTAATATTCACTTTATTGATATTTGTGCCTTGATATTTCTTTTAAATTGCATATTTGCGTTAATTCTCACATGCAATTTGTGTGGTGTGTGTTTGTAATTCACTGAGTATGACATTTCTTAGTTTGGCTATTATACTATTTGGATTCTAGTGTGCATTTTCTTCTCTCCTTCTCTCCTTTTTGATATTTGACAAAGGGGGTGAAGTGGTTGAGATATTGTCGATATTTACACGCATTAAGTATTTAATGCAGGGGGAGCTTTACAGCTTTTATGACTCAAAGAAAGTAGTGAACTCTAGTCACCGGATTCATTATGTTCCATCAAATTGCAAATATTGCTTTGGTTAATTCATCAACAATAATCTCACAGATTTTCCAAATATCAAAAGGAGAAGACTTAAAGTACAAAGTATCATTTGGTATCATTTATGTGCTTTGAGTATCATTTGTGTGTTTTTATGTTTTTTCAATTCGATTATTGATTGATATAAGTGGGATTGTGTGTTTGCAATTTGGGTGTTATTTCGTTTGTGTGCTTGTACGCTTATATCATTTCAATTTGATTGTAATCACTTCGGCTACTATTAATTTATACCACTAAGAACCCTCTACATTTCATGAATCAAAATTCCTTTGATCCTTGCTAGTATTTCATCTTTGAGCCCATGAAATTTCTCTTTTGTCATTTCCATAGGCATAACTTAAATCACAAGTTAGAACATTTAAATTATGATGTCTTGGTATTTGATTCGAATCATATGTTATCTCTGATTCAAATCACTCACCTTTGAAAATTGGAATTCACCTTTAGACCATATGATTCGGATCACAACTTGAACATGATTCGAATCTTAACCTCATTTGATTTGAATCAAGTATATATCATGAGCTTTGAAAAACGCCCCTTTTGGGCCTGTCCAGATTGATTTGAATCACAAATCCTTCTTGATTCGAATCGTTTCTAAAAATCCAATTTTCCATCTCTTATTTAAATCATTGCTTCTTTTAGTGAAAGTAACAAGTGTGTGAAACCTATGGTGAAATCCATAGAGACAAAACTATGATTTTGTCTTCTCTTCTTTCTTAGTGTGTTCATCCTTACACCATGAATGTTTTATCTTCTTCTCAAAAACCAAATTCTTGATATTGAATCCATGTCCATTCATTATCTCTTTTTGTTGAATCTTATTCTTGTGAAAGTTTGTTGTCATCTTTGTGTGAATTAGAGAGAGTGAGTTGATCAATCTTGTTGTGATTGATCAAGCTTTTGATATTAATCAAGAACCAAGACCCATTCATCTAAAAACTTTATAGAGCCTTGTGTGTGTTCTTCATTCACCAGAACTGAATTACTTGACCAGCACCTTGTAATTTCAATGGTTGGTTGAGATTATTTGGCATTGTTCATCATCTTCATCCTAGTCTTTTTTTCCCTTTGATTGTGGACCTTCCTCTAAAGATTGAGTGTTTAAGTAGACTAGTAGTACATTAGGGTATCGAGTGGTTTTTTGTGTGAACTGGTTGTTGTGTAACAGGTGCAGGTATCATTTCTTGAATGCAGTTTGCTATTCATTTGATATCTATCAAGAAGAGAGTTTCCAATATACTCCAAGGAAGACTTTGGCGAGATCAAGTATCAACGGTCTGTAAGGAGGACTTGGAAGTTGTCCTTCTTTGGTTGCGTTAGAGAAAGATTGCCTATAGACAAAGTTGGGAGTTGTCCAATATACACTCAATTAATTGCAATCGCTCAGAAATAAATTGGTGGGATCTGGAGGATCGCCACACACGAATACTTGGAGCAGGTTATTATGGATAGAGAGGTTAGTGGATCAGGATCTTGAGGGATTTTATTTTTGTTAGCAATTTAGAGGGAAATTATCGTGTGATAGTTCTTTGTAGTCAAAATATTGTAATCAATTTTATCAAAATAGTGGAAGGTCGTGATTATGTTCCAATGGAATCATCCATTGAAGGGTGCAGTAGGCAAAGCGAGGGCTAACGTCGAAACACTATATATCTCTGTGTATCTTTTCCTTTTCTCTTTTATTTTGCAAGCATTTATTCATATTTGTTGTTGCATTATTTCATTATTGCGTTGATTGTATGCCATATTGGTTAAATCATGCTTATAATGATTTAATGTATAAGTTTAGGCTTGTGGTTCATCAATCTTGTGGAATCATCATAAAGCTAATTATGCTTTAGTAAGAACATCTAAGTAAAGTGTTTCTAAATCACTTTCTATAAAGCGAATTTGGTTATCTTGTAAGTGACTTGCACTAGAAATAATCAACCTCATGGTAACCTCGTGTATTATTTCATGTGGATTGATTCATTGAGATGCTTCCAAGTTCTCGTGTTTTGTGTTTTGCGTTCATACTTCTTAAAATATCTGATTTAGTTTATGGACCTAAAATGTTTTTCAAATTGTCTTAAGGGGAAAAATGATCTATTCAACCCCCTCCCCTCTTCTAGACATCTTTGTATCCATATTCTCATCCAACAATAATAATTTTGGGTTGTAGAAAGTTGAGATGAAATCAATTTTAACTCAAGAAAGGTGTATTGAAGCTTTGAAGGGTGAGACATTGATGCCTGCACGCCTAAGTAGAGTAGAGAAGACCAAGATCATGGATAAGGCCAGAAGTTCTATTGTCTTGTGCCTCAGGGATAAAGTTCTAAGGGAAGTCACCAAGGAGCGGACTATGGTTTCAATATGGGAAAATCTTGAATCATTGTATACGACCAAGTCTTTAGCTCATAGGTTGTGTCTGAAATAACAACTCTATTAATTATAAATGGTGAAGAACAAATACACAGTGGAGAAGTTGACAAATTTCCACAAGATTATTGATGATCTTGAGAATATTAAGGTAAAGATTGATGAAGATGATGATGACAAAGTTCTACTCTTGTTAGGCTCATTACCCAGATCTTTTGAGCACTTTAAGGATGCCTTCTTTATGGTAAGAAAGTTACCATTACTTTGGATGAAGTCTAGAAAACTATGAGATCTAAAGAATTTTCAAAGGTGAAAGATTTGAAAATTGATGATAGTGGTGAATGCTTAAGTGTCTAAAGAGGAGGAAGTGAGCATAAAGAGGCGTCCAAATCAAAGAAGTTTGACAAGTCAAAGGTAAAATGTTATAATTGTTAGAAAATCGATCACTTCAAAAGGGATTGTCTAGAGAGAAAGTACAATAATTATTTTATTTATGTTGTAATTGCCTCAAACGAGGATGGTTATGAGAGTGTTGGTGCATTAGTGGTGTTGAGTTTGGAGACTGAAGATAGTTGGGTCATGAACTCAGGTTTCTCTTATCACATGTTTCCAAGAAAAGAATATTTTAAGACTTTGAAGTTGGAGCCAGGTGGAGTAGTTCTCCTTGGTGACAGTAAGGCTTGCAAGGTTCATGATATTGGTATGGTCAGACTTAAAATGTTCGATAATCATGAGTTTCTTCTTCACAACATGAGGTATGTTCCATAACTCATGA
This sequence comes from Lathyrus tuberosus, assembly GCA_022829125.1. NCBI lineage: Eukaryota > Viridiplantae > Streptophyta > Magnoliopsida > Fabales > Fabaceae > Lathyrus > Lathyrus tuberosus. The sequence continues at coordinate 9,943,650 of JALAZF010000057.1, read as the reverse complement.
TAAATTTATTATCCATAAGCATATTTGATGATCTAGGTTATTGCACTAGAGTTGAATGTGGGGTGTTGAAGATTTCGAATAATGGAGTGATCATAGTTAATGGGTCTAAAATATGCGGTATATATATTTTAGAATGTTCAAATGTTGTTGTTCATTCATTGTCAGCTAGTGGAGACTTTCATGACAAAAGTATGTTATGGGGTTTGAGGTAAATGCATGATGATTTCATGGAGGTTGTTTCATAACACTTTAATGGAAGTTTTGCAATAGACAAGGGATAAAATTCAATGAGACCGCTGAGTTTTCATTGAGTTTCTGGGGTAAGGTTGGTGCCAAAGCAACTTACTTGGTTGGTAGAGAGTTTCGTCAGGAGAAGAAGAGTAAAAATCAAGGGATGAAGCTTTTAGAAACTATGACAGGGAAAACTCAGTTTGAGGTGGAGTTTCTTACTATGGATACTTTTAATAGTGAGGGAAGAGTTACAATGGCCTCTGATTATCATTTGACTTGTGATAAGCTAAGGAGGAAAAATGTAACATCTCAAAGGGACAGTTTTGCTAGTCTCAGGTGTTATACTTTAAATGTTACCGAAGGGTTTCAAAATTCAGAAAGAAGGACATTCAAGTAGGCATTCATAAGTAGGTGGAGTAAACGATGGTTGAAGAACCATGCTTGTGGGCTTGTTAGATTACCTAGGCGGAAAAAGGTGATTGAAAATAAGTGGATGCAAGTGACGAGATAAAGGTTCAAGGGTGTCTTTAACTTTATGAAGTTTATTGAAAAAGGTTTCAACATGGTAGAGGGTAGCAAGGTGGTCGATGGTAAAACTGGAATCACAACAGTTTCAAGTCAAGGTGGAGATTTTTGAAATATGCCTTAAAACCTTAAATGGTGAAGAGAAAGAAAACATTTTTCGAGATTATCCGAAATTAGTAAATCGAAAAACAATCTGGTCTGAACGATTCACGGATATCATAGTTAATCAGTTTGATTTGTGGATTTGTTAATTGATGTTAAAATATTAGATATATATTTTATATTAATTTAGATATATTACGAATTAATATAAAAAGATATTATAAAATATTTATAATATTCTAAAAGATATATATATAATATTTTTAGAGTTATTATAAGATATTAATGATATATTTTATTCTAACAATGGGATATGTTTTTGGCTTTGTTATGTATCTGTTAGGTTTTAGAGCTTAGAAATACATATTTCTTCTCTTATTGTCAGTGTCACAATCTTGAGAACTTTAGAGCTGAATATATAAATAAAGGTTTAGGGTTTCTGGGAAATATTTAGAGTTATCAAAGGGGATTGGGAAATACTTCTAAATACCTTGGGTTTATTTGATTGCTATATTGAGAGTTGGAGAGACTGGAAAACAATTGGGTAGAAAATAGGATTTGTTCTTGGGAACTTGGAGTATTATATTTTTGTAAATCATTTTTAATCTCGTAACAACTTTTGAAGTATATTCAATTGGAGAGCTGCTCTCTCCTCCATACATATATCATTTGATCGAAATGGGTAAGCAAATCTTATGTTTATCGCCTTCTTTTATCTTCCTCTACCAAGTTAATTTGTTGTCATCTTGCATTGAAAATTATTTTTGCTAAACACCGTTTATTTTTGTTACCATTGTTCTTTCTCGTCACATATCAAAAATTTTGGTGTGATTGAACTTTGAATAATTCTTTATAAGTAATTTTAAATATTCTATAAGTTTTACAACAATATTTTAGTTGAATTGTTATTTAACAAGCAAATCAAGTGAGACGCAAATCATTTAAATATTGAATATATGATATTTGTACAATATTATTTACACAAATGAAAGTCAAGCAGACTATAAATTATTTCTATTTATTTTAGGATTCAATCCACTTAAAAATTAGGTTTATTGTTCTAACAGGCATAAATACAAATTAAAATAGGCAGTTAACTAATTTTCTTCTTTAGAGTGTTCAATTCTTTATTTTTATGGCTGACTTGGTCCTGCATTTCCCGGTACCTGGCTAACTCAGGCGACAAAGAGTTTCTCTTTGTAGTTGGTTTAAAGTTACACTCTACTCATTAAGTTCTTTAAGTTGTGGGCCTCTTTGTACCCTAATTTTTCTCAAAAGGCATAGTCTGGTCTCGGGCCACTTTTAAAGATCTAGCACTCCAGGCTTTCGTTTGAGCCTCAAACTACCACGAGCACTTTGGTGAAACAGTCGCTATATTTGCGTAGGATTTTTTTCTTACCCTGCGTGATTTCGTTAAGCATGAACATGGTAGTCGATTGCCTCTTGTTGAAGGTGAAGTGGGCACTGAAAGCTTCGGACGTGTCGGTCCAAGAGTCTATACTTCCATTAGAAGAGATTTGTATCGGGCCACAACTGATCAGATCAGGGTTAGTGTAATGAGCTTTTATTTCACTGCATCGTCAGATTTATAGTAGTCTAGATGATTATCAACATGTTTGACATGTTCATTTCGATCTCTAGTTCCATCATAGCTTTAGAGCTTTTGCGGTTTCTCTAGTGACTTTGGGATTTCTCTATCTAGGATGCGAGCCTATAGGGAATCTTTCTTCTGTGTATAGGCAAGAGGGTCTTCCTCATTTCTTTCCCTCTCCATAGATGACGGACTTCAAGAGAAGCATGACTACCTCTTTCTCCTTTGGGGCCACAGAAAGGAGTTTCATGTATGTGTTCTCGGCGGTTTGGTGACTTCTAGATCTCTTCTTAGTTTAAGGATGTTAGTTTGGTTCATATACGAAGCTACCTCTTATATAGTGTTTTTCTTCGAATTAGCATGGTGTAAGCTTTCTTTAATCCTGAACAATCTTTGTATTATGGCTTGGGAGTTCTACTGCTGCACCATGTGGTATACGTTGTTTAACACTTCATAGGCTCTCTACACGCAAAGGTTAGCCCATTGGAGTTAAAAGTTGGGAAACATTTCTTGTCCAGGCATTGTAGGCAGTGCTGAAGGTCTAAGTAAAAACTCGCCCTAATGAAACTGTGATGCAGATTCGAGGAATGAAAAAGGTTGAAACGCTATCTAATTTGCCATGGGTAAGACACGATCTTATGGCAGAGGGGAGGGTGAAGCAGTCACTACGACTTGATCGTTTTTCTCTTAAGGGGGAGGTAGAGGATTTCTTAAAGCCTTTGTTATAGGAGCACCTTTCGGTGGACGGTGGAACGAGTAGCTTTGGAAGCCACCATCGTTGACATGTCTGATGGAAGATTTGAAGTCGAGAGTTTAAAGTTTGACATAAGTAATTGGAAAATGGAGATATGTGATTCGATTGAGGAGATTTAGATTTCTAATTAAGGATATTCGATTGAATCAAAAGAAGTTTGATTATGGAAAATAGCAGGATTCAGAAGTCAATTCCCACATATGACACCAATGTTCCATAAAGGATCTAGAGTTGATCGGAAAGTCTGGATTCAAAATCTATTGCGGTGGTTTGGAGTTTTCAATGCGGCAAGGAGGGGGTGACCTGCAAGGTTAACACTCAAACACTCAAGTCAATATGAGGGTGAAATGTGGAGTTTGAATGAGAAAATTTTCGAATACGTGTGGAGTGACACACTTTCCTCTTTAAATATGAGAAATGGTTAAAGGATATTTAGATTTCTAATGAAGGAGATTCGATTGAATCAAAATAAGTTTGATTATGGAAAATAGCAGGAATCAGAAGTCGATTCCCACATATGACACCAATGTTCCGTAAAGAAACTAGAGTTGATCAGAAAGTATTGATTCAAAATCTATTGCGGTGGTTTGGAGTTTGCGATGTGGTGAGGAGGGGTGACCTGCAAGGTTAACACTCAAACACTCAAGTCAATATGAGGGTGAAACATGGAGTTTGAATGAGAAAATTTTTGAATACATGTGAAGTGACACACTTTCCTCTTTAAATATGAGAAATGGTTCGTGCCTACACACGTGTAGAACGACGTGAGATGTGGTTAGCCGTTAGATTGGTCTGATTGGTTGGTAGTACACTTTTGGAAATGATTGCATGTTCGATTGGAGAAAATAGTCTACCTATTATGCGCAAAATGTTATGTTGCGTTTGTTCTTTCTAAAAACATTAAAAGGTTGACTTCCCTGTTATAATTCAGGGAGAGCCTTAAACGATTGGTTAGCGTGTCTGTAATGGGTACGGGGTTCATGGCCACCATTGTTGGTGGTTCAAGGTTTCTGGTAGGTTCTCTCCTTTATATTTTATTCATCGTGTTGGTGCCTCATCTTTAGATCTCCAGGATCTCTTTATTTATAATGTTATTCTCCCTCCCCATAGGATCCCAAGAGACTCAATCAGTTATTATTCTTTATGACATAAGTATGGTTTGATGGTCATTAGTAGGATAACAGTTACAGTCGTCCCTTAGGTGAACGTCATAACACTCTATAATTTATAGAAGAATGTTGTAACAGACACTTCCTAACTTCATAATTGATGAATGGCTTTTGACTATCCCTTCTAGAATCCGAGATAGATGCCTCTTGTCCGAGTAAGCCATCCCAAGCATATTTGAATTCAGGATGTATATACCATCGACTTCGTAATAACTCCCCGACCTCCTAAAACTCCTAGGCTATATACCAGTCATATCACAATCCGGGAAGTGAAATAGGTCCTAAAATAGATACCTCAGTCGGCCAAATAATTTTTGGGATGTATATAAGCCCCCGGGCATGAATCCTGAAAGGGTAAAATGTCTGGACAAAAGAAGCTCGGAACATTATTCTCTAATGAAGATGAGGTACAATTCAGCATACTCTTAATTGCATGCACTTTCTAAACCGGTCACAATGACGTGAACATACGTGGTAAATATTTTATAACATAGGGCATATCTTTTTGCTAGACTCTCTCTCTCTCTCTCTCTCTCTCTCTCTCTTGTAATATTTGGATCATATTGAGGTCTTTAGATTTATAACAATGCTGTATTTTGATTTACTTCTAGTGATCTTTGATAATTATTTTGTCTTTAAGCCCAAATCGCATTTTGTCTTGCTAAGAAGGGTAAGCCCTAAGCGTATCCTGGGAAGATCTGCAACTTTAATAATGTCAGAAAAAATTATGTCTTTAATAAATAATTCGTAGATCCCTAGTGGATGCTAGACCTAGTGTCGTCTTAGAACCCAACGGGTTATGGTCATAAAGAAGTCAGAGAGTCTCAGTGGGATCTTGACCTTTTGAAGTTTTGTTCTATCGTTTATTCATCCTTTTCAGATGCATGGCATTATGGATGTTTTTCCTTGTAACATTTCAAGCCCATCTGAAGTTTGTTGATCATTTTATTGCTGCCTTGCATGTGATTTATACTATCTAATCTTTTATTATATACATATATCCCCGAGCTCACTTTAGACATTTTTAGTATCATATTCTGGTAAGTTTAGTTTTCGCTTATCCGGGCATAGCAACTGATTTGATAAGCCCCAAGCTTGTTCATCACATATGTCCAGTGCATTTTCCGTTTCTCTGTTTCTATCATTATTAACATCAGAATTGATATTCAATTTAATGTAATTTTGGGATAGCTAACTTTAAGATAAAGCTAAGTTTTGGATAATAAACCATGAACGCGACATTAAATCAAACATGTTGAGGGCACTCTCAAAACTAACTTGAATGTCAATTTCTTAAAGTAAACACAAAAGATAACACTTATCTGAACATAAGTTATCACGATCGACAATCGGACTAGATCAGATCACGAACGTTGTCGGAACAACTTTGTAGCCTTTCATGTACTCATAAGATAAATGTTCTGATGTTGAGGTTGTCATAGTTGAGAAGAATTCCAAAGGTTATGAACAAGTTAATCTACCATGGAACCGATTTCAACACCGGAGATGAGCATAGATTCTCGCCAAACTCTCGGTCGGATACATCCTTTAATACCGTCACGAGCAATGACCCACAATTTAGACGGGTGAAGTTGTTGTCTTCCAAGTCAAGCGAATTTGTTCTTGTATCTTGTGATGTCAGGTTTGGTTGGACACTCATCATCAGTGTTTGACGCATGAATTCACCAAACAGATAAAATTGCTTAAAGATTTGACGTGTACGATGCATCGGTATCTTCAAGTGGCCAACCTTGTGAGATTAGAAGTTCATCTGCCATGAAAATATTAATTATTTAGGTTTGCTTATGTGGCCTAAGATAGTGTTACCGGAGCCCCACGGTGGGCGCCAAATGTTCTTGCTAAAAACATTAAAAGGTTGACTTTCCTGTTATTATTTAGGTAGAGACTTAAACGATTTGTTAGTGTGTCTATAATGGTTATGAGGTTCATGGCCGCCATTGTTGGTGGTTCAAGGTTTCTGGTAGGTTCTCTCCTTTCTATGTTATTCATCGCGCATGTTCCTCCTCTTAAGATCTCCAGGATCTCTTTATTTATACTGTTATTCTCCCTCCCACTAGGATCACAAGAGACTCACTCAATTATTATTCTTTATGACATAAGTATGGTTTGATGGTCATTAGTGTTGGTGTAAACCCTAGAGACCAATACTTTTGGTACTGGTATCGAATTATTTAATAATAAAAGGCATTTATTTATTATGCTTGTTTTTCCAAAGTGATAAAGTCCCTAGAATAGCTAGTTCATTTAATGAAATATTAAGTGTGACTTAATCATGAGATTCCATTAAACACAAGGACACTATTCTTAAAGTATCTGTAGTCGAGCTTTAATGTGAAATGGGATAACCTTAAAGCATTAAGACTATTATGTAGATAGACTGATGATCACATCTCATGGATGATGGATAAGGAGTTATCAAGTCTTAACATAGGTATGAATATTAGGAGTAATATTTATACTATATTGACCCACTATGAGAGTACTACATAGAATGTTATGCAAAGTGTCATAAGTTACTCTCATGGTGATAGTGGTGTATACCACCCTTCGACCTGAAACCACTATGGACCCTAGATCTAGAGTCAAGTACTTTATTGCTAATCAAACGTTGTCTGTAATTAGATGACTATAAAGACAGTTGATGGGTACTTCATAAAGCATGATGAGGGGCATGAGTGACCTAGATGGAATTTGCCCATCCTGCATAACAGGATAAATGTCTAAGGGCCCAATATTGAACTGAACAAGGATGACACGGTATATGCCTTGAGTTTAATATAGAGATAAGGGGCAAAAGGGTGATTGTACACACAAGCGTTATCACAAAAGGTTTTGTCATATCACATGAAAATTTCGTGACTTGGGTAGTAGTGATGTGTTGCTAGATACCGCTCACTGTTTATTATGTTAAATGCATGATTGAATATAATTACCAACGTCGCTAAATCCTATAGGGTCACACACATTAGGACATTTTGATAAGAGGTAGAGTAAATAACGCACACCGTAAGATACAGTGTACTTAAGTAAATATGTAACACCTTAAGGTACGGTACACTTAAGTGGAATACGGATTATGGTAAGGCACCGCATGCTTAAGTGATATACGGTACATCATAAGATATGGTGTGCGTGCACTTAAGTGGGCTTTTTAGCTTGCAGCCCACACAAGTGGTTCTATAAATATAACCCTTGTGCAGAAGCATAAACACTTGATGAAAATTCAGTTGTGAAACCCTAGTCGTTTTTTCCTTCTCTCTCTTACTCTCTCTCACTCTCTCACTCAAAGCCTTCAATCGTAGCAGCTAGCACTGAGACTGAAGGAAGTTGTTCGTGTGGACTGAATAGAGGCGTTGTTCATCGTACATCGCTCGTGATCATTCCTTCGATTCAGAATCAAAGGTTTCATCGTCACAAGAGGTAACCACTCTATCACTGATCATGATCTTTCGTAAGGATAGCTAAAGGGAAATTTTAATTTCTGCTGTGTTTTGAATCGCGATTTCCCTTCAGTGGTATCAGAGCCACTTACGAAACCATGCATAAGATAAATGTTTATTTTCTATTTTTTTTGTTTTGATTCGATTAAAACACATACCAAATTAAATTAAATCAAGAAATTGAATTTTGGCATGAGGCTGTGTATAATTTGGATGATCGATATTGACTATGCTTTGGAATACGACAATAGTATGGTGAAGCAGCGATATATCGATCGTCCTTAAGTTACACAAATATGATCGATCAAATTTTATATGTGATATAATTAACTCTGATGCAAAGATGGTATATTGGATATACTATTTCTATTTCACTCATTTAAATCACGTAATGATCATTATTCCTTTGAGCGATTCGTGTTCATTTGCTTTGGAATCCAACTTTAGTATGGTGAAGCAGTGGCATATGGATCAATCATACTGAATTATTGATCATGGTGTTTTGACGATATGAAATTGTTGCATTAGGGTTCATGACAACACAAGGGTTGTGCTATCTAAAAGGTCTGTGATTAGGGTTGTGATGGCACAAAAGTTGTGCTTTAATTTTATGGAAAGTATTAAGTGTTGATACGAAAAACGACGCCGATTTCAAATGAATTGTTCATTAAATTGTTTTCATGGGGGCGCTGCCCCCTCGACCCCCGTCCGCTGACCGGGCAACGGAACCCCCGTCTGCGTAGTGTGATCATTCACCGAAATTTAATTTGATTAATTTAATTAACAAGATTTAAATTAATAATAATAAAGTGTGTTTATTATTTCTCTCTTGTGGTGATTAGTTATGGCCTTAGTTTTCCTTTATTTTGTTTTGGGATTTTAAAATATGACCTGTCTGTCGTGCCTCTCTTTTAATCTCTTGATGTAACTTCTTTTCTCATCTCACTCCCTCGTATGTAAAATGAGTATTCTTTAATGTAATGTAATGTTATGAAGAAAAAGAAGACTACAAGATCAAAGGAGGACAACCTTGGAGATCTTGCTTGGATAAGTGTAGATCGTTATTAGGTTTAGCTTAGGTTCTCTCATTGGCTTGGGAGAACAATTGGGCTAGGGTCTATAACTGTTTCATTTTGTATGTATGTTGATGCACGTGTATGTATGTTGATGCATGTGAGAGACGATTTATATGATAAATAAGCCGGTGAGATCAAACTAATGAAAATTCCCTCAAATTGATTATTAAGTTTATGCTTTCCAAGTTTTAGAACTCATCAAGACTAGTATCGAATAATGTAGGTTTCACCTAACGCGAGGTGCATGTTCTATATTAGTAAGATGCGATGGGATAAATGTAATATCCAATTTCTAAAACAATGGGTTAAACTTAACTAAACAAAATATAATAAGATTATATACGTTTAGAAACAAGAGTTGGGAATAATCCATATGATGGATTAAAATAAGGAGTTATTCACCCAACTGAAATATTCGAGAATTATATTGGATATAATTGGAAGGAGTTCCTACCTAAATAGCTGAGTTTTGTGTAATCAGCCTAACGCCGACTTAAAACAAAGTGAAATATGGATCTCGATCCACTAGAAAATCTTCCAACGGGATTTTCCGAATCAAATGGTGAGGGTCATTTGGTTTGAGTAAAATAGTGAGAACATATTTAATTAAAGGTCTAATTGAATATGTTGTTTTAATGATACTTATATTTTTCCATTCTATTTTGTAGATTACCATGACAACAAACACATCTAACAACATTTTGCAATCAATCCTTGTAAGGAAAAATTGTCTGGGACAAATTTTATGAATTGGCACCGAAATCTGAGGATTGTCCTCAAACATGACAAAAATATGTATGTCTTAGAGACACATGTTCCTGAGGAGGACCCTCCTAGTTCTGCTCCTAAGGCTGAAAGAGATGCTTATAAGAAGCATGTCGATGATGTCAATGAAACTGCTTGCCTCATGCTGGCTACCATGAATTCTGAATTGCAAAAGAAACATGAAAACATGATAGCGTTCTATATGATCGAACACCTGAAGATGTTCTATCAAGAGCAGGCAAGGCATGAGAGGTTTGAAGTTTCAAAAGCCCTTTTCAAGCCAAGATATCTGAGGGAGCCTATGTAGGTCCCCATGTACTCAAGATGATTGGGTATGTGGAGAACCTTGAAAAATTGGGATTTCCCCTAAAAAAGGAGCTTGCGACTGATTTGATCCTGCAATCGTTGCCGGAAAGCTTCAGTCAATTTGTCCGTAATTTCAACATGAATGATATGGACAAAACTCTTCCTGAATTGCTAGGCATGTTAAGAACTGCTGAGCAAAATTTGAAGTCAAAAGGGAAATCCATTCTGATGGTCAGTAATGGAAAGAAACAGAACAAAAGGCCCACCAAGCAGGGTGGTAAATGGAAAGGCAAGGAAGTTGCCAAACCCAAACATATTGCCCCTACTTTGAAGCCTAGTGGAGGTATAACAAAGGAGGGAACTTACTTCTATTGAGGTAAGACCGGACACTAGAAGAGAAACTGCCCGAAGTAGGGGTGGCAAAACGGGTCGGGGCCTGCCACCCGCCAAAAATTGGCGGGCTGGGCATGGATTTTGGGCCCGCCTACCCATTTCTCCCGCCCCGCCAAAGCAAAAAACCCCGCGGGCGAAATACATAATGGGGCGGGGTTGGCCCGCCACCCGTTAAAAAAAAATAAAAAATAACTACTTAGATTAGAAATGTCAATGGCCCATTTTGAAAGAAAAAAAAGTATATGGCCCAATAATTTATTTGACCTTGGTGTCGCTGACCCATTTTGATCACGTGTAAAAATAGATGAAGGTTATTTATTTTTACTCGGATGAATATGCCAACAGAATTGGTACAAGGGAGAAAGTTCCAAGTGCCATAACAACAGATTTTATTCTGTGAGAGCCTTGAATGCCATGAATGCCATTATGCCATTATGCTATTATTATTTATAGAAGTCTTTAGTTTTAGTTTAAATTTTTATATTATATTAGTTTTAGTTTAGCTTGTCATGATATTATTATATTAGTTTTAATTGTTTTAATATAATTTGGTAACATGTATGGAGAGTTGATGTGTTTACCTTTGGAACAAGTCCAATTATTCTACTGCATTTTTGAAAAGGTAGCATGTATACTCATAGCAGGGTAATGAAATTAATGTTGAATTATGTGGTTAGGGCGGTGAACATTAATGTTAGTTACTGTCTACTGGGAAAAAACAAAGCATTTTAATTTATTTAAAAAAATGTAAAAAAACAAAGCATTTTAATTTATTTAAAAAAATGGGAAAAAATTATAAAAAAAAGAAGGCGGGCCGACCCGCTGCCCGCCAACCCGCCACCTTGGCGGGGCGGGCTTGAATTTCATGCCCATTTCACCTGGCGGGCATGCCCGCCCCGCTCTTTTTTTTTGGTGGGCTTTTGGCGGGGCGGGGCAGGCGGCCCGTTTTGACACCCCTAGCCCGAAGTACCTGGAAGATAAGAAGAATGGAGTGGAGACTTCGACTTCAGGTATTTTTGTTATAGAAATAAATTTATCTACTTCTGCATCATGGGTATTAGATACTGGATGTGGATCTCACATTTGTACCAATGTACAGGGGCTAAAAAGGAGTAGAGTTTTGGCAAAAGGTGAAGTTGACCTACGAGTTGGCAATGGAACAAAGGTTGTTGCTTTAGCCGTAAGAACTTATGTATTGACTTTACCTAGTGGTTTAATAATTCAGTTAGAGAACTGTTACTATCTACCTGCAATTAGCAAGAATATTATTTCTGTTTCTTGTTTGGACAAGTTTGGTTTTTCATTTATAATAAAGAACAATTGTTGCTTTATTTATTTGAATGATATATTCTATGCTACTGCACAAATGAACAATGGATTGTATGTCATTGATCTTGAAATGCCAATTTATAAGATTAATACTAAAAGGATGAAACCTTACAAGTTAAATCCAAGTTACCTTTAGCATTGTCGCTTAGGCCATATAAATGAGAGACGCATCTCCAAGCTCCATAAAGATGGACTATTGGACTCTTTTAATTACGAATCATATGATACATGCAGATCTTGTTTAATTGGAAAGATGACAAAGTCTCCATTCACAGGAAAAAGTGAATGGGCAAATGATCTTTTGGCCCTCATACATACTGATGTATGTGGACCACTGAACATACCAGCCAGAGGAGGTTTTCAATACTTCATCACATTTACCGATGATTTCAGTAGATATGGTTATGTCTATTTAATGAAACACAAATCAGAATCCTTTGAAAACTTCAAGGAGTTCAAGAATAAAGTACAAAACCAACTAGGTAAGACTATTAAAACTCTTCGATCAGATCGAGGCGGTGAATATTTAAGCCTAGAGTTTGATGACCATCTAAAAGAGTGTGGGATTCTATCCCAACTCACTCCTCCTGGAAAACTACAATGGAATGGTGTATCTGAGAGAAGAAATTGAACCTTGTTAGACATGGTCCGATCTATGATGAGTCACGCCGATCTTCAAAACTCCTTTTGGGGACATGCACTACTGACAGCAGCTTACACACTTAACCGTGTTCCATCCAAAAATGTTGAAAAGACACCATATGAAATATGGAATGGTAAGAAACCACATATGTCTTACATGAAGATTTGGGGTTGTGAAGTTTATGTGAAATGAAAAAATTTCAACTAAGCTTGAGCCCAAATCTGACAAATTCTTATTTGTGGGGTATCCTAAAGAAACAAGAGGGTATTACTTCTACAATCCTTCTTAGGGCAAAGTGTTAGTCGCTTAAACTGGAGTTTTCTTGGAAAGGGACTTTATTTCCAAAGGAATCAGTGGAAGGAAAGTAGAGTTTGAAAAAATTTAAGAATCACAAAGCATTGATACACCTATGGAGGAATTAGAGCAGGAACCACAAGTAGTTATGGAAGAGCAACCTGCTCAAGTAGAATAAGACCAGCGTAGGTCGAGCACGATACGTCACCAACCAGAGAGATATGGATATATCATAACTGATCAAGGTGAAGTATTACTCATGGATCAAGATGAGCCTGTAACCTATCAAGAGGTCATAACTAGTCCTGAGTCTGAGAAGTGGCTAGAAGCCATGAAATCTGAAATGGATTCCATGTACACAAACCAGGTTTGGACCTTGGTAGAGCCTCTTGTAGGAGTCAATCCTATAGGATGCAAGTGGGTCTTCAAAAAGAAGAATGACATGGATGGTAAGGTTGGATATTACTGAAGAAAATTAACGATTCAGATTCGATAAAAACATAAACATAACATTCATGTCTCCTCCACCCAAGTCGTACTCTTTTTCTCCGCAATACCATCATCATCATCTTCCAAATTCAGTAGAAGAAAAATTGCAGAGATTCTTAGAATGTTTTTCTTCTTTCCATTTTGTGAGACCCATGTTTTCTTTGAAGGTTTTCTTTCATTTTAATTTTAAATTTCCTTTACAATGTTATGTATGTTTTCACAAAGAAAAAGGGGAAAAAGATATGGAAGGGAAGATAAGGAATGAAGAGAGGAAGAACACCCATGTGTTGCTATGATGGGAAGGAATGAGGTTGAGCCTCCATTAGTGGCAGATTGTGGTGCCGTTAACTGCGGCGGTTTGTTACAAATAATTATTTTCCCCTAAACTAGTAGAAGACCCATGCGTCCGCACGGGTACGAGAAAAAGTATGAGATGTAGTATTAGACATATAGTTGAATTATATTCAAATGCACATTAAAAATAATATTTATGCATGCTTTTTTATTTGAATCTAACTTATTGTATCTCGTGTCACTTTATGAATTATTTCAATCACATATTAAACATTACAATGAAAAGATTAAAATACATAATAATCAAGATTTTAGACTTTTTATTTTTTAGAGCAATATTTACGCATTCATTCTTGTTTAGAATAGAATTGGTTGTGTCCCGTGTCACTTCATAAACCTTGTTATATAAGAGTGAAAAATAAAATCTAACTGATTGTCTTTCGTGTCACATCATTGAAAACAATATATATGTTTGTTTTCTTGGTGGAATCTAACCAGTTGTGTCTCGTGCGACCTTATGAACTGTTTAAATCTATTTTGATTGATGCTTCAAAATGTGAATTATGTTGGCTTATATACCTATGATTGGAGGAATTCAAGGTTAGAAGGAGAAAAAGAAAAAAGAAAAAATCTTAATAATAATATTAATGACATGGTATGTAGTTAGTGATACAAAATACAAAATACAAAATACAAAATACAATACATTTAAGAAACTTCATTCAAAGCCATATCAAATTAAAATATAAAAACACATTATGGCTTATGAATCCACTTTCAATACATCATGACAATATTCTAACATTTTTTCCAATTATACAGTATTAAGATATTTTAACATTATTCCATAAATATGTTTAACGACGCAATTGTGACCAGTGTCATACCTATGTGTAAATTGATTTTAATTCTCTATATTAACAGATTTTTAAAACATGTGACTATCCAAAAATTTGAATCTATGTAACAAAGCAATGTCATCAAACCAGAGGCAGTAACAATATTTGGTTGTCTCAGTCAAATTCACATTTTTAAATGTTATACTACAACTTCAAAGCATCTTCAGCATCGAGTGGAAAAGTAAACCGACAAGTTTCAGGAATATGGTACGGGATTTGTCTTGCCGTGTCTTCCCACCAAATACTCCTAATCTCGTTCTCATTGAGCTTTTGTTTGGCATATTCTAATGCAGACTCTAGCTCTATTATCCGTTCTTGAAGCCTTGCTTCAAGTAGTTCGTGCAACCTTATCTCCAGTTCAACTGGAGAGACTCCAACTAAAGTATCACAACTTGCTTCTTGATGTTCCATTATCATTTCACCAAAACTTGAACTCTCGGTTTTTGAATTAGAGTCTTTAACAACAACTTGCGAATTCATACTTTCAGCCATTTTAGAATGTAACAAAAACCAAAAACAAAGCAAAATACATAAAATTTAATCAGCTAAGTTCCTAACAACTTACAAAAGGACATCTTTAAGCCAAAGTCTAAAGAAAAATAATTTTCATAACTTGGGTAAGTCAAAATTCTAGAGTGGCCTCTTTTCTAGAAATTATATGTCGTACCAATTTTCAACTGATTGAAGAAGTTTGCTGCTCTGATTGAAGAAGTTTATGTTAGCATTTGACAAAATTATAAAAAAAGAGGCATGTCATAAACAGATCGCATTAAACACATTGTAGCTACCTGACTGTATATTGGTTAATAATACATATATCCATCAAAGACCGAACAAACACAGAAGAAATTAATTAAAGAATGTACTAAGCACATGACAAAATTATCACTTTCTTGGGTTACTCATCCAACTATATAGTGTCTCATCGCTATCAAATTCAAGAAATGAATATAAACATGGCAAGTCAAACTTGAAATAATTTACCTCAACTCTTTCTTGTTGTGCATCTTCTCCATCCAAATACAGCTGCAACCGTTGTAACTCATATTCAAATTCCACCTGAAGCTCATTAATTTCTTCCGCACATTCACCCTGATCGCGAATGTCATAATCTAGAAAACCATCACACACTGTTTTCTTTCCAATTATGCCTGACCATATGATTTTTCAGAACCAACTGACAGATGACTATTAGAGCAGGAAACTTCTTGAAAATCAGTGACCGAAACCTCAGCAAGAGCATCATCACATTGTTTCAATTGGTTAAGAATTGTGTCTTTACTTTGAAGTTCGCCTTTCATGTTTTGAAGGATTATTTCCATTCCCACCCTCAAGAAATAATTGAGTTTCCATCTGTCATAGTGAGTAGTGTCACTGGTCAGCTGGAAGCATGTTTCCAAACATATGTGAAGCCTACCTGCAATCAGCTTCTGAGTGACTTCTGCAAGGATGTAAATGATATCCCGCAAATTTAGGTATGTTAATGGCAAAAGTTTTGCTTTCACTTCTGTAAAGAAAATGATACAAAAAGAGCAACATAAACTTTTATGCACTTTTGGTAATAGCATTGTATGTTTCCCTAAACATATCAGGCATCACACTTGATTGCACAACCTGAAAATTGGACAAGTATGAACAAATGGTATACATTAAATAATATATATTTTATTTATATGGTGAAGTCATAGTTAAACACATTCAGCTACTTACATCTGCTATTTCTTCACTGGATGGCCAGATATCCTTGAAGAAGATCTGTTTTCCATCCTTTGCTATACCAATTGGCTCGGTATCAAAGTCAATGTCAACTTGCATAATAATGTCCAAATTAGATAACAAGAAGCAGTTTTGAAATACATACTGAAAAACAATTTAAATTTACATACTGTGCCAGCGGAGAAGCTAGATAATTAGCCCTTGTTAATGGATGAACTCTGCCCTCAAAGTTCCTATTTCCAGGAATCAAGATATTTCAGCCACATAAGTGTGAATGCCACCATATTATGTTTATATACTTGATGATATTTTAAGTCTACCTCCTCTGCAAATACTTGGTAACCACACCAGAACCTGGAGCAAGACTTGTTTTGATCCATGGCTTAACCTAATAGTTAATATGAAATAGTGAACAAATAACAAACAGTTAATAGAAAATAACAAAAACTATCAGGAGGAAATGGGCAAATAAAACAGAAGATATCAAGTATTATGATGGAATAGCAGCATACTGACTTCAGGCCTTGAGTTTAATGATGTTTGTGACAAAATAGAAGTTCAATTAACTAAAACAAACCTCTAAGATTTTCAGGCCTTGCAATGAATTTCAGACAGATTGCTTTCAGCTGGAAACAATGGTGCTGCTCTGCCAAAGCTAAAGTTATAGCTACAGTGTTTATTGCAACATCTTCACATAGACTTGCTTCACTGCAAAAGCTGACACTTCAAACATATATAAAACACTAAAGGTGGAAAGAAATGATTTAAGTAATCAGTTGTGATATTCTTAATCCAAAGTGATTATGCAGAAGTATCGTCCATTCTAGTTTTCTCAAGTACAAAGTATTTTTCTTTAAATGACAAAAGTAAATTTCAACATTAGGTTAACATAAGATTTAAGAACTCATGCATATGATCTCTCACCTAGCTTCCCAGTTTCAAACCACAAATGAAAAAGCAAAGAAAAAAAATACTTTTAAACCTGATTCCCCGATGACATCGTTCGAAATGATTCTTGATGATGTCTTCATGCAGGGTTGATGACGTAGAAGCTACAAAAGTAAATGCACTGAAATTAGCAATAATTTTTTAGCTTTATAAATTTTAATTAGCAAAGTAACTCAAGGTATAGATAACATTAACTTATAGCCAAAAGCTCGACAATAGAGCGTAAAGCAATTGGCCCATTCTCCACGGCGGGTCTTCTCTTGTTTTCACAAGCTGCAAATTGTAATTGAAAGAGAATAAAGGGAGTGTCTAAAACAAATGTGATAGGTATTGCAATCGATTTGAAATTTAACCAAGTGTATAAAATACATCATTTGCTAGTAGTTAACGCAAGTTGAATACCTTTTTTGGATCATTATACCGAGGGAAGCGAGTCATTTTGGAGCAAACTGTGCATCTGTGATATAGAAATATAAATGTGAATAACCAGAAAGTTAAGGAAGTCGGGCAAAATGCAAAAGATAAAATTAATGAATATGACAGAAACCTATGAAAATGCTTTATAAGAAAACAGCCATTCAAATAGATACAATATTTAGTATGTGTAAAGGGGGGATAATTCAGTTCATAACAAAACACGAGTATCTGGCACAACCTGATCTAAATGTATTCAAACATGACAAAGCTTCTGGATCTTGAAAAACATGTTACTTTCAAATATAAAGAAACTAAAAATAAATTTTAAAATAATTAGGCAGACCAGTTGACTAACCATAACTTAACAAAGGTTCAATGGTAGTTTAAAATTCAAATGCATGGTATCATTCAAAAAAAGATATATATCTTAATATGATAATTACAAAACCCACATTCCTGATCTCAGTACAAGGAAATACATTAATCTCACATTAAATTTAAAAAAAATTCAGTGGTCATACTGATATATTTTCAACCTTGGAAGCTCCGTAAAGAGTTTCAGAAGGAATTGGAGCAGTCATACCCTGGCCTAAAGTTACATTGCCACAACCGTGACAAGCTGGTGAATTCACCCATCTATTCAATGAGGACAAGACAGAAATATAAATGATTAGAAGCAATCAAAATAAGAGCACAAGTATAGGCGAGCAAACAAAATGTAATTCAGCTAAGCCACAAATCCTATGTGAATCATATTTGAGTTAAATCATAAATAAATATTATCCGTCCTTATGGAGTGATTAGCAATTGATGTATTTAATCATAAATGACCCTCACATTTACAAATTATAGGTCATGTTTATTGACATACCTGCTGAGCATTTTTCATCACAAGTCTGCCAACCGCATTTACTATACTTGCAAAGTCACAACACAAATCAATGACAAATAGATGAATGAAAGCTTCACAAACTGTAAAATCCACCAAAAACTTTTTTAGGACAAATGACATGAAGCTAAAATGAAGCAACCAAGAAAATGATTGCAAATCAAAAACCCTAAAACAACACAGACAATAACCCTAAAACTTGAACAAATCAAAAACGAAAATGAAAATGATTGCAAATTAACATTAACATTAAAGAGATGAGTATACCTGAGAAGATATCGAAAGGTCTTCGATCTGGATGAAGGGAAAGAGGAAAACGACAATAAACGGAAGCGAGAGCACAGATGAGAAACGGAAGTGAGAGTACAGATGAGAAACGGATGTGAGAGCACAGAAGAAATCAACCATGTGTCTGAATTCGGCCGTCAATGGGTATGAGGATTCGGTAGTGGTAGGGTTTGACGGAGAAAGAGAGAGACAGAGCGTGCAAGAGGTAGAAGAGAAAGAGAGAGAAGCGGGAAAACAAGCAGTGAGGAAAACGTTTGAGAGAGAAAAAGGGTTTCAAAGTGAGGTGTCATGTGGAAGCCTTGGAAGCATTGTAGGAAAAGTGAAGGCCATTTTGTTAATTACCATTTCACCCAAAATGTAGTGTAAATATTTTTTAAGGGAAGAGCAATTTAGACAGTTTGGTCAACTTAATAGTAATGGGTAGATAGTAGATATGGTCTTTCTCCACACCACTGCTAATTCATAACCAAGTTACACTTAAAATTCATCTCTTTTACTCTCTCACTATTCCTCCCTAAATCTCTATCTCAACAGTGTCATGCTCACATGTTGATAATAATTCTCATACAGTGTCATGCTCACACGTGGATAAGAATTCTCATGATTTTTGGATGATGTTTGAAATTAAATACATCAAAATTGAAAAGACAAAAACCTTAACAAGATAGAAGCTATTTTTATTTCAATTTTCAAGAAACAAATTGAAAAAGAAATTTGCAAATGATAGTTGTTTCTTCTCGAGATTCTTAATCTCATGTGTACAGTGAAGTTTTTTTTTTGGAAATAAAGAATAAGGATCAAGTGGGTTAAGTAGTATGTGTTACTGCTTTGTTGTTGAAAAATCTGAACAGTTGAATAATTTTAACAGATCTACTGGTATAGTATTAGTGTACATTAGTGGTACACTGGTGAAGGATATGTTTGCTATCTCACCTTAGACGTTACCCTTTTTATTTTATATTTTATTTTTTAAAAAAGTTGTTGATAATTTATCCTACCAATAAAAATATTTTATGAATATTGTTTGCAAATTAACTATATAATTAATTTTTATTGATGGTTAGATGAATTAGTCACAAAGAATGAAACTCTCTGGTCTTTTTCAGTTCCTACATTTCAAAGTTGAGACCCATTACCATTACTTGCTAACCCCAGTTCTTGGACTCATAATAAAAGGAAAAAACAATACATGTGTGCTCATCTTGCGGATGACAGTTTGGATCGCAAAAAGTCATGAGCTATTAAAAACCATGTTTCAAGCTTTGTTTCCACATAGATTTATTCATAACTCATGCCGTTTTTTAATTTTTACAGTATTTACTTTTTTAGGAAATCCAATTTCTTTTATCATATGAATAGAAAGGAAAGGGTGGACATTCCCTAACCATGTCTTGAAAACCTATAACTTATGCTGTTCCGGCAAGCTATGCGATATTACATTCAAATTTTTACTCATGTGCCATGTCACATGTTTTGATGTGGCTAACGATTCATTGAGCGGTTCATAGAGGTGGACTTGCAATCAAGGGTGCTACATATGAGCACATGCCTCATTCTTTCATCAGACTCTGTTGATATGCATCCAACGGATACTCGTGGTCCCCGTCTGACAACTCGAAGAGGTTGTAACCACCATATTCATATTAGTGTGATTTTGAGTCATACTAAGGTACAATTCAACTTATACATACAAAATTCCACTTCAATTTCATATTTACTTAAACATGAAGTTCTAGCTTTTTTTGAAGTTACTCTTTCTAGTCACCGATGTGCCAGAAACTTTCTTTCTAGTCACCGATGTGCCAGAAACTTTTTTAAGGTGGTCTCATCAGCTAATCGTCAATTATATATTCCAGTATGGAATAATGATATTGTCTGTGAGAATTGTCTTTGAATTCTTTTTAATTCTTTGACAAAATTATTCCAGAGATCCTTTAAGTAATTTTTGTGCAATAGGTTGGTGTTTTAAGTTTTTTTGTAACAACTTGATCATTTAAGTTACCAAATGTGTGTATTGTTACCCTTTTAACAGAGTGAATGTACTAATTATTGATGCAATTATTTTGAGTTGTATGAAAATGATAAAGTGCAACCAGAAATACAATAGTCACAAATTTCTAAATGTTCAAAATGTGAGGAAAATGATGTAGAAATCAGCCAAAAAGAACAAGTTATTACAAAAAAAAAAAATTAAGGAGCAACATGTTACACAAAAATAACTTAAAAGACCTCTAGTGTAATTTTGCCTAATTCTTTTTATTCTCTCAAATCTTCTCGGTTGCACAACCGCAATCGTTTTTCAGTTAAACCTTTGAGGAATCGTAATTGTTTTTTTTTCCTATTTCTTCAATGTCCGGTTTGAAACCAGTCCATAATTAAAGAACCACCAACAATCTCTGATCAATTGTTCAGATTCTTCAAGACTCCGCCTCACCAGCTCTTTCTTCCTTTGACGAGGATCCTCAAGTTTCAATGATGATTCCGGATCTGCAAAGTAAAAAAAATTGTCCAGTTCCCTTGCCACATAACCAGAATCCTCGACCTTACGTCTAATTTCCTCCATCACTGCCTTGTCCTCAAACTCCAGCTCCACAATTGTTACATCTTTTCCTAGAGCTTCAATAACACGAACCTCGTTCGGTGCACCAAACACAAACGAGCTTTTGTTGAATATTTTTATTCTACTACAATAACAAAGTGCGAGGTTATTCCATGTCGAAGAAAATCAAGAGAAATATGCTTATTGAGATTACAATATAGTTAGAGATTTTTTAACACGAGACTTTTGTTCTCACTCTTAAGGTTACCTTCATGATATGGTTCAAAGGCTTGAAAGACAACTGTATTAGGTATTGGATAACACTATGTAATGATTTCACATCCTACTCACAACATGCAATCGCCAAACAAAGACAATGATTGTTCTCACTGCCATTCTTAAAAGGAGGAATGAGACACTACGAGAGTACATTGATAGATTCACCATGGAAGAAATAGAAGTTAAAGGGGAAGACAACAAAGATCTTTGAGAAAGGTTTGACGGTAGATTGCATGTTTATAGAAAAGTTGGGATTTGAGGAACTACTGAGCATGGACGAGTTATTCACTTAAGATCAACCACACACAAAATATAAAGAGAATTCATTGACTAAATAAATTGAAATGAATAAGACGTCTGGAAAACCATGCACAATAAGTGTTGTGAAGAAATGAATAACAAGGGGGAACAAGGGAACCCAGTCCTAGTTCTCATAATACACCCTGTTGAACACCTCTAAGGAGAGAATCCTGGAAGAGTATGCCAACACATAGTTTAAATAAGTCGAGGTGAAATATCCATAAGATGTGAAGAAGCCAACTTGCGCTGACAAAATAAAGTATTGCAGTTTTCACAAATGTCACGTGTATAAGATCTATGAGTGCATCCACCTCAAGGGTGTAATCTAAGATCTTATAAAGAAAGGTATACTTGATATATACGCAAAATAAGATACCCGATGAAGGGACAGTAAGAAATGCAAAGTCTCTTTATGAAAATATTTCTATAAGAGAGAGTCTCCATGAAAAGTGGTCCCATAATCTAAGTGAGATCCATCCTAGAAAGACAACTGAGGCAATTAAAGGAACCAACAAGGGAAGAAATATTACGAAGAAGAAGACTATAAGAAAGGGAAGTGAGTTGTCACAGACACTGTCTTAGGATGCTAAAATTTCATTGCATCAATCATTGGAGAGTTCTCGCCTCTGAAGAAACCGTCTAAGAGAACTACCAAGAGAAAAATAACACAGTTGTTGTCCGTCTATCAGAATCGGGAGCGGGCTTCAGGAGAGGGTCATGAATAATTCATTATAAAAATTTAGAAACGTCAAAAGGATATAGGGTATACCTAACAATATATTATAGTTGATAATCACAACAACCATGACCAATTTAGACATTTCATGAATTCTCATTAACAAAGGAAGTTTGTATCACATTATATACATTAAAGTTTTAGCTAAGTGTCATGCATGGGAGAAATTTACAAGGCTTAGAAGGTACACTAACTCGTTCTTTGGGCTTTATTAAGCTATTGGTTACTTTTGGAGAAGGGAGTGAGACGGTAGGCGTCCTATTCTTAATAGCCCCTTATAAATTAATCTACAACTCCATTTTGGGGAGACCCGTAATAATGGCCTTAGGGGTAGTACAATCTACCATCCACCTCCAGCTAAAATAAAACAATGTTACACACAAAAGTGATGACCATGTGAACAGGCTTGGTAGGAGCTTGACAATGCCATCACGTGCTACAAAGAACCTAGATGCAGTTGTAGCAGGCTTTGACCTCATTTTCATCCTTTTGGTGGAAGGGTCTGTGTGTGTGTGCCCTATTATCCTTTTGGTAATAGCAGGATTTGACCTCATTTTCATCCTTTTGGTGGAAGGGTCTGTGTGTGTGCCCTATTATCCTTTTGGTAATAGCAGGCTTTGACCTCATTTTCATCCTTTTGGTGGAAGGGTATGTGTGTGTGCCCTATTATCCTTTTGGTAATAGCAGGCTTTGACCTCATTTTCATCCTTTTGGTGGAAGGGTCTGTGTGTGTGTGCCCTAATATCCTTTTGGTAATAACAGGCTTTGACCTCATTTTCATCCTTTTGGTGGAAGGGTCTGTGTGTGTGCCCTATTATCCTTTTGGTAATAACAGGCTTTGACCTCATTTTCATCCTTTTGGTGGAAGGGTCTGTGTGTGTGTGCCCTATTATCCTTTTGGTAATAGCAGGCTTTGACCTCATTTTCATCCTTTTGGTGGAAGGGTCTGTGTCTGTGCCCTATTATCCTTTCGGTAATAGCAGGCTTTGACCTCATTTTCATCCTTTTGGTGGAAGGGTCTGTGTGTGTGCCCTATTATCCTTTTGGTAATAGCAGGCTTTGACCTCATTTTTATCCTTTTGGTGGAAGGGTCTGTGTGTGTGTGTGCCCTATTACCCTTTTGGTAATAACAGGATTTGGTGTCAGATAGTTGTGTGTGTGTCCTATTATCCTTTTGGTAATAGCCGGCTTTGACCTCATTTTCACCCTTTTGGTGGAAGGGTCTGTGTACGTGTGTTCACTATCATCCGTTTGGTGATAGGTCTGTCATCCTTTTGGTGTCAGATTTCCTGTTATCATCCTTTTAGTGATAACAACCTCTGCAAATTATCCATCATTCCACCTCCCGAGCATTATCTTTCTTCTCGGACAAATTCGTGGTCTTCTTTATATTTAATTGTCTTCTACCTTGAAAGACTGAATGCCGTAGCAGTTCATCTTACTCGGTTTAAGCCAATATGATAGGGGCATCTGTCATACCCCAAATTTGTCCTATCTGTATATAATCTTCATCTGAACACCCATCCACTAACTATTATCCAAAAATTCAAAAAAATATGCTGCTTATGCTCATGGTCTAAATTCATGGTATCACAGGGTTGAGATGAATTGAATTAAGGTTCATTTGAGGCTATCAGGGCAGTTGCGTGTGTAATGATTGAGTTTTATCTGGTTCTGACCTAGTCTTGGTCAGACAAGATTTCTGAATTAGGGGTTGTGTGTGACCGAAACTGAAACTGAATCAGAACAAGCGAGAGAGATCGAAGAAGGTTGGTGGTGATTCGTTTCTTTGCTGATGATTGTTTTTTGGGAGCGAAGATGATGTTTCTTCCGGTCGGTGCTCATTGTTCACGGCTGTCTCCTTTGCGTTGCCCTGTTTTTCACTTCAAAAATTATTTAGGTTTTTAATAATAAATGTTGCTGATGAAGTATTCTAAAGCGCTTATCATTTGTTTTGACTTAAGAGATTGGCTTTTAGCTTTTATGAAACCTGATACATAAGCCGTGTTTTTTTTTCTTTTTAAAACTGATAGTGATTTAGTTTTTCTTTTCAAACTTATGTTGATTTTTAGATCCGTATGGATCTTGTTTCATAGCTCATTCCTTCTTTTTTCTTAACCCACTTTTTTTATTACTACCATGTTTATTGATGTAGGCTATTGGTGTGGTCGGTGCAGGGAGATGATGAGGTCATACTACCCACATAATTCTCATGTTTTTTGTGTGACGGTGATTGGGCCTTTCAAGCTCATTTAATTTCTACCACCACCCTGGATCTAAGTGCACCCTCTCCCCTTTGTTTCGTTTTTAATTTGTTTTTAGTTCTTTAATTTATTCTAGATTTTATTTATTATGGCCAATGATATAACAAAAGGTCATAGTTTGGTTGATTTATTCAAATCGACTAAATATTGATCAATATGAGGCCATTTTTCTTTTTTATCGGTCAATGAAAATCTAAAACCAAAGATTATCAATTTATCAATTTAAGATCTTGGTAAAGATGAGACCTTTCTTCTTTTCTATCTCATTTCAATTTTACTTCTCACTTTTATTTCATTTCCTTTTCATTTTCGATTTCATTTTATTGGTCAATGATATAACAAAAGGTCTTGGATTTATTGATTTGAATAAATCGAAAAATCTAGATCAATATGAGACCACTTTTTTACTTTTCTTTTTATTATTGGTCAATGAAAGTCAAATATCAAAGATTATCGATTTCTCGATTAAATCTTGATTAAGACGAGACCATTTCGACTTTCACTTCTTTAATTTATTCTAGATTTTATTTATTATGGCCAATGATATAACAAAAGGTCATAGTTTGGTTGATTTATTCAAATCGACTAAATATTGATCAATATGAGGTCATTTTTCTTTTTTATCGGTCAATGAAAATCTAAAACCAAAGATTATCGATTTAAGATCTTGGTAAAGATGAGACCTTTCTTCTTTTCTATCTCATTTCGATTTTACTTCTCGCTTTCATTTCATTTCCTTTTCATTTTCGATTTCATTTTATTGGTCAATGATATAACAAAAGGTCTTGGATTTATTGATTTGAATAAATCGAAAAATCTAGATCAATATGAGACCACTTTTTTACTTTTCTTTTTATTATTGGTCAATGAAAGTCAAATATCAAAGATTATTGATTTCTCGATTAAATCTTGATTAAGACGAGACCATTTCGACTTTCACTTCATTTCGCATCTCTTTCTATCTTCTTTACTTATTTTCGATCGATGAAGTATTTCTATTCACGAATGTTGATGGTTGAAGCGATTAACCTTCATTATTTCAAATCTGTAGTGAGTGATCATCGAGATCTCTTTCTATACTTTGGGATCGTGATAGGTTACCTTCGATTAATCGACGAAAGTTTGTGATTAAGACGAGATCTTCACCTTTTCTTTTCGCGTGACACGATTCAATTGGAGAATGATCCTTAATATCATTTCTCCATCGTGTTTTAGCACAAAGATCAAATTGCGCATCCTCCTATAGTGTGATCTTTGTCATAGACCATGCTACGATGGTTTAGCGCTACATTGTACCCGATTAACAATTAACAACTAACTACTAACTTTACTTCTTGTCAATATTATCTTGCTTTACTTTCTTGTCAATATTTATCTTGTTCATATTCATATTATTCATCATATTCATACTCTTTCATCTAACAATTTTCTTTGTTCATACCTTAAACAAAACACACTAAAAATATCGAAATAATAAAAGACTAATTGGTGGACGGTTGGTTACTGTCCTTTGCTTGGAGCTTTTGTCCGACTCTTGCTCAAGGCTTAGTTTAGGACACCTCGCACACACACGGCTTCCTTTTGGGCTACCTTACAATGAGACCTTTTATTTCATGTCATCCCCTGTATTTTACATGTACCCCTCTCCCTATTCCGATGTACGCATTCGTTGTTTCTTTGATTGTGGTTTGTTTACTAGGAGCACCCCTAGGGACTAGCATAGACAACCCATTTTCAAACTAATTCTCGATTCGTCATCGAGCCATTTTCAAACAAACCCATTTTCAACCAAACCCTCGATTCATCGTCGAGCCATTTTCAAACAAACCTCTTTTCAACCAAACTCTCGACTCGTCGTCGAGCCATTTTCAAATCGACCTCTAAACAAACTTTTTTTTCAAACTAACCTCTTCGCATACAAATAAACCCTTGACCCAACGTCAAGCGGATTTTCACAATAAAACTAAAAAACGACTAACAACTATCGCAACTCTTTTCGAGGTGAAAAATGGGGGTTCAAGTCTTTGATCTCTCTTCAATTGTTTAGGTGCGGGTTCTCTTACTCGTGTGTGAACAAATGACGCCTTTAAAATAAACCAACTCTCCTCTTTTCGTGGGCGTACCACGAACTACGACTGCTCTGATTCTTTATTCTCGTCCGAGTAAAGATACGTAGGCACAAGATTGCGATGATCTTGGTGAGCACACTACCATCTTTTTTTCGTCAAACCCCGTAGTCGAACTACGATTGCTTTGATTACTCATTCTCGTCCGAATGAGCATACGTAGGCACAAGATTGCGTTGATCTTGCCGAGTACCCTATCCTTAAACCACCCCATTTTCTCTTAGCATTTTTTCCCTTTTATCTCACCTTTTCACATTTATTTTTGAGAAGAAAACAAACAAGTTTAGCTAACGAGTATCGCGATTCGAATCAAGACGTTCCCGTTGAGTACAACGGACGTGAGGGGGTGCGCGTACCTTCCCCTCACGTAACCGACTCCCGAACCCAGAATGTGGTTGCGACGACCATGTTCTTATCCTCCCTTAAAGGTTTTCTCGATATTTTTCTTTATCTCTTTTGGGATAAATAAAGTTCGGTGGCGACTCTGTCGAACCGTTCCGCGCGAGGGTCGTGTCTTCGATGAATTTTCGAGGTGCGACACGGGGTATAATGAAAGAAGGCACATGCTCCTATGTAACACCCTTGGTTGCAAGTCCACTTCTATGAACCGTTAGCCACAGCAAAACACATGACATGGCACATGAGTAAAAATTTGAATGTAATACCGCTTAGCTTCACGGAATAGCATAGTTATAGGTTTCAAGACATGGTTGGGGAATGTCCACCCTTTCCTTTCTATTCATATGATAAAAGAAGTTGGATTTCCTAAAAAAATAAATACTGTAAAAAATGGCATGTGTTATGAATAGATCTATGTGGAAACAGAGCTTGAAACATGGTTTTTAATAGCTCATGACTTTTTGCGATTCGAACTGTCATCTGCAAGATGAGCACACATGTATTGTTTTTTCCTTTTATTACGAGTCAAGAATGGGGTTAGCAAGTAATGGTAATGGGCCTCAACGTTCAAATGTAGGAACTGAAAAAGACCAGAGAGTTTCATTCTATGTGAGGCCTAGGCCACCTTTAAAATTGCGAGTAATTCATGTAACCATCATTAAAAGTTAATTATATAGTTAATTTGCAAACAATATTCATAAAATATTTTTATTGGTAGAATAAATTATCAACAACTTTTTCAAAAATAAAATATAAGAATGAAAGTTCTCCTAAAATTCAATTTTTTTTTTAATTTCTTATAAATGTTGAAAAGAAGCCTCTCGGTGTATCATATTTGAAAATTTGTATGTGTAATATGCAAGTACTTGAGATCATTATGCATGTTTTTATAGGTTGTGATGTTTAACGACTTATGAGATAAGTTTATTATATTATGATACTTATAATTTGAGTACTTTGTTTAATTTTGGATTATTCTAGTGGATTAATTTTAACATTCAACTATCTTCTTTTTTTTTTTTGATGAAAATATCAATGTATTAAGAAGAAGAAACAGAGATACAAGATGGAATACTCAAGTTTGGGATAAAACCAGTCCAAGTTCTAGAACCAATGGACTTCCCAATACCAACCAAGTTATGAGCATCCAAGTTTAATTGTCTATTGATAAACATGAAATTAACACAATCAAAATCCCTCAGGAGGGTTCTACAGTCAATCAAAACAGGTTCAATAGCAGCAAAATGAGCCACACCATTAATTCCATCAATGACAGCTTTAGCATCTGATTGCAATATCACATTTTTCAAACTGAGATCCTTCGCCAAATGGAGCCCCCAACGTATAGCCATTGC
Source organism: Lathyrus tuberosus (assembly GCA_022829125.1). Taxonomy (NCBI): domain Eukaryota; kingdom Viridiplantae; phylum Streptophyta; class Magnoliopsida; order Fabales; family Fabaceae; genus Lathyrus; species Lathyrus tuberosus. The sequence continues at coordinate 9,915,073 of JALAZF010000057.1, read as the reverse complement.
TTCCGCAGAAGCTGGATCAGTCCAGCTTAATAATCTCCTGGTGCCTGCAAGAAAAATGTTACGGGTTGGATCTCTAATCACACACCCAAGGGACACAACGCCATCCGCGAAGCACCCAACATCTGTTTGGACCGTCCAATCATTCAATCTGTTATGAACACCAGCAGGAATTTGGCTTGTGGAACCAGCATTGCATCTAATCGATTCTTCCTCCCTGACCAGATCCCAGATTTCACTCGCGACACTACTAGGATCAGGCGACAAGTTATTAAACACAACTCTGTTTCGCACCTGCCATATTTTCCAAAAACTGGTAGCAAGGATTTGTCCACCAGCATCAGCCTTACTAGCAAAAGATTTGTCCATCCAGTCCACCAGCCCTCCACCCTCCGGGACTCTAATCCCCAACGGAGCCGAGAAAAGAACTCTCTTAATGAAACTGCACTGAAGAAAAAGATGAAGGGAGTTTTCGGCACAATCCTTACAGAACGGGCAAGAATCATCTAAGGACAAACCTTTTTTCCGCAAGTTTGCTTTGGTAGGAAGGATATCCTTTGACAAACGCCACAAAAAATTCTTAATTCTAGGATTTGTATCCACTTTCCACAACTTTTTCCAGAAATGCTGGCTGCATTTTGTTGATGAGCTCGGTTCTCCTTGACGGCGCTTCTCCCCCAGCATATGATAAGCTGTCTTCACAGAATACAAACCGTCTTTCTCATGGTGCCATATGAGTTTATCCTCCGGCTGGTTTACAGACAGGGGAATACTCCTTATGTGGGCTGCATCAGACTCAGTAAAGCAATCTCTCAGAATATCCAAGTTCCACTCTCCAGCTTCACGGTCAATAAGGTGACTAACCTTTGTACTCGGAGCAATCGCTAACGGCTGACAGGAGAGCTTAAAACCCTGCAGAGTAGGGATCCATCTATCGTGCCCAATGCAGATATTATCACCATTTCCCACTCTCCACATTGATCCACTTATGACAACATCTTTTGCGCTCATGAGGTTGCGCCAAACATAACTGGAATTAACACCTATAGGGGCCTCCGAGATAGCACAACGAGGATAATATCTTCCTTTAAAAAACCTCTCAAGAAGAGATCCATCACCTGTCATCAACCGCCAGAATTGTTTACCAAGCAAACTTGTGTTGAAGTCTTGAATACCTCTGAAGCCTAAACCTCCTTCTCCCTTCGCCCGGGCCAACCTCTCCCACCGCATCCAATGAATCTTGCGTTCCCCTTCCTTCGTGCCCCACCAAAATCTTGACAGCATTGATTCTATCTCATTACAGCAACTAACAGGGATGCGGTAGCAGCTCATGATGTAAGTAGGGATTGCTTGAGCGACAGCTTTGATTAACACCTCTTTACCAGCTCTAGATAGAAAGCTCTCTTTCCAACCTTTCACCTTTTTCCAAACCCTCTCTGCAACAAGCTTAAAGACTTCTTTCTTTGACCTGCCAAAAATCACCGGAAGCCCAAGATAACTAGAATGGCTACTAACACCCCTAAATCCCAAGTTTGATTTGATTCTCTCCTTGACCTCCTCACCAACATTGCCACTAAACGACACCTCAGACTTATCAGCATTCACAACCTGACCAGACGCCCTTTGGAACGTATGAAGAACTTTAATAATCCGCAAAGCCTCGTCCTCACTAGCTCTAGCAAATAGGAGGCTATCGTCTGCAAAGAAGAGATGAGAAATAACCGGAGATCTTCTAGAAACTTTGACACCATGGATTCTTCTCTCATTCGCCTCCGTCTTCAGCATTCCAGACAAGACATCTGCACAAATAACAAACAAATACGGTGAGAGAGGATCTCCTTGACGGAGACCCCTTTCAGGGGTAAAGGAGCTGCTGGGCTGACCATTCACAAGGATCTGGTACGAGACAGTAGAAATGCAGTTGTGGATTAAGGAGATCATAGGTTGCGGGAACCCCATCATGCCTAAAGTTGCCATCACGAATCCCCACTCAATTCTGTCATAGGCTTTTGACATATCTAACTTCAAAGCCATTGTTCCTTTCCTCCCTTTCTTCTTGTGTTTCATCCAGTGAAAACACTCCATAGCGATAAGAGCGTTGTCGGTAATGAGTCTTCCTTTAATAAACGTGCTTTGCTCTTCACTAATGACTTCGGGTAAAAAAAATTTCAGCCGGTTTGCAATCACCTTAGAAACAGCCTTCATAATAACATTACAAAGGCTTATAGGGCGGAAATCTTTCGGGCTCGCAGGGTGTTTCTTCTTCGGAATAAGGGTGATGAAGGTGTTATTTATCTCAACTGGACTCCTGTTATTGTTCAGAATATCAAAGACAAATGAGGCTACATCATTACCAACAGTTGCCCAGAATTTCTGATAAAACCTGGCATTCAATCCGTCCGGACCTGGAGCTTTAGACGGGTGCATTTGGAAGATAGCTTCACGAACCTCCTCAACGGAATACGGCATGGAGCACATCAGCTTGTGGTTCTCAGTCAAGCGACCCTTTATCTTTCTACTAACCTCCTGAATGTTCATGGGATGGGAGGATAAGAACAGCTCTTTGAAAAACCCAACAAGGACTCTTTCACAATTATTATGACCCCTCCTCCACACACCACTATCATCCTTTAATCTCTTTATCAAATTGGTTCTTCTCCTTTGGTCAGCCTTGAAATGGAAAAACTTTGTGTTTTTATCACTATCTTTAAGCCACACCGCTCGGCTACGCTGTCTCCAGAGGGTCTCTTCCGTTCTCAACAGTTTGTCCCTTTGTTTTTCCAAAGCTTTGAAAGATTGAATCTCCAAAGGATCCCCAGACCAACGCCTCTCCGCCTTAATGAGCCCTTCAATTCTCTCTATCTCCTTCCTGACACTATTAGTGCGTAAGTCTTTGTATGCAAATTGAAGGTCCTGCATAGAGCTGACTTGCTGAATAAAAGAACCAGAATTCCCACGCCACAGGCTACCAACCAATTCACTACAATTTGCTTCCTTAGTCCACACATCCTCAAACCTGAACAGATAATTCCTACTGACTGTCTCGACATCCCGCAAAATATGAATCCTCAGAGCCGCATGATCAGAGCCAAAACGCTCCAAATGATGAACCTTTGTGAGAGGGAAAATTTGTCTGAACTCAGAGGAATAGAGGGCTTTGTCAAGTCTGCATTGCACATTGTCCAAACCTTGCCTACCATTCGACCAGGTAAAACGATAACCCTCAAAATCCACTTCCTGAAGCCCACACAGCTTTAGAACCTGTCTACTCAAAAACAGTTGGGAATCAGATCTACTAATACCCTCAAGTTTATCAGCCGCAGCGCTAATATCATTAAAATCACCAAACAGGATCATTTGGCTACCTCCTTCCTCAACAAGAGCTTGCACCAGGTTCCACGTATCCTTCTTATTAACTTCCTCAGGATAACCGTAAATACCCGCAAACGCCCACGAAGCATCAACATTCAACTATCTTTAGTCAGTATTAATCAAAGAAATTGATATACTCTCTTTAATATATGATTTTTTCATAAGATATAAATAAGTTAGTTTTTTCACGAACTTTTCTTGATTCTGAATAATTTTTAAGTAATCCGTAAATTTTAACCATTAAATTAAACATAAAATGAAAGCATTTTAAAAGTTATGTATTTTGAAAACTTATGATTCTTGTATACCTTGATTCTATGAAAAAGATAAGATTGAAATGGTTTTTTTTTCCTCTTAGCTCTCTTTCCAAGAGTGACAAAAGTATTTTATAAAATTCGTGTAAAAATGCATGTCTTCTATTAAAAGAGGATGACCAATTTATAATTTTTTTTACTAAAATAACCCAGTTTTAAAAAAAAAATTTCAAAATACTCCACATTTTTAAATTATTTCTCAAAGTACTCCACTTTGGAGTGGGTTTGAAAGGTGTCGTCAATTGAATTGGAGACATCTCATGATGTCTCCATTTCAATTGGCAACTGAGTGTTAAACGTACAAGAGTGTCGTCAATTGAAATGGAGACACTCTTGTAAGTTTAACGCCCAGTCGCCAATTGGACTGGAGACACCATGAGGTGTCTCCAATTCAATTGAAGACGCCTCTCAAGCCCACCCCAAAGTGGGGGTACTTTGAGAAAAAATATGAAATGTGAAGTATTTTGCGATTTTTTTTTTAAAACTGGATTATTTTGGTAAAAATTTCCAATTTATAAGTTGCGTCATTTAAAGGGTATATACCTATGAAGACAAAAGTCTTTGCATGGCGTTTAATTTTGGATAGACATGAACGAGTTTGTGTGTTTTGCTTTAACATAGAGGAAAATGCAGAACACTTGTTTTTTAGCTGTTGCAAATCAATTCTTATTTGGAAAAACATGTCTGACTTCAATGCTGAGCTTCTGATCATTAATTATCATTTCCTGCTTCCTTCTGAGTGTCCTGTTGAACACTTGTTGATTCTCTCAAAGATCAAAGTTTGAAGTCGACATACATTTGACAGTTCTTCCAATCTGATCTTCTAGAATCATATTCCAGACGATTTTGTAATTTCTTGATTATTCATCTGACATTTGAGAGTAACCAATCAGAGATTCTGAATCTTTTCCATCAAGCTCTCTGGTTCCAGAAGATCAATAGGTTTTTAGCTTGATCATGAACTATTATGAGCTAAGGAAATCAATTGCCATTTCATAACTTCATTTGACTTTGTTTCTCCAGACACTCACAGAGTTAGAACCAAGTATTATGAAACGTATAGTTTGCATGATATTTTCTTTATCTCACAATGCTGATATTTCTTGTCACAGAAATAGTCCATCATGAATTAACAACATATCTACTTCTGAACAGAATGTTAACTGATTTCTTCTTTCTGAAGGACATCAGCAACTTAAGTTCTTTTTGACTTTAAAGTAAAAAAAAACTTAAGTGTCTGGTTGACATCTTCTGATTCCAGTGCACGAGTGATTCTGAACAACTTATCAAATAGTGATCCGATTACTAACATTTGATTCACCTGAGAGATAGTTTCAAGTTATCAGAACTTAGTTATGCTGATTCAAACAAAACTAAAGAGTTCATTCTAGATCAAGTATTTGATGAATCTGTGAGAATCTTCTTCCTGAGTATTTTTCCAGTTTCCTGCAGAGCTTCCAAGAGAACAATATCCAGTTCTTTAGTTTTCTAAATTCTACACACTTCATTCTGAAGTTCAGCATCATAGAACAACAATATTTCTTCTTTACATGAAGAAGTTTTGAATGAGTTTTTTTATGCGAGAAAGTCAAGGGTGAACCTAATCCGTTTCTTGAAAACATCTCAAAAACTCATAAGGAACTGATCTTCAACAAACAAGACTTCTTGTTTTCTGATGATTTAACTTTGAGCAAATACGTGGTTCATTCACACGTATCTTCCAAGATTAGCATTCAACAAATACTACTTCTTATCTGATGAATCTATCTTATCAGCTGATTCTTCAATCTTCAATAAAACTTAAGTGAAGAAGATTTAGTTGTTTGACAACTGTGAAAATTCCAGAATTAGTGATTTGCCAAAGTACTCAGATTGATTACAATTTTGTACACAGTCATCTTCTGAACTGTTACAGAAATTGTAAGTGGATTTCAATCTCACTCAGAGTATTTCTACACACCTCATCTGGATCTTTTTCTGACACTGTTAAGTGTTTGATATCCATAAATAATAGAACCGGAGCTCTAATACCAATTGAAGGTGCGAGAAAGACACAAGAAAGGGGGATTGAATTGTGTATTTACTCTTTTGAATACTTTTCGTTTCTTGTTGTTAAAGTACTTAGGACAACATCAGAGTTCGTTGAGAGACTCTAACTGGCAAAGTAACTTTCAGACTTGCTATACGTAAAGCATGAAACCCAACAAGAGTCCGAACATAAACTACATTTCTCAGAACTTGCAGTGCGGAAGCTTATCAGAGTTAAGCTGCAAGGTTCTGACTTGCTTATGTGAGGTTCTGATACTCGATATAGAAACATAAATAAGAACATTAAGCATAAGAGTAAAGGACACACGATATATCCTGGTTCACCACAAAGGCTAATCCAGTCCATCCTCCTCAGATGATTTCGCCTTGAGCACAAGGTCTTAATCCACTATAATCAATCTCGATTACAGATGCACGGGAAATAGCCGGTGACTAACCACTTGCACAGCCGCACTGTGACTAATATGCAATGAACCGTTCAGGGATTCAACTTAATGAATATAACGAACATTGATCTGCAGGTTCCAATCTCGCAAGATCTACTGCTAGGCTTTCACAGCTAGACATTCAGGGATTCATCGCAATGAATATAATGCTACTGACCCTATTTCAGGCTTTTCCCACAATGACATCTCGCCATTGTCTTCTCGAGTCTCCGGTCACACTGACCACTCAAGGAATCCTAATTCACCAAGAATTAGTTTAACTGGAGATTACAAAGATGCTTCTTAACAAGCAGATTACTCCTAAGTTTAAGTACAAAAGAACACACAAGTGTTCAAGCAAGATGTGAGCAACAGCTCCTTGCTTATCCTAAGAAACTACAAAGATGTATAAAGATTTGACAGTTGTTGACATCTTGCAGATTTTCTTCTTCTTCGTCTTCTTGGGTGAGAAAGCTTTGAGCAACAACTCATTGCTTCAGATTCTTCAATGTAGCGCTGACGAGAAGGTGGTTGATGACTTGACTGATTTGCAATGTTGTCTTCTTCATCAACAACTTCTGTACCAGTTCATTGTTGTTGTGTTGAATGATGATCTTCGAGCTTCAACAACAATGGCCATGTGTAAATGGTGATAGCTTTGGATATTCTAAGTGTTACAACGAGAACTCATCGTTGTTGCTATCTTCACACAATGACTTGATCAATTCACCTTTGATGGAATGAATCGATTGCTTTCAGAAGCGAGAACTTTTTCCTTTAAATAGCCCAGTAGAAATATAGCCGTTTGAAATACTGTTGACTGTTGGAAAAGTGACGTTGTGTAATAATTAGTTGTAATGACACATCTCCTTTTAGCTGTGGGAGAAGTGACGTGATATATCTTTCTTGGGCGCCGTGTACAGTTACTCACAACGGTAACATGTGACTTTTGAACTTCAGAGGCTTCTGATGATTAATTGATGAAGCATGAGTAGAGTCTTCTTGACAGGATATCTCATTCGTCAAGTCTTTAGTCATTTTGAAGAATTCCATTAGGAATCAGTCTTCAGAACTTCAGCACTTGTCTTTAAGCACGTTATCCTTTACTTCTTTAAGTCTTCCGAAACTTCAGAACTTGTCCATTAGGAATCTGTCTTCAGAGTCTTCAATACTTGATCTTCAGAACCTTAATCTTCAGAACACGTAAGTCTTCAGAGTCTTTCTGCACTTGGTCTTCAGAGCCTTCCGTCTTCAGAACTTCAAGTCATGAGAGTCTTCAGCACTTTGGTTCTCTTCTTCAGAAGCTTCGCAATCTTCAGAATCTCGACCACTTTCAAAGAGCATCCACAAGAGCATTGCATTAGCAATATCGGCATCCTTGGATCTGACTGATCACGATCAGATACAGAAGCGTTCTTGCTTCTTGCGACTTGTGTCACACATAGTAACTTCGCATATTATCAATTACGCTCATCCGGCTGGTGCTTGTTGGATCTGATATTTTCTATAATTATGATCTGCACACAACACACGTTAGAACATAAAATGGTTCTTTCATAAATACGTGTTGTTATCATCAAAACATAGATTGACTTGTAGAGACAACTCTTGCTCTCACACCCAATGTATTGGGCTGACACACATAAGCAGACAAATAGGGCTTATCCTTCTTTGGGGTGGACTGATGCGTATGTTTGAGACAATGCTTCTTTGAGCTTTGCAAAAATGGTCTTGCATTGTATGGTCTAATCAAATACGGTATCTTTTCTTAACAACTTGTATAACGGTAAGGTGTAATGGGAGAACCAGGGTATGAATCCTAATAAGTTGGTTGACACCTCATCTATTTATTGAATTTCCTTTTGGCTCCTTAGAGAAGCCATATTAATTATAGCTTACCACTTGTCAATGTTAACTTATATTCCTCTTTCAGTGAGGTAATATCCCAACAATTTACCAATTTTAACACTGAAATTATGGCAAGCAGATCATAGATGTCCTAAGAGATGTCGAGACAATTATGTCTGCTAAAAATAAACAAGGACAGAAACAAGAATCTTCAAAGAACTGCAGATTCACAACAATGTCGTGACAGATGTTTCAATATATGTTAAGACATAAACTTTAGATCAAGAGAGCAGACTAAATTAAACATAATAGAATGATAAATAAAACAAAAATATGATGACCTAGTTCGGTGAACAACAACACCTACATCTGGGGGCTACCAAGCAAGGAATGAATTCACTATCAGTAGTATTAATTTAGAGCTAAACTCCCCTGTTTACAACTCCTCGCTTAATCCCTACCCTGTACAATTCTACCTAGAAATCACCATCTAGATAAGAGAAACCCATCTCAATTCCTAAATCACCTCAATGATATCTAACAGATACAACCTCCGACAATTGCATCAAACTGTCCAATTGAAAGACACTCTTTCCAATACAATATCCAGTCAAGACTCTTGATTAACAATACCTCTTGAATTTGCTTAATAGCTTCATCCAAGAACAATACACAATTCATTACCTACAGGTTTCTGAATCTGTAAAACTATGTCTACCACAATGTATCAAACGATACAGAGGGTGACTTACAACACAAGAAAGTACACGACTCTAAAAACCCTAAACCCTTATTTTTACTTTTATTAGGTTTGGTAAGTCTCTTTATATAGACTCTTGTGGTATGGGCTTGGACTCTTCAATCAAATCCAATCTTTCTGTTGTAAACCATCTGCAAAATCTTCTCCACAAAAATAGGAACAAATCTTCAAAGTTTCCTAAAAAGTCTCCAAGATCCTTTTTATGAAACCAAAATAAATTTGCACTTTGTTCCTAATAAATCTCCTTTACCTGCGCATAATGATGAGGTATATCCAAAAGGATCTCATCAAATCAAATCAAATCTGTCAGGAGATATAAAACAGCAGCGCCTGCTGTACCAGACCAAGATGTCACGACATCTGTCTTTGACATCTGTCTGAAACACATGACAGTAGTACTGTCATGACAGTTGATGAAGATGTTATAACATCTTGCTCAACATCAATATAGAACCATGTTTTACCAAAATTTATCCAATAATAAAACCATGGAACTAACAAACACCAAACATGTAGTTATCTAGATTCAAACACATGTTTTTGTTTCTTAACTTCCTTGAATACTGCCTCCAAATGGGAGATGTGGACCATTTCCTCCTTAGACTTAATGATCATATTGGCCATGTACACTTCCAACATGTTTCCTTTGTGGTTCTTGAAAACCATGTTCATCATCCTCTTGTAGATTTTACTAACATTTTTTAGACTGAAAGACATCACTTTATAGCATAAGTTTCTTGCCAAGGATTTGCACATTATTTTGATGCAATCATTTAGGTCAAGATATGATTGTAGCCCGTGTAAGCATTCCTGAAAGACATGGTTTTGAATCTTGAAGAACTATTCACTAAATTTTCTATGCTTGGTAAGGGGTATACCTCTTTCGTGAAAGCTTGATTCATGTCTGAATGATTAACGCACATACTCCACTTGATGTTGGATTTGTTCACCAATATGACACTAAATAACTAGGTTGTAAAGTTGGATTCAATTATAAACCATATTATCAAAAAGTATTCAACAACCCTTTTGATTGCTTTTGCCTTCTCGTGCGAATAGTCCTGACGACGTTGGGCTACATATGGGGCATCTGTGCAAATACGTGACAAGCGACCTTGGGGCTTGTGCCTAAAATTTCTCCAGCACACTAGGTAAATAAATCATTGTTCTCTTGCAAGCTTTTGATAAGTTGGTCTTGTATGGATTTGGGTAAGTTATGCTCAACCCTTATGATCTTTCACGGGTCTCTCCTAATGGCGACCTCGACAAACTCTCCATTAGCTTTGGGTCATTCTACGTTCATCCTTGATTCAAAGGTAGGCTCTCATTGTCCCATTTTTCCTCCTCAAGAGGCTATTTTAATATCTTGGTATCTATTTCTAACAGTCTATTGAACATCGCTCCTTCGATCATGATCTTTTTAAACGATTAGTATTTTTCCAACAAAGCAAGAAAAAAATGTGTTAAACTTCTAAGTTCTCATTGCGCATTGAGACCGTGTTGGCAGCGCACACATAAACCTATTAGCACCGACCTATCCATGATGCAATTGTAAAAATTCTACATCCAATCACTTGAAATTCTAATATGATGTCTAAATGCTACCGAAAGCTCTAAGTACCTGCACTATTTTTTATTGGTGAAATCAAAACCCTAGAGGTTTCTTCCATATTAAGGTTGTAGGGTTTGTTCCATACCTAACTTGCTGGACAATTTTTGGTACATGACCTCACATGAGCACCCCTGGTCCATTGGTACGTGACGGACGTAAAAACAATCATCGTCGTCTTTATTAGTATCAACATGTTGTGATTTATCACGTTGTTGATTATCTCTTTGTCATTAGAAAAGATAGGGAAATTCTCTCCTTTGTCGGTGAGTCTTTTAGCAGTGTGTCAGTGTCCACACCTACTTCGCTCCCTTTTATGAGGGAATAACATATCATTTTATCTGAACATGGAAATCATTATGTATTTAGTTGAAATTTTATGGGTAAATCATTATCTTAGGTGTATAATGTTCCTTTGAGGTCGGTCACGGTGTGGATATCATCCCAACGGTTGAAAAATCTATTGAAGTGTGGAAATTGAAGAGGAAGTTGCATCATTCTACTTCTCTTTGTTTTTATTTCTTTGGGGTAGTCTTCCCAGTTGTGATGACGCCGAGTTCGACTGAAAGTGTTTCTAAAGGGATTTTGTGGAGGATCTCTTTTGTTAGAATTTGCCACATGGTGTAAAGAGAAAGTGGAAACGTCAACGGAGGTTTTCCACAAACACTATCAATAATATTGTGAAGACCGAAGTGGTTCACAAAAAAGGTGGTAAACTTGAATCTGATGGTGCACTCAGATATATAGTTTGCATCTTTATGCTCTTATCAAGCAAGAAGGGTACCACAAACACTCCGACACTCAAATCATTAATTGTCGAAAATGAAGGTATTTAAAATTAGAACATTGTGTACTTATACATAGTGCCTTTGTCAAGCTTTTATGATAGGGTTCTAGATTTGAAGTCTTTACAACCTTCTCTTAAGAGACACTTGTCTTAGGAGACAAATGTTCTTCAATCTTTTCTTACAATGATTAAACAATCCCATCACTTCACATAGACTTTTTACATGATAAAGAAAAATTAAAAAAAAGTTGTTTACAGACATTAAAATTAAAGTAATTTTTATTTATATAGACTTTTTGTAAATTTAATATATTTTTCTATAACCAAAACTTTTACGCGGCATTTATATACTCAATTATTTTCCGCGTCAAAAAGCTAAACAATAACGAAAAAAACACTTATCCGCGTCTCACGTCGGTAGAATAACAACAATGTCTAATCCAATTGAGTTGAATAATTTATATGACTTGCCTAAATTCTGCACCGGCGATTTATATATAATTTTACAGAAACATTTCATTTCTTTTACAGATTATAAATTTATAATAAGTCGACAATCGTGCTAGCATGTTCCTACTAATTGATTTTGTCAAAAAAATGTTTGCAATTAAAACTAACTAGACTTTAAAGTTGATAGGAGAGAGTCTCCAAAACAAAATTTATTAAATTGCTAAAGTCAGTCCTCGTTTAGGTTGTCCTAAGACAAAATATGATTAGTTTAGATGGTTGAACTCAAGTTTAAAAGCTTTTGAATATATTGAATTAAATATTAATAAAAGATAAAACAAAATAAAGAAAGAAAAAACGAGTGTGTGTGGTTTCAATAATCTATATAATATAACTTATGAAAAATCAAAATTATAAAAAGAATATATAATAAAATATAAATAAATTAAATTATTTAGGATATATAATCTAACATCTCTCAGCAATCTTACATTACAATAACATGAATTATTGGAAGTTTGATAAATAATAAACAAAAATATACTCATAATAAACAATATAAATGTATAACTCTAACACTCACTTTCCTTCATGTTAAAATTTCTAAACTTTAAACTTATTACAAATTAGTTCTGAAAATTATATATCAAATCAACAAAATTGTATTCAATGCAAAGAAAATACATAGAGAAAAATCGTCATAGAGAGGAGCATCAAACAAATAAAAGGGTAAAAAGAGATAGGAGAAACCAGAAAAGGGTGAGAACCATAGGACACAAGAACCAAATCAAAACAAATCATATCAAACCAAACTAAATCAAACAGAATTAAACTAAATAAAATCAAACCAAAAAAATCGAACAAAACTAAACATAACCAATCCAAATAAAATAAAATCAAACTAATTAAATAAATCTGAAAAAAAATCAAATCAAGCCAAACATAACGAACCTAATCCAAACCAACATAGATAGAAATCGAACAAAATCAAATCAGACGAAACCAAACAAACAAAAAATTCAAATAAAAAAGGAGAGAGAAGTAATCGAAAGGTATACATGATCCATACCATAAGTAACATTCAGAGGATTAACCAAAGTTTTATATATATATATATATATATATATATATATATATATATATATATATATATATATATATATAATTCAATCTCGATTTTCAAGCATACAATGTAGAAGACCATATGCCAAGAACAAATTAGTGATACAACTAAATAACTTTTCTTCAATACAATTAATCATTAAAAATTAAAGCAAACTTTTGAGAAATCAAAGCAGAAGCGACGAGTAGCTCAAGGACGATCAAGACATGCTCTCGATATCATATTAATAATAGAGATAACAAAGTAGGAAAAGAGAATGAGACTATAGTTTCAATAATCTAAATAACATAATTTTTAAAATTAGAATTACAAAGAGAATATATAATAAAACATAAATACACTAAATTACCCTTACCCTAATTATAAAAATAAAGTCTATAACATATAATCAAACACTAATATATGAATAGTGAATGTGGCAAGAAACACAAGAAATGGGGGTTTGAATTTGGTTTCTAAAAATCAAAGCTTTTTCAAAACCAACTCAATACACAAATAAACGAACAATAAAAATAACACGTTATTTTTATACTGGTTCGTTGTTAACTAAGCTACATCCAGTCCACCCTACCAATGTGCTTTTGCCTTCTCAATAAGGACTCAATCCACTATAATCAGACTGATTACAGACACCACAAAGATAACCGTCTTTATCTTCTCGAGTATACATACTAAACCCTAGTCACTCAAGGTAACCACTCAAACAAATTTGAGATTTACAATATGTGTTTACAAAGAATGCTTCTAGTAAGCAGATTAACACAAGTTTGCATACAGTGAAATGGTCACACAAAATGAACAACAACTCTATGTGTGTCTATAAAATATTCACAAGAATAATATTTTGAGAGAAAATGAAACAGCGTGAATAATGTTGAGTAGCGTGTGAATTAGCAACATATTACCAAACCCATTCAGTCTTTCAAGTCTTCCTTATATAGTCAAAGAACGATCCGTTGGAGGGTAGAATAGGAATCTCCATGAATGAGTTGACGCCTTGAATGACCGTCATCAATAGGTGGGAGACAAAATCGTCCAATATTAATGTCCTTACTCCACGAAATCCGCATAGTGGAAGGAATGTTTTAATCTTGTACTGTGTACAATTTATTGTGAGAACAAGTATTGGTTCTGCATCTAACCTTTAAGTTTTGATGATAACAATACGTGGATTGATATAGAACAATTTTGTACACTAATTATTTTGTCCAGTGTGTAGTTTGTGATAAACAGGTTCTGACTCTGAAGCCATGACGTGTGACGTCATCAGATTCTGGAATCAACACACTCTGACTCTCAAGAGATGTAAATATTCACAAGAAGCAGTCAAGTTAGAGAAATCTCACAGACAACGGTTTTGAAGAACGTTCGTGATCAAGCTTCTGACTTTGACTCTAAATGAAGAGACTCCGAAAGACTGACTCCCTTTGGAACTCTAAGCTCATGTTGAAGATTCTGAAGAACGAAGTGCTGAAGATTCTGAAGCCAGGTTTTGAGGAACAATGTCAAGACTCTGAAGATTGTAGTTCTGAAGACTCTCAACAGGCCCTTGACTCTTCTATGCATGCTTCAACAACCTTACATTCTGAACTCTCTAATAAATAAAATCAGATAAGATCAAACAGTTACGTGAGATAAATAATACATTGTACCAAATCAAAACATTCCTTCCACGACGCGGATTTCGTGGAGTAAGGATATTTATGTTCTACGATCTTTGTCTCCCATCATTGAAGACGGTTATTCAAGGTGCTAACTCACACATGAAGATTCCCATTCTACCCTCCAACAGATCTTTCTTTGGCTATAAAACACTACAAGAAAAATAGTGTTTTGCGACACATTGATTGCGACAGTTCCATAAAAACCGTCGTCATTTGTAAGTTACGGCGGTTGCCACGACGGTTTTAGACAACCGTCGTTAAATTTTTTGAAAAATTAAAACATATTACGACGGTTTTGGATAACCGCCGTTAAATTTTTTAAAAATTTAAAACATATTACGACGGTTTCGGATAACCGCCGTTAAATTTGTAAAAAAATTAATTTTATATATTATATTAATAATTTTTTATTTAATTATTTTTAACTATAAATTAAAAAAAATATAAATTATAAATAAAACTTAAATTATAAAATAAAATTTAGAAATTAATAACATAAAATCAAGGAAGTAAGAAGGCATGGAACAATCTTCAGCATACTTCACTCATATCCCCTAAACAGCGCATCACCTTCTCCTTCTCACGATGCTCACAAAATCAATGGAACCTGATGAATCCACCATGAACGAAAGTGTGAACCTTCCCTGATCCACCTCCCCTAAATCTATCCTCCATTTCCTTCAATTTCTTTTGATTGAACCTAAATCTAAGCAACAGCTGAAACCCTAACGAATTGAGAAATTTGATGAAACGATTGTGGTGCTCAATCTTGGATCAAGACCAAAGGTGAAGTGTGTTATTCAACTCCCCCTATCTCGTGGTATCAAGAAAAAGGTGAGAGATGGTGGCGACCTACCTCTATGTAAGTGAGCGACGAAGGTGATGGCGACGATGATGATTTGCAACTTTCGGGTTAGGTTCTTGATGCTCCGTCCTGCTTTCTATTCTTCTTCTTCTCCACTCGTAGTCTGTAGGAATTGTTACTTTGTGTTGTTGTTGTTGTGCGTTGTGAGTTCTTCTGCAATCGATGTTGTTGTTGTTCTATGCTTGAAACTTGTTGTGGCTTTGCGTTCTTGAACTTGTGAGGCTATTGTTCTTGTGATGTTGAGGAACGTTCAGCAGTGAGCGTTGCGAATTGTCGAGTAGTATTCTGCTCCTTACGTGAGCGATGCAGAGAGTGGAGAGGTTGATGAATTCAGTGAGGTTGAGATGATGGTTAAATCTCTGTGGTGAGATTGAATCGAAGATTGAAGATGGTGGGCCGTGATTTTTGAGAGTGAGGTTTGGTTGATGTGGAGAGAAAGTGAGGGTGAGTGTGAAGGTGAGATGAGAGGTCGAGCATGATGTATGTGAAAAAGAAAAATGATTGGAGATTGGTGATTCTGTTATGGAATGTTAGTTTTTCCTAAGACTTGAAGTCAGTGGTAGGAGATGTGAAGGTTAGTTAGAAGAAAAAAGTCGGTTAGGGATGGTTAGTTCAGTTTTGACAGTTAGGAGGCTATGAATTGGTTATGATGATTGGTTATGACAGTTGAGGGCTTGAGAAATTCGATTATGCTTGGGTTAGTTTTGGTTTTGAACTTTCTCTCTGATATGAATTTCTATTTCTGTTATGAATTTTCTATTGTGGATCTTTTTCCCTTCTGTTATTGATTTTCACTGATTGTGTTTTATACTTTCCCGCCAGTTTCTGCACTGTCTCATGTTTTTCTTTTTGTTCCTTCCTTACAGGTTTAGTTTTAATATATATTTAATAGTGCACTCTCTTGTAGCTTTGGGCCTAATACTTATTTTAAATGTTGTGTCGGTCCAGTTTGCTAAGGCTATCTGCTCCCTTGGAGAGCTTAATCAGAGAGAACTTATCAGCCAAACAGCCTAAAGTAAATGAATGGTTTTGGTCTGAGCAAGTTCCAGCTGTAGCGACATCCTTTGTTAATAAGTTTGAAGGGGACGGACGCTTTACTTCTGCCATTGCTTTGTATGTTCTCTTTTAACATTTCTACATATTAAGATGTTAACTTTTATGGCTCTGTTCTTGCTCCTTCATGTTATATTTATAGACAATACATAAATGATGTTTTTGACTGAATTCCCAGGTCTGGAAAAACTAAGGGTTTAAGTAGTGCAAGTGATGTATCACTTCTTCTTCTTGCACTTACATGCATTGCTGCAATTTCTAAACTTGGCACGACAAAATTTTCTTGCTCACAGTTCTTTTCCATGAGCACATAGATAACTGGTAGTTTGATGGACATGCTGGTTGGTTTAATTCCTATAAGTCAAGCTTATAATTCTATATCGGTTGTTGGTCTACACAGAGAATTTCTTGTACATTTCTTTTGGCAAATGGTTTTGATATTCTCGATGATCCAATTGAAGATTTTATCAGGTACTATTTCTGTCACGTATTATAACTATTGTTAGAGTACTAGGTTTCTTAATGTTTTAGTAGCCTTGTCATGAATATTATTCGATTGGACATGTATTAGTTGTCCTTCTAGTATTTGACCAGATGATTCATATAAATAGGTATAATTAGGTTACTAACTTTACATTTATAATATCATCACAATAGTTCCTACAACTTCAAAGAGACATGACATATGAAGAGAAGCAAAAATTTAGCACACATCTTCAGAATCTACCTTCTGATAAACTAGATGCTATTGTACAGATCATGAAGAAACAAAATTCAGCATTTTCCTAACATGATGATGAAATTGAAGTGGACATTGATAGTGTGGATGCAGAGACTCTTTGGGAGCTTGATAGATTTGTTACCAACTATAAGAAAAGTTTGAGCAAATACAAGAGGAAGGCTGAACTTGTTATTCAAACTAGAGTAGAGGCTGAGCAAATGGCCCAACAGAGGGTAAAATATCAATTTCAACTTTTTAATATCCCACGTCTTCTTTGGCAAACAATTGTTAGTAATTAAGTTCATTTAATGCTTCCTGTAGAGTCAAGCACAACACAATATTGTTGAGGTCCCTAGAGAAAGACAAGCAGGTATGTCAGATTGTTAACTACTATTTTTTATTTTTATTTATTTATTTTTATCTCTTATCTTCTTTTCATCAATTAAATTAATTGAAATATTTTGTCTGCTTGTTTCTGAGCAGAGGAAATAAATGCTCCCCCATCCTTGCCCGTGCAAGGGGAAATTCAAGTGGATAATGGGAGTAAGACAAGTAGCTCAAGCAGCTCAAGCAGTGATTCTGGCTCTTCATCAAGTGGTATATTAATGAATTATTTCCTAGATGTTTATCCCGTATTCATGGTTTTGGAAGGTCACCCTGGCTAACTCATTTATTCAAATGTAATGTCTGATATTTACTTGCTTTTGTAGATTCTGATAGTGACAACTCCTCAGCGTCTGGGTCTGATGCAAGGTCACCGTGAACCTGAATACTTCCCGTGAGGTAAAATTGCAAACTCCAAATTTTTAGCTCGTTATATGTTCTTGATTTCTTGTATATTTTCTGTTTTGAATTATCTGTGCTTGTCTTTTGATTTCATAGAGGTATATACGCGTGATCTTTCAAGATGACTTCTTTTAACTTTGATTCATGATTGTGTTATTCATTAATGAGTAATACGGTTGACTATGAGATGTGTGGTTGACTGCATTTCTGTTTACTTAGCCACTTAATTTGAATGACCAGTTTACATATTGGAAATTTAAGATAGTCATGTGATATAGGTCTAATGATTGAGATTGACATTTATGCTTTTATGGCTTGTGACCAATGTTGCGCTTTTAGATCTTTTTTCAAATCCATGTTGTGCAGTTTTATCAGAATTAGAGAATATTTGATGTTAGCCTCTATTAAATTTGATGCTATTCATTTTGACTCCCTTTCTCAGTTGTCCACTATAAGTGTAGCTAATGTTAGCACAAATAACATCCGTGAAACTTCTTGAAGTATATTCAAGCTTCTAACTTAATAAATTCTTATATGTATCTTATTTTATTTTATGTTAGGAACAACAAGTTAATGGAGTGCATGGAGGAACTTGGAATAATAAAGTATGTGGCAAAGTCTGCATCTACAGTGTTTTATTGTGACTTGAAACTCGGTATTGCTGAGAAATGTTTTCCAACTTTATGTAATTCAATTGTCACTAACGGTTTTTTTATGTGGTTTTTGGTGCAACAGGCTTTAGATAAAATTCGTTTTGAGAGTTTGACTGATAAAAGCAACCTAGATGCCCAGCCAGAACTTTTCATTAGGCTTGTGCCTGACAAAGCTAACAAGACACTGTCCATCATAGACAGTGGCATTGGAATGACCAAAGCAGGTAATGTCTTAATTTCATGTTTTTAAAAGATTAAGTGCTTGTTTGAATTGAGGTGAATCTGCTGAAATTATGGTGTTATGATCTTCAAAGTTTAAATTGTAGTTTTTGTTAAAGTATGGTGACACATTTTGATTCTATCAAACTTAATGTAATTCAAAATATGCATTCAAAGATTATTTATTAAGAATTTGGAAACTATTTCTAAAAGCTCATATGTGGGTCCTTTTTTTCAGATTTGGTGAACAACTTGGGTACTATTGCAAGGTCCGGAACCAAGGAGTTCATGGAGGCTTTGTAGGCATTTGATGCTGCTGTTGTGTTGAATGCTCATTGAGCATCATCATTTTATTGTTACTTGACAGATATTTCTGTCATCATTCACTATATTTTAATGTGTTATTTTTCATATTTAATTTGTTTTTTTAGCAGATATTTCCGTATCATTTTTATTTTTTATTTTGTTTATTTTATAATAATACAAAAAAATTGAGTGCAGATTTTTTTTAAAAAATATTTGCAACTTGCGGCGGTTCAAACCGCCACAATATACCTTCGCAATCAACAATGAAAACAAAAATCATTAAGCAAGTTAAGATGGTTGGAAACCGTCACAATATGGATATTACATCATTTAGCTACTCGTCGTGAAAATAATGACGGTTTGTACAACAGTTTTCACAACCGTCACAATACAGCCTCGCCACGCACGTTTCCACGACAGTACTGAAACCGTCGTAACTTACAAATTGCGACGGTTCTAACCGTCGTAATATGCAAAAATGAACCGTCGTAATTTACCAATTTTCTTGTAGTGAAAGGAAGACTTGGAAGAATGGATCAAGCTGCTACTTTGCTCAATTTTCACACACTATTCAACGCTTTCAAGATGCTTTATTTCTCTGATACTATTGTGAATATTGTAAACACACTTAGAAATTTTGTTTGTCTGTGTGATTGAGTCATTGTAATTAAACTTTGTGTTAATCTTCTTTGTAGAAGCAATCTTGTAAAACATAGTTTGTAAACCTCAAATTTGTTTGAGTGATTACATTGAGTGACCAGGGTTTAGTCTATATACTCGGGAAGACAAGGACAATGGTCTTTGTGGTGTCTGTAATCTATTTGATTATAGTGGATTAAGTCCTTCTGAGAAGGCGAAATCACCTTGGCGGGTAGACTGGAGGTAGCTTAATAGCGAACCAGGATAAAAATAAATTGTTATTTTTATTATTCTTGTTCTTGTTAGTTGAATTGGTTTGTGAAAAGCTTTGATTTTTATAAACCTAATTCACCCCCCTTTCTTGTATTTCTCGTTACCTTCAATCATCAAGAGACAAGTTCAAAACCTTCCCAAAATTGAAGAAAATCAAAATAAAAAGGATTTTAAATGGAAAATAAAAGAAAAATGCCAAAGATGCATCAAAACACCAAATAAATGGTTGAAAATTATGAAAAGTCAAGAACATTATGAGAAATGAGATCTCAAAAGTTGGAGTGAAGAATGTTTCAAAATGATAAAAAATAAAATGCAAAATGAAAAATAAAAAGAAAAATCAATTAAATGCAAAATGATTATGAAAACTTATGAAAAACATATATGTGGTAGAAAATATTTTATGAAATTGTGAAAAAGAATTGGAGTAAAAAAGCATTAAAAATGACTAAAATAAAAATTAGAAAAGAAAATGAAATAAAAAACAATTTAAATAAAAAAAAATCCAATGGCTAGCATGCGTGTTAGGTTGTGATTGGATGAGAATTAAAATTTTCCCACCAGAGCGCGTGAAAAGCAACTTCATCTTCAACCTTCAACTTGATTTTGTAAATCCATGAACTCGTGTTTTTAGCTTAAATCAAGCATGGATTCTAATGCGCAACACATCATCGTTCATGTCTCTCTGCATCAGAGCAAATGATTTACTCTGAGCAGAGAAAATTTTCTCAAGAACACGAAGAACCTTAGTTCTTCAAAGTAAAATCAAATGACTAAATCAAAAGATAAATTCCAAGTAAGTGAGGACTTTTGATCAGTGGAGCAAGACAAAGAGACTGGTAACTTGTTTGCTCAAAAATGTTACGTGTAACTACCTTTTTAGTTGAAGCTCGAAGGTCTAACAATGGTGAAATTGAGTTACTGGTTTCAGAGAGCTTTAAAGCAAGACAATGATTCAGTTAGATTCAGAAGGTGCCGATGAAGGATTCTGGGCGGAGAAACGAAGCTAAAAGAGCTTGAATCAAAGAAATGGTGAACTAATTTTTTTAGGTATCGGATTCAAATTGTTTATGAGTTTCTTTGGCTGTTCAAGCTTGGAAATGAAGGCAAAATGATCCTCTATTTATAGTAAATGAAACGAGGTCATGATACATGTGAAATTGTGAAGAATTCGTGTGAGTTAGGGTTGAATTTTTCAATTTTTCAATCTGTGTGAAATGAAGCATGGAATGTGTGAATTTGTGATGAAACCAATCACATCAAAATGATGCTTGGATTGAAAATAACATTGATTCAAAGTTGGGGTCTTGGTCTGGAATTTCAGGTCAGGCATTAGGTCGACCATGTCTTGGGCCTACTTTTGTGCACACATGAGCAGCTGAGCAAATCCCAAAATTGATGGGCTTAGAGGTTGAATCGATGTTTGACCCTTGAAACAAAGTTGTAGAGGAGTTCAAATGTGACATTTGGCTCAAAGAAGATTCCAAAAATGTTGAAAAATGAGAAAGTTATGGTGTTTGGACCAAGTGACATGCCATACTTGATTTTAGGCCAACCAAACATGTGCCAACTTGAGGTTTCTTTCCAGTTCTTTGCATCCAAAAGCCTAATGAGGAACACTTGAGTTCCAAATTAAGGAAGCTTGATTGTCCTTTGAATATTCTTTGATGATTGCTTGAAAATTGGATGGAGATGGCATGGAAATAAACACATGAACCATACTTGAATCATCTTTGAAAATAATGCACCAAACTTAAGCTTCTCATGACCACATGATGTTGAATGAAAATTGACATGAATGTGACCTAACATTATAGGACAGGCCTTAAAGTGAAAGCTCATGTGAACCACTTGTTGACCAAACTTTGACTTTGAGAATCCAAACCCTAATTTAGAAACTAAGCTTGATTCATTGATTGCAATTCCCTACCTTGTACAATAAGAAAGAGAAAACAACACCTATTTTTTTTATTTCAGACAAGGTTAGCAATATTAGAATATACGCAAGCAAAGAACACACAAAGGTGCCTTATGATCTCTCCCCAAAGGTAAACCCAAAGAGAGGGAGTTAGGAGGACACCATACTTGTGATTTGATGAGATGCAAATGATATGATAGGTGGAATCTTAGGGGTAAAAATTAGGGTATGACAGTAACATCTAGAGTATTTGATATGGGACATCCCAATTAGGGAGAAACTTTCCAATTTGAGTAAGGGCAATCAATTTTCCCGAGCACGAGGTCGCCCTCCTTCATATCCCTTGAGACGGCCTTGGAATTGTATTGCTTGAAGGCTCTTTGCATTGTCAATCATATTAGGTGTACATCTCAACAATTCTTTATTCCTTTTACACACAAAAATTAAATTAATTTTGGCCCAACACTCATTAGATATCTAATTAGTATATATAAAAATCATGGATCGCCTTTGGGCGTGCCTCACCTTTCTCTTTGAAATGTTCATGTCGCCATGTGGGCGTGTCAATCTCAACTAGTAACAAAACTTCCACACTATAAGCCAAATTGAATGGCAGTTACTAAGTGATGGATTTGAATGTTGTATGATACAACCACAAGACCTTTGCAGATTTTGTATTTAAGTACAACTATAAACCTTGAAATATCTATTAGCTATAATCGAGAGGAAATAATATACCTTGTGCAACTGTTCTTGTCTTAAACCTTTGGCGTCTTCTAACTTCTTCTGTAACCCATAAAGGATCACCTTGTTAGATGACTTGGCCCTCCCATTGGCTTACGGGTGGATAACTCAAATGAACTTTGTTTGGATTTCTAGCCATTAGCAGAACTCCACCACAGTTGAGTTAACAAACAGAGTTTCATTATATGAGATGAGACTTCTTAAAAAACATGCAAATAATTCACTTTAAATAGAAGTGACATATTCATTCATCCATGATTTTATATATGATCTCTTATTATATCCACTTCGTGAAATAGTCTACTCCAACGAGAAAAAAATTTAGCTGGTCTAGTGCTAAGAGGAAAAGACCCAAAATAACCATACCCCGTTGATAAAAAGGCAAGGTAAATGTGATAAAATGGAGAGTTTTGACTGATGCACGGCGAAGGTTGAAATACCTCTAACATTTATCATATTTTCTAAATAAATATATGTTATCTTTTGTCATACCCTAATTTTTTATCCTAAGATCCCACTTCATTTGCATTTCATTAGCATCATATGTGTGTATACTTTTTTGCATCACCAAGCCATTTGGAGATACAAAGATTGTTGTTTGTTTCATTTGATTACAAATTAGGGTTTTTGAGCCTCAAAAGAGACTCAGGCAAAAGATCAATGAATAATGGGCATGATCTTCAACTTACCCAGTCTCTCATTCATCCATGAAAATCAAGAGCTATCATTCATCAATAATCAAGTACAAGATTGCCTCATTTCAAAATCAACAAGCCTCAAGATCCTTCGTGCACCAAACTTAGGGTATTGACCTAATTCAGTCCCTGGGTTGAATTTTGGAGCAAGGCATGATCCAAAACCTCAAGATATGTTTCAAAGACATCAAATGCCTCATATTAGCCCATTTATCTGATTGAATTGATCCAAAGAACTTGATTCATAAACAACGCAAGAATTCAAATTCATCTGGGCCACAAACTAGGGTTTTGACGAAAAGTCAAATGTACCTTTGACTTTTAAGTAAAGCATGATCTCAAACCTTGAGACATGATTCAGGACACTCAAAAACACCTTTGAAGTCCATCCATGATGTTTAATTTAGCCCAAGGATTTGATTTCATAAAGGATCACTAAGTTCAAAATTCATATGATACAAAAAAGTCAAATGTGGTCAAAATCAAGTTTGACTTTTAGAGTTTTTGGTCAAACATGGTCTCTTCAAGCCAAGAACAATGTCAATATGTGATTTGGATCATAATTGATCAGGAAAAATCAAGAAAAGTGAGGTTACTTGTAAAAAGGGCAACCATGGAGAATTTAAAATTTTTCTAAGTCATGAAAAAGAATGATTTTTGCCCTACTTTCCAAGGTCATAACTTCCAAACCAAGTAACCATTTTCTTTGATCCAAAGATCAAATTGAAGATCTTGTTACATACTACAACTTTGTCCCTTTAAAAGACCAAGTAACCATTTTCTTTCGATTCAATGGCCTTTAAAAATGTCCCTTTGTTGTGAACCCGACCAAGCTACAACCTTTGAAGCCCTTAGTGATCTTTTTGCTTCCATATTTTCATTTTTGATTGTTAGATGTTGTATGAATTGGATTCATATTTGCATTGTTTGTCGGGTGAGTGAAATTTCCCCGCGGTTGCAAACGCGTCAATTTCTTCATTCTTATTTTGAAGAGGAGTGTTAGAGTGATTCAAGTATGAAAACTTAGTTGTTCTTTGAAACAATTATGATGTTTGTTTAAGAACTTAATTCTTGGTCATTGATCGATTCTATTGAGTGGTGAATGTTGCTTGTGCACATTTTCATCCTTTCTTTGGTTGAATCTTATGCTTAAGCAAATCCTCTTGTTTTCATGAGAGGCATAATTTGCTTGAGGACAAGCAAAAATAAAGTTGGGGAGAGTTGTTAGGTGCGGATTTGACCTAAAAATGTCATATCTTTCTGTGCACTTTTTCTACTCAATTCTCATGTTTTCATTGATTTTACTCTTGATTCTTGTTATTCTTCTAACATTGAGAATATACCTTTGGTGCTTGTAATATATGTGCTATTGTGTAGGAAAATGCACTAATTGATCAAAGTTGGAAGACACAAAGAATTGATGCAAGCTGCCAAAGAACAGAGGAAGACTTCAGTTGGTTCGCTTTGCGAATGGGAAGGCGAATGCCAGCGAAGGTTCGCTTTGCAAACTCTGGCGAAGGTCCCAGATTTTGGCAGGGGAAAAAGGAGCTAAAGTTCGCTTTGCGAACGGGAAAGCGAGTGTTCGCTTTGCGAACATTCCTTCGCATTGCGAACTCACGAGAATTTTTGGGGCGGTTTAACTATTCAGAGGCACCTGAGGTGCCTATTTTTGCCATTCGATGTGCGAATAATTGGTTCGCTTAGCGAACGTGTAAATTTCTGATTGCATTATAAATAGATTTTCACACTTTTTAGGTTAGATAATTAGAATTTTGGAGAGAGAACTTGTAATTAAAGATCAGAACTTGATATCTCTTCATTTCCAAGGAAGAAAAGGTAGGATCTTTGATTTCTTATTGGAGAGGGATGTAATCTTTTGATACCTTATGTATTTCATCTAATGTATGTTTATGAATGAATTCTGATTTTCTATTGTTGTTGTCTTTGATTGATTATTTATAGTCTTGACAAAACCTTTACAAATCTTTGGTCTTAGATTTTCTTCTATCAATGAACAAGCTTTTGACATGGTTTTGTGAGTTGATATTCATTTTATCTTTTGTTGTATTGTGTTGATTAAGTAGCATGGGTAGCATGAGTATGATCGATATGGTATCGCGAGGATACGTGATAATATTGATGAAGAAGGATATTTACATTCATTAGGCAAATTAGTTGAATACATGTAAAAAGGGTTAAGCGTGTGTACGTATTCTGATCTTGGCTTTAATACGAAGCAATCATTTATTTGATATGGATGTTATAGTAATATCTATTTTGTCCTGAACTCTAGACATAGATTTAGGCTCAACACTTGCGTGAGTATCAGCTCCTAATGCTCTGTGTTGGTTTTGTTGCGTGAGACATCACTGATGAGACAATACAGTTGGCCTCTCGACTTTGCGTTAGACATAACCTCTGTTGTGAGTGATACGTGAGAATATTAGGAGAATGATTGATTTGTGTTTACTTGATTAGAATAATGCATGTGTTATCAATTGATGAGATCCAATTCCAACAAGGCTCCGTTTATAATTCAGTCTTTACTTTATATTTTCCGTCTTTACATTTTCTGCATTTTCTTTTGGTTCCGCTTTAAACCAAAACTTTTGAACCATAAGCTTAGAAATATAGATACGGTCGAATGGCATTCTTTCCCTTGCACGGATCCCTGTGGAGAACGATAAATTGGCTTACTTATATATTTTTGCTTGCTGCTATTCTAGCTTCACACTCGCTGAGCGAGCTAGTGCAGAATGAGAAAGATGTTTATGTACTTTATTTGCTTTGTTGGGATTCATTTTTTTCACATTCTTAGAAACTCTTAGAGAGAAAATATTTCCTTTGACACAAAAACCCTAAGTTCTTCATTTCTTCATCAAGAAGTGATTTTTATCAAATAGAAGCTGGATTTGCATCCATTATCGATTCTTCATCGTGGATGCACATTCATCTTCTATCATTCATTGTGAAGCAAGCTACCATGGTGATGGGTATCTAAATCCTTTGTATCAAGGGTAGATGTAGTCTTCCTTGATCTTGTATGTATTTTCTTTAATCTTTTGTATGTGAACAAGTTGATGATTAATATATGGTGAATATCTTTGTTCTTTATGATATACATTTGTTTTGAATCACTCTAGCCATAAATTTTGCAAAACTTGATCTAAGATATTCATCTATCAATGAACAAACTCTAGACATAGATTTGTGAGTTGATATTTGCTCTGTATCAATCTTAAAGATTATTGTATTGATTGTTAGCATGAGACATCATCTAGTGATAGATACAATAATACTCACGAAACCGCTTTAGACATAAATGGTATTGAGAGGGAACGTGATTATATTAATCAGAAACAAGTTTACATGCTTGATTAAAAGAATATATGCAAGTTAACTTGATGAAATCTATTCTTGATATGTGTTGTTAAACAAACATCTTTCTAGAATTTACTCTGTGCTACTAAAACTTGTGACAACTTATGATACCAAACAAAACATCTTTGAAAACCTTACTTAAAACTCTTTAAACTATAGAACGACAAGTGATATCACTACAATCCCTGTGGAGACGATAAAACACTTTCACCACCTTATATGCTTTCAACAAAATGGCGTCGTTGCCGGGGATTGTTGATTGATATTGCAAGCATTGCAATAGTTTTTATTGTTTTAAGCATTGTATTGTTATCTGTTACCTCAGTTAATATTCCTTGTGATTGTTAACTTGTTTGGTTAGTGTTTGAGATATCTGTTTATGCGAGGAAGTGTGCCCGAAGACCAACTTCTATTTGATCCAGAGATTGATAGAACTGTGCGGAGACTTAATAGCAAAACTAGAAGACGAATGCAACTAGCTAAAGAAAGAACGAAGCGTAAAGGAACTTCTTCAACTAATCCACCAACTACCCCCATTGTTACGCCAATCATGGAAGAAGTACCACCTCCACCACCTCCCAAAGGTCGATGCACCAATAGCCCGCGACAGAATGCTCAGTTTGCTCATAATGCAAATAATGGAAGGCACACAGAGATGAAAACGAGAATTCTTCAACTCTTATATTTAAATCCCTTTACCGGGCTAGATCACGAAGGCCCGTTCACTCATCTTACGAAGTTCTATGAAATTGCGGGAGCAACGGGGGCTTCGGAAGTGGAAGAGGAATCATTGTTCAAGAGGTTATTCCCTCACTCCTTGATAGGGAAGGCTAGGGAATGGTATCTTGACCAATCAACTCTTGTGATGACAGATTAGAATTTGTTAGAGGAGAAGTTTCTTGAAAGATTCTTTCCTCACAATAGATTCATGGAGGCTAAGACGACAATTTCCATATTTGCTCTAGGTGGTAATGAATCTCTCAATGAAGCATGGGATAGGTTCAAATCTATGTTGCGAAAATGTAAAGGCCATGGGTTTGATGATCTTACACAAGTGAATATATTTCGGAATAGACTCCAATCGGTTCACAAAACTTTCTTAGATGCTACCTCGGTGGATCTTTAATGTCAAAGAGTGCGGATGACGCAGTTGCTATCATTGATAGGATGACACTCAATGACCATCAAGGTTAACATAACTGTGATACACCTCAAATGAAGCCGGGAGTGCTTGAATTGGGTACTAATGACGCTACTCTTGTAAGTTGGTTTACCAACAAGTGGAGTTGTTGACACAACAAATGTCAAAACTTCCACAACAAATCAAGGAGATGTGTGAAGTTCCCAACAAAAATCAACAAGTTACAAGTTGTGAGTTATGCAAGGGAGACCATTCTACCGGGTATTGTCTGCCGGTTGTAGAGCAAGCGAATTACATGGGAAACTAAAATCAAAACCAAGGTTATCAACCAAGACAACCTTCGTATCAACAAGGCAACCAAGGTTACCAACCAAGAAGTAATAACCAAGATTATCAACAAGGATGGAGGCAAGATGCCAACACTTCAAATCGTCAAAATCAATATCAAAACTACACTCAACCTCCACAACCTCAAAGTGGAATTTCAAAATTGGAAGACACATTCACTCAATTTATGCAAATTTTGATTTCCAACCAAAAGAATACTGATGCTTTTATTAGGAATCTTGAGACACAAATTGGGCAATTGTCTAAGCAATTAGCCGACCAACCCAACAGGACTTTTCCCGCGAATACTCAAGTGAATCCTAAAGAGCATTGCAAAGCTATCTTTACTAGAAGTGGTAGGGAGATTGATATGGTCATTAGTGAGAAAGTTGTGGAAGAAGAGGTTGTAGTTGAAAAAGAAAATGAAATTGTTGAAGAAGAAGTAGAAAAAAATGTGGAGGGTGACTTAGTTGAAAAAGAGAAAAGCGAAAAGGAGGAAGTTGAAAAGAATTCGAGAGAAGAGAAAAAGAAAAAGAGTAGAGAAGGAAAGGAGCATGCAAGTAACATTCAAATTCAAAACTTACCTTATCCACTTGCTCCTACCAAAAAGGATAATGCGAGGCATTATGCTCGGTTTGTGGATATTTTTAGCCGATTGCAAATTAACATTCCATTCTCTGAGGCTCTTGAAAAAATACCCAAATATTCTAAATACAGGAAGGCCTTCCTTACCAAAATGAAGAAATTTGCGGATAACGAAACCATCCCGCTCAATGCTAATTGTAGCGCTATCAGTCAAAGTATTCTTCAGCGGAAATAATGAGATCCGGGAAGAGTTGCTTTACCCATAACTATAGGTAATTATTTCAAATGTAAAGCATTGATTGATATAGGTGCTAGCATAAATTTGATTCCGTTATCTGTGGTTAAATGGCTTGGAAACATTGAAATGAGACCAACAAGAATGATTTTGCAATTAGCCGATAAATCTACTACCCGTCCTCACGGTGTAGTGGAGGATATGTTGGTAAAAGTTGACAAATTCATGTTTCTGGTTGATTTTGTGGTAATGGATACGGAGGAAGATGAAGATACTCCCTTGATTCTTGGCCGACCCTTTATAAAGAACGCAAAAATGATGATCGACATTGATGAAGGTGTTATGAAGGTGAGGACTCAAGATGAAGAGGTTTGTGTCACACTTTTCAAAGGCATAACTTGTTCCAAGCAAGTAGAAAATGGTTGTCGCATGGATGAGATCAAAGATGATGCAATGGATGCGAAAATGAAATCTTGTTGGAAGTTTCCATTTATGAAAAAGATTGAAAAATGTTGTGAAAAAGATTGAAGATCTTTGTGGTGGCGAGATTGATCGAAGCAACAACAATTCCGTTTTCCGATCCGAGAGGTCGCATTGGACCGTCGAGCTCAAACGACGTTAAATAAAGCGCTTGTTGGGAGGCACCCCAACATTATAAGTACTTTTTCATGTTTGTTGCATTTCTATAAGTGTTAGGTAAGTTTGCAAAAGTGTTGTGGTGAAACAAGTTGGAAAAAACTAGAATTTTTGAAAATTCTGTCACCATCGCCTTCAGCTCGCTGTGCGAGCTTGGGCGAGATCGCCTTACGCTCGCAGTGCGAGCATGCGTGACCGGCAATTTGTGTTATGTTTGGCCATTTTTATTGGGCCCACTTGTGTTAATATGATTTTGTGGGGATATCTCTACTTTCCCCCCTCACTCTTGACCTTTCCTCACTTTCACTCTCACTCTCACAAACAAAAGCAAACACACTCTCTTTGTCTCTCACAACTGTGTCCAAGAGCAAGCATTTTTTAGTCTCTACTTTCATTTCCCTACTCTCTACTTTTGAAAAAACCAGGTTTGATGCTATCCTTACCATTGTTATCTTAATTTTAGAAAATTATATGCGGTTAGGGTTAGTGAACTTTGTGAAAAATTAGCTTTGAGGGTTGAAATTTTGATTGATATATGTTTGGATATGTGCATTGATTTTGATTTTCTTTGAATAACCATGGTTGCATGTCAAATTCTTTTTAGGATTAAGTTTAAGCATCATGTGATTTTTCTTGTAAAGACTTTAATTTACATGTCACTAATCAATTATGGTGTGTTGAAGTTGTTGTAATGTTTACATACTTTAACATATTTTGGCAAACATGTGATGTGGATGGAATTTGTTGGAAGAGTTTTTATGTTGAGATGCTGCTGCAGAGCCTGGTAAATAGAATTTTCGTAGGCTCGCCTCGCGCTCGCTGTGCGAGCTTGGGTGAACATGATAGCAGCAGTAGTTGTTGTCTTTTCTTTTATGCTTAATTGTAACTTCTTTTCTCAGTTGCCTTGCTTATCTAATGTGTTGTTATGCTGGTGCTGGTTTTATGTTTTGTGTTGTGCAGATGGCACCTCCAAAGACAAATGCATCAAAGAAGCAAAAGACGATATGAAGCACATCTCGTAAAGCTCAGCCCATACCATATGACGACACGCGTTTCAAAGGTTCCAAGCAAGCTGACAGGCATCTAAACCTGGAGAAGAGAAGTATTTTTGCTAAAAAGGTATTCAATATTCATACCGAAGGACCTTTCCGGGCAGCAGCTGCAGTAGACATTGTGAGGGAGTTCTATGCGAACTCCCTCCCGGATGATGATGAAGTTTTCAAATGGACTACAAGGGTGAGCGGAAGGGATGTGAGGTTTGATGATAACGTGAAAACGTATCATGTATTTCGACCCGATTCGCATGTTATTTTATGTCATTTTGTCATGTTTTGTTAGTATTATGTCTTGTTTCGTTTACATTTCAGGAACTATTCGATTATGGAGCGTATATGCAAAGAAATCGGGAAAAGAGAAAGAAGAGGAGGAAAATGCAGAAAAGTCCAACTTTCTGGTGCATGGCGTTCGCCATTGCACCCAGCCACGTCATATGCCAACTTAAAGCTCACGGAGGTCGCCATGAGCATAATGGCAGTCGCCATTCAGTTCCAGAAGCAGAATACGTGAAGGCCCATTGTGACTGACTCTTCCCCACTTCCCTACTTTTTCTCACCTGATTCTGGACGCTGGGAGACGGTTTTGAAGCACTAGACCTCTATATAAATGATGGTTTTCTTAGTTTTGAACATCCAAGTATTGTGTGGAAGCTCTGCCGTTTTTAGTTTTAAGCATAAATCTGTATTTCAAAGTGATAATTGCTCACATTGAGAGATTATCACAACCTTAGTATTAAGTTTTTGTACTCTTGGATCGCAAGCTTGCCGGCATAATCAAATTTATTTTTCCGTTCGTGTTATTTCAAGTCTTTCCGTCTTTAATTCATGTTTTACAAGTTTTTACATATTACTTATTTGTTGTTGTTTATGTATTGTTTACCATGCTGTTTTTATCTGCTATTGCCATGTTTAGTTTGTTTAAGTTTAATTCCATGGCTAGCTAAACGCATTGGAGTCCGGTATGTGAGGACCGTCGTTTCCGACGGGACTCGGTAATGAAATTCGGTGTAAAACTTTATTAAATTTTGTTTTGGCTTTAGTTTCCAAGTTTAATTCAAATAGTTTTATCATGAGAGTGAAAAGCAAATAAAGGTCCGAGTCAATAGCGTTAGAGTGTGAGAATTGGACCGGATAGTGGAAACTATGCATTGATCCTAAATACAGCGAGAGTGCTTTAGATATCAATTAGGATCTAATTAGTTTTCAAAACATGCTTCTTAATTAAAATGGGCGAGCGAGAGCAAAATCTCATGGTTAGGAAGTGTGGATTTAATCATTAGCGTGAGAGTGTGAGATAGTGTCTTTAAACTAGTATTTTCTACGGAATGCAATTTAACCATAAGTTAACACCAATGATTTAAAGAGTCCTTGAGGTACACGGAATCCATATTCCAACCTCTCTTTATTGATATATTTCTTAATCTTTAATTTAGTTTTCATTTTAATTCTGTCCAAACAAAGTAATCACTAGCCTTAGCTTTACATTGTACCAATAGAATAACATTAGATTGATTATTAGTCCTTGTGGGTTCGATATCTTTTAAAACTATGCGATAAACTGTATACTTGCAGTTAGATAATCCGATAGACTCGTAAAGTCGCGATCAAGTTTTTGGCGCCATTGTCGGGGACTAATTTAGTCAATATTGTGATTTTGTGGTTGTGTAGTATAGACAAAGGCAACCACATTTTCCCTTAATTCGTTGATTGTATGCCAATCACCCGCTCTCAAGGCGAAGAGTTTGAGCAGTCGATTGACGATATCGAGCGTTTTATTAATATAAGACGCTGAATCAACGAATTCCGGATAAAATATAATCTTTCTTACTATATCAATCCTTTTCCAGAACCAGAATCAGTTATGGTTGAAAATCCACTAAACCGTCCTCTTAAGGACTATGTTGTTCTATCACAAGAGGAACCACACAATAACATTATTTCCCCTGCCATCGACCGAAACGATTTTGAGTTGAAACCTTCATTGTTACAAGCCTTACAACAGAACCAATTCTCTGGTAGCCCTACGGACGACCCGAATCTTCATTTATCCATGTTTGTGCAGTACGCAGACACAATGAAAGCAAATGGTGTTAGACCCGAAGCCATAAGACTATGTCTTTTTCCTTTCTCTCTAAGAGATAGAGCTAGAGCTTGGCTCCAGTCTCTACCATCCAACTCTATCACTACGTGGGATGAGTTGAAGAAAGTCTTCTTAGTAGAAAATGGTTGCGAAAATGGTTGTCGCATGGATGAGATCAACGATGATGCAATGGATGCGAAAATGAAATCTTGTTGGAAGTTTCCATTTATGAAAAAGATTGAAAAAGGTTGTGAAAAAGATTGAAGATCTTTGTGGTGGCGAGATTGATCGAAGCAACAACAATTCCGTTTTCCGATCCGAGAGGTCGCATTGGACCGTCGAGCTCAAACGACGTTAAATAAAGCGCTTGTTGGGAGGCACCCCAACATTATAAGTACTTTTTCATGTTTGTTGCATTTCTATAAGTGTTAGGTAAGTTTGCAAAAGTGTTGTGGTGAAACAAGTTGGAAAAAACTAGAATTTTTGAAAATTCTGTCACCATCGCCTTCAGCTCGCTGTGCGAGCTTGGGCGAGATCGCCTTACGCTCGCAGTGCGAGCATGCGTGACCGGCAATTTGTGTTATGTTTGGCCATTTTTATTGGGCCCACTTGTGTTAATCTGATTTTTTGGGGATATCTCTACTTTCCCCCCTCACTCTTGACCTTTCCTCACTTTCACTCTCACTCTCACAAACAAAAGCAAACACACTCTCTTTGTCTCTCACAACTGTGTCCAAGAGCAAGCATTTTTTAGTCTCTACTTTCATTTCCCTACTCTCTACTTTTGAAAAAACCAGGTTTGATGCTATCCTTACCATTGTTATCTTAATTTTAGAAAATTATATGCGGTTAGGGTTAGTGAACTTTGTGAAAAATTAGCTTTGAGGGTTGAAATTTTGATTGATATATGTTTGGATATGTGCATTGATTTTGATTTTCTTTGAATAACCATGGTTGCATGTCAAATTCATTTTAGGATTAAGTTTAAGCATCATGTGATTTTTCTTGTAAAGACTTTAATTTACATGTCACTAATCAATTATGGTGTGTTGAAGTTGTTGTAATGTTTACATACTTTAACATATTTTGGCAAACATGTGATGTGGATGGAATTTGTTGGAAGAGTTTTTATGTTGAGATGCTGCTGCAGAGCCTGGTAAATAGAATTTTCGTAGGCTCGCCTCGCGCTCGCTGTGCGAGCTTGGGTGAACATGATAGCAGCAGTAGTTGTTGTCTTTTCTTTTATGCTTAATTGTAACTTCTTTTCTCAGTTGCCTTGCTTATCTAATGTGTTGTTATGCTGGTGCTGGTTTTATGTTTTGTGTTGTGCAGATGGCACCTCCAAAGACAAATGCATCAAAGAAGCAAAAGACGATATGAAGCACATCTCGTAAAGCTCAGCCCATACCATATGACGACACGCGTTTCAAAGGTTCCAAGCAAGCTGACAGGCATCTAAACCTGGAGAAGAGAAGTATTTTTGCTAAAAAGGTATTCAATATTCATACCGAAGGACCTTTCCGGGCAGCAGCTGCAGTAGACATTGTGAGGGAGTTCTATGCGAACTCCCTCCCGGATGATGATGAAGTTTTCAAATGGACTACAAGGGTGAGCGGAAGGGATGTGAGGTTTGATGATAACGTGAAAACGTATCATGTATTTCGACCCGATTCGCATGTTATTTTATGTCATTTTGTCATGTTTTGTTAGTATTATGTCTTGTTTCGTTTACATTTCAGGAACTATTCGATTATGGAGCGTATATGCAAAGAAATCGGGAAAAGAGAAAGAAGAGGAGGAAAATGCAGAAAAGTCCAACTTTCTGGTGCATGGCGTTCGCCATTGCACCCAGCCACGTCATATGCCAACTTAAAGCTCACGGAGGTCGCCATGAGCATAATGGCAGTCGCCATTCAGTTCCAGAAGCAGAATACGTGAAGGCCCATTGTGACTGACTCTTCCCCACTTCCCTACTTTTTCTCACCTGATTCTGGACGCTGGGAGACGGTTTTGAAGCACTAGACCTCTATATAAATGATGGTTTTCTTAGTTTTGAACATCCAAGTATTGTGTGGAAGCTCTGCCGTTTTTAGTTTTAAGCATAAATCTGTATTTCAAAGTGATAATTGCTCACATTGAGAGATTATCACAACCTTAGTATTAAGTTTTTGTACTCTTGGATCGCAAGCTTGCCGGCATAATCAAATTTATTTTTCCGTTCGTGTTATTTCAAGTCTTTCCGTCTTTAATTCATGTTTTACAAGTTTTTACATATTACTTATTTGTTGTTGTTTATGTATTGTTTACCATGCTGTTTTTATCTGCTATTGCCATGTTTAGTTTGTTTAAGTTTAATTCCATGGCTAGCTAAACGCATTGGAGTCCGGTATGTGAGGACCGTCGTTTCCGACGGGACTCGGTAATGAAATTCGGTGTAAAACTTTATTAAATTTTGTTTTGGCTTTAGTTTCCAAGTTTAATTCAAATAGTTTTATCATGAGAGTGAAAAGCAAATAAAGGTCCGAGTCAATAGCGTTAGAGTGTGAGAATTGGACCGGATAGTGGAAACTATGCATTGATCCTAAATACAGCGAGAGTGCTTTAGATATCAATTAGGATCTAATTAGTTTTCAAAACATGCTTCTTAATTAAAATGGGCGAGCGAGAGCAAAATCTCATGGTTAGGAAACGTGGATTTAATCATTAGCGTGAGAGTGTGAGATAGTGTCTTTAAACTAGTATTTTCTACGGAATGCAATTTAACCATAAGTTAACACCAATGATTTAAAGAGTCCTTGAGGTACACGGAATCCATATTCCAACCTCTCTTTATTGATATATTTCTTAATCTTTAATTTAGTTTTCATTTTAATTCTGTCCAAACAAAGTAATCACTAGCCTTAGCTTTACATTGTACCAATAGAATAACATTAGATTGATTATTAGTCCTTGTGGGTTCGATATCTTTTAAAACTACGCGATAAACTGTATACTTGCAGTTAGATAATCCGATAGACTCGTAAAGTCGCGATCAAGTTTTTGGCGCCATTGTCGGGGACTAATTTAGTCAATATTGTGATTTTGTGGTTGTGTAGTATAGACAAAGGCAACCACATTTTCCCTTAATTCGTTGATTGTATGCCAATCACCCGCTCTCAAGGCGAAGAGTTTGAGCAGTCGATTGACGATATCGAGCGTTTTATTAATATAAGACGCTGAATCAACGAATTCCGGATAAAATATAATCTTTCTTACTATATCAATCCTTTTCCAGAACCAGAATCAGTTATGGTTGAAAATCCACTAAACCGTCCTCTTAAGGACTATGTTGTTCTATCACAAGAGGAACCACACAATAACATTATTTCCCCTGCCATCGACCGAAACGATTTTGAGTTGAAACCTTCATTGTTACAAGCCTTACAACAGAACCAATTCTCTGGTAGCCCTACGGACGACCCGAATCTTCATTTATCCATGTTTGTGCAGTACGCAGACACAATGAAAGCAAATGGTGTTAGACCCGAAGCCATAAGACTATGTCTTTTTCCTTTCTCTCTAAGAGATAGAGCTAGAGCTTGGCTCCAGTCTCTACCATCCAACTCTATCACTACGTGGGATGAGTTGAAGAAAGTCTTCTTAGTAGAAAATGGTTGCGAAAATGGTTGTCGCATGGATGAGATCAACGATGATGCAATGGATGCGAAAATGAAATCTTGTTGGAAGTTTCCATTTATGAAAAAGATTGAAAAAGGTTGTGAAAAAGATTGAAGATCTTTGTGGTGGCGAGATTGATCGAAGCAACAACAATTCCGTTTTCCGATCCGAGAGGTCGCATTGGACCGTCGAGCTCAAACGACGTTAAATAAAGCGCTTGTTGGGAGGCACCCCAACATTATAAGTACTTTTTCATGTTTGTTGCATTTCTATAAGTGTTAGGTAAGTTTGCAAAAGTGTTGTGGTGAAACAAGTTGGAAAAAACTAGAATTTTTGAAAATT
Organism: Lathyrus tuberosus; assembly: GCA_022829125.1. Lineage (NCBI taxonomy): Eukaryota > Viridiplantae > Streptophyta > Magnoliopsida > Fabales > Fabaceae > Lathyrus > Lathyrus tuberosus. Next base: position 9,878,367 of record JALAZF010000057.1, on the reverse strand, counting down.
CTGTCACCATCGCCTTCAGCTCGCTGTGCGAGCTTGGGCGAGATCGCCTTACGCTCGCAGTGCGAGCATGCGTGACCGGCAATTTGTGTTATGTTTGGCCATTTTTATTGGGCCCACTTGTGTTAATCTGATTTTGTGGGGATATCTCTACTTTCCCCCCTCACTCTTGACCTTTCCTCACTTTCACTCTCACTCTCACAAACAAAAGCAAACACACTCTCTTTGTCTCTCACAACTGTGTCCAAGAGCAAGCATTTTTTAGTCTCTACTTTCATTTCCCTACTCTCTACTTTTGAAAAAACCAGGTTTGATGCTATCCTTACCATTGTTCTCTTAATTTTAGAAAATTATATGCGGTTAGGGTTAGTGAACTTTGTGAAAAATTAGCTTTGAGGGTTGAAATTTTGATTGATATATGTTTGGATATGTGCATTGATTTTGATTTTCTTTGAATAACCATGGTTGCATGTCAAATTCTTTTTAGGATTAAGTTTAAGCATCATGTGATTTTTCTTGTAAAGACTTTAATTTACATGTCACTAATCAATTATGGTGTGTTGAAGTTGTTGTAATGTTTACATACTTTAACATATTTTGGCAAACATGTGATGTGGATGGAATTTGTTGGAAGAGTTTTTATGTTGAGATGCTGCTGCAGAGCCTGGTAAATAGAATTTTCGTAGGCTCGCCTCGCGCTCGCTGTGCGAGCTTGGGTGAACATGATAGCAGCAGTAGTTGTTGTCTTTTCTTTTATGCTTAATTGTAACTTCTTTTCTCAGTTGCCTTGCTTATCTAATGTGTTGTTATGCTGGTGCTGGTTTTATGTTTTGTGTTGTGCAGATGGCACCTCCAAAGACAAATGCATCAAAGAAGAAAAAGACGATATGAAGCACATCTCGTAAAGCTCAGCCCATACCATATGACGACACACGTTTCAAAGGTTCCAAGCAAGCTGACAGGCATCTAAACCTGGAGAAGAGAAGTATTTTTGCTAAAAAGGTATTCAATATTCATACCGAAGGACCTTTCCGGGCAGCAGCTGCAGTAGACATTGTGAGGGAGTTCTATGCGAACTCCCTCCCGGATGATGATGAAGTTTTCAAATGGACTACAAGGGTGAGCGGAAGGGATGTGAGGTTTGATGATAACGTGAAAACGTATCATGTATTTCGACCCGATTCACATGTTATTTTATGTCATTTTGTCATGTTTTGTTAGTATTATGTCTTGTTTCGTTTACATTTCAGGAACTATTCGATTATGGAGCGTATATGCAAAGAAATAGGGAAAAGAGAAAGAAGAGGAGGAAAATGCAGAAAAGTCCAACTTTCTGGTGCATGGCGTTCGCCATTGCACCCAGCCACGTCATATGCCAACTTAAAGCTCACGGAGGTCGCCATGAGCATAATGGCAGTCGCCATTCAGTTCCAGAAGCAGAATACATGAAGGCCCATTGTGACTGACTCTTCCCCACTTCCCTACTTTTTCTCACCTGATTCTGGACGCTGGGAGACGGTTTTGAAGCACTAGACCTCTATATAAATGATGGTTTTCTTAGTTTTGAACATCCAAGTATTGTGTGGAAGCTCTGCCGTTTTTAGTTTTAAGCATAAATCTGTATTTCAAAGTGATAATTGCTCACATTGAGAGATTATCACAACCTTAGTATTAAGTTTTTGTACTCTTGGATTGCAAGCTTGCCGGCATAATCAAATTTATTTTTCCGTTCGTGTTATTTCAAGTCTTTCCGTCTTTAATTCATGTTTTACAAGTTTTTACATATTACTTATTTGTTGTTGTTTATGTATTGTTTACCATGCTGTTTTTATCTGCTATTGCCATGTTTAGTTTGTTTAAGTTTAATTCCATGGCTAGCTAAACGCATTGGAGTCCGGTATGTGAGGACCGTCGTTTCCGACGGGACTCGGTAATGAAATTCGGTGTAAAACTTTATTAAATTTTGTTTTGGCTTTAGTTTCCAAGTTTAATTCAAATAGTTTTATCATGAGAGTGAAAAGCAAATAAAGGTCCGAGTCAATAGCGTTAGAGTGTGAGAATTGGACCGGATAGTGGAAACTATGCATTGATCCTAAATACAGCGAGAGTGCTTTAGATATCAATTAGGATCTAATTAGTTTTCAAAACATGCTTCTTAATTAAAATGGGCGAGCGAGAGCAAAATCTCATGGTTAGGAAGTGTGGATTTAATCATTAGCGTGAGAGTGTGAGATAGTGTCTTTAAACTAGTATTTTCTACGGAATGCAATTTAACCATAAGTTAACACCAATGATTTAAAGAGTCCTTGAGGTACACGGAATCTATATTCCAACCTCTCTTTATTGATATATTTCTTAATCTTTAATTTAGTTTTCATTTTAATTATGTCCAAACAAAGTAATCACTAGCCTTAGCTTTACATTGTACCAATAGAATAACATTAGATTGATTATTAGTCCTTGTGGGTTCGATATCTTTTAAAACTACGCGATAAACTGTATACTTGCAGTTAAATAATCCGATAGACTCGTAAAGTCGCGATCAAGTTTTTGGCGCCATTGTCGGGGACTAATTTAGTCAATATTGTGATTTTGTGGTTGTGTAGTATAGACAAAGGCAACCATATTTTCCCTTAATTCGTTGATTGTATGCCAATCACCTGCTCTCAAGGCGAAGAGTTTGAGCAGTCGATTGACGATATCGAGCGTTTTATTAATATAAGACGCTGAATCAACGAATTCCGGATAAAATATAATCTTTCTTACTATATCAATCCTTTTCCAGAACCAGAATCAGTTATGGTTGAAAATCCACTAAACCGTCCTCTTAAGGACTATGTTGTTCTATCACAAGAGGAACCACACAATAACATTATTTCCCCTGCCATCGACCGAAACGATTTTGAGTTGAAACCTTCATTGTTACAAGCCTTACAACAGAACCAATTCTCTGGTAGCCCTACGGACGACCCGAATCTTCATTTATCCATGTTTGTGCAGTACGCAGACACAATGAAAGCAAATGGTGTTAGACCCGAAGCCATAAGACTATGTCTTTTTCCTTTCTCTCTAAGAGATAGAGCTAGAGCTTGGCTCCAGTCTCTACCATCCAACTCTATCACTACGTGGGATGAGTTGAAGAAAGTCTTCTTAGCACGATACTTCCCACCATATAGACCACCTATCCCTTATCCTCAAAGACTTGCTAAGTCTAAAAATGAAGGGAAATTGAAAAAATTTGTAGAGCTTCTGAAATAGCTGAATATCACAATACCTTTAATACAAGTTATTACACAAATGCTTTCCTATGCTAAGTTTCTTAAAAGATCCTATATAATAAGAAAAAGCTCGGGGATAATGAGAATGTTACACTTACTATTGAATGTAGCGCTATAATTCAAAACAACATGCCTCCGAAATTAAAATATCCAGGTAGTTTTTCCATACCTTGTGTAATCGGAAAGTGTATCATAGACAAGACACTATGCAACTTAGGAGAAGTAAGACCGACGAGAATGTCTCTCCAACTAGTCGACTGTTCTGTTAAATTTCTCGTAGGTATGCTCGAGAATATTCCTGTCCGCATAGGTCAATTCTATATTCCTATCGACTTTATAATAATAGACATAAAGGAGGATTCCAATATTCCAATCACATTAGGAATACCCTTTTTGGCCATTGTTGGCGCCATTGTAGATGTGAAGAAAGGAAAGCTAACCTTTGAGGTTGGTGAAGAGAAAGTCAAATTTATTCTTTCACAATTCCTAAAGGCACCAGCTATAGACAATTCTTGTTGTTTCCTAGACGTCATCAACGAATGTGTAAGAGAAATGGAGAAGGAACAATCTAAGTATACTGAAGTACTAAAGATTCTAGCACCTCCTATATTAGAAGATGATAATTGGTGTGAATGTTTAGCACTAACTCCAAATCTTATGCCTTGCCTGAAGAAACCTTATGTAGAACTCAAAACACTACCCAAAAATCTAAGGTATGAATTCCTAAACACATATCTTGAACACCCTGTAATAGTCAACACAGACTTAGGACAGATAGAAACTAAGAAATTATTACATGTCTTAAGGAAATACCCTAAAGCTCTAGGATATAACATCTCATATCTAAAAGGGATAAGTCCCTCTATATGCATGCATCGCATTATGCTAGAGGAAGACTAAAAAACCTCTAGAGAACACCAGAGAAGAAACAACCCCATTCTGAGTGATGTAGTTAAGATAGAGGTATAAAAGCTATTAGAAGCAGGAATTATATACCCAATATCCGATAGTAATTGGGTCAACCCAGTACATGTCGTACCGAAAAAAGGAGGTGTTACAGCTGTCAATAACGAAAAGGGAAAAAGTGTAGCGAAACGTGTTGTAACTGGATGGAGGATGTGCATCGAATATAGAAAATTAAATAAAGGCACTCGTAAAGATCACTTTCCTTTACCTTTTATCGATCAGATGCTCGAACGATTGGCTAAACACTCTCATTTTTGTTACTTAGATGATTATTTAGGATTCTTCCAAATTCCTATTCATCCTGATGACCAAGAAAAGACCACCTTAACTTGTCCCTATGGTACATTCGCCTATTGACGAATGCCATTTGAACTATGTAGCGCTCCCGTAACATTTCAAAGATGCAAGATGGCGATCTTCGCAGATTTTCTAAATGACATCATGGAGGTATTTATGGATGATTTTTTCGTTTGTGGGCAGAGTTTTGAAGGGTGTGTAACAAACCTAGAAATGGTACTTGAGAGATGTGTAAAAGTTAATCTCGTACACAATTGGGAAAAATGCCATTTCATGGTCCGAAAAGGAATAGTACTTGGACACGTAGTGTCTGACAAGGGGATTGAAGTCGATAAAGCTAAGATAGAAGTTATAGAAAACCTTCAACCTCCGAAAAACATTAGAGAAGTACGTAGTTTCTTAGGACACGTCAGTCTTTACCGACGATTCATTAAAGACTTCTCTAAAATAACCAAACCAGTAATTGGCCTGTTAATGAAAGATTCTGAATTAATCTTCGATGAAAAATGCTTAGAGGCGTTCCAACTATTAAAACATGCTCTGATTACCGCACCCATTATGCAACCACCTAATTGGAGTAGACCTTTCGAGATAATGTGTGACGCTAATGACTATGCCATAGGCGCAGTCTTAGGACAACGAAAAGACAAAAAGCTTGCGATTTATTACACAAGGAGGACCTTAAATGAAGCGCAAATGAACTACGCCACCACAGAAAAGGAACTCCTAGCCGTCGTTTTCGTGTTAGATAAATTCTGTTCCTACCTAGTAGGAGCTAAAATAATTGTTTATACTGACCACACCACAATTAGGTACCTATTATGCAAAAAGGACGCCAAGACAAGACTCTTAAGATGGATCTTGCTACTACAAGAATTTGATCTATAAATTGAAGATAAAAAAGGAACCGAAAACGTTGTAGCTGATCACCTCTTTAGACTTGAGAATATAAAAGCCGAACAAGTACCCATCAACGATGATTTCCCCTATCATCGACTTGTGGCCCAGTTAGAAAGTAACACAAATGAATGCTCTCTGATTTATAATGATGCAGAAACTAATGAATTTGTGGAAGCAGTATTTACTAAAACCACGGTGTCGTTGTATGCTAACTTTTTCAACTACCTAGAAGTCTGAGTACTTCCACCAAAATTAACTTACCAACAAAAGAAGAAATTCTTTCACGATTTAAAACATTACCATTGGGATGAGCCCCTTCTTTTCAAGAGAGGAGCCAATGGTATTTTCTGTCGATGTGTCCCCGAAGAGGAGGTTGACAACATGGTATCCCATTGCCATGTTGTACCCTATGGAGGGCATGCAAACACGTCTAAGACTTGCGCAAAGATCTTACAATCCGACCTCTTTTGGCCTAACTTATGGAAAGATGTCCATACCGCAGTTATAAATTGTGATCGGTGCCAAACGCACTGGAAATATCTCTAAACGCGATGATATGCCACTGAAAGGTATCTTAGAAGTGGAATTCTTTGATGTGTGGGTGTCACGGTGAAAATTGGATACCATAGTTATTTATTAATTAGGATCGCATTCTTTTATGTCACCACCGTCTTTGATTTTATCCAAGGGAAGGGAGAAAGACCGAATACCCACAATGTAATGCAAATGCACTAAGATTCTAAGTTCGGGGGTTGGTTATACCTAGGGAAGGTGTTAGCATCCTAGATATCTGTAGTACTCTACAGGAACCTCTTGATTAATTTTATATTATCTGTTATTTGTTTGCTAAGGGTTTAAGGGTAGGAAAAGAAGATGAGTCATCATCTTAAGAAAACCACCACAGTTCTTTGAAAATATTTGTATTTGTGGGGTATGGGATTGTATGTCCCTTCTTTGAGATGATTAACATCTAATTCTCTTGTGTGGAGAATTAGGTGGGCTAAAGTTTGATTAAAAATCAAAATTAAGGGGGGACTAACCTAGGAAGTCTATCCTAAGTTGTCTAATTGATTTATCTTAAGGTAACGAGTATGAATGCAAATGATATGCACCATGCACAACAACATAGTTGTCATGCATGGGATTTTCCCTTGGATATTTTATGCGATTAATTAACATTATTTAGGCGAGGGTGCTAGCAAAGTGATGCTAGACTTGTGTCTTGTGATCAATAGGTCGAATGCGATGCCCTAAGGCGGTCGACTTATATGGGTAGAAAATGGGCTCGACGTTGGATCGAGAGTTTTTTTATTGTTTTGAAAAGGTTTGAAGTAAGAATAAATACACAAATAGAAATAAGTATACGAAGGCAAGACATCAAACATAGATAAACAAACAAGCGTTTCACTCGGGCGCGAGAAGTTCTACACGAGTTTATTGAGAAAAGAGTTTTGGTTTACTGAGAAAAAGAGTTTGATATTAAAGAGGTTTATTATTTTTAATTAAAGAAAAGGAAAAGGTTGAGGTTTTTATCTTAATATGACTTAATAAAAAAACTAATTAATTTTAAAGTTATATTAACAGTTAATGAAGTTTCTTAACAAAAAGATTTTAGTCTTAATATTTTAACAAATAAAAGTTGACTAAGGTTTTTTACTAATTAACTAGAAAGTAATTAACTAGGAAGGTTAACAAAAGGTCTTTAGTCTATTTAAAAAAGGTTAGAAATAAGGAATTATATTTTAAAAGGTTAAAGGTTTTTTATAAAAGTTCAATTATTGATTAAAAGCGTTTTAATTTTAGCATAAAAGGTTTTATTAATTAAAGCTTTTAAAACAAATTAGTTAAAAAAGCTGATTATACTTAGATTAACAAACTATTTGCTTAAAAAACAAAAAAGGTTGGTTTTAAGAAAAAAAAAAGGGTAAAATAAAAAACAAAACGGTGGGCCTCACACGAACACAAATGCCTCTCTCTCGTTATCTTTCTCACCCAAAAGGGTTTGAAAACCCTAAATCAAAAACGCCGCCGTCGCCACCTTTCAAATCTCTCAGCCTCACTCTCTCGAACTCTCGCAATCAAACAATATCAAACCCTAACCCCACGATTCCCAGCCTCAGCCTTCTCATTATAATTGATGATTACATGGTACAAACGGAGCGAAATAAAATGCGAAAACAAAAAAAGGAAATAAGCCCGGTCGTCAGTTGTTGACGGTGAGGGGAAACGGTCGAGACCTCAAGCAAAATCTCCGTCGAAGATAAGTCGCGTTCCTCCTTTTGACGAATTCTTCTTTTTGTGTTGTTTATTGATTTATTCTGCGTTGCTTTGTGTGGGATGTTCATGTGAAAGTGTGATCCTGGCCTTGCGTATGTGTATTCTTGCCTCTGCTTACTCTGAATTTGTGCGTTTGGTGTGTGTATGGTGATGGATTGTATTTTCTGGTTTATGAGTGGTTTGGATTTAAGATCGTATGGATTCAATTATGGGGTTTGAAATTTCATGGTGTATGATTTGATGTTTTTTTTTCTTGTACAGATATGAAATTGGCTTGGTACAATTTGAATTTTGGTATGTGTATGGATTTTTGAGTTTTTTTCTCGTGTCCCCCCCTCTGCTCTTGTGAATGTCTTCTCTTTATAGGCGTGCAAAAATATCTACGCTTTTGAAAATGATGTGTGATGATAAAATTCTTTCCATCTTTAGATAAACATGTCCAGGAATTGTTTTGGAAGGATATAATTGTGCTTAATGTTTTCCATTTTTACTTGATCCTGAATTGATGATTTTGAAAGATGTGTCTGACGGTTGCTCTTTTGGTTTTGGAAACTTTTGAACTATGTCTCACACCTGATTCTTTCTCTTTCGTTGTGACAGATTTGATCGTGCTACCATTGGCATTACGTTGACATAAGTGTTGAAACCCTGGTGAAGTTCTTCTAATGCGAGGCCTTCCAGTTGTATGATTACGAGCGGATATTGTCTTCAACAATTTCTGAACCGTTGAGTTGAGTTTACGAGCACGGATGGGAAGCTTTGGCTGGCGCTTAAGTTTGTGGCAGTCCTCCAAATCAAGAATCTCTAACATCGAATAGTCATAGATGTCGCAAAGGGGAATTTCTAAGTTCTGGCGATTTCTCAGACACAAAAAGTCCTGAAGACGGCGCACCATCAAGGATGAATCAAGGTCTGGTAAGGTGCAGTTCAGCGAATTTCTCATTTACACAACATAGATGAAGACAACGCTATCATTTCTTAGGTATGTGGATAGATTATGAATGAATGCTTATTTTTCAGGCTTTTGATCCTTTTTGCAGCCATCAGGGTGTAGTTCTACAAGTTTTAATGGAAAGTTTGTGAGATGCTTAAATTTGATTAGAATCTATCTGATGCTGTTTGCACTCTGTCTTGGGAAGGTTTTGATCTGCTTGATTGTTTTTACTCACACGGTTCTTTTATCTTTGTTTGTCGCAGCTTCCTCCATCCTTGCTTCTTAGACACCTTAGCAAATATGCATTAAGGATCTTGCTAAAATCTTTTATGTGCCATATACCTATTCGCTTCTCGAGCAGCATTCTTATAGATATGGAACTTGAACTTCACATGTTTTTTTTACAACTAACAAACTCTTTGTAGCTCTCAAGTAAGCTTGATGATTATTAGACTATGGTTTTGTAGCACTTCAGACTATTCATACAATTTCTTGGTAATGATTATGAGTGCTTGATCGACAGTTGACTTTGACTATTAATTACGATTAGGATTTGATTTGCAGGTACAGTCACGATTCTTCAGTGTTATCCAACCAACGACAATCATCATGGGACACGGAACCCTTTCATAATTAGTGTGAGGATAAGCTTTCGATGGTTTCAACTTCTTGAGCCTCTGTTGCAATATGTAGTCAGAGAGTTCGTACTCCATGAAACTGGACCCGTTCGCGTGAAACTTTCAGGTAATAATCTTTCTCAACACTTTCTTTTGGCATATTTCAATGCTTTTCTTGTCACGACGAAACTTTTGGTTGAGGCTTGTCTGGTTGCGTTGGTCGGATCTTATCGTGTGAAATGAAAGCTTACCATGATTGCTTTCCCAAATTGTATATAAGATTATGCTTTGTAATGTGCAGAAGTGATTTTGAACATTTTCCAAATGGTTGCCATGAGCTCTTATTTCTCTCACCATGAATTCCATGTTTCCTCTTATATCAATGCTTCGGTGTGGTAAGGCTGGCTGTTATACGACTGATATATTGACTGTGTTTTCTTGGTTGTATGTGAAGCTGAGTGTTAGTTTTGATGACACTGAATTTCACCGTATTTTTGACTCCGATTTCGCATGAATTCTTAGCCTTTTAATGTCATTTTATTATGTTATTATTATGTTTTTCTTTGTTTTCAGGTTTTTAGTCTAATCGGAGCCCCGAGCGAGAAAAGGAGCGAAAAAGGAGCCGAAATGAGCTAAAATAGAGAAAATCAGCATTTTGCACTTATGGCATCCACTTTGGCGGCCGCCACAGGGTCTTCCATGACGTGGCCATGTCTCAAACTCCTCCCAACTGTTTTTCCCCACGATCTCCAACTGCCCAAGCAAATTTTACACTCATGGCGGGCGCCATGGTGTTGTGGCGGGCGCCACAAGAGCAAAACAAGTTCCCGCCCAAATTCAAATGCTAGGGGCATCCTTGTCTTTTCGACATGTTTCCTTGCCTATAAATAGGACTTTAGTTTTTCATTTTTCTTCATCCAAGTTTAGTCGTTCATAAGCATATATCAGTGTAATAGTGGTAATCGCTTCACATCGAGGTGTTACTACATTCGAGAGATCGAGTCTGTAAGAGCTTGTGAGATTGAGTCTTGGAGCACTCTGGAAGGAAGTTAATCCTGCCGCCATTTTACTTTCAGTTCGCATTTTATTCAACCACTCCGATTGGAGCAGGTTTTTATTACTTTACCTTTTGTCAACTTTATTTCTTGCACTGTCTTTTAATTTCATTTATTTTCCGCACTGCTTTACTTTCATTTACTTTCCGCACTCGCACTACTTTCATTTACTTTCCGCACTCGCACTTAAATACCTTTTTTTTATGAAAAATCTAAAAATGAACTTTTACTTTACCATGTCTGGCTAATTTTATAAAGGTTGGAGTGTGAAGATCATAACTGAACCGATAATCTGTACAATTGTTAGTGGAAACACTTAAGGGCTATTTTAACTTTCAATATAAGTTTTCTTGTTCTTAAATTCCGTTGGGTAAGATCGAAAGCCGTCCAACGCCTATCTAAACTTAATTGTTTTTAAACTATTTCAAAAACAGCGAAAGCGCTTTGTTTAGTTTATTAGGAGTTTTTAATTTAAAAGGAAAAGAGATTTTAAAACCATTTTCGGACGCGTTAAGAAGTTTAAAGTCTGGTTCGTAAGAACCTCTTTTTTTTTAGAAAATCCAGGTTAAAATACTTTTCAACTTGGTCAAGATACTATATTTCTTAAAAATAGGTTTACTACTCTAACGCAATGCGCGCCTTTTTATCCGTGACAATAAGAGGGTTTGATTAGGGGGTACAACTCGGTTCTGAATACGCGAAAGCGACAGTTCCTGTCAAATTAGTTCTTTTCAAAGTAGAAAACATTGCCCGTAAGTAGTTCTATTAGCAAGTACTTGGATTATCGATTGGTTGTGTGAATTGCATTCGAACCTGTCTTTATCAATTAATTTTAATTACTTTATTTACTACCGTGCACTCTTCAAAACTACTATTTTCAATCACCTTAGATACACACCTTAACAATAGATAGCGATAGATTGACACTTGGTCTCTGTGGATACGATAATCTTTTATATTACTCTGACGCGTTCGAAACACTTGCGAAAAAACACGCATCAAGTTTTTGGCGCCGTTGCCGGGGACCAATTTCGTCAAATTTCGTACCCTGTTGTTATACCGTTTAGACTAAGGAAGTTACCCGCCGGTCAATGCGAAAAACTCGTAGTACCGGAAGTTTAGTAGACCCTCTAGCTAAACCAGAACGTTACGCTCGCGCACGTTTATATTTCCGTAAACTTAGGAAAGCTATGGCCGAAGATCAAAATCAAAGACCTCTTAAGGATTTCGCCCAACCATCCAACGAGGAACCTAGTTCTAGTATAGTAAATCCAGCCATACCAGCTAACAATTTTGAACTTAAACCATCCCTGCTGCAGTTAGTACAACAGAGACAATTCGCAGGTCTTGCTACAGAGAACCCAAACCAACATTTGAAAAACTTTCTCCAACTAGCAGACACCTTTAAAACCAATGGAGCCCCTCCTGAGGCGATTCGCTTAAGATTATTTCCTTTTTCCCTCAGAGATAAGGCCCTATCTTGGTTAGATTCCCTTCCACCAAATTCCATAACAAGTTGGGAAGACCTTAGAAAAGTATTCCTTGCCAGATATTTTCCCCCGAGTAAGACCGCTGTTCTTCGAAACCAAATAACTAGATTTACCCAAAACCAAGGAGAATCGTTGTTCGAAGCCTGGGAGAGATATAAAGAGCTGTTAAGAGCATGCCCACATCATGGTTTAGAAAATTGGTTAATCATTCAAACCTTCTATAATGGACTTCATTATAACACTAAGATGACCATCGACGCCGCCGCAGGTGGCGCACTGATGAACAAACCTTACCCTGAAGCTAGTGCCCTTATCGAAGATATGGCCCAAAACCATCAATCATGGGGAGTAGAACGAGCGACAGTGGAAAAGAAGGAAGCCCAAGGAGGAATACATGAGTTAAGCTCTATAGACATGATGCAAGCTAAAATGGACGCATTAGCCCTAAGAGTTGAGCATATGTGTACAACCCCGAATACTGCAGCCGCAGTTTCGTCAGATTGTGAGATATGTGGGACGAAAGGACACCAATCCGCAGAATGCAGTCTGTTAAACGAGACCAGCTCTGAACAAGTGAACTACACCCAAGGGAACCCATTTTCAAATACCTATAACCCTGGATGGAGGAATCACCCAAACTTTTCCTATAAGAATAATAACCCTATCCAAAATACTGCCCCTCCGAGACAATCAAGTTATCAAGCCCCAAGATCAAATCAACCTATGCAACCTGTACCACCAAAACAGAGCCTTGAGAAAATCGTGGATAATTTTGTCGCTGCTCAAATCCAACAAAACAAGGAGTTCATGAACCAAAACGTTCATGTTAACGAACTAATTACCCAGTTAGGAACCAAGGTTGACCAAATAATCACTCACAATAAGATGCTTGAAACCCAAATCTCGCAGGTAGCTTTAAACCAAGCCCCTCAGACCACACCTGGAGGACAATTCCCTGGACAACCTCAACAAAACCCGAAAGGACAAGCAAATGCCATTACCCTACGAAGTGGGACCGCTTATGATGAACCTTGTAACCCAAGGTTGAGTGATCCCAAAGCTTCTAAGGAAGATGACAACATCCCAGATAAAAAGAAGAAACCAGAGGAATCTGTAAACCAGGAAAGTCAAGAAAAAGGAGAAGAACCCAAAGACAAAACCTATATACCACCCCCGCCATACAAACCACCAATACCATATCCGCAAAGACTTAAACAAACCCAGATCAACAATCAGTATCAGAAATTCATTAAAGTTATAGAAAAACTTCACGTAGAAATCCCGTTCACAGAAGCCATTACCCAAATACCATCCTAGGAAAATTTTCTCAAAGACATCCTTACCAATAAACATAGACTTGATGATCTGAAACCCTTGGAATGTAATTCTATTGCCGAAAATAAATTAGCAAAAAAGGATAAAGATCCTAGAAACTTTTCCATTCCTTGTATTTTGGGGAGTCATGTCATCGAAAAAGCTTTTCTAGACTTAGGAGCTAGTGTGAGCTTAATGCCCTTAGCGGTTTGCGAAAGGTTAAACTTAGGAGAGTTGCAGCCTACCAAGATGTCACTTCAATTAGCCGATAGATCTGTTAAATATCCGATAGGCATACTTGAAGATGTCCCTGTTAGGATAGGTCAGCTGTTTATCCCTACTGATTTTGTTGTCATGGACATTAAAGAAGATGATGACATACCAATTCTTCTAGGTAGACCATTCTTATCGACTGCTGGAGCCATAATAGATGTCAAAAAGGGGAAGCTAACCTTTGAGGTAGGGAACGAGAAGATAGAATTTATACTTTCAAAATTTCTTATGACACCTGTGATAGGAGACGCGTGTTATGCGATAGATATCATTGATGAATGTGTTAGGGAGTTAGAGCAAGAAGAAGTCATTGAAACAATTAAGCTGCCATCAACTCTTATTTTGGAAGATGACAATTATAAGAAACCCTACATCGATGATAACCTTTACGAATGTTTATCCCTTACCCCAGATCCTATGCCTTGCCCTATTAAACCAGCCTTGGAACTTAAGGAACTGCCTAAGAACCTGAGATATGAGTTTCTTGATGAAGAAATGAATCGTCCGGTTATAGTTAGTGCTGCCTTGAGACAAAAAGAAACAGATCAACTCTTGGATTTTTACGAAGATATCCCTCAGCCTTAGGATATAATATCTCTGATCTGAAAGGTAGAAGTCCATCCGTATGCATGCATCGGATTTCACTCGAAGTAGATTCAAAACCTTCCAGAGAACACCAGAGAAGGATAAACCCTATACTGAGTGATGTTGTCAAGAAGGAAGTTCTGAAGTTGCTAGAAGCAGGTATAATATATCAGATCTCGGACAATAAGTGGGTGAACCCTATGCATGTGGTACCCAAGAAGGGAGGCATCACAATTGTGCAAAATGAGAAAGGTGAACAAATAGCAAAGCGGATAGAAGGAGGTTGGCGTATGTGCATAGACTATAGAAAGTTAAATAAAGCAACTAGGAAGGATAATTTCCCTTTACCGTTCATAGACCAGATGTTAGAACGTCTTGCCAGACATTCTTACTTCTGCTATCTAGACGGGTATTCGGGATTCTTCCAAATACCTATACATCCAGAAGATCAAGAAAAAACTACCTTTACATGCCCTTTTGGAACTTTTGCCTACAGACGAATGCCTTTTGGACTCTGTAATGCCCCTGCTACTTTCCAACGTTGCATGATGTCAATCTTTGCAGATTATCTAGATGGAATCATGGAAGTATTTATGGATGATTTCTCGGTTTGCGGTTTTGATTTCCAAAATTGTCTTATCAACCTTGAGAAAATCCTGGAAAGATGTGTGGAGGTGAACCTTGTGCTGAATTGGGAAAAATGCCATTTCATGGTGACTGAAGGAATTGTTTTAGGACATATAATCTCCGAAAGAGGTATAGAGGTAGATAAAGTAAAAATAGAAGTTATAGAGAACCTAAAACCATCCAAGACTATCAGGGAAGTTAGAAGTTTCCTTGGACACGCTGGATTCTACCGCCGTTTCATCAAGGACTTCTCCAAAATAACAAAACCTTTAACTGGCCTGTTAATGAAAGATGCTGAATTCATCTTTAATGAAAAATGCAATGAAGCATTCAACCTTTTGAAGCAAGCATTGATTTCAGCACCCATTATGAAACCCCCTGATTGGTCTGAACCGTTTGAGATAATGTGTGACGCCAGTGATTATGCTGTAGGAGCCGTTCTAGGTCAGAGAAAAGATAAAAGATTACATGTAATATATTATGCCAGTAGAACCCTAGACGCCACCCAGCTCAATTACGCAACAACCGAGAAAGAACTCCTAGCAGTAGTTTTCGCTATAGACAAATTTAGATCATATCTAGTAGGAGCCAAAATTATAGTTTACACCGATCATGTTGCCATCCGTTACCTACTAAGTAAAAAAGATGCTAAACCCAGGTTACTTCGATGGATTTTGTTGCTACAAGAGTTCGACTTAGATATCCGAGATAAAAAAGGCACAGAAAATGTAGTAGCCGATCACCTATCTAGGCTAGAATACCTGAATCCTGAATTAGTACCCATAAATGATGATTTTGCCTATGATAGACTGATAGCCCAGTTGGAAACCATTGAAGATAAAAAACCAGACCCTCATGAGCACTTCCAAAAATCCTTAGCTGTAAGTAACGTGCCCTAGTACGCTGATTTTGTTAATTACCTAGCTGCTGATATAATACCCCCTGATCTCGATTACCACAAGAAGAAGAAGTTCTTAAGTGATGTTAGAAACTTCTATTGGGACGAGCCACTTCTTTTCAAGAGAGGTAAAGATGGCATTTTCCGCCGTTGCGTTCCAGAAGACGAGGTAGAAAGTATAATTCAGCATTGTCACTCTGCGCCTTATGGTGGACATGCAAGCACCTCTAAGACCTACGCCAAGATTCTTCAAGCTGGCCTATTCTGGCCTACCATGTGGCATGATGTCCATGCTTACATTGTCAAATGTGATAGATGCCAACGCACAGGAAATATTTCAAGACGCGACGAAATGCCTTTAAGAAACATCCAAGAAGTAGAACTCTTCGACGTATGGGGTATAGATTTCATGGGACCATTCCCACCATCTTTAGGAAACAAGTATATCTTAGTTGCTGTAGACTACGTGTCTAAATGGATTGAAGCGATAGCTGCACCCATAAACGACACTAGAGTAGTGATTAAATTATTTAAAAATTATATATTCCCCAGATTTGGAACACCCCGTTTAGTTATAAGTGATGGAGGATCTCACTTCATATCAAGAATATTTGATAAGCTTTTAAGCAAGTATGGAGTTAAGCATAGAGTAGCAACACCATATCACCCACAGACTAGTGGCCAAGTGAAAGTATCTAATAGGGAGATTAAACAAATTTTAGAAAAAACTGTCTCTGTATCCAGAAAAGATTGATCGCAAAAGCTTCAAGAGGCTTTATGGGCCTACAGAACCGCTTTCAAAACCCCTATAGGAACAACCCCCTACCAACTAGTCTATGGAAAATCTTGTCATTTACCTTTTGAGTTAGAGCATAAGGCCTATTGGGCCATTAAAACTTTGAATTTGGATTACCTAACTGCTGGTGAGAAACGTATCCTTGACATCCACAAATTGGAAGAACTCAGACAGGAAGCCTACGAGAATGCCATAATATACAAAGAAAGAACAAAAGCTTGGCACGACAAAAGAATCGTAAGAAAAGACTTCAACTTAGGCGACCCTGTTCTCCTGTTCAATTCTAGGCTACGGCTCTTCCCAGGAAAGCTCCGTTCAAGATGGACTGGCCCCTTCAAAGTATCAAAAATTCTGAGGTCTGGAGCTGTTGAAATAAAAAACGAGACATGTAAACCATTCATCGTCAATGGACAAAGACTGAAGCTCTACGAAGGAGGAGACATTCCAACAACCTACTCCAGCCACACTCTAAGCGATCCACCAATCCCGACAAGAGATGTATAAGTTCCAGTCGTCAAGCTAACGACGTTAAACAAGCGCTGCATGGGAGGCAACCCATGATTTTCTTACCTTATTTACTTTTTCTACATTTTGTTTTATTTTATTTCTTGTTATATTTTGTCAGGACCAATGTTTGAAATGTTTATGTTTTACAGGACCTTCTTCCTAACTCTGTGCAGAATGCAGAATTTTGACGACATGCATGTGACTTTCAGGAATGACGCCCAAAGAGAGCGTTACTTTGTCCACTTCAGGCGTCCTATGGCACCTACGAGGTACCCAGATCAGGCTTGCATGGAGGCTTTAGGCATTGAGCCTAGTGTCAGATTCTTATGCCACCAGCTTCAATGGGACCAGTTCGACGACATGAACAACACCTATAGGAACCTCACTTTGGAGTTCCTCAGCTCGTTTTCTTATGACCCCTGGGCCGGACCAGATGGATGTGCTATTTTCAGGTTATTTGGGACTGAGTACTCCTTCACTCATAAGGAGTTTGGTGATTTATTAGGTTTTCAGACGACCCCTAATGCTATTCCTGAGACACCTATGGGATACTTTCTGAGTAGGGAAGTGGAGAAGTTCTGGAGTGATATCTCTGGTGGAGGGAGTCAGGATCCTTCCACCCAGTTCTCACATGTTATCCACAACCCTGCATTGAGGTATTTTCAGATGATCATAGCACACTCTTTCTTTGGATTGCCAGATGCTGAGACCTTGCTTAGTGAGGAGGAGATCTTTCTACTATTTTGTGCGACCCAGTCACGTCCTGTGGCATGTGGGAACTTTCTGCTGAAAGGTCTTAGCAGTATTGTCAGGTCATCAGTAGGTATTATTCATGTGGGAGGTATTGTTACCCAGATTGCTGCTGCTTTAGGCCTATCGCGTAAGTTGTTACATCTCAGGGTTTTCAGTGAATACACCACCATGGACGTTGATTTCTGCCTAGACAGAGGGTTGATGAGGAGAGCCTCTGCAAACCCCAACCAGTTCAGATTGTTGATCGACAACGAGGTTGTTCATTACTTTTTGCTGCCTGATCCGATGATGACCAGTGTTCATGACCCAGCTAATTGGAGATATGCTTTGGAGGGTTATGGAGAGACTATTGAGGAGCCTAGATCGCCTCCTATTGCTGAGTACACCCCTACACCTCCGTCTCCCAAAATCACTGTATTATCTAATAATTTGTCTTTGCAGCCACCCGATTTATACACCCAGGTTGTTGAGCTCCGCAGAGAGACTGCCAAGCTCAAGCAGGAGGTAGCTGATCTTGCTTTGCAGATTGAGGTATCTGATCTCACTCATGCTACTGAGGCAGACTCTTTATACCAGGAGATCGGAGAGCTTCGTCGCGAGATCGCTGAGCTTCGTGGATCCAGCCAGGCAGAGGAGCCAACTGATTGATCATATTGCCCTGACTTACTACTCTATTATTTAGTATTCAGTATTTCTGCGTTTTCTTTACTTTTTAGCATATCTGGACACATTTCGTATTTTCGCATTTCCTATATTTCCTATGCACTTTGATTTTATATATATATATATATATATATTATATATTATGTGTGTTTTTATTTTTCCTTTTATATATATATATATATATATATATATATATATATATATATATATATATATATATATCCAATAATAATGTTATTTTTCTTAATATTTGATTTTTATTTCCACAAAAATTGTGCAAGTCCCGTGTTGAAGAGGAAAGCAAATGAGAACGCTATCGGGACCCCCAAGACGCAAAAGGTAAGAGAGGCCCATTCCAAAATTCAAAATTTTGGCCCAGGTCCGAAAATGACCTTATGGCGCCCGCCATAGCCTTATGGCGCCCGCCACGGCGTCCTGGTAAATATGGGGGAAAACTTCATCTTCCACCATTTTTTGAACCTCTAAACTCCCAAAACCCATTTTTCTCCTCTTCCAAAACTCCATTAAAACCCATAAAAGCTCCCACCTTTATTTAATACCCACTATCCATTAACCTTTTCAAACTTCCATTTGAAATTCCACCAATTAAATTCCATAAAAATCTCACCTTTACCAACTTATATTTAAACCCATCTTCACTATCTTCAAATCAATTCAAGGAGCAAGCTATGGTGTTCGAAGGATATATTTTGCGAGAAGGAAAACCCGGGGATAGGCAGAGGAGGAATATTCAAAGGCTTCAAGGTCGAGAGATTCTCTCGACGAGGTACGTGGACGACAACTGTCTCTATACTTTGGGTATTTATCATAGTGTTTATCATTTACTTGATTTTTTGGGACTACACTCTATTTTTGAAAACTGAGAACCAACCTTTGAGAAACTGACAGTTGAGTTTTTAAGTTCTTTGATCTACACTGTCTCCCCTAACACTGCTAGCACAGTCGGTACTATCCAATTTAGAATGTTTGGAATAGAATATAAGTACAGTACCGACGAACTAACAAGTCTGTTAGGGATTCCTCTTTGGGAAGGTGCTATTTGTGAGACCCCTTTGGATGACGGATGGTCGGTCGATGCATTTCCTTTTTGGCAGAGATTGTCAAATAATTTAATAACTTCTTTTGAAGGAATTCTCGCATCGACCATCCACAACCCGACCATCAGAGTTTTTAGATACCTGTTGGCATGTACTATTTTTGGCCGGGATAATCCAAATAAGGTTAATGCTAAAGAGCTTCTGTTTTTACAAGGAAGTCTCACAAATAGAAGAATCAATCCGGTCCCGTTTATGCTCTCTCACATGTCTGTTACTATTAATAAAGCAGGACCGATTGTTTTTGGAGGACTGATTACGTCTATTGCTCGGGCCCTTAACCTGAACGATGAGATAGCCACACTAGAGCCCTTAACTCCTCGCACAATCAACCTAAAATTTCTAAAAGATATGAAATTGTGCCGAGCGAGAAGAGAGGGTGGTTTTGTATTGATGATCCATGGTGTAGCTATCCCATCTGTTGCCTTGCCCTGTAGTAGACGTACCGATGTACGTAATGAAAGGAACTGGACCTATGATTTAAATGCTCCACCTGTTCTAGGTCCACTTCCTCCTAATATTCCTGATACGGAGGGACACGACACTGACGAAGAATTTGAGCGGAGAGATCAGTCTCCCATACCTCATGTGCCCCCCCATCATCCTTCACCACCACACACCACACCCTCTTCCTCTAACCCTTTTGCAGGTTCAGTCCCTGGATCCTATGTCACTGAGGAGATGTGGCGTGACCACATGGCTAGTGAAGAAAGGCGAGACGACCTTCTCTCTACCATTCAGCAACAACTGACGGATAATATGAGCTTCATGGAAGAATCACGACGGAAGACAGATCGATCCTTCGAGTCCATTTCTCGCACCTTGCTTGCGATCACAGACGAGCAATCCCGTCAGCAGGACTTCAACCGCCGACATTACCAGCTTATGGAGGCTACTCAAGGTTCCGTTCTAGGTAACCTTCGACAGCTCAGAGATGCCCAGGCGGCCTTATCAGCCCGATTGGACCGGAGAGACCAGCATCGTAGCAGATCCCGTCGTCCCAGGCATTCTCAGCAGGACGACGAGGGCACCAGTGGTCCACATCAGTAGTTTTACAGGTTACTCTCCTTATCTTATTTCGAAACATTGGGGACAATGTTCGATTTAAGTGTGGGAGGGGATTTTATTGCTTTCTATTTCCATTTTTAGTTAGTTGTTTATTTCTTGTTTTTGTCTATGTCCTTTTTCTAGAAAATGCATGAGTCTGACGAGTCACCAGTACAGTGTATCCCTAGTGCACCCTCATTTTTCCCCATTTCTTTAGCCCTACAAAAAAAATTTTTGCAAAAAGAAAACATTGTTGTTCTACACGTTTTTTGGGCTTTAAGACAGGTTTGGATTAGGATGTGGTGACTTAGGTGAACTTTTTGAAACATTAGTATCGTTTTAGCACCGTAGACTTCACGAATATAGGAATCATTCCAAAACCCCATGTACCATGGCCTTAATTATCATTTCCAAATTTGTCCTAAGTAGTTTATTTCAGCAGTCAGCTCTGGCCTAAGCATGTTCTACGTAGGGGACCGATGAACATAAGTGAATGATCCAGTAAAATAAATAATGAAAAAGGCAAACTCCGGATAGATGACCCTCACAAGGTCGTTTAAACCAAAAAGTTGAATTGTTGCCACACAAAAAAAAAAAAAAAAAAAAAAAAAAAAAATATATATATATATATATATATAATTTTAGCTCACCCATTGTTAATTGGTTCAGAGGTATCTGGCGCTGAACTCGGTAGGGCGGATTACGATCTGATCCCCCACAACTGCATTTGGGTTAAATAAAAGGGTTTACACAGTCTTATGTGCCAGGAACCCTATGTTTTGGATCAGAATCACTAACAGGTCACTCTACTATGAAACATGTACGGATAACGGGCTTAATGTGATTGCGCCTGAATGAAAAGGACCCAAAAAGAGATGAAGAGGTAGGCCTAGTTATTGTGGGATGATACGGTTGATTAATATAAGAATGAAGTTTATGTCCGCCTCTGCGGATAAGTGTCATTACGATACCCTTGGTTCACTTAGTACCTGTCACTGCATCCTGACTTGAACTTAGAAGCCCTTTTTGCCCGAATCACGTGTCAGCATTAGTTTTCTTACTTTGAGCTTTAAATGTTTTGCTTGAGGACAAGCAAAGGTCTAAGTGTGGGAGAATTTGATGACACTGAATTTCACCGTATTTTTGACTCCGATTTCGCATGCATTCTTAGTCTTTTAATGTCATTTTATTATGTTATTATTATGTTTTTCTTTGTTTTCAGGTTTTTAGTCTAATCGGAGCCCCGAGCGAGAAAAGTCTAATCGGAGCCCCGAGCGAGAAAAGGAGCGAAAAAGGAGCCGAAATGAGCTAAAATAGAGAAAATCAGCATTTTGCACTTATGGCATCCACTCTGGCGGCCGCCACAGGGTCTTCCATGACGTGGCCATGTCTCAAACTCCTCCCAACTGTTTTTCCCCACGATCTCCAACTGCCCAAGCAAATTTTACACTCATGGCGGGCGCCATGGTGTTGTGGCGGGCACCACAAGAGCAAAACAAGTTCCCGCCCAAATTCAAATGCTAGGGGCATCCTTGTCTTTTCCACATGTTTCCTTGCCTATAAATAGGACTTTAGTTTTTCGTTTTTCTTCATCCAAGTTTAGTCGTTCATAAGCATATATCAGTGTAATAGTGGTAATCGCTTCACATCGAAGTGTTACTACATTCGAGAGATCGAGTCTGTAAGAGCCTGTGAGATTGAGTCTTGGAGCACTCTGGAAGGAAGTTAATCCTGCCGCCATTTTACTTTCAGTTCGCATTTTATTCAACCACTCCGATTGGAGCAGGTTTTTATTACTTTACCTTTTGTCAACTTTATTTCTTGCACTGTCTTTTAATTTCATTTATTTTCCGCACTGCTTTACTTTCATTTACTTTCCGCACTCGCACTACTTTCATTTACTTTCCGCACTCGCACTTAAATACCTTTTTTTTATGAAAAATCTAAAAATGAACTTTTACTTTACCATGTCTGGCTAATTTTATAAAGGTTAGAGTGTGAAGATCATAACTGAACCGATAATCTGTACAATTGTTAGTGGAAACACTTAAGGGCTATTTTAACTTTCAATATAAGTTTTCTTGTTCTTAAATTCCGTTGGGTAAGATCGAAAGCCGTCCAACGCCTATCTAAACTTAATTGTTTTTAAACTATTTCAAAAACAGCGAAAGCGCTTTGTTTAGTTTATTAGGAGTTTTTAATTTAAAAGGAAAAGAGATTTTAAAACCATTTTCGGACGCGTTAAGAAGTTTAAAGTCTGGTTCGTAAGAACCTCTTTTTTTTTTTAGAAAATCCAGGTTAAAATACTTTTCAACTTGGTCAAGATACTATATTT
The DNA here is from genome assembly GCA_022829125.1 of Lathyrus tuberosus. Taxonomy (NCBI): domain Eukaryota; kingdom Viridiplantae; phylum Streptophyta; class Magnoliopsida; order Fabales; family Fabaceae; genus Lathyrus; species Lathyrus tuberosus. The sequence continues at coordinate 9,855,643 of JALAZF010000057.1, read as the reverse complement.
CTTAAAAATAGGTTTACTACTCTAACGCAATGCGCGCCTTTTTATCCGTGACAATAAGAGGGTTTGATTAGGGGGGTACAACTCGGTTCTGAATACGCGAAAGCGACAGTTCCTGTCAAATTAGTTCTTTTCAAAGTAGAAAACATTGCCCGTAAGTAGTTCTATTAGCAAGTACTTGGATTATCGATTGGTTGTGTGAATTGCATTCGAGGAGCGGTTCAAGGTGATCCAATGGTATTAGATCAGGCTGCATGATTCGGTTATCCCTTTTGGGAGGATTAATGGAAAGCGTGGTTCAAGTTAAAGTCGGTGTTGAAGCTGCAAAGGCTCATCCCTCCTAGTGTTGAAAGCTTGCTCTTAGAACTTGTTACTGTAGGGGTCCTGCTGTAGAAGTACGTTTGTGTTTTGAGGTTCCGTCGACATCCGCAGGGTAGGCTCCCTCCGCCGTTGTTGTTATGCTTCAACCACTTTATTTTTCTGGCTCTTCGACGATGGTGTGATTCTAACCATACCTCTTTTTTTGCAGCGTGAATGCCATGACGAGATGGAGGATTGGTGACGGTACCAGCTCTTACATAGCTCAACTATGGGGATTGATGGTAGTGACCTGGAGAAACCTTTTGAAGTATGATTTTCCACAGAGCAAGTTTTTTCATTCATCCAAATTATAAGCTGACAACCTTAATTTGAGAACAACGGTCACACACTACTGGATGAGGGTCTTTTATTGAGGACATGCTCTTGGTGAAACCTTTCGAAACAACGTGGGTACATCTAGTCTAGCACAAGAATTAATGATTTCCAACACAATGTAAACTATTGATTCAAATGTAGATACTTTAACAGTGGCGTGGATATTTGTGTATTATTATTATTATGCTGTAGCTCTGTACACTAAAATTCCATCAAGTAGGAGCACTCTTTGAAAACCAATTGTGAATTTACTGCTTTGATGAACCCGAGTTTGTATTAATTTGCCTCTTGATATCAAGGAAAATGTCCAACTTTTATTTGTTATGCTCAAATGCAATTCTCTGTCCATATCAGAACGACATGAGATTGTGTGCTTCCAAATTTGGTACTTCAATGAAGCTAGGACTATGGCTGTAAACAAACTATCCTTGGATACGGTTGTGTTTCCATGAATAGGAAAATCCCAACCCCAAATTGGTTCTAACTGGAACGTTGATGTACCCATTGATATGAAAGAATTATAGTCATTGTTCATTGTGATATGATTTGAACATTGTGATATGATTTGAACTTGGGATTTGGAAAGGTTCGTAGAAATTGAAACTCATTTCGTCCTCTGAATATATTTCCAACAACTTGAATTACTTTTTAGGCAAACTTGAGACATAATTATAAATAATTGGATCCACCTTACCAAAACTTCTTTTGAATTAAACGTACCTCTTAATTCGAAAATTGACCAATCAAATCTTGTGAATTTAATTCGAAGTCGGATACCTTGAATTAATTTGAAATTTCAAATGAGACCTGTCTCGTAAAAATAACTTGGACTTAAACATGAATTTGCATTTGTAAGCAACCTTCATGTATTTCTATGAGTTTTTAGGAAGTATGAGACATAACTCTTGTAAAAAAAAAAGACTAAACCTCCAACCAAACTCGCTATAACATTTCACCTCTTTAACAACAATATCAACAAACTCAAACTTTCCAAAAATGGTCAAAGCATCTTGAACATTTTTGAATTCCAAATGATCTTCAAACCTGCTTGAAGAATACCTTGATAGCTTCAAGAAACAAATATTCTTCCTGAAGCAAAGGGCGAGCTTCATACTTGTACCAAATATGAGTTAGAAGCGCAATAATGATATATGAACTTCAATTTTGCCTTGTAAACTTGTGACAAAATGAACTTGAATCTTCCAATTCTTTCCAGGTTGAACTTTTACTTGATGAACCATCACTTGAGAACATAGGGCAAATACATCTCTAAATCTTGAAGAGCTTACTGAGGGAGAAGGTACCAACTTGTAATGTAACTTGCCACACAACCAATGACTAGTCTTAGGGGACCCAATTTCATATCAGAGGGTATAAGGACTTAATCTTTGTGGGGTGAAACCGAAGAGTCTTGAGGAAGAAAAGGCTTGGTAGTGGTTTAAGGACCAAAAGGAAAAGGACACAATCACACAGGAATCCATACACACCTTGCAAGGACCAGGGAACTTCCACAATCACACACACAACACAACCTTCAAGTCTTTGAGCCTTCTGCAGCAGCACCTATCCTAAAAAGGAAACAAAACAGACAAAGCTAGATAAAGCGGTTAGTTATGCACGAGATAATGACCTAAGATGTTATGCAAAAAGAAAAGGGATCTTAGGGTAAAAAATTAGGGTGCGACAGATGCCCATATTTAAGTTTCTCCTATTCGGAGATATGGAGATTGAAATCTTCATCTCGACGAGATAGGAGAGACTTAAATACAAACATGCACAAATTTTTGGCCCTAAGATACCGCCAAATGCGCATGATATGGTATGAAATGAAATGCAAGACAAAGGTCCTATGAGGAATAAACATCACAAGGGATAACTGAAGTTGAAACACAAAGAAAGGCAGACCCGACAAGGACTACTCAGTGAGACGAGACTCCACGGGGAAAGATCTAACTCCACTGGGGGAAGAAGAGACTACCAACTGACAATCACAAGGTAGCTTAAGCGCATGGCAAGAAACTTGAAAGAAAGGATAACCTACTACCAACAGCTGGTAGCCTAAGCGAAGGCATCCAATTGAAATAAAATGGCGTATATTACCTACTATCACACAGGATAGCCTAAGCAGAGGTAATAAACTAGGGAGGAAAGATCACCTACTACCAAACACGGTAGCCTAAGCATAGATGTCCGACCCAAAAGAACGATGTGTTACCTACTATCAAGCATATGATAGCCTAAGCAAGGTAAACACAAAAAGGAAAGATGACCTACTACCACCATGGTAGCCTAAGCAAAGGTCTCTGACCAAATGATATGGTATATTACCTACTATCCATGATAGCCTAAGCAGAGGTAATAGACTGAAAGAGAAGGATCACCTACTGCTCTCTTGTGGCAGCCTAAGCAGAGGTGTCCAATCAAAAGGATGCGTTACCTACCATCAACATATGATAGCCTAAGCAGAGGTAGACGCGGGAGGAAAGATGGCCTACTACCACCACGGTAGCCTAAGTAAGGCATCTGACCAAAACACATGTGGTATATTACCTACTATCAAACATATGATAGCCTGAGCAAAGGTAATAACCAAATAAGCTTCCAGTGATCAAAATAATGATTCAGTTTCTCCTTTGAATATTCTGTTTAAAAGGAGTCAATATTGAGGACTCTGCTGGGAAGAAATAATTGTCTGTCAAAGTCTTCTGGAAATCTACTGCCGAGAATAACCAGGGAAATAAGAATGAGATACCTACTGCCGAGGTCTTCTGGAAATCTACTGCCGAGAATAACCAGGAAATAAATGACTGTTTGTCGAAGTTTAAAGTAAACCAGGGGATCTACTGCCAAGATCCTGGAAAGAAATGACTGTTTGTCAAAAATTGAAATAAACCAAGGAATCTACTGCCAAGATCCTGGAAGCTTCACCGGGGATCTTCAAAAGAGATGTGGGTCGGCTGACTTGTAAAATATGTCTTCTCAAATAAAGAGTAAGATCATTTGAATCTTCATCAGACTTCTCGAAGAGATGCCATTTGACAGAAGCAAACTGAATTGTGGGCTCACTGGGGAGAATACCACTGAGATGTAATATTGCCGTAATTGGAAATTGCGTTGAAGCTAGTAATTTCTTGCAAAAAGGATTCTCAAATAAAGAGAATACTTGTAATGTTTTCAACAACTTCCTTTGGAGAATAAGCTGATAATCTTGACAACTTCACCGGGGATAGACAAAATGTCATAGGGAGACTGCCATTCGCCATCCGGACAGAAAATTGAGCTCAAATAAAGAGCTACACTTGTTGTCTGGGTTTAGATCTCATGAAATATTGAAATAACTGTTGGAGATATAATTTCCTGTCTTCCATAGAGATATTCAAATGAACTCTTCCTGGGGAGACAAGGTGAAAAATAAATGCACGCTCGACCTGGGTTCAACAATCCAGAAATATCTAAAAATGTGATTGTCAGGGACCAAAGTTCAATCTAGGAAATAACTGGAAAGAAACGATCAAACAAGATACCGTCCGTTGAGGATTGAACGCAACGGGTTTATCCTTGTCCAAAAAATGGAAAAGAAAACTGAAGCAACCATCTTCCACGAGGATTGAACTCAGTGGGGAATTTAGGAAGAATGTGCTCTTTCTGCCTAGGGCTGACGACTCTACTCGGAGGGAGCAAACAAAACCCAGTCACTTGGGGATAAATACGACCAAGGCGACAGAACAAAACAAATAACACAAAACGCAAGATGCAAAGATAATGCGCACATGCCATGTATCTACATGAAAGAATGTCATGATATGCTTATGCTTATGCTGACAAAACAATGAAGCAAAAGAAAACCGGAGATGAAAACAAGCATCCCGATACAGATACTCGACCACTCCTTGCAATGCGAAAAGCATCACTGGGGAAGAATGGAAAGCCACATATGGAACCATGTCTTGCTTCAAAGCTGCAAACTTCTCTGAGGAAAAGAGAGCACTCCACTTGGGGTGAACATCGTGACTTCACATAGGATTGTCAAGATGGATCTGGCCACTCTGTTGAGAGATGAGGAAGATTCACTGGGGACGAATCAAACTCATGATCGACAAGGCTTTATGGGGATAAAATAAATATCCACTGTGGACTGAAATAGTCTGAACGAAAGTTGTAGCTGGATAAAATAAGTATCCACTTCATCGGGGAAACTTGAATTAATAAAACTTCGAGAGGATGAAATAAACATCCGCCTTCACTGGAGAAGATGAAGGTAGTGAGAACGTCCAATGGGGAGTGAAATAAACACTCGGTTCGTTGGGGAAGGTCAAAACCGAAGAAGTTCACCGGGGATTCTTAGGATGCCCGTCGGAGGAGTCTTGCATCAAAGATGTCATAACTTCTTGAAGTAGAGGTTTACCGGGGAATAGTCGCGGCCACCTGAAGTAGAACTTACTGGGGAGTCGTCACATCACTTAGGATATAAACTCTTTGAGAATGTGTAAAGAATGTTGTGAGACTGATATAACTCTGCATTGATGACCTGCATGGTAGTCGCCATTTTGAACAATAGTTGCTGTGAGCGGATGAAAAATAATCTTCACTTTCTCAAGATGCCCCAGATCATATGGTTTAAGAGAAGATTCCAAGAGGATTTTACAGAAAACTTGGTATCCAAGGTGTTCCAATGTATTCCAACTCTTGGAGGGATTCGTCGAATCTCGACGTAACTGGCTCAGATTGACGGTATTCTGTGCAGTGAGTCTTCAAACAATGGAGAGATTTTCCAAATCTCGACGTAACTGCCCTAGATTAACGGTGTCCTTAATCTTCGAACTTGTCCCTTGGGGTCAGACAATGAAAGAAGTAGATGGGAAACAACTTGGAGAGATTTATCAAATATCGACATAACTTCCCCAGATTGATGGTGTTCTAAGTCTTCGAGATTGGAGAGATTTATCAAATCTCGACTTAACTGCCCCAGATTGATGATATTTTGTATAACCGAGTCTTCGAAATCATTCTTCAGACTGTGGAGTAATAGTCGGGAAATAACTTGCCCCTGCTCAGCAAGGTCTTCAGGTGACGTGTCCCTGGGTACTATCATCTCCTTGAAATAGTACTAAAGTTTAGCTCATCATTGCCACACATATGTTGATTTCTATGATGTCAAGCAATGTTAGCAAGTAGAAAATGTTAATTCTGAAACAGATAATGCAACGTATATTTGTCTTGAAGTTTTTTAATTAAAATATCTTTTTTGGACGGTTGAATTACCGATTTTATAACGCCAAGACAAATTTGAGCATAGCTCATAGGAGTCAGGAAACGATATCTCAATGAGTATGTGTTGCACCCCAAAATTTGCTCTCCTTACTTTTACTAACTGGCTTATGTTGCATTGCATTTTGCATTATCATATCATTGGTTCTTAGCATGGGGTCAAGGTGCCTGAGGCAGTGCTTCAGAGGGTCAAGCAAAAGTCCTGGTATTGTCCAAGAGAGCTCAGGTGGATCATCCTCTCCTAACCAGTGCATGAATTAGGGTTTTGAAATTCTTGGGTTTATTGCTTCAATGGGCAAGCTCCTTGGGTCTTTATCATCATCAAATGGCATATCTTGTCTTTGTTGGAGAGGATACACATCATATTTAGAGGAATTTGGATTTGGAGACTGTGCTATTTCCTCCTAGACTAAGGGTGCCACAACTAGGGTTTGCTATAAAGTCAGTTTATTTCTATTTTTTTTTAGGCAAGACTTGATTCCATGGTATTCCTTGGGTCCCTAAGTATCTAGGAATGGAAGATTGTCCATCAGATTGGTTCAGGAGAAGCTCAATTGGCCAATGGATTGAAAATCAGTTGAGTTTGGGGAAAAAGCCAACAGTGAAAGGAGAAAAGTCAACTGTGAGATTTTGAGGTTCTCTTCAGGGATTTCAAGGTCTCACATCCTTATATGGTCCCCAGGGGGTCAAGTTTCATACATATTTGCCAGGAATCAGGAATTGGTGCAAAGTTTCCAAATTTGGAAAGTGACCTATAATGAAAAGTTTCCATTTTTGGCAAGTTTCTACACCACCTTCAACTTAACTTTACACCATCAAGAAAGCATCAAATGAATTTTTATCCAACATGAAAGTTGAAGGTCTTTTTCTCCTCTTTCCAACAAGTACTAGTGGGTCTGCATATCATTTGTAAAACTCCAGTTATGATCAAAAGAAGGCAAAGTGGTTTTTAGGGTTTTTCATGATGCCATTTTCACAATTTTGGGCATAGTGACCTATAATCAATTCCATTGCTTCATGCCACATTCCAATATTAAAAGACATGCCTTGAGGATTATTTTTGACCCAAGAATGAAGAAATTCCATGGATTATTATTCATTTTTATTTCCCATTATTCAAATTTCCCAAATGTCTAAAACTCATAAACCATTTGTTCTCAAGGCCCAAGTTAAAAGTGGTGTGATTAGCAACTCAAATACAAGTGATCCATCATGAATTCAAGGGCATGGATGGAATGTATTTTTCACTTATTCACATAATGCAAAATTCCAAAATAATTCAAAAATCATTAAACATGGAATTATCCAGGCCCAATTCGTATTCAACTGAAAACCCTAGTCTTTATAAACCCATTCATGCATTGGTTAGGATTCATGCACGTGAAGTTGGAGGAGTTCTCAAGAAAACCCTAAAAGAGGATTTTTCATCTAAACTCACGACTCAGAAGGTCTCATTGCAAAATTCTTCCACAAACTTAACCCTTGGGATCCCTAGGACAAAAATCAACCGTCGCTTAAAGCTAAAAGCAGGGATAAGGGCCGTGCCATCTCAGGTTCGTCGTTTTTTTCATGATCACGAAACCTTTCTTTTTGATATGCATAATGACGTGTTATGACTGCTGATCATCCTGGTATATTTGGTTTTGATTTTGAACGTGCGTACTGCTTGTTGTGTTGATTTAAAGTTTTGGACCGACTTTTTCTTTCTTTCGAATCTCTTTGTACGTTAATCTTTTGTGAAAGATAATAGGATATTCATGATCCTCATAAAAATCTGGACAAAGTGGTATGCGGTTTGGTTTTTTCTGGGTACCTTGTAGGTTGCAGGTGGTGGTGGCAGGCGGCCGGAGCTAGGGCTCCTGCGATCTGTGAAGTTTCGGTCGGTGAAGGGTCCAAGTGGAGAAGACGACCTTTCCACCGTCGATCTGGTCGATCCTGCGGTCAATGCATTGCCACGTTTTATTTCATTTTCTTTTTTTTGATTTTTAATTTAATGGTTGCATGTTATTACCTCACCGTAACTACCGTGCGTCTGCCAATCAAGACCTTTGTTTACGTTTGACTTTTGATCAGACGGCTAGGATGGTGACAGCGAATTAATGAAGCATGTGCCTTGCACATGGGAGGCGCACGGTGGTCACATTTTTTATTTTTGTTTTCTGATAGTTTGGTGGGCTGGGTTGCTATGCGAATCCCCCAACCTTTGGCCCAACCACATTTCCAACGTAGTTTTTTACTGATCACACCCCCAGCCCGTTTCTTATTTATTTTATTTTCAATTATTATTTCATATTTTAATTATTTAAAAATAGTAAATTGCATTTTAAAATTCTCATAAAATTCATGCATTATGTTTATCATTTTATAAATTTTTTACAAATTTTATTTTTTAATTTTATTTTATTTTTATCATTTAAATTAATTGTTTAAATCAAGTTCTTTTTACATTATACATCTCATGCATACATTAATTTCTTTATTTTATTTCTCTGCATCCGTAAAATATTTTTTATCCGTTCCTTTTGCATTCATTCATTAACATTCTAAAGTGTTTTAAAAATAGTTTTATTTCATTTTAAATTTTATCTCATATTGCATTTAGGTCCTTCCCTTTGGCACACTGAACCCTAATTCCCACCTGAGCTCCACCTAACCATTTGAATGACTAATATCTTGATTTTTTGCAGGGACTTTTGGGATGTTGTTTACCTCTGGTTGAGGAACTTTAATGTTTAATTTGGGAATTTTAGGAGTCATTTTTCTAATTATCTGATTTGTTTTCACTTGAGATTTTCTTGCAGGCGCGTCTTTGACCTTGTGTGATTATCTGTTTGAAAAGGCACTTGTGCCATTTGCTTTAGGGATGTCCTTTGTTTCTTTGAGTTCATGTTTGGATTATTATCATTGTTGTTTGCCTTTTCTTGATTTTCTTTCACCTCATCTCTCTTACTTATGTCTATTCTGTGCTAATCTTTTATGCAGGGTCTAACGTAAGTTCTTTAAGGGTATGGATAAGTATCCATGGTCACCCTTACTTTTTCCTTCCTTCATCTTCTTCCTTTAGGATTTAGGTTGTCTTCAAACCTCTCTAACCGTAGGTCACCCATGCATGATAACATTAGGACTCTTAGTTTCCCTTTAGAGTTTCCTTTGTGTCTTCTCTCTTCTCAGCTCAAAATGTCTTTAAAACACTTAATAAGAATAAGGTGTATTGCGCACGAGCCTTAAGTATGGGGAATGAGAAATGAGGGGCTTCCTTTCATCTTTCTAGAGTGCTTAGCGAGCGTCCTGTCTTGGGACGATGCGTTAAGTATTCGCCCCTGTGCCCTAGACTTTGGTGCAATGCAGCTTAGGAACTAACTTAAGCCACTTCTGTCCTAAAAAACACAAACCAACTTCAAACCTTTTTGTCCTTCGGGATTTCCAAACTTAAAGTCTATTTTTAAAAAGGGCACGTTACTTTCCGTCTAAGTCGCAAATAGGCATCGACCCTAACTGCCGGACGCGAACTTAACGTCGCTCATAAAAAACACAAAAAGAACTTGGTCCGAACTACGTTGACTCTGAATTCCCTATTGCACAAAGGGGGTACGTAGGCCTAGGACGTCGACGTCATACCGAGTCGGTCTTTGTCTTTCCCTCTCCGTCTTAGTATAGCCCTAGATGATAGTATAACTTACCCTTAGATTAGACAACAAGCGTGGATCCCATCGAGTACGATGGACGCGTGGGGTGCTAGCACCTTCCCCTCGCGTAACCGACTCCCGAACCCAGGTTATGGTTGCGATGACCATTCCTTTCCCTCTTCCTAAGGTTTATGCGGTGTTCCCTTTCCCTCTCTTGGGATAAATTTACACGGCTGGCGACTCTGTTTTTTCGTACCACTCTCGCGTTTGTACCTGGATGAAAATCCTGGGAGCGACAGTATGCTTTTGGAATAAACCCTGCTTCAATTAGGTCTTTTAAGGGTTGTATCATGGATTGGTTCACGGTTTAAGAAACAAAGGATATAAGGCTCAAAGTTTGTTTATGCCCACCCAATCTTCACGATATTTTACTCCATTTTTTTTTATTTAAAATTACCCTGCCCTAGGTTAAGAGTGAGGTTTTTTTTTTATTTGGAAGAAGAAAACTCCAACGTCAAAGGTTCAAAGAGGTTAACGAGGGTTTATCCCCTTTATGTCTCCGGTGTTTAGGATTTTGAAACAATGCCTTATATCACTAGCAGAGTTTTATTCAAAAGCATACAACACGAGATCTAGCGTTTGGTTTCATCATCCTCCATTCAATTCTTTGCCAAGGCAAGAGATTGAGGTAGTATTGGCGTTTTAAAATGAGTGAAACGAATGGATTTATTCAAGACAAACATTATTCATTGCATCAATTATTCAAAATTAAATGTGTTCTTACATGCAAAACAAACGCATTAACGAACATAGAAAATTAACATATGAAAATAGCAAATAAGCTTAAACTACGGCGAGACATAGCCTGGAGAAAACCATCATGTGCATCAATCCACCATGCGTAAGGAGGGGATTACTTCTTGTTCAAGTGAGAGATAGATCTCAACTTGGGGTTCACACAATTCGAAAGACAAAATTCCTTTCTTAACCATCTCTTTCACTTTCTTCTTCAAAACATGACATTCCTCGATGTCATGGCCGGGTGCCCCTTGATGGAAGGCACAGAAGGCATCAGCTTTAAAATAACTCTCATGGATCATCGGGGTGGATAGTGGAGTTTCCTCCTTGATCAAACCATGTTGTAAGAGTGTCGGGAACAAATCAGCGTAGAGCACAGGGATGTCCAAAATTTTTCCCCTTCATTCAGCTGGTTGGTCGATGGAGGAGGCAGAAAATCCATCCTGGCGTTGGGATGTGGCCAACTCTTTGACCAAATCCATTAGGCTCCTCTTGGTCATCCTTAAGTCAGCAATCTCGTCACGAAGTTCTTGCTTTTCATGCTCTTAAATGTCTATCATATCCTTCATAGTAGCGGAAAAAGTCTCCATGTTGGCCTTCAGAGTGGCAATCTCTGCCCGGAGTGCCCGATTTTCCTGTTCCAAATGATCCATCCTTTTCTTGCGCCTGACTCGAGTATTGTATCGATTATGCGAAGTCTGAGAAGGGAGACACGAATGAGAGTCTGGAATACAAAAGAAATGCCAATGCAAATGCAAATGATGCTTATGATGCAACATGCACTTCAAAGAACTCAAAAGTGTATTTTAAATATCGTAATCGGGAATTTATTTTATTTAAAAATTTTAAACTTTCATGACAACGATACACCTTCAGGGCTTTATTATAATAAACAAACAGAATACAAAGGGAACTAGGGCTTTGATCCACTGGAAGATGCTCCTTTTCTTTCACTGAGTTCTTCCATCAGCTTGTCAATCCTTTCCTGCAATATAAACTTGTCCAGGGTCAGCTTCTCTACTTCTGCTTTCAATCTCGAAACTTCATCTGATTCCATTACAAGAGGCTTGGGCCGAGGATACGGCATTGTCAGAACGAGAGCTCGTTTGCGCGACCACTCCAGGCAAGATTCTGTAACCGTGCAGTTAGGGTTTGTTGTTGCACTCATCCCTTGTCTGTTGATTCGACGCCAAGCAAATAAAATTTTAATCTTCAGCTGAAGGTCTTCTCCCTCATAGAGGAAAATTCTTTTTAGGTTCTCTTGATCAGGTATTTCATTCATCGGATGTCCAAGCTGGCGACGGGCGAGAATAGGATTGTAACTAGTGCATCCTTTTGTGCTGAGGAGAGGCACATTGGGAAAATCTCCACAACTGTGAATCATGGGAATTCCTCCGTACATTGGATCATGCCAAACAATGTCCGAGTGAGTGAGAGCCATGAGTTTGACGGGCCATTCAGAAGCATCTTTCACATCCCAGAAGGCCGCGGACCTCGGTAGGTGCGAAATGAACCACCTATAGAGGATAGCAGTGCAGCAAATAATCTGACCTTCTCCCTTCAGAATCTTTGAATGAATCGAATGGTATGCGTCGGCCAATAGTGTGGGAACAGGATTCCTGAGCATGAAGATCCTGATCGCGTGGACATCGATGAAATTCTCGACATTTGGAAACAAGAATAAACCATAAACCAGCAATGCGAAAAGATTCTCGAAAGCTCTGGTACTTCCTTTGTCGGCGAATTCTCGAGCTTTCTCGAATAAGAACTGAGCAGGCAAACCGTCAATTCCCCCTCTGAACGTCATGTGAGTCTGGATCTCTAACAGCTTGATGCGAGTCACTCTTGCAATGTCTTCCTGACTGGGTCTTCCTTCTCCACTGTAGAACGGGGGTGAGTCTTTGACGGGGATTCCCAATAAAGCGGAGTACTCCTCCAATGTGGGCATCAACTGGAAATCTTGAAAGATGAAGCAGTGGTAGATTACATGGTAGAGTTGAACCAGCATCTCCAGTAGACTAGCAGCTACTTGTACCTGTAATAAAGAGAGAATTTGCCCATGCTTTGCAGCGAAGGCCTCTGGATCCTCGATCTGACCTCCTAGTTCCCTTAATTGTTCCACATTAAAGACCCTGAAGGTGTATGGCAAAGTTCCTCTCCTTCCATAATCCATTTTGCGATATCTAAAGAAACAAACTTTGAGTTCTTTGAAGGAGAATGAAAATGAGAATGCGAATGCAGATGATATGCAAAAGATTCATGGAAACTTAGCTATTTATAATCATTTTGGGATATCGGAAGTCTCATTCTTAATAATCATAAAAAGACGGTTATAGTAATTAGTAACGGAATACTAAATGATTGATTTAATACAAAAATTAAAATGCGTCTGTACGCCTTACAATAGTCATAACGTAAAGCTAAATAAAAGCTAATGATGATGGATCTAAGGAGACTCTTCCAATGGTCCTCTTTGAGTCCTTGACTTTTCTTCCACCTGAGCTTTTCCAAGATGAGCTTGTCGACGAGGTGTTGACTGATGGGATAAGACGTCTTGAGCTTTTCCGTTTATCTTAGCTTGAATATTAACCAGAAATAGGAAATGAGTTTTTGTCTTAAATAAGTGACTCCATCAGCTGAGGATATTCTTCCAGAGTTGTCACCAATAGTGATGGACTGGAGTAGAGTAGATAATATTTCCTTATCGATAAGAGTTTCCCCATATCTGGTCTTGAACCCTTCTTTATCCGTCAATAAGGTCTCCAATCCCCTTAGATCGTCCAAGTTATGACTCTTGTAAAGGTACTTCAACGTTTTTTTTCTTTAATTTTTTTTTAGAGTCCATGATATCCTTATGATGTTTATAAACAAGACTAAGTTCCATGAATCTTTATGATATGATACTGATGAATGCAGGGATGCAAACACACAAAGCACAAAGCACAAGCAAAACAAACAGGCAAGGGGTCCTAGGTTTGAAAGGTCACAACATGGAGCCAAATGGTCTAACCATCCCAAGAAGGTATGTACTATGGTTCATTTGTACCTGCCGAACGGGTTCTACAAAGTCCCCAGAGTCTACAACCCATCTTTCGGATATTATCGATTTCCCAATTACTTGGTAGTCAATAATATTCTCAAGAGGATCTCGTCTGAGTGTAGTATCGCGTATCAACCATTTTGGAATTACTCCCTCATAGTTATCACACTACATCCTAAAAGGCCAAGTTGGGTTAAAGGTGACTACAGTTCTCAATATCCCGGGCTCCTAGGTCGAAAGTAGTAATGTATTCACGATAGCTCGTTCAACAAATACCACCTTCGAGAGGGCCTCAACTGAGTGTGGAATCAAATCGACTTCTTTGGAATTACTTCCTCAAAATCTCCTCGATTATACCCACGATCCTATCTTATATGTGCTCTCAAGTCCGGGTTAGAACTTATCTCACCACTCAAAGGTAACCCAGCATACAGAAAAACCAAGCAAACAGATAGACAAGTATACAGATAAGTATAAACAAATAACATAAAAGAACCAAGTTAGGGGGAACCCTCTTATGAGAGACCCCAGTGAAGTCGCCATTTCTGTCGCGGTGAAAATTGGATACCATAGTTATTTATTAACTAGGATCGCATTCTTTTATGTCACCACCGTCTTTGATTTTATCCAAGGGAAGGGAGAAAGACCGAATACCCACAATGTAATGCAAATGCACTAAGATTCTAAGTTCGGGGGTTGGTTATACCTAGGGAAGGTGTTAGCATCCTAAACATCTGTAGTACTATACAGGAACCTCTTGATTAATTTTATATTACCTGTTATTTGTTTGCTAAGGGTTTAAGGGTAGGAAAAGAAGATGAGATCATCTTAAGAAAACCACCACAGTTCTTTGAAAATATTTGTATTTGTGGGGTATGGGATTGTATGTCCCTTCTTTGAGATGATTAACATCTAATTCTCTTGTGTGGAGAATTAGGTGGGCTAAAGTTTGATTAAAAATCAAAATTAAGGGGGGACTAACCTAGGAAGTCTATCCTAAGTTGTCTAATTGATTTATCTTAAGGTAACGAGTATGAATGCAAATGATATGCACCATGCACAACAACATAGTTGTCATGCATGGGATTTTCCCTTGGATATTTTATGCGATTAATTAACGTTATTTAGGCGAGGGTGCTAGCAAAGTGATGCTAGACTTGTGTCTTGTGATCAATAGGTCGAATGCGATGCCCTAAGGCGATCGACTTATATGGGTAGAAAATGGGCTCGACGTTGGATCGAGAGTTTTTTTATTGTTTTGAAAAGGTTTGAAGTAAGAATAAATACACAAATAGAAATAAGTATACGAAGGCAAGACATCAAACATAGATAAACAAACAAGCGTTTCACTCGGGCGCGAGAAGTTCTACACGAGTTTATTGAGAAAAGAGTTTTGGTTTACTGAGAAAAAGAGTTTGATATTAAAGAGGTTTATTATTTTTAATTAAAGAAAAGGAAAAGGTTGAGGTTTTTATCTTAATATGACTTAATAAAAAAACTAATTAATTTTAAAGTTATATTAACAGTTAATGAAGTTTCTTAACAAAAAGATTTTAGTCTTAATATTTTAACAAATAAAAGTTAACTAAGGGTTTTTATTAATTAACTAGAAAGTAATTAACTAGGAAGGTTAACAAAAGGTCTTTAGTCTATTTAAAAAAGGTTAGAAAAGAGGAATTATATTTTAAAAGGTTAAAGGTTTTTTATAAAAGTTCAATTATTGATTGAAAGCGTTTTAATTTTAGCATAAAAGGTTTTATTAATTAAAGCTTTTAAAACAGATTAGTTAAAAAAGCTGGTTATACTTAGATTAACAAACTATTTGCTTAAAAAACAAAAAAGGTTGGTTTTAAGAAAAAAAAAGGGTAAAATAAAAAACGAAACGGAGGGCCTCACACGAACACAAATGCCTCTCTCTCGTTATCTTTCTCACCCAAAAGGGTTTGAAAACCCTAAATCAAAAACGCCGTCGTCGCCACCTCTCAAATCTCTCAGCCTCACTCTCTCGAACTCTCGCAATCAAACAATATCAAACCCTAACCCCACGATTCCCAGGCCCAGCCTTCTCATTATAATTGATGATTACATGGTACAAACGGAGCGAAATAAAATGCGAAAAAAAAGGAAATAAGCTCGGTCGTCGGTTGTTGACGGTGAGGGGAAACGGTCGAGACCTCAAGCGAAATCTCCATCTAAGATAAGTCGCGTTCCTCCTTTTGATGAATTCTTCTTTTTGTGTTGTTTGTTGATTTATTCTGCGTTGCTTTGTGTGGGATGTTCGTGTGAAAGTGTGGTCCTGGCCTTGCGTATGTGTATTCTTGCCTCTGCTTACTCTGAATTTGTGCGTTTGGTGTGTGTATGGTGATGGATTGAATTTTCTGGTTTATGAGTGGTTTGGATTTAAGATCGTATGGATTCGGTTATGGGGTTTGAAATTTCATGGTGTATGATTTGAAGTTGTTTTTCTTGTACAGATATGAAATTGGCTTGGTACAATTTGAATTTTGGTATGTGTATGGATTTTTGAGTTTTTTTCTCGTGTCCCCCCCTCTGCTCTTGTGAATGTCTTCTCTTTATAGGCGTGCAAAAATATCTACGCTTTTGAAAATGATGTGTGATGATAAAATTCTTTCCATCTTTAGATAAACATGTCCAGGAATTGTTTTGGAAGGATATAATTGTGCTTAATGTTTTCCATTTTTACTTGATCCTGAATTGATGATTTTGAAAGATGTGTCTGACGGTTGCTCTTTTGGTTTTGGAAACTTTTGAACTTTATCTCACACCTGATTCTTTCTCTTTCGTTGTGACATATTTGATCGTGCTACCATTGGCATTGCGTTGACATAAGTTTTGAAACCCTGGTGAAGTTCTTCTAATGCGAGGCCTTTCAGTTGTATGATTACGAGCGGATATTGTCTTTAACAATTTCTGAACCGTTGAGTTTACGAGCACGGATGGGAAGCTTTGGCTGGCGCTTAAGTTTGTGGCAGTCCTCCAAATCAAGAATCTCTAACATCGAATAGTCATAGATGTCGCAAAGGGGAATTTCTAAGTTCTGGCGATTTCTCAGACACAAAAAGTCCTGAAGACGGTGCACCATCAAGGATGAATCAAGGTCTGGTAAGGTGCAGTTCAGCGAATTTCTCATTTACACAACATAGATGAAGACAACTCTATCATTTCTTAGGTATGTGGATAGATTCTGAATGAATGCTTATTTTTCAGGCTATTGATCCTTTTTGCAGCCATCAGGGTGTAGTTCTACAAGTTTTAATGGAAAGTTGGTGAGATGCTTAAATTTGATTAGAATCTATCTGATGCTGTTTGCACTCTGTCTTGGGAAGGTTTTGATATGCTTGATTGTTTTTACTCACACGGTTCTTTTATCTTTGTTTGTCGCAGCTTCCTCCATCCTTGCTTCTTAGACACCTTAGCAAATATGCATTAAGGATCTTGCTAAAATCTTTTATGTGCCATATACCTATTCGCTTCTCGAGCAGCATTCCTATAGATATGGAACTTGAACTTCACATGTTTTTTTTTACAACTAACAAACTCTTTGTAGCTCTCAAGTAAGCTTGATGATTATTAGACTATGGTTTTGTAGCACTTCAGACTGTTCATACAATTTCTTGGTAATGATTATGAGTGCTTGATCGACAGTTGACTTTGACTATTAATTACGATTAGGATTTGATTTGCAGGTACAGTCACGGTTCTTCAGTGTTATCCAACCAACGACAATCATCATGGGACACGGAACCCTTTCATAATTAGTGTGAGGATAAGCTTTCGATGGTTTCAACTTCTTGAGCCTCTGTTGCAATATGTTGTCAGAGAGTTCGTACTCCATGAAACTGGACCCGTTCGCGTGAAACTTTCAGGTAATAATCTTTCTCAACACTTTCTCTTGGCATATTTCAATGTTTTTCTTGTCACGACGAAACTTTTGGTTGAGGCTTGCCTGGTTGCGTTGGTCGGATCTTATCGTGTGAAATGAAAGCTTACCATGATTGCTTTCCCAAATTGTATATAGGATTATGCTTTGTAATGTGCATAAGTGATTTTGAACATTTTCCAAATGGTTGCCATGAGCTCTTATTTCTCTCACCATGAATTCCATGTTTCCTCTTATATCAATGCTTCGGTGTGGTAAGGCTGGCTGTTATACGACTGATATATTGACTGTGTTTTCTTGGTTGTATGTGAAGCTGAGTGTTAGTTTCAAGGAGCGGTTCAAGGTGATCCAATGGCATTAGATCAGGCTGCATGATTCGGTTATCCCCTTTGGGAGGATTAATGGAAAGCGTGGTTCAAGTTAAAGTCGGTGTTGAAGCTGCAAAGGCTCATCCCTCCTAGTGTTGAAAGCTTGCTCTTAGAACCTGTTACTGTAGGGGTCCTGCTGTAGAAGTACGTTTGTGTTTTGAGGTTCCGTCGACATCCGCAGGGTAGGCTCCCTCCGTCGTTGTTGTTATGCTTCAACCACTTTATTTTTATGGCTCTTCGACGATGGTGTGATTCTAACCATACCTCTTTTTTTGCAGCGTGAATGCCATGCCGAGATGGAGGATTGGTGACGGTACCAGCTCTTACATAGCTCAACTATGGGGATTGATGGTAGTGACCTGGAGAAACCTTTTGAAGTATGATTTTCCACAGAGCAAGTTTTTTCATTCATCCAAATTGTAAGCTGACAACCTTAATTTGAGAACAACGGTCACACACTACTGGATGAGGGTCTTTTATTGAGGACATGCTCTTGGTGAAACCTTTCGAAACAACGTGGGTACATCTAGTCTAGCACAAGAATTAATGATTTCCAACACAATGTAAACTATTGATTCAAATGTAGATACTTTAACAGTGGCGTGTATATTTGTGTATTATTAGTATGCTGTAGCTCTGTACACTAAAATTCCATCAAGTAGGAGCACTCTTTGAAAACCAATTGTGAATTTACTGCTTTGATGAACCCGAGTTTGTATTAATTTGCCTCTTGATATCAAGGAAAATGTCCAACTTTTATTTGTTATGCTCAAATGCAGTTCTCTGTCCATATCAGAACGACATGAGATTGTGTGCTTCCAAATTTGGTACTTCAATGAAGCTAGGACTATGGCTGTAAACAAACTATCCTTGGATACGGTTGTGTTTCCATGAATAGGAAAATCCCAACCCCAAATTGGTTCTAACTGGAACGTTGATGTACCCATTGATATGAAAGAATTATAGTCATTGTTCATTGTGATATGATTTGAACATTGTGATATGATTTGAACTTGGGATTTGGAAAGGTTCGTAGAAATTGAAACTCATTTCGTCCTCTGAATATATTTCCAACAACTTGAATTACTTTTAAGGCAAACTTGAGACATAATTGTAAATAATTGGATCCACCTTACCAAAACTTCTTTTGAATTAAACGTACCTCTTAATTCGAAAATGGACCAATCAAATATTGTGAATTTAATTCGAAGTCGGATACCTTGAATTAATTTGAAGTTTCAAATGAGACCTGTCTCGTAAAAATAACTTGGACTTAAACATGAATTTGCATTTGTAAGCAACCTTCATGTATTTCTATGAGTTTTTAGGAAGTATGAGACATAACTCTTGTAAAGAAAAGGACTAAACCTCCAACCAAACTCGCTATAACATTTCACCTCTTTAACAACAATATCAACAAACTCAAACTTTCCAAAAATGGTCAAAGCATCTTGAAAATTTTTGAATTCCAAATGATCTTCAAACCTGCTTGAAGAATACCTTGATAGCTTCAAGAAACAAATATTCTTCCTGAAGCAAAGGGCGAGCTTCATACTTGTACCAAATATGAGTTAGAAGCGCAATAATGATATATGAACTTCAATTTTGCCTTGTAAACTTGTGACAAAATGAACTTGAATCTTCCAATTCTTCCCAGGTTGAACTTTTACTTGATGAACCATCACTTGAGAACATAGGGCAAATACATCTCTAAATCTTGAAGAGCTTACTGAGGGAGAAGGTACCAACTTGTAATGTAACTTGCCACACAACCAATGACCAGTCTTAGGGGACCCAATTTCATATCAGAGGGTATAAGGACTTAATCTTTGTGGGGTGAAATCGAAGAGTCTTGAGGAAGAAAAGGCTTGGTAGTGGTTTAAGGACCAAAAGGAAAAGGACACAATCACACAGGAATCCATACACACCTTGCAAGGACTAGGGAACTTTCACAATCACACACACAACACAACCTTCAAGTCTTTGAGCCTTCTGCAGCAGCACCTGTCCTAAAAAGGAAACAAAACAGACAAAGCTAGATAAAGCGGTTAGTTATGCACGAGATAATGACCTAAGATGTTATGCAAAAAGAAAAGGGATCTTAGGGTCAAAAATTAGGGTGCGACAGTGGGGTATTGACTTTATGGGCCCTTTCCCATCTTCTTTTGGTAACAAATACATACTCGTTGTCGTTGATTACATTTCGAAATGGATTTAGGTTGTAGCCTCTCCTACAATCGACGCACAAGTCATCATTAAACTTTTTAAAAATATCATTTTTCCCAGATTCGGTGTGCCGAGACTCATCATTAGTGACGGTGGCTCCCATTTCATTTCAAATATCTTTGGAAGACTGTTGCTCAGATATGGAGTCCGACACCGAGTAGCGGCACCTTACCACCCTCAAACGAGTGGAAAAGTTGAGATTTCCAATAGGGAAATTAAGAAAATACTGGAGAAAACCGTCGCAACTTCTAGGAAAGATTGGTCTGCGAAACTTCATGAGGCTCTGTGGGCCTATATAACAGCCTATAAGACCCTAATAGGAACCACTCCATTTAAGCTAGTTTATGGTAAATCATGTCACTTTCCGGCCGAGTTAGAACATAAGGCTTATTGGTCCATTAAGACCCTTAATGTGAATTATACATTCGCAGGTGAAAAGAGAATTTTAGACATCTATAAACTAGAAGAACTTAGATTAGATGCCTATGAGAACGCCCGAATTTATAAGGAAAGTACTAAACAGTGGAACCATAAATGTATAGCAGGGGAAGAGTTTAATAAAGGTGATATAGTCATTCTCTTCAACTCTTGGCTGAAACTATTTCCACGCAAACTTCGTTCTAGATGGTTCTGACCTTTTGAGGTTATAAAAGTATTCCAAAGTTGAGCTTTAGAAATAAGAGGTAAATCAAAAGACACATTCATTGTAAATGGGCAGCGACTTAAGCACTATCATGGTGTAGAAAACATAGATTTTTACGTAAATTTCAAACTAGAAGAGCTTCCCGCTCTTTCATAAAAATAGTTCTTTTAGAAATAGTGTCGAGCTCCTGACATTAAATGAAGCGTTGCGTGAGAGGCAACCCACAATTTTAAGTTTTAGTTTTTATTTTCCTTTTTCTTCCCACAAATATTGTTAGTGGTATATTCATTTATTGTTCTGACCACTACTAACTTAATTTATGTCTACTTTCAGGCTAACATAACATAAGCTAACATTTCATATTAACTTTAGAGATGTTGCCTGTACACAACATGGAGATTGTTTTCAAGAACGAAGCCCAGAGACGGCGTATCAAAGTCCTTGCTCAGAGAGAGATGGCATTATCCATTTACCCTGATGGACCTACCATGACCACTTTAGGCATAAGGGACAGTGGTACTTTCTTAGTCAGATAGGCTAGGAGAATTTTGTTGTAAGGAGAAGGTTTAGCACTTACCGTAGGCTGACCCTTGAGTTTCTAAGTTCTTTCTTCTATAATCCTAGCAGAGGGTTGGGATTCAACAGAGGTCTAGCTACATTTAGACTGTTTGGGACCAAATACTATTTCGTACACCGTGAGATGGCTGGCCTTCTAGAATTCCCTAGTGGCCCTGATGTGTTCAATGTGGCTCAGGAAGATGTCTTCATGGAGCTTGAACTTGATTTCTTCTGGGGAAGTATTGCTGGAAACCATCACCCTGAACCGAACTCCATGTATTCTGAAAATATCCATAACCCAGCTTTCCGTTACTTCCGTAAGATCCTAGCTCACACCCTCTTTGGGAAAGAGGAGAACATCACCTTAGTATCCAGAGATGAATTATTTATTATGTTTTATGTTTCCCAGTCTAAACCTGTGAATGCCGCAACCTTTATGCTAGCCAATTTAGATCGGATTCCACGAGACACCCATGGATCTATCCTTATAGGAGGTCTGGTTACCATGATTGCCTCAACTATTGGCCTTAGATACCCACTTATCCGCTTAACCGCCTTAGGAGGTATCCGACCCATGCACTTTGCTTTCTACTTTAACCGAGGCCATATATGCAATCTAAGACCTCAGGAGTTTGAATTATTGATTAATAATGAGGTGGTGTATCATTTTACATTGCCAAACCATGAGAGGACTAGTGTGCACAATAGAAACAACTGGCTTTATGACTTGGAAGGTCAAAGTGAGTCACCAACTCCACCTGATACCCCTCAAGCCTATGAAAACTGCCATGGCCCTCTCTTTGATGCTGCTTCACTCGCCTCTGTTGTTCATGCCCTGCCTCTTACGGATTACACTGTTGCAATTGACTCCCTCAGGACGGAAGTTGCTACTCTTAGATGAGAGCTCACCACCATGCACGTGGATTTCCTTGGTTTCATGGACGTGACTAATGAACAATTCAATCATATCTTCCAAGAAATTTACTCCATAAGAGACATTTCCCACCTATCAGACGTCGTAGTGGCTAATTATATTTTGTTGTTACCGCCTTTTCCCTACCTTACGCTTAGACAGTGAGGACTTTAAATTGTTTAAGTGAGGGGAGGAAGTATTTTTTTCCTGCTTTCTAGCTTAGAATTTTCATGCTTTCTAATTATGATTTCACCATTTTTCTAGTTTATTTTTAACATTCGTCGTCGAGCTACTGACGTAAAACTAGCGTTGTGTGGGAGACAACCCACGTTTTTTTTTTCATTTTTAATGCAATTTTCAGTTCCGTTATTATTTAATGTGAATTTTTCATTTTCCATTTATCTTTTGTTTTTACTTTATTGCCTCAAATTCATATTCTGATTGATTTCCCTAAGGCCACGAGCTAAATTATTGAGCCTCACACATTTTTTTGGACTTAGCACAACCATTTAAGCACTTAAAAATCATCATTTTCATGCCTAAATAAAATCTTTGCGCACCCAAAGTTAACGGCGTTTGCCAAAATGCTAATGGAGTTCGCCATTGGCATGAAATTTAAAAGTTAATGTTTTAAAGCTAATGGCGTTCGCCATATCAGTAATGTGGCAGAATCCATTTTTAAACCTCTTGCCACGTTTTTGCAACCTCTCTCATTACTCTTAACTCCTCTCATCATTATTCTCTTAACTCACCCTTCCCACTACCTCCATAACTTTCAACCTTCCATTCCACTGCTCTAATTTCCTTTAAAACCTTCATTCTAAACATTGCACTCTCACTCCTTCTCTATCACACATAACTTCTATCCATTCCTTTTTCTCACTCTTTCCTCCACAATGCCTCCTAAAGCTGTTAGAGAAAGAAGGGCAGAGGTAAACTTCATGGGAGTTACTTTTGGAGAAGGTGTAGAAAGAGAAGCACAAAAAATAAGAAACATGAAGTTGTTCAATCGTGAGGACACGCCTACGAGGTATGCTGATGAATCTGTTATGTGTAGTCCAGGCTTGATAACTAGTGTCAATTGGATGCTGGGAAATCTAGGAATAAAAAATTTTTGTCCTTTAACTAGTCCCAAATACATTAGGCTTATCTATGAATTTTTAAGTTCGTTCAATTACTACGCATCGGTAGGAACTAATCGCACCTCAGGCACTGTTAGGCTTAAAATGTTTAACAGAGGTTACCCATTTAGCCAAGACCAGCTTGCCGACATGCTGCAATTCCCACATGGGGATGGTTGGGCATGCGAAGAACCCTTAGAGAGCGATTTGGCTGAGGACGCTTTTTGATTCTGGAGACAACTCACTGGTGAGGCCACCGATTGTTGGGAAGGCCTAAAAACTACCAATATCCATAACCCAACCATTCGTTATATACATCGAATTTTAGCTAACACCATTAGTGGCTGGGAGAATAACGGAAGAGTGAATTCGAAAGAACTTTACTTTTTGCATTGCGCACTGACACAGACACAGGTAAACCCTACACCATTCTTGCTTGCACATCTACAGTCTGTTAGCGTTAGGGTCGGCGGTCCCATATGCATTGGAGGGCTAATAACATCCATAGCACGTGCATTGGACCTAGGTGCTGAGTTAGCCACACTGGAGCCACTTGCTGCACCCTTCCTGGATTTGGATGCCTGCCGTAGTATGCTCTTAGTTAAGAAAAAACCAGACGGTAGGTATCATTTGATGGTTAATAACCGAGCTGTTAGGAGTGTTATTCTACCTTGTTTCACACACACTAATGGGCAAGTAAGGAACAACTAGACCTATGATCTGAATGTCCGAGAGCCCGGTGATAATGCCAACATTTAAGCTAATGAGGGTAACACCAATGATGATGAGATTGATGCTATGGAGAATGATGCTCTCGAGACTAACACATATCCACACACTGCACATGGTTTTGCTGATTCTTTTGCGAGTACCTCAACCAGACATCAGTCCCGTGAAGAGTATGATTACACAACTATTAGGACCGCTCTTGACGAGGTCCTTTCTGAGCTGAGACACCGGAACGATGCCGATGTTGAGCGCAACATGTTGCTTACGGGTATGCAAACACAGCAAAATGAGATGATAGCCACGATTCAACAGATTTAGGAGCAGCAACATGATTATGCTGAGCGCACTGAGCACAACATGGGAGACCCTATCGAGAAGATGATGGGATTGCGTGTGGGGATGACAAATATGTTGGAGTACATGCAGCATGTAGGTGTGTCACACCCTCTGCACGGTAGAGGCAGCTTTGGACGAGCACGAGGCTGAGGCCGACGTTGAGTTGATCACCTAGGTTCTTTCACTCTTTTTCCACCTTGTACTAAAACATTGAAGACAATGTTTGGTTCAAGTGTGGGGGAAGAGTTTTATCGCTTTATTTTTACTTTTACTTGCTTTCTAGTTAGTTTTCCTTTCTTAGATCAGTTTTTGTTTTTTTTTTGTTTTCAATTGTTTGCGTATTTGGTCGAGTCATGTGTTGTCGAGTCTTGATGCATGATGTTTTTCACTTATTATTGAATTCCCCCGAAATTTTTAAATTTTAACCTCCATCAAATTTTTTGCTTTGATTCATGGCATGGTACTCTGAGAGTATATAGGCTATTTAGGCTATGTTAGAAAGGCTTGGGAATGTTTCAATAACATCGATACCGTCCTAACACCCTAAACTCTCTAATTATGCGATATCAATTTGAATACCCATTATGCTAAAACCTTAAGCGCTAGTTTTAAAGTAGCCCCTAAGTAGTTTATACTAGGAGTCAGCACCATCCTCAAGCACACACTAAGTAAGAAACTGATGCAAATATGTGTAGGATCTCCGAGCTAAATCAAAATAATTCTTAGAGAGAAAAAAATGAATGATGAGATATGTACCTTCTAAGTTAGGTGGTCCTCCACCGACCACTTAGCCTAACGGAGTGGAATCTTTAAGTTCAATGGAAATAGAAAAGAAAAAGAAAGAAAGGGGAATGAACCAATAATGAGATCCTTAAACACTAACAGGTTTACTTACCATGTACGTGTGAGGATAACGGGCTTAATCTGATTGCGCTTGAATGAAAATGGGTGAAAAAGGACAAAGAACCTAGGTTGAGTTATAATGGCATGATTTAGATTGGTTTGCATAAGGGGGAAGTTTTCGACCGCAAATTACGGATATGTGTCATTACGGTATCCTTGGTATTGATAGTTAGTACCAACCGATCTAGCATTAGTCACAACAACCACGCATGATTAGAGCCTCATTGTGCTTATGTTTCAAAGTCGTGCTTATTCCTTTTAACATGTTGGTTGATTGCTTGAGGACAAGCAATGGTCTAAGTGTGGGGGAGTTTGATAACGTGAAAACGTATCATGTATTTCGACCCGATTCGCATGTTATTTTATTTCATTTTGTCATGTTTTGTTAGTATTATGTCTTGTTTCGTTTACATTTCAGGAACTATTTGATAATGGAGCGTCTATGCAAAGAAATCGGGAAAAGAGCCAGATGAAGAAGAAAATCCAGAAAAATCCAACTTTCTGGTGCATGGCGTTCGCCATTACACTTAGCCATGTCATAAGCCAACTTAAAGCTCACGACGGTCGCCATGAGCATAATGGCGGTCGTCATTCAGTTCTAAAAGAAGAATATGTGAAGGCCCATTGTGACTGACTTTTCCCCACTTCCCTACCTTTTCTCAACTGATTCTGCACGATGGGAGACGGTTTTGAAGCACCAGACCTCTATATAAAGGATGGTTTTCTTAGTTTTGAACATCCAAGTATTGCGCGGAAGCTTTGCCGTTTTTAGTTTTAAGCATAAATCTGTATTTCAAAGTAATAATTGCTCACATTGAGAGATTATCACAGCCTTAGTATTAAGTTTCTGTACTCTTGGGTCGCAAGCCTGCCGACATAATCAAGTTTATTTTTCCGTTCATGTTATTTCAAGTCTTTCCGTCTTTAATTCAAGTTCTATAGGTTTTTACATATTATTTAGTTGTTGTTGTTTATCATATTGTTTACCATGCTGTTTTTATCTGCTATTGCCATGTTTAGTTTGTTTAAGTTTACTTCCATGTCTAGCTAAATGCATTTGAGTCCGATATGTGAGGATTGTCGTTTCCGACGGGACTCGGTAATGAAATTCAGCGTAAAACTTTATTAAATTTTGTTTTGGCTTTAGTTTCCAAGTTTAATTCAAATGGTTTTGTCACGGGAGAGAAAAGCAAATAAAGGTCCGAGTCAATAGCGCGTGAGTGTGAGAATTGGAATGGATAGTGGAAACTAGGCAATGATCCTTATCATACCCCAAATTTTGACCACTAACATTTCCCATCATTGTGCAAATCATCATCACAATATGGAAGAATCATCATACCTCATCAGTCTCCCCAAAGATGGGTGAGCATTCACTACTATCAAAGATTAGGGTTTCTAGCTCTCTCAGAGCCTTAGACAAAAGATCAATCAAGGAATGACATGATCTTCAACTTGTCTAACATCTCAAACATCCACAATGGATCAAGAGGACTCCCACTTCAAGGATTAAGCACAAGGCTGCTCCCTGCTAGGTGGATTAAGCCTCAAGATCGCCAGTGTCACCAAATTAGGGTTTGGTCGACCAGGGCCTCCAGAAGGAAATTTTCCTCTGGGCATGAGCCAAGGCTTTAAAGCATAACACAAGATGCTCCAAGGGACATCATGGACCCAATCATCAAGTCAATTTAGCCTCAGGGGATGCATTCATAAAAAATCAGGAATTAGGGTTTCTTGACCTAATTCACCCCTAAGTTGACTTTTGGGACAAAACATGAGCCAAGACCTCAAGAGAAGATTTGAGGGTCTCTAATAAACCACATTTATCCATTTGCAACAATGGATTGATCCAAGAAGCTTGATTCCCAAGTTTCAAGTTCATCAGAACCACAGTTAGGGTTTCGCGGAAAAAGTCAACTGTGTCTTTGACTTTTGACCAAGACATGCTCCCAAACCTTGGGACATGATTCAATACACCCTATAACACCTATGAAATCAATCCATCAAGTTTGATTTAGGTCAAGGACTTGATTTCATAGAGGATCGCACAGTTTGGAATTCATCTGAAAAAAAGTCAACTGTGCACAAAAGTCAAACTTTGACTTTTTGAGATTTTTCACAATTATGGTTCTTTGACCCTAAAATGATGTTAATGTGTGATTGGGATCATCATTCATCAAGAAAAATCAAGAAAAGTGGGATAACTTGTAAAAGGTGTAACCATAAAAAACTTAGAAATTTTTCTAAGTTATGGAACAAAGTGGCTAGGGTACCAACTTTGGAGGATCATAACTCCTAAACCACAAGGCCATTTTCCCCATTCAAAGCTGGATTTGTAGCTCTCATGGCACTCTACAAAAGCTTCAAACAGAACTCATTCCAATTCCTCATGGATTTTAAGTTATGGAATGATCAAAATCACAAAAAGTGAAAATGTCACTTTTTTCCAACACTTAGTGAAATTTTCACTAAGTCAGAATTTGCCTTCACTTTTTTCCAAATGTAGGGGAATTTTCACTTGGATCTAAAAGGTCTCAAAACCAACTATGATCAAACAGTTGTTGTATCATATGAGGGCTTTCCAAAATGGCCAAGAACTCCATCAAAGTCCACTTGAGCCATGAGATATGACAATGCCAATATGCCTTACTGCAAACTGTCATGGCAAGGCAGATTTGGGAGTTTTGCTCGATTTGCTCAAATTTTGCAAAGGGCAAGCAAATCTATCCATCTGAACACCTCAAGGGGAGACCAAGGAGGGACAAACACTGATCCATCAGCCTCCCAAGTCTTTAGAACCAAAAGTAGCATGTCAAACCTAGAAATGCCTAAAAGAGGGACAAGACTCCAATTTTGGATTGGTGCATTTAATGAATGCACCAAGGTGGCATGGACTGAGCCATTTCCAACTGAATTCAGTTAAGACTTATCCAACAACTAGGGAACCAACAGCCTGTGCCCTAACCTCTAGTCAATGGCTAGAGGAGACTTGGATTCTCATTGCTCAACATTGGCCAAACCTCTGCTGCAGTTTCCATTCACTATTGCAGCCAAAAAAACTTGCTCTACTATAAATAGAGCTCAATTATGTTCAGTTTGAATACAGCAAAGCACTACAACACTTGCTTTCCTCAAAATCTCTTTCTCTAAGCAAAAATACCTTCTTTAGCAAGGTAACTCTGAGTTTTTGAGTAAGAGAGAAATTCCACCACAACTCATGATCCAAACACATCCAATATGTCATATCTAAGCTGTCCAAACTCTCACAAGTGACCTGTAACACCAAAATCACAAAGTCACCTCTCAAAACCTCAAAATAGGACTTTTGTGCATTTTTCAAGTCATGTCTTGATTCAGTCACTTTCCAAACCAGATAAAACCTCAAATACACTCCAAATATCATCCTTGAACTGTCCCAAATGGTTCCACACATCTGGAACACCATTTGAGAGAGTTGCTATTTTGGCCACTTTTGCCCCTTTTGCAAGAAAGAGCTCAAACTTGTTCCTGAGGTTTCCAGCTGATTCTAACCATCCTAAAAGCTTCTAAGAGATCATTTGAGGGTGTCCAAAGCATCAAATCATTTTTGGAACAAAGCCCTTGGCAGATTGCACAAAAGCTCCAAAAAGAGGTAAACATCATAACTTGGATTCTTTGAATCATGCTTTCTTTTGATGTCCACTGATCATGCATCTCTTATACATGTTATATGTGTTGTGTTTGCACCAATTTATCATGTAATTCATGCTTGTACCAAGAGATGGCACAGAAAATGCAAATCATGGCCTATTTCAAAACCACTATCGGGTTTTTCAATAGGAGCATGATCTGAAAAAAACACCACCACCATTGGATTCCTTCTGAAATTCTAGGCAGGATAGACCTAAATTTTGTCCCAATCCATGGAGAAATGAGAAAGTTATGGCCTTCACGTTTTCAACCAAAATCTTGTCTTGCCTTGGGCCAGGCCAAAAACAAGGCAAGCCTTGTATATTTGTGGTTGTGTTTCAATCAACGGATGTATCACCACCCCAGTGGTAAGACGCGTGCCCTATGCACAAGAGGTCTGGGGTTCGAATCCTCCTCGCCCCAGATCCTCTTTTTTGCTATTTTTTTTCACTTTTTATTGTTTTTCTTATTATTTTTAATGATTTGAAAAATTAATAACTCCCTCAATTTTAATTATTTTTTATTGGTTCTTTTTGCAAAAAATCACAAAAATATTGAAATATTTTATTCCACAAAAAAATCAAATTTATATTATTTATTTAATATAATTAGTATTTTTGTGAATAAATTCATTTTTAATTATTTTTAAACATTTAAAAGTGAATATTTACTTTGAAAATCAAAGCCAAATGAGTTTAATTTATCTTGTGATTAAAACCTCATTTTTCAAAACTTAAACAAAAATCACAAGTGGTTTATTCAAACTTATTTGGTATTTTTATCATTTTATTTGATTTTCTTTAAATATTTACTTTTAAAGGAAAACAAAATTAGGGTTTCTTTGATTTTCACCCTCACGAATCATTTTCAAACACGCATGGGCCTCTATTAGAGTGTAAGACCCATCCCCTTTGTAAATACACCACTTTTTGGGCCTCAGTCATTGTATAAGTCCCACTGTATTTTCAAAAACAACGGCACGATCGTCGCCTTCTTAGCAAAACCAAATGGGTCTACCCTTGTGTTATAAGCCCAATGTCTTTTCTTTGGGCCTCTAATAGAGTGTAAGACCGAACCCCTTTGAAAACCAAAACCTTTTTGGGCCTTAGTCATTGTATAAGACCCACTGCATTTTCGAAAATCTCGGCGCGATCGCCATTTCAAAACAAAACTCTGGGCCTCTTCTTGAGCTGTAAGCCCCACCACTTGTATAAAAATAAACCTTTGGGCCTCTTGAGAGAGTGTAAGACCCATTCCTTTGTACAGAAAACCTTTTTGGGCCTCAGTCACTTGTATAAGTCCCTGTACAAATTCAAAACAACAGTGCAATCACTGATAAAACCTTGGGCCTCTCCTTGAGCTGTAAGCCCCAACAAACTGTTCAAAGAACTTTCTCCTTTGATTTTGAATATAATATTGTTATTAAAGCTTTCTTTGTTAAGCAATTAACCAAACAACATGGAAGCTCTACAACCGAGTAAGTGTTTACCCGCTTTCTTTATCCGCTTTCATGTATATATAACTGTATTGTGGGGCTGTTTCACTGTAAGTCTTCTTTCACAACCTCTTATATACTCGTCAAATATCCACTGTGTAATTAGTATAGCTATTTAGAGTTTTCCGCGGCAACTACGTCAAGCACTAGGTAAAGCCTGTTGGTCACGCTTAAATACAAATAAAACTAGATCCCCATAGCATTACCAGACACAGTCTTCCCACCTCTTGGGGTTAAACAATATGGAGACGTGAAAGGCAGCATTCTCGGTGAACCCTTTTTCAGACTGTTACTTTTAGAAATTGTCAAAGAAACTCTACTCCCCAGAGTTGATCTATTCTCCGTGAATAGCATCTCTTGAGTTTCTTCCAAATTCTCAGACTTTCCTGGCTTGATCTATTCTCGGTGAATGGCATGTCTTGAACTTCTCGGGGTTTGGGGACCCACAGGCTTCCTAAAAGCATCCCCGCCTCCTCTTGGGCATTGTACAAGGACCCTTCGGCTTCTTAAAAGCTCTCATGCCTTCTCTTGGGCTTAGTACAAGGACCCAGAGACCTCTACAGGTATAGGAACAGAACCTAGTCATCAATTTGCTAGAGCTGTCTTTCTGAGTCAAGTGTCAGACCAGTTAATGGGTTGACCTTCATCCCTTAACATACCCGCCTTCTCTTGGGCATTATACAAAGATCATTCACTATCTGAGAATCGATTTCTCAAAACACCAGTAGACTTGGACAGTCTCAATACCCTTTGGATTTCCCATTTCCTTAAAGAACAGGAAATAACCCTGATCCTCTGATCAGTACCAACGCACAACCTTACCTTTAATCATTCCCTTTATAAGAACTGATTTTCTCTTTTACCCAACATACTGGACCTGTCACTAAACTGAAACAGTCGCCAGCACAGTCGGCCTCCTCTTGGGCCTTGTACAATGATTCTCCCCAGCGGAGCTAACCTTTTCAGACTCTCTTGTTGAGTCAAAACCTTTTAGCCTCTATCTCGGGCTTCGTACGAGATACTAAAACACTCTCTTGTTGAGTATAAAAGACTCTCTTATTGAGTCAATCTCCCTTTAGCCTCCATCTCGAGCTTCGTACGAGATACAAAAACACTCTCTTGTTGAGTATAAAAGACTTTCTTGTTGAGTCAAACCCTTTTTTAGCCTCCGTCTTGGGCTTCGTACAAGACACATATAAAAGCACTCTCTTGTTGAGTTAGTTACTCGTTAACACCCTCTTGTTGGGTCAATAGCCTCCTCTTAGGCTTTGTATAAGGAAAACCCCGGTTGAGTCGATTAACCTTTTGGCATCAAATCTGTGCCTGGCTCACAGCTTACAAACATCAACAAATCCTTTTCCTTCATCTAATTATTGTAAGCGGCAAGCCTCTGGATTATTTACATCCACGCCACTGTCCCTCTTTTAGCATGAGAAATTCCTAAGGAAAGATAGCATTGCTCTACACTGAGTTAAAGTCTTCTCCTTCAGGTTAAAATCCCCTATAAAGGAAATTATGGCATTGCTGGATTCACATATCCCAGTTAAAGTAATTCTCCTTTATAATCAGTCACCCAACAGTCGTGACAAACAGACCAAATACCCTTCTTTAGAGATGACAAATTCTCTCTAAAGTCAAAACCCTTCAGCTTCACATCTTGGGCTTCGAACAAGACACAAATAGACCCTTCAGCTTCACATCTTGGGCTTTGAACAAGATACAAATCACCTTTAGCTTCACGTCTTGGGCTTTGAACAAGACACCAAAATGACATTTTTCCTCCCATAGAATAGGAGGAACTACGATCGCTCTGATTTCCCTGTTTCGTCAAGCGGGAATACGTAGGCATAAGATTAAAAAAATCTTAGCGAGCACACTAATCAAAAACCCAAAATCCAGTATCTCCACCAAATCAACCCAAAAGCAGCAAATCTAAACACAGTATCAAAAACCTCACAAATGATCCAAACACCGTGTTCTCAGGCAAAATAACCAAAGATTGGGCCCCACCTCCACATGCCATCTGTAACCTAAAAGACCGCTGTTTAAACTCAGTATGCAAGCAGGGTTAATTGGAGACATCTATTTCCCTTCCTTAATCAACTCAATAGGATAAAAAATGAATCGAACTGTAGTACCCCGTGCGATCGTGACTCAGGACCACAAAAATCGCGCTACAAAAAAAATGGCGCCCACCGTGGGGCCCAATATTTTTCTTACAATCTTAGGTAGAAAACCCTGAGTTCACAACAATTTCACAGAAATGGAAACTCTGCTGGGGAGTCATTGTCTGTATAGGATCATAAGACTAGAGGTCTAGGATGATTAAGACAAATATATATACTGCTTTTCCTAATTGAGATCTATGTTTATTTTTCTGCTAATGGGAATGCGTGTGATGCCGCATGTTGAAAGATTGAGTATACACATAAGATAGGTGATGGAAATGTGGGTAATCTTACTGAGAGTGAATTCCAGTTAAGAGTCCCCGATCGACCATCAAACTCAGTGGAGACTCCCTTTGTAGATACATTGCCTATACGACTCTGGTTGTTGAAAGTAATGTGGTCGACTGGGTTATCTGAGAAGCTGAGGTTTTTAGTAGACTTAAGTCATTTTGAAGTGCGGAAGCTATCGCAAATAGTTATCACGCGATACTACCCTCATTTGAGATCACTCTAGGATGCATCAGCTCTCTGGCGATCCGTTTGCTGTTGTTATCCCAAGAGGGGTCAATGATTTTGCGGACAGGTATAAAAAATCACCAGTATAAACCTTTAGGGGGGGGGGTAGAGCCTTGACTTCATGATACCGACCCTTTGACCCCATGTTTTTTCTATGTTTTTGTGTGCTTCATTCATACATTCATCTAAAAAACATTAAAACAAAAAAGAAAAATCTTCTCTTCTAGTCTCTCTTTTTTCAAATTAAACTAAGACAATGATTGCAAATGTCAGAGAAAGGAGATTACGCTAATGGATTTCGATAGAAGGAAAACTCATAAGTATACCTTCAAGGTTCCAAAGTTGGAGGATTTGAGAGGTTTGGCGAGAATGGTCACCAACCACGAGGCTTTCAGAGCTAAGTATGGGGGACTCCTGTCCCTATTAAGGGTCCATGTAATCGAAGGAATCCTGTCCACACTAATCCAGTTCTACGATCCGGTCTATCACTGTTTCACATTCCCGGATTATCAGATAACACCAACACTGGAGGAATACTCTCACCTGACTGATTTACATATCACTGATCATGCTCCCTTTTTTGGACTGGAATAAATTCCAAAGGATCAAACCATTGCAAGAGCAATTTATTTGGACGACTCAGAAGTCAGGACTCACATGACCACTAAGGGTGGAATTCAGGGTTTGCCAGCCCAGTTCGTAACAAAGAAAGCTCTATACTTTGCTAGTATAGGGAACGTGGCCGCTTTCGAGAGCATCTTTGTTTTGCTCACCTACGAGTTATTCTTGTTTCCCAATATCGATAACTTTGTAGATATCAACGCCATTAAGATTTTTCTGATTGACAACCTTGTACCGACTTTGCTCGCAGATGCGTATCATTCTGTACACTTAAGGAATTTATATAGCGGAGGAATAATCACGTGCTGTGTGCCCTTGCTTTACAAATGATTCACTTCCCATTTGCCCAAGTCTGCTGCATTTTGGGATAAAAAAATACTTTGCGTTGGTCGTAGAGAATCATGTCTCTTACCAACTCTGACATCGATTGGTACAATAGAATCTATGATGGGATCGGAATCATTGACCGTTGTGGAAATTTCCCAAATGTACCCATTAAAGGAACTAAGGGAGGAATCAACTATCATCTAGTGTTAGTTCGTCGTCAATTTGGATACCCAATGAGGCATATCCCGCGTAATGCTCATCTGGAAGGTCTTTTCTTCAAGGAGGGAGAAAATGACAGTGCACTAAAGACAGAAATAGTGCATGCTTGGAAACACGTTCATAGGAAAGGACGAGAGTCTCTAGGAAAATCAGACTGTGTCTCGGTGGAGCCTTATCTCCACTGGGTACAAACTAGAGCTCTCAAGCTGAGAATGCCTTACCCTCGTCAGGAAGTTCTTCCATTAAGGGACTCTGCCCTTTATTTTATGTCTGAGATGGAAAAGCTTCAGGTTACTCTCAGCAAAGTTCAGCAGGAGAAGAGGTCTTGGATGAACAAGTACCGTATTCTCAATGTGGATTGTAGGAAAATACAGCAACTATTAAGAGAAAAAGATGCTCTGATTGAGATTTTAGAGCAACATCCTGTAGAAAATCAGGATGACCAAAGGAATTTGCTCGCTCCTTTCACTTGGCAAAGGAATGACAACCCGACAACGGCCCAAGAGCCCCGGTCAAAGAAAAGAAAAGCACCAGAACCAGCACCCGAGCTCTCTTCCGAGAGGACTCAGTATCCATTAGTTTAGTTTTCCTTTTACAGCACTATGTAAACTACTGTATTTCCATTTTCGCAATCCTTTGAATTCAATAAAACAGGGTTTCCCCACTGTTTGATATTTGCAATCCAATTGTCAAAGTTTACTTTGAATAAACATATAACATATTTAATCATTGCATATAATTCATCATTCTCACTTAACGCATCCTTCTTACCTACGAATATCACGTTTGCGTCTCGATTCTAGAGTCAAACTGTCTCATTCGTACAATACTCGAGCCAATCGTCAGAAAAAGATGGATGATCTCGAGGAAGAGAACAGAGAGTTGAGAGAAGCAATCGACACTCTGAAAGAAGATATGAGAAAGCTTCATAACGACATGCAAGCTCTAGCAGAAGCTCAGATGCAGCAACAAAGGACTGTGATCTCAGAGATCACATCTACGCCCATAGTGGAAAAGTTCGATCCTAGGTACAAAATGCCGAAAGATCGTCCCTGGGGCATGCCTATCAACTATATCCCGGAAGGATATGTTCCGTCGATCGTGGAAGATCAGGGAACCGCAGCAGGAACCGCTGGGCCTGAAGGTTACACACTTCCGGAAAGCAAAGATGCCAGGGGCATGACAGCAACTCCTGAAGGTTACAAACTTCAGGAGGCACCGAGAGTCTCGGCCATAATGACTATACCACCACCCGTGGTACACACTGTCCCGAAAGGACAGATTCCACAATTACCTTCTGGTGGAAGCGACAACATGTTCGACAGAATGAATGAGTTCTAGAAACAGTTCCTGGAAATGCAGAAAGAACTGCAAGCCATTCGCGGTCAGGATTTATTTGGAAAGGACGCCGCGGACCTCTGCTTGGTCCCCAATGTGAAAGTTCCGCACAAGTTCCAAGTGCCCGACTTTGAAAAGTACAAGGGTAACTCTTGCCCACAAAGTCATTTAGTGATGTACGCTCGGTGAATGTCAGCTCAGACAAAGAACCAGGAGCTACTGATTCACTACTTTCAGGATAGTTTAACCCGTGCTGCATTAAAATGGTACATAGGTTTAAACCACGTCACGATCGGTACATTCAGAGATCTTGGCGTTGCCTTCGTTCAACAATATAAATACAATTTGGACATGGCACCAGACAGAGATCAACTCAGATCGATGTCACAAAAGGACAAGGAAACCTTTAAAGAATACGCTCAGAGATGGCGTGAAATTGCCGCTCAGATTTCTCCACCTCTGGAGGAAAAGGAAATGAAAAAGATCTTCTTAAAGACCTTGAGCTCATTTTACTATGACAGAATGGTCGCCAGTGCGCCCAGTGACTTCACCGAGATGGTGGGCATGGGAGTTCGTCTTGAGGAAGCCGTCCGAGAAGGACGTCTGGTTAAAGAGGCTGGATCATCGAGTAGTACAAAACGATACGGTAGTGCTCTCCCTAAGAAAAAAGAGCAGGATATTGGGAATATCTCTCTCGGAAAGCAAAGGCGACGATATCAACCAGTAGCAGTTGTAACTCCTGCTATCAACCCCGCGCCTGTTCCTACGTATCAACCTCAGGTTGCGCAAAGCCAACCTAATCAACAACAACTTCAGCAAAGGACACAACAGTCTCTTCAGTAGACTCGTCCTCCGTACAACAACAACCGTACAACGCGACCACCAGGGTTTGATCCTATACCAATGTTGTACGCAAAACTGTTTCCATTACTACTGGTCAAGGGGAATGTCCAAACCAAGTCTCCTCTTACAGTACCGAAAAATCTGCCTTTTTGGTTCAAAACGGATCAGACTTGTCCTTACCATCAAGGAGGACCAGGGCATCACATAGAAAACTGTCTCATTTTCAAATCTGACGTACAAAAACTTGTTAGGAGCGGGGTCTTATCTTTCAAAGATACGAATCCTAATGTTCTCACGAACCCGCTGCCTCAACATGAGAAGGCCACAGTTAATTTGATAGAGGGAGAGTCTGACGACAGCTATCAAATTCACGATGTACTCTTATTAAGGACCAATCTGGTCAAGATGCATTGTAGACAGAGTGGATATGGCCATGTACCACCTCATAATTATCACCAATGTAATATCTGCTCTAAAAACAATCAGGGATGTTCTGTGGTGCAAACAGCTCTACAAGAACAATTGGATCTCGGGTGGATCCAAGAGTATCAAGTTCGTGGAGTCAACATGACCTATGCGAATTCCGACATCATTCAGAACCATGACATTCGTGCAATGAATGTCAACTTGGTGGCAACGCACTCAAGGCAAATCCAGTATCACAATCTGCCACGACACGATTACAATTTCTGTTTGACTTGCTCGGTAAACAAACATGGATGCTCTTTCATACAAGAGGCCCTCCAGCGTCAGATGGATCTTGGGTGGATCCAAGACTACCATGATAGAAATCCCTATCAGATCAACATGATTCAAATCTTCGATACTCGTTTGATGAATACCAGCTTGGTGGAGTTACACGCCAAGCAAGTTCAACTTGGTTTTCTCACTTTTCACGATTATCAGAACTGTAAAGTATGCAGTGAGAGTAACCAAGGGTGCGCTCTCGTTCAAAGAACTTTACAACACTTGTTAAACCACTGGTGGCTTACGATCTACATGGACGAAGGCACGCAACAAATCAGTGTGCTTAATGGAAACCCTACTCGGCGTCAAAGTCAGGATGTCCGATCTATGGAAACTGACCTAGTAAGGTTGTACTGCATTCAAAGCGGGCATGGCCTAGTGCCACCACACAACTACGAGCGCTGTAGAGTCTGCTCGGAGAGTAACCAAGGATGCTACCTTGTACGGGCAGCTCTTCAAGGTCAGTTAGATCATAAAGAGATTCACCTATGTCCGAGTTCCGACACAATCAACTGGACGCCAGACTACTTCGCTGATCAAATCAGAGACGTTGTCATAATCTCTGATCATCAACAGAACAAGGATGTTTGTGCCATCATCCCTCTACTGGACGAATCAAAGGTTCTTAGCCAAGAACTGATTGAAGTTACTTGCGATAGTCAGAAAAATCCGAAGGCTCCTGTAGTTATCTATCTACCAGGACCAGTACCGTATGAATCAGCTAAGGTGATCCCTTACAAATACGGTGCAACAATAATTGAGAATGGAAAGGAAGTTCCATTACCCTCCGTCGTGAATATTGCAGACATCAGTCAAGTAACACGGAGCGGTCGAATCTTCAACCGAGGAGTTGGAGAACCTAACAAAGAAAATGAACTTCTGACAGAAGCTCCTGATCCATCGGTCGGTCAGTCCAGTAATCCCGACCTTTCAAAAAATAATGATGAGATGCTGAAGCTCATCCAAAGGAGTGAATACAACATTGTTGATCAGCTGTTACAAACTCCTTCAAAGATCTCTGTGCTATCACTTTTACTCAGTTCTGAATCCTACAGAGAGGCTCTACAGAAAGTCTTAGAGCAGGCTTTTGTGGAACAGGATGTGTCAATACGACAATTTGATAGCATCATCTCTAACATCACTTCCTGCAACAACTTAGGATTCAGTGATGAGGATTTGCCAGAGGAGGGAAAACGCCACAACATGGTGCTCAATATCACAGTCAACTGCGAGGACGATGCTTTAGCTAGTGTACTGGTAGACACAGGATCGGCCATCAATGTTATGTCGAAGTCTGCTTTAATGCGACTATCATTCAAAGGATCCCCGATGAGGGGCAATGAGGTTATCGTCAAAGCATTTGATGGTCTCAAAAAGCAGTTATCAGCGAAGTCGACCTTCCCATAACTATTGGTTCTCACACTTTCCTAATCACTTTCCAGGTCATGGACATCCGGGCAGCGTACATTTGTTTATTAGGAAGACCTTGGATACACCAGGCTGGGGCAGTCACTTCGACACTGCACCAGAAACTGAAGTTCATCAAGAACGATCAACTCATCACGGTTTGTGGAGAACAAGCCTTGCTCGTGAGTAACCTTTCATTATCTACTTGTGTAGAACCTGAGGAGGTTGTTGGAACTCCGTTCCAAGCACTTTCAGTGAGCAATGAAAATCAGTCAGGGAAGGGAACCTCGATTTCCTCATACAGAGATGCTCTCGAAGTGATCAAAAGTAATAATACAAAAGGATGGGGACAACTTGCCATTCCTACTGATAATAAAACAAAGAAGGGTCTTGGTTTTTCCTCAACCTGCACCTAGACAGCTACCAACGATGAAAGTTTTCATCCCATTTAGAACTTCTTCCACAGTGGAGGTTTCCTTCACCCAGTGCCTCAAGCAGTCCATACCATCAACGAGGAAGATCCCTCTGGTACAGAGGAAGAGTGGAAGTCCTATCTTAATGAGGACGGTTATATCTCTCAGGAAGAGGTGCCTACGTCGTTTTGTTATCCCGCACAGAGTCTGAGATTTATACCTAGGTCAGACGTCGAAATGATATACGAAGATTGTGATCCGGAAGGATGTCGTGCTCCGCCAAATTCATTAAAGGAAGACACTCTGATGAAAGACAACTTTGACCACGACTATTATGGCCCAATGGATCGCCTGCCTATCTGGCAGCCGTACCCAGGAGACTTGGGACAAGAAAATCAGCCGAACAATGAAAATCAGCTGAGCATCATTAAAAAGAATACCTGCGTCCCCACCATGTCATGGGATCAACACTCAGGTCATTCAGAAAATATCCAGCACGACGATGAATTCGCAAAATTTGCAGGACTAGAATTCATCAACTGTGTTTTTCCTGAGGTCAACGTCGTCGAGAGAGATGACTCCTCCTGTTCCAAAGAAGTATGGGACACCTTAGGACAACCAAGTGGAAAATTTGACTTCATGGTCAAGTATACTGCTCCTGAAAGCTCTCGTATCAGGCTCGAAGACATCCAGCCAACTGGATGGGGAGATTTGCCTGAGAGCACAAATACAACGCAAAATACAATAGAGGAATCCTCTTACGACAACTCTGCCTGGGAGACAGATTCCAATAATCCTGCTCCACCAGAAATCAGCGTTATTTCTGAAGACAAATCAAGGAAGGTACCAGACTTTGTGATTCACCGAGGAGTTCGCCGCCAATGGGTTGTTGTCGATGTTCTGAAGATTGTCCATAAGTCAAAGTAATTGCCGTCTTTAACCTTTCACCCTACCCAGGTGAAATGGATGTTTTGATAGGGCTCGCTTTCTGTAAATATGCCTATTCTCTTTGCCCAAAGCGACAAAGTTTTGTTTTATAGGGCTGTAGTTTCAAGAACCGACTTGTTCATAAATAAGATAATGTCGTTTTGTAATTTCCGCATTAATTGCTGTTTTCTCTTTTCATTTTCCAGAAAATGGTAATCCTTAAAAACAACTCAATAATAAAAACAAGCTGTTTTCCAAAGAAAATACACTTCACACACTCTTGCATTTTCTCTATCTCTTCTAAACATAAATCATCACGTCATGCAGATTGCTTGTTTTAAACTCCGTTGAAACATACGATCCGATGCCTTCTCCCAACTTTGAATTCCCGTTATCTGGGGCTGAAGAAGAAGTTGACAACGAAATTCCAGAAGAGATCTCCCGACTACTCAAACAGGAGGAAAGGACCATCGAACCTCACAAAGAGCCGTTGAACACGGTCAACTTGGGTTCGAAAAAAGAGAGAAAAGAGATCAGGATTGGGGCACTGCTCAGTCCAATTACCAAAGAGAGTTTGACAAAGCTTCTCAAAGAATTCCCCGATGTATTCGCTTGGTCCTATCAGGATATGCCAGGGTTGGATACCAGCATCGTGGAACATCATCTACCGTTGAGGTCAGAATGTCTTCCAGTAAAACAAAGGTTGAGAAGAACTCACCCGGACATGGCCATCAAAATCAAGGAGGAAGTACAAAAACAGATTGACGCGGGTTTCCTCGCCACGTCAGAATATCCTCAATGGTTAGCCAACATCGTACCCGTTCCGAAAAAAGACGGAAAAGTCAGAATGTGTGTGGATTACAGAGATCTAAACAAGGTTAGTCCAAAGGATGACTTTCCTTTACCACACATTGACATGCTGGTTGACAGTACATCAATGTTCAAAGTCTTCTCCTTCATGGATGGATTCTCGAGCTATAACCAGATTAAAATGGCACCGGAGGATATGGAGAAAACTTCATTTATCAAAGGGTACCTTTTGTTACAAGGTAATGCCGTTCGGTTTGAAGAACGTCGGGGCAACCTATCAAAGGGCCATGACTACTCTGTTTCATGACATGATACACAAGGAAATCGAGGTATATGTCGATGATATGATTGCTAAATCTAAAATAGAAGAAGATCATGTGACCTACCTGTCAAAACTATTCGAGCGGATGAGAAAGTATAGACTCCGCTTGAATCCCAACAAGTGCACATTTGGTGTCCGATTAGGGAAACTCTTAGGGTTCATCGTCAACCAGAAAGGAATTGAGGTTGATCATGACAAGGTCAAGGCTATTCAAGAAATGCCTTCTCTGAAGACTGAAAAACAAGTCAGAGGATTCCCGGGACGTTTGAACTACATCTCCAGATTCATATTCCTTATGACCGCAACATGTGCGCCGATTTTTAAGTTACTCAAAAAGAACCAGAACTGCGTTTGGACAGAAGACTGCCAAACCGCCTTCGATAGTATTAAGAAGTATCTGTTGAATCCACCGATTTTATCACCTACAGTGGAAGAAAGACCACTGATCATCTACCTAACAGCCCTAGAGGACTCAATGGGCTGTGTACTTGGCCAACAAGACGAAACCAAAAGGAAAGAGTCTGCCATCTACTATTTGAGCAAGAAATTCACTGAGTGTGAAACTCGGTACACTATGCTTGAGAAAACTTGCTGTGCTTTGGCTTGGGCAGCCAAACATCTTCGCCAGTACATGATTCGTCACACTACGTGGTTAATCTCAGAAATGGATCCAATCAAGTATGTCTTTGAAAAACCTGCTCTCACGGGAAGGATTGCCCGTTGGCAGATGTTGTTATCAGAATACGACATCGAATACCATGCTCAAAAAGCTGTTAAGGGGAGTATTTTAGCCGATCATTTGGCTCATCAACCGATTGATGATCAGGAATCAATCGGGTTTGACTTCCCCGGCGAAGATGTCATGTATTTAAAGATGAAAGATTGCGATGAACCGCTACCCAGTGAAGGGCCAGAACCAGGTTCCCAATGGGGACTTATCTTTGACGGAGCTGTCAATCATTACGGAAACAGAATTGGGGCAATCATCATAACACCTCAGGGTACCCACATTCCTTTCACTACTAGACTTACATTCAAGTGTACAAACAACGATGTCGAATACGAAGCTTGTATCATGGGTCTCGAAGAAGCGATCGACTTAAGGATCAAGAACTTGGATGTATATGGCAACTCAACCCTGGTTATCAATCAGATCAAAGGAGATTGGAACACATACCAATCAGGGTTGATTTCTTACAAAGATTATACGAGAAGGTTGCTACCCTTCTTCTACAGAATCGAGTTTCATCACATCCCTCGTGATGAGAATCACATGGCTGATGCCTTAGCCACTCTCTCTTCCATGATTAATGTAGGTCAATGGAACGACTTACCTAAGATTGACATAATGCGCCTTGAAAGGCCCGCTTACATCTTTACGATTGAAGCAGTCATAGACGACAAACCTTGGTATCATGATATCAAATACTTCCTTCAGAAACAAGAGTACCCACCTGGGGCACTAAGGAAAGACAGAAAAACCCTCAGAAGGCTAGCTGGAAGTTTCTTTTTGAGCGATAATACTCTCTATAAGAGGAATTTCGACATGGTCTTGCTCCGATGCATAGACAGACCAGAAGCAGACATGCTGATAATAGAAATTCACGAAGGATCCTTTGGCACTCATGCCAACGGAGACACAATGGCAGGAAAAATTCTAAGAGCAGGGTACTATTGGTTGACCATGGAATCCGACTGCTACAAGTACATGAGGAAGTGTCACAAGTGTCAGATATACTCCGACAAAATCCATGTACCGCCTACACATCTTAAAGTTCTCTCTTCCCCATGGTGTTTTTCCATATTGGGAATTGACATGATTGGCACGATCGAACCCAAGGCTTCAAATGGACATCGGTTCATCCTGGTAGCCATCGATTACTTTACCAAGTGGGTTGAAGCAGCGTCATACGCTAATGTAACCCGACAAGTGGTGGTCCGCTTTATAAAAAATAATCTCATATGCCGTTATGGTGTTTCGAGCCAGATCATTACGGATAATG
Organism: Lathyrus tuberosus; assembly: GCA_022829125.1. Lineage (NCBI taxonomy): Eukaryota > Viridiplantae > Streptophyta > Magnoliopsida > Fabales > Fabaceae > Lathyrus > Lathyrus tuberosus. The sequence goes on along the minus strand of JALAZF010000057.1, from coordinate 9,812,695 downwards.
GATCTAACTTGAACAACAAGATGATGAAAGAGTTGTGCGCTGAGTTCAAGATCGAACACCATAACTCATCTCCCTACCGACCCAAGATGAACAGGGCGGTAGAAGCGGCTAACAAGAACATCAAGAAAATCGTTCAAAAGATGGTTGTAACCTACAAAGACTGGCACGAGATGCTACCCTTTGCTCTTCACGGTTACCGCACATCTGTACGTACTTCAACGGGGGCAACCCCTTTCTCTCTAGTATATGGCATGGAGGCAGTTCTCCCCATAGAAGTAGAGATCCCATCAATCCGGGTATTGATGGAAGCTAAGCTAATAGAAGCTGAATGGTGTCAGAGTCGACACGACAAACTGAATCTGATCGAAGAAAAATGAATAACGGCGCTATGCCACGATCAGTTGTATCAGCAAAGAATGAAGAGGGCGTTTGACAAAAAGGTCCGACCTCACGTCTTCAGAAAAGGAGACCTTGTGCTAAAAAAGATACAATCATTTCTCACTGATTCCCGGGGCAAGTGGACCCCGAATTATGACGGCCCCTATGTGGTCAAGAAAGCTTTCTCAGGCGGCACCTTGAGACTTGCAACCATGGATGGAGAAGAATTTGCCTACCCCACAAATGTTGACGTAGTCAAGAAATACTTCGCCTAAACTAAAAAAAAAGAAAAAAACGTCTCGGTGGATTGAAAACCCGAAAGGGCGGTCCAGGCAAAAATTAGAGACACAAGCAAAAAATCATCCCGGTGGATTGGAAATCTCAAAGTACGATCCAGGAAAAAGTTAGGGATAATGGCAAGTAACTATGTTCAACAGTGGCAAGTCCCTCAGCAGCAGTTACACCATCCATCAGAAAACTCCAGTCAAGGTCATCTTCGGCAGAAGCTCAGGATGTCCCAAATTCAAAGTTGGTAGAAGGATAGTGGTTGTTATGTATTAATGTAGCCCTTTTCCCTTAAAATTACCATTTTCTAACTTTGTAAATACTCTATGGAATCACGCGCTTGGTTGATTTCCATCCTATCAATAAAATTTGAGCCCTTGTGCTTTTGTTTGCAATTCTTATTTGTTTTAGTTTTATAGAACGACGTTTTTAACATGATTAACGATTCTTGAAATAAAACAAAAATGAATTTACTTGTCAAAATTTTTCTGATTTTTAATAAAGATGGCAATTCTTTTGACTGTTGAACATCGAAAGAACATCGATCGCAGCTCCAGAAGTAATCGAGCTTCAAAGTTCAGAATCAAAGTACTCCTTCTGAACCAGTACATTTGAATGAAGGATCAGCTTTGTCAGAGACCATGTTTCATCTGACACCCCCGGAAGAGTTCTTATCTCCTAAGCCCGACCAACATAGCTCCCAACATGGACTATTTCTCCTAAGCAAAACAGAATTGCTACTTTTGGACCAGCGATACCTCTTCGTCCCCAGCAGTGGCCGAGTATCCAGTCGTGTTCATCCGTCAGTTTGTATGCCGTGTCAGTTTTGTCAGCATATACATACATACATCATGCATTATTTATTTGCATTCATATTGCATCACTATCACTCTAGTCGGTCTTATCCCCTAGTGATAACCGTCCTCTCAATAGAGTTGTCAGTTCTTACCTCATCAGGAAATGTTGCGTCTGAACTATCTCTCTCCTCCAGATTAGAGTTGGTCCTCGACCACTTTGATAACTTGAACCTCTGAAAAACCAGAGAACTTTCGGCCAACGTCACTCTTCGCCATTGAAGATGATGTCTTCGCTTTCCCGGATTAAGGAAAATCCCTAGAGAAAGCCTCTTAATCAGAGATTCGACAATACACAGTTTTTCTCCAAAAGATCCGCTGACGAAAAGGTCATCAGCACCTCAAAATTGGATCACATCATATGGCATTTCTCCGGGAAGATCTCGAGAAAAGTATGATGTAATACCCCAAGCGAAAGCAGTCTCTCAAGAGATTCGTTTTCCCAGTAGAATCGACAAATGGCATCTCCAACAGAGAAGTTTGTACACCTCTACAACTCAGACGACTGGGTTCCCCAGCAACTCTGATATCCAAATTTTTCTATCAAATGGCATCTCCCCAAGAAAATTCGGCGAGAACTTTGAGGAAATCCGCTACACATAGCGTCCCTTGTCAATAAAGTTTATTGACAAAAGAAACTTAGACCAGTTCCTTGGTAGGAAACCAGGATCGAGGGGAAGTTTACATCAGAAACTTAGACTAGTTCCTTGGTAGAAAACCAGGATCGAGGGGAAGTTTACAAAAGAAACTTAGGCCGGTTCTTCGGTAGGAAACCAGGATCGAGGGGAAGTTTATTTTAGGAACTTAGACCAGTTCCTTGGTAGGAAACCAGGATCGAGGGGAAGTTTACATCAGAAACTTAGACCAGTTCCTTGGTAGGAAACCAGGATCGAGGGGAAGTTTATTTCAGAAACTTAGACCAGTTCCTCGGTAGGAAACCAAGATCGAGGGGAAGTTTACATCAGAAACTTAGACCAGTTCCTTGGTAGGAAACCAGGATCGAGGGGAAGTTTACCTTTTCTAAGCATCATTGCTTAGCAAAAGAAGAAGGATGCGCAAAATGCCATTCATAACCACCATCAAAATTTCGGGTATTCCGATATTTAATCCTCTTGCACCCCGAATGCCCGAATACCTTCACCATTCACACCTTCGGGTCCAAGAAGATTAAATAGGGGCATCTGTCATACCCCAAATTTTGACCACTAAGATTTCCCATCATTGTGCAAATCATCATCACAATATGGAGGAATCATCATACCTCATCAGTCTCCCCAAAGATGGGTGAGCATTCACTACTATCAAAGATTAGGGTTTCTAGCCCTCTCAGAGCCTTAGACAAAAGATCAATCAAGGAATGACATAATCTTTAACTTGTCTAACCTCTCAAACATCCTTAAGATCGCCAGTGTCACCAAATTAGGGTTTGGTCGACCAGGGCCTCTAGATGGAAATTTTCCTCTGGGCATGAGCCAAGGCTTCAAAGTATAACACAAGATGCTCCAAGGTACATCATGGACCCAATCATCAAGTCAATTTAGCCTCAGGGGATGCATTCATCAAAAATCAGGAATTAGGGTTTCTTGACCTAATTCACCCCTAAGTTGAATTTTGGGATAAAACATGAGCCAAGACCTCAAGAGAGGATTTGAGGGTCTCTAATAAACCACATTGATCCATTTGCAACAATGGATTGATCCAAAAAGCTTGATTCCCAAGTTTCAAGTTCATCAGAACCACAGTTAGGGTTTCGCGGAAAAAGTCAACTGTGTCTTTGACTTTTGACCAAGACATGATCCCAAACCTTGGGACATGATTCAATACACCCTATAACACCTATGAAATCAATCCATCAAGTTTGATTTAGGTCAAGGACTTGATTTCATAGAGGATCGCACAATTTGGAATTTATCTGACAAAAAGTCAACTGTGCACAAAAGTCAAACTTTGACTTTTTAAGATTTTTCATAATTATGGTTCTTTGACCCTAAAATGATGTTAATGTGTGATTGAGATCATCATTCATCAAGAAAAATCAAGAAAAGTGGGATAACTTGTAAAAGGGGTACCCATAAAAAACTTAGAAATTTTTCTAAGTTATGGAACAAAGTGGCTAGGGTACCAACTTTGGAGGATCGTAACTCCTAAACCACTGATAATAGGAAAATGTATCATATATTTGCCTTGATTTACGACTAATAATTACGTTATTTCAGCCCAAGTTCCGATTATTCTACGAGTATTCTAGTGTTTTCGCAGGTATTTCATTGTCCCAGCTGAAAGGAGCAAAGTAGAGAAAACATGAAGAAATGAGAAGAAAACAGGAAGAATTAATAAGAAAAAGAGCAGAAAATGGAAAGTGGTCTGTGTGACGACCGTCACACACCTACCACGACCGCCACGCTCCCAAAGCTTGTCACGACCGTCATGCACTCATCACGACCGTTACACGCTCAAAGATGGTTATTATGTTCAGAACGCAGACGTGGAAAAAGAAGCCCAATGCACACGCACGTTGAGCAGTTTCTCCTAGATTCTCTCCCTCAACTTCAACTACATGTGAGCCAGTCTCCCTTAGACTTCTCAACCACCAAGGGTTATGCTCCTACTATTTCTCTAACGTTAAGGAAACGGTGGAGCTATAAATACAGCATGGATTGGAAAGCCAAAGACCTGGAGAATTTCACCCCGAATTGCTGCAGAATTTATTTCCGAATTTTTACTTTCCTTGCATTCCTTGTTTGTTTCCCGTTTCCCATTCCTTGTTTACCATTACTTGAAATAGTGATAGTTTCTCACATTGAGGAGCTATTGCACCATAGTTAGGATTTATTTTCAGTCTTGCCTTCGTCATTCGTTATTCCGATACGATCAAGCAAAAGCCTACCGACTTGTGGAGGAATTGCGAGAACTAACTTATTGCATATTTATCAAGTTTATTCATTATCTTAATAATAGCATTATTGTTTTCTCATTGCCATGTTTAATTTACTGTTTTGTAATTTATATTTATGCATGTTTGTTTTAAGTAATATGTCTAGCTAAATCCGATTTATCGGTATGTAATGAAGTAACCGGAATGGATTCGATAATTCCAAGCTAAAACCATAAACAACTTAATTTCTGGCCGCAATTTCTTAATTAAAATTGGACTTTTATTATGAGAGTAAAAAGGTAGCAAAGGTTAGGATTAAGACCACGAGAGTGTGAGATTTTAACCGGATAGCTAAAATCGGGCATTGGTTTTAAAAACAGCGAGAGCACTTTAAAGTTAATTAGACTGTATTAGTTTTCAAAAAGTATTTTTTAAACTCTGATGGGCTAGCGAGAGCAGACGTTATGATTTAGGAGTATAGTCCGAAGCAATAACCACGAGAGTGTGAGGTGAGGGCTTTTAAACTAATCTTTTCTACAGAAATATAATGTGACTTATTTTTATACGCTTAGGTTTTATAGAATCCACGATGGTATACTAAGTTATGTACCGATATCCTAATATCAACTAGTTTATTCTAAAAAAAATTAGATTCCCTTTAGTTTCCCTTTTTGAACTTAAAACTAGAACATCTTCGCCTTAGCTAAACACAGTAGCAAACCGTAGCACTAGGTTGATTATCAAGTCCCTGTGGGATCGATATTTTTATTACTACGCGATAGGTTGTGCGCTTGCAGTTAGTAATCGTTAGACTCAAAAAGTCGCGATAAAGTTTTGGCGCCGTTGCCGGGGACTTTGATTTAGTCAATAGTGCGATTCTTTGTTGCGCAGTATAGACTAAGGCAACAAATTTTCCTTTTCTTTTTCTCGATTGTATGTCAAGTACTCGCTCACAAAGCGAAGACTTGCAACCACCAATCACCGAATTAGAGCGTTTCTTACATTTAAGACGCAGAATACTTGAGTATCAACGCAAGTATAATATTCTCGATCTTCTCGCTCATACTCCTGAACCAGTCAAAGAATGAAACATGGCTGATGGACCACAGAACTGCCCTCTTAAGTATTATGCTACCCCATCTGAGCAAGAACCACACAACAGCATTGCTGCCCCCGCTATCAACCGGAACGATTTCGAGTTGAAACCCTCATTGCTGTCAGTCGTACAACAACATCAATTTTCTAGAAATCCTACGGACGATCCTAATGAACATTTGACCAAATTTGTGCAGTACGCAGACACAGTGAAGGCAAATGGTGTGACTGCAGACGCGATAAGACTACGTCTTTTTCCTTTCTCATTAAGAGACAGAGCTTGGGCTTGGTTGCAATCCTTGCCATAAAATTCCGTCACTACGTGGGATGAGTTGAAAAAGATGTTCTTAGCACGATATTTCCCACCAAGCAAAACAGCTATGCTGAGAGCCCAAATTAATGGATTTCGACAAAAAGATACTGAGTCTCTTTACGATGCATGAGAGAGATACAAAGACATGATGAGGATGTGTCCGCATCACGGTCTTGAGGATTGGTTAGTCATCCATACCTTTTACAACTGTCTCTTGTATAATACAAGAATGACAATAGATGCCGCCGTTGGTGGTACACTTATGGACAAACCCTATACCGAAGCCTATCAACTCATCGAAAGCATGGCTCAAAACCATTACCAATGGGGAGGTGAAAGAACGCCAGTGGAAAAAGCTCAAACGAAAGGTGGGATGTACGAAGTTAGTAGTCTTGATCATATCCATGCTAAGGTAGATGCCCTTGCTCAAAAGATAGACAACTTGACCATAACACCCGCAGCCACCGTGGCTGTCGTAGCTCCAAACTGCGAATTATGCGAAGTACCTGGACATGCTGACCCCGAATGCCAAATTTTAGCAAGAGTCTCCGCTGATCAAGTGAATTATGCTCAAGGAAACCCATATGCACATACCTACAATCCTGGTTGGAAGAACCATCCAAACTTTTCGTACAAGAATAATAACGCTCTGTATGCACCTGGCCAAGCGCCTGCTGTGCCACCAGGATATCAAAAACCTACTGCTAACGTTCCCAACGTTCCTAGGAAGTCAAACCTTGAAATTATGATGGAGAACTTCATTGCTGCACAAGCTCAACAAAACAAGGAGTTCCTTAACCAGAATGTTCACACCGGTGAGCAAATCAAACAATTAGCCAACAAGGTTGACACTTTAGCCACTCACAACAAAATGTTAGAAACACAAATCTCGCAAGTGGCTCAACAACAAGCAGTTACCGCTGCCACAGCTGGGGCCCTTCCAGGTCAAACTCAAATTAATCCGAAGGGACATGCAAACGCTATAACACTTCGGAGTGGAACAGAACTAGAAGGATCCACTGACCCAAGAATCGAAAATCCAGCCATGTACCAAAAGCCTAGTAAGGAGTCTGAAAAGAAAGGCGATCCAAAAGAAAACGAGAAGGAAGATAATGGCAAAGAGGCCGAAGAGAAAGAAGAACCATATGTGCCTCCGCCGCCCTATAAACCGCCTATCCCGTATCCCCAAAGATTTGCTAAATCTAAAAACATAGGCCAATTTAAGAAATTTGTTGAACTTCTGAAACAATTAAATGTCACAATATCTTTTACAGAAGTAATCACACAAATGCCCTCATACGCCAAGTTCCTAAAAGAAATATTAACTAATAAGAAAAAGCTCGAGGATACTGAAACCGTTATGCTTACTGTAGAGTGTAGCGCTATAATCCAAAACAACATGCCTCCTAAGCTAAAAGATCCTGGTAGTTTCTCTATACCATGTGTGATTGGAAATTTTGTCATAGACAAAGCCCTATGTGATTTAGGAGCCAGCATCAGTTTAATGCCCTTGTCTATTTGTAAAAGGCTCAACATGGGAGAACTGAGACCAACAAGAAAGTCTGTACAACTAGCTGATAGATCAGTGAAATTTCCTCTAGGAATGCTAGAAAACGTTCCAGTACGTATAGGACAATTCTATATTCCTACAGATTTCATAATCATGGACATCCAGGAAGACTCAAACATCCCTATCATTTTAGGAAGACCATTCCTAGCTACTGCCGGAGCCATCATAAATGTGAAAAAAGGAAAACTGACTTTCGAGGTTGGTGAGGAAAAAGTAGAATTCATCCTCTCAAAATTTTTCAAAGCACCTGCTATAGAAGATTCGTGCTGCTTCCTAGATGTAATTGATGAATGCGTTAAAGAAATGGAAAAACACCAAAACACGTGTTCTGAAGTGCTGAGAATTCTGATGCCACCAATTTTTGAAGATGATAATTGCCATGGTGAATACCAAGATAATAATCTAAGTGAATGTCTCGCACTCACTCCTGACCTTATGCCTTGCCCAAAGAAACCAGCTGTAGAACTGAAAACATTACCCAAAGATCTAAGGTACAAATTCCTAGATACAGAACTCGAACGACCAATTATAGTCAACGCAGACTTAGGACAAATAGAAACCGAGAAATTATTGCATGTCCTGAGAAAATACCTAACTGCCTTAGGCTATAACATCTCAGATCTGAAAAGAATAAGTCCCTCTATCTGTATGCATCGCATCATGCTTGAGGAAGACTGTAAAACCTCTAGAGAACATCAAAGGAGAATCAATCCCATTCTGAGTGATGTCGTTAAGAGAGAAGTGCAAAAGCTATTAGAAGCAGGAATCATATACCCAATATCAGATAGTGAATGGGTTAGCCCAGTTCACGTGGTACCCAAGAAAGGAGGTGTTATAGTCATCAATAATGAAAAAGGCGAATCTGTAGCACAACGTACTCAAACCGGATGGAGAATGTGTATCGATTATAGAAAACTAAACAAAGCCACTCGTAAAGATCATTTCCCTTTACCATTCATAGATCAAATGCTTGAACGTCTGGCTAAACACTCCCATTTTTGCTATTTAGACGGATATTCAGGATTTTTCCAAATTCCTATCCATCATGACGACCAAGAAAAGACTACTTTCACATGTCCCTATGGAACCTTTGCCTACCGGCGAATGCCTTTCGGATTATGTAACGCACCCGCAACATTTCAGAGATGTATGATGTTCATCTTCTCTGACTTCTTAGATGGTATAATGGAAGTTTTTATGGAAGATTTCTCTGTCTGTAGGGAAAGTTTTGAAGGATGTCTATCAAACCTCGAAATGGTACTTGAACGATGTGTAAAAGTCAACCTAGTGCTGAATTGGGAAAAATACCATTTCATGGTCCGACAAGGAATCGTGCTAGGACATATAGTATCCGACAGAGGAATCAAAGTCGACAAAGCAAAAATAGAAGTAATAGAAAATCTCCAGCCACCGATAACCGTCAGAGAAATAAGAAGTTTCTTAGGACACGCCGGTTTTTATCGACGTTTCATTAAAGATTTCTCTAAGATAACCAAACCCCTAACTGAGCTGTTAATGAAAGACGCTGAATTCGTCTTTGATGACAAATGCTTGGACGCATTTCAAACACTCAAGCAAGCTTTAATATCAGCACCCATTATGCAACCCCCAGATTGGAATAAGCCATTCGAAATCATGTGCGACGCGAGTGACTATGCTGTAGGTGCAGTCCTAGGACAAAGAAAGGACAAAAAGCTTCACGCAATCTAATATGCCAGTAAAACCTTGGATCATGCACAAATGAACTACGCTACCACAGAAAAGGAACTCTTGGCTGTCGGGTTCACATTAGATAAATTTCGTTCCTACCTAGTAGGATCAAAACTAATCATCTACACCGATCACGCCGCAATCAGGTACCTATTAAGCAAAAAGGACGCCAAACCGAGGCTTCTGAGGTGGATTCTACTCCTACAAGAATTCGACTTGGAAATCAAGGACAAGAAAGGCACTGAAAATGTAGTAGCTGACCACCTGTCGAGAATGGAAAACATCCAACAGACCAAGTACCTATTAATGACGATTTCCCTTATGAAAGACTCTTAGCCCAGTTAGAAAGCAATACAATAGAACAATCCTTGACTTAGACTGATGCATAAACTAATGAAGTGGTAGAATCTGTATACACTAAGACCATGCTGCCATGGTATGCTGACTTTGTCAACTATCTAGCAGCTGGAGTACTGCCACCTGATCTAACCTATCAACAAAAGAAGAAATTCTTCCACGACCTTAAACACTATTATTGGGACGAACCACTTCTCTTCAAGAGGGGCGCCGATGGTATTTTCCGTCGTTGTGTACCCGAAGATGAGGTGGAAGACATAATTTCTCATTGTCATTCTGCGCCCTATGGTGGGCACGCGAGCACTTCAAAGACTTGTGCTAAGATTTTGCAAGCTGACCTCTTTTGGCCTACTATATGGAAAGATGTCCATATCACGGTTATAAATTGTGACCGATGTCAACGCACTGGTAACGTCTCCAGACGCGATGAAATGCCTCAAAAGGGCATTCTAGAAGTAGAAGTCTTTTACGTGTGGGGAATAGATTTCATGGGACCATTTCCGTCTTCTTTTGGTAACCAGTACATACTCGTCGCTGTCGATTACGTTTCCAAATGGATCGAGGCTGTAGCTTCTCCTACAAATGACACACGAGTAGTGATAAAGCTCTTTAAGAACATAATCTTTCCTAGATTTGGTGTGCCAAGACTCGTCATTAGTGACGGTGGCTCCCATTTCATATCTAAAATATTCGAAAAACTACTATCAAAATACGGAGTCAAACATCGTGTGGCAACACCATATCATCCACAAACCAGTGGACAAGTCGAGGTTTCGAATAGAGAAATAAAACAAATTTTAGAAAAGATTGTCGCTACCTCTAGGAAGGATTGGTCAACTAAGCTTAATGAAGCTTTATGGGCTTACAGAACCGCTTACAAAACCCCCATAGGAACCACTCCATTTAAGTTAGTCTATGGAAAATCTTGTCATCTGCCGGTAGAAATAGAGCACAAAGCCTATTGGGCTATTAAAACCCTCAATTTAAATTACGCTGCCTCAGGAGAAAAATGAATCTTAGATTTGCACGAATTAGAAGAACTAAGACTAGATGCTTATGAGAACGCCCGCATATATAAAGAAAGAACTAAGAGATGGCACGATAAGCGCTTATCTAGAAAAGAATTTAATGTGGGAGACGTTGTGCTCCTATTTAATTCGAGACTTAAGTTTTTTCCAGGAAAACTTAGATCTAGGTGGTCCGAACCCTTTGAAATTTTTAAAGTTTTTCAAAGTGGAGCGATAGAAATAAAAGGAAGAAATAGTGAACCATTCATAGTAAACGGACAACGATTAAAACATTATCATAATATTGCGAACAGAGACTATTTAAATAGTCTAAGACTTTTAGAGCTGCCCGCTCATCCCTATAACTGAATTATCACTAAGCTTTCGTCAGGCTTACGACGTTAAAAACAGCGCTTAGTGGGAGGCAACCCACGAGATTGTTTTTCTTTCCTTTTAACTTTCTTTTATTTTCATTTTTTTAAAATTTCTTTACATTTTTCTTAAGTCTATTTTTATTTCTTTTCGTTTCCCTTTACTTTCTTAATCTTATTTTCATTACTTTTTCATTTTTATTTATTTTCTTTTCTCAAAAATTTAAAAATTTTATGGAAACTGCTGTGCTGATCTTATAATTACATGCTACAGGATTTTTAAAGTCTTTCTACCTTCTTCCTTCTACGTCTACTTTACTTTTCTGACTAACTGTTAAGATGGATAATGAAGACACCATGGTTGTGCTATTCAGGGACGCTGTCCAATGGCACCGCTATGAGGTTCTCTCTCGCAGACCTATGGCCTTAACCAAATTTTCCCATGGACCTACCATGACTGCCTTATGTATAGGAGATAGCATAGACTTTATGTTTAGCCAGATAGGATAGGAAGGTTTTGCTAGAAAGAAGTATCCAACTTACCACAGGCTGACCCTAGAACTCCTAAGCTCATTGTTCTATAACCCTAACTATGGCATAGGATTTAATAGGGGTAACATAACCTTTAGGCTATTTGGATACACGTGCCGCTTCAACATTAGAGAGATTGTGGACCTGTTGGATTTTTCCAATGGACTCGACGTTTTTACTATGGCACAGAAAGATTTGGTAATGGAAGATGAACTGAACCTTTTCTGGAGTAGTATTTCAGGACGACCTCATCATGACCCGCATCCTATGGTGTCCACTGAAATTCACAACCCGACCATTTGATATTTTCATATGATTTTAGCCTTCACCCTTTTTGGAAAAGCCGAGAATGACACCCTAATCTCTGGAGACGAGTTGTTTATCATGTTTTGTGTGTTTCAATCCCGACCCGTTAATGGAGCTACTTTTATGCTTGACAATCTCCGCAGGATTGCTCAAGCTGATCACGGTCCCATTTTGATAGGTGGCCTCGTAACAAAAATTGTTGATGCCATGGGATTTAGAACATGACTTTCCCGAGTGAACCCTCTAGGCGGATATAGGCCAATGAACATAACTTTCTGTTTTAACCGAGGACTCATTAGGAATCTTGGACCACCCCCGTTTCAACTCCTGATCAATAATGAAGTTGTTCCACATTTTACACTACCTGATCACGAGCGAACTAGTGTGCATAACCGCCACAACTGGCTGTATGATTTAGATGAGCCCCTGCCTGAAAGAGATTTTGGTAGTCATGTGTCTGACATTGAGATTGACCCTGAAACTCCTCCTCACTATCATGATTACCCTGAGCATCCCATGAACAATATTGATACTGTCCCTCCTGCTAACATCCATGCGACACTCGAAGCCTTCCGCGCTGCACTTCAAGATATGAGAGATGAACTTCAACTTATCCGTCTTGACGTTGTCAGTCTAATGGATACCGCTGTCGAAGAATTTGATCATCTGAACCAAGCTGTGGAATCTTTGAAGAAGCAATGTGGCTAATACTGTCACACTTCATTTTTCCATTTAATTGCTTTTCTTTTAATGTTTTAGAACCATTTACTTTACTATCATTTTCTTTTTAATGTCAAGGAACAAGTTTATTTCAGTTCAATTTCAACTTTAATACTCTATTGCAATTTTACTTTAAGTACACTGCTATGATTTTCCAATTTTAATAAAGTATTCAATTCGTATTTATTGCTAGTGGTTGAGTTGATGATATAATGTTCCTGCTTATTTTAATTTATTTCTGTCATTTTATATGCATTCTAATTATCTCGTATTTTACTGTTATTGATAATTGCCATGTTCCAACATATATATAATGTGCCAGCTTTTATTTAGCTTCTGTGAGAATGCAGACTTTGTGAGCATGAAGGGCGTAACGACCCTGTCACGACCGTCACACGGCTTACGACCGTGACGGGTCTGTGATGAGCGTCATACTTGTTTTAACGCGCTCTCTGTTTATAATAGAGACCCTTCCTCTTCATCTTCCTTTCCTTTAAATCTCTTTTCAAACGACCCACTCTCTTTTCACTCCCCTTAACCGACCCATTACTCTCCATAAACCCCTCACATTAAATCCAAATTTCTCTCCAACACTTCATATTTCCAAACCCTCTTATTTAAACCTCACGAAACACTCTCATTCTCACATAACAACCCTTACTCACACCCACTTCCTCCATTAAAGCTATTTCACTTTGCATGCATCATGGCTAGACACACCAGACAAGCTCCTGACCTTTCCACTGTTACATTCAGAGAGGGAGAAGCCGGTGACCGCCAAAGGGCGAGTTATGTCAGCTTCTACCAACGCTCTTTCCAACCGACGCGGTACGTCCACGTTGCCAGCCTTGAAGAGTTAGGTATGCTAGAAGGTGTACGTTGGATGCTTCAAAATGTCGGTTTATGGCAGCTCTGTACACATGGGCAGCTTACCTACGAAGCTCTAACTCTGGAATTTCTGAGCTCATTTGCTTATGTTACACCTCCGGGAGATACAAACTAACTTTCTGGTGTAGCTACATTCCACATGTTTAGCTCTGAGTATTTGGTGGGCCAAAACCGACTTGCCCAAATGCTTGGATTCCATCATGGCGAGAATGTTCATTGCCACTTGCCTAACGATGCCTGGTTCCAGGAAGCTTTCGACCTTTGGAATCAACTTACAGGTGTAGCTGCTTCAAGCTGGGATAGCCTCAATGCAACCTACATTCATAACCCAGCGATACGATATTTTCACAGAGTTTTAGGACACACAATCTTCGCGAGGGACAGCAACCACAAAGTTAACTCCAAGGAGCTCTTTTCCTTCGCTGTGTGCTCCTTCCCGAACCAATCAATGCAGCCCCGTTCCTACTGTCTCACATCCACGCCAACTGTGCTAGAGGTTCTAAACCTTTCTACTTCGGAGGTATTGTAACTTCTATCGCATGCGGCCTTGGTCTGGGAGACAACCTCACTAATTTACCTTTCATACCACTTGAGTCCCTGGATACCGAGTATTGTCACTCCTCCCACATTATTAAAGCTAGGGCGGATGGACGATACCATCCAGTGGTCCATACCAGAATAATCAGGAGCATCATCATGCCATGCAGAGACCGCATCGACCCTCAAAGACAGGCAAATTGGCTTTTTGATCTCCGTGCTCCTGAGCCTAATGTGGCTGCTCAAGAAAACCAAAATAATGAAACAGTCGATGAAATGGAGCAAGAGATGGATCAGCCGCCTACTGAGAACCCACCACCTCCTGCCCAATATGCCTCAACATCCACCGGATGTCGTCGTCGCACCGCTCCAGAACAAGATCCCGTAACTAATGAAGAAATCTTAAGGGGCATATGGCAACAAAACCAATTGGCTGCCCAAAGAGAGGAACAACAACAGAGGCAGTACAATGAGATGATGAGCCTAATGCGACAAATCCAACAGGGGAAAGTCCACCAAGGACAACTGATCGACGGTGTGATAGAAGAGATGGGTGCCCTGACGCTACGCGTGCAAGACCTACATGATTATATCCATCACGTAGGCATTCCAGATCATGTAGCCCAGAATGGATGCGCTCGCACCCGAGGCAGAGGACGTGGACCTCATTAGATTTTGATTTTATTTTTGTTTTAGTTTTATCTCTTTTTGTAGTTTCTTTCCACGTTTATATCGAAACATTGAGGACAATGCCCGATATAGTGTGGGAGAGGTACCTTTTATTTTCCCTTATGTATTCCCTTTCCGCATTTCCTTTCGAATAAATAAGCATTTATATGAAATTTTTGTACATTTCAAAATTTCCCCACTTTATTCAGCTATAACAAAAAAAATTTATGATCATTGCACAACTTAAAATACCGAAACATAGGCTATGTTAGGAAATCGAGAAAAATTTAACAAGATTGATACCGTCTTGTGATGCTCCGCAAGTGCACGGATTTATCGAAGTAATATAAAAGATTGTCGAACCCACAGAGACCAATGTCAACTTACTGTACTCTATCGTTGCTTTGTAAAGCTAAGGCTATGATTAAAAAGGTACGAATGGAAATGTAAACGCTACTTACTAAAGGTTTGAAAATAATACTAAAACAAGACCGAAATATGATTTTCGTGCACCTAAGGGACTTGTTGAAAACAGGTATTGATTATGACTATACTACCATTCCGTAGGAAATGCCAACTTAAAGACTCCGTCTCACACTCTCGCGCTATTGACAAAAGTCACGCCTAATGACCCCAAGATTTTGCTCTCGCTCGCTCGGTAATTAAAAGACGCATTTTGAAAACTAACAAAGTCTAAACGAAGCCTAAAGCGCTCTCGCTGTGTTTAGGATCGATGCTCAGTGTCTACTATCCGGTGCGTACCTCAAACTCTCGCTCTATCGGACACACCTTAATGCATTTCTCACTCTCGTGGCAAAACACTGTTAAGCAACCCCTCGCTCTTACGACAAAGTTACCTAAATTAAACTTAGACACTAAAACTAGAATATCAAACAATCATATTTTCATACCGATGGTTCCTACAGAGTCCCGTTGGAACGACGGTCCTCATACGATGGTCTCTAATTATAATTAACCGGACATAATTAAATATGATATTAACATGTTAAAGCATTTCAAATTCTAGAACTATCATGTTAAAACAAATTCGAATATAATCTATACTATAATGCAGTAAATAAAGAGCCTGTAAAAAATGCGGTAAATGGAACTGAAGTCGAATACGAAAATGGCAGCAAGGTTTGTATTGATACTTGAAGTGATACAGCAGTACAAGGAAAATAGGAAATACAAAGTGTAGCAATTCCTCAGTGTGAGTAATTGCTGCTTTGAAACTGAAATATATACCTAAGTTCTAAAACGCGATTCGGCAGCGCTTCCATGCAATTTCTGGATCTCCCCACTGGGCTCCGATAGGGCCTATATATAGAGAAAAATGGCTCCAAACATTTGGGAAAGAATTTGAATTCAAATTGCGAAAAACTGCCAAACTGCTGCAGGAAATCTGCTCCCGCGCATAATGGCGATCACCGTTTGTAAATGGCAAATGCCATTTGTTTGAAATGGGATTTCCCTCTTTTTTTGGGACATGGCGAACGCCATATGGTTCCCCTTAGGGAATGGCGAATGCCATTCATCTAGAGGAAGGCAGAAAGCTCCAGTTCTTCTCTTTTTCAACTCTTTTGCCAATGGTTCTTGTCCTTTTCTTCGATCAAGCTGATATTGGTCCTGAAAACACAAAGCAAAGGAAAACATAATAAATCAAAGTAAATAGTATGAAAGACTCGATAAAATGGTACTAAAAGTGCGTGTAATGAGTCAGAAAATACGATACGAATTCGAGTTATCATCTTGACGCCTTAGACCTCTTGCATATGCGAGATCAATTTCAATACCCATTATATCGATACCCTCAGTTCTAGTTCTAAAGTAACCCCAAGTAGTTTATATTAGCAGTCAGCACCGTCTTAAACACAAACCACGTGGAGAGCCGATGAAGATAAGTGTTTGATGCTGAATCATTAAATAGCTTTCGTATTCTTCGCTGTTGTGAAAAATTGAAAAATGCACCAAACCTACGGTTGCAAAAGTATTACAAAAGAAAAGAAAGAATCCATTGTTGGTTGGTTCAGAGGAACCTGGTTCTGAACTCGGTAGGGCGAACTATGGTTCGATCCCCCACAACCTACGATTAGGATATATATATATATATATATATATATATATATATATATATATATATATATATATATATATATATATATATATATATATATAAAGGGTTACCACACTTGTGTACCAGACCCCGTGCTAAAAAGGATCAAAGTCACTAACCGGCTACTCCACTACGTACGTGTAAAGGCAAAGGGCTTAATGTGATTGCACTAGAATGAAACCGGGTGAAATAGACACGAGAAACTTTAAGTTGAGCTATAATAGAATGATTAGAACTGGCTTGTGTAGAGGGGAGGTCTATGATTATGCTTGTTGCTTGTGTCACTAATGTATCTTTATTGTTTTACTTGAGTATCCATCATCTTAACAAAATGCCTTACAAAACATTTTCAAAACAAAAGGTATGTCATGTGTGTGCGGTTGATAAAACTTGTCCGACGTTCTTACTGACTAATTGCTTGAGGACAAGCAAAGATTCAAGTGAAGGGGAGTTTGATAACACGAAAATGTATCATATATTTGCCTTGATTTACGACTAATAATTACGTTATTTTAGCCCAAGTTCTGATTATTCCGCGAGTATTCTAGTGTTTTCGCAGGTATTTCATTGTCCAAGCTGAAAGGAGCAAAGTAGAGAAAACATGAAGAAATGAGAAGAAAACAGGAAGAATTAATAAGAAAAAGAGCAGAAAATGGAAAGTGGTGTGTGTGACTACCGTCACACACCTACCACGACCGTCACACTCCCAAAGTTTTCCACGACCATCATGCACTCATCACGACCGTCACACGCTCAAAGATGGTTATTATGTTCAGAACGCAGACGTGGAAAAAGAAGCCCAATGCACACGCACGTTGAACAGTTTCTCCTAGATTCTCTCCCTCAACTTCAACTGCATGTGAGCTAGTCTCCCTTAGACTTCTCAACCACCAAGGGTTATGCTCATACTATTTCTCTAACGTTAAGGCAACGGTGGAGCTATAAATACAGCATGGATTGGAAAGCCAAAGACCTGGAGAATTTCACCCCGAATTGCTGCAGAATTTATTTTTGAATTTTTACTTTCCTTGTATTCCTTGTTTGTTTCCCGTTTCCCATTCCTTGTTTACCATTACTTGAAATAGTGATAGTTTCTCACATTGAGGAGCTATTGCACCATAGTTAGGATTTATTTTCAATCTTGCCTTCATCATTCGTTATTCCGATACAATCGAGCAAAAGCCTACCGACTTGTGGAGGAATTGCGAGAACCAACTTATTGCATATTTATCAGGTTTATTCATTATCTTAATAATAGCACTATCATTTTCTCATTGCCATGTTTAATTTACTATTTTGTAATTTATATTTATGCATGTTTGTTTTAAGTAATATGTCTAGCTAAAACTGATTTATCGGTATGTAATGAAGTAACCGGAATGGATTCGATAATTCCAAGCTAAAACCATAAACAAATTAATTTCTGGCCGTGATTTCTTAATTAAAACTGGACTTTTATTACGAGAGTAAAAAGGTAGCAAAGGTTAGGATTAAGACCAAGAGAGTGTGAGATTTTAACCGGATAGCTGAAATCGGGCATTGGTTTTAAAAACAGCGAGAGCGCTTTAAAGTTAATTAGACTGTATTAGTTTTCAAAAAGTATTTTTTAAACTCTGATGGGCTAGCGAGAGCAGACGTTATGATTTAGGAGTATAGTCCAAAGCAATAACCACGAGAGTGTGAGGTGAGGGCTTTTAAACTAATATTTTCTACAGAAATATAATGTGACTTATTTTTATACGCTTAGGTTTTATAGAATCCACGATGGTATACTAAGTTATGTACCGATATCCTAATATCAACTAGTTTATTCTAAAAAAAAAATTAGATTCCCTTTAGTTTCCCTTTTTTAACTTAAAACTAGAACATCTTCGCCTTAGCTAAACACAGTAGCAAACTGTAGCACTAGGTTGATTATCAAGTACCTGTGGGATCGATATCTTTATTACTATGTGATAGGTTGTGCGCTTGTAGTTAGTAACTGTTAGACTCAGAAAGTCGCGATCAACCATAAGGCCATTTTTCCCCTTTCAAAGCTGGATTTGTAGCTCTCATGGCACTCTACAAAAGCTTCAAACACAACTCATTCCAATTCCTCGTGGATTTTAAGTTATGGAATGGTCAAAATCACAAAAAGTGAAAATGTCACTTTTTTCCAACACAGTGAAATTTTCACTAAGTCAGAATCTGCCTTCATTTTTTTCCAAATGTAGGGGCATTTTTCACTTGGATCCAAAAGGTATTAAAACCAACTATGATCAAACAGTTGTTGTATCATATGAGGGCTTTCCAAAATGGCCAAGAACTCCATCAAAGTCCACTTGAGCCATAAGATATGACAATGCCAATATGACTTCTGCAAACTGTCATGGCAAGGCAGATTTGGGAGTTTTGCTCGATTTGCTCAAATTTTGCAAAGGGCAAGCAAATCTATCCATCTGAACACCTCAAGGGGAGACCAAGGAGGGACAAACACTGATCCATCAGCCTCCCAAGTCTTTGGAACCAAAAGTAGCATGCCAAACCTAGAAATGCCTAAAAGAGGGACAAGACTCCAATTTTGGATTGGAGCATTTAATGGATGCACCAAGGTGGCATGGACTGAGCCATTTCCAACTGAATTCAGTCAAGACTTATCCAACAACTAGGGAACCAGCAGCTTGTACCCTAACCTCTAGTTAATGGCTAGAGGAGACTTGGATTCTCATTGCTCAACATTAGCCAAACCTCTGCTGCAGTTGCCATTCACTATTGCAGCCAAAACAAACTTGCTATACTATAAATAGAGCTCAGTTGTGTTCAGTTTGAGTACACCAAAGCACTACAACACTTGCTTTCCTCAAAATCTCTTTCTCTAGGTAAAAATACCTTCTTTAGCAAGGTAACTCTGAGCTTTTGAGTTAGAGAGCAATTCCACCACAACTCATGATCCAAACACATCCAATATGTCATATCTAAGCTGTCCAAACTCTCACAAGTGACCTGTAACACCAAAATCACAAAGTCACCTCTCAAAACCTCAAAATAGGACTTTTGTGCATTTTTCAAGCCATGTCTTGATTCAGTCACTTTCCAAACCAGATAAAACCTCAAACACACTTCAAATATCATCCTTGAGAGAGTTGCTATTTTGGCCACTTTTGCCCCTTTTGTAAGAAAGAGCTCAAACTTGTTCTTGAGGTTTCCAGCTGATTGCAACCATCCTAAAAGCTTCTAAGAGATCATTTGAGGGTGTCCAAAGCATCAAATCATTTTTGTAACAAAGCCCTTGGCAGATTACACAAAAGCTCCAAAAGAGGTAAGCATCACAACTTGGATTCTTTGAATCATGCTTTCTTTTGATGTCCACTGATCATGCATCTCTTATACATGTTATATGTGTTGTGTTTGCACCAATTTATCATGTAATTCATGCTTGTACCAAGAGATGGCACATAAAATGCAAATCATGGCCTATTTCAAAACCACTATCGGTTTTTTCAATAGGAGAATGATCTGGAAAAAAACACCACCACCATTGGATTCCTTGTGAAATTCTAGGCAGGATAGACCTAAATTTTGTCCCAATCCATGGAGAAATGAGAAAGTTATGGCCTTCACGTTTTCAACCAAAATCTTGCCTTGCCTTGCCTTAGGCAAGGCCAAAAACAAGGCAAGCCTTGTATATTTATGGTTGTGTTTCAATCAACGGATGTATCACCACCCCAGTGGTAAGGCGCCCGCCCTATACACAAGAGATCTGGGGTTCGAATCCCCCTCGCCCCAGATCCTCTTTTTAGCTATTTTTTCCACTTTTTATTGTTTTTTTTTATTATTTTTAATGATTTGAAAAATGAATAACTCCCTCAATTTTAATTATTTTTTATTGGTTCTTTTTGCAAAAAATCACAAAAATATTGAAATATTTTATTCCACAAAAAAATCAGATTTATATTATTTATTTAATATAATTAGTATTTTTTTTGAATAAATTCATTTTTAATTATTTTTAAACATTTAAAAGTGAATATTTACTTTGAAAATCAAAGCCAGATGAGTTTAATTCATCTTGTGATTAAAATCTCAGTTTTCAAAACTTAAACAAAAATCACAAGTTGTTTATTCAAACTTATTTGGTATTTTTATCATTTTATTTGATTTTCTTTAAATATTTACTTTTAAAGGAAAACAAAATTAGGGTTTCTTTGATTTTCACCCTCACGAATCATTTTCAAACACTCATGGGCCTCTATTAGAGTGTAAGACCCATCCCCTTTGTAAATACACCACTTTTTGGACATCAGTCATTGTATAAGTCCCACTGTATTTTCAAAAACAACGGCACGATCGTCGCCTTCTTAGCAAAACCAAATGGGTCTACCCTTGTGTTATAAGCCCCATGTCTTTTCTTTGAGCCTCTAATAGAGTGTAAGACCCAACCCCTTTGAAAACCAAAACCTTTTTGGGCCTCATTCATTGTATAAGACCCACTGCGTTTTCGAAAATCTCGGCGCGATCACCATTTCAAAACAAAACCCTGGGCCTCTCCTTGAGCTGTAAGCCCCACCACTTGTACAAAAATAAACCTTTGGGCCTCTTGAGAGAGTGTAAGACCCATCCCTTTGTACAGAAAACTTTTTTGGGCCTCAGTCACTTGTATAAGTCCCTGTACAAATTCAAAACAACAATACAATCACTGATAAAACCTTGGGCCTCTCCTTGAGTTGTAAGCCCCAACAAACTGTTCAAAGCACTTTCTCCTTTGATTTTGAATATAATATTGTTATCAAAGCTTTCTTTGCTGAACAACTAACCAAACAACATGGAAGCTCTACAATCGAGTAAGTGTTTACCCGCTTTTTTTATCCGCTTTCATGTATATATAACTGTATTGCGGGGCTGCTTCACTGTAAGTCTTCTTTCACAACCTCTTATATACTCGTCAAATATCCACTGTGTAATACTAGTATAGTTATTTAGAGTTTTCCCCGATAACTGCATCTAGCACTAAGTAAAGCCTGTTGGTCACTCTTAAATACAAACAAAACTAGATCCCCATAGGATTACCAGACACAGTCTTCCCTCCTCTTGGAGTTAAACAATATAGAGACGTGAAAGGCAGCATTCTCAGTGAACCCTTTTTCAGACTGTTACTTTTAGAAATTGTCAAAGAAACTCTACTCCCCAGAGTTGATCTATTCTCTGTGAATAGCATCTCTTGAGTTTCTTCCAAATTCTCGGACTTTTCTGGCTTGATCTATTCTCGGTGAATGGCATGTCTTGAACTTCTCAGGGTTTGGGGACCCACAGGCTTCCTAAAAGCATCCCCGCCTCCTCTTGGGCATTGTACAAGGACCCTTCGGCTTCTTAAAAGCTCTCATGCCTTCTCTTGGGCTTAGTACAAGGACCCAGAGACCTCTACAGGTATAGGAACATAACCTAGTCATCAATTTGCTAGAGCTGTCTTTCTGAGTCAAGTGTCAGACCAGTTAATGGGTTGACCTTCATCCCTTAACATACCAACCTTCTTTTGGGCATCATACAAAGATCATTCACTATCTGAGAATCAATTTCTCAAAACACCAGTAGACTTGTACAGTCTCAATACTCTTTGGATTTCCCATTTCCTTAAAGAACAGGAAATAACCCTGATCGTCTTATCAGTACCAAAGCACAGCCATACCTTTAATCGTTCCCTTTATAAGAACTGATTTTCTCTTTTACCCAACATACTGGACCTGTCACTAAACTGAAATAGTCGCTAGCACAGTCGGCCTCCTCTTAGGCCTTGTACAATGATTCTCCCTAGCGGAGCTAACCTTTTTAGACTCTCTTGTTGAGTCAAAACCTTTTAGCCTCTATCTCGGGTTTCATAGGAGATACTAAAATACTCTCTTGTTGAGTATAAAAGACTCTCTTGTTGAGTCAATCTCCCTTTAGCCTCCATCTCGGGCTTCGTACGAGATACAAAACACTCTCTTGTTGAGTATAAAAGACTCTCTTATTGAGTCAAACCCTTTTTTAGCCTCCGTCTTGGGCTTCGTACAAGACACATATAAAAGCACTCTCTTGTTGAGTCAGTTACTCGTTAACACCCTCTTGTTGGGTCAATAGCCTCCTCTTAGGCTTTGTATAATTAAAACCCCGGTTGAGTCGATTAACCTTTTGGCATCAAATTTGTGCTTGGCTT
Source organism: Lathyrus tuberosus (assembly GCA_022829125.1). Lineage (NCBI taxonomy): Eukaryota > Viridiplantae > Streptophyta > Magnoliopsida > Fabales > Fabaceae > Lathyrus > Lathyrus tuberosus. The sequence continues at coordinate 9,789,944 of JALAZF010000057.1, read as the reverse complement.
ACAGCATACAAACATCAACAAATCCTTTTCCTTCATCTAATTGCTGTAAGCGGCAAGCCTCTGGATTATTTACATCCACGCCACTGTCCATCTTTTAGCATGAGAAATTCCTAAGGAAAGATAGCATTTCTCTACACTGAGTTAAAGTCTTCTCCTTCAGGTTAAAATCCCCTATAAAGGAAATTATGGCATTGCTGGATTCACATATCCCAGTTAAAGTAATTCTCCTTTATAATCAGATACCCAACAGTCGTGACAAACAGACTAAATACCCTTCTTTAGAGATGACAAATTCTCTCTAAAGTCAAAACCCTTCAGCTTCACATCTTGGGCTTCGAACAAGACACAAATAGACCTTTCAGCTTCACATCTTGGGCTTTGAACAAGATACAAATCACCTTTAGCTTCACGTCTTAGGCTTTGAACAAGACACCAAAACGACCTTTTTCCTCCCATAGAATAGGAGGAACTACGATCGCTCTGACTTCCCTGTTTCGTCAAACGGGAATACGTAGGCATAAGATTAAAAAATCTTAGCGAGCACACTAATCAAAAACCCAAAATCTAGTATCTCCACCAAATTAACCCAAAAGCAGCAAATCTAAACACAGTATCAAAAACCTCACAAATGATCCAAACACCGTGTTCTCAGGCAAAATAACCAAAGATTGGGCCCCACCTCCACATAGCATCTGTAACCTAACAGACCGCTGTTCAAACTCAGTATGCAAGCAGGGTTAATTGGAGACATCTACTTCCCTTCCTTAATCAGCTCAATAGGATAAAAAATGAATCAAACTGTAGTACCCCGTGCGATCGTGACTCAGGACCACAAAAATCGCGCTACAATCCTAAATACAGCGAGAGCGCTTTAGGTATCAATTAGGATCTAATTTGTTTTCAAAATATGCTTCTTAATTAAAATGGGTGAGCGAGAGAAAAATCTCATGGTTAGGAAGTGTGGATTTAATCAATAGCGCGAGAGTGTGAGATAGAGTCTTTAAACTAGTATTTTCTACGGAATGCAATTTAACCATAAATTAACGCCAATGATTTATAGAGTCTCTGAGGTACACGGAATCCATATTTTGACCTCTCTTTATTGATATATTTCTTAATCTTTAATTTAGTTTTCGTTTTAATTCCGTCCAAACAAAGTATTCACTAGCCTTAGCTTTACATAGTACCAATAAAATAATATTAAATTGATTATTAGTCCTTGTGGGTTCGATATCTTTTAAAACTACGTGATATATTGTATACTTGTAGTTAGATAATCCGATAGACTCGTAAAGTCGTAATCATTTGACTGTGATACAATTAATGAGGTGTTATGGACTCCTTTAACTCTTGGTCATAATGAGGTGGATGCATATCATAGAGACTTGAGATTGCATCAGAACATTGTTGACATGACTAATGATTTGCTGCGAGAGGGCAAAAGTGTGGAGTTGAGCCCCTATAGGGTTCCAGTGAGGTACAGAAGATGGGGCATGCATCCTGTGGCTCAGCTTATCTTACTCTTGGTGTTGCATAACATCAAGCCAAGGACTCATTCCTCTATAGTTCTGATAGACTTGGCACACCTGGTGCATAGTATCCTTTTGGATACGCAGATGGAAGTGGCGCGCATCATTGCTGACGAGATGCGGACGGCGATTGAAAGTGGGGTAAAACCAGCGGCCAAAGCTAATTGCCCTTTGTTTTTTCCTTGCTTGATTATGTCATTATGTGTGCACGGGCGTGCAAAGTTACCATCTCGCCGCCATGTCACACTTTCCATTGCTATAGATGATGCATATGTTTCCAGGTTTTGCAAGCCGAAGAGAAGAGCTGGAGCTAGAGGTAGAGCTAGAGAGCCTTGAGGCGCAGGAGAGGGTTCAAGCTCTGGAGGAGCTAACTTCCAAGGTTTTGACCTTAATCAGAGGGAAGTCTGCAACTATAATTGGGATTGGATGCGAGCGACTCAACGGGCTATGATTTCCATACATGACTTTATGCAGCTTATGCAGTTACAATATCGTGAGCCTAAAGTTGATCACTTTATCATGTACAAGGAGAAGTTCCTAGCACATGCAGGTTGGCCTGAGGTCAGGCCATTTTTTAGAGAGGAGGAGGGTGTAGCTGACGCTGAGGCTGAGGCTGATGATGATGATGGTGCTGAGGAAACTGAATCTGAGTCTGATGAGGATTAGTTTCTGACATTTTTTTTAGCATGATCTTAAAAGCTTGCTTCCTTGTATTTCGACAAAGTGAAGTTTCTTGTTAAGCTTTATGATCATTGCTATATTTTGATATTGTTGTATTTTATTTCTTTGATGTTCATGTTGTACTCTATCCAGTTAGTGGATTTATTTTGGATTTTTACTACTTTTGTTGGTGTTTACCATTACATTATGTTTAATGAATTGAATATTTCAGTTGAATGTTTAATTTTAGTTTTTTTATGGTTGTTTAATTGTTTTGAATTATTTCTTCAACTTTGAATGATTGATGAGAACTTCTAGATTGGTTGCTCTTTTGCATAAAAAGTATCCAATGAAGATTCTACCAAGTTTGGATGGTGATGATAGGATTTTGAATGTGATGAATGCAAGCAAGGTACATGGTTACCGCTTTCTAGAATGTTAGAATGACTAAGAATTTTTTGCTTTGTACAAATGTATATTCTTGTTTCATTTTGCAACTTATTTGAATGCTTGAGTCACTTAGGTCCAAAAGCCACAAATTGTGAGAAACCTCAATTGTGCACTAAATGCTTGGATGACTGATAACTTTGTTTAACTCATTTTATTCATGCTTAATATTTTGATTATTGTGATTTTGTGGAAGTTTTATAAATGATCAAGGCAATTTGTTTTTATTGAGCACAACCATACCCAAAAAAGTAACTTACCCGGTGAGTAGTGAGTATTCATTAACCCCTTTGAGCCTTAACATATTAGATCCTATTTTGATGATGAACTTGGTTTATGTACATAGAGAAACTTGAAAGTTAAGTTCATCATTGAATTTTTGTGGGATTCTAAAAAATTTTATTCTTGAAACCTTGAAAATTTGATCATTGTTGTAAACTGATTTCCTTGCCATAAAAAGCAAGGAGCATTCACTTGAGGTTTGATTATATTCAAGTTGGGGAGAATGAAAGAAAAATGGTAGGTTGCTGAAAATTTTGAACAAGACATGAAGAAAATTGTGAATATAAATTTGAAAAAGAAAAGAAAAAAAATGCTTGTTTAAGAGAGAAAAATAGAAGATGAAAAATAAATGTGCAAAGGAAGTTTGAAAGGGTGAGTAATAGAGAAAAGAAGTTGTGATATGTAAATAATTTGTATAGTGAATGTTTCTTTTGCGTGGCAACTTCGATTCAATGGAAATGACCCTTTGTTGTGAAACCCGGCCAAGCTACAATCTTACAAGCCCTTGCGATCTTTTGCTTCCATGATTTCATTTATGATTGTTAGATGAATGTATAAATTGAATTGTTGTTAGCACTGTTTTTCAGATGAGTGTAAATTGTCCCGCAGTTGCAAATGCGTAAATTTCTTCATCCTTATTTTGAAGAGAAGTGTTAGGGTGATTCAAGTATGAGAATTTAGTTGTTATTTGAATTCATTGCATGATATTTGTTTTAATAACTAAATTCTTTCTCATTTTTGGATTCTAGGAAGTAGTGAACATTGCTTGTGCGCATTCGTATGTTGAATTTGAACCGTTAATCTTTTCTTGGTTGAATTTTATGCTTGAGAAAATCCTATTATTTTCATGAGAGACATACTTTGCTTGAGGACAAGCAAATATCTAGTTGGGTAGAGTTTATTGAATGCCAAATATGACTTAATTTTGATAATCTTTCTTGGCATTTTTCAATTCTTTGATTGTGTTTCAATTGAATTAATTCATGAAACTGTGTGAATCCTCAATATAACTCCAATTACCTTTGGATTTATTTATTTGTGTGTTATTGTGTAGGAATTAAGCTTGATCATAGTGAAAAAAAGACACAAAAGAATGGACAATAAAGCCAAAGAAAAGATGTTGATCCCAGGGGTCGCTGTGCGAGCTGCCAGCAAAAGGAAGACGAGCTCACAGTGCAAGCACAAACATGAATTGAAAGTGAGCTAGAAAAAATCATGGCAGTAGCTTTTGGCTTCAGTGGGCGCAGTGCGAGGACTGGGCGAGATAGCTCACAGTGCGAGCTCCGATATTTCTCTGGGGCGGTTTAAATGTTTAGAGGCACTTGAAGTGCCTAAATAGGGAGCTCGTTGTGCGAGCTAGTGCAGAATAAGAAATATATTTATGTACTTTATTTGCTTTATTGGGATTCATTCTTTTCACATTCTTAGAAACTCTTAGAGAGAAAATATTTCCTTTGATACAAAAACCCTAAGTTCTTCACTTCTTCATCAAGAAGTGATTTTTATCAAATAGAAGTTGGATTCACATCCATTATCAATTCTTCATCGTGGATGCACATTCATCTTCTATCATTCCTTGTGAAGCTAACTACCATGGTGATGGGTAGCTAAATTCTTTGTATCAAGGATAGATGTAGTCTTCTTTGATCTTGTATGTATTTTATTTAATCTTTTGTATGTGAACAAGTTGATGATTAATATATGGTGAATATTTTTGTTCTTTATGATATACATTTGTTTTGAATCACTCTAAACATAGATTTTGCAAAACATGATATAAGATATTCATCTATCAATGAACAAACTCTAGACATAAATTTGTTAGTTGATATTTGCTTTGTATCAATCTTAAAGATTATTGTATTTATTGTTAGCATGAGACATCATCTAGTGATAGATACAATAATACTCACGAAACCGCTTTAGACATAAACGGTATTGAGAGGGTATGTGATTATATTAGTCGTAAACAAGTTTACATGCTTGATTAAGAGAATATATGCAAGTTAGCTTGATGAAATTTATTCTTGATATGTCTTGTTAAACAAACATCTTTCTAGAATTTACTCTTTGCTACTAAAACTTGCGACAACTTATGATACAAAACAAAACATCTTTGAAAACCTTACCTAAAACTCTTTGAACTATAGAACCGCAAGTGATATCACTACAATCCCTGTGAAGACGATAAAACACTTTCAGTACCTTATATGCTTTCAACATCTAACCTAGAGGAGCTTATCTACTCATTATTTAGATAAGAATACCACAATTGATAGATGAAAAATAACATATGAATTCCCTTGAGGTAATGGCCTCCAATGGCTTTAAATACCCTAAAAATCACCCTTGATGCTCTCAAAATCGTACTTTGCTCTCCAATTTTCGTAACGTTTGAAACAATGCAAAAATTCCCCTTAAAAAGAGCTCAGAACGGGTTGGAAAGCGACAGAAAAAGCCCAGAAAAAGTCACCATCACACATATTATAGATATATCGCGTGTGCGATGTAATTAATACATCCATATCGCGCGTGCGATGTTGCGTGATGGTGCACATGATTATTCCAGTAGCTGCACCAAAAAGCTCCCCTTTTCACCCGAATTTTCACTAAGTCTCATTCTTCCATACTTAGTTATTTTTCCCTCATTCTTGGGTCTTTCTTCTTCCTTTTGGCTCATCTTCCGATTGTTTTTCTCCAATTTTGCGCCTAATTTTATGAAATGACGAGTTGTCATCACCATCTTAACGGGATTTCTTGCTACCATGATATACTTTGCTACTAATATTTTGGTCTTATGTGCCTCGACCTCATCTGGGGAAAGTGTATCTTATGTCATATAACACTTAATAGACACTGTCCAATTTGATGTGTGGGCGACATCTATGGCATTAACTTCTTCATCTTCCATGATGGGACTGGCTAGGGTTGCTTGTATTACTGTCTTGTTGTGGTTGAGCTTCTTGGTGATAGCAAGCCTTCATAAGATATTTTCCTGGGAACTATGCTCTTTAGGTACATAGACTATTTCAAATAATTTGAAATGTTTTAGCCAAGTCATGTAATTTTTGGAGATAATTTAATGAAATGAGCTTCCTTCTCTTGATACTCACCGACGACTTGATTGATGATCAACTGGGAATCACTCCGGGCTCTAAGATTTGAAGCACCTATTTCTCTAGCAAGGTTCCTTTTGACAATAAGAGCCTTATATTCAACTTGATTATTATTGGCTCTGAACTTGAACATCAAGGATTTCTCTATGAGAATGTTGTGTGAGTCTTCTAGTACTACCCCAACACCATTTCCCTTCAGGTTTGAGGTGTCGTCTACAGGCATGGGGAGCTGAAATCTACTGTGAAATATTCTAGCACCCGATATTTTATGATGCCTCTTGGGTCAAAATGGATATCGTATTCAGATAGTTCAAGCGACTGTGATACCATTCGTCTCGTCAGGTCATACTTCGTTAAAATCTAACGAATTAGATAATTCCTCTTTACCATCACTCGTTGGCCTTATAAGTGGACCTCATCTCCCTCTTCGTTATCACAATCGCAAATGCCAACCTCTTTATTTTATGATACCTTAACTCTGGAGAAAATAGGCATTGAACATTATCCTTGTCGTTTTTCTTGGACGAGTATGAAACTTATCGCCTTGTATGTCACTAATAAATATAGGTATAATGACATGCCTTCTTTTGGGTGGTTAATACTAGCAGTGTTGCCAAAAAAGTCGTCAACCTTGTGAACGCCTCCTCGTATTCACCCGTCTATTCAAACTTATCTTTCTTCTTCAAGGTGGCAAAAAAGTGAAAAGCCTTGTCTCATGCACAAGAAAGAAATCTATAAAAGGTGACCAATCCTTTTGTTAGTTGTTGAACTTCCTTAATTATGGTGGGGCTCCTCATGTCTTTGATGGTTTGGGCATTTATTCGGATTTGCCTTTATCCCTTTTTTAGTCAACATGAAACCCAAGAATTTTCCCACATGAACCCCAAAGGAACATTTGGAGGGGTTCAAGCGCATGTTATATCTTCTGACCAACTTCATAATATCTTATAGATCACCACATTGATTTTCTTCCTCATGGGTCTTTACGACCATCTCATCAATGTAAACCTCCAGAGTGCACCATATCTGATTAGAGAATACGACATTCATCAACCTTTGGTAAGTTAGGCCGATAATCATTAACCTGAAAGGCATGCCATTGTAATAACAGTTGCAATTATTGGACATGAGTTACGTTTTGGGCGCATCAAGGGAGTCCATTTTTATCTGGTTGTAGTCGAAATAGGCATCCATGAACCTCATATTCTTGTACTATAATGATCCATCGATCAACCTATCAATGTTTGGTAACAAGTAAGGGTCTTAAGGACACATCAAGTTCATATAAATGAAATCTACACACACTCGTCATTTTTGGGAAAACTTTCGAACCAATGCCACCTTCTCTAACAAAGTTGGATATTAAATTTCAACTCTGAAACTAACTTCCTTTAGTTTTACAACTTATTCATCGATGACCACTTACTTCTCCTTGCCGACTTTGCTTTTTCTCTACACCACTAGATTTATTGTGGAATTAATGGCAAGGCGGTGACAAACAACTCTAATGTCGATTCTTGGCATATTAGAGGAAGTCCAGGAAAATAAATAATTGTGTTTCTTGAGCAGGACAACTCCTCGTCCTCGACTTTTGTGGAGAAATTACTTAGCTTGGTGTTGTAGAATTCTTAAGGTCCAATATGGACCTCCTTTAGATTTTTTGTAAGCATAAGCCTCTATTTTTCAGGTTCTACTTTGTAGTCTAAATCCTCAAAGTTCACCCTATGATAGTTTGGATGAGGTGTGGAGACAACTGCCATTGTCGTCCTTTTGGTCCTCAAGTTGTCTTGGTAATATATGCAGATGGTTTCTTGATCATCTTGGTGTTACCTTGGATTTTTTGACTTAACTATAAATGGAAAGTAAAGAACAATAAGTATGCCAAGAGTTGAAATTAAATGGAAATCAAGAGTTGAGTTAATGTCGAAAACCATACATGGTGACGCTGGTCGAAGAAGTTAGAAGTCGAAGAACGTTGTTAGAGTTTGGGGACTTAGTGGAATTTTTTAGTATATTAATCAGTTGCCATTCGGTTGAGTACTATGCTATATTGGCTAAGGTTGGAGTTCTTCATTACAATGGAAACAATGTCGACTTGAATACTACATGTGGAAAGTACTACATAGTGTGTTGTCTCAACATTATCGATCCTAGTGGTTTCGACATAATTGGGCCAATTCACGATGACCAGTAAAAGTAGTTAAGATATTTGAATGGTGTTGACAGAGTGGGAATTGATTTGAAATAGACGGTTATTGAAGACACATGTAAACTTGTTGGAGGAAACAACTGCTTGAGATTGAATTGTGTCGTGATAGGGTTAGTCGACCATTCTTAGGTAGTTATTTTAGATTAGTATATAAAGGGGCTCATGTTCATATTGTAAGGGGTTCGCAATTGTTCTCATATTTCTGTAAACTCAAAGTATTTGCGTATTTGAGAAAAGAGTGAAGAAAATGTACGTATACGTTCCACCATTTACAAATTTTAAGCGTTTTACATTTCAAGCCTTTTTTCTGCATTAAGTTATATTTCAACTTTACATTACGTTTCTTGTTATTTTACTCCGTCCAGCATTTAAATTTCAGTCACTTTCATTTCCAAAACCTTATATTTCAAGTCTTGTTCAAAGTTACATTGTTACTTTCCGAATATTACCTATTGTAACCCAAATTTTGACCTCCCTCTCTTGCCTTTTGCATAAGCATGTGCATTCGCATCGCTAACATATGCATTCACACTTTTCTCTTTGTGTTTCTTATTACAGGATCTTCAGGTTTTTTAAGCCCGATTAATTGCATCCTCTAAAGATCATCACATCATCAACACAAGCTCAAAACAAGGGTATCTATGCCTATTTATCAAAGCAAGAGGCCAGAAATCGGAATCATGGTCATAGCACCCGTTTCAAGAAAAATTGGGCAAGTTTTTGACTGGTTAACTGGTTAACCATTTGGTTAATCGATTAACACCCTTTTACAGCGCCAATTTCAATTTTTTAACAGCTGTTAATCGGTTAACCTGTTGGTTAATCGATTAACACCTGCTATTTCAGCAAAAATTCAGCATTGTCATCGTCTTTCAGCAACTCTCTCCACTCTCTTTTGGTCTATTACATTATAGCATTGTGTGGAATATTCTAGACATCTCTAGACAATCCAATGCTATTCAATTCATTCCAAGTGTATTTATTCCAAGGCTTCATTTTAAATCAAGTGCACCATGTTCCTTGTTTTACAAGCATGCTAACCTTTGGATGTTGGAGTTCACATTGGGATTGTTACCGAGTTGGTCCTAACTAACCGAGTTAACCACCTTGACTCAGTGAGTCAAGTGTAACTAACTCCAAGGCGAGTTCCAAACCCAAAGCTAAGTCCAAAGCTAGCTCCAAACCTCTCACACTCCATACCTAAAGTCTATATAAATCAAGCTTCACTCATTTCACAAACCCTCCACAATCATTCACACAATTTCACACTTTCTTCACTCTCAATTTTATCATTCTCCTCTACATTTTTCTGCAACTTCTACACATTCCTCTTCACCTTCTTCACCAAACCTCACAAAAGCTCTTGATCCTTGAAGAATAATCACTTTTCACATTGAAAGTGATTATTTCTTGAGCTTAACCTTCATCATTATTCCATGCTACTGGATTTTGTGGAGCTTCAGTAGCTTTGGGATTCAATTCATGTAATCACATCAAGATTCTTCGGTGATAATTATCATTTCGGAGTTTTCGTCGAATCTTACTAGGTTTCGTTACGGTTCGGAGTGCAATTGAGAAATATCTGGTCTTCTTGAATTATCTTCATCATTTTACAATTATACTTGAGTTTCTGAAGTTCTATAAGCTTTTGAATTCATCTCAAGTGTTTGCTTCAAGCTTCTTCGGTGATAATTCGCATTTTTGGAGTTTTCGTCGAAGTTTGCTCGGTTCGCTACAGATCGAAGTTTAAGAGCATAATTCTCTGGTTTTCTTGGCTTTTTCTCTCTACATTTCAATCACAACAATTACCAAGCCAAACCTCCGGCTTGTAGGTTGGTGGATCTTACTTTATTCACTGTTTCGATCGTTTCCGTGTGTTTACGATGTAATTTCAATCGTTTTTGGTTTAATTTATCATGAAATTGCGTGATGTTTAATCTCCATGATTAACGCTTGTAATTTGTGTTTAATTGCCCTTACATGATGTAATTTTCTTGCCCAAATTCATATCCTAGCATGTGGAAGTTTGGATAAGTGATTATGTGTTGAAAACTACTTGTGAAAAGTTGTTTTTACTGTTATTCTTGCCACTGTCACACTGTTAACGGGTTAACGCTTTTGGTTAACCGGTTAACCAGTTCATTTTTCACTAAAAACGCAGATTTGTGAACCGTTAACCGGTTAACGCTTTTGGTTAACCAGTTAACACTGAACCAGAATGCCATTTTCTTGCATTTTCAAGTGTGTTTGCCGTGCTTTCTTCTTTTAACTTCCATAGATTGATATGCTTGATATTTAGGGATGTTTTTAATGCTTTTAACCTATGTTTGAAGCATATTTACATTAATTCAATGTTTGATTTATCAATTCTTGCAATTATGTGTGTTATTGATATTTGTTTGAACATGCTTATTCTTGCACCATTCTTGATCAATTGATACATGATTTGTGACACTCGCTAATATTTGTTTGGCACTGTTTTGCACTTTCATTTCTTGATCACATTAAGTTTGTTCTTTATTGAGCAAATTTAATCATGTATAATCAATAATTTACACCTTTTGCTTTAATGGTTTTCCATTCTATTTGGAAAATTGTTAGCATAACATTTCCCTTTGATCAATGTTTCAATTAGTTGATCTTCCCTTTCCCTCTCTTTAGGATCTCTTTAGACCTTCTCTTCCTGTATCCCCCGCGGAGTTAGAGTTTGGCACGACGCACTACGCGTACTTCGGAGCACTATACAAAGTGTAGTTGTTACGCTGTTCATTTCACAACGCGCTGGAGCACTGTACAAATTGGCGTTGTTACGCTGCCCGTTTCAACTTCTGCACTACACCCTGTGTGTTAGAGAAGGAATGAGAAGGGAGAATTCCTACTCTAATTCTGACCACTTCAGGTAGGGGACGAATGACCCCGTGCCTGGCTTAGTCACCTCTATCCCCAGGTGGTAGCGTATCTTCTTCCCCAGTCGAGTTGATCTTTGATCACTCTTATCTCTGTCAATCAGTCTTTTGATCTATCACCATTCTCTTGGTTCACGATCATTATCAATCTTCAGAGGGTCAATCTCTTGCCCTTATTCAAGACCTTTCCCTTGTTCTCTTCAAGAGGGTTTTAATTACCTTTTCTTGTGGCTAGTCACTTCTTTTGCTGATTCCCCATGAGAGTTGTATTCATTCTTCCATTGGTTGATCACAGTCATACTGTTAAAACTAATGCTCTATGCATCTATAATTGCGCTTTTTCTTCGGTTAAACACAGTTTTCCTGTTAAACACCGAAACTCTTGCGAAGTTCACAACCTTCTCTTGGTTCTTCTCCCTTTGATTGGTTAGCCATTGCCTGTTAATTAAAACACCAATTTACGCTCCTTCTCAGTTAATCACAGTCTATCTGTTAATACTGAGTTCTTCTTGGGTTAATCACCATCTCTTGGTTAATCACCTGCCTCCTCAGTTAACCACAGTTCGTCTGTTAACATACTGAGTTCCCTGGGTTAATCACCCTTTTCTTCAGTAAACACAATCCGTCTGTTAAACACTGAGTTCCTCTTGGGTTAATCACCTTCTTTTAGTTAATCACGCGCCCCCTCAGTTAACCACAGTCCGTCTGTTAACATACTGAGTTCCCTGGGTTAATCACCTATTCTTGGTTAATCACCTTTTTCTTCAGTAAACACAGCCCGTCTGTTCTTCAGTAAACACATCCCGTCTGTTAAACACTGAGTTCCTCTTGGGTTAATCACCTTCTTTGGGTTAATCACCCGCCTCCTCAGTTAACCATAGTCCGTCTGTTAACATACTGAGTTCCCTGGGTTAATCACCTATTCTTGGTTAATCACCCTTTTCTTCAGTAAACACAGTCCGTCTGTTAAACACTGACTTCCTCTTGGGTTAATCACCTTCTTTTGGTTAATCACCCACCTCCTCAGTTAACCACAGTCCGTCTGTTAAAATACTGAATTCCTCTTGGGTTAATCACCTATTCTTGGTTAATCACCCTTTTCTTCAGTTAACCACAGTCCGTGTGTTAAGATACTGAATCTTTTTCAAGTTAATCACCTTCTCTTAGTTAATCACTCGCTCCTTTCGGTTAATCACAGTCCGTCTGTAAATACCGAATCCCCAGCAGTTGGCAACCTCCTCTTGGTTCGAATACTTGCACCCTTGGTTTAGTAACCTTTCTTTGGTTCAAATACCCTTTCTTCGGTTGAGTACTGTTTGTTCAGTCAGTTTACCGAACTACTTTAGGTCACGACCTTTGCTCGGTCCCACACCCGTCCTTTGAGTCTCGACCTTTGATCGGTCCTACACCCGTGCTTTGGGTCACAACCTTTGATCGGTCCTACACCCGTCCTTTGGGTCACAACCTTTGCTCGGTCCTACACCCGTCCTTTGGGTCTCGACCTTTGCTCGGTCCTACACCCGTCCTTTGGGTCACGACCTTTGATCGGTCCTACACCCGTCCTTTGGGTCACGGCCTTTGATCGGTCCTACACCCTTCCTTTGGGTCACGACCTTTGATCGGTCCTACACCCGTCCTTTGGGTCACGACCTTTGATCGGTCTTACACCTGTCCTTTGGGTCACGACCTCTGATCGGTACTACACACGTCCTTTGGGTCACGACCTTCGCTCGGTCCTACACCCGTTCTTTGGTTGATCACATTTTCTTATCTGTTAGAACTTCTTTTCCCTATAGAATCTTAATCCTCTTTCCTCTTGGTTTCGACACCATTATTGCACTTTACTCTTAGTACGGTTACTATCTGTCCCTTTGCACTCCTTTCTTGGTTATGACACTATCTCTTTGTATCCCCAGCGGATCTTTCTTTATCTCTTATTCTCTTGGTTTGGACACCATTTCTCTCTTATTCTCTATTTCTCTGGGTTTGGACACCATTTCTCTCTTATTCTCTTATTCTCTTGGTTTGGACACCATTTCTCTCTTATTCTCTTATTCTCTTGGTTTGGACACCATTTTCTCTCATTCTTTTATCTTCTTGGTTTCGACACCGCTATTCTTCTCTATTCTTAATACAGTTACATTTTCTTTCCTTTGTACTCCTTTCTTGGTTTTGACACCATTTCTTTGGAATCCCCAGTGCAATTTCCTTCTTTCTTTTGTCCTTGGTGTTGTACCCCAAATTTTACCCTTAGATCCATTGATCTCTTGCATGTCATATTAGGTCAATCATATTGCATAGCTAACCCTTTTATCAGGTTGTTGTTTGTGTTTGTTTCTTTTTTTATCAGGTGCTATCTTAAGGAGATTTAAGAGGTGATTAATCAAGATTTTTGGATGGAGCATTGAATCAAGCAAGTCTCTAAGAGATTGTCTCCATAACCCTAACCATGATCCTCTCCATAACCAAATTTCTACCCACCTTACCTACCCTCAATTGTCATCTTTAATTCCAAACCAATTTCAACAATCATTTATTAACCATTTTTTCTTATCCAATTATCCAAAAATCTATTCATTTATCCAAATTTTAATCCATAAATATCTATATCTATGATCCATATTTCTAATCCATTTCATATCCAAAAAATCCATTTTCCATTATCAATATAAATATCCAATTCCATACAATTTTATCTTTTAGGGCCATATTTAAAATCTTTTCTTTTTTAATTCAAATATCCATTAAAACCATAATTATTATCTTTTTTTTTTAAATCAACTTCTACCAATATCCATTCAATCACTCATTCAATTTCTATTCAAGTTCATTTTCATTTCAAGTTTCATGTTCAAGTTTCAATCCCATTTAATCGAATTGTCAATTCAATGTCAAGGTTTCATCTTCAAGGTTTTGTCCAAAGTCAAATTCTATCCAGTTTTTTATTCAAATTTTATTCTTCTTTCAACTTCATTCAAATTCAAATCTTCTTTCAATTTCTTTCCAAATTGCAACCACTTTTCAAATTTATTCTCATTCATATTCAAGACATTTCATCATTCCAAATTCTAGGCCCCAATTGGATGTTAATTTTCATTTCATCAAACTTCATATTCAAGTACAAACCACCAAATTATTTCGAGAATACAAAATTTCAAAAAGTTCCTTTCATGTTCTTTTTAAGTCCTTTCCGAGTTCAATAAGTGTGAAGTTAAGTTACAATTCCAAGTCAATACCAAAATTGCAAGTTCATTTGTTTTCAAAAAACATTACAAGATATGGTGAATATAAGGTGTTAGATACATAATGGTCAATTTTCATTTGGATTAAAGTCAAGGACATCAAGTTTAAGGGATTTGCAATATCAAAGAATCTTTGAGATTATTACATTAAGTAGTAACAAATTGTGTTACGAAGTCCATTATCAATTATTACAAACTAATGCTAAAGCAATGAAGGCCTGTGAAAGCTAATCCCCGGGGTCCATTACACAAAGCATGCCAAGACACAACCTTTAATTCCCAAGCTTCTGCAGCTCATACAGTTTAAATAAAAAGCAACCTTTCTGGCCAAAACAACATGCCACAAGCCTGGCCCACGCTTCTACAACCTTACACCAAAACAATTTTATTAGTTTGAGACACTTTAAGCATCCTATGACATTCTTTCACCAAGATGATACCAAGTCAAACCCATGCTTCAAGGCAGCTATCCTGCTCCTCTTTTCATGCTGAACAATGCACCTCATGACAAAGACCCTACCAACATGTCCTTGCTGTAATACCCCAAATTTTGACCACTTAAATTTCCCATCATTGTGAAAATCATCATCACAATATGGATGAACCATCATGCTTCATCAGTCTCCCCAAAGATGGGTGAGCATCCAATACAATCAAAATTAGGGTTTCAAGCCCTCTCTGAGCTTTAGACAAAGGATCAATCAAGAAATGACATGATCTTCAACTTGTCTAATCTCTCAAACATCCACAATGGATCAAAAAAAGGACTCCCACTTCAAGGATTAAGCACAAGGTTGCTCCCTTCTAGGTGGATCAAGTCTCAAGATCGACAGTGTCACCAAATTAGGGTTTTGGTCAACCAGGGCCTCCAGATGGAAATTTTTATCTGGGCATAAGGCAATGATCCAAAACATGACCTAATATACTTCATGGAACCTCATGAACCCATGCATCAAGTCAATTTTGCCTCAGGGGATGCATTCATCAAAAATCAGGAATTAGGGTTTCTTGACCTAATTCACCCCTAAGTTGACTTTTGGGACAAACCATGAGCCAAGACCTCAAGACATGATTTGAGGGTCTCTAATACACCATATTGATCCATTTGTAACAATGGATTGATCCAAGAAGCTTGAGCAACAAGTTTCATTTTCATCTGTACCACAATTAGGGTTTTAAGGGAAAAGTCAACTGTAACTTTGACTTTTGACCAAGACATGCTCCCAAACCCTAATACATGATTGAATATACCCTATGACACCCATGGAACATGTCCATCAAGTTTGATTTAGGTCAAGGACATGATTTCCTGAAGAATTGCACAGTTTGGAATTCATCTGATAAAAAGTCAACTGTGCACAAAAGTCAACTTTGACTTTTTGAGATTTTTCACCAAAATGGATTTTTAACCCTAAAATGATGTTAATGTATGATTTGAATCATCATTCATCAAGAAAAATCAAGAAAAGTGAGATAACTTGTAAAAGGGCTAACCATAAAACTTAGAAATTTTTCTAAGTTAAAAATAAAGTGGCAAAGGTACCAACTTTGGAGGACCATAACTCCTAAACCACAAGGCCATTTTTTCTCATCCAAAGATGGATTTGTAGCCCTCATTATCACCTACAAAAACTTCAACTACAAGTCATTCCAATTCATTAAGGATTTTGAGTTATGGAGTGATCAAAGTGGCTGAAAAGTGAAAAAGTCACTTTTTCCAACACTTAGTGAAATTTTCACTAAGTCAGAATTCTGCTTCACTTTTTGCCAAATGTAGGGGAATTTTTCACTTGGAATCAAAAGAGATCAAAACCAAACTTGTTCAAACAGTTGTTGTATCATGTTAGGGCTTTCCAAAATGGCCAAGAACATTGCCAAATTCAACCTACATCATGAGATACAATATTGGCAAGTTGCCTTGCTGAAATCTGTCAAGGCAAGGCAGAATTTGCATTTTGGCTCGATTTGCCAAAATCAGCAAATTTCAATTGCTCCAATCCACTTGGACACCTCAGAGGATTGAATCCAAAGGGGACAATCACTGAGCCAAGCCTCCAAGGTCCAAGGAACAAAGAATAGCATGTTGAACCTAGAGTTGCCAAAATAGGGACAAGACTTCAAATTTGGAATGAGGCATTCAATGGAACCATCAAGGTGGCATGGACTGAGCCATTCTCATCTGAAATCAGTCAAGACTTATCCAAGACCAAGGGGACCAAAGCTCTGTGCCCTAACCTCTAGTCAATGGCTAGAGGAGACTTTCATTTCCATTGGCCAACATTGAGGAAACCTACTTACCAGCTGCCATACACTATTCCTTGCAAAAAAAACTTGCTCTACTATAAATAGAGCTCAATTGTGATCAGTTTGAGTACACCAAAGCCATCTAACAGATGCTTTCCTCAAAATCTCTTTCTCTTGGCAAAAATACCTTTCTTAGCAAGGTAGCTATCGGGTTTTGAGTTTGAGAGCAATTCTGCACAAACCAATCACTCACACACCTCACATACATCACATATGAGCTGATCAAACACTCACATAACTTCTGAAACATCAATTTCATGAAATCACCAGCTGGTTGCTCAAATTTTCAAACAAGTTGCAGCTGAGGTATCACAAAATGATCCAGCCAATTTCAATCAAGTCCAACCATCCAAACACAATCCATAGGGTGTAGGGAAGCTGTTCAGATCATCACCACTCATCTGTAACACCTCCAAATCAAAAATCACATCTGCTCTTGCTGTCACGACTTGGAGGTAAGCACATACTTGGTCATCTCTCAATCTATGCATATTTCCTCGCACAATAATTTTGCCATATGTTCATAATCATGCATGGAATGTTTTCCCTCAATTAATTGCATTGTTTGAATCGTGTATCAAAAATCCTAGCCTTCATGCAAAAATTAGGGTTCCTGAGGTTTCTTCGTGATTTCTTGTTGTATGTTTAATTTAAATGAAATTAAAGTACATAGACATGATCGTGAGGTTGAGGCGGGCATAATGATATGTGGATTGCATGTTATAATTACGTATTCAGTGAGATTGGATGGAAAATGCAAATCTGGGCAAACTGAAAAACGCGTGTGTTCTTGGTGTTGTTCTTGGCGCCATTTTCACATATTTGAATATTTGAATTTTGTGATTTTGTTTAATTGATTCAAAAATTAATTTCTCTCTGAGTTTTAATGATTTTGAGTTGATTCTTTTTTTAATAATTCACAAAAATGTTAAAATATTTTATTTTACCAAAAAATCCCAAAAATATTATTTATTTCATATAATTGATATTTTTGTAAAGAATTAATATTTTAATTGTTTTTGGCATTTTAAATATTTTTTCTACATTGATTTTGCAACTTTTAATGCTTTCTAATTATTTTGTAGGTCAATACTTAATTTTTGAAGCATTAATCCAAGATCACAATTTGTTTTCCATGTGTTAAACAATTTTTGATCATTTTAATTGAATTTTTATTCAATTAAATACATTTTGAAAACAAATTAGGGTTTTGGATTAATTCAACCCTCATAAATCATTTTCAAAACACTTTGGGCCTCTATTAGAGTGTAAGACCCAATCCCCCTTTTAACCAAAACCATTTTGGGCCTCACTTATTGTATAAGTCCCTCTGCGTTAAAAGAAAACCTCGGCGCGATCGCCATTTTTAAACGAAAAAATCATTTGGGCCTACCCCGTGTTATAAGCCCCACTCTTTTTTCTCTAAACTTTTTGGGCCTCTTGAGAGAGTGTAAGACCCATCCCTTTGTACAGAAAACTTTTTGGGCCCCAGTCACTTGTATAAGTCCCTCTGTACAAATTCAAACAGTGTGCTCACTGATAAAACCCTGGGCCTCCCCTTGAGCTGTAAGCCCCAGATCTTTCTTTTTCAAAGCACTTTCTCCTTTGATTTTGAATATACTGTTGTTTTTAATCTTTCTTTGTTGAACAACTAACCAAACAGCATGGAAGCACTCCAACCGAGTAAGTGGTTATCGCTTTCATTTACTGCTTTCATATTATAAACTGTATTGTGGGGCTACTCACTGTAAGTCTCCTTTCATAAACTCATATCTACTGTGTAATAATAGTATAGATATTTCGAGTTTCCCCGGCAACTACGTCTAGAACTAGGTGACGCCGTTTCACTTATTCGTAGAAATAGACGCCTAGATCCCCAATAGGAGCACCAGATACAGTCTT
Source organism: Lathyrus tuberosus (assembly GCA_022829125.1). Lineage (NCBI taxonomy): Eukaryota > Viridiplantae > Streptophyta > Magnoliopsida > Fabales > Fabaceae > Lathyrus > Lathyrus tuberosus. The sequence continues at coordinate 9,771,347 of JALAZF010000057.1, read as the reverse complement.
CTCTTCGGCTGTCCTCCTTAGGAATCGTCAAGAAGCTCTACTCCCCAAGATGAATGTATTCTCCATGAATGGCATCTTTGAGTTTCTTCCCAATTCTCGAACTTTCCTGACTTGATCTATTCCTTGTGGATAGCTTGCCTTGAATGTCTCGGGGTTTGGGTACCCACTACGGCCATAATCTTGGACCTTAACTAAGGAACCCTCTTTAAAAGCTAAAAGTCACTGGATAGTAAACCTCGCACGTTTACCAGTGGTTTTCATCTTTAAAAGAGTTATCTCTCCTAATGGAAAGGAGATGATAGACCCACGGGCTTCTTAAAAGCATCGGCCTCCTCTTGGGCATTATTCAAGGACACTACGGCTTCTTAGAAGTATTCACAGCCTCCTCTTAGGCTTCGTATAATGATCTCTTCCTCCGGGAATGATAGCCTCCTCTTGGGCTTAGTACAAGGACCCGTCGGCTTCTTAAAAGATTCCAGCCTCCTCTTGGGCTTCGTACAAATTGTCCCGACGACCTCCTAGAGGTATAGGAACAGAACCTAGTCATCCTCATAGAACAGTCCTTTCATAGAGTCTACTACTGTTTCTCGAAGCATAGTACAAAAGATAAAACTCTAGACTTGGACAGTCTAACTTCCTTGAGTCTCAAAGACATTCTCAAGCACCCTTCGTTAAATAGGAAGGAAACCCGCAGACTGGGATAGTCTCAATACCCTTTGGATTTCCCGTTTCCTCAAAGAAAAGGAAATATCCCTGATCCTCAAATTAAATCCCTGTGTACAGTATTACTCATATAAGAACTGATTTTCTCTTTTAAATCAGTATATTGGATCTGTCACTCAACTGAAACAGTTACAATAGCCTCCATCTCGGGCTTCGTACGAGATACCAAAATTCTCCCCAGTGGAGTCAAAACAACCTTTTAGCCTCTCTCTCAGGCTTTGTGTGAGACATAAAAGATTCCCTCGTTGAGTCAATCATCCTTTTTTTGCCTCCATCTCGGGCCTCGTATGAGATATAAATCCCTTAAGCAAGAGTCGAACACTTTGCTAGCCTCCTCTTAGGCTTTGTATAACGATATGCCCCACTGGGTCAAAAACTTTTAGCCTCTTTCTCGGGCTTTGTACGAGACACAAAATAGCCTCCTCTTAGGCTTTGTATAATGATTTTCCTAGCGGAAATTAGCCTCCTCTTAGGCTTTGTATAAGAAAACCACTGGTTGATCCAATCGACCTTTTAGCATCAAAGTTGTGCCTCGTTCACAGTACACAAACATCAACAACTCCTTTCCCTTCATCTAATCGCTGTAAGCGGCAAGCCTCTGGATCATCTATATCCATGCCACTGTCCTTCTTTTAGCATGAGAAATTCCTAAGGAAAGATGGCATTGCTCTACACTGAGTTAAAGTCTTCTCCTTCAGGTTAAAACCCTTTCTTCGAAATTATGGCATTGCTCGGATCCGCGTATCCCAGTTAAAATAATTCTCCTTCTCCTCTCTTTAGAGATGACAAATTCTCTCTAAAGTCGAGGTCTTTTAGCTTCACATCTTGGGCTTTGATCAAGATACAAATCACCTTTCGCTTCACGTCTTGGGCTTTGAACAAGACACCAAAAACCAATTTTCTCCCATAGAATAGGAGGAACTACGAACGCTCTGATTTCCCTGTTTCGGTAAACGGGAATACGTAGGCATAAGATCGAAAGAAAAGATCTTAGCGAGCGCAATCAACAAAAAACCCAAATCCCATATCTCCATCAATCAAAAGCAGTAATTCAAAAGCATCAGTCCTAACGTCCTAATCCTTGTTCCCCGTCAGAAACCATTTGCCTAGATTAAAAGAAAGAAAACCGTATTGGCGAAATACGAATAACCAGTACAAAGGCCCCCCCACATTGATAGCATCCGTAACCTAACAGACCGCTGTTTAAACTCAGTATGCAAGCAGGGTTAATTGGAGACATCTATTTCCCTTCCTTATTCAGCTCACAATAGGATAAAAAATGAATCGACCTGTAGTTTTAAGCTCAACCGCAGAGAGCGACCAGCGCTTAAGAACCGCGTCCAAAATCGCTCGCTACAGAAAAGTGGCGCCCACCGTGGGCCCATTCCTTTCTTTCTGCTTCTCTTGTGTGAAAAATTACACAAATGGCGACTCTGTTGGGGAGTCTCCTTTTCTGCCTTAGGGCATCATCCCCGTTTTCTACGGAAAATGGGAACTCTACCGAAGGGAAAGATTGACCTATGCTGGTCCATCTCTTAGGCAGGGAACCACAGATTGGGGCTTCCGCCGGGGAACCCATTTCTGTCAGGAACTTAAGATTCATAGCTTTATAAGTCTAGGATGATTAGGACAAATATATATACTGCTTTTCCTAATTGCTATACGTGTTTATTTTTCTGCTACTGGGAATGCGTGTGATGCCGCATGTGGTGAGATTGAGTATACACTTAAGAAAAGCCAACCTTTTTCGTAGTGAGGAAGCTATCGGAAATAGCTGTTACGCGATACTACCCTTATTTAAGGCTGGTGATCTATTCTCGGTGAATAGCACTTACTCTAAGATTGCACACAACTCGCTGGCGATCCGCTTGTTGTCTGTCTTCCTGGGAGGAGCTGATGATAATGAGTATAGGTACAAAAATCACCCTAGTATAAACCTTTGGGGATGGGTAGAACCTTGACTTCATGACAACGACCCTCTGACCCCATGTTTTTTCTATGTTTTTGTGTGCTGCATTCATGCATTCATCTAAAAAACATTAAAACATTCAAAAAAAATTTCTCTTCTAGTCTCTCTGTTTTTCAAATTAAACTAAGACTGTGATTGCAAATATCAGAGAAAAAGATTACATTAATGGATTTCGGTAGAAGGAGAACTCACCAGTATACCTTCAAGGTTCCAAAACTAGGGGATTTGAGAAAGTTAGCGAGGATGATCGTTAACCCAGAGGCTTTCAGAGCCAAGCACGGTGGTTTGCTACCACTGTTAAGAGTCCATGTGATTAAGGGGATCATGGACGCGCTCATTCAGTTCTACGATCCGGTTTATCATTGTTTCACATTCCCGGATTACCAGCTATCACCAACGCTGGAGGAGTATTCTCATCTGACTGATTTACATATCACAGATCGAGCTCCATTTTCTGGACTGGAAGAAATTCCAAAGAATCAGACTATTGCAAGAGCAATTCATTTGGACGAGTCTGAGGTCAGGACTCACATGATTACTAAGGGTGGCATCCAAGGTTTGCCAGCCCTGTTCCTAACCAAGAAAACTCTGTACTTCGCTAGTATAGGGAACGAGACTGCTTTTGAAAGCATCTTTGTCTTGCTCACCTACGGGTTATTTTTGTTTCCCAACATCAATAACTTTGTCGATATCAACGCTATTAAGGTTTTTCTCATTGGAAACCCTGTGCCGACTTTGCTCGCAGATGCGTATCATTCTGTACACTTGGGAAATTTGTACAGCGGAGGGGAGATCACATGCTGTGTACCTTTGCTTTACAAATGGTTTATCTCTCACTTGCCCAAGTCTGCCGCTTTTTGGGATTGCAAGAGCGTCTTACGCTGGTCACAGAAGATCATGTCTCTCACCAATTCTGATATAGATTGGTGTAATAGGATTTATGAGGGAATCAGAATCATTGATCATTGTGGAAACTTCCCCAGCGTACCCCTCATAGGAACTAAAGGAGGAATCAACTATCATTCGATGTTAGTTCTTCGTCAATTTGGATACCCGATGAGACACATCCCACTGGGTGTTCATCTGGAAGGTCTTTTCTTCAAAGAAGGAGAAAGTGACAGAGCACTAAAGATGGAAATAGTGCAAGCTTGGAAACATGTTCATAAGAAAGGACGAGAGTCTCTGGGAAAACCGGACTGTGTCTCGGTGGAGCCTTATCTCCATTGGGTACAAACTAGAGCTCTCAAGCTAAAGATGCCTTATCCTCGTTACGGAATTCTTCCACCGAGGGAAATTGTCATGTACTTCATGACGGAAACTGAAAGGCTTCAGGTTACTCTCAACAAAGTTCAAAAGGAAAGAAGGTCTTGGAAGAACAAGTACCGCACCCTCGACGTAGAGTGTACCCAAATACAGCAACTACTAAAAGAGAAAGATGCTCTGATTGAAATTTTGGAGCAGCATGCTGTAGAGAATCAAGATGACCAAAGGAATTTGCTCACTCCTTTCACTTGGCAAAGGAATGACAACCCGATAACGGCCCAAGCGCCCTGGTCAAAGAAAAGGAAAGTACCAGAGTCAGCACCCGGTTTCTCCTCAGAGAGGACTCGGGACCCATTAGTTTAGGTTTCTGTTTCTGCACTTTGTAATCTACTGTATTTCCATTTCTGTAACCCTTTGAATTTCAATAAAAAGGGGTTTCCCCACTGTTTGATATTTGCAATCTAATTGTCGAAGTTTATTTTAATTAAACCTAAAAACAATTAATATAATCATTGCATTCATCATTCTCACATCGCGTATTCTCCTTACCTACGAATCTCACGTTTATGTCTCGATTCTAGAGTCAAACTGTCTCATTCGTATAATACTCGGGCCAATCGTCAGAAAATGATGGATGATCTTGAGGAAGAAAATAGAGAGTTGAAAGAAGAGATCGACGCTCTAAGAGAGGATATGAGAAAGCTTCGTAACGACATGCAAGCCATGGCAGAAGCTCAGCTACAAAGAACTGTGATCTCAGAGATCACCTCAATGCCCATCATAGAAAAGTATGATCCTAGGTATCAGATACCGAAAGATCGTCCTTGGGGCATGCCTGTTAACTATATCCCGGAAGGATATGTTCCGCCGATCACTGAAGATCAGGGAATCGCAACAAAAGCCGCTGGGCCTGAAGGTTACAAACTTCGGGAAAGCGAAGATGCCAGGGGCATACTCAAGACTCCTGAAGGTTACAAACTTCGGGAGGCGCCAAGACTTACTGTCGTAGTCACGGTACCAACCCCTGTGGTGTACACTGTCCCGGAAGGACAGATTCCACCAACACCTTCTGGTAAGAAGGAAACTATGTTTGACAGAATGGAGGAATTCCAGGAACAGTTCCTGGAAATGTAGAAAGAGCTGCAAGCCATTCGCGGTCAGGATCTATTTGGAAAGGACGCCGCAGACCTCTGCTTGGTCCCAAATGTGAAAGTCCCGCACAAGTTCCAAGTGCCCGACTTTGAAAAATACAAGGGTAACTCTTGCCCTCAGAGCCATCTGGTGATGTACGCTCGGCGGATGTCAGCTCAGACGGAGAATCAGGACCTGCTGATTCACTACTTCCAGGATAGTTTGACCGGTGCCGCACTCAAATGGTACATGGGTTTAAACCGTACTACGATCAGTATATTCAGAGATCTTGGTACTGCCTTCGTCCAATAATACAAGTACAATTTGGACATGGCACCCGACAGAGATCAACTCAGATCAATGTCGCAAAAGGAAAAGGAAACCTTTAAGGAGTATGCTCAAAGGTGGCGTGAAATTGCCGCTCAAATTTGTCCACCTCTTGAGGAAAAAGAGATGACAAAAATCTTCTTAAAAACCTTGAGCTCATTTTACTACGGCCGAATGGTTGCCAGTGCGCCCAGTGATTTCACCGAAATGGTCGGCATGGGCGTACGTCTTGAGGAAGCCGTCCGAGAAGGACGTTTGGTAAAAGACACTGGATCAACGAGCGGTACTAAAAAATACGGTAGTGCTCTCCCTAAGAAAAAAGAGCAAGATATTGGGAATATATCTCTCGGAAAGCAAAGGCGTCGTTATCAGCCAGTAGCAGCTGTTACTCCTGCTATCGGCCCTGCGCCTATTCCTATGTATCAACCTCAGGTTGCGCAGAGCCAGCCTGACCAACAAAGGACACAACAGCCTCTTCAGCAGGCTCGTCCTCCATACAACAACAATCGTACAACACTGCCACCAGGATTTGATCCTATACCTGTAACGTACGCAGAGCTGTTTCCGTTACTGCTGGCTAAGGGGCACATTCAGACTAAGTCTCCCCTTTTCAGTTCCGGAGAATCCGCCTTTCTGGTTTAAGGTGGACCAAACATGCCCTTATCATCAAGGAGGTTCAGGGCATAACATTGAGACTTGCCTCAATTTCAAATCCGACGTGCAAAAGCTTGTTAGGAGCGGGCTCTTATCTTTCAAAGATACGAATCCTAATGTTCTTACGAACCCGCTGCCTCAACACGAGAAAGCTGCAGTCAATCTGATTGAGAAAGAGGCTAACAATGTCTATCAAATTCACGATGTACTCTTATTGGGGACCAATCTGGTCAAGATGCATTGTAGACAGAGTGGATATGGCCATGTGCCACCTCATAACTATCACCAGTGTGATATCTGCTCTAAAGATAACCAAGGATGTTCTGTAGTGCAAGCAGCTCTACAGGAACAAATGGATCTTGGATGGATCCAAGAGCACCGAGTTCGTGGAGTTAACATGGTTTACATGAATTCCAACGTCATTCAAAACCACGACATCCGTGTGATGAATGTCAACTTGGTGGCGATGCACTCAAGGCAAAGCCAGTATCATAATCTGCCGCGGCACGATTACAATTCCTGTCTGATTTGCTCGGTAAACAAACATGGATGCTTTTTCATACAAGAGGCCCTCCAGCGTCAGATGGATCTTGGATGGATCCAAGACTACCATGATAGGAACTCCTATCAAATCAATATGGTTCAGATCTTCGATATCCGCGTAATGAATACCAACCTGGTAGAGTTACATGCTGAGCAGGTCCGACTTGGATTCTTAATATCACATGACTATCAAAATTGTAAAGCGGGTTGCGAAAATGATCGAGGTTGTACCCTTGTCCAGGAGGCACTTCAGTACTTGTTAAATCACTGGTGGATGCCAATCTATATGGACGAAGATACTCAGCAGATTAGTATCAATAACAGGAATCCTACTCGTCGTCAAAGTCAGGATGTCCGATCAATGGATGGTAACCTAGTGAGGTTACATTGTATTCAAAGTGGGCGTGGCCAGGTGCCACCACACAACTATGACAGTTATAGCGTCTGTTCGGAAAGTAACCAAGGGTGTTACCTTGTGAGAGCAGCTCTTCAGGGTCAGATCGATCACGGAGAAATTCATCCATATCCGGGTTCTGGACCCATCATTTGGTCGCCGAACTACCATGCCAAGCAAGTCGAGGATGTTGTCACGATCTCTGGTCATCACCAGACCAGAGATGTTTTTGCCATCATTTCTCTACTTGACGAATCTAGAGTTCCCAACTGGGAACAGATCAAGGTTACTTATGACGGTCAGAAAAATCAGAAGGTTCCCATAGTCATCTATCTACCGGGGCCATTACCGTATGAATCAGCTAAGGCAATCCCTTACAAATACGGTGCAACAATAATCGAGAATGGAAAGGAAATTCCATTACCCTCCGTCGTGAATATTGCAGACATCAGTTGGGTAACACGGAGCGGTCGAATCTTCAACCGAGGGGTTGGAGAATCCAACAAAGAAAAGGAACTTCAGGCAGAAATTCCTGATCCACCAGTCGGTCAATCTGGTAATCCCGACTTTTCAAAAGACAAAGATGAGATACTAAAGCTCATCCAAAGGAGTGAATATAACATTGTTGATCAACTGTTACAGACTCCTTCAAAGATCTCAGTATTATCGCTGTTACTCAGTTCAGAAGCCCACAGGGAGGCTCTACAGAAAGTCTTGGAGCAAGCCTTTGTGGAACAGGACGTAACAATCAGACAATTCGATAGCATTGTCTCTAACATCACTTCCTGCAATAATTTGGGATTTAGTGATGAAGAATTACCTGAAGAGGGTCGCCGTCATAACATGGCGCTCAACATTACGGTTAACTGCCAGGGCGATGCTTTAGCCAACGTACTGGTAGACACAGGGTCAGCCCTGAATGTTATGCCGAAGTCCACTTTGACGCAATTATCATTTAAGGGCCCTCCGATGAGAGTCAGCAAGGTCGTCGTCAAAGCATTCGACGGATCCAGAAAAACAGTTATCGGCAAAGTTGATCTTCCCATAACTATTGGTCCTCACACTTTCCAAGTCACTTTCCAGGTCATGGACATCCGGGCAACATACAGTTGTTTATTAGGAAGACCTTGGATACATCAGGCTGGAGCGGTTACTTCGACCCTCCACCAAAAGCTAAAGTTCGTCCAGAACGATCAACTTGTCACGGTTTGTGGGGAACAAGCCTTGCCCGTGAGTAACTTATCATCATCTGCTTGTGTGGAACCCGAGGAGGTTATTGGAACTCAGTTCCAAGCACTATCGGTGAGCAAGGACAATCAGTTCAAAGAAGGAACTTCAATTTCTTCATACAAAGATGCTATCAAAGCGGTCGAGAGTACCGATACAACAGGATGGGGACGGCTTGTCATTCCTATTGACAATAAAACAAAGAAGGGTCTTGGTTTTTCTGCGACCTGTACCCAGACAGCCGCCAACGATGAAAGTCTTCATCCCCTTCAAAACTTCTTCCACAGTGGAGGTTTTCTTCACCCAGTGTCTCAAGTGGTATATGCTATCAATGAGGAAGATCCCTCTGACACGGATGAGGAATGGAAGTCCTATCTTAACGAGGACAGTTATATGTCTCAGGAAGAGGTGCCTATGCCTTTTTGCTTTCCTACAGAAAGTCCGAGATTTATACCAAGATCAGATGTCGAAATGATCTACGGAGATTGTGATCCGGAAGGATGCCGTGCTCCGCCAAATTCATTAGAGGAAGACACTCTGATGAAAGAAACTTTGATCGCAATTACTATGGCCCGATGGATGGTCTGCCAATGTGGCAGCCTTACCCAGGAAACTTGGGGCAAGAAAGTCAGCCGAACAATGAAACTCAGCTGAGCGTCATTGAACAGAATACCTATGTCCCCACCATGTCATGGGATCAACACTCAGGTCATTCAGAAACTACTCAACATGAAGATGAATTCGCAATGTTCGCAGGACTAGAATTCATCAACTATGCTTTTCCCGAGGTCAACGTCATCGAGAGGGATGACTTCTCCAGTTCCAAAGAAATTTGGGACACTTTGGGACAACCGAGTGGAAAATACGACTATATGGTCAAGTACACCGCTCCCAAAAGCTCTCGTATCAGGCTCGAAGATATCCAGTCAACTGGATGGGGAGATACAGCTGAGAGCACAAATGCTATGCAAAATACAACAGAGGAATCCTCCTACGACAATTCTGCTTGGGAGACAGATTCCAACGATCCTACTCCACCAGAAATCAGCGTCCTTTCTGAAGACAAATCAAGGAAGGTGCCTGACTTTGTGATTCACCGAGGAGTTCGCCGCCAATGGGTTGCTGTCGAGGTTCCGAAGGTCGTTCATCAGTCAAAGTAATTGCCATCTTTAACCTTTCGCCCTGCCCAGGTGAAACAGATGTTTTGATAGGGCTCGCTTTCTGTAAATTTCCCTCTTCGCTTTGCCCAAAGCGACAGAGTTTTGTTTTATAGGGCTGTAGTTTCAAGATTCGACTTGTTCATTAATAAAATAACGTCGTTCTGTAATTTCCGCATTAATTGTTGTTTTCTCTTTTTGCTTTTTCAGAAAATGGTAATCCTAAAAAACAATTCAAAAATAAAAACAAGCAGTAAAATAAATACACTGCACACACTTACAGTTTCTCTATCTCTTCTAAACACGAATCATCACGTCATGTAGATTGCTTGTTTTATACCCCGTTGAAACATACGATCCGATGCCTTCTTCCAACTTTGAGTTCCCGGTATTCGAGGCTGAAGAAGAAAATGACAACGAAATTCCAGAAGAGATCTCCCGACTACTCAGACAAGAGGAAAGGTCCATTGAACCTCACAAAGAGCCGTTGGAAACGGTAAACTTGGGTTCAGAAAAAGAGAGAAAAGAAATCAGGATCGGAGCATTGCTCAGTCCAACTGCCAGAGAGGGTTTGATAAAGCTTCTCAAAGAATTCCCCGATGTATTTGCTTGGTCCTATCAGGATATGCCAGGGTTGGATACCAGCATCGTGGAACATCACTTACCGCTAAAATCGGAATGTCCGCCAGTAAAGCAAAGGTTGAGACGCACTCACCCGGACATGGCCATCAAAATCAAGGAGGAGGTACAGAAACAGATCGACGCGGGTTTCCTCGCTACATCTGAATATCCTCAATGGTTAGCCAACATCGTACCCATTCCCAAAAAGGACGGAAGGGTCAGAATGTGTGTTGATTACAGAGATCTAAACAAGGCAAGTCCAAAGGACGACTTTCCTTTACCACACATTGACATGCTGGTAGACAGCACAGCAAAGTTCAAAGTATTCTCCTTCATGGATGGATTCTCGGGCTATAATCAGATCAAAATGGCGCCGGAAGACATGGAGAAAACTTCGTCCATTACCCCATGGGGTACCTTTTGTTACAAGGTAATGCCGTTCGGTTTGAAGAATGCCGGGGCAACCTATCAAAGGGCCATGACTACTCTGTTTCATGACATGATACACAAAGAGATCGAGGTATATGTCGATGATTTGATTGCAAAATCAAGAACAGAGGATGAGCACGTTGAACATCTGTCAAAATTGTTCGAACGTCTAAGAAAATTCAAGCTTCGCTTGAATCCCAACAAGTGCACCTTCGGTGTCCGTTCAGGGAAACTACTAGGGTTCATCGTCAGCCAGAAAGGGATTGAGGTTGATCCTGACAAGGTCAAGGCCATTCAAGAAATGCCTTCTCCGAAAACTGAAAAACAAGTCAGAGGATTCCTGGGACGTTTGAACTACATCTCCAGATTCATATTCCTTATGACCGCCACTTGTGCGCCGATTTTCAAGTTATTGAAAAAGAACCAGGATTGCGTTTGGTCAGAAGATTGCCAAACCGCCTTCGACAGTATCAAGGAATATCTGTTGAATCCACCGATTCTATCACCTCCAGTGGAAGGAAGACCACTAATCATTTACCTCACAGTCCTAGAGGACTCAATGGGATGTGTACTTGGCTAACAAGACGAAACTAAAAGGAAAGAGTCTGCCATTTACTCTCTAAGCAAGAAATTCACCGACTGCGAGACTCGGTACACAATGCTTGAGAAAACTTGTTACGCTTTGGCTTGGGCAGCCAAACGTCTTCGCCAGTACATGATTCGTCATACTATTTGGTTGGTCTCCGAAATGGATCCAATCAAGTACGTTTTCGAAAAACCTGCTCTCACGGGAAGGATTGCCCGTTGGCAGATGTTACTATCAGAATATGACATAGAGTACCATGCTTAGAAAGCCGTTAAATGAAGTATTTTAGCCGATCATTTGGCTCATCAACCGATTGACGATCAAGAATCAATCGGGTTTGACTTCCCAGACGAAGATGTCATGTATCTAAAGATGAAAGATTGCGATGAACCGCTACCCAGTGAAGGGCCAGAACCAGGTTCCCAGTGGGGACTTATCTTTGACGGAGCAGTCAATCATTATGGAAACGGAATTGGGGCAATCATTGTTACCCCTCAGGGTTCCCACATTCCTTTCACTGCCAGACTTACGTTCAAATGTACGAACAACGAGGCCGAATACGAAGCATGTATCATGGGTCTCGAAGAAGCGATTGATTTAAGGATCAAAAACTTGGACGTATACGGCGATTCAGCCCTGGCTATCAATCAGATAAAAGGAGATTGGAACACATACCAATTAGGATTGATTCCTTACAAAGATTATGCAAGAAGGTTGTTACCTTTCTTCAACAGAGTCGACTTTCATCACATCCCTCGTGATGAGAATCACATGGCTGATGCATTAGCCACTCTCTCTTCCATGATTAGTGTATGCCGATGGAATGACATACCTAAGATCGACATCATGCGCCTTGAACGACCTGCTTACATCTTCGCGATTGAAGCAGTCATAGACGACAGACCTTGGTATCACGATATCAAATGCTTCCTTCAGAAACAAGAGTACCCACCTGGGGCACTCAGAAAAGACAGGAAAACCCTCAGAAGATTGGCTAGAAACTTCTTCCTGGGCGGTGACACTCTTTATAAGAGAAATTTTGACACGGTCTTGCTCCGATGCGTCGACAGACCAGAAGCAGACATGCTCATGAAAGAAATTCATGAAGGATCCTTTGGCACTCATGCCAACGGACACGCAATGGCGAGAAAAATCCTGAGAGCAGGGTATTATTGGTTGACAATGGAATCCGACTGCTACAAGTACATGAGGAGGTGTCACAAGTGTCAGATATACTCCGACAAAATTCATGTACCGCCATCACATCTCAAAGTTCTTTCTTCCCCGTGGCCATTTTCCATGTGGGGAATCGATATGATTGGTATGATTGAGCCCAAGGCTTCAAACGGACATCGGTTCATCCTGGTAGCCATTGACTATTTCACCAAGTGGGTCGAAGCAGCGTCATTCGCCAATGTAACCCGACAAGTGGTGGTCTGATTTATCAAAAACAATATCATCTGCCGTTATGGTGTTCCAAGCGAGATCATTACTGATAATGGATCTAACTTGAACAATAAGATGATGAAAGAGTTGTGTGTAGAGTTCAAGATCGAACACCATAACTCATCTCCCTACCGACCCAAGATGAACAGAGCGGTAGAAGCGGCTAACAAGAACATCAAGAAGATCGTTCAAAAGATGGTTGTAACCTATAAAGACTGGCACGAGATGTTACCTTTTGCTCTTCATGGTTATCGCACATCTGTCTGTACTTCAACAGGGGCTACCCCTTTCTCTCTAGTATATGGCATGGAGGCAGTGCTTCCCATAGAAGTAGAGATCCCGTCAATCAGGGTATTGATGGAAGCTCAGCTCACTGAAGCTGAATGGTGTCAAAGTCGACACGACGAACTAAACCTGATCGAAGAGAAGAGAATCATGGCACTATGCCACGGTCAGTTGTATCAACAGAGAATGAAAAGGCGTTCGACAAAAAAGTCCGACCTCGTGTCTTCAGAAAAGGAGACCTCGTGCTCAAGAAGATACAATCATTTCTCACTGATTCTCGGGGCAAATGGACCCCGAATTATGATGGCCCCTATGTGGTCATGAAAGCTTTCTCAGGCGGCGCCTTGAGACTTGCAACCATGGACGGAGAGGAATTTGCCTACCCCACGAATGTTGATGTAGTCAAGAAATACTTCGCCTAAACTAAAAAAAAAAAAACGTCTCGGTGGATTGAAAACCCGAAAGGGCGGTCCAGGCAAAAGTTAGAGACATGAAAAAAAATCATCCCGATGGATTGGAAATCTCATAGTACAATCCAGGCAAAAATTAGGGATAATGGCAAGTAACTATGTTCAACAGAGGCAAGTCCCTCAGCAGCAGTTACAGCATCATCTATCGGAGGAAATCTCCCGTCAAAGGTCATCTTCGACGGAAGCTCAGGAGGCCCCGAATTCAAAGTTGATAGAAGGATAGCGGTCGTTATGTTTCAACGTAGCCCTTTTCCCTGTAAATTACCATTTTCTAACTTTGTATATACTCTTTGGAATCACGCGTTTGGCTGATCTCCATCTTATCAATAAAATTTGAGCCTTTGTGCTTTTGTTTGTAATTCTTTACTTGTTTTAGCTTTACAGAACGACGTTGTTTAAACTTAATCAGCGATTCTTGAAATAAAACAAAAATGAATTTACTTGTTAAAACTTTTTCTCCTTTTAAATTAAAGATGGCATTTCTTTTGACTGTTGAACATCAGAAGAACATCGATTGCTTCTCCCGAAGTAAGCGAATTTCAAAGTGCAGAATCAAAGTACTCATTCTAAGCCAGTATGCCTGAATGAAGGGATCAACTGTGTCGGAGACCTTGTTTCGTCTGACACGCCTCGGCCGAGTTCTCATCTCCTAAGCCCGATCGACATAGCTCCCCGCGTGGACTATCTCTCCTAAGCAAGGTGGAATTGCTATTCTGAACCAACGGTACTTCTTCGCCCCGCGATGGCCGAGTATCTAATTGTGTTCATCCATTAGTCTGTATGTCGCGTCTGTTTTGTCAGCATATACATACATACATCATGCATTGGTAGAAACTCGCTTTCCCCAGTAGAATCGACAAATGGCGTCTCCAACAGAGAAGTTTGTACAACTCTACAACTCAGACGACTGGGTTCCCCAGCAAGTCTGACATCAAAACTTTTTCCACTCAAATGGCATCTCCCCAGGAAAATTCGACGAGAAGTTTGAAGGAAAGCCGCTACGAATAACGTCCCTTGTCAGTAAAGTTTATTGACAAAAGAAACTAAGACCAGTTCCTTGGTAGGAAACCAGGATCGAGGGGAAGTTTAAATCAGAAACTAAGACCAGTTCCTTGGTAGGAAACCAGGATCGAGGGGAAGTTTAAATCAGAAACTAAGACCAGTTCTTGGTAGGAAACCAGGATCGAGGGGAAGTTTAAATCAGAAACTAAGACCAGTTCTTGGTAGGAAACCAGGATCGAGGGGAAGTTTAAATCAGAAAATAAGATCAGTTCTTGGTAGGAAACCAGGATCGAGGGGAAGTTTAAATCAGAAACTAAGACCAGTTCCTTGGTAGAAAACCAGGATCGAGGGGAAGTTTACCTTTTCTAAGCCTCATCGCTTAGCTAAAGAAGATGAATGTGTAAGCTACCATTCATAACCACCATCAAAATTTCGGATATTCCGATATTTAATCCTCTTGCACCCCGAATGCTCGAATACTAACGTCATTCATATCTTCGGGTCCAAGAAGATTAAATAGGGGCATCTGTAATACCCCAAATTTTGACCACTTAGATTTCCCATCATTGTGAAAATCATCATCACAATATGGATGAACCATCATGCTTCATCAGTCTCCCCAAAGATGGGTGAGCATCCAATACAATCAAAATTAGGGTTTCAAGCCCTCTTTGAGCTTTAGATAAAGGATCAGTCAAGAAATGACATGATCTTCAACTTGTCTAATCTCTCAAACATCCACAATGGATCAAAAAAAGGACTCCCACTTTAAGGATTAAGCACAAGGCTGCTCCCTTCTAGGTGGATCAAGTCTCAAGATCGACAGTGTCACCAAATTAGGGTTTTGGTCAACCAGGGCCTCCAGATGGAAATTTTCATCTGGACATAAGGCAATGATCCAAAACATGACCTAATATACTTCATGGAACCTCATGAACCCATGCATCAAGTCAATTTTGCGTCAGGGGATGCATTCATAAAAAATCAGGAATTAGGGTTTCTTGACCTAATTCACCCCTAAGTTGACTTTTGGGACAAACCATGAGCCAAGACCTCAAGACATGATTTGAGGGTCTCTAATACACCATATTGATCCATTTGGAACAATGGATTGATCCAAGAATCTTGAGCAACAAGTTTCATTTTCATCTGTACCACAATTAGGGTTTTAAGGGAAAAGTCAACTGTAACTTTGACTTTTGACCAAGACATGCTCCCAAACCCTAATACATGATTGAATATACCCTATGACACCCATGGAACATGTCCATCAAGTTTGATTTAGGTCAAGGACATGATTTCCTGAAGAATTGCACAGTTTGGAATTCATCTGATAAAAAGTCAACTGTGCACAAAAGTCAACTTTGACTTTTTGAGATTTTTCACCAAAATGGATTTTTAACCCTAAAATGATGTTAATGTATGATTTGAATCATCATTCATCAAGAAAAATCAAGAAAAGTGAGATAACTTGTAAAAGGGGTAACCATAAAACTTAGAAATTTTTCTAAGTTAAAAATAAAGTGGCAAAGGTACCAACTTTGGAGGACCATAACTCCTAAACCACAAGGCCATTTTTTCTCATCCAAAGATGGATTTGTAGCCCTCATTATCACCTACAAAAACTTCAACTACAAGTCATTCCAATTCATTAAGGATTTTGAGTTATGGAGTGATCAAAGTGGCTGAAAAGTGAAAAAGTCACTTTTTCCAACACTTAGTGAAATTTTCACTAAGTCAGAATTCTGCTTCACTTTTTGCCAAATGTAGGGGGATTTTTCACTTGGAATCAAAAGAGATCAAAACCAAACTTGTTCAAACAGTTGTTGTATCATGTTAGGGCTTTCCAAAATGGCCAAGAACATTGCCAAATTCAACCTACATCATGAGATACAATATTGGCAAGTTGCCTTGCTGAAATCTGTCAAGGCAAGGCAGAATTTGCATTTTGGTCGATTTGCCAAAATCAGCCAATTGCAATTGCTCCAATCCACTTGGACACCTCAGAGGATTGAATCCAAAGGGGACAATCACTGAGCCAAACCTCCAAGGTCCAAGGAACAAAGAATAGCATGTTGAACCTAGAGTTGCCAAAATAGGGACAAGACTTCAAATTTGGAATGAGGCATTCAATGGAACCATCAAGGTGGCATGGACTGAGCCATTCTCATCTGAAATCAGTCAAGACTTATCCAAGACCAAGGGGACCAAAGCTCTGTGCCCTAACCTCTAGTCAATGGCTAGAGGAGACTTTCATTTCCATTGGCCAACATTGAGAAAACCTATTTACCAGCTGCCATGCACTATTCCTTGCAAAACAAACTTGCTCTACTATAAATAGAGCTCAATTGTGATCAGTTTGAGTACACCAAAGCCATCTAACAGATGCTTTCCTCAAAATCTCTTTCTCTTGGCAAAAATGCCTTTCTTAGCAAGGTAGCTATCGGGTTTTGAGTTTGAGAGCAATTCTGCACAAACCAATCACTCACACACCTCACATACATCACATATGAGCTGATCAAACACTCACATAACTTCTGAAACATCAATTTCATGAAATCACCAGCTGGTTGCTCAAATTTTCAAACAAGTTGCAGCTGAGGTATCACAAAATGATCCAGCCAATTTCAATCAAGTCCAACCATCCAAACACAATCCATAGGGTGTAGGGAAGCTATTCAGATCATCACCACTCATCTGTAACACCTCCAAATCAAAAATCACATCTGCTCTTGCTGTCACGACTTGGAGGTAAGCACATACTTGGTCATCTCTCAATCTATGCATATTTCCTCGCACAATAATTTGGCCATATGTTCATAATCATGCATGGAATGTTTTCCCTCAATTAATTGCATTGTTTGAATCATGTATCAAAAATCCTAGCCTTCATGCAGAAATTAGGGTTCCTGAGGTTTCTTCGTGATTTCTTATTGTATGTTTAATTTAAATGAAATTAAAGTACATAGACATGATCGTGAGGTTGAGGCGAGCATAATGATATGTGGATTGCATGTTATAATTACGTATTCAGTGAGATTGGATGGAAAATGCAAATCTGGGAAAACTGAAAAACGCGCGTGTTCTTGGTGTTGTTCTTGGCGCCATTTTCACATATTTGAATATTTGAATTTTGTGATTTTGTTTAATTGATTCAAAAATTAATTTCTCTCTGAGTTTTAATGATTTTGAGTTGATTCTTTTTTTAATAATTCACAAAAATGTTAAAATATTTTATTTTACCAAAAAATCCCAAAAATATTATTTATTTCATATAATTGATATTTTTGTAAAGAATTAATATTTTAATTGTTTTTGGCATTTTAAATATTTTTTCTACATTGATTTTGCAACTTTTAATGCTTTCTAATTATTTTGTAGGTCAATACTTAATTTTTGAAGCATTAATCCAAGATCACAATTTGTTTTCCATGTGTTAAACAATTTTTTATCATTTTAATTGAATTTTTATTCAATTAAATACATTTTGAAAACAAATTAGGGTTTTGGATTAATTCAACCCTCATAAATCATTTTCAAAACACTTTGGGCCTCTATTAGAGTGTAAGACCCAATCCCCCTTTTAACCAAAACCATTTTGGGCCTCACTTATTGTATAAGTCCCTCTGCGTTAAAGAAAACCTCGGCGCGATCGCCATTTTTAAACGAAAAAATCATTTGGGCCTACCCCGTGTTATAAGCCCCACTCTTTTTTCTCTAAACTTTTTGGGCCTCTTGAGAGAGTGTAAGACCCATCCCTTTGTACAGAAAACTTTTTGGGCCCCAGTCACTTGTATAAGTCCCTCTGTACAAATTCAAACAGTGCGCTCACTGATAAAACCCTGGGCCTCCCCTTGAGCTGTAAGCCCCAGATCTTTCTTTTTCAAAGCACTTTCTCCTTTGATTTTGAATATACTGTTGTTTTTAATCTTTCTTTGTTGAACAACTAACCAAACAGCATGGAAGCACTCCAACCGAGTAAGTGGTTATCGCTTTCATTTACTGCTTTCATATTATAAACTGTATTGTGGGGTTGCTCACTGTAAGTCTCCTTTCATAAACTCATATCTACTGTGTAATAATAGTATAGATATTTCGAGTTTCCCCGGCAACTACGTCTAGAACTAGGTGACGCCGTTTCACTTATTCGTAGAAATAGACGCCTAGATCCCCAATAGGAGCACCAGATACAGTCTTCTCTTCGGCTGTCCTCCTTAGGAATCGTCAAGAAGCTCTACTCCCCAAGATGAATGTATTCTCCGTGAATGGCATCTTTGAGTTTCTTCCCAATTCTCGAACTTTCCTGACTTGATCTATTCCTTGTGGATAGCTTGCCTTGAATGTCTCGGGGTTTGGGTACCCACTACGGTCATAATCTTGGACCTTAACTAAGGAACCCTCTTTAAAAGCTAAAAGTCGCTGGATAGTAAACCTCGCACGTTTACCAGTGGTTTTCATCTTTAAAAGAGTTATCTCTCCTAATGGAAAGGAGATGATAGACCCACGGGCTTCTTAAAAGCATCGGCCTCCTCTTGGGCATTATTCAAGGACACTACGGCTTCTTAGAAGTATTCACAGCCTCCTCTTAGGCTTCGTATAATGATCTCTTCCTCCGGGAATGATAGCCTCCTCTTGGGCTTAGTACAAGGACCCGTCGGCTTCTTAAAAGATTCCAGCCTCCTCTTGGGCTTCGTACAAATTGTCCCGACGACCTCCTAGAGGTATAGGAACAGAACCTAGTCATCCTCATAGAACAGTCCTTTCATAGAGTCTACTACTGTTTCTCGAAGCATAGTACAAAAGATAAAACTCTAGACTTGGACAGTCTAACTTCCTTGAGTCTCAAAGACATTCTCAAGCACCCTTCGTTAAATAGGAAGGAAACCCGCAGACTGGGATAGTCTCAATACCCTTTGGATTTCCCGTTTCCTCAAAGAAAAGGAAATATCCCTGATCCTCAAATTAAATCCCTGTGTACAGTATTACTCATATAAGAACTGATTTTCTCTTTTAAATCAGTATATTGGATCTGTCACTCAACTGAAACAGTTACAATAGCCTCCATCTCGGGCTTCGTACGAGATACTAAAATTCTCCCCAGTGGAGTCAAAACAACCTTTTAGCCTCTCTCTCAGGCTTTGTATGAGACATAAAAGATTCCTTCGTTGAGTCAATCATCCTTTTTTTGCCTCCATCTCGGGCCTCGTACGAGATATAAATCCCTTAAGCAAGAGTCGAACTCTTTGCTAGCCTCCTCTTAGGCTTTGTATAACGATATACCCCACTGGGTCAAAAACTTTTAGCCTCTTTCTCGGGCTTTGTACGAGACACAAAATAGCCTCCTCTTAGGCTTTGTATAATGATTTTCCTAGCGGAAATTAGCCTCCTCTTAGGCTTTGTATAAGAAAACCACTGGTTGATCCAATCGACCTTTTAGCATCAAAGCTGTGCCTCGTTCACAGTACACAAACATCAATAACTCCTTTCCCTTCATCTAATCGCTGTAAGCGGCAAGCCTCTGGATCATCTATATCCATGCCACTGTCCTTCTTTTAGCATGAGAAATTCCTAAGGAAAGATGGCATTGCTCTACACTGAGTTAAAGTCTTCTCCTTCAGGTTAAAACCCTTTCTTCGGAAATTATGGCATTGCTCGGATCCGCGTATCCCAGTTAAAGTAATTCTCCTTCTCCTCTCTTTAGAGATGACAAATTCTCTCTAAAGTCGAGGTCTTTTAGCTTCACATCTTGGGCTTTGATCAAGATACAAATCACCTTTCACTTCACGTCTTGAGCTTTGAACAAGACACCAAAAACCAATTTCCTCCCATAGAATAGGAGGAACTACGAACGCTCTGATTTCCCTGATTCGGTAAACGGGAATACGTAGGCATAAGATCGAAAGAAAAGATCTTAGCGAGCGCAATCAACAAAAAACCCAAATCCCATATCTCCATCAATCAAAAGCAGTAATTCAAAAGCATCAGTCCTAACGTCCTAATCCTTGTTCCCCGTCAGAAACCATTTGCCTAGATTAAAAGAAAGAAAACCGTATTGGCAAAATACGAATAACCAGTACAAAGGCCCCCCACATTGATAGCATCCCTTCCTTATTCAGCTCACAATAGGATAAAAAATGAATCGACCTGTAGTTTTAAGCTCAACCGCAGAGAGCGACCAGCGCTTAAGAACCGCGTCCAAAATCGCTCGCTACACTTGCAAAATCAGAACAGCTCTATTTTTCAAAATTCACAAGTCTTAACGGTAGTATTTGAAAGCTTGCTTTATTTAAGCATAAATAGAGAGAACCCGGAGTCGGACACCGACCAATGCATATGAACATCATGCCTTCTCCCACTCTTTAGAAACCTCAAGTACCAGAACAACAACAAACCACTCCACAAATACCATGCATTGCCTTAAGAAAAGAAAGCTCGCAAGAGCACACTTCATCAAACAAACACACCACCTCTGAACTTTCAAACTACACCATTCTCATTTCAGTTTTCACAACAACCTCAATAACCAGAACCACAACAATCCACAACACAATCATAACATCCATTCACATTGCAAACATATCACAAAGAGAAGGAGAGAATCGGATATACGAGCTGCACGGTTCACCCAAAGTTCAAGCAACACAACACCAACAAGGTCCACAAAAATCAGAATACACACTCTAAGCAACTTGTGAATTTTGCTCGGCAAGGAAGAAGAGGAAAAGGATCACTTTGCAGCAGCACATAGTTGGAAGGAATAGAAGCTCACTTCTCATGAGCTTTAAAGTTTAAACTTTTGGAAGGTGCAGTGGACATATTCCACTAGGTAACCATCATTTCCTTTGCTCCATATTCCATGTACCATAACCATGTTTACCAAACTATTTATTTTGCACTTTAGTCGAATAACTGTGTGCATGATAATAATGTTCATGTGAGAATCTATTTGAGCATTCCTTAACCTTGCTACCATGTTGCTTGTTCATACCCTGTAAGCTTTTGATAAGCATAATGCATGTATCTTCATGTTGAGATTTTGTTTGAATTGGCACGATGAGATGTTTTGTCTCACTCCTATCTTTGACCACATGCGCATGCCCAAGTTTTTGATGATTCTAATGACATTATCAAGTCCAATATTGAGTGTTCTGATGTTTAGAGTTGTTTGGTTTGCAGCGTTGTTGTTATTTTTTTTCATGCTCGTATTACTTTGAGTGATGTGTTGAGTTTCAATTTATATTTGGCAGTCTTGAAACATAATAACATCGAATGAAAGTTTGAGTTTGTGGGGAACCTCTTGCACTGCCAACTTGGGAGTATGGAACATAGGGTGCACATTTTATTATGTTAGAGTTTAAAACCTTAAGAGTTTCTCACGACACCCACTGCTTGTTTTAACATTTGTTAACCAACCTTAAGTTTGGACGATGGCGGACTGATGAGTATATTGGTCTCATTTCTGAACCAGTTATATCGCGATGTTTTTTTTTTCACCCCAGTAATGGCTTTGCTTTAGGGAATGATCAGTTCATCAACCTTCCTTTTTCTGAGTAGTTGGAGATAGGATTTTAGTTCGTGTCTTTTGGTTAAGATTTATTGAAATAATGGAGAAATAAGATGATGAGTAACCATTTTATTGCTACTGTGTTGGTATGGTTTCACGATAAGTTTACGCTTTTATTGCATGGTTATATGAATGAAAAGGAAAAGAGCGTGGCATGATTGGTCAGTTTTAGTTTGGCATTTTATGACTTAAAGTTTTTATGTCCAATGGATTTGAGTTGCTAACACAAGACGTTACAGTTTTTATCATGTGTTTAAAATAACTTTTTTTTTTCATTCGCTTGAGAGCATATATGGTTTTAGGGGTGGCGTATACAATGGATGTATAGCCACCCCAGTGGTAGAGAAGCCGTGACTTTAACCCTTAGGACTGGGGTTCGAATCCCCCTCGCCCCAGTCCTTTTGTTATTTTTCTGAATTTCGCCTCCTTTTAAATATATACTCGTGCTATCCATTATGTATCAAAGGCGCGCATTGGTTGGATTGGCTTTGGTTTTAACCTGCAAACGAGAAAACCTGGGTTCAATCCCAAGGTGTACCATTTCTTTAATTTTTATTACTTGTTTGTTTTCTTATTTTTTCAAGTTTATATCTCAATTTTCAAAATACCATAACTTGTTCATCTTACATCTTTTTCTCTCCATTCTTTTTGCTATGTTCTTCTAATTGAATTTACTTTCTAAATATAAAAGAAAATTGATAAAAATATTTAATCTTGAGACCTTTATTCATGATAAGATTAGGAATGCTTATTAGGGTTTTATTGCACTTCCTTATTCATCTTGCCGTGTTATCTCCATTTATCATGTGTGATCATTGTCCACCATGTATGATTCTAATTTTGCATTGATATCATAATTTTGTTTCATCTCATATCTTATTCATGTCTTTTACGTCATCATATTTGAATTAACTCTTTTAGTAATTTTACAACTGTTATCCTTCCTCCATTCCAAAGGGAGACCTTCTCAAATTGACTCTTGAAGTCACTAGACAACCACCTTTACCTTATCCTTCTAGGTTTACCCTTATTTCTTGGCCTCATGAGAGTCAATGAAATCATAACTTAGAAGTAGGTTAGAGTTTTGAACTCTATGTGATTCTCATCATCATGAGAACTCACTTTTCCCCTATAACTTAGATTTAGAGAGTTATCGTGAACTCTAAAATGAGCTCATACTCATTTCCCTTTGGAACTTTGGCCATAGTCAACGGTTCCTATCCTTCACCCTTAGATCGGTGAACTACGGATACTCTGATTCCACTCCCGTAAGGATACATAGGCGCAAAGTGCGATGCTTTGTCGAGTATACTTAGATATCAACCCCTAGGGCTTCAACCTTTAGCATAGCACCCTTAGCAAGCGAGTAGGATATAACAAGTTAAAACAAGAGGCTCCCGTAGAGTACTACGAACGTTTAGGATGCTAATACCTTCCCTAGGCGTAACCAACCCCCGAACCTTAGATCTCCCCCTTTAGGTTTTTCTCGATCTTGGACCTTTCCTTTGGATAAATCAAAGTCGGTTGTGAATTCAAAGAAATGTGATGCAAGTTAGTTAATAGCTTGTTATCTGATTCTCACTGCAACAGAAATGGCGACTTCACTGGGGAATGCTTATTTCTGAGGGTTAAGCCCACCTTGTTTTTGTTTGTTTTATTTATACTTGTTTGCAATATTTGTGTATATCTGCTTGTTTGCCTGTATATATGTTGTGCTTGAGTTTCTTTCGTTGGCTTGGTTCTTGAGTGGTGAGATAAATCCTAACCCGGATTTGAGTGCAATTACGATAGGATGATGGTATTCAAGGAGGCATTGAGGGATTCGAATCCTGAAAAGTTGAATTGAGACATTATCACTCAGTTGAGGCCCTCTTGAGAGGCTAGTCATGTTGAACGAATCTGTTCGTGAAAACGTGCTACTCTCGACCTAGGAGCCCGTGATATTGAGGACCGTAGTTACCAAACCCCACTTAGCCTTTTTAGGATGTAGTGCGGTGACCATGATGGAGTCTATTTCTGAATTGGTTTTCACGCGATACTACACTCAGTCGAGATTCTCTTGAGAATTTTATTGATTACCAAGCCATTTGGGAAGTCGATAAAATCCGAAAGATGGGTTGTCGACTCTGGGAACTTCATAGAACCCTGTTCAGCAGATGAAAATCAGTAGTGCATACCTATTGGGATGGGTAGACCATGGCTCCATTCATGAGACCCCAAAACCTAGGATTTGTATGTTTTGTTGTGTGTACATATGTTTGTGCTCGTGTGCTTTATGCATCCATGCATTCAAGCATTCCTAGCCTTTCGGTTTCGAGGAACTCAAATGTTTGTTTCCTTTGCAAAGATCAACAGAGCATGGATTTTAAAACAAAAACTCTTCAATTTTCCAAAAATGTTTACAACTTGCCTTTGAGTTCCTTGAAACCGTTTGGCTTGCATTAGCATCCCATTTGCATCATTTCATAGCATGTGCATTTCTTCTCTGTCTTATCTCATGTCACCGTATTCCATTCAAAATCGTCGCATTGAATTCCCACCCACGAGCCCAAGCTCGACAAAGGATGTCTGAACAGTACTGTGAAATGGACAGAGTCAACAATGAATTGAGTGAGCTCCGAGGAGGAATGGGGCAGATTCTGGAAGCAATTCAAGTTATGAGGGCAAGGATGGATACACAAGCGACGGCGGTCTCCGAGATTATCACTACAACTGTAGAACCTCCCGTTACTACTGTGAACCCCACTTTGGGCATGCCTTTTAACTTTATACGTGCTCCGGCCGTCACTTCTACTCAACAAGTTGTTCCTTTGGTTAATGAGGCTTTTCACGCCATTCCTACTTTCGCTCCAGCAGCAGTGCAAGCTCAGGTGTACCCAGTTTTTCAGAACTCACATCCGGTTTATGATTATGTCAATATGTCCGAAGAAGGAGATAATCGACATGAAAGGCTGGAGGAAAGTGTAGAGACAATTCATAGGAAATTGAAAGCAATGGAAGGGAACAATGTATTTAATACTAATGCTAAAGGCATGTGCTTAGTCTCAGGCTTGGTAATTCCACCCAAGTTCAAGCTACCCAATTTCGACCTATACTCAGGTGCGACCTGTCCCAAGTCGCATTTGGTCATGTATTACCGACGAATGGCTGCATTTATAGATAATGACAAGTTGATGATCCACTGCTTCCAAGATAGTTTGAAAGGGGTTGTTGCAAAGTGGTATTTGACTTTGGACCAATCTAGGATCCGTTGCTTTCAAGATGTATCTAATGCTTTTGTAAAGCATTACAAATATAACATGGACCTGGCGCCAGATCGTAGACAACTACTTAGTATGTCGCAGAATGATACCGAGTCTTTTAAAGAGTATACACAAAGATGGAGAGAGCTGGCTTCACAGGTAGAGCCACCTTTATCTGAAAAAGAGTTAACTGATTGGTTTGTCGACACGGTGAGACCGGAATTCTACGAAAGGATGATCAATAGCGTATCTGCTAATTTTTCCGATATTGTGGCTGTGGGGATTAAAGTAGAGCTTGGTCTGAAGAGTGGGAAAATGACCAAGAGAGCTGGTAGTCCGAGCGACGATGTCAAGAAATCCTTCAAAAGGGAAGGAGATACTAGTGTGGTAATGACAAACAAAAAGAAGAAAAATCAGTTCTGGAAACGACAGCAGCAACAACAGTGTTATTCTGTTCAGCAACCTTATGTGGCCGCCATCGCGCCAACATTCAACAACCAAGCTTCTGTTTATCAGCCGGTTCCTCAACCACCAATGTATCAACGAGCGCCCAACGCTCCTGCTTATCCACAACGAACTCAAGTTTCTCGTCAGAGCATTCCAGGTAAAAGAAAGGGTGGAAGGCCTCCGATTCCTCCCATTCCTATGACATATACAGCATTGTATTCTGCTTTGGTGCAACAAGGATTAATAACTATAAGGTCATCAGGCCCACCTTCTGACCCGCTTCCACCTTCTTACAATCCCAATGCTCATTGTGCATTCCATGAAGGTGCACCAGGCCATAATTTAGAAGGTTGTTTTGCTTTGAAGCATATTGTGAGGGACTTAGTGGAGAGAAACATTTTGTCTTTCGATGGCTCCCAGCCTAATATCAAGAACAATCCTTACCCGCTCATGAAATAAGTAATGCTGTGGAGGATGTATCAAGACAAAGTTGGATTAGGGGTCTGTGATTGAGCTCCTCTTTGATTTTCTGTATTTGATTCCCTAAAGCTGACAATCTTTTGGCTATTTCAGCAATTTTATTGTATTTCCTTTGCACTTTGAATTTGTATTTGCTTATAAGCTTTGTTGTACTTTCAAATTGGCAAGGTTAATGAAATGTTTGTGCATCTTTTGGATTAAGTCCATTCGTTTCACTCATCTACTTTTATGCTCATATAAAAAAATAATAATAAAATATAATAATATCTTCATCTTGTTTCCTTCCACTTATCAAACTGTTTGTTCAAGCAAAGATTGGGGAGGATGATGAAAACGTTATATTCATAATTGCTGTGGTATGCTGCCGATTCAACCCTGCCGATGATATAAGGCATTGTTTCAATTCCTAAACACGGGAAAAATAAGGAAGATAATCCCTTGATTACCCTTCGAGCCTAGAAGTAGGAGTTTCCTTTTCTTGCACAAAAAAAAACCCTTAAATCTCAACCTTGGGGCAGGGTAATTCTCAGTTAACTTGGTTATGTATTCGAATGCAAGCACTTCATGCAAGACACCAGTCAGCTCTCTCAAATCAAGTGACTTCCTAGCTTTTGGAAACTTGAATGTATAGCTTGAGTTAACTGAATGTAGGATTGGAGTTCATCACGAAGATCGGGTGGGACAAATAAACTTTGAGCCTTTATCCTTTGTTTCATAAATTGTGAACCAGACCACGTTACAACCCTTAAAAGACCTAATTGAGGTAAGGTTATTTTGAAAGCATACTACAACAAGGTTGAGTAACTTGTCTCCTAATGATCTTTGCTATTTGCGTGTGTTGATCACTTCATCTGTCATTCCGTAAATGACTAGATCCACCTTTGTTTTTTATTATTTAATCATTCCACCGTGTGTGTTTCATCAATAAACTTGATTTCAAAAGCTTGCATGAATATCGCATTGAAATTGCCAATTTTTGATGAACAATACTTGTTTGTAAAAATAATTCAATATCAAAGAAATCCCAACAAATGCAGCCTGCTAGGGGATTCGACTTGATAAAGGAAGCTTAGTCAGGGGCAACCAAGCGGAAGGATTTGCCAATCTACCGAATCAGGGGCAGAACTCGTCAATGTTCAAAATACTAGAGCAAGTCTTCTCCGGGTCTTCTTATGACAAGTGTGGACTCCAATGACCCATCAGCAGGGGCAAGTTTGTTCCCCGGTCGTTTCTACCGCTGTTCGAGGACTCCGTATTGCAAATACCAGTTAATCAGAAGCAGTCAGGTCGAGATTCGGTAAATCTCTAAAAAACAGTTAGTCAGGGACATCTCCGTCACCAATCAACCAAGCTGACAGGGGCAAGTTTGTTCCCTAAATCGTCAAACAACCAATCTGAAGCAAGTTCAAGGACCTTGTTGTGTGAATGCAGTTAATCTGGGGCAGTTACGCCAAGATCTCTCCAAGAGTTTGAAGATATTGAAACACCTTGTATGCCAATTCTTCTATAAAATCCTCTTGTTATCGTCTTCTGACAGATCATATAGCCTGGGGCAGATAAGATTTGAAGATGATCATTATACCAGTAGGATGCAGAATTACTTTGTTCTTGTGATATCCTTTGCTAGCTCCCCAATAAGCTGTTACTTCAGCTAAACTTGACAATTCTCCATGGATTCTCCTCCAACAAAGAGATCAAGCTCATGATGGCAATCCTCATGATGTTATACCTCAAGTGGAATACTCTTTTCACCAGTGAAGTTGTTGATTCTTCTTCTTCATCCCCAGTATTGGTCTAACCTGTTGAGTTCGGCTAGGTATCCCTTGTCGAGATGTTTATTTCATCTCCAATCTCGCTTCCTTTTGTCTGTTTTGTCAGCATAAGCATAAGCATGGCATAAGCACTCATATACATAGCATCTTAGCATTTTTTTTGCTTTCTTCCTGGTGTTTACCTGTCTTTGTTTCACTTTGGCGTTTATCGCCCCAAGTGACTGGGTTTGTCTATTCACTCCAATAGAAAGTCAGCCCTAGGCATAAAGTGCCCATTCTTTCAGAATTCCCCACAGAGTTCAATCCTCGTGGATGATGGTTGGTTCAGTTGTCTTTTCCACTTTCGGAAGATAAATCCCCATTTGAGCTCATTCCTCGATGGTTGGAGTCTTGTTTGACCGTTTCTTTCTAGCTTGTCCCTAGATTGAACTTTGGTCCCTAGCAGGTGTGGTTTTTTACCTATCTTTGAACGTGCATTTATTTTGCACTGTGTCTCGCAAGAAGAATCTCAAGATCCTCATTGAAGACGTAATTCATTCTCCAACATTGTTGTGATATCAACATATCTTTGAAGCAGTAATCTCTTGAAGAAGCTTGTTTTTCAATGGCGATAAGTGGCAGTCTCTTATAAGTAGCTTATCTATCTCTGGTACTATTCAGCCTTTTTGCAACCATAATTGGTATTCCCCAAGAAGTCTTATCTTCAGTTATGCAACCTCGGTACTAACCTATCAGATTCTAGACATCTTTATTGGAGCCCATCTTTGGTTCTATCTCCAATGAGGTTATATCTCCTTCTAAAGTGCCAACCGGTCATACTTGAACCTATTGTTCCATCACTTTGGATGTCTTTTCCCAATGAAGACCGTCTCTCCGGTTCAACCTTCATTGAGGATCTTTATTTCTAGAATGTCATCTAGCCTTGATGATCAATCATTCTAGATACCTTTATTGAATCCCATCTTTGGTTCTATCTCCAATGAGGTTATTTTTCCTTCTAAAGTGCCAACCGCTCATACTTGAACCTGTTGTTCCATCACTTTGGATGTATTTTCCCAGTGAAGACCGTCTCTCCGATTCAACCTTCATTGCGGATCCTTTCTAGAATGTCATATAGACATGGTTAGCCTTGATGATTAATCATTCTAGATACCTTTATTGGAGTCCATTTCTTGGTTCCACTTCCAATAAGGTTGTTTTCCTAAAGTTCCAACCGGTCATACTTGAACCTGTTGTTCCATCACTTTGGATGTATTTTCCCAGTGAAGACCGTCTCTCCGGTTCAACCTTTATTGCGAATCCTTTCTAGAATGTCATCTAGACATGTTTAGACTTGATGATCAATCATTCTAGATACCTTTATTGGGGCCCACCTTTGGTTCTACTTCCAATAAGGTTACTTTTCAGCTCATACTGATTTTCCTCATAAAGCAGATTACTTGTTATCTCAACCAACTCATATAAGTACCAGAGTTCTTTCTTGAATCATTAACCTTATTCACAACTAAACTCCAGGTGTGTTTATCTGGCGCGCAGAGTTCGTCTCTGTCTTTTCTGGCTTTTCTTGAAGATCCCGTTTGAACTCTTCAGCATAAGAAATCCCCATAAGATCTTTTCTTCGGGTGTCTATCCTTTTATTTCAAACTGGTCTCCAGTAGAGATCGTGTTTTCTTTCTGGTTTCATGCCCAGTAAGATTGTGTTTTTCCCCAATGTCGCCCGTTCATTTTTGAACTTGTCGTCCACCTCCCTGGATCTTTCCCCAGTGGAGAATCCCTTTTGTTTTCTATCCCCGATGTTGCCTCCGAGTCTCCCCGATGAGTCTCTTTGGTTAGCCTGCATCCTCAAGGAGTTTTCCTTGTGGATACTAACCTTTTTGCTTCCCCGGTGAAGCTTTCCTGTGTTTGGTAGCTCTTTGTTCTTTGGTGTCCTGTTTTGTCTGCATTTTTGCATCTTTCATGGCATCATATCATCATGTTAGTAGCATTACATGTCTTTGCATCTAAGGGCAAAATTTTCGGTTATCTGTATTTAAATATCTTTCACCATTATTTCATGAGGATTTTCATCTCTCATGTCATCCGATGAAGATATTTAAATAGGGGCAACTGTTGTACCCCAAATTTTACCCTTAGATCCATTGATCTCTTGCATGTCATATTAGGTCAATCATATTGCATAGCTAACCCTTTTATCAGGTTGTTGTTTGTGTTTGTTTCTTTTTTTTATCAGGTGATATCTTAAGGAGATTTAAGAGGTGATTAATCAAGACTTTTGAATGGAGCATTGAATCAAGCAAGTCTCTAAGAGATTGTCTCCATAACCCTAACCATGATCCTCTCCATAACCAAATTTCTACCCACCTTACCTACCCTCAATTGTCATCTTTAATTCCAAACCAATTTCAACAATCATTTATTAACCATTTTTTCTTATCCAATTATCCAAAAATCTATTCATTTATCCAATTTTTAATCCATAAATATCTATTTCTATGATCCATATTTCTAATCCATTTCATATCCAAAAAATCCATTTTCCATTATCAATATAAATATCCAATTCCATACAATTTTATCTTTTAGGGCCATATTTAAAATCTTTTCTTTTTTAATTCAAATATCCATTAAAACCATAATTATTATCTTTTTTTTTTAAATCAACTTCTACCAATATCCATTCAACCACTCATTCAATTTTTATTCAAGTTCATTTTCATTTCAAGTTTCATGTTCAAGTTTCAATCCCATTTAATCGAATTGTCAATTCAATGTCAAGGTTTCATCTTCAAGGTTTTGTCCAAAGTCAAATTCTATCCAGTTTTTTATTCTTCTTTCAACTTCATTCAAATTCAAATCTTCTTTCAATTTCTTTCCAAATTGCAACCACTTTTCAAATTTATTCTCATTTATATTCAAGTCATTTCATTATTCCAAATTCTAGGCCCCAATTGGATGTTAATTTTCCAATGAAGGCCTGTGAAAGCTAATCCCCAGGGTCCATTACACAAAGCATGCCAAGACACAACCTTTAATTCCCAAGCTTCTGCAGCTCGTACAGTTTAAATAAAAAGCAACCTTTCCAGCCAAAACAACATGCCACAAGCCTGGCCCACGCTTCTACAACCTTACACCAAAACTAGTTTATTAGTTTGAGACACTTTAAGCATCCTATAACATTCTTTCACCAAGATGATACCAAGTCAAACCCATGCTTCAAGGCAGCTACCCTGCTCCTCTTTTCATGCTGAACAATGTACCTCATGACAAATACCCTACCATCATGTCCTTGCAAAATCAGAACAGCTCTATTTTTCAAAACTCACAAGTCTTAACGGTAGTATTTGAAAGCTTGCTTTATTTAAGCATAAATAGAGAGAACCCGGAGCCGGACACCGACCAATGCATATGAACACCATGCCTTCTCCCACTCTTTAGAAACATCAAGTACCAGAACAAAAACAAACCACTCCACAAATACCACGCATTGCCTTAAGAAAAGAAAGCTCGCAAGAGCACACTTCATCAAACAAACACACCACCTCTGAACTTTCAAACTACACCATTCTCATTTCAGTTTTCACAACAACCTCAATAACCAGAACCACAACAATCCACAACACAATCAGAACATCCATTCACATTGCAAACATATCACAAAGAGAAGGAAAGAATCGGATACACGAGCTGCACGGTTCACCCAAAGTTCAAGCAACACAACACCAACAAGGTCCACAAAAATCAGAATACACACTCTAAGCAACTTGTGAGTTTTGCAAGGCAAGGAAAAAGAGGAAAAGGATCACTTTGCAGCAGCACATAGTTGGAAGGAATAGAAGCTCACTTCTCAGGAGCTTTAAAGTTTAAACTTTTGGAAGGTGCAGTGGACATATTCCACTAGGTAACCATCCTTTCCTTTGCTCCATATTCCATGTACCATAACCATGTTTACCATACTATTTATTTTGCACTTTACTCGAATAAATGTGTGCATGATAATAATGTTCATGTGAGAATCTATTTGAGCATTCCTTAACCTTGCTACCATGTTGCTTGTTCATACCCTGTAAGCTTTTGATAAGCATAATGCATGTATCTTCATGTTGAGATTTTGTTTGAATTGGCACGATGAGATGTTTTGTCTCACTCCTATCTTTGACCACATGCGCATGCCCAAGTTTTTGATGATTCTAATGACATTATCAAGTCCAATATTGAGTGTTCTGATGTTTAGAGTTGTTTAGTTTGCAGTGCTGTTGTTATTTTTTTGCATGCTCGTATTACTTTGAGTGATGTGTTGAGTTTCAATTTATATTTGGCAGTCTTGAAACATAATAACATCGAATGAAAGTTTGAGTTTGTGGGGAACCTCTTGCACTGCCAACTTGGGAGTATGGAACATAGGGTGCACATTTTATTATGTTAGAGTTTAAAACCTTAAAAGTTTCTCACGACACCCACTGCTTGTTTTAACATTTGTTAACCAACCTTAAGTTTGGACGATGATGGACTGATGAGTATATTGGTCTCATTTCTGAACCAGTTATATCGCGATGTTTTTTTTTCACCCCAGTAATGGCTTTCTTTAGGGAATAATCAGTCCATCAACCTTCCTTGTTCTGAGTAGTTGGAGATAGGATTTTAGTTCGTGTCTTTTGGTTAAGATTTATTGAAATAATGGAGAAATAAGATGATGAGTAACCATTTTATTGCTACTGTGTTGGTATGGTTTCACGATAAGTTTACGCTTTTATTGCATGGTTATATGAATGAAAAGGAAAAGAGCGTGGCATGATTGGTCAGTTTTAGTTTGGCATTTCGTGACTTAAAGTTTTTATGACCAATTGATTTGAGTTGCTAACACAAGACGTTACAGTTTTTATCATGTGTTTAAAATAACTTTTTTTTCATTCGCTTGAGAGCATATATGGTTTTAGGGGTGGCGTATACAATGGATGTATAGCCACCCCAGTGGTAGAGAAGCTGTGCCTTTAACCCTTAGGATTAGGGTTCGAATCCCCCTCGCCCCAGTCCTTTTGTTATTTTTCTGAATTTCGCCTCCTTTTAAATATATACTCGTGCTATCCATTATGTATCAAAGGCGCGCGTTGGTTGGATTGGCTTTGGTTTTAACCTGCAAACGAGAAGACCTGGGTTCAATCCCTAGGTGTACCATTTCCTTAATTTTTATTACTTGTTTGTTTTCTTATTTTTTCAAGTTTATATCTCAATTTTCAAAATACCATAACTTGTTCATCTTACATCTTTCTCTCTCCATTCTTTTTGCTATGTTCTTCTAATTGAATTTACTTTCTAAATATAAAAGAAAATTGATAAAAAATATTTAATCTTGAGACCTTTATTCATGATAAGATTAGGAATGCTTATTAGGGTTTTATTGCACTTCCTTATTCATCTTGCCATGTTATCTCCATTTATCATGTGTGATCATTGTCCACCATGTATGATTCTAATTTTTCATTGATATCATAATTTTGTTTCATCTCATATCTTATTCATGTCTTTTATGTCATCATATTTGAATTAACTCTTTTAGTAATTTTACAACTGTTATCCTTCCCCCATTCCAAAGGGAGACCTTCTCAAATTGACTCTTGAAGTCACTAGACAACCACCTTTACCTTATCCTTCTAGGTTTACCCTTATTTCTTGGCCTCATGAGAGTCAATGAAATCATAACTTAGAAGTAGATTAGAGTTTTGAACTCTATGTGATTCTCATCATCATGAGAACTCACTTTTCCCCTATAACTTAGATTTAGAGAGTTATCGTGAACTCTAAAATGAGCTCATACTCATTTCCCTTTGGAAATTTGGCCATAGTCAATGGTTCCTATCCTTCACCCTTAGATCGGTGAACTACGGATACTCTGATTCCACTCCCGTAAGGATACATGGGCGCAAAGTGCGATGCTTTGTCGAGTATACTTAGATATCAACCCCTAGGGCTTCAACCTTTAGCATAGTACCCTTAGCAAGCGAGTAGGATATAACAAGTTAAAACAAGAGGCTCCCGTAGAGTACTACGGACGTTTAGGATGCTAATACCTTCCCTAGGCGTAACCAA
This sequence comes from Lathyrus tuberosus, assembly GCA_022829125.1. Taxonomy (NCBI): domain Eukaryota; kingdom Viridiplantae; phylum Streptophyta; class Magnoliopsida; order Fabales; family Fabaceae; genus Lathyrus; species Lathyrus tuberosus. The sequence goes on along the minus strand of JALAZF010000057.1, from coordinate 9,737,531 downwards.
CCCCCGAACCTTAGATCTCCCCCCTTTAGGTTTTTCTCGATCTTGAACCTTTCCTTTGGATAAATCAAAGTCGGTTATGAATTCAAAGAAATGTGATGCAAGTTAGTTAATAGCTTGTTATCCGATTCTCACCGCAACACTTGGTTTTGACACCGCTTTCCTTTCCTTTTCTTTTCCGTCTTAGTTCTAGGAACTACGGAAGCTCTGATTCTGCATTCTTTCGAATGTCAGATACGTAGGTGTAACGCCCCGTTTTGCCAACTTTATTTTATTGAGTCTTTTTGATTATTTTATTATTATTTTATTTTATTTCCGACTTTTATGTGAAAATGTGTTATTTTTCGTCGTGATTATATTTTATCGCGTTTTGGGAACGTTTGCGAGATATTTGAGTGTGGGGGTATTTTGGGCATTTCATAGATATTTTTACTAAGTTAGTAAGAAAGAAAAGAAAATAGAATAGAAAAGGGAAAGAAAGAAAAATAGAGAGAAAGAAAGAAGAAAGAAGGAAAAAGAGAAGAAAAGAGGAGAAGAGAGAAAATTGGAGAAGAGTGGAAAAATCATCAAGAGCAAGTTGTAGAGTCGATTAAATCGGGTAAGGGTGCGAAACTCGATTATTCTATGATTGTATACGATTATGTATGTGTGTTTGTTGTTGTTTTGGATTGATTTGGAGAAAATTAGTAAAAATCATTTTTTGGAAAAATTGAGTAGGAATTGATTTAAATGTGTTAGAACTTGTGTTGAATGTGTTTAGATTGTCTATACATGTTTGATAGGTATTATTACACTTCCATTTGCTGTTTTTCTGAGATTTGGATGATGAATTGGAGGTTTTTGGGTGGAAAATCGTGGAACAAATTATGCAGGAATTTTTCTGGTTTTTCCAGGTCATACGCGTATGGGACATGTTCATACGCGTATGAACCTTGGCGTTACGCGTATGGTAGGCGAGCCATGAGGGCAATACGCGTATGGGCTGCTTGTTTTCTCGGCCATCTGCCCATTTGCGTATGATACGCGTAGCATTTCAGGGCAATACGCGTACGAGAGAGGGCATTACGCGTATGGGTTTTTACACGTGAACTTTGGGAAAATGAGTCTCTGCTCATACGCGTATGGCTCATGGTGGTACGCGTATGGACAGAGCTTTTACAAAATGTGACTTTTCAAAATATCATTTTTCGTTTTCGTTCGTAACTTTGGTTCCGATTATCCGATTTTTGAATTCTTGGTGTCGTTGGAAAGGTATCGAGTTGTACTTTATGATTATGATGTTTTGAGAATTGTTAGCCGATTAAATTATGTCGGGAAATGTGAATAGTGTCAGATATCGATTTTTGTCATTTTAATGGTGTGGAATTGACGTGTATTATGCCGTGTGTTGTTGTTTTGTACGTGAGATGACTTATGTGCTGTTGTGATGATGCTTTGTGGCCGAAAGGCAAGAAAATGCTAAGTGTGGTATTTGATAAATGTGCATGATTATGAATGTGTGTATGGATGCAATGTGAATGTCATGAGTCATTGTATGCCAAGCATCATAGTGTGCATTGTGGAAACGTCCTGAGTGACGGTTTGATTCCCGAAGGGAATATGCTATAACATCGTGTGCCTCGAAAATATGAGGCGCTGCCTGAGGACCTAAAGAGGTGGTTATAGACGATTGTGGGCTCCTTTGGAGACTTAAAGCAATCCATAACGTCGTGTGCCTCGAAAATATGAGGCGATGCCTGAGGACCTAAAGCGACGGGTGAACATCGTAGGCCCGACGGGGAGTTACTTGAGATTCTCAGTAACGAGCGATGGTTCCAATAGTTCCTGAGTGAACTGATGATGAGACATGAGAAACAATGGAAGTCGGTACCGCATGGCATGTGCATAGAGTCGTTGTGTCGGTCTCTGTGCATTTGCATAATCATGGATTAACTGTGCATGTTAATTGTGTGTGTGAATAATGTGATGGAATATATGTAATTGTATTGTGAATGATTGATGTGCAGTGGTATTTGATACGTGAGAATTGCATTGTATTGTGTTATATCTGCTTGTGGTGCATTTGCGGTGAGAAGATGATATTTGTGCATCCCTGGTGTTAATATATAATTTTATGCAATTATACTATGGTTGTTTTTCTCACCCTTCTGCTGTTTTATAACGCTCTATGAGGCGTTGCAGATTAGAGCTGCTGGAGGTATTCCTTTTTGTGAAGCGTTGCGTCTTTATTATTTTGGTCGGTCGGCTCTGATATGTGACTCCGGGTAGTTAGGGTGGCCGCGTGCTATTATTTTGTATATCTGATGATATATTTTGGTTGTACATATGCTACCTGATGTATGACAAACTGTTTATATGTGTATATGTATATATGTTAATCAGATGTTAGATTTTCCGCTTTAATTCTAATTTCTAAAAAGTGGGTGTAAGGAACAAAGTTTCCTCTGTATGATCGCTACCCCACAGTTGCATATCATTATGGGCAGGTGTTGCATGTTATGTGTATGTTTGGTAACAGTTGATGTGATTCCCCCCTTTCTATGCCGCGAATTCAAATGTACTCTGACGAAATTTCGAATTTTCTTTTAGTACTTTAATTGCATGTTAATTGGGGGTATAGTTTGGGGGCGTCACATTAAGTGGTATCAGAGCCAGTCCGTGTCAGTTGTGTTTGTTGTGTCTGTTGTGTCTGTTGTGTCTGGCATATTGGGCGAGTTGTGTTGAACAAGTTGTTGTTTAACCATAGTTTCTGTTTTGGACGAACAGAATATGGCTGGTCGTAATGATGCTGCTTTGGCTGCTGCGATGGAAGCTATGGCACGAGCTGTGCAGGGTGCACCGAATGCTGCAGGAAATGATGAGTTTAGAAAGAATAAGCCGTCGGTCTTTAAAGGGAAGCATGATCCGGATGGTGCGCAGTTGTGGTTGAAAGAGATTGAGAGGATTTTCAGGGTAATGGATTGTGATGACGATGATGATAAGGTGAGGTTAGGCACTCATATGTTACACGAAGAGGCTGATGACTGGTGGGTCAGTACTCGTCAGGTGTTGGAAGCTGAGGAGGAAGAAGAAATTACTTGGGAGGTGTTTAGCCGAGAGTTTCTAAGGAAGTATTTTCCCGAGGATGTCCGAGGAAAGAAGGAGATTGAGTTTTTAGAGCTAAAACAAGGTAATATGTCGGTTATTGACTATACTGCTAAGTTTGTAGAACTTGTGCAGTTTTATCCTCATTATGTGGAAGCGACTGCTGAATTTTCAAAGTGTGTGAAGTATGAAAGTGGTTTGCGTCCTGAGATAAAGCAGGCTATTGGTTATCAGAGGATCCGAAGGTTTGCTGATTTGGTGGAATGCTGTAGGATTTATGATGAAGATAGTAAGGCTCGTTCTGCTCACTATAAAAGTGTAAGTGACAGGAAAGGGAAACAACAGTTCCGTGGTGGTCCGTATGTGTCACCGGCTGATAAAGGTAAACAAAGGGGTAATTTTGATCGAAGGTCAAGTGGAGGAGGTATGTCTAATGCTCCTAGGTGTTTTAAATGTGGTGAATTGGGTCATCGCCAGATGGAATGTAGGAAGAAAGTGGATAAGTGTTCTAATTGTGGTGGTATCGGACATGTTTTAGCTGATTGTAAAAGGAAGAATGTGGTGAAATGTTATAACTGTGGGGAACCTGGTCACATTAGCTCGAAGTGTCCGAATCAGAAGAAAGCTCCAACTAGTGGGAAAGTGTTTTCATTGGCGGGAACTCAGACTTCAAGTGCTGATCGTCTGATAAGAGGTACTTGCTTTATTAATAATACACCTTTAATTGCTATTATTGATACTGGAGCGAATCATTCGTTTATTTCGTCTGAGTGCGCGGAACATTTGAATCTTGGGTTGTCTTTGATGGATGGTGAGATGGTTATTGATACTCCAGCGATGGGGTCAGTAACTACTTCTTTGGTGTGTTTGAGTTGTCCTTTGACCATTTATGGTAAAGACTTTGCGATGGATTTGGTGTGTTTACCGTTGGAAGGTTTAGATGTGGTGTTGGGAATGAATTGGTTGCAATTCAATCGGGTGCACATTGATTGTTATCATAAGCTTGTAAGGTTTCCTTCTCTTGAGGAAGATGAAGACTCGAGTTTCTTATCTACCAAAGAGTTGAAGAGACTTTTAGCGGATGAAGCTCAGTTGTTTGGGTTGTTTGCTTCATTGACTGTGGATAGTCAAGTTTCTCTTGATGTGTTTCCTGTTGTGTGCGAATTTCCTGAGGTGTTTCCTGATGATATTTCAGATGTGCCGCCGGTGAGAGAGGTTGAATTTTCTATAGATCTAGTTCCTGGTACTAGACCTGTATCTATGGCACCTTATCGAATGTCGGCATCTGAATTGGTGGAGTTGAAAAAGCAGTTAAGTGAGTTATTGGAAAAGAGGTTCGTGAGGCCAAGTGTTTCTCCTTGGGATGCTCCAGTTTTGTTAGTGAAAAAGAAGGATGGGAGTATGCGATTATGTATTGATTATCGCCAGTTGAACAAAGTGACGATTAAGAATAAATATCCGCTTCCAAGGATTGATGATCTGATGGATCAGTTGGTTGGTGCTTGTGTGTTTAGTAAGATTGATTTGAGATCGGGGTATCATCAGATAAGGGTGAAGGAAGAGGATATTCAGAAGACGGCCTTTAGAACACGTTACAGTCATTATGAATATTCAGTGATGTCGTTCGGGGTTTCTAATGCGCCTGGTGTGTTTATGGAATACATGAATCGTATTTTCCACGAGCATTTGGATCGTTTTGTGGTGGTGTTTATTGATGATATTTTAATCTATTCTAAGTCTCGGGAAGAACATGCAGAGCATTTGCGTATTGTTTTGCAGGTTTTGAAGGAAAGGAAGCTTTTTGCCAAATTGTCCAAGTGTGAATTCTGGTTGTCTGAGGTGAGTTTTCTTGGGCACGTGATTTCAGGTAATGGTATTGTTGTGGATCCATCTAAAGTAGAAGCAGTTCTACAATGGGAGGCTCCTAGATCCGTTACCGAAATTCGAAGCTTTTTGGGTTTGGCTGGTTATTACCGGAGGTTCATTGAAGGGTTTTCTAAGCTAGCTCTTCCTTTGACGCAGTTGACTTGTAAGGGCAAAGCATTCATTTGGGATATTCAATGTGAAGAGAGTTTTTGTGAGCTGAAGAGAAGATTGACGACAGCTCCGATTCTTATTTTACCTAATCCTAATGAACCATTTGTTGTGTATTGCGATGCTTCTTTAATTGGTTTGGGTGGTGTTCTGATGCAGGAAGGTAAAGTTGTAGCTTATGCTTCAAGGCAGTTAAGAGTTCATGAGAAAAACTATCCTACTCATGATCTTGAATTAGCGGCTGTGGTTTTTGTGTTGAAGATATGGAGGCACTATCTCTATGGTGCAAGGTTCGAGGTCTTTAGTGATCATAAAAGCTTGAAATATTTATTTGATCAGAAAGAGTTGAACATGAGGCAGCGGAGATGGTTGGAATTCTTGAAAGATTACGACTTTGGCTTGAATTACCATCCTGGTAAAGCTAATGTGGTAGCCGATGCATTGAGCCGGAAATCATTGCATATGTCCGCATTGATGGTGAAAGAGTTGGAACTTTTGGAATCGTTTAGAGATTTGAGTTTGGTATGTGAAGTGACATCGGTTAGTGTGAGGCTTGGAATGTTGAAAGTTACTAATGAATTTATGTTGTCGGTTAGTGAGAAACAAAAGCTGGATTTGAAATTCGTTGATTTGATGAGGAATGAGAATGTGGATTTCAAGGTGGATAATTTTGGTGTTTTGAGATTCCGTGGTCGTATTTGTATTCCTGATGATGCAGAGTTGAAAATAATGATTTTGGAGGAAGGACACCGGAGTAATTTAAGTATACATCCGGGTGCGAATAAGATGTACCAAGATTTGAAGAAGATTTTCTGGTGGTCTGGTTTGAAAAGAGATGTGGCTCAGTTTGTGTATGCATGTTTGACTTGTCAGAAATCGAAAGTGGAACATTTGAGGCCTAGTGGTTTGTTGCAACCGTTGGATATTCCTGAGTGGAAGTGGGATAGCATTTCGATGGATTTTGTAACGGGATTTCCGAATACGCAAAGAAATCATAATGCTATTTGGGTGATTGTTGACAGGCTGACTAAATCGGCGCATTTTATTCTGATTGACATCAGTTTTTCTTTGGAACGGTTAGCTGAGATCTATATCAGCGTGGTTGTGAAATTGTATGGGATTCCATTAAGTATTGTTTCTGATCGAGATCCTAGGTTTACATCGAGATTTTGGGAAAGTTTACAGAAGGCTTTGGGTTCTAGATTGAGGTTGAGTTCGGCTTATCATCCGCAGACGGATGGTCAGACCGAAAGAACTATTCAGTCTTTGGAGGATTTGTTGAGAGCGTGTGTTTTGGAACAAGGTGGTGCATGGGACGGTTATCTTGCTTTGATTGAGTTCACGTATAATAACAGTTTCCATTCTAGTATTGGAATGGCACCTTTTGAGGCTTTATATGGACGAAGATGTCGAACGCCGTTGTGTTGGCACGAAACAGGTGAAAATTCGGTGGTTGGACCGGATTTGGTGCAACAAACGACGGAAAAGGTAAAGTTTATTCGTGAGAAAATGAAGGCTTCTCAGGATAGACAAAAGAGTTATCATGATCTGAGACGGAAGGATCTTGAGTTTCAAGAGGGTGATCACGTATTTCTGAGAGTTACGCCGGTAACGGGCGTTGGTCGTGCTTTGAAATCTAAGAAGCTTACTTCTCGATTTATTGGTCCTTACCAGATATCTGCGAGAGTTGGTGTTGTGGCGTATCGTGTGGCGTTGCCGCCGAATCTGTCGAATTTGCATGATGTGTTTCATGTTTCACAGCTTCGGAAGTATGTTCCGGACCCTTCACATGTGATTCCGATGGACGAGGTTGAGGTAAGAGATAACCTTACGGTCGAGACTTTACCAGTTAGGATTTTGGATCGCGAGGTGAAGCGGTTGAGGGGCAAAGAGATTACACTTGTGAAAGTGGCGTGGGGAGGCGCTGCTGAGGGTAATTTGACGTGGGAGTTGGAGAGTAGGATGCGGGAGTCGTATCCAGAGTTGTTTGTATCAGGTAATATTTTCGAGGACGAAAATTTCTAAGTGGGGGAGAATTGTAATGCCCCGTTTTGCCAACTTTATTTTATTGAGTCTTTTTGATTATTTTATTATTATTTTATTTTATTTCCGACTTTTATGTGAAAATGTGTTATTTTTCGTCGTGATTATATTTTATCGCGTTTTGGGAACGTTTGCGAGATATTTGAGTGTGGGGGTATTTTGGGCATTTCATAGATATTTTTACTAAGTTAGTAAGAAAGAAAAGAAAATAGAATAGAAAAGGGAAAGAAAGAAAAATAGAGAGAAAGAAAGAAGAAAGAAGGAAAAAGAGAAGAAAAGAGGAGAAGAGAGAAAATTGGAGAAGAGTGGAAAAATCATCAAGAGCAAGTTGTAGAGTCGATTAAATCGGGTAAGGGTGCGAAACTCGATTATTCTATGATTGTATACGATTATGTATGTGTGTTTGTTGTTGTTTTGGATTGATTTGGAGAAAATTAGTAAAAATCATTTTTTGGAAAAATTGAGTAGGAATTGATTTAAATGTGTTAGAACTTGTGTTGAATGTGTTTAGATTGTCTATACATGTTTGATAGGTATTATTACACTTCCATTTGCTGTTTTTCTAAGATTTGGATGATGAATTGGAGGTTTTTGGGTGGAAAATCGTGGAACAAATTATGCAGGAATTTTTCTGGTTTTTCCAGGTCATACGCGTATGGGGCATGTTCATACGCGTATGAACCTTGGCGTTACGCGTATGGTGGGCGAGCCATGAGGGCAATACGCGTATGGGCTGCTTGTTTTCTCGGCCATCTGCCCATTTGCGTATGATACGCGTAGCATTTCAGGGCAATACGCGTACGAGAGAGGGCATTACGCGTATGGGTTTTTACACGTGAACTTTGGGAAAATGAGTCTCTGCTCATACGCGTATGGCTCATGGTGGTACGCGTATGGACAGAGCTTTTACAAAATGTGACTTTTCAAAATATCATTTTTCGTTTTCGTTCGTAACTTTGGTTCCGATTATCCGATTTTTGAATTCTTGGTGTCGTTGGAAAGGTATCGAGTTGTACTTTATGATTATGATGTTTTGAGAATTGTTAGCCGTTTAAATTATGTCGGGAAATGTGAATAGTGTCGGATATCGATTTTTTTCATTTTAATGGTGTGGAATTGACGTGTATTATACCGTGTGTTGTTGTTTTGTACGTGAGATGACTTATGTGCTGTTGTGATGATGCTTTGTGGCCGAAAGGCAAGAAAATGCTAAGTGTGGTATTTGATAAATGTGCATGATTATGAATGTGTGTATGGATGCAATGTGAATGTCATGAGTCATTGTATGCCAAGCATCATAGTGTGCATTGTGGAAACGTCCTGAGTGACGGTTTGATTCCCGAAGGGAATATGCTATAACATCGTGTGCCTCGAAAATATGAGGCGCTGCCTGAGGACCTAAAGCGGTGGTTATAGACGATTGTGGGCTCCTTTGGAGACTTAAAGCAATCCATAACGTCGTGTGCCTCGAAAATATGAGGCGATGCCTGAGGACCTAAAGCGACGGGTGAACATCGTAGGCCCGACGGGGAGTTACTTGAGATTCTCAGTAACGAGCGATGGTTCCAATAGTTCCTGAGTGAACTGATGATGAGACATGAGAAACAATGGAAGTCGGTACCGCATGGCATGTGCATAGAGTCGTTGTGTCAGTCTCTGTGCATTTGCATAATCATGGATTAACTGTGCATGTTAATTGTGTGTGTGAATAATGTGATGGAATATGTGTAATTGTATTGTGAATGATTGATGTGCAGTGGTATTTGATACGTGAGAATTGTATTGTATTGTGTTATATCTGCTTGTGGTGCATTTGCGGTGAGAAGATGTTATTTGTGCATCCCTGGTGTTAATATATAATTTTATGCAATTATACTATGGTTGTTTTTCTCACCCTTCTGCTGTTTTATAACGCTCTATGAGGCGTTGCAGATTAGAGCTGCTGGAGGTATTCCTTTTTGTGAAGCGTTGCGTCTTCATTATTTTGGTCGGTCGGCTCTGATATGTGACTCCGGGTAGTTAGGGTGGCCGCGTGCTATTATTTTGTATATCTGATGATATATTTTGGTTGTACATATGCTACCTGATGTATGACAAACTGTTTATATGTGTATATGTATATATGTTAATCAGATGTTAGATTTTCCGCTTTAATTCTAATTTCTGAAAAGTGGGTGTAAGGAACAAAGTTTCCTCTGTATGATCGCTACCCCACAGTTGCATATCATTATGGGCAGGTGTTGCATGTTATGTGTATGTTTGGTTACAGTTGATGTGATTCCCCCCTTTCTATGCCGCGAATTCAAATGTACTCTGACGAAATTTCGAATTTTCTTTTAGTGCTTTAATTGCATGTTAATTGGGGGTATAGTTTGGGGGCGTCACAGTAGGCATGAGACGCGATGTCTTGGCGAGCACAATTCCACCTTTCCTTCCTTCTCCCTTTCTTCCTTCCTTTCTGTCCCCTGGTTCCATGAACTACGACGCTCTGATTTCCTCATTGCACTATGAGGGTACGTAGGCACGAGGGCCACAATCCTCCGCGAGCACTTTCTTTCTTTCTTTTCTTTTCCGCTTTCTTCTCTCTCTCCTTTTCTTTTAGCTATAAGCCTTTAGATAGATAACCCATCCGAGCCTAGAAGCAAGCGAAATGGTTCCTGTCGAGTACCACGGATGTGTTAGGTGCTAGTACCTTCCTTTCGCATAACCGACCCCCGTTCCCGTTACTCTTTCCCTTGGGTTTTATCGATATTTTCACTGTCCTTTGGTACTAAATAAAGTTCGGAGGCGACTCTGTGTTATCTTTGAGTGTGCGATTCACTCAGGATGTAAACCAGCCATCTTCAGCTGGCGACTCTGCTGGGGACAGATTGACCTCTTGCTGGTCCATCCCTTGAGGGGTCTCGCCTATTTTTGTTTGCTTTTCTTGCTTGCTTGGGTGTTTATCTTTAGCGCTTTACTAGCTTTATCTTTATGCTTGCTTTATGTTTATTTATTGCATTTCTTTACTGCTTTGAATATTCATATGCTGCATATTCTGGATATCTGCTATTTTCTGTTGTTGTTGAGATGGGTAGATATTATTGGAGAGAAAGGTCCTAACACCGGGCCTAGCATACACATAGGCTAGAACATGGATAGTCGTGAGGCCTGCATTTTGCGCGTTGGGTTATCACGAGAGCCACATCCCAGATCGTGATTCGCTTAAGAATACTTCTGTCCTGTGAGAATTCACTACGGCAGGGGGTTTTCATCCTGAGTCCTATGGTTTGGGCGACCTTTCTAGGGACCACCTTGTTGTGTCTAGATCACACCTGTGAGGAGGATGGGTTTTTGTAGGGAAACAAGCCCCTTCATACCTTTGTTCTCTCACGCACGTCGGATCTTTTCACCTACACAGAGCTACAGCTGCAGATTATCCAGAAGATGTTGCATCCATAACTTAGACTATTGCATAATGTTATTGCATCATCATGTATTCTTAACCTTTTGAACATGAGTTATTGCATCACCATATGTATGCCGGACTTTTGAACCTGAGTTATTGCATCATCATATGTATGCTGAACTATTGCATCATCTAACTTTTGCATCATTAGGTGTTGCATATCTCATTTGCATTCCGCCTGCATAAACAACATATGCATACATACATTTGCATTGCATACATCCCAACCAGAGAAAGCTCACTTTCTTCCCTTCATCAGCCCAAAGACAATGATTCTCCAACGCCGAAAGCCAAAGAATCATGGAACCGGTTGGGTATGAGAGCACGATGCACAAGGAAGGCAAGGTTGACATGATTGTGGAACTACTTCTGGAAAGTATGACAATGAATTCCTCGGATCAGGTTGTGATTGATGAGCTAGCCCATAATAGACCAAAGGTGGATAAGATCACGAATGTGGATGAAATAAATCTTCCGGTTCACTCCTTGTCTAATCATAATACCACTTAAGGCAATCAGAAACAAAAGCGTAAGCAAATCATCAAAGGGAACAACAATCAAGGGAGGAGACGTCCTCGTTTTGATCTAATTCCCGTGACCTACACGCATTTATTGCCTGTTCTGATTCGTGCTGGGGTAATTGTTCCTAAAGGGATCGAGCCAGCCAAGTTTCCTTATCATCCTAAGCATGATCCTAATGCCACATGTGGATACCATACTGGATATGTGGGACATTCTACAGAGGCATGTGTTATCTTCAAGAACAAAGTCCAAGAGTGCCTCGATCAGAAGTGGCTTTGCTTTACAGACAAGCCTTGGCTGAAGTCTACAACTGAGATTGCCAAAACATCTAATGAAGCTAAGAATAGAGGTTCTCCTATTCATATACAGATTCCTCCAACTTTTCAACCTGTTAGGCAATACCCCTACCAAGGTTTTCAGTCTGCTAACTCTGGAAGACCTTTTTCCTAACCTGGGGAACCCTATGTTGTTGCACCTCCAGTCTCTTATCCTGGGGCATCCTACATACCGTATGGGATCCAATTTGGTCAAGCGGTTAATCAAATATTCAATCCTGGATTGATGCACCATGCTCAAGTATTCCCGCAATATGCTACTCGTCAGGTTTATCCTCAAGCACCTCAGGCCCTTACGCCGTCCTATTCATTCCCATATGCTACTGCTACCCAATTCCAATAACCACCATATCAACAGCCTCCTCAGGCTCATAATCAGTAAGCCCAAGGCCGAGAGCGCCAGAGTCAGCGCAAGCCCCAGAACAATCTAGAACGAAGGAATGCTCCTCCAGATTCAATTCCAGTGACATACACTCAACTTCTCCCACATCTGGTTCATAACTCGCTAGTGGTTCCCAAAGCTCTGAAGCCCCCTCCAAAACCATTCCCACCTAGGTATGATCCCAATGTGCGGTGCGGATATCATGTCGGGTCGGCTAAACATTCGACTGAGGATTGCAACGCTTTCAAAGCTAAGGTCCAACAGTTGGTTGACAAGAAGCACTTAACCGTTCAAGACGGGAAACTGTGGGTGAACGGAGATCCTTTGTCCGTGTAAGGGCCAATATTGCAAAAGAATCCCTTGAATAAGCCTGGGAGCCCTTCCTCAATATCGGCAATCATCATGTCATTCCATCTATTCCATTTGTAATCTTGTTTGTTTGTCAAACATTGTTCATTTGTAAAACTTGTTTGTTTTCAGATGATAATAATAATGAAATGAATATGCATGTTTTGAATAAGTTCATTCGTGTTCACTCATAATTTTTATCAATATCACACATTTGAACAAGCAAAATCAAAGAGAGAATGATGAAATCAAAAAGACATGAGACCACTGTCTGTTTGCTTTTGAATAAAACCCTGCTGAGGATGTAAGGCATTTGTTCAAATCCCCAAACACTGGAGTTATAAGGAAGATAATCCCTAGTCAACCCCTTTGGGCCATGAAGTAGGAGTTTCTTTCTGTATGTATAAACCCTTAATCTTAACCAGGGGCAGGGTAGTCTTCAGCTAGTTTGATCATGCGTTCAAATTTCAAAAGAGGATTACCCTATTTGAGGATCAACCACATCCTATCCCTCATGCGGGGTGGGAAATCACAAGTCCACAACGGTTATCCCTCACTGACCAAAGGAACGAGGCAGTCACAACACTTTATCAAAAAACAAGTGTCACACAACTTTGTTTAAAAAAAATATATCACAAAAGCAAATGAGGAAAAAACAACAAAAAAACCCCGCTAAGTCAAAAAACAAACGACTTAGGCAAAAATTAGGGCATCCCGATAGACTGCAAAATTCAAAATAATCAGTCTACGCAAAATTAGGGAACACAAAAAGAACAAAACAGAGAATCAAAAGAGAAAAATCCTCAACAAGAACAAGTTCGTGTGATCACATGTGACAAAAACAAAAGGTTAGTGATTGCCGCTCCAAAACCTCTTCGGTTCCTTTACCGTCACTTCCATCATTCAAAGCCCTTTTTGAAATATAAACGCTTGTGTCAAACTAGCTGAACGTAGGACTGGAGGACATCAAGGAGAATGGGTGGGTTAAAATAATTTTTGAGCCTTATATCCTTTCTTTCTTAAACCGTGAACCAGGCCATGTTACAACTTGCAAAAGACCTAATTGAAGTAGGGTTATTTCGAAAGCATGCTACAGTGAAATCATGTCTAAGCTGGCTCTCAAAGATTTGCTTATCATTTGTGCCGATATTGACATGGCATTCTTAATGGTGATCTATTCGCTATATGTCATAATCTTAGTGAACATACTTGGATTTCAAAACTAACATATGCATGGAATTAACATTATCATTTTCAAAGCCAACACTTTTACTTGCGAACAAGCACTTGACATCAAAAAGGTTTCCACAATGGAAATTTTGGACACATCAAGGGGCAAAAAAATGTCTAGAAAACTCCATTTGACCTAGCCACTTCGAGATTCAGTCAATCCGAGTCAATCACGACGAGATTCGACAAATCTCTCCATGTTCATTTGGTCAGAGGCATTCCTCCAAAGATCAATCATCCAGGGGAAAAATCACTTCAGAGCTCACATTAGGGCAGGCCACCTCAAGAGCGCAAGAGTTAACTTCTCCAAGAGACAGTTAACCAGGGACCATCCTATGACACAAACTATTTCCTTTTCTTGTGACTGGGGCAATCCATGCAGATACCCAACAGATTGGGGCAGAGAAAGGCTACTAAGGTACAAGTTTTCTCCCTGTTTTGAGGCAAGAGCAATGCTGCATCACAACTGCTGATCCTGAAGTAGGTGTCGGGGAATCACGTCTTTATGGCCGCACCCTAACCTCAACTTTTCGTCTACCACAACAAAGCACTTGAACCATCGCATAGACCTTTCTCATGCTTTGATCACGTCGCTTCACTCATGCTTATTTATTCATCTGTCATAGCATGAAACCTTGACTTAAGCCTGATCATATTTAATATATCTTCCAAAACCCAATCACTGACATTCTGCATAAAGTAATCATCATCGCATAACATTGCATCCTTCAACACATATCATAATCATTAAGACGGAGCATTACGCTATACAGGTTCAAACATGCATCCCAATCAAAGTTCAGTTCTCGTCTGACATACTTTTCCAAAACATTTTCATTTCTTTGGTCGCCCAAAGTCTTTATCCTCTCTGGTCCGTCCGGAACTTGTAAATTTGCAACATTGTACCTTAATCTGCATGTTACCCAGCATCATGTACGCATACATAGCATATGCATTAGCATACTCCTTTTCTCTTTGCCTGATTCATCTCCCTAAGAGATATTCAGCCAAACTTCTTTTCAAACTCTCTACACTCGCGCTGTTTTTTCTCTTCCGTCGGCCAAATTTTCGAGCTACCCTTTTATTTAATCCCCTTTTACCTCAAATCATCGAAACACTAGCGTAATTCGTACATTCAGGTCCAAGTGGATTAAATATGGGCAGCTGTCGTAACCCAAAATTTGACCTCCCTCTCTTGCCTTTTGAATAAGCATGTGCATTCGCATCGCTAACATATGCTTTCACACTTTTCTCTTTGTGTTTCTTGTTACATGATCTTCAGGTTTTTTAAGCCCGATTAATTGCATCCTCTCAAGATCATCACATCATCAACACAAGCTCAAAACAAGGGTTTCTATGCCTATTTATCAAAGCAAGAGGTCGGAAATCGGAACCATGGTCATAGCACCCTTTTCAAGCAAAATTGGGCAAGTTTTTGACTGGTTAACCGGTTAACCATTTGGTTAATCAATTAACACCCTTTTACAACGCCAATTTCAGCTTTTTAACAGTTGTTAATCGGTTAACCTGTTGGTTAATCGATTAACACCTGCTATTTCAGGAAAAATTCAGTATTTTCATCATCTTTCAGTAACTCTCTCCACTCTCTTTTGGTCTATTACATTATAGCACTGTGTGGAATATTCTAGACATCTCTAGACAATCCAAGGCTATTCAATTCATTCCAAGTGTATTTATTCCAAGGCTTCATTTCAAATCAAATGCACCATGTTCCTTGTTTTACAAGCATGCTAACCTTTGGATGTTGCAGTTCACATTGGGATTGTTATCGAGTTGGTCCTAACTAACCGAGTTAACCACCTTGACTCGGTGAGTCAAGTGTAACTAACTCCAAGGCTAGTTCCAAACCCAAAGCTAAGTCCAAAGCTAGCTCCAAACCTCTCACACTCCATACCTAAAGTCTATATAAATCAAGTTTCACTCATTTCACAAACCCTCCACAATCATTCACACAATTTCACACTTTCTTCACTCTCAATTCTCTCATTCTCCTCTACATTTTTCTGCAACTTCTACACATTCCTCTTCATCTTCTTCACCAAACCTCACAAAAGCTCTTGATCCTTGAAGAATAATCACTTTTCACATTGAAAGTGATTATTTCTTGAGCTTAACCTTCATCATTATTCCATGCTACTGGATTTTGTGGAGCTTCAGTAGCTTTGGGATTCAATTCAAGTGATCACATCAAGATTCTTCAGTGATAATTATCATTTCGGAGTTTTAGTCGAATTTTACTCGGTTTCGTTACGGTTCGGAGTGCAATTGAGAAATCTCAGGTCTTCTTGAATTATCTTCATCATTTTACAATTATACTTGAGTTTCTGAAATTCTATAAGCTTTTTAATTTATCTCAAGTGTTTGCTTCAAGCTTCTTCGGTGATAATTCGTATTTTTGGAGTTTTCGTCGAAGTTTGCTCGGTTCGCTACGGATCGAAGTGTAAGAGCAGAATTCTCTGGTTTTCTTGGATTTTTCTCTCTACATTTCAATCACAACAATTACCAGGCCAAACCTCCGGCTTGTAGGTTGGTGGATCTTACTTTATTCACTGTTTCGATAGTTTCTGTGTGTTTACGTTGTAATTTCGATCATTTTCGGTTTAATTTATCATGCAATTGCTTGATCTTTAATCTCCATGATTAACACTTGTAATTTGTGTTTAATTGCCCTTACATGATGTAATTTTCATACACAAATTCATGTCCTAGCATGTGGAAGTTTGGATAAGTGATTATGTGTTGAAAACTACTTGTGAAAAGTTGTTTTTACTGTTATTCTTGCCACTGTCACACTTTTAACAGGTTAATGCTTTTGGTTAACCGGCTAACCAGTTTATTTTTCACTAAAAACGCAGATTCGTGAACCGTTAACCGGTTAACGCTTTTGGTTAACCAGTTAATACTGAACCAGAATGCCATTTTCTTGCATTTTCAAGTGTGTTTGCCATGCTTTCTTCTTTTAACTTCCATGGATTGATATGCTTGATATTTAGGGATGTTTTTAATGCTTTTAACCTCTGTTTGAAGCATATTTACACTAATTCAATGTTTGATTTATCAATTCTTGCAATTATGCGTGTTCTTGATATTTGTTTGAACATGCTTATTCTTGCACCATTCTTGATCAATTGATACATGATTTGTGACACTCGCTAATATTTGTTTGGCACTGTTTTGCACTTTCATTTCTTGATCACATTAAGTTTGTTCTTTATTGAGCAAATTTAATCATGTATAATCAATAATTTACACATTTTTCTTTAATGGTTTTCCATTCTATTTGGAAAATTGTTAGCATAGCATTTCTCTTTGATTAATTAATCAAAACCATGTTTCGATTAGTTGATCTTCCCTTTCCCTCTCTTTAGGATCTCTTTAGACCTTCTCTTCCTGTATCCCCCTCGGAGTTGGAGTTTGGCACGACGCACTACGCGTACTTCAGAGAACTGTACAAACTGTAGCTGTTACGATGTTCATTTCACAACACACTGGAGCACTGTATAAATTGGCGTTGTTACGCTGCCAGTTTCAACTTCTGCACTACACCCTGTGTGTTAGAGAAGGAATGAGAAGGGAGAATTCCTACTCTCATTCTGACCACTTCAGGTAGGGGACGAATGACCTCGTGCCTGGCTTAGTCACCTCTATCCCCAAGCGGTAGCATATCTTCTTCCCCAATCGAGTCGATCTTCGATCACTCTTATCTTTGTCAATCAGTCTTTTGATCTATCACCATTCTCTTGGTTCACGATCATTAGCAATCTTCAGAGGGTCAATCTCTTGCCCTTATTCAAGACCTTTCCCTTGTTCTCTTCAAGAGGGTTTCAATTACCTTTTCTTGTGGCTAGTCACTTCTTTTGCTGATTCCCCATGAGAGTTGTATTCATTCTTCCATTGGTTGATCACAGTCATACTGTTAAAACTACTGCTCTATGCATCTACAATTGCATTTTTTCTTCGGTTAAACACAGTTTTCCTGTTAAACACCGAAACTCTTGCGGAGTTCGCAACCTTCTCTTGGTTCTTCTCCCTTTGATTGGTTAACCATTGCCTGTGAATTAAAACACCAATTTGTGCTCCTTCTCAGTTAATCACAGTCTATCTGTTAATACTGAGTTCTTCTTGGGTTAATTACCATCTCTTGGTCAATCACCCGCCTCCTCAGTTAACCATAGTCCGTCTGTTAACATACTGAGTTCCCTGGGTTAATCACCTATTCTTGGTTAATCACCCTTTTCTTCAGTAAACACAGTCCGTCTGTTAAACACTGAGTTCCTCTTGGGTTAATCACCTGCCTCCTCAGTTAACCACAGTCCGTCTGTTAACATACTGAGTTCCCTGGGTTAATCACCTATTCTTGGTTAATCACCCTTTTCTTCAGTAAACACAGTCCGTTTGTTAAACACTGAGTTCCTCTTGGGTTAATCACCTTCTTTTGGTTAATCACCCGCCTCCTCAGTTAACCACAGTCCGTCTGTTAACATGCTGAGTTCCCTGGGTTAATCACCTATTCTTGGTTAATCACCATTTTCTTCAGTAAACACAGCCCCTCTGTTAAACACTGAGTTCCTCTTGGGTTAATCACCTTCTTTTGGTTAATCACCCGCCTCCTCAGTTAACCACAGTCCATCTGTTAAAATACTGAATTCCTATTGGGTTAATCACCTATTCTTGGTTAATCACCATTTTCTTCAGTTAACCACAGTCCGTCTGTTAAGATACTGAATCTTTTTCGAGTTAATCACCTTCTCTTGGTTAATCACTCACTCCTTTCGGTTAATCACAGCTCGTCTGTAAATACCGAATCCTCAGCAGTTGGCAACCTCCTCTTGGTTCGAATACTTGCACCCTTGGGTTAGTAACCTTTCTTTGGTTCAAATACCTTTTCTTCGGTTGAGTACTGTTTGTTTAGTCAGTTTACCGAACTACTTTGGGTCACGACCTTTGCTCGGTCCCACACCTGTCCTTTGGGTCTCGACCTTTGATCGGTCCTACACCCGTCATTTGGGTCACGACCTTTGATCAGTCCTACACCCGTCCTTTGAGTAACGACCTTTGATCGGTCCTACACCCGTCATTTGGGTCACGACATTTAATCGGTCCTACACCCTTCCTTTGGGTCACGACCTTTGATCGGTCCTACACCTGTCCATTGGGTCACGACCTCTGATCGGTCCTACACCCATCCTTTGGGTCACGACCTTCGCTCGGTCCTACACCCGTTCTTTGGTTGATCACATTTTCTTATCTGTTAGAACTTCTTTTCCCCACAGAATCTTAATCCTCTTTCCTCTTGGTTTCGACACCACTATTGTACTTTACTCTTAGTACGGTTACTATTTGTCCCTTTGCACTCCTTTCTTGGTTATGACACTATCTCTTTGTATCCCCAACGGATCTTTCTTTATCTCTTATTTTCTTGGTCTGGACACCATTTCTCTCTTATTCTCTTATTCTCTTGGTTTGGACACCATTTCTCTCTTATTCTCTTATTCTCTTGGTTTGGACACCATTTTTCCCTCATTCTTTTATCCTCTTGGTTTCGACACCACTATTCTTCTCTATTCTTAATACAGTTACATTTTCTTTCCTTTGTACTCCTTTCTTGGTTTTGACACCATTTCTTTGGAATCCCTAGTGGAATTTCCTTCTTTCTTTTGTCCTTGGTTTTGACACCGCTTTCCTTTCCTTTTCTTTTCCGTCTTAGTTCCAGGAACTACAGAAGCTCAGATTCTGCATTCTTTCGAATGTCAGATACGTAGGCACGAGACACGATGTCTTGGTGAGCACACTTCCACCTTTCCTTCCTTCTCCCTTTCTTCCTTCCTTTCTGTCCCCTGGTTCCATGAACTACGACGCTCTGATTTCCTCATTGCACTATGAGGGTACGTAGGCACGAGGGCCACAATCCTCCGCGAGCACTTTCTTTCTTTCTTTTCTTTTCCCCTTTCTTATCTCTCTCCTTTTCTTTTAGCTATAAGCCTTTAGATAGATAACCCATCCGAGCCTAGAAGCATGCGAAATGGTTCCCATCGAGTACGACATATGCGTTAGGTGCTAGTACCTTCCTTTCGCATAACCGACCCCCGTTCCCGTTTCTCTTCCCCTTGGGTTTTATCGATATTTTCTCTGTCCTTTGGGACTAAATAAAGTTCAGTGGCACCTCTGTGTTATCTTTGAGTGTGCGATTCACTCAGGATGTAAACTAGCCATCTTCAGCTGGCGACTTTGCTGGGGACAGATTGACCTCTTGCTGGTCCATCCCTTGAGGGGTCTCGCCTAGTTTTGTTTGCTTTTCTTGCTTGCTTGGGTGTTTATCTTTAGCGCTTTACTAGCTTTATCTTTATGCTTGCTTTATGTTTATTTATTGCATTTCTTTACTGCTTTGAATATTCATATGCTGCATATTCTGGATATCTGTTATTTTCTGCTGTTGTTGGGATGGGTAGATATTATTGGAGAGAAAGGTCCTAACACCAGGCCTAGCATACACATAGGCTAGAACGTGGATATTCGTGAGGCCTGCGTTTTGCGCGTTAGGTTATCACGAGAGCCACATCCCAGATCGTGATTCGCTTGAGAATACTTCCGTCCTGTGAGAATTCACTACGGCGGGAGGTTTTCATCCTGAGTCCTATGGTTTGGGCGACCTTTCTAGAATTTATTCTTGATGAAATTTATTCTTGATATGTCTTGTTAAACAAACATCTTTCTAGAATTTACTCTTTGCTACTAAAACTTGCGACAACTTATGATACCAAACAAAACATCTTTGAAAACCTTACTTAAAACTCTTTGAACTATAGAACGGCAAGTGATATCACTACAATCCCTGTGGAGACGATAAAACACTTTCAACACCTTATATGCTTTCAACACCTAACCTAGAGGAGCTTATCTACTCATTATTCAGATAAGAATACCACAATTGATAGATGAAAATAACATATGAATTCCCTTGAGGTAATGGCCTTCAATGGCTTTAAATACCCTAAAAATCACCCTTGATGATCTCAAAATCGTACTTTGCTCTCCAATTTTTGTAACCTATGAAACAATGCAAAAATTCCCCTTAAAAAGAGCTCAGAACGGGTTGGAAAGCGTCAGAAAAAGCCCAGAAAAGTCACCATCACGCACATTATAGATATATCGCGTGTGCGATGTAATTAATACATCCATATCGCACGTGCGATGTTGCGTGATGGTGCACATGATTATTCCAGTAGCTGCACCAAAAAGCTCCCCTTTTCACCCGAATTTTCACTAAGTTTCATTCTTCTATACTTAGTTATTTTCCCCTCATTCCTGGGTCTTTCTTCTTCCTTTTGGCTCATCTTATGATTGTTTTTCTCCGATTTTGCGCCTAATTTTATGAAATGACGAGCTGTCATCACCATCTTAACGGGATTTCTTGCTACCATGATATACTTTGCTACTAATATTTTGGTCTTATGTACCTCGACCTCATCTGGGGGAAGTGTATCTTATGTCGTATAACACTTAATAGACATTGTCCAATTTGATGCGTGGGCGACATCTATGACATTAACTTCTTCATCTTCCATGATGGGACTGGCTAGGGTTACTTGTATTACTATCTTGTTGTGGTCGAGCTTCTTGGTGATAGCAAGCCTTCATAAGATATTTTCCTAGGAACTATGCTCTTTAGGTACATAGACTATTTCAAATAATTTGAAAAATTTTAGCCAAGTCATGTAATTTTTGGAGATATTTAATGAAATGAGATTCCTTCTCCTGATACTCACCGGCGACTTGATTGATGATCAACTGGGAATCACTCCGGCCTCTAAGATTTGAAGCACCTATTTCTCTAGCAAGGTTCCTTTTGACAATAAGAGCCTCATATTCAGCTTGATTATTATTGGTTCTGAACTTGAACGTCAAGGATTTCTCTATGAGAATGATGTGTGAGTCTTCTAGTACTACCCCAACACCATTTCCCTTCAGGTTTGAGGTGTCGTCTACAGGCATGGGGAGCTGAAATCTACTGTGAAATATTCTAGCACCCGATATTTTATGATGCCTCTTGGTACAAAATGGATGTCGTATTCAGATAGTTCAAGCGACTGTGATACCATTCTTCTCGTCAGGTCATACTTCGTTAAAATCTAACGAATTAGATAATTCCTCTTTACCATCACCCGTTGGCCTTATAAGTATACCTCATCTCCCTCTTCGTTATCACAACCGCAAATGCCAGCCTCTTTATTTTATGATACCTTAACTCTGTACCTTGAACACTTTCTTGACAAAATAGGCGTTGAACATTATCCTTGTCGTTTTTCTTGGACGAGTATGAAACTTATCGCCTTGTATGTCACTAATAAATATAGGTATAATGACATGCCTTCTTTTGGGTGGTTAATTCTAGCAGTGTTGCCAAAAAAGTCGTCAACCTTGCGAACGCCTCCTCGTATTCACCCGTCCATTCAAACTTATCTTTCTTCTTCAAGGTGGCAAAAAAGTGAAAAGCCTTGTCTCATGCACAAGAAAGAAATCTAGAAAAGGTGACCAATCCTTTTGTTAGTTGTTGAACTTCCTTAATTATGGTGGGGCTCCTCATGTCTTTGATGGTTTGGGTATTTATTCGGATTTTCCTTTATCCCTCTTCTATTCAACATGAAACCCAAGAATTTTCCCACATGAACCCCAAAAGAACATTTGGAGGGGTTCAAGCGCATGTTATATCTTCTGACCAACTTCATAATATCTTATAGATCACCACATCGATTTTCTTCCTTATGGGTCTTTACGACCATCTCATCAATGTAAACCTCCAGAGTGCACCATATCTGATTAGAGAATACGACATTCATCAACCTTTGGTAAGTTAGGCCGATAATCATTAACCTGAAAGGCATGCCATTGTAATAACAGTTGCAATTATTGGACATGAGTTACGTTTTGGGCGCATCAAGGGAGTGCATTTTTATCTGGTTGTAGTCGAAATAGGCATCCATGAACCTCATATTCTTGTACTATAATGATCCATCGATCAACCTATCAATGTTTGGTAACAAGTAAGGGTCTTAAGGACACATCAAGTTCATATAAATGAAATCTACACACACTCGTCATTTTTGGGAAAACTTCCGAACCAATGCCACCTTCTCTAACAAAGTTGGATATTAAATTTCAACTCTAAAACTAACTTCCTTTAGTTTTACAACTTATTCATCGATGACCACTTACTTCTCCTCGCCGACTTTGCTTTTTCTCTACACCACTAGATTTATTGTGGAATTAATGGCAAGGCGGTGACAAACAACTCTAATGTCGATTCTTGGCATATTAGAGAAAGTCCAGGAAAATAAATAATTGTGTTTCTTGAGCAGGACAACTCCTCGTCCTCGACTTTTGTGGAGAAATTACTTAGCTTGGTGTTGTAGAATTCTTAAGGTCCAATATGGACCTCCTTTAGATTTTTTGTAAGCATAAGCCTCTATTTTTCAGGTTCTACTTTGTAGTCTAAATCCTCAATGTTCACCCTATGATAGTTTGGATGAGGTGTGGAGACAACTGCCATTGTCGTCCTTTTGGTCCTCAAGTTGTCTTGGTAATATATGCAGATGGTTTCTTGATCATCTTGGTGTTACCTTGGATTTTTTGACTTAACTATAAATGGCAAGTAAAGAACAATAAGTATGCCAAGAGTTGAAATTAAATGGAAATCAAGAGTTGAGTTAATGTCGAAAACCATACATGGTGACGCTGGTCGAAGAAGTTAGAAGTCGAAGAACGTTGTTAGAGTTTGGGGACTTAGTGGAATTTTTTAGTATATTAATCAGTTGTCATTCGGTTGAGTACTATGCTATATTGGCTAAGGTTGGAGTTCTTTATTACAATGGAAACAATGTCGACTTGAATACTACATGTGGAAAGTACTACATAGTGTGTTGTCTCAACATTATCGATCCTAGTAGTTTCGACATAATTGGGCCAATTCCCGATGACCAGTAAAAGTAGTTAAGATATTTGAATGGTGTTGACAGAGTGGGAATTGATTTGAAATAGACGGTTATTGAAGACACATGTAAACTTGTTGGAGGAAACAACTGCTTAAGATTGAATTGTGTCGTGATAGGGTTAGTCGACCGTTCTTAGGTAGTTATTTTAGATTAGTATATAAAGGGGCTCATGTTCATATTGTAAGGGGTTCACAATTGTTCTCATATTTCTGTAAACTCAAAGTATTTGCGTATTTGAGAAAAGAGTGAAGAAAATGTACGTATACGTTCCACCATTTACAAATTTCAAGCGTTTTACATTTCAAGCCTTTTTTCTGCATTAAGTTACATTTCAACTTTACATTACGTTTCTTGTTATTTTACTCCGTCCAGCATTTAAATTTCAGTCACTTTCATTTCCAAAACCTTATATTTCAAGTCTTGTTCAAAGTTACATTGTTACTTTCCGAATATTACCCTTAAATTTTGACAACGAAATGTTGTTCGAAAGTTTGAATACACACAAATATGTTTTGGCATATTTTCGAGTTTAAGTATTAATAGAAACTTGTTTTGTTTACCAAATTTTTAAGTAAACACTTGGATCACACCAATTCACCAATTATGCAATAGATACTTCATGCTCAAGTAAAGCGTTGACAAAGCGACTCCCTAAGAGATTAAAAGCAAGTCACCTGATGATTATATTGTACGAAAAAATGAGGCATCTACTTACTTGATTTTTATCATTTTGGCATTCTCCTTTGTCCGAATTCTGTCTAAAGAATAATGTAGTCTTTCACCTAGACATGTTCGCCAAAAAAACCAATCAAAGAACTTCTAAAAAATTAAAAGACATCTTAATCTATCTTTAGTCTTCCAAAATCGTTGCAATACAAGATGTAGTTGAACTTCTCAAATATATTAATACTCACTTGATTTCCCATTATCATCCTCCACCTTAATGACCAGAGTCATTTTTATGAGGGAGGAGGTAATCTTAGAGTCTAGATCACCCATTGGGCCTACCTTAAACTTGGTTGGAGAATCTTCTACTATGACAGGACATGCATATCTTTTAAGTTGGATTCACCGTATTTCTATTTGGTTTTTTTAAAATTTGTAGAATTATTTTGCTCTTTCTCATATTTATTGTAGTATTTTATTCAATGTCCTTTCTGTTAGATATTTTTGTTGAAATAACAATGCTCCTATTAAATATATTACCGTACCATTAGATTACATCCTTAAATAATAATTATAGTGTAGTGATTTTTGAGATCAAACAGTTGATAATAAAAAACATTTCACCCACTTAAATTCAAATCAACAATCCTATGTAGACAAAAGTGCAACAGCATCACAAGGACAACACAATTATTCAAAAATCTCTCATTATTACTCCATTATTATTTTGCAGTAGAGTAGATATCTCGCTGTCACGCTACGCGCAATACTCAATACTTGGTATTCGAATAACCTCTTTAAATTTCCCTTCAACTTAGGTTTTTCTCCCAAAACTTCATCTTCCTATAAAACATACTATGAAAGAGGGAAGACATAGCTACATTTGGTGCATTAATAACACAATGATGAAAACTCAAACACCAACACCAACACAAACAAAAACACTTCTTCTAGTTTCAATCTTTCTATGTTTAACCTTAAACACACTCTCCCTCTCAACTCTCACAATCAATGACCAATCTCTTACCTTCGAAAATGACCGTCTCCAAAACGCTTACATTGCGTTACAAGCTTGGAAACAAGCCATTCTCTCTGATCCACAAAACTTCACTACCAACTGGGTTGGATCCAATGTATGCAGCTACACCGGTATCTACTGTGCTCAAGCACCAGACAACCCTAAAATACGCACGGTCGCCGGTATTGATCTCAACGACGCCGACATTGCCGCTCATTTACCCGATGAGCTTGGCCTTTTACAAGATCTTGCACTTTTTCACACAAACTCTAACAGATTATGTGGCACAGTTCCTCACACGTTTGAGAAACTGAAACTTCTCTTTGAGCTGGATCTCAGTAACAACAGATTCGCCGGGAAGTTTCCAGAAGTTGTGCTGCGTCTTCCCAGCCTTAAATATTTGGATTTAAGGTTCAATGAGTTTGAAGGAACGGTTCCTAGAGAGTTATTTGATTTAAACATAGATGCTCTTTTCATAAATGATAACAGGTTTTCGTCTGTGCTTCCGGAGAATTTTGGTAACTCTCCAGCCTCGGTTGTTGTTCTGGCGAACAATAAGTTCCATGGGTGCATTCCTTCTAGCATAGGAAATATGTCGAATTTGAATGAAGTTAGTTTTATGAACAATTTGTTTAAGTCGTGTTTGCCTGATGAGATTGGGTTGTTGAAGAATCTAACTGTTTTTGATGTTAGTGTTAATCAGTTTGTGGGGACTTTGCCCGCGGCGATTGGTGGTGCGGTGAGTTTGGAGCAGCTTAATGTGGCGGATAATTTGTTATGTGGGAAGATTCCGGCGAGTATTTGTATGTTGCCTAATTTGAAGAACTTTACGTTTTCGAATAATTTCTTTACTGGTGAGCCGCCGGCGTGTTTGAGTTTGCCGGCGTCAGATGATAAGAGGAATTGTTTGCCGGCGAGGCCGTTTCAGAAGTCTCCGGGAGAATGTGTGGCGTATTTGTCTAAGAAGGTGGATTGTAAGTCGTTTAAGTGTAAGGCATTTGTTCCTTCTTTTCATTCACCATCTTCGCCGGCGGTGTCACCTACCTCTCCACCGGGAATGCCGGGAGTGGCACCTTCCTCTCCACCGTCAAAAGTGTCACCGACATCTCCACCACTGCCAGGAACGGCACATTCCCCTCCACCATCAAAAGTGTCACCGACCTCTCCACCACTTCCGGGAACGGCACATTCCCCTCCACCGTCTAAAGTGTCACCGACCTCTCCACCACTTCCGGGAACGGCACATTCCCCTCCACCGTCTAAAGTGTCACCAGTTTCTCCACCACTTCCGGGAACGGCGCATTCCCCTCCACCGCCTCCAGGAGCATCACATTCCTCTCCACCATCATCACACCCTTTTCCACCGGGACATTCACACTCTTCACCGCCAGGGCATTCACATTCTTCTCCACCGGGGCATTCACCACCTCCATCTACATCTCCAACAACTCCAGTGGGGTCGCCACCGTCACACACTCCAGTCCCGTCATCTCCGCCACTAAATACACCACCAGCTCCTCCTCCTCATTATGGCTCATCGCCGCCTCAGGCTGATTCACCTCTACCGTCACCCCATCCTTCCCATGTCCTTTCACCACCACCGGGAACAACACCTTCCTCTCCACCACCAACTCACTCTTCTCCACCAGGTCATTCACATCCTCCCTCTACATCTCCAGCACCTCCTCTGGTATCACCACCGTCTCCACCACTAAATTCACCACCACCTACAGGTTCTCATTACGGCCGACCACCGCCTCCACCGCATTCATCTCTCTCGCCTCATCCTTCCCCTGTTCATTCCTCACCTCCACCTCCACCAGCTTCTTCATCTTCCACACCACATCCACGGGTATATGCCTCTCCACCTCCACCAATTCAACATACTCCTCCATCACCACCACCTCCTTCCCCTGTCCACCACACTTCGCCGCCTCCACCACCTACCCCTACATATGGAGGACCTTTACCACCCATCGTCGGACTCCCATACGCATCGCCTCCACCACCTCCTTACTATTGATCCTTTTAGTATCTTATCTCCTCTTACCCTTTTCCTCTACAATCGACACAAGTCATTTAGTCACGTTTTTGTTATTGTGGCTGAGAATCTGAAATCCTCCTCTATTATATTATGCTACTATGTTAGAGAAGAAAGCCTCTAAGTATTAATTTTGTATTGTTATGAATATTATGATTGTGAAATGTAAGAGTAACTTGTAGAGAAGAAGAAAATGTATGTATGGGAATGAACAATTCATGACCATGGAAACTTTTCATTTCCAATTTAGTATATGCAATGTATTATTATAGTTAATCAACATTTCATTTCACTTTTATTCATCTTATGCAATCAGATTTTGGATTTGAATGTTCCTGCTATGCTGAGAAACTTGATATGATGCTGCATTAGTGCTCATCATTTTTTAAGCAATGAATTTGTCATTCATTGATTGTCTTGGAAATAATAGTATTGCTAAAAAACATGTTTGTAGATGGAAATTATATTCAATACAATACAATGATGGTGGTGGATGGACATCCCAAGGGAGATCCAGCAAGAGTCAATTTATTTAATGAAGTCCTGTTCTTGACTAGTTAATAGGAGTAGTTAATTGAAACAGTTTATTTGATTAATAGTAGCAGTGTTGTTTAAAATTATCCCACCATCCATGTGCTAACTGTGTTGTTAGTTTTGAGATTTGAGTTACACATTTTCCCATTTCACTGTGAACGTTAGAACTGTTGAGGCTGTGGAGTAAAATAATAAGTGAGCTGTTTCCAGGTAACTCTTTCTCAAGGCACTGTCTCTCTGCAGTGAAATTTTGATGGTCATGATGTTTATAGAAACTGTGTCTGTTTATCTGTTCTCAATTGCTATTGCTTTTGATGTTAAAAATTGATTTTTTTTTCCTTCTAAAAGTAGAGTGTAAAATGGTATAATCATTGATTTAAACCGCTACAAGCTAAACGTTTGTCATTGCTTTTTTTCCCCCTAAAACAGAGTTTCTTGTCCAAGGGATGTGTGTTTTGCCATAAGTATGGACCATGGCTTGCTTCTATTGTTCGTATGCTCTATTGCTCAATGTACATATTGGGATTTTAGAGTATTAGGAAAACATTTCGCCCTAAACGCCTCATATGTGAGGGATTGTGTATATGTCTGGTTTTTTAGGCCGAGTCATATTGAGTGGTCTGAGTTCCAATCCAGATCCATTAAGGCTCACTTCAATGGATAACTCGTCTAACAAAACAGGGTCGGATTGAGGCAACTGATGGGCCAAATTGATCATGTCGCCCAAGACTAATATGGAGGCAATATTTGATTAAGGTACGGATAACACATTTAGGGGCTGATTGAAAGCGTTATGGCCTGAGATTTGACATTCAAGTCTGATTGCCGATCACCATTAAGAGATTGCACAGACAAGGGACAATCACATTGAATAACCTCTGATAGGCCTTAGGTACAGAACAAGTCATAATTAATATATAAGGGGGTGATCAAAAGGAGAAAGATATACACAATTTATAGAATAGAGAATCGATCAAGCCATGATTGTGACTTTACTAACCCTCACTGGTAGAGTTATCATTGATGTACTTTTATGAGCACGTTTGACACCCACCATGTTGTCAATAAAACTGACTTTGGCCACACAAGCCAGTCACAATAGCAGTTTGATTTCATCCCACGATGACAAGGGCTGCCACTAGTAGCAACAACAACAACAACTGAGCTACCATTGCAGAGATGCTAGCCACTATGGACGAGTTGTGTCTCCAGAACGAAGCAATATAAGAGAGTGTTCATGACCTACAATAGTAGCTGCATATAGAACCAAAATCAATCGAGAAAGAGGAGCCCACATATCCCTAACCACTAGCTGAAGAGATTTGGAACGCCCTAGTTTTTGACAATTTCAAACTACCATCCCTGGTATCATTTAACGACATGACTGATCCCCAAAAGCACATAATCACAATAAACACTTAGATGGCTATTGTGGGGATGGATGACTCACATAAGTAAAAATCGATGGTCGTGGTGTTGAAAGAAGCTTCCCTTCAGCGGTATATGAACCTTTAAAGGTTCTCGATGTCAAGTTACTAGAATCTGACAAGAAAAAAAGTTCACCATTTATCGGCAAGTAAGCACATAAACGTTTCCATGATAATTCTATTCAATGTTCTCCAAGGGTATTTCAAATTCTTGGGTGAATATTTAGCCATATTCAATTAGGAAACTATCAAGGCCTCCAATCCAAAATAAGAGATGTTCGTTGAAGCTTTCCAAAATGGCTTCAAGGCTTATTACTTTAACAAGTCCTTGGTCTAGAAATCGACAGTGTCAATGAAAGATATCATGGTGAGATCGGAATGTTCTATCAAAAGGAAAGAAAGCAATTCTGAAAAGAGAACCTAAGATGTAAGATAGTGAGGCAGTGTAAAATCTAAAGTATCCGACCAACGAAGAAAACATAACACGATTCCAATTTACGAGAAATATGCATTCAAGTGCTCCATAAGTCCATTAGATATTTTTACCCTATTAAACACGAGGAGAAAGCATATCCTCCAAAATGTCTACCACACCAAGGTCATTCCTAACCTCTTTCCCCCAAGTTCGTAAAAGTAAGGTACTTAGTGGCGAACACCTCTTCCTCATATAATATCATTATCATCATGCCTTATTTCAATTCCCTGAGATGTTTTTTCTCCCTACTATCTATTTATCAATGAAATAGCCCTTGGACAATGAGCATGTATGGTGGCTGTAAGATATCGGGAAGTGGCAAGAAAATCTTATCAGGATAGCTTAGGGATTATAAGAAGAGGGGAGGTGATCCCATTACACAACACCCTCAGGGTTAACTATGTTGATCTAGACCATAAGGATGATTCCTTGGAAGACGTGTTGAAACTAATGGAGGAGTTCAAAGTGATAGAGATAGGTCCTTACAATCATTGGACTACTCAGGTAAGGACACCATTGACTAAGGTGGAAGAGAATGAAATTGTCCAATTACTTCAGAAGAATATAAATCTATTCGCATAGGCACCATTCAATATACTTTAAATAGGCCCCAACATAGTATGTGTTACGCTGGATTTTCGATTTAACTATAAATGACAAATATTCAATAAGACCAACCATGCATGTGCCACGTGGAAAATAAAATACAATTGGGTTAAACATGATCAAAAGGACTCGAGGTCGGGAATCACATAAGGGGATATCAGTCGAAGATGGCATAGTCGAAGGGCATGGTGAGAATCATGGGACTTAGTGAAATTGAGTACTATGCTATGCTAGCCACTTAGTGAAATTGAATATTATGCCATGTTGGCTAAGGTTGGAGTCCATCATTACAATTGAATATTATGCCATGTTGGCTAAGGTTGGAGTTCATCATTACAATGGAAGTAATGACAACTCAATCACCACACGTGGAGTACATCACTGTAATGGAAACAATGTTGACTTGGGTACTACATGTGGAGTACATCACTACAATGGATAATTCGACGAAACATGTTACATTAACATGGTCGACTTTGAGGGATTCTACGAAGATATTTAGTTCTTGGCGCCAACAAAGAAGTTGAGAAATTCAAATGAGTGTCATGAGGTGGGAACTACTATATCATCGTCGACGGTTACATGGAGAACGTGGGACATGTTGGGGAGAACTGCTACACGATCTAAGGATGTGTCACCATGGGAGTAGTTTATCATGCTTAGGCAGTTATCTTAGTATTGTATATCAAGGTACTTAGGTTAATTTTATAAAGGGTCCGCAAATTATACATGTTTCTGAAACACTCAAAGTACCTGCGCTGTGAGAAACGAGTGAAGGAAGATGTACGTATGCGTTCCACTATTTTATACAATTTCAGCAATTTTATCTTAAGTCTTTCTTTTATGCATTTAAGCTTCTTTGACTTCCTTTACTTTTCACGCAACTTTACATTTCCTTACACTTTACTTTCAAGTCTCTCTTTTAACTTCAATTTTTTTTTTACTTTACCTTACATCAATATTTTTCAAGAAATCACAAACATTTTCAGACACTTGCCCAGAAGTTTATGTTAACTTCAACAAGCCCTAGGATTTTCACGAGCAACGCACACATAGACATGTCTGAGAGATTTTCGAGTTTGATCCCTTAAGTATTAATAGAAACTTGTATTTGTTTACCAAATTTCACAGTAAACAAATTGGCACACCTGGTGGGACTAGTTTGTGTTTTTTTTAGATATTCGTGTTTTAAAATCTATACTTTTCCCTGCATGTGTTTTCTTCAACTTTTTATCTTGTGTGCGAGTGCATGAGATTAAGGTGTGGTAAGATAACGAAGAGAGAAAACATGCTAGAAGATCAGTTAGAAGAATGGTGAATCCTAGAAATAATAATGGAGATCAACCTTCTAATAGTGCTAGGGCAAGGATGGTTTCTACAACGGTTACTGAACCTATCGCTTCAACTGCCAGTGCGACGGTGATGCCATCCACGAAGATAACATCAACGATTCTGCCTGAGGGGACAGTTCTGTCCCCAATTCCCCAGAGTCATCCAGTGACTCCTAGACCGAATATGGCAACGGATTTTAGGCCTTTCACCACAAATTTCACAATGCCAATTCCAGGGCGTGAGCAACCATTTGGGATGCCAACAACAGTTATGGCAAGTTTACAAAATAACCATTCGACATTTATAGATAACGCTACAAATATGTTTTCGCCCATTATGGCGTCTGGTTCGACTATAAGCAATCATGTTCTAAATGTGCCACCCCACATAGGGATGGGATTTGGCTCCCAAGTGATGTCTACAATGACCACAAACTCTATCATGGTGATAAGGCAACAGATGGACGAGAGTAACCATAATATGATAAATACTCTAACACAAAAAATGGGTACAATATTCAACCCATTGATTCAAAACACGAATCAGAGTTACCAACAATTGCGACTCAGATGACGAGGATTACTGATTTCTTTGGCGCTCCCCCAGTGCAAGTTCAACCAGTCGCCCAACCCCAGGTTGTTGCACAGGTTCGGAACGAAGGTGTAATCTTAGAAGAAACTGTGAACCAGGAACAGGAAGGAAATCCCCCACGGGTCGATGAGGTACATATAGGGGAAGGTAACCCACCTGTGATAGTGGTTAACCGAAACTGGGATGTGGACCAGGTGGACCACCAGGTTCGACAAGGGAGTCTGTTAGGAGAGAACAGTTTGACAACTATTGTCAAAAGAATAATGGCTCAAAATGAGGTTAATATGCGCTTGCAAAGACCAAATTATACTTCTCCTATCAGAATATGTGTTACAGATAGAGTTTCCAAGGGGATGGAAAGTCCCTAAGTTTACAAAATTCGCTGGTGATACCAACGAATCTACTGTCGAACATATTGCTCGTTACCTTACTGAAAAAGATGACATTGCAAACAATGAGAACTTGAGAATGAGATATTTCCCTAGTTCTCTAACAAAAAACGCCTTCACATGGTTTACGACCCTATCATCACACTTAATCCATGATTAGGCGTGTTTAGAGAGGTTGTTCCATGAGTAATTCTACATGGGACAGTCTAAGATTACTTTGAAAGAATTGTCGAGTGTGAGGCAAAAGTTCGCTGAATTAATGATGCGTTGTATTCGCAAGTGCACGAATCACGTCAGAGTAATATAAAAAGTTATCGTATCCACAGAGACCAAATGTCGATCTAACGATTTCCGTTTGTTACAGTGCTTATCTAAGGCAGTTCAATTCAGGGTTCACTAATGCAGAGAAAATAAATAAGAGTAAATGACGAGGTAATAAAATTCAGACAAAACAATAGGCTTGAATGTAATTCTCATAACCGATAATATTTCTATATTTATCAACAGAACTACTTACGGGCAATATCTTATATTTTAAGAAAAGAATTCAATTTAACAGGAACTGTCGCTTTCGCGTAGTCAGAACCAAGTTTACCCTCTAAACTAACCCCTTTATTGTCACTTATAAAAAGGCGCGCATTGCGTTAGAGTCATGGAAAACTTACTTTTAAGAAATGCAAATTCTAAACTAAACAGAAAAGTATTTTAACCTGAAATCTCTAAACTAAAGAGGTTCAAAATGAACCAGATTCTAATCCCACTAACGCGTCCGAAAATAGTTTTAAAATCTCTTTTCTAAAGTGTTAAAAATCCCTACTCAACTGAGCAAAGCGCTTTCGCTGTATTTGATCAGTTGAGAACTGAACAAGTTTACAAATGGTTGGACGGCTTTCGATCTTACCCAACATTGCTTTTAAGTACAGAAAACTTGTGTTAAAGATTAAAACAACCCTTAAATATTTCTATTAACATATAGACGTATTACGGTGGTTATGGTCTTTACATTCTTACCTATCTAAATCTTAGCCAGCCATGGTAGTTATAACAGTCATGTTAATTCTTATCATGTATGGAATTAAGTCTTTTGAAAAGTAAAGTTTTGAAAAGTAAGGCAAGACAATAAATAAACAAAATAAAGCAAGTGCAAGAAATAGATGAAAGTAAATGCAATTAAAATAAAACCTGCTCCAAAGCGGAGTCTTTAAATCTGGTACAATGCACGAAAAATAAAATGCTGGCAGGATTACTTCTACCAAAGTGCTCCAACTTGATTACAGACACTCCAAGACTTGATTACAAACTCGATCACACACAGTGCAATAACTCCTCGATGTGAGAAGATTACCGCTTTACAAGAGTGAAATTTATGCCTAGGATGAAGTAAACTAAGATTGGATGATCCTAAAACTCGAGTCCTGAGAGTATTTATAGGCAAAGTTGGCAAGGTACAAAGACAAAAGTGACCTTGGCTTGAAAATGGGCGGGAAACTGATTTTGCCTTGTCGCGCCCGCGACAGGCCTACCGCGCCCGCGACTAGAATAAACTGGCAAAGGTCGTGGGAACATGGCAGTTGAGCAGTGGAGATCATGGGACACGTCGTCGCCTACCCTGGGGCGTCCGAGACAAGAGAAGCGACAAGAGTAAATTGCTGCCAAACTTGAATTCTTGCTCCTTTTGCACCCTTTTCCGTCTGGGACCTTGATTTTATTGAAAACCTGAAAACAAAGGAAAACATAACAATAACAAAGAAAAAATAATAGAAAAACAACTAATATGCATGTGAAATCAGAGTCGAAAATACAGTATAATTTAGTGTCATCAAATTCTCCCACACTTAGACCTTTGTTTGTCCTCAAGCAAAACATTTAAAGCCCACAGAAAAAATCAGTGTCGATCGATGATTTTTGGGCGAAAAGGGTTTCTAAGTCCGAGTCTGGATGCAGTGGTCGGTACTAACTGAGTGAACCAAGGGCATCGTGATGACACTAATCCGCAAATACGGACATAAACTTCGCTCCTATACTAATCAACCCATTATATCCCACAATACTTAGGCCTTCCTTTTCCATCTCTTTTGAGTCCTTTTCATTCAAGCGCAATCACATTAAGCCCGTTTTCCGCACATGCTTCATGGTAGAGTGACCTGTTAGTGATTCTGATCTTTTCATACCCGATTTCTGGCACAGGGAACTGTGTAAAATCCTTTTATTCTTCTCAGGTGCAGTTGTGGGGGATCGGATCGTAATCTGCCCTACCGAGTTCAGTGCCAGATACCTCTGAACCAACTGAAATGAGCAAGTTAAACATCTTTTTGGTGCTAAAATATGTGGGAAAAATGAAGGTGAACCAAAATATATATTTATACTAATGACTCTTCAAACACATGCATTTTCTAAAACAGAAACAAAAGTAAATAAATAACTGAAGGGAAATAAAAATAAACTACTAAAACGACGGAAAATAAAAAACGATAAAATCTCCTCCCACACTTAAATCAAACATTGTCCCCAATGTTTCGAAGTAAGCTAAGGAGAAAGGAACCTGGCAAAACTAGTGAGGACCGCTGGTGCCCTCGCCGCCCTGTGCTGGATGCTCGGAACGACGGGATCTGCTACGGTGACGGTCTCGCTGGTCCATCCTAGCCTGCAATTCTGCCTGAGTAGCTTTCACCTCACGAAGGTTACCTAAGATGGAACCCTGAGTGGCCTCTATAAGCTGAAAGTGCTGATGATTATATTGCTGTTGACGGGACTGCTCATTGGTGATCGCAAGCAGAGTACGGGAGATGGTCTCGTAAGATTGGTCTGCTCTCCGCCGCGACTCTTGCATAAAGTTCATCTGGTCCACCATCTATTGCTGAATGGAAGAGAGCAGGTCTTCATGTCGTGCTTCTCTAGCCGTATGGTCTCGCCACATCTCCTCCGTAATATAAAATCTGGGAGCAGCTCATGCAAAAGTGTTAGAAGCAGATGGTGCGGTGTGTGATTGTGTAGGGCGAGGGGGGGACACACGCTCTCTATGGTCATACTCATCATCTGTGTCGGGCCCCTCATTGTCATGGTCATTAGGAGGAATTGGACCTAGAAAAGGTGGGGCAGTAAGGTCATAGATCCAGTTCCTCTCGAATCGTACATCTGTACGTCTACTGCACGGCATAACAATTGATTCGATGGCTACCCCGTGAATCATCAACTCATAACC
This sequence comes from Lathyrus tuberosus, assembly GCA_022829125.1. Taxonomy (NCBI): domain Eukaryota; kingdom Viridiplantae; phylum Streptophyta; class Magnoliopsida; order Fabales; family Fabaceae; genus Lathyrus; species Lathyrus tuberosus. Next base: position 9,701,817 of record JALAZF010000057.1, on the reverse strand, counting down.
ACCAGCCCTCCTTGATCGGCACAATTTTATGTCATTCAGAAATTTCAAATTAATTGTGCGAGGGGGCAGTGGTTCTAAAGTAGCTATCTCATCATTCAAATTTAGTGCCCGAGCAATAGACATAATCAATCCGCCAAAAACTATCGGTCCACCCTTATTTACCGTTAAGCACATGTGGGCGATCATAAATGGAACCAGATTGATTCTTACATCTGTGAGGCATCCTTGCAAGAACAAAAGTTCTTTGCTATTAACTTTGTTTTGATTCTCCCGGCCAAAAATAAAGCATGCCAAAAGATATCTGAAAATTCTTATGGCCGGGTTATGAATGGTCGAGGCGAGTATTCCCTTAAAGGAATCAATAATAGTATCTGACAATCTGCGCCAGAAAGCGAATATCTCGACTGACCATTCAACATCTGAAGGAGCCTCACAAACAGCACTCTCCCCATGAGGAAATCCCAATAGACCTGCTAGTTCATCGGTACTGTACTCATACTCAACAGCAAACAGTCTAAAATGCACTGTACCGATTGTGCTAGCAGTGTCGGGACGAACGGTATAAACCAATGAACTCAAAAACTCAACTGTCATCCTCTCATAGGTGGGTTCTTTTGTGGTGAAAACAGTGCCTAAACCTACAAAGTCTAACAAATGAAAAATGCTATGATGAACCCCTAAAGCGTGCAAGCAAGAATCGTCGACATACCTCGTCGAGAGAATTTCTCGATCCTGAAGCTTTTGAAGTTGCCGCTTCCGCCTATTCCCAGCTTGTCCTTCCCGAAGAATGATTCCATTAAACTCCATTGATGAAGATGGTGAAGAGGGTGGAAGAAAAGTGGTATGATAAAGGTTGGATTTTTATGGGTTTTTGTTGATGGAAATTGAAATGGAAAGTTAAGAGATGATTGGTGAATGCTAGAGAGATGAGTTTCAATGGGGTTTTATAGGGATTTTTCGGAGGGAAAAAAATGGGTTTGAAGAGTTTGGAGGTTCAAAAATGGTGGAAATGGAGGTTCTGTCCCGAATTTACAGGGACGCTGTCGCGGGCGCGACAGGTGGGTCGCGGGCGCGACGTGAGTAAATTTGCTGAAGGGCCTCAATATCTTTTTGAATGGGCTTTTGTCCTCCCTTTGGCCTCGGGGGGTCTTTTTAGCATTCCACATGTCCTAAAAATGTAGTTTTGCACAAAATTTTTACAAGCATATATATATATATATTTATAATAAAATTTTTATATATTTTGTCAAAGAAAAATAAAACGAAAGAAAATATTAGCATATAGACATAAAAAACTCAAATATAAATCGGAAATATATCAAATGCAAATAGTAGGAAATATGTCTGGGTGATACTGGAAGTAAATCAATGCATAAGAAATATAGTAAATAATACGAAAATGGAAATCAAGATGTCTGGTCATCTCCACGGAGTCTCGCTATCTCACGACGGAGCTCCGTCATGTCTTCATACAGCACATCGTACTCAGTAGCGTGGGTCAGCTCTGACACTTCCATCCTCAGGTGTAGGTCAGCAAGAGTCTGTCGGAGATCTGCTATCTCCTGGCGCATCATCGCCATCTGGGTCTGCATATCTGGAGTACCTAATGAATGATTATTTTACCATACCGTGGTCCTGTCAGCTGGTGGAGCTGGAACGTACTCTGGCTCTGGGCAGGGTCGTGGTGCGTCTACCGTCTCACCGTGTCCTTCTAAGGCATATGTCCAGTTTGCTGGGTCATGGACACTGGTCATAACAGGATCTGGCAAAGTGAAGTGATGTATGGTCTCACCATCGATCAAGAGTCTGAACTGAGAGGGATTAAAGGAGTTCCTTCTCATCAGCCCCCGATATAAACAAAAATCAACATCCATGGTGGTATGGCTGCAGTAGGGAGTCAAATGAAATAGCTTTCGGCCAAGGCCTAGAGCAGCAGCAATCTCAGTCACATTACCTCCTACATGTATAGGTCCTCCTGCCCAGGTGGCAACACCACTAAAAGAGTACAGCATAAAATTACCACAAGCTAAACGACGCGACTGATTCGCACAAAACATGAAAAATATGTCCTCCTCAGTAACGTGGTCATCAGTATCTGCTCTCCCAAAAAATGTATGGGCAATGATCATCTGAAAGTATCGGAGAGCTGGGTTATGGATAACCTGTGAAATGTGAGTATCAGGGTCAGGGCCTCCACCTCCAGAGATGTCACTCCAAAATTTCTCCACGTCTCTATTCATGAAGTAACCCATGGGCAGCTCAGGGATAGCGCCAACTCCAGTCTCAAATCCAAGAAGATCACCGAACTCAGTATGGGTGAATGAATACTCTGTGCCAAATAACCTGAAGCTAGTGTGGCCATCTGGTCCCAAGTACGGATCATAGGAAAAAGAGCTGAGGAACTCCAGAGTGAGGTTCCTATAGGTGGGATGCAAATCATCAGCGTACTGGTCCCATTTGAGCTGGTGGGCCAAGTATCGGACACTGGGATCTATGTCCAAAGCTTCCATGCAATCACTGTCTGGGTAGCGAGTGGGTGCCATGGGTCTGAGTGAAAGCATCGCATAACGCTCTCTCTGAGCGTCGTCTCTAAAGGTCACGTGCATGTCGTCAACTGGTGGCATCCTGAAAGAAAAGGTTAGGAAAAACAGGCCCTGAAATTAAACACACAAAACAAGTTAGACATATATGTACAAACAAGCAAACAAACGTAAATCAAAATAAAAGAAAAATAAATACGAAAAGGAAAAGAACCATGGGTTGCCTCCCATGCAGCGCTTGTTTAACGTCGTTAGCTCGACGAGTTCAAGTCATGTATCTGGTGCGAGGATAGGTGGTTCTGTTAACGTGAACCTGGAGTAGTATGCTGGAATGTCACCTCCTTCATAATGCTTAAGCCTTTGTCCATTTACAACGAACGGACTGCAAGATTTGTTCTTAATTTCCACTGCCCCGGATTTTAGGACTTTGGAAACTTCGAACGGGCCCGTCCATCTAGATCGAAGCTTACCTGGAAAAAGTCGCAGTCTTGAATTGTATAGAAGAACGGGGTCACCTCTGTTGAAGTCTTTCTTGATGATCTTCTTGTCATGCCATGCTTTGGTTCTCTCTTTATATATGATGGCATTTTCATAGGCTGATTGTCGGAGCTCTTCTAACTTATGTATGTCTAAGAAGCGTTTCTCACCAGCTGCTAGGTAGTCAAAATTTAAGGTTTTTATGGCCCAATATGCTTTGTGTTCCAATTCAAAGGGTAAGTGACATGATTTTCCGTAAACTAGTTGGTAAGGGGTTGTTCCGATGGGAGTCTTGTAGGCTGTCCTGTAGGCCCACAGTGCTTCTGAAAGCTTCTGTGACCAATCCTTTCTGGATATCGAGACAGTTTTTTCTAAGATATGCTTGATCTCTCTATTAGACACTTCTACTTGCCCACTGGTTTGCGGGTGGTAAGGTGTGGCTACTCTATGTTTAACTTCATACTTCCTCAACAGTTTGTCAAAAATCCTAGATATAAAATGTGATCCTCCATCACTTATGACCAGTCTGGGTACTCCGAATCTAGGGAATATATTCTGCTTGAACATCTTAATCACTATTCGGGTGTCGTTTGTGGGTGTAACTATAGCTTCAATCCATTTGGACACGTAATCGACAGCGTCTAAAATATATTTGTTACCTAAGGATGATGGAAAGGGTCCCATAAAGTCGATTCCCCAAACATCAAATAGTTCTACTTCTTGAATGTTCCTTAATGGCATTTCATTTCTCCTCGAGATGTTTCCGGAGCGTTGACACGGGTCACACTTGGTTATATATGTATGAACATCACACCATATAGTTGGCCAATAAAGACCAGCTTGTAAGATTTTAGCGTGAGTCTTAGACGTGCTTGCGTGCCCTCCGTAGGGTGCTGAGTGACAATGTTCTATGATATGGTGCACTTCTTCCTCTGGAACACACCGGCGAAAGATTCCGTCAGTGCCTCTCTTAAAAAGGAGTGGTTCATCCCAATAGAAATGTTTAACATCATTGAAGAACTTCTTTTTCTGCTGATAACTGAGGTCAGGAGGTATTATATCTGCAGCAAGATAGTTAACAAAATCTGCATACCAAGGTACATTATTTACCGCTAAGGATTTTTCAGAATCTTCTAGGGTTTCTAAACTTACATCTCCAATGGCATCTAGCTTAGCGATTAACCTGTCATAAGCAAAGTCATCATTTATGGGTACTACATCAGGTTTCAAGAACTCAAGCCTGGAAAGGTGATCGGCAACTACATTCTTGGTGCCTTTCTTATCTCTGATATCAAGGTCAAATTCTTGCAATAAAAGTATCCACCAGAGTAACCTAGGTTTAGCATCCTTTTTATTCAAAAGGTATCGGATGGCGGCATGATCAGTGTAAACAATTATTTTGGTTCCCACCAAATAGGATCTAAATTTGTCTATAGCGAAAACTACGGCTAGGAGTTCTTTTTCTATGGTTGCATAGTTTAGCTGAGCGGCATCTAGAGTTCTACTGGCGTAGTAAATCACATGTAACTTCTTATCAGATCTTTGCCCTAGCACTGCTCCTACAGCGTAATCACTAGCATCACACATGATTTCAAAAGGTTTTGTCCAATCTGGTGGTTGCATAATGGGTGCTGAGATCAAAGCTTATTTTAAAAGGTTGAATGCTTCGTTGCATTTTTCATCAAAAATGAACTCGGCATCTTTCATCAGAAGACCTGTCAAAGGTTTAGTGATCTTAGAGAAGTTTTTAATGAAACGCCGGTAAAATCCGGCATGTCCAAGAAAACTTCGAACTTCTCTAATTATTTTCGGTGGTTTAAGATTCTCTATCACTCCGATCTTAGCTTTATCAACTTCAATGCCTTTTTCAGAAACGATATGTCCTAGAACTATGCCTTCAGTGACCATGAAGTGACATTTCTTCCAATTTAATACCAGGTTTACTTCGACACATCTCTTCAAGATCTTTTCAAGGTTGACTAGACAGTTATTGAAATCAAATCCACAGACTAAGAAATCGTCCATGAATACTTCCATAATTCCATCAAGATAATCAGCGAAGATTGACATCATGCAACGCTGAAAAGTTGCTGGGGCATTACAGAGTCCGAAAGGCATACGTCTATAGGCAAAAGTTCCATATGGGCATGTGAAGGTTGTTTTCTCTTGGTCATCAGGGTGTATAGGAATTTGGAAAAAACCTGAATATCCGTCGAGGTAACAGAAGTAGGAATATCTAGCTAGACGTTCCAACATCTGATCTATAAAAGGTAATGGGAAATGGTCTTTTCTGGTGGCTTTGTTTAATTTTCTGTAATCTATGCACATACGCCAACCTCCTTCTATCCGTTTTGTAACGTGCTCACCTTTTTCGTTTTGAACAACGGTGATGCCTCCCTTTTTAGGTACTACATGCACAGGGCTTACCCATTTACTGTCCGAGATCTGATATATTATCCCTGCTTCTAACAACTTAAGAACTTCCTTCTTAACTACCTCACTCATTATAGGGTTAATCCTTCTTTGGTGTTCTCTCGAAGGTTTAGCATCTTCCTCAAGTGAAATCCGGTGCATGCACACGGATGGACTTATTCCTTTAAGATCTGAGATGTTGTACCCTAGTGCTGAGGGATATCTTCGCAAGACATCTAAGAGTTGGTTTGTTTCATTTTGGTTCAGAACGGCACTGACTATAACTGGTATGTTCATTTCTTGGTCTAAAAACTCATATCTTAGATTCTTGGGTAATTCTTTTAATTCTAAGGTTGGTTTGCTGGGGCTTTGTATAGGATCTGGAGTTAAGGATAGACATTCAAAAAGGTTGTCATCTATGTAGGGTTCCATACTGTCATCATCTTTCTCAATGGGCGTTGAAGGTAGTTTTATTCTCTCTATCGGTTCTTCCTGGTTAAGTTCACGGACACATTCATCAATGACATCAACTGCATAACATGCATCTCCTATTACTGGTGCCGCGAGAAACTTTGCTAGGACAAACTCTATTTTTTCGTTACCTACCTCAAAAGTCAATTTTCCTTTCTTGACATCTATTATGGCTCCTGCAGTTGATAGGAAGGGTCTTCCTAGGAGGATTGTGATATCTTTATCTTCTTTGATGTCCATTACGACGAAGTCGGTGGGAATGAACAACTTGCCTATTCTAACTGGGATGTCTTCTAATACGCCTACAGGGTATTTTATAGATCAGTCAGCTAATTGGAGAGACATCTTAGTAGGTTGCAAATCTCCTAGTTTCAATCGTTCACAAACTGCAAGGGGCATTAGGCTTACACTGGCTCCTAAGTCCAGAAAGGCTTTATCTATGACATGATTCCCCAAAATACAAGGTATGGAGAAATTCCCCGGATCTTTGTCTTTTTTGGCAAGTTTGTTCTCAGAAATGGAATTACACTCCACTGGTTTTGGATCGTCAAGTCTACGTTTATTGGTGAGGATGTCCTTCAGGAACTTAGTAAAAGATGGTATTTGGGTGATGGCTTCTGTAAAAGGAATCTCTACATGGAGTTTTTCTATAACTTTAACAAACTTTTGGAATTGGTCATTGATCTTAGTTTGTTTAAGTCTTTGTGGATAGGGAATTGGTGGTTTGTATGGCTGAGGGGGTGTTGAAGCTTTGTCCGTAACTTCTCCTTTATCTCCGTCTTTTGGTTTCTCAATTTCTACGAGTTCCTCACCTTCGGGGGTAGCATCCTTTTTGGAAACTTCGGAGTCACTCAATGTCGGGTTTTTAGGCCCTTCATAAGTGGTTCCACTTCGTAAGGTAACAGCGTTAGCTTGCCCTCGAGGGTTCTGTTGAGGTTGTCCGGGAAATTATCCTCCAGGAGTAGTTTGGGGTGCTTGCTTTAAGGCTACCTGAGAGATCTGGGTTTCAAGCATCTTGCTGTGGGTGGCCATTTGATCCATTTTGGTTCCTAGTTGGGTAAGCAGCTCATTCACATGAATATTCTAATTTAGGAACTCTTTGTTTTGCTGGGCTTGTGCTGTCATAAAATCATTTAGCACTTTCTCAATATTTGGCTTAGGTGGCACTGCTTGCATAGGTTGGTTTTGTCTAGGTGCTTGATTGTTGGTTGATCTCGGAGGTGCTTGGTTTTGGGTAGGGTTATTGTTTTTGTAGGAAAAATTAGGGTGATTTCTCCATCCAGGGTTGTAAGTATTTGAGAACGGGTTTCCTTGGGCATAGTTGACTGGGTCTGGGTTAGTCTCGTTTAACAGATGGCAGTTAGCTGATTGATGACCTTTAGTACCACAAAGTTCGTAATCCGACACTACTGCTGCTGCAGCGGTTGGTTGTGCATACATTTGATCGATCTTGAGGGCCATAGCATCCATTTTGGCTTGCATCATGTCTATAGAGCTTACCTTATGTTTACCTCCTTGGGCTTCTTTCTTTTCCATTGTTGCTCTTTCGTTTCCCCATTGATGATGATTTTGAGCCATATCTTTAATGAGACCACAAGCGTCAGGATAAGGTTTGTTCATCAGGGCACCGCCAGCGGCAGCGTCGATGGACATCTTTGTGTTATAATGAAGTCTGTGGTAAAAGGTATGTATAATCAACCATTGCTCCAAACTGTGGTGTGGACAAGCCCTTAGAAGGTCTTTATACCTCTCCCAAGCTTCAAATAGTGATTCTCCTTGGTTTTGGGTAAATCTTGTTATTTGGTTTCGGAGAACGGCTTTTTTGCTTGGGGGGAAGTATCTAGCAAGGAATGTTCTCCTAAGGTCTTCCCATGTTGTTATAGAATTGGCTGGAAGGGAATCTAACCAAGTTAGGGCTTTGTCTCTAAGGGAAAAGGGAAATAGTCTTAAACGAACCGCCTCAGGACTAGCACCATTGGTCTTAAAGGTGTTTGACAACTGGATAAAGACTTTTAGATGTTGGTTTGGGTTTTCAGATGGTAGTCCTGCGAATTGGTTTTGTTGAACTAGTTGTAATAGGGACGGTTTTAGTTCAAAATTATTGGCAGGTATGGTAGGGTTAACTATACTAGAGCTCGGTTCTTCGTCAGCAGGCTGAGCGAATTCCTTAAGGGGTCTTTGGTTACGATCTTCGGCCATAGCTTGCTTAATCCGACGAAGCCAAAGTCGTGCGCGAGCGTAACGTTCTGGTTCCACTAAAGGATCTATTACACTACTGGAGCTGCGAGATCTTCGCATCGACCAGTTCGTGCGGCCCTAGTCTAAACGGTGATAACAAACGAAATTTGAAATTCGGCGAAATTGGTCCCCGGCAACGGCGCCAAAAACTTGATGCGTTGTATTCGCAAGTGCACGAATCGCGTCAGAGTAATATAAAAAGTTATCGTATCCACAGAGACCAAATGTCGATCTAACGATTTCTGTTTGTTACAGTGCTTATCTAAGGCAGTTCAATTCAGGGTTCACTAATGCAGAGAAAATAAATAAGAGTAAATGACGAGGTAATAAAATTCAGACAAAATAATAGGCTTGAATGTAATTCTCATAACCGATAATATTTCTATATTTATCAACAGAACTACTTACGGGCAATATCTTCTATTTTAAGAAAAGAATTCAATTTAACAGGAACTGTCGCTTTTGCGTAGTCAGAACCAAGTTTACCCTCTAAACTAACCCCTTTATTGTCACTTATAAAAAGGCGCGCATTGCGTTAGAGTCATGGAAAACTTACTTTTAAGAAATGCAAATTCTAAACTAAACAGAAAAGTATTTTAACCTGAAATCTCTAAACTAAAGAGGTTCAAAATGAACCAGATTCTAATCTCACTAACGCGTCCGAAAATAGTTTTAAAATCTCTTTTCTAAAGTGTTAAAAATCCCTACTCAACTGAGCAAAGCGCTTTCGCTGTATTTGATCAGTTGAGAACTGAACAAGTTTACAAATGGTTGGACGACTTTCGATCTTACCCAACATTGCTTTTAAGTACAGAAAACTTGTGTTAAAGATTAAAACAGCCCTTAAATATTTCTATTAACATATAGACGTATTACGGTGGTTATGGTCTTTACATTCTTACCTATCTAAAACTTAGCCAGCCATGGTAGTTATAACAGTCATGTTAATTCTTATCATGTATGGAATTAAGTCTTTTGAAAAGTAAAGTTTTGAAAAGTAAGGCAAGACAATAAATAAACAAAATAAAGCAAGTGCAAGAAATAGATGAAAGTAAATGCAATTAAAATAAAACCTGCTCCAAAGCGGAGTCTTTAAATCTGGTACAATGCACGGAAAATAAAATGCTGGCAGGATTACTTCTACCAAAGTGCTCCAACTTGATTACAGACACTCCAATACTTGATTACAAACTCGATCACACACAGTGCAATAACTCCTCGATGTGAGAAGATTACCGCTTTACAAGAGTGAAATTTATGCCTAGGATGAAGTAAACTAAGATTGGATGATCCTAAAACTCGAGTCCTGAGAGTATTTATAGGCAAAGTTGGCAAGGTGCAAAGACAAAAGTGACCTTGGCTTGAAAATGGGCGGGAAACTGATTTTGCCTTGTCGCGCCCGCGGCAGGCCTACCGCGCCCGCGACTAGAAGAAACTGGCAAAGGTCGTGGGAACGTGGCAGTTGAGCAGTGGAGATCATGGGACACGTCGTCGCCTACCCTGGGGCGTCCGCGACAAGAGAAGCGACAAGAGTAAATTGCTGCCAAACTTGAATTCTTGCTCCTTTTGCACCCTTTTCCGTCTGGGACATTGATTTTATTGAAAACCTGAAAACAAAGGAAAACATAACAATAATAAAGCAAAAATAATAGAAAAACAACTGATATGCATGTGAAATCAGAGTCGAAAATACAGTATAATTTAGTGTCATCAATTAATTGATGACTAATTAAACAGATTTCGGTTATTAAAAACAAGGTGCTTTACCCAGGTGCCTGAACATGAGCTTATGGAAATGGCTATTGCAGGGTTAGACTATTCCATTAGGAAGAAGTTATACACTCAATATCTAAGGGATATGGCCCAATTAGCAAATAGAGTCAGACAAGTCGAAAGGTTGAAGACCGAGAAGGCTAGAGTCGACAAGAGTAAGAAAGAGAGTATAGCTTATGTCGACATGCAAGACCAAAATGTGGTGTCTGAGGTTGAGTATGAGCATGCTGAAAAATATGAGGTCGACGTGGCTGAATTGAAGTCAGTCCTTCACACGTATGTAAGCTACTTACACCGGCAAAAGGGAAAAATCTTGCAGAACCTAAAGAAAACGATAAGTTTCCTAAGAAAACTTATACCTTCGACGTAACCAAATGCGATGAAATTTTCAATTTTTTGGTTGCAAATGGTCAAGTGCTGGTTCCCCCAGGGGCAAAAGTGCCACCATTAGAACAAAGAAAGAAACGAGGGTTATGTAAATATAATAATTTCTTGGGACATAAAACTTCACAATGTTTTCTTTTTCAGGGATCTGGTGCAGAACACTTTGAATGAAGGCATACTCAAGTTTGCTAAAGGAAAATCCCCCCTGAAAATTGATGCTAACCCACTGTAGATTGGAGATGCCAGTTACATAGAGCCAGTTGTGATCAACATGGTTGAAATCACTAAAGATTTCAACATGGCCGAATTTGAAAGTGAGAATCAGATCGAGGATGTATTCCCGAAGGCTGGAAAGAGTCTGGAGGAGTTCTCGTACAGGTGTAAGATTGACGATTTTGAGGTAATGTTATGTCCACGATGTAGTGTGTTGTTCGACAAGAAGGCTGCTGAAAATGTCGAAGGTGCTCAGAAGGCCAAGGAAGCTGAGAAAGTTATGCCTTAATACTACTTCAACAAAAGAGGAGTGCCACCGAGGAAGAAGCAGATACCTAATTTGTAGTTTATGCCAAATACCTACAAACCTTCGGCAAATGCTGCCCAAGAGAAATGGATTAGGCATGTTGAAAGAGAGTATGAGAGGAAGCCAAAATGGAGTAACATCGAGATTAGACGAGGATCTTCCATGGCTTACAGAGAAAATTTCCAGATGTCTAAAAAGCGTTCCTACGGACCTAGTGCTAACTACAAGGAAAAAATCCCATGACGAGGACCCAATGCAGGTTTCAGAGGAAAAAGAAGGTGGAAGGAGATGCTGCAGAGTCAAGCAATATAAAAAAACAAACAGGTGATTAGGCGAAAAAACCAGTGGGTAGGAAGTTATTTGCCCCCAAGTCGAGTGCGGCAAAAGAGAAGATCGAAAATGATGAACAAGCTAAAGAGGATGAGATGTTGACAGATAACTTCGATTCTGGGTTAGAAGTTGATTTCAACGTTTTGTGCAACGTGGTGTTTGCGCTCCCTTATGAGTACGATACAGTAACAGAGGTCGCTGAGGAGGAAGACTACGAGGCAGAAGAGTTGGCTAAACACAAGCCAGTCTGTTATTTTGTAATGAATAACGAGTGCATCGAGGAATAAAACGAATTCTTTCAAAGGCCCCCCATGAAGGGATGAAGAACCACCTGAAGCCTTTTTTATAAGAGCTAAGTTTAAGGGTACCACCGTAAACAAGATCTTAGTGGATGGGGGGGCATTAGTGAACTTGATGCCTCATTTTTTGCTGGCCAAGATCGAGAAGTATGACACTGATCTCAGACCACATAATATGGTCCTCTCTAATTATGAAGGGAAAACGGGCCAAATAATGGGATTTATCCAAGTCGAGATAACAGTCGGGTCTATTACTTTACCTACAATTTTCATGGTGATAGCCACCAGACCTAGTTACAATTTATTGCTAGGGAGAGAGTGAATACATGGTATAGGGGCAATTCCTTCGTCTCTGCATTAAAGAATAACCATATGGTATGAAGATGGGATAGTGGAAAATATCAAAGCAGACCAATGCTACTTCATGGCTGAGGTCAATCATGTGGACAAAAGGAATTTTGACAGGAATCTGACGAATATAGCGTCATGCATACCAGAGGAAACTGTCTACGTGCCTGTAGAAGAAGCATTCTTCTCACTCAACCTTCACCCTACCCATGGGTTTACCTGGGGATGAGAAGTGATGGGTGAGAAGGTCTACGGAGTAGATGAAATTCGGCCAACAGGCTAGGGCGTTGAATTCAGTGATGATGACTGAGTTTAATCCTTTAGATCGAATCACGGCCTACGTCGCTGAGAACGGACTTCAAGCGGCTTTGGAAGCCAAAATATCTCACATGGAAGTTAAGGCCAATTAAATCGAGATGTTTGTCGCGAGTAATCAAATCAGCGTTGAATTTCAACCCGTCGGAGAACCGTAGAAGACTGGTTCAGAAAAGGACAGTCGAGAAGGTTAGAGGCTGGAATACGTCTATGACGACGAACCTTTGGGGTTTGAGAAAGACCCAGTAGCATCTACTACCAAAATGCATCCTCAAGACCCACTTGAGGAAATAGATCTGGGTGACGGATCAGTTTGAAGGCCAACTTATATAAGCGCACAGATCGATCCGGACTTAAGGTTAGAAGTAATAGAACTGCTTAAAAAATTTAAAGATTGTTTTGTTTGGGGTTATAAAGAAATGCCAGGTTTAAGCAATAAATTGGTGGAGCTAAAACTACCAATAAAGGCAGGAAAGAAGCAAGTCAAGCAGACGCCAAGGTGATTTTCCCCAGAGATAATGACTAAAATAAAGGAGGAGATCGAAAGACTCATACGAAGCAGGTTCATAAGAACCGCAAGGTACATCGAATGGCTTACCAACACCATTCCAGTTATAAAGAAAAATGGAACGTTGAGGGTTTGCATAGATTTTAGAGATCTAAATGCTGCAACCTCTAAGGACGAATACCCAATGTCGGTCGTCGAGATATTGGTCGATTCAGCGGAAGGTTTCGAGTACCTTAGTATGTTAGATGGTTATTCCGGATATACCCAAATTTTTATTGCATATGAGGTCATGTCGAAGATGGCATTTCGATGCCTAGGATCTTTAGGCACCTACGAGTGGGCAGTGATTCCATTTGGCTTAAAAAATGCTGGAGCAACCTATCATAGGGTGATGAACTCTATCTCCCATGACTATATTGAGATGTTTATGTAAATTTACATTAATGACATAGTTGTTAAATCTGATTCAAGGAAAGATCATCTGGATCACCTTAGGCAATCATTATGACAACCCACATCCGTCTGCAGATGGGATTGGGTGCTACTTTCTGATTTCTTATTTATCCTGTGAAGCTGGAAAGGAAATGGAAGATATCTCAAACTAACCTTGCACACAAATGTTTTCTTTAACAAATGCTAAGATATTGGGGAGTTTGGGGTCAGGTTATACAATGGGGAGTTGTCAACTACCCATCCTATACATGGTTATCCATGGGTTGTTTAGCAAATTCTATTGTTATATACTTACTGGTGTTTATCTGTCATGAGTTGGGAAAGTTTCTCCTTTGGGAGTGTTGAGAGAGGTTGAAACGATATTTTTGTTGTTTTCGGGTTTTTCGATGTTTTTGGTAAGGTATTGGACCTAAGGTTTTTGTTTAGTGTGCTCGCTAAGATTTTGCAATCTTATGCCTACGTATTCCCGTTAAGGAAAACAGGGAAATCAGAGTAATCGTAGTTCCTCCTATTCTATGGGAGGAAAAAGATGTTTGGTGTCTTGTTCAAAGCCCAAGATTGAAGCTAAAGGCGTGTTTGTGGGAATTGATTGAAAGATTGAAAAGTTTAAAGATTGAGATATAAATATCCGGGAAAAAACATCGTATGAAAATAGAAGGAATATTCGGGAAAGCGTCGGATGTTAAAATAGAGGAAAGTGAAAGCTCTAGATTTTTGAACAAATTTTGGGAAAACATAATTGTAAATGCAACAATGAGATCAAGCTAAATAATTATGCTGAAGAAGTGACGTCGAACAAGATGTCGTAACATGCATCTTGACATTCTGGACTGAATGGCTTAAGTTAGTTTTAATCAGCTGCAACACTCAAGGAGAAATTGCTGCATGGATCAAGGACTGAAGCCCAAGGAAGTAGAAGCCTATAAATAGAAGACTTAGACCTAGGTTTTAATAATGCCTTTATAACGCCTGTTGTAACCTTGTTTTCTTGCATAAGAAACAAGGGTTTAGGGTTTTGAGAGTCGTTGGCTCTCTAGGTTGTAAGTCTCCCTTTATATCAGTTGATACACTGTGGTAGATATAGGTGTCACACAGATCCATAAGCCTTGAGGTATTGGATTATGTATTGTTATTAGATGAATCTTTTAAGCAAATCTGAGTTAGCTTGTTTGTCAAGAATGCTTGACAGATTTCTGTATTGATAGGGATGATGTAGAAATCACAGTTGGTGATTAAGGGAAGTGAGTGGGGTATCTCGTATCAGGGTTCTAAACGTTTGAGTTTAACCTTGGTAAAGATGTTCATGGGGTAGATGTTAGGAATAAAGTTGTAAACGTGGGAGTTTAACTTTGTAACATTCTACACAATAGTGAAGTCTTCTTCCTAGATTGGTATCCCCCAGATGTAGGTGAATTGCACCGAACTGGGTTAACAATTACCGTGTTCTTTATCATTCTGCATATTTATGTTTCTGTTAGAGTTCATGATGAATATGTTAGATCAGATGTTGTGACATCTGTGATGGTGCATTTCTGATATTCAAGGTATCAGTCTGCAGTTCCGCCTCTGAGTTTAAAAGATTATGCAGCAAATGTCTTGACATGTGCTAGGACATCTGCTGTCTGCATAGGCTGGAATTTCAATTGGTATCAGAGCAGGCATCCTTCTGGTTCTGGATGAGATCTTTGGGAGATACTTTCTGGCGTTTAAATGAGGAGGAGTTTTGGAGATCAGATCAATCAACTCAGATATACTCATGGGTATTAATGGATGAGATGGATGTTCTGGATCGATGAGAGCAACCCGGAGGTTGTTCATGTTGCTGAGGAGATTCTACAACAACTGCAGGAGAAGTGGCTAGTTCTCTTATTGGTGTGTCTTATAAGATGTTGTGACATCTTATTAGGGCAAGAAGGATCTGTTCCTTGGTGGTTCCACTACATGTGTTTCTGATGGAAGAGCTCTAGAATTATAGGATTTTGGAGTTGTTACTAAAGACAGTTGGTGGAAGGTCTCAATCGTCGGCCTCTATATTTGAAGATATCCGTGTTCTTTTATTTCAGAGTCGGGAGCGATGGAATAAAGGGAGTTGTGGTTATATATCTGGTATGGTGACTTGGTACTTAGAAGCTTGGTTTCTTAGTGCAGTGTGGAGTCAGTTGAAGAGGAGAGGAGTTGAGTTAAAGTTTATCAAGTTCTTGCTTTAGGAGTTTGATAAATGTTTGGTTGGCTAGGTTGTCAAAGATACTTGAGAATTCTCTCAAGTCTACTCATAAAGACATCTATGTCGTGTATCTGGAATCTTCTAGTTACTCTTCTAACTAGAAGGTGTTTCTTTGAAACACGATCTGAAGAAAGTGAAGGTGATTTATTTTCACCATCCAAAAACAACAAGGAAGGATTCATCTCTCTTGACCCTAAGAGTGGATCCAATCTGATTGAAGAATTGTTGAGGTAAATAAGACATGTTCAGAGAAAGTCTTAGTTACTTGAGTCAAGGATGGCAGCCTTGGTATCTCAACATTGTCCTTTGAAGAAGATACTTGCAAAAAGATTGAATACTTCATAAGTGTTCATGACATGATTTGGTGGAGCTCAGCTACAGCACAGAAGAAGGGTTATTGTACAAGGATTTAAGATCAATTGCTATTTGTGGAATCCACAAGTATTTAATTGATTATCCTTGAAAGTCAAGATTAAGAATGTTCTGTCAGATGTTCTAACATCTTTTCATCAGAGGTCTGGAGAATCATGGGAGGGGTTCTACATTCGCTCAGAAGTCTCCTAGTTGTTGACCTGGGATTATTGACTTAGCATCTGTTTCCTGGAAAGTATTGTGAATGACTTATCCAGATGGTGATGCTGTTGAAGATGGAGATGGAAGACTATGAAGACATCATAATCTTGATGGTTACAGCTTGGGTCAGTTTATTTCTGATCTAGGTGCTTTGGAGCATAGTGTTTGCTCTAGTTGTGAAGGTCGAGGATAAGTGGCAGTTATCTCTGGCTTTCTACTGACGGCTCTACTAAGGGAAGTGGCATTCTTTGGTATTGCTATGGGGTAGTTTTGGACTACGTATTTTCTAAAGATTCAGAAGTGGCATGTTTGAAGTCTTTGGAGTTTCAAAGCAGAATGGAGGTTGTCTACTCAAAACTTGGTTGTTGAATCAAGTCTGTGAGAGTATGGAAATTTGTTTCTGCAAAGGGAGGAGGTTCTTCTAAGTGACAGAAGGAGGAGCTGAATTCAACAGTTGGATGTCATATCAAAATGTTCTGACATCTAGCTTAACATCAGAAGTCTCAGCTGGTGATGTGGCACATCAGCTTAAGATAAGGAGATCTGCAGGAGAATGGGAGTGATGGATTCTTCAAAAAGGTCTATTTCATGCAGTTTGCGGGAGCTGTGGATAAGAAGATGTTACATGACTAAGAGGCTTGGTGGATCCAAGATGTCTTGCTATAAGGGCAAGTAGTTCATGTGACTTGAAGATCTAATTTCATTAGTAGATCAGGGTATCTTGTGGGAATTCTGAAGATGAGTGAGGTCAATCAAAAGGTGGCATTTGATTGGTTTCACAATGTGCGTTCAAGCAGGATGCTTGAAACTGATTGCTCTTTTGTAGAAGAGTAGTTAGTTGAGATTATTGAAGGTTCTGGTTCTCTGGGAGCTTGTGGTAAAAGTTTTGGGTTGAGAATAGAAGCATACCTTCTTGGTGGATGAGAGTTTATTTCTCTCTGGGATCCTGAAGTCTTCTTTGTTCAAGCTGGTGGGGCAGTGTTGTGTGAAGATCTTCAGTGTGGATTATTATGCTGATAGTAAGTCCAGTAGTGGAGCATATCAAGAACCATTGTGTGTGGTGTCTGTGATGTATGGAAGATGTCCTAACTGATGTTAGAACATCTTTGGGTTAGCTATCATTGGTGAAGGATTTCAGGTTCTGTGATGAACTGGTTACTTGCATCGTGTCCAAGAAGTATCTACACGATCATCAGGGAGAATGATAGAGTAAAAGGGTCCCTTGGAAGGAGGATGTAAGTATTTGTGAAGACTGAAGTGGATCATGTGTTGATTGCATGGAAGTCTGTTTCCTGAATGCGTTCAGAAGTGGAGATTTACCAAAAATCAGAAGTATTCCAGGTTATCATACGGGAGAATGATAGGAATGACTGTCTTGGATTGCAGGGTTTATCTCTATTGCTGGCTGGGTGAGGTCAGTGGAAAATCTTGCATACGACATTGGAGCCCTTGGAGCAAGTCATGCTAGTAGTGGATCAGTTTAGCAGCTGTGAAGTTCTGGAGCATGCATACGATAGCTGACATCGTTATAACAAACTAAGGGGCCCTGTGTGTCTCTTTGAGGAATGTGAAGTATTTTGATTCAATTGGTTTGTGCCTCAAGCAGCAGGAGGTCTATACATGAGAATTTAAGAGGAGTTTGTGTGGTGTGTAGATGGTTGCAGGATGAGGGGGATCAATGGGACTTTGATCTCAAGCCAAGAGTTTGTTATGGTTGGTATACACGTCCTCATGGGTAGCATGATAGTGATCACGTGTGAGTGATTATTGTTTCTTGTCAGAGGGAACAATAAGAGAGTTAATGGTTGCGTTCAGTAGGTGTGTTGAACAGAGGGTGCGCTCTTGAAGACATGAAGATGTGTCTTATGTTTTCCAGTCATTAACTTGGGTGTTCAGTGGAGGAGCACCAGTTACCTTAGTCAGGGGAGAGGCCTCTTGATCTAAGATGAAGTTTCAGTTTGCATTTGTGCGTCAAGCAAACTGAGATGTCAAGGAGGATGGCTTGGCATTATTGTTGAAGATCCAGTTTGCATTTGTGCGTCAAGCAAACTAAGATGTCAAGGAGGATGGCTTGACATTATTGTGGAAGTTCCAGTTTGCATTTCTGCGTCAAGCAAAGTGAGATGTCAAGGAGGATGTCTTGACATTTTGTATTGTTGCAAGTTGTGGGAAACTTGGCAGTGAATGCTGAATGGTTCTTATTGGATGCTTAAGAATCATTGATGAGTCTGAGAGAATTTATTTTTCTCTGCAAATTGTAGTCACGAAAACTGTGAAGATTTTATTCAATACAGATATCTTATTTAACTTTTTTGGGTGGGACTTGGTCTAGGACGTCATTGCAGTAAAGAGTGTCTGGAGAATCTCTGACAGTCTAATGACAGAAGTATTGATTCCGTCTTGGGAAAACGCTTAGGGTGTATGCTTGTCAGAAGGACGTGTAAAGTCTTGTCCTTGTATATACACTCACATGTGTTAGAACTTGTACTTCAAGAAGAATCTGTCTAGAAATGAATAAAGACAAAAAAGACTGGGTAGTGGTTGATACAATTCAAATAAGGGGATCTCGGAATTCATCTTACTCATTACTGTATCTCTCTAACTGGTATCTTTATGGCTTATATAAGGTTCTGGGTGAGAACTCTTTGGATCTGGATATACCTTGGTAATACTTGTCAAATTATGTCTAAAACGGGGGAGAAATGGTTTGATCTTCTCATAAGGATCTCACGTCTGATAAAGCAGCTTGTCAAAATGCTCAATAGGATGTTTCAACATTCTAGGCCTCAGCTCTCAAATAGACTTTTTTGTCTTGTGATCTGAGTTATGAACACAGTCATGTCCTGTGTTCTGAGTTACCCAAGGTAGTTCTTTGCTACTAAGGGTATTGCTACTGCTTTTTCCTAATGGTTTTCTTACGCCTCTTAAGAGGAAGATTTATCCTTTCGTGACAAGTATTGGTTCATGGGTTGAGGGGGAGCGTCTGGCATCTTCTTTCTCATGTGCTTCATCACGGGTAATGTATAGACCACTGCATGCACCATCGATCTAGAGCTTACCATGTATGTGTTTTAGCCAAAATTTGCCAAAAAGGGGGAGATTGAAAGCTCTATATTTTTGAACAAATTTTGGTAAAACATAATTGTAAATGCAGCAATAAGATCAAACTAAATAATTCTGCTGAAGAAGTGATGTCGAACAAGATGTCGTAACATGCATCTTGACATCCTGGACTGAATGGCTTAAGTTAGTTTTAATCTGCTGCAACACTCAAGGAGAAATTGCTGCATGGATCAAGGACTGAAACCCAAGGAAGCAGAAGCCTATAAATAGAAAGACTTAGATCTAGGTTTTGATGATGCCTTTAGAACGCCTGTGGTAACCTTGTTTTCTTGCGTAAGAAACAAGGGTTTAGGGTTTTGAGAGTCGTTGGCTCTCTAGGTTGTAAGTCTCCCTTTGTATCAGTTGATACACTGTGGTAGATATAGGTGTCACACAGATCCATATGCCTTGAGGTATTGGATTGTGTATTGTTCTTGGATGAAGCTTTTAAGCAAATCCGAGTTAGCTTATTTGTCAAGAATGCTTGACAATTTCTGTATTGATAGGGATGATGTAGAAATCACAGTTGGTGATTAAGGGAAGTGAGTGGGGTATCTCGTATCAGGGTTCTAAACGTTTGAATTTAACCTTGGTAAAGATGTTCATGGGGTAGATGTTAGGAATAAAGTTGTAAACGTGGGAGTTTAACTTTGTAACAGTCTACACAATAGTGAAGTCTTATTCCTGGATTGGTATCCCCCATATGTAGGTGAATTGCACTGAACTAGGTTAACAATTATTGTGTTCTTTATCATTCTGCAGATTTATGTTTCTGTTAGGGTTCATGATGAACATGTTGGATCAGATGTCGTGACATCTGTGATGGTGCAGTTCTGATATTCAAGGTATCAGTCTACAGTTGCGCCTCTGAGTTTAAAAGATTATGCAGCACAGTGTCTTGACATGTGCTAGGACATCTGCTGTCTGCATAGGCCAGAATTTCAGAAAGGTTTTTTCCTGTGTTTTTTAGGAAACTTGAGGGTTTCTTGAGATCCAAAAGGAGGTGAGACTGTCCAAGTCTACTGGGTTTATCTTTGTACGATGCCCAAGAGGAGGCAGGTGTTTTAAGGGATGAGAGCCAACCCTTAAAAGGTCTGAGGTTTAGACTCTAGAAAGACTGCTCTAGCAAAGGATGACTAGGTTATGTTCCTATACCTTTAAGAGGTCGTCGGGTCCTTGTACTAAGCCCAAGAGGAGGCATGAGAACCTTTAAGAGGCCTGAGGGTCCTTGTACAACGCCCAAGAGGAGGCGGGGAATGCTTTTAAGAAGCCCGTGGGTCCCAAACCAAAGAAAAGTTTAAGAAATGCTATTCACCGAGAATAGATCATTTAGTGAACAGTTCGGAGGTTTGAAGAAATTCAAAAGATGCCATTCACCGAGAATAGATCATCTCTAGGGAGTAGAATTTCTTTGACAGTTTCTAGGGGTGACAGCCTGAGAAAAGTTTCACGAAGAATAATGCCTTTCTCTTTGTTCCATATTGTATAAGCCCAAGAGAAGACAAGACTGTATCTGGAAATTCCTATGGGGAACTAGTTTTGACTGTATTTAAGGGTGACCAACTGGCTTTACCTAGTTCTAGACCTAGTTGTCGGGGAAAACTCTAAACAGATATAAAAGTATATATATACAGTTGATATATGACAAGTATTTAAAAAGGATATGAAATAATGACTTACAGGTGAACAAGCTTCCCACAATATAGTGATATATATATATATATATATATATATATATATATATATATATATATATATATATAAGCTGATAAAAGAAAGCTGATAAAAACTTACAGGTGAGCAAGCTTTCATTGTAACAGCTGTATGGTTAGTTATTCAAGAAATTTAAGAAAGTTTTGATAACAAATATGTATTTGAATTTAAATCACAAGGAAAATTGTTTTGAAAAGAAACGATATGAATATCCGGGAAAACATCGGATTGAAAGAAAAGATTGCAGATATCCGGGAAAACGTCAGATGTAAAGAGACGATGAAAAAAAGAAAAGGTTGCTCGTTAAGACTTTACAGTCTTATGCCTACGTATTCTCAACGGGATTTTGAGAAATCGGAGCAGTCGTAGTTCACCCCTATGGGGCATGAACTACAGAAAATAAAGTTTAAATTGCACAACGGCGAGAGAGGAAATCTATCCTAATGTTATCATGCTTGGTTAAATATCCTAATGTCTATCTTATTTCAAACCTAATTGAAAATTAAATTTGAACTACCAGATCCTAAGGGAGCATGCATACGTGGCAAAACATCACTGAATAAATGCATACACGGCAAAGCACCGTGACAGATAAAATATACATGGTAGAACATCGTGAGATAAAAGCATATACACGGCAAAACATCATGGTATAAAAATAGAGAGTCACGGCAAAACATCGTGAATAAACAGAGAGAAAATACACGACAAAACATCGTGTCATCATGGAAAAACATCATGGCAATTGAAAATATACACGGAAAAACATCGTGAGGTACAGGGAAAAATACAATCATAGAAAAACATCGTGAAATAATCAAGGCACAACATCAGGATTTAATCGAGGAAACAAGCAAGTCACGAAATAAAATTGGGCAACAAGAAGAATTATCAATTAATTTAAATATTAATATTTAATAAGATTAACTAATAATTTAATTAATCAATATTAAATAAAAATATCTAAATTAATTAATAATTAAACAATATTTTTTATATTTTTAAATATTTATTAATCTAATTAAAACTAGAAATAAGAAAATTAAAAAATAAATAATGAACGATAGAAATATATGTGTGAGGGAGAATTGAGAAAACAATGTGAGGAAATTGTTTTGTTGTGTCTAATGTGAAAATTTTGTAACATATTTATAGTAGAAAAAAGACTTGGGAATCAAGTAAATGATGTATGCCATGACATATGAAGAAGAATTTTGTGGTTAACATTCTTGACTTGAGTTTGAATGAGAGAATAAGAATTAATGTATACAAACTTATTAATTAAGCTAACTTAGTTTTTAAGCTAAGTTAAATATCTATATAATAGAATAATATTAAAACAAAGTTAGTAGAAGAAGGAAAAAGTGGTATGTGATATGCTACATATTGTAGTGAAAAGGAAAAAACAAGAAATGGTGGGGGCGTGTGTTTTATGTTGTGGTAGACGAAAATTTGTGATTTTTGGAGACTAGTAGTGTAAAAGAGAGACTAGTAGTGTAAAAATAATAAAACAAAAAATATATTATATATTATAATAATATACTTAATATAATAAACAAATTAAATATAATAAAAAAATTTAATAAAAATTAAGTTATTAAAATCTTGATTAATTAATAAATAAATTAAAATTGGAATCGAAACCGGTAAAAAAATGATAAAAATCGTCTGTATCGAAGTGTCCGAAAAAATAAAATGAACACACTAAAACGATCAGCAAGAAAAAATATGTATTAAAAAAATACATCATTTTGTCAAATTTTGAAATTGATTTTACCCGCTAAAAAGGCTCAGACGGGTCAGAAACATGATGACCGGAAAGTAAAAAAATTAAAATAAGCACACCGGGTTAAAGTATGCGAAAAATAAATAAAAAATGATGTCTGAAAGTTCGATTTTAAAAATTGCCCGGATACCGACTTTTTTTGCACAGTTGAATTTTCAATTTGACCAAAAATACCTGAAAATTTAACATGTTAATTCCGGCTGATAATTCAAAAAATATTCATGAAGAAAATATATGATATTATATACAGATGACACAGTATGAAAATATAGACAGATGAAATGAGAAAAAATAAAAATGTCTGGTCAAAATTTAGGGTATGACAGCAGGTAGAATATTTTCTTAGCTTTGTGGTCCACAAGAAAGGGATCGAGATAAATCAAACCAAGACAGAGGCCATCAACGAGACGAAGCCTCCATTGACAAAGATAGAGTTGCAATCTCTCTTAGGGAAGATCAACTTTTTAAGAAGGTTTATATCGAATCTCAGCGGAAAAGTACGAACATTTTAACCACTGCTATGCTTGAAGAAGGAAGAGTTTGTGTGGCGACCTGAGCATCAGAAGGTGTTCGACGAAATCAAGGCATATTTAGAAAATCCTATTATCTTGGCACCGCCAGTTAGAAACAGATGTATGAGGCTGTACATTTTGGCCTCAGATCTTACCATAGGGAGTTTATTAGCCCCAAAGGATGATATTGACGTCAAAAGAGCCATATATTACCTTATTCGAGCTCTTAATGATGCCAAAACTTGGCATAGCCCCATTGAGAAGATGTTCCTATGTTTGTATTTTGTCTTGTATGAAATTGAAACATTATATAAGGCCAGTTGATGTTTTTGTGTCTTTCCATGCTGATGTTATTAAATACATGTTGTATAAACCAATTTTGCATAGTCGAATTGGAAAATGGGCACTTGCTTTAACTGAATATTCATTAACATATGAGCATTTAAAGGCCATGAAGGGACAGGTAGTCGCAGAATTCATTGTGGATCACGCAGTGGTTAAGACACCTATAAATTACTTGGAAATGGAACCGTGGAAGTTACACTTTAATGGTTCAAGCCATAAAAATGAAACGGGCGTTGGAATTTTGATCATTTCACCAACCAATGTTCCAACAAAGTTCAAGTTCAAAATCTAAGGTTCTTGCTTCAACAACGAATCCGAATATGAAGCTTTGATAGATGAGCTTGAAATCTTGTTAGAATTAGGGGCAAAGTGAGTCGAGATAAAAGGAGATTCTGAGTTAGTTGTGAATCAAATAACAAAAGAATACAAGTGTGTAATACCCTAATTTTTAACCCTAAGATCCCATTTATCATTTGCATCTCATACCACAAGCAAGATCACAAGCTTTGGTTCTCTTGCCTTCCTTTGTAGGTTTTGTTGTTAAAAGAGATCACCGAGCACTCCTGCTTCCTTGTTTGTTTGATATTTGTTTATGTTTATGTTTACTAAGCCTTAATTAAAATCCAAAAATATGTTTGTTTTTCCTTTACTAACTTTTTCAGGAAGAATTTGGATCAAGAATATCAAATGTCAGTTCCTCAGTTCGAATGAAATTCATCTGAACAAAGTCAAAGTTGATATGTAAATAATTTAAAATCATCTGATCAAGGCTTTCCCAAGATTTGATTGTCTATTATTCAAGAGACTCCAAGGTTCATGTGTTTATTTCAATGTCTTATTTGACAAGTAAAAAGAATCGAGCAAGAGTCAAGACAACACATCAAAAAGGTAAATTTTCACAATTTTTGCTGTGTCAATCAGTTAACGCTATATGGTTAATCGATTAACTAGTGCGTTTTTCGTGAAAATGAGCCAAATTCAATTTCTGCAGCATTTTGGCATCAAATTCACTTTGTTTCATCATGAGAATATTCTAGATCACCTCATTTTAATTCCCCTACCTCATCATAATTAATTCCCACCATACACACTCATTAATCACCACTTGATCTTGATTTTGCCTCCAAATTCAAATTTCATGCCTAATTTTGGCTCCAAACCAAGCTCCAAGCCACCAAAATTTCCAAGCCTAAATTCTATAAATAAAGGTTTTATTTCATTCATTTCACAAGCTTTTTATAGCCAAATTCACCTTGTCAAAATTCTTCCTCATTTCCATTTTTCTTCATCTACCCAAATTCAGCAAAGTTCTTTCTTCCATTGAAAGTTAGTAAGTTCTTCATTGGAACGTACTAATATTTGAGCTAAACCTCCATCCAATTACTTTTTCATCATCAATTTTTGTAGATCAAGGTTTTAGAGTGTGGTTCTTGGAGTTGATTTGAAGTGGTAAACCTTAACTTCAAATGTTGATACGTCTAATCTCTGCGAAGACCTTCACTTTTTTATTCATTACCGGTTGATATTAGAAAAACTATGTAAAAGTAAGTTAGGTTTATCTTTGTTTAAGATTAAATCTTTTGAGTGGGTATTATTGTCGTAATCCCCTCATTTTTATGTATCAATCTTCTTTTTAATCTATTTTTTTTATAAAAAAATTATTTAATTAATTAAAATGTCAGATAATTAATAACATATTTATTCCGCCTAGGGCTGGAAATGAGTCGAGTCGAGTCGAGCTCGCCTTAGCTCAGCTCGACTCGTTAAGAATTGGTTCAGCTCAAATCTCGGTTCGAGTTCGATACGAACTTTTTTTCAGCTTAAACTCGACTCGTTAAAAGTTCACGAACAATTCGGTTCATCTCATTAGGTTCAGCTTAATTGTTTCACGGACTTAAAAGCCTTTTTTTAAAGTTTATTTCATTTTTATATATTTGAAAATATAAATTAATATTTTTTTAAATAAGAAAATATTGAAATAAAATAAAAGTTATGAGTATGGAATTAAACTTTGTTTTAAAAATCTACTCATTCAAAAACTACCCAATTTTCAAGAGACACATTTGAAAGTCTAATTCAAAAAACACTCAATTGAAGTTCAAATTTGTCTCAAAAATTCATAACTTCATCAAATATTTAGGAAACTTACAAATTTATTAATAATATACAAAAAATTACTAGAAATTGATACATTTTTATCACAAAATGATTACACCACTTGCAATCTTCATTACACATGTTATTTTTATTAAACGTACCCAGCTGTCCTTTGACAGCAATTACATTAATTATGGGACACAAACAATAGTCAAAGAGAATCCCTATAATTATGGCACAACAAATGGAGAGACGTTAGAGGATTAATGCTTGCAGCTGTAAAAAATTAATGCAGTAAACTAACCTGATTATTTCTCTACACACTATGAAAATTTAGCTATGTTTTAGGGATTCATTAAACTACAATTATGTATAACCGTTGTACACACTGCTGGCTGCTCCTATATATTTGCTCCACCTCTATTGTATTATGCAGTGTTCACGTTTCACAATTCTTATAAAATAAAATCAATTCATTCTTGTCCTTATTTTCTTTTTGGTATCACTACAACAGATAAGACCTTAGACAGCGCTTTTTTTGCCCTTAGACAGCGCTTTTAAGCGCTGTTTAAACCTGCGCTGCTATAGGTTTAGACAGCGCTTTGGGTAATACCAAAAGCGCTGTCTAAAGGGGGGTACATTTAATGAAAAGCGCTGTCTATGGTAACTTTAGACAGCGCTTTTTGACATTATAAGGTATACCTTAGACAGTGCTTTTGGGAAAAGCGCTTTCTAAGCCTTACATTTTTTGACATTTTTTTGGTATACCTTAGACAGCGCTTTCTCCAAAAGCGCTGTCTAAGCCCTACCTTTTTTGACAATTTTTTGGTATACCTTAGACAGCGCTTTCTTCAAAAGCGCTGTCTAAGGTCAACCTTTTTGAACTTTTTTAGGTCCACCTTAGACAGCGCTTTTGTCAAAAGCGCTTTCTATTCCCCACCTTAGACAGCGCTTTCTCCAAAAGCGCTGTCTAAGGTCAACCTTTTTGAACTTTTTTAGGTCCACCTTAGACAGCGCTTTTGTCAAAAGCGCTTTCTAATCCCCACCTTAGACAGCGCTTTCACCAAAAGCGCTGTCTAAGGTATACGAAAAATTTTATATAAATTTTTTTAAACCACAATTTTTACCAGGTTTTTTCAACCAGAATTTGACCTGTTTTTCAACCAGCAATTTTTTTCAGAAAAATACCACAATTTGGAGATTCAAATCAATCCAATTTATCCTATTTAAATGTACCAATTTACACCAAAATTATATATCCAAAACAATTGGCAATTCAAACCAATATATATATTTAAAATTACAAACCAAAATTATATATACACCTATTTATAATTACAAATCATTACATTTTTTCTACAAATGCACATATTACTTATACTAGTACTTTTGCATTCAACCAAAGCATTGCTTCAAATCTACATTATAGGTCCTGAAAACACAAAGATTGTAATTCAATTAAAAGAATACATAAACAAAGTTACACATATTTAAATTCTCATCAATTAAAGTAAGAGTACAATATTATACCTTGTAAAATTCCGAGCTCCATAATGTATTAACACTAATCCTCTTTAATTTCATCCAATTGAGAAATTGAGTAATGAGCACACTTGCATTCTTCAAAGTACTACATAATAATATAACATAGTTTGATTTAGTTTTAACTATTTCATTAGACATGAGTAATGAGCACACTTGCATTCTTCAAAGTACTACATAATAATATAACATAGTTTGATTTAGTTTTAACTATTTCATTAGACATGAGAGATATGTGTTAATATTAAAATAACTCATAAGTTAGAAATACATACATCGGATGGAATCTCTATTTGATCCAACAAAAGAGTGTCTCTCATAAACCTCAACATGAAATAGCCGCAGTCTATTTGATTGCGTTGCCGAGGACACTACAAATGAAAAGAAAATATGGATAAATCCTAAGTTTTATCAAGTAGCATCACTAATATAATAAAACATGTGATAATTAATATACCTTCACATAATTCCATGTAATAATGGGGTTGACTCTCCGCTGTGGTAGATGGCTATCTCGTAGTGCTAGGAAAGCTTGTATAGCGCTAATAAAATATAAGTGAATATTTAGAACAATTCACATAAATAAATAAACAAACAAATAAATATACACAAACAATACCGCAGACAGTCTTGTGAATTTAGTGCAACCTTGATAGAGCGGTTTCTCTGCATCGCTTACCAACCTCTCAAACATTTCGGGACAATCATGAAGATCTTCTACAACTGCTTCTGCAATCTCTTCGACTCGATCACAATCGTATGTTTCCGTGTCTTTGTCATCTGAAGCATAGGTCGTATTACTTTTCCCCGTCGGTTCAACATTCTCGTTAATTTTCTCACCATGATGTATCCAACACTTATAACTTCGATCAATTCCATTCATCAGTAAATGCGATTTCAATCTATCTGCGTCAACCCTACCCACATAACAACAACCCAAGCAAGGACATTTTATTCGATTGAGCTCTTCAGCGTCAGCGTGTTGAACAACAAACTTAACGAAATCCAATACCCCATTCTCGTACTCTTTGGACAATCGATCGGCATCCATCCATTTTTTATCCATGGTTTTCCTACTTATTAAGGTCAACAAAATAACATTAATTCAACCATATTAATCAAGAAATGAACAAGTTTGATAGTGTTTGATATGTAACTGGTTGAATTTCTTATGTTTTAGTGAAATGTTTATGTTCATTATATTTGTTTATTAACTCAACCATCTCAAATTCTAGAATTTTGAGGCTTCAAAAACAAGCTTTGAATTCTAAAATTCAGAGGACATTTCCATCAATTTTAAGAGTTTTTTAGAAGATTTAAGAGGTGGAAAAAATAAAACTAAACTAAACTATTTATAAGTCTTAATATAAAATATGTTTTAAAATAGACCTTAAAGTTGTAGGACTAGTTTCAATATTTGGTTACACGTTGTTCCTATTCTACATTGGAGTAAAAACAAATATGAGTGTAGTCCATAAAACTAGGAGTGGTGCCACCAACATTGGTTCTTTAGCTATAATGCCTCCCTTTCTATGTGGCATGGCTACTCTTAGTTATTTCTCATCAAAACACCTTGAATCTTACCAAACAAAAATACTTGGAGTTAGCTCACTAAAACTAACCTAAACTAGCATGTTAACAATTCAAATTCCAACAACAGTCCAACTAATTTCGACCTAAACAATAACTTCATTAACAAAACTCATCAAACATACTCATCAAACATACTCATCAAACATACACATTCACTACAAAACTTCATTAACAAAATTTCATTAACAAAACTCATTAACAAACTCATCAAACATACTCATCAAACATACACATTCACTAAAAAACTTCATTAACAAAACTTCATTAACAAAACTCATTAACAAACTCATCAAACATACTCATTCACTACAAAACTTCATTAACAAAACTTCAAACATACTCATTCACTACAAAACTTCATTAATAAAACAGTCCAACATAACTTCATTAACAAAACTCATCAAACATACTCATTCACTACAACATTGTAAAGCAACAAAACCCTACAACAACAATGTAAAGCAACAAAACCCTATTCTTCACAACAACGACGTACCTTTAACGACGGTAACAACGGCAATGCAAGAACGAAATGTATGAGTTACAAAGAGCAGAAACGAACGACGACAATGAGTTCGCAACGGACGACAATACAACGACGGCAACGGACGGACGGCAATGCAACGACGGCAACAACGAACGACGACACGGTGGAGGACGGTTGACGGTGAAGGTTTGAGTTCGCAAGGGTTTTGAGCTCAGTTCGCATACAGGGGAGAAGAAAGAGCGGAAATATGAAAATGAATACTGACTATTCATATATTTTAATTTAATTAGACCTTAGACAGCGCTTTTCATAAAAGCGCTTTCTAAGGTGGACCTTAGACAGCGCTTTTAAAAGCGCTTTCTAAGGTTGGCCTTAGACAGCGCTTTTGATTTTATTTTATTTAATTTTTAAGACCTTAGAAAGCGCTTTTAACGAAAGCGCTGTCTAATATTTTCCTTTAATTTTTTTTTTTAAATTAATAAAACTTTAGAAAGCACTTTTTACCGAAGCGCTGTCTAAGGTCTTATATTTTTTTTAAATTTATAAGACCTTAGAAAGCGCTTTTAACTAAAGCGCTGTTTAATATTTTCCATTAAATTTTTTTAAAAAATTTATAAGACCTTATAAAGCGCTTTTGACCAAAGCGCTGTCTAAGGTCTTATATTTTTTTGCGCTTTTATTTTTTTAAATGAATAGTTTCCTTGTTTTTAACTTATAGCAGCGCTTTTGTATTAAAGCGCTGTCTAAGGTGCGATGTTATAACTTACTTTTGTTGTAGTGTATCCAGAGCCTTTGTAAACACCACCTACAAAACCATGACTTCTTTATCCCTCAATGTCAGCAACTTTATCACCCTAAAACTAAGCCCTACAAACTATCCATTGTGGCGTGAAGAAACCTTAGCACTTGCAGAAAGCCAAGACTTGGTGGGTCATCTTACAAATGAAGACCCAACACCCACTCAATACACCACCAATACCACAAACTCATAATACTTTGTTTCAAAATTAAATGACAAATTCGTCACTTGGCGCAAGTCTGATCGTCTTGTTCGAGGTTGGATAATCGGAACCCTCTTCGAGGAAGCACTTGGACTGGTTATCGGCATCGACACTGCCTACGCCGTTTGGGTCGCACTCAAAGATGCATATGCAGAAGATTCACAAGAACGTGAATTCACAATCCGTCAACAAATCACATACCTCCGCAAGGAAGATGATCAAACTATTGGTGAACATATTCGCATTTTCAAAGGTTTATGCGACAACCTTGCTGCAATTGGGAAACCTGTCCCTGATAAAGAAAAGGTATTTTACCTCCTCACAAGCCTTGGACCTGAATATGAAACATTCACAACAACCATGCTAAAACCTCAAAGGCCATCATACTCTGAGGCAATCTCACAACTACAGAGCCTCGACCAACGTCGCAATTGGTTTTCCAACCGTGCTAAGATGCAAAACACATTTGCTCCTCAAATGGCCTTCTATGGCCAACAACAAAAATCTCATCAATCTTTCTCTCGAAACCGTGGGAACTCTCAAACCTTCACATCGACAGGGCGAGGGTTCCATGCTCAACAACCTAGTAGCCATAGTAATAATCAACACATCTTGACCACCCAACAGAGACGCCCTCCACCACCGGGACAACACCGTATGACTCCTGCAGAACGGGATCTCTATCGGAATGAAAAATGTCAATTTTGTGGCACAGAAGGCCATATAGCAAAGATATGTTGGTGGGTGCCTAAGAAACCAACTTAATCTGATGATATACCTCAAGCACTTGCAACACTCACCTTGGACAATACAATTGCTGAAACAGAATGGATCTCGGACACCGGAGCCTCCAATCACATGACAGGTAAAACTAGTATGTTGAGCAACATTCGACATTGTTCAGGTATAGATTCTGTGCTTATTGGTGATAGTTCTCCTCTACCAATTCATGGTATTGGTGATTCCTTCATTAAGCAAAAGAATATCACACTGGCCCTTTAGGATGTCTTACTTGTTCCTGATTTAACAAAAAATTTGCTCTCTGTAAGCCAACTAACCAAACATTTTCCTGTTAATTGTGAGTTCTCTAATGTTGATTTTTGTGTAAAGGAACGAGAAACTGGGGAAACAATGATCACAGGGAAACACAAGGGTGATCTATATGTTCTTTCTTCTTTTCCTGAATTGTATTTCTCACATCGCTTCGAATCTGGCTCAGCAGACATTTGGCATCAACGACTAGGACATCCTCAAACTTCAGCTTTACAGTTACTAAAGAATAAAGGGTTAATTGATGTAGTTGGAACTGTTAAACCTGAACATGTTTGTGATAGTTGTCAATTAGGAAAACTTAATAAATTACCTTTCTCTTCTTCTGAGCATTCTAGCTCTGTTATATTTGAAAAAAAATACATTGAGACTTATGGGGACCTGCTCCTGTTTTATCTATTTTTAAATTCAAATATTATGCATGTTTGGTTGATGATTTCTCCAAGTATGCATGTATTATTCCTTTGCAACACAAATCTGATTTTGTTAATGCTTACTTATCCTTTGAGCAGTATGTTAAAAAAACAATTTAACAAAGAAATTAAGATCTTTCATTCTGAGGGAGGAGGTGAGTTCATCAACTCCAAACTTTCAACTCACTTTTGTTTGACAGGTACTATACATCAAGTATCATGCCCATATACACCAGAACAAATAGGTATGGTCGAAAGACGACATAGAATAATACGTGAACTAGGTATGACTATGTTGTTCCATAGTGGTGCCCCTTTATTTCTAAAGGTAGAAGCTTTTACTACAGCTGTTTATCTTATTAATAGACTCCCATCTTCTTCTCTTAATTATGAAACTCCTTATTTTTTCGTGCATGGGACACATCCTAACTATTCTTCATTGCGAGTCTTTGGCTCTAAATGCTTCCCTTACACAAGGGACACACGGCGCAACAAATTTGATCTAAAAACTATTCCTTGTGTCTTTGTTGGATATAGTGATACACATAACGAATATAAATGCTTTCATCCTTCTACTAAGAAATTTTTTATCTCACGGCATGTCGTTTTCGATGAATTATTTTTTCCATATAAAACTAATCATCATAATATAATTCTCCCCCCTACACAACATGTAGTTAGCATATTTGATTCTTGGATACCCCATACTAATTCTAATTCTTGTGCAGATTTGACAGCAACAACTTCCACTTCACCACCATGCTCCAGTCCGCTACCCACAAATTTAGCGCACTCTCTTGCCTTACAACTCCCTGTTTCGCCTATTGATCAACCAGAACAATCCTCACACATTGAACTTGAGCAGCCTGAACACTCCTCACACCATTTACATACTGAAAATGAGATTGAGCCTGTGACTCCTACTCCGCCTATTGATCAACTAGACCAATTCTCACAGATTGAACCTGAACAATTTGACCTTTCATCACACCATTTACATACTGAAAATGAGTTTGAGAATGTGACTCCTACTTCAAATCAGCAACCTGAGCCTATTATTACTGTACCGGTTCAACTACCACATGATGTACCTATACATTCAATGGTTACTCGCTCACAACACGGGATTACAAAGCCTAATCCTAAGTACGCCTTGATTACCATGCCTTGTGCCGACATTCTATGTAACCCGCATAACATTCGTTCGGCATTATCTCACCCCGGATGGAAAGCTGCAATGGGCGAAGAAATCGAAGTCTTGCATAAGAATCAAACTTGAGAGCTTGTTCCTCGCACCCCTAACTTGCATGTTATTGGCTCTAAATGGGTCTTCAAATCAAAACTCAAACCTGATGGGACTCTAGATCGCCTCAAAGCTCGCCTTGTTACAAAGGGATATCACTAAGTTGATGGAGTGGACTATACTGAAACCTTCTCTCCAGTAATCAAGTCGGGAACCATACGATTAATTATCACTATAGTTCTTGTTAAAAAATGGCCCATTCGACAACTTGACGTAAAAAATGCTTTCTTGCATGGTGTGTTTGCTGAAAACATATACATGGAGCAACCTCCTGGCATGAATGATCCTCAATACCTAAACCATGTTTGCAAACTACAAAAGGCTCTTTATGGCCTTAAACAAGCGCCTCGAGCATGGTTTGACCGTTTTAGCTCTTATCTCATTAACTATGGTTTTTTCTGTAGCTTGGATGACCCATCTTTATTTATTTTGCACTCTAATGTAGGATCCTTAATTCTTCTTCTTTATGTAGATGATATACTCCTTACAGGATCCACTGCCTCTCTAGTCGCTGACTTCATTCAACTCTTGCAATCTGAATTCTCCATGAAGGACTTGGGACCTCCCCACCATTTTCTTGGAATTGAGATACTCCTGACAATTGATGGCCTTCATCTATCTCAAACACATTATGCTATTACTATCCTCGAACGAGCTAACATGATTGATTGTAAGCTAATTAGCACACCACTCGAAGCCAAGACCAAGATTGGGTCAAATGACACTCCGCTTGATGATCCAAGCCACTATCGTGGGATTGTTGGACCTTTCTTATAGTGTTAACTATGTCTCCCAATTCATGCATTCTCCCACAATTATCCATTTAAAAATGGTTCGATGTATCTTACGATATGTCAAAGGAACTATTGATGTAGGTCTCCATTTTACTTCCAACACTACACTTGACCTTTTTGCCTTTTCTGATGCAGATTGGGCAGGTTGTCCTACCACTCGACGCTCTACCACTGGCTATTGTACCTTCCTTGGAGGAAATCTCATCTCATGGTGCGCAAAGAAACAACACACAGTCTCCCGCTCTAGCACTGAAGCTGAATATAGGGTCATGGTAAACACTACAACTGAACTCACATGGTTGACATTCATCTTAAAAGACCTTCGCATTTCCCTTTCCTCCCCTCCAATACTCTATTGTGACAACATTAGTGCTCTTCACATGACCATCAATCCAGTGTTTCATGCTCGCAGCAAACACATTGAATTGGATTATCATTTTGTTCGCGAATGAGTTTCACTTGGACTTCTTGTTACTCACTACATTCCCACTAATGATCAAGTTACTAGCCTCTTCACTAAACCAGTGTCAAAATCTATTCTCATGCACTTCTAGGACTAACTCTGCCTTCAACCTCGGCCTCGTTTAAGGGAGGGTATTAAACGTACCCAGCTGTCCTTTGACATCAATTACATTAATTATGGGACACAAACAATAGTCAAAGAGAATCCCTATAATTATGGCACAACAAATGGAGAGACGTTGGAGGATTAATGCTTGCAGCTGTAAAAAATCAATGCAGTAAACTAACCTGATTATTTCTCTACACACTATGGAAATTTAGCTATATTTTAGGGATTCATTAAAC
Source organism: Lathyrus tuberosus (assembly GCA_022829125.1). NCBI lineage: Eukaryota > Viridiplantae > Streptophyta > Magnoliopsida > Fabales > Fabaceae > Lathyrus > Lathyrus tuberosus. The sequence goes on along the minus strand of JALAZF010000057.1, from coordinate 9,667,407 downwards.
TGCAATTATGTATAACCGTTGTACACACTGCTGGTTGCTCATATATATTTGCTCCACCTCTATTGTATTATGCAGTGTTCACGTTTCACAATTCTTATAAAATAAAACCAATCCATTCTTGTCCTTATTTTCTTTTATTTTAGAAAATGTCATAATGTCTCCAACAAGAACACTGTAAATGCAATTGTCAGCTTTACTGTCATAAGTAGTACATAAGAGAGAATATAGGGTTAAGATTTGAAGTAAATCTTTAAACCTACTCTAAAGATAATATTATCATCTCATATATAATCGAGTTAACTCATGAACCTAACAAGTCGAGCAATGTATAGTTCAAGTTCAGCTCATTTAGTTAACGAACATAATTTTTTGTTCATATTCAGCTCATTTGGTTCATGAACCTAATTCAACGATTTAATTGTCGAACCGAGTTCCGAACTATTTTCGAATTCGTTTGGTTCATTGTCAGCCCTAATTCCGCCTGATTTTTCTTAACCTCCTTCAAAATAGTATAAACCTACATCTCCTATTAATTAAATATAAATAAATAAATAATATTTAATAAATTACATTTCTAAATAAATAATAATTTAATTCTCGCTTATCATTCCCACATTTTCATTTTAGTTGTAATCATTTACATTTCTAAATAAATAATAATTTACTTTCATGTTTATTTACAAATTAAAAAATATATATATATAATGCTCATTTGACTCAATTTAGTTGTACTTTTTTTCTTCAATTTAGCGGATGTGATTGAATATTCTCATGCATCCCAATTGTAGACCACTAGTTAAGTAAATGTGTATAATGTAAACATTCAAAATTTCTGACAAACAAAAATAAGAAAAATAACAAATATCTTTATTTGGATTATAAAAAATAAAAATATACTAAAAAGCATTAAAATAAAAATGGAAATTTAATAGCATTTAATGTTAAAATTTTATTAAATTCTTAATTTAAAATAATTTAAATATAAAATAGTAATTTAAAATTAGAAAAAAATATTTAAAACAAAAAAAAAATTTAAATACCTTAAAAATTAATTTTAAAACGATTTCTCTAACTGTGTGTAGTTTTATGTATAGATAAAAGGATTGGAATAAACAAAAATGGAAAAAAAGAAGATAAAATTAAAAAAGGAAATTTATGTATTAGAAAAATATTACAATTGTCTTTTCATATTCCATCACTTTCACTATCTTCTTTCTCATTTTCTTTATACTTTCTTTGCAAGATAATTTTGTGTTTCATTATCATTCATAAGATGAACACTATCAACAACAACACTGATTCAATTGAGCCTTCAATCGGGAATGGAGATTTTGAGGATGTTGATTTTAGCTTTGCCTTCAATAATTCTAGTTTTTGATAATATGATAGCATTAGATTTAACATAGAAAATTTTTCCTTCTCATTTTTCGTTGCGGCTAGTCCAGTTAGCACTTGTGGAGGAACACTCGAGATTAGGATGAAGTTCAATGAAATCGTTCGTGATTTCGAGATGAAGGATTCTATTAGAAAAACTCGAATCATTGAAGACAAAGCTAAAATGAATGTACTGACAACCTCCATTTCTAAAAGCATCCGAGTGAATCAAGATTGAAGACTCATTTGAATCGTTGTTGATAGTGTTCATCTTGTAATTGATAAAGAAACACAAAACTTTCATGCAAAAAAAAGTATAAATAAAATGAGAAAGATATAAGTCTAACTTGAGAAGACAATGGTGAGGAAAGGAACAATTCAAGAGTTTAGCTATTTATACTCAAAATAAAACTGTTCCAGAAAAAATTAATAACTTAACTACTTAGGACACTGCACTATCGTTTATTTATTTATATAATAATAAATGTTTATAACAATATGAGAAAAATAACATTCAAGTGTTTCGCTATTTATATTCAAAATAAAACTGTTTCAAAAGAAATTTATGACTTAACTATTTAGGGCAATGCACTATCGTTTATTTATTTATATAATAGTAAATGTTTATAACAATATGAGGAAAATAGTGTTTCGTTATATATACTCAATTAAAATTTTGGAAAAAAAATTTATGACTTAACTACTAGGGCACTGCACCATCGGTTTTTTTAGTAATAGGTTCATATTAGCTTAGCATATTAATAAATGTTTATATGATAATATTATATATAAATAACTAATATATGATTATTGTGGATTTAAATCATTTTATAAAATAATAATAAAAAATAATAATTATTATATCATAATTTGTTAAGTATAAGTAAGAGATATTGTATATATAAATGAAATGAATTGTTTTAAAAATGTTCTCTTCATTATATATAAACCTAATAAAAAATTACAATATGAAGTACCTGAAATTCTGACTTGTTGGTTAAGTAAAATGCTGATCCGTCTAATCTCCGCTAAGACCTATATCGGTTAGGCTTTAATTAATAATGGCCAGTACCAAATTATGACTTCTTGAATTTATATGTTGTACCATGAGTTAATTCGCATCTTCAAGAATGACATGCATTGTGATAGAGAGTAGAATTATGATTAATTTAAGTTAGAATAATAATTTAGTAAGTTATTTAGATATTATTAAAGATGAGTATTGATATTGGGCTCTTAGTAGTATATGGGTTTTTAGTTTTATTATCATTAAGAGTACTATATAATGTAGTGGAGACCTTGGAAATCAATCAATGAAAAATCCAATTTATCTTTATCTCTATTTTTATTAGTTTTTCTCTTAGACTTGTAGTTGTTTTATATCTTGTTAGGGTTAGCAATTTTGCTTCCTAACAATTGGTGTTTTCATCCTTGAACACCAAAACCTCCTATGGCATACCAATATCATCCCATCATAAACACCACTCCATCTTTTCTATCTTTTTCATGGGAACTCTTTTCACCCTATTACACAAATTCATGTGTTACAACCCCATATTTATATTTTAATCATGGATATACACCACCTCCACCTAACCTATATTCATCCTATTCATCACCTCATTATTCATACTACTACAATAATTATCATCAACAACTATCACCAACAAAAACCTCAAACACAATTAGAAGGGATTTTGAGAAGCATTTGCAAGTGTCTCATATTAATTTTAAGAAAAATTCAAAAACAAAAAATTTTCCTAAATTTTCCTCTTCCACCTCCAACCGCAAACCCCCTACTTCCTCCACTACCGCCGCTAGTGCCATTTTCCGTCCATCCGCTTCCCAACGCAATAACCCTCCTCCAACTTCAGTTTCGTCCAACTCACTCTTCCCTGAACTCCGCCGCACTAAATCCGTCTCCGCCTCCAAAAACGAAGGGTTCTCCGGTACATTTGAGCCTCAGCGAAACTCCTGCGACGTTCGCGGTCGTAGTACGCTCTATTCTCTCTTCAATCAAGCCGACGAACGCAAAATTCCCAAAACTGAACCTCCGCGTCTACTTCCTAAGCTTGCTACCAGAAACCTAGCTTCATCTTCCACTGTTCAACAGTCGTTCACCGAGTCTGAAGAAGACGAAGAAGAAGATAACATTGTCGAAGATTCAGACGAAGACGAAATTAGGGTTTTGGAACCGCCACAACCACTGCAACAACGAGAACGAGAGCTTTCCAATGTGATTGAGGTAAGTTTTCACGAAATCGTAGAAGAAGAGCCTGATTTTCAACTTGAACCGGAACTAGAGTTAGTTTTTGCTACTGCTAGTGTTAATGTTAATTCTAATGCTGGTGTTGATTATTTATTACATGGTCAGAAAGTTGATAGGGATTTGAGGGATTATTCAAATAATTCCTATTTTAATTCGAATAATTCCTTGAGGGATGATTGTTCTGAGAGTTTTGAGTTGGGGTATAGAGATAATGCTTCTGTTGTTGGGAGTAATAATGGCTATGGTTGTAACTGTGTTATTGGAAGCAAATTCTTTGTTCTTGCAGCAACACATGGAAGTGTTAATTATGCATGCCAAGTGTTTGAGAAATTTCCAGATAGAGATGTTGTTAAGGATCTCTATGGTGAAGATAGTGCCACAGAAGATCAACTTATCACATTGCATGAGATCCTAGCCGGCCTGGATGAAGTTACTGAACTGCAACCAATTCCGGACGCTCATGTTCCAGTTATGAAGTTCAAGTTTGATGGAATATCGATCGACCTTCTTTATGCTAGTATTTCTCGCTTGATTGTACCTAAAGAATTGGATATATCTGATGTCTCTGTTCTACACAATGTTGACGAGCCTACGGTTCGAAGTTTGAATGGTTGCAGGGTTGCAGATCAAATTCTAAAGCTTGTTCCAAATGTTGAGTACTTTCGAACAACACTCCGCTGCTTGAAGTATTGGGCCAAAAGACGAGGTCTTTATTCCAATGTGACAGGTTTTCTTGGTGGTGTGAACTGGGCACTTCTTGTTGCTCGAGTGTACCAGATGTATCCAAATGCAGTTCCGAGCATGCTTGTCTCCCGGTTCTTTAGGGTATATACACAGTGGAGGTGGCCAAATCCTGTCATGTTATGTCCAATAGAAGAGAACATGCTTGGGTTTTCATTGTGGCATCCTTGCAAAAATCCTCGTGACCATCTGATGCCAATCATCACTCCTGCCTATCCATGCATGAATTCAAGTTATAATGTTTCTACAAGCACCCTCCGAGTTATGATGGAGCAGTTCCAACATGGCAACAAAATTTGTGGGGATATAGATTTGAATAAAAGTTGCTTGAGGGCTCTGTTTGAACCATACCTTTTCTTTGAAGGCTACAAGAACTTCTTGCAAATTGACATAGTTGCTGCTGATGTTGATGACTTGCGGAATTGGAAGGGTTGGGTGGAATCACGCCTTCGACAGCTGACTTTGAAGATTGAACGTGATACTTTTGGGAAGTTTATATGGAATGAGAAGTTTACCTCTGATGACTATATGATGCTGTACACGACCATATACAATATGTGCACTCAAAAGCCTCCTCATGACTATTCCCAACCATTGTATGACAAGTATAAGGAATCATTTGAAGAGTACATCATATCAACAGTATTACCGTCTTTGAGAGAGAAGCATGATGAATTTATGTTGCGTGAACTTGTGAGGAGGTGGGCTAACCATAAAATTATGGTTAGATGGCTTTCTCGTTTCTTTCACTATTTAAATAGATATTTTATAGCTCGAAGGTCACTTCCGCCGCTTAATGAAGTTGGATTGACTTGCTTCCGTGATTTGGTTTACAAGGAAATAAATGGGAAAGTGAGAGATGTCGTGATTTCTCTTATTGATCAAGAACGTGAAGGAGAGCAGATTGATCGAGCTCTGTTAAAAATTGTATTAGATATATTTATTGAAATTGGAATGGGGCAAATGGATCAATATGACAATGATTTTGAAGCTGCCATGCTCAAAGACACTTCTGCCTATTATTCTCGAAAGGCTTCAAACTGGATCCTAGAAGATTCTTGTCCTGATTATATGCTAAAGGCCGAGGAGTGCTTGAAACGGGAGAAAGATAGGGTTGCTCATTACCTACACTCTAGCAGCGAGTCAAAGTTATTAGAGAAAGTTCAACATGAGCTTTTATCTGTGTATGCATACCAACTTCTTGAAAAAGAGCATTCTGGATGTCATTCATTACTTATAAATGACAAGGTTGAAGACTTGTCAAGGATGTTCAGACTCTTTTCTAAAATACCCCGAGGCTTGGGACCTGTTTCCTGTATATTTAAGCAGCATGTTACTGAAGAAGGTACAACATTGGTGAAGTTGGCTGAAGATGCAACAAGTAACAGGAAGGCAGAGAAAAGAGATGTTGTTGGTTTACAAGAGCAGGTTTTTGTTCGAAAAGTGATTGAGCTGCATGACAAGTATATGGCATACGTTATTAATTGCTTTATGAATCACACTCTGTTACACAAGGCACATTTGCTTGATGGTCGTGCAAGTGCTGGCACGAGTGTTGACTCAGCTAGACAGAACCTTGCTGCTACTTTTGTTAATGCATTTGTTAATGCTGGGTTTGGTCAGGATAAGTTAATGACTGTTGCATCAGATTCTTCAAGTAGGGGTTCTTCTGGAAATTGGCTTTTCAACAAGGAACATGGGAAGACTAGTGTTGCTGCAAGTCTGGGTATGATTTTACTCTGGGATGTTAACTCTGGACTTGCACAACTTGACAAACACTTCCATAGTAATGATAACCATGTCATTGCTGGTGCATTACTGGGAGTTGGAATTGTCAATTGTAGTATCAAGAATGACGGTGATCCTGCAATGGCACGCCTTGGTGATTATATAGATAAAGAAGATAGTTCGACCAGAATTGTTGCAATTATGGGATTAGGAATTGCATATGCAGGTTCCCAGAATGAGCAGTTACGATACAAGTTGGCACCTATTCTGAGTGATCCTAAAGCTTCACTTGGTGGGGGCGATTTCTACATGGCTAAAAAGTTTAATGTTGAGGTTGTGATTATTCTATTTAAGCAATGGGATCCGGGAGTAGGTTTAGAACCTTGAGGACAAGGTTCAAGTGAACCCCGCGGCAATGATAGAGAGTAGAATTATGAGTAATTTAAGTTAGAATAATAATTTTATAAGTTATTTAGATATTATTAAATATGAGTATTGTTATTGGGCTCTTAGTAGTATATGGGCTTTTAGGTTTATTATCATTAAGAGTACTATATAATGTAGTCTCATGGAGACCTTGGGAATCAATCAATGAAAAATCCAATTTATCTTTATCTCTATTTTTCTTAGTTTTTCTCTTAGACTTGTAGTTGTTTTATATCTTGTTAGGGTTAGCAATTTTTCTTCCTAACACATTGTGTTGCTAGGAAGTTATAAAAGCTTATTTCTTTATTTGATTATTAAATATGCGGGTTGGTTGCACTTTGTTGCTTCATTACCAATGGTAAAAGTGTTACTCATAACTGCATTTGGATTGTTTCTTACAATAGATTGCATAGATGTGTTGGGAGCAGATACAAGGAGTAAAGTAAACAATCTTGTATTTTATGTGTTTAATCCATTAATGGTTGGTAGCAATTTAGTAGAAATATTAACATCTGAGAATGTTCTTACTTTGTGGTTCAGGCCGAGGAATGTTCTTAGCACATTCATAATAGGTTTAGCTTTAGCATGGCTTGTGATTAAAATTACAAAGGCATCCAAAGCACTTCGAAGGTCGCATATTAAGTGGTTGTTTTGGAGGAAATTTAGGGAACACCTATAATCATTATTCCAGTTGTAGTTTCGGGGATAATAGAATTGGTTTCAAAACTCCACATACATATTGGACTATGCAGATAGAGGATTGTGTGAAGTTGCTGAAAAGCTTCCTCACTTGAAAGAACTTGATATATCAATTAGTGACTTATTTCAGAAATCTTTGAAAGCAATTGTTCGATGTTGTCTCCGATTGAAAACCTTTAAATTCAACAATCAAGCATGTAAACAACTAGTACATCTTCGACTTTTCGGTTATGAATGTGACCGGTTCAAAGCCTCAAGGAAGCCAACAACAATACTTCAAGTTTCTAGACATGGGGCTTATTCAGCTTGCTTAATTTACCAGGATGACCAACATGAATTATAAGAGTACATGATGGAAAATTATTGTTGTGTTGTACCATATACAGGAACTGACTTTGGATTATTTAGAGATGGTATCAGCTACGATACTTCAAACATTTGGAATATGATCTCAAGTGCTTGGAGTGTAGGTCACGGAGAGCTTCTTATCATACTTGAGGTGCAGTTTTCAGCTAGGGAGTTGGGATTCACCAAACCCGAGCCATATATTTTTTAGCTGCTGGATGACTTTAAATACTACACACAAGTTTGCTTCTAAGCTTAAGAGGGGCGTGGTTGAAACTTCAATTTTTTAAGGCAGATAGTTAGGAACATACAAAAACCCTCTTTATCCATATACTAAAAAACTAAAAAGATAACAAATCTCCTATATGTGGGAATGAATCTGTTGCGGTGAGAATCGAATACCAAGCTATTAATTAACTTGAATCGCAAAACTTTGAAATTCACCACCGAACTTTGATTTATCCAAAGAAAAGGGTAAAGATCGAAGAAAACCCTAATTGCGCTATGTGAAGACACAGCTAAGAGATCTAAGGTTCGAGGGTTGGTTATACTAAGGGAAGGTATTAGCACCCTAAGTATCTGTAGTACTCTACAGGAAACTCTTGTTAGTATTTGTGTTATGCTATTGTTTGCTTGTTAAGGGATCTATGCTAAGGATAAAGACCTATGGTAAAGACCAATGTGCTAAAGGTAAAGACCTAATGGTAAAGACCTAGGGGTAATGACCAAAGCTAAAAGTAAATACCTAAGGGTATGTACACTAAGTATGCTCTCCAAGACGTCGCATCTTGTGCCTACGTATCCTTATAAGGATGGAATCAGAGCATCCGTAGTTCACCTCAATAGGGGTGAGGAACCATTGACTATGGTCAAAGTTCCAAGGGGAATAGTATGATACTCATGTAGAGTTAAAGAACTCTCTAAGTCTAAGTTGTAAGGGTAGGTGAATACTCATGATGATGAGAATCACATAGAGTTGAAGAACTCTAATCCTAGTTTTAAGTTTAAAGGGATGAATGGTTCTAATAAGGCCAAAGGGAAGGGAACATCATGATGATGATACTCACATAGAGTTAAAGAGCTCTAGGTGGATCCTAAGTTATAAGGTAAGTGGCTCTAATGAGGCCAAGGGGAGAGAGGTGAGCAACTATGATGATAGTGCTTACAAGAGAGGGAAACCTAATCAGGTTGAGGGAGAAATGACTCTAATGAGGCCAAGGGTTTGATCCTAATGAGGATAGGGGATGGCTCTAATGAGGCCAAAGGGTAGAAGATGGCTCTAATGAGGCCAAGAGGGCAATGAGTTATCTATGACTTTGAGGTCAATAAAGATACTTACCTTTGGAAGAAGGGGAATAAAGAGGGTTAAGGAGGAGAGCTAACAAGCTAGCCTCTCTTTAGGGGATAACTTAAAGAAGTTACCAAAGATATTCATAACTAATGATAGCAAAAGCACATGGACATATCACATGAGGAAAGATGATGAATGTGATGACATTCAAATGGCAAACATCTTAAAGGAGTGCAAGTATCAAATAAGCATACAAGAATCATTGATGAACAAGGTAAAAACCCAAAGTTAACCATGATATAAGTCTAAGAAAGCTTAACAAGTAGGTGATGACCTACAAAAAGGGAACTTGACCTAATCTTTATGTTAAGGGGAAAGGTATCACCTATGTTATCCTAAAGTTCTCTTTTATGAAAGGGAAGCACAAGTGACATGGTATAACCTAAAGGTACGGATTTGTATCTACTTGATGTTGTATATACATGAGAGGGAAGCAAGTCGAAGGCAATTTTTGAAGTCATATACTCAGATATATGTGGCACTATCCAGGTGGATTCGATTGGAGGTAATAGATACTTTGTCACGTTCATAGATGATTTCTGTCGAAAACTATGGACTTACCTGATCAAGAAGAAAAGTGATGTGATTGAGGTATTTGCCAAACTCAAATCTATGGTCGAAAGAAAGTGGTCAAAAGCTAAAGATTCTGAGGACTGATGGTGGAGGAGAGTATGCGTCGAAATATTTCGATGCATTATGTGAGAAAGAATGGAATGTGCATGAGGTGGTGCCACCTTACACTCCACAGCAAAATGGAACTACAGAAAGGAAGAATAGAACCATCATGAATATGGTGAGAAGTATCTTAAAAGGCAAGCATCTACCCAAATAATTATGGGGAGAAGCTGTGTCGACAATAATATATATCTTGAATAGATGTTCGACGAAGAAACTAGAAGGAATTACGCTAGAAGAATGTTGGTCTGGTGTTAAGCCTAACCTAAGTCATTTGAAGGTGTTTGGATCTATATCACATAGACATGTGCCAGATCAGTTGAGAAGAAAGCTTAATGACAAGTCGAATCAGATGATCCTGATAGGATATCATTCGACTAGAGGATACATGTTGTTCGACCCAGTGAACAAGCAAGTAGTGATCATAAGAGATGTGATCATATATGATCTTAAGGAATGGGATTGGACTGAGAATGTTAAGAAGGATTTAGTGAGAATCTCATGTGAAGAACCAGCTAGTGAAGTCGAAAGAGTTCAATAAGAAGAAGTCAGAGGTGAAGTAGACCTCGATGTACAAGACACATGCCTGCAAGGTTGCAAGAATGTGTGATTACATCAAATGATGTGTTCGATGAAGAAGGTGAGCTGGTACATTATGCTTTCTATGCAGATGTCGAACCAGTCAATGCAATTGAGGCATTGAAAGATTTGAAGTGGGTGAAAGTAATGAATGAGGAGTTAGAGTCCATCGAAGTCAACAACACTTGGTCACTCGTCGAATTGCCTCAAGGCAAGAAGGCAATTGATTTGAAATAGGTTTACAAGGTGAAAATGAATCCTAAAGGCGAGGTAACTCGACACAAGGCGAGACTTGTGGCGAAAGGATTTATACAGGAGGAAGGAATCGATTTCGACGAAGTTTTTGCACCTGTTTCTAGGATCGAAACAATTAGGTTGGTTATTGGTCCAGCAAACATGAACAATTGGCACACATGTCAGATGAATGTAAAATGTTCATTCCTGAATGGGCCCTTAGACGAAGAAGTTTATGTTGCACAACCAGCTGAGTTTGTGAAACAAGGCGAAGAAAGAAAGGTGTACAAGTTCCATAAATCCCTGTATGGACTTAAGCAAGCTCCAAGAGCTTGGAATAAGAAGACCGACAACTTTCTAAGGGAGAAGGAATTTGTGAAATGCGCAACTGAGCATGGAGTATATGTAAGGAGAAGCAATAGTGAATTGTTTATACTATGTCTCTATGTCGATGACCTGTTGATAATAGGAAGTTGCAAGAAGGAAAACAAAGATTTCAAACACGACATAAGTGAGGAGTTTGAAATTTCAGACTTGGAAATCTCTCATATTTCCTTGGCATTGAACTCTACAAGACTGGTAGAGGTTTGATGATGCACCAAAGAAGATATGCAGGTGAAATACTCAAGAGATTTGAGATGCAAGATTGCAACCCAACTTCGACTCCAGCTGAGATGAAATTGCAACTGTCAAAAGATCCAGATGAAGATGATGTCTACCCAACCCAATATAGAAGACTTATTAGGTCACTTCGATACTTTTGTCACACAAGGCCTGACTTAGCATACAATGTGGGTATGGTACGTAGATTCATGCAGAAGCCAAATGTATCACACCTTGCAGCGACGAAGAGGATATTGAGGTATTTGAAAGAAACTCTCGACTACGACATTCTGTTTCCTGCAGCTGATGAAGGAAAAGAATGCAAGTTAGTGGGATACACTGACTCAAGTTGGTGTAGTAATGCTGAGGATAGAAAATCCACAGCTGGTTATGTGTTTATATTAGGTGGTGCACCAGTTGCTTGGAGTTCGAGAAAGGAGCCAGTAGTGGCATTGTCGTCATGCAAAGCAGAATACATAGTTGTTTCTCTTTGTGCATGTCAAGCAACATGGATGGTGAACCTGTTCGAAGAGATTACAGGGAAGAGTCATGCATCAATTATCATGAAGATCGATAACATGTCAGCTATCAACCTGGCGAAGAATCCAATAGCACATGGTCGAAGCAAACACATCGAAATGAGGTTCCATTATTTTCAAGAGCAGGTAGCAGAAGGGTAGATGAACTTGGAACACTGCAGAATTGAGAATCGAATTGCAGACATTACGACAAAGGGAGTGCAAGTCAAAGTGTTCTGAAGACTAAAAGCTATGATGAATATCGATAGTTTAGACACAATGAATTAGGTGGTGTGTTGAAAATGTAATTCTTTGTGTCGAAATATCTATGTGTCGAGTTGTATTAGTGTGTCGAAGTGTCAAAGCAGCCTGTTTCACACAGGATTTCGACTTAGGCTTATTTTAGTAATGTTAGCTATTTTGGGCTTTTATAGTTCTGGACTTTGCCTTGGGGTGTAAGTGTCGCTCCCGGGATTTTCATCCAAGTACAAATGCGAAAGTGGCACCGAAACAGAGTCGCCAACAATGTGTATTTATCCCAAGAGAGGGAAAGGAAACACTGCATAAACCTGGGGGAAAGGAAATAGCATGGTCTTGCGACCAAGAGAAACTGGGTTCGGGAGTCGGTTACGCGTGAGGAAGGTATTAGCACCCCCACGCGTCCATCGTACCCGATGGGATCCACGCTTGCTAGTCTCGATCAAAGGGTGTCGTCGTCTGGAGCTCCGCTGCTACTGGAAAAGAAAAGGAACGAAAATGGAAAAAACGGAGAAACGAATGTAGGGAAAATAAAAAGAAGTGTTCGAATGGGCCCTACCCCCACTGCCTACGTATCTCATCGGGAACATGAGAATTAGAGCGACATAGTTCCCCTCACTAGGGACGCTTTGTTTGTGTTTTTTAGGGAACGGCTAACGTTCTAGCTCAGGTGTTGCAGGCTCACTGGTCCGAGTGCGTTACCATCTTGCAAGAGAACGAGTAGGAGCACGTTCGTACGCTGAGAGTGAGTAAGATGAGAAAATAATTCCCGAAGGAAAGACGTTATTGTTGGTTTGAAGTTTTTTAAACAAGAAGTGTCTTTTACAGTTATTTGCAACTTGCATTGAACCAAAGTCTTAAATACAGGAACGAATACTTCGCGCATCGTCCCCAACAGGACGTACACTAGGTATCCTAGAAGAATGAGAGAAAGCCTCTCGTTCCCCACTTCCCACATAGAAGACTCAAGCGCAATACACGTTAACCTTTATTAAGTGTTTTTTACTTTTGTTTTGAGATGAGAAGAGAGAAAGCGCAAGGGAAACTAAAGGGAAACTAAGAGTCCTAATGTTATCATGCATGGATGTCCTATGGTTAGTGAGGTTTAGGAGAAAAGACTACCTAAAACCTAATGCTAATCCTACTCCAAGCTTAATCAAAAATTAAGTTGGACTAGGTAACTCTAAAGGAAAAGAATCCAAGACTTGAACAAGTCTTGAGATTCATGGGATGAGAAAGAGTGAAAGAAAAGAAAAGAGAAGAAGAAGAAGAAGAGAGATGAGATACAATAAATGGCAGCAAGCACATCATATCATAAATGTCCAACTCAAATAAACAATCATGTTTCAAGGATCAATGCAAAATAATTCAAGTAAGCATGCAAAGATAAACATGAAAGAATGCAAGCATACTTGTATGAAATGCACAATTAAGCATACATGGACTTCATATCAAAATGAAATGAGAAAGGCAAGATGAAAATGAAGACAAGTCAGAACCAATATCATATTATCATCAACAATTCATGTGTGCAAAAGTGATTCCAAACATGAAGCATTAAGATCCAAAGAAGTTCACAAAAGGAAAGGTAATGATATTCATCATACAATTCAAACCAAATGCATCCAACTATGCTCAAGTAACATGAAAACCAAGTATAGAACTCAAGAGGCAGTAGCATATGCATCAATATCATATCAAAACCAAACTCAAGTCATACAAGTCCAAACATCAATCAACACTTTCAAAACATGCACCAAAGTAAACTACAAAAAGAGGACAAAGTTCCAACACTTAAGCATACTCAAACATGATCCAAAAATTGCAAAAATTTGTCTCAAAGGACCTCAACCAGGTTTAAACATCATATCAAAAGTTCATTCAAAGAATCACAAAGGAAACCAATCAATTAAGCATGGCAAATCAACTTGTGTAAAGAGATGTCAAGAGATGATCATACATAAGTCACTTAAGCACAAATAAGCAAACATGTATCATATGACATTAAACAATTGTGAAATTAAAACTCCAATGATCTAGGTCAGAATACAATCACATGCTAAAAGATCTCACAAAAATTCACAAGTTAAGCAATTCAAACAATTAAGCAAAGATCAAGTAAGCACCATGATTCAATATGCAAAAGAGAGGGACCAAATGCAATATGAGAAAGTTTTAAAAATGAAACAAAAATGTTTTTATGCACTTCAATATGTCATCTAACAAATGCAAAAAGAATGGATTGAAAATGTGTTATAGATGAAGAGAAATAAAATCTACAATGAAAAGTATGCACATGTGAGACAATTCAAAAAGAAAATCAATTAAACAATTAATTAAGACACCAAAAATAAAATAAAATAAGAAAATAAAATATGGAAAAATTTTATAAAATGCTAAACATGCTTTATGATTTTTTTTTATGATTTTTGGATGCATTAAAATGATTTTAAAAATTAAAATGCAAAACAACAATTAAATGAAAAATAAAAAGAAATAAAAAACAGGTAGGGTGCAAACAGCAGCAAAACACGTTGAAAAATGAAGGTGGGCTCAGACTGGGGGTGCAATTAATAATCCCAAGACAAAAAATCCAAAGGCGCAGTCAAAGAGGAACACAAGGATCCAGTCAACATTCAGATTTAATATCAGCCACATGATCAATCTCACGCACATCATCAATAAATCCAAAACACAATGTAATCATGATCTAGGGCTCAGATTCACATGCACACAATAAAAGAGTACATACGCACACACTACATCATCAGAGATTAAAATAAAAAAACACGTGACAAGCACACGCATTTTTAATGCGTTGTCAAAATTCTAACCACATGATGAATCAGACGCATCATATTCATTCAACAATTAAAAAATTAATCAAGATCTATGGCTGGGATCTGAGGCACATGATAACACGAATGGAGTAACAAACACGCAAGCATTAAATTAAAATCAAAAATTAAAAAACGTGGCAAGCTGAGGAACGTTGGATCAAGCTAACGGACGGCCATGATTGCATCTTCTTCATTTAAACTCTTCGCCGGACTGAAACCCAACCAGTCGCCGGAGCTAGGGCTCCGGTCACCCTCTCCGGTGAGCTGCAACGTGAAAACCTCCAAAAATTTCTCATAGGTATACCAAATTGATCAGAAAATCATGAGGATCGAGAATATCTAACTCATTTCAACAAACACTCAACATACAATGCAAATCGAAGGAAAGAAAATTTAGATCCAAAACTTTAAACTCAAAATACACACAATCTACACGTCCAAAATTCAAACAAAACATATCATCATGCTCAGTGAACCTCATAGATCATCATGCACACTTAAAATTCAAGTTCTAAGAGCATGAAAAGTTCACTAACCTGAGATCTTGAAGAGCTTAAAATACTCCTAGAAAACCAGAGATAAGCTGCAGATCTAGCCTTAGGAACCTCTAATTGCAAAATAAATGCAATTAGAGCTTGAATATGGTCTGGATCTTGAGTTTTGAACTTGGATCCTCTTGAACTGAACTTGGTGAAAACCTTCCTTTCAGCTTAAAACAATGGATGATTCGTGCTCCTTTCAACTCACTGATCAAGAATATGCCAAGAGATTTTCAAAAACCCTCAAGGAATGAGAGATTCGAATGAGAGAAAGTGAGAGTGAGTTTTGAAATTCTGATCAAATGAGAGTGTGTGACCTAATTTTGGAGGCATGAGTTAGCTTATATACTCTCCATTAGTCCTCGGATTATGATTAACAAATGGTTAAACCCTTGATTAAGGAGATTGGAGTGGTTTTGCCAAAATGCAGTTTGTGTTGCTTCCACTCATCCACACGTGCAAACTCCTTGCAACAAGCATGATTCACCTCCAATTTACTTATTGATCACCTCTGAATTCAAATTGGGCCTGTGGTTGATTGGTTCATGAAATTTGGATGAATTTGCATTTTTGAACTTTGTGAAAATAATGAGAAATAAATCATGGAATAAATTGATTCAAAGACCAAAAATGATCCTCTTGACTTGTATTTTGATGTTGTAATATAACATGAAGCAAATGGGAACATTACAAGTCTTTTTGTGCCAAAATGCAAAAGGTGGAAAAATGGAACCATATGAAAACCTCATAATGCACCTTGCATTGTTTTGACCATAACTAGAGTTCCACAAATGGTATGGAGATGTTCTAGTACTTTTTGGAAATGGGAGAGAAATATATTCAACTTTAATGTTGGAGGAAAATTCATTTGGAGCTTCCTTGATGATGAAAAGTCAAGTTGAATGTGGTGGAAAAATTGCCAAAAATGGAAAGTTCTCATTATAGGTCATTTTCCAAATTTAGTAACTTTTGCACAAACTCTTGATTCTTGATAAATGATATGAAACTTGACATTTGAAGACCATATGAGGATGTGAGGCCTTGAAAACCATGAGAGGAACCTCAAAATTCCACAGTTGACTTTCTCCTTCTGAACTGTTAACTTTTGCTTATTTCACAAGTAACTGATCCATTGAACATTCTCCCCAAAGAACCAATGACCAAGATTCCATCCATGAACACTTAAGAACATAAGGAATACCATGAGATCAAGTTTTGCCCAAAAAATTAGAAATAAATTGATATTAGGTCAAACCCTAATTTTGGCACCCTCTGGTTAGGAGGAAATAGCACATCCTCCAAATCCAAATTCCTCTGAATATGATGTGTATCCTCTCAAACAATGATGAGATATCCCCTTTGGAGATGATAAAAACTCAAAGAGCTTGCCCATTTGGGGGTCAGATCCCAATTTTTGACTGCCTTGTGTAGGAGATCATGCACTGCTTAATCTTCTTGGTGAATTCCTTTCTTTCAATGACTTGTGAGATCAAATGGAGATGATACATGATGTAAGAGATCCTTGAGGCTTGTGAGAAACACTTGGTCTTCTTCTTTGGATTTGGATGATCAACACCTTAGTGGATCACCTGATCACATGCCCTTATGCAAGATGCAATGCTAGATGCTTGATGTTTTATTTTTCTATGCTTGAATGCAATGCAATGAAATGAAATCATATGCTAAGAGATACGAAGAAAAGAGAGGGAAAATTTTGGGGTATTACAGCTGCCCCTATTCAATCACTGTAGACCTGAACGGATGATAGCGATTGCTGTCAGACTTTTAAGGTATGGAGGGATTGAATACCGAAAATAACCCAAAAATTTGCACTCTGAAGGAAAGAAGAAAAAGGGATATAAACCCAACCAAATGAACTCTGCTTGAAGAAAACTCTGATGATGAAGAATAACACTGAAGGGATGTCTTTTGTACAACGCCAGACGACTACTGGCTTGCCACACTATGGGTGGACCTTAATAACGTCTTTTGTACAACGCCAGACAACTACTGGTCTGCCACACTACGGGTGGACTTTAACAATGTCTTTTGTACAACGCCAGACGACTACTGGCCTGCCACACTACGGGTGGACTTTAACAACGTCTTTTGTACAACGCCAGACGACTACTGGCCTGCCACACTACGGGTGGACTTTAGCAATGTCTTTTGTACAACGCCAGATGACTACTGGCTTGCCACACTACGGGTGGACTGTCTTTTTTTAATGGAGTCAGAAGACTACTGACCTGCCACACTACGGGTGGACTTTTGCCAAGCTACGGTTGGACTTTGCAGCTGAGATGCCACACTACGGGTGAACTTTTGCCAATCTACGGTTAGACTTTGCCTTGCTTTGCCACCCTTGGATGGTCTTTTGCCAATCTACGGTTGGACTTAGCTGCGGTCTTTTAAAGGGACTCAGACGACTACTGACTTGCCACACTACGGGTGGACTTTTGCCAAGCTACGGTTGGACTTTAAGAATTTGCCACCCTTGGATGGACCTTTTGCCAATCTACGGTTAGACTTTAAGAATTTCAAAATTGGATTACTCTCTGCATCCGTGTCAGACATCTCTGCTGAGGAATAATGATCAATAATTTGATCTCAGAGACTCCTGAAAGGATGATATCTCTACTGGAGAATGAATGAATAATCCGTCTGCTTCGAATTGTCAAGCCTGCCAAAAACAAATTGGACTTTGAAAATATGGGGAAATGATGATTCTGCCAGGAATTACTTCATCTGCTTGGGGATGAATTCTGGTCACAGCAACTCCGCTGGGGATGAGAATTTCTTTGCATGGCGTCTTGCTAGGGAAGAAAAGTCATTAAAACTCTGCTTGAGGATCTATCAAACCCGAGATCCTTTACGGGGAAAATCAACCTTCTAACCCGGCTGGGGCAAGAATATACTATCACTCTGCTGAGGAATAAATTTTGTTGATCAATAAGCCTCTGTGGGGACAAAACAACTCAGCCGGGGAGTATTGCTGACAAGATTCAATGTTGAACTCTGTGGGGATACCATTACCAGAGATACGATCTTGCTGGGAATCAAGGCTACTCTGTCGGGGATAAGCGAATCCTGGTTAGAACAATTCACTGCAGCTTGCTAGGAGAGAGTCCTTAGATCTGCTGGGGAAACCCAAAGCAACTCCACAGTAATCTGCTGAGGCATAAGACTGTTGAGCCTAAGATAAGTGCTATAATGCCCCATGTTAGGCGAACTTTCCACTTGACGATTCCGTTGGGGATGATAAGTTTATAAACAACTCTGCTGGAGAAAAGCGCCTTAAAACGTCTCATGCTGGGGAATGCCTTTTGAGAGGATTTTACAGAAGACCAAATGTCCTCAAACTCTACTGGGGATAATAGATCTGGAACATCTAGGGAAAATAAAAAATGCCCCATGCTTGGGAAAGTCAACAACTTGCTTCCTGCTCCATGATACAATACTTACCTGAAGAAACATCATAAGAGGATTTTACAGGAGATTAAGCATCTTCAAACTCTTGACGACTTCACTGGGGATTAACCATCAACTTCGGTGTCTGCGAAGCAACTCTACTGGGGATTCGCAACCGTTATCGACACAGAAAAGCTTGTAACTGTTGGAAGTACTGAACGAGAAAATCGACTTAATAAGATACGACGATACCCAGTAGAACTCGATTCATTGATATCGAGACGTCGTGACCGACCGTTGACCGAATAATGGACTCAATCAGTAAACGTTGTGACAAAAGGGTGACTAGTGAACCCTTCCCTAAACATGATTGCCCCAGTCTTCTGCATGGGGATAAGTGATTACTCGTCTAGGAGAGAAATGCCTCTTGTGATCTTGGGATGACCTGCCCCTTTTTTTTGATCTTTTTGGCTGATTGACTGCATACGCGTGAACAATAGTTTTTTACTTGCCCAGACCGTCATGGTCCACCAAAAGAAATTGTCCCAAGAGGATTTTACAGAAGACTTGACATCCAAAACACCTCAATGTCTTCAAACTCTTGGAGAAATCCGTCGGATCTCAAAGTAATTGCCCCAGACTGTATGGATTACTTAGAAGAAGCCATCTCAAGAGGATTTTACAGAAGACTTGGCATGCTCAATGCTTCAGTGTCTTCAAACTCTTGGAGGGATTCAATGTATCTCAAATTAGCTGCCTCAGATTGTATGGTCTACAGAGGAATTCGCCCCGAGAAGATTCATGAACAATCTCATATCACCGTGAGATATTCTGCCTCAGTACTCTGAACCCTGGATAAGCTGACCAATCATCTGGATGGACTACCTTCTCATGCCCTTGGGATAGCCTGCCCCAGTATGAACCTTGAAGTGGTTTTGCCCCTGACTACTGATCTTCGAAGGAAGACCAATAATGCCTGCATTTGTAGGGATTTGAATCTCGAAGTAATTGCCCAGTTTGGCTGAACTTTGAAGAGATTTCTCGACGTGACTGGCTCAGATAAGCTACACCTTAAAGAGATGGTTTGACATGATTGCCCCAGATCGACTACGTCTTAGCACAACTTGTTGGGAACGCTCCTGCTCAACAAAGTTTCTTGAGGAAGTACCACTGGATGTGGCTGTCCTTCAGGAGTTTCAGGATTCTCAACTCGGCAAGATTAAGCTTCTGGACTGAATTTCCATATGTAATCTTCTTTTGATGTCAAACAAATGTATGCAAGCAGAAAATGTTTTGTTCTGAGAATGAAAATTCTAATGCAACACACATGTTAATCCTGAAGTTTTACTGAAAAGATGTCGCAAACCCTTTGTGAGCGAATCACGGGTTAGGATACGACATTGATTTTTTGAATAAAATAAAGCATGCACATGCAACACCAACAAAGATCTTTTAGCACAACTCATAGGAGTCAGGAACGCTGTCTCTTGGTTGTGTGCTTTTGAAATAACCCTGTTTCAATTAGGACTTTTGAGGGTTGTATCGTGGCCTGGTTCACGGTTTTGAGAAAAAATGGTTTATGGCTCAAAGTTTATTGGTGCCCACCCACTCTTCGTGATGTTCTCCAGTCCTACATTCAGCTAATTTGCACAAGCGCTCATCTCTCAAAAAGATTTTGTGATCTTTAAGGAACCCATGCATCTAGTGGTTTGACACTTAATGAGGCTTTGGAGTGACAGTCACCCCTTTGTCTTTTGTTCGTAGTCACACGACTCTGTTCTTTCTTTTGAGGATCTTTCTTGGGTAATCCTTTTGTTTTTCGCTTTCTTTTTTCTTATCCCTAACTTTTGCCTGGACAGATTCTTTCGAATCTTTGATTTTGAAGTCCAACGGGATGCCCTAACTTTTGCCTAAGTTGCTTGTTTTCAAGTTTCAACTTAGCGGGCTTTTCATTTATTTTCCCCCCTTTTTTTTGTTTTGTTTTTTTTTTAACACGTCGTGTGAGACTCGTTGACTGACTTTGTTGAAAGGGTTGTGACTGCCTCACTCTTTGATTGTTGATGGATAACCATTGTGGTTTCACATCTCTTGTCCTCTTGACGGTGGAATATAAGGTAATGAGTCCTCAGATGCACACTCCTTTTGAAATTTGAACGCTCGGTCAAATTACCTGACGCCTACCCTGCCCCTGGGTTAAACGTGAGGGTTTTTTCATGCGAAAGAAACTCCTACTTCAAGGCTCAAGGGGGTTAACGAGGGTCTATCTCCCTTATATCTCCAGTGTTTGGGGAGTTGAAACAATGCATGTACATCCTCAACAGGGTTCTTTTTCAAAAGCACACAATTAGAGATTTTTGCGTTTTTACCTCATCATCCTCCCTCATAGAGTTTAAGCAGGAAAATTGGTATTGCAGTGCATATTAACATTAAATGAGTGAACACAAATGAAATTCTTCAAGAAAAACATATTCATTGCATTAAAATCATCAAACCAAATACAAGCAAGTTTTAACATGCAAACAATGTTTGAACAAAAAAATAAAGACTACATATGAAAATCCAGCAAAGAAACTAAATGATTGTCCTTGTTGAGGAGGCTTGACTCCATCTGGACTTATTGCTTCTGATGATGTCTTCCCTTTTTTACGTGCTTGCTTGGGAAGCTTTAGTTAACGTACAGACCATCTGCAGTGAAAATAATGATCCCAACGTCAATCAGATCTTGCACTTTATTCCTGAACACCTTACAATCTTCAATGGCATGCCCCTGTGCCCCTGAGTGGTACCCGCACCTAGCATTCTTGTCATAACCTGGCGGAAGAGGATACGGGACAGGAGCAACTTCCCTTAACTGAATCAAAGAGTCTTGAAGTAAACAGTCGAGCAGCTGACTATGAGGAACAGTAATGGGATCAAATTTTCTCTCAGGCCTTCTGGGTCTTTGAGATCTCCTCTGGGAGCTAGTCCGCTACTGATACTGATTTGGGTACTCCTCTTTTCCCAGCATTTTCCTCTTCAAACTTGGCTGACGATCAGGAGCAAGTTGCTGATATGGGGATTCTGAGACCAAAGACTGCAAGATATGCCCTTGACTTGATGCCGCTTTAAGAGGGAATGCCAGGGAATTCACATTTCCTGCAGCAGTAGGAGTAGAATTACTCTGTATGCTTACGCCGCCCGGCGCGAAATTTATCGCCTTTGAATCAATCAGATCTTGAACCACATTATGAAAGGTTTTACATTTTTCCACATTGTGCCCCGGCGCACCAGAGTGAAAGTCGCAATGGGAACTTGCATCATAATTGAGTGGGAGCTTTCCACTAGGGCGATTTATCGTCCGCAGTTCAACCAATTGGAGTTGAAGTAGATACCTCAACAGCTGAGCATAAGGCATGGGAAGCGGATCAAAAATTCTGTCAGTTTTCTTCGACTTTGGTAGGTATTTCCTAGCCTTGGGGCCGTCTGGGGAAATAAGAGGTAATTGCTGGTGAGTAAGTTTCAGAACTCCAGGTGGTGCAGAAAATCCGTGAGACACATCACTCTTGGGAATAGGTTCCACAGGCAAGGGTGGAACGACAACTTCTGTTATAGCCTCAAGTGTGGGATTACCATCCTTTCTGAGCACATTTCTCACAACTTCCATAACAAAACTCATATGGGTCTTCACTTGATTGACCTCTTCTTGCAGCATTTTCTGGCCCTGAATCAAAGCTTGCATGTCCACCATAAAGTGCCCCAGTTGGGCTTTCATCTCAGTCACCTCTGCTCGGAGTTGTTCCAAATCTGAACCCTGATTGTGGTGAATCGAGTAGTTGGAAGAAGTCATGTTCGCTATCCTGCAGAGAATACCCAGTCAGAATGAAAAATCTGCTCCGGAACACCTGTTATGCAAAAATGCTTATGATTATGAGGATGCAAATGCAAAATGCAAACCGTCATATTTAAACATTTCCAGGCCGAATCTGCTTTGATTCCAGCTTTGGGCAAGGGATCGGACACAACATCGGAAAATAAATCCGAATCCAGAAGTATTGCAGAATCAATCAAAAGATAACCCCTTTCAAACAACTGATAACCATTGAGACAAATGTTGCAATAACATAGCATAAGAAGTCATACAAATAGGTTCAATACAATCAAAAGTGATTCCATCAACAATCCTGATGGTAATCACGGCAAAAACAAGCAACAGAATTACTACAAGTCAAATCCAAGTAAATCGGCTTCAATCTCCTCAAGAAGGTTCACAGTATCTGGATGAGTAGGTCTTTCTAGCAAACCCTTGATCAGCCTGTTTCTCTTCTCGACATCCTAATTCAGCCTAGCAATCTGCTCTTCGACATCGTTGCCTTCGTGCTTTGACTTCTTGACTCCTGCTTGCAGTTTGAGCTCTTCAATTTCTTTCTGTGCTTCTTTCCACCTGGCAAAGTAACGATCTTTCCTTGCTTTCACTACCTGAAGCTCTTCTTGCAGCTCTTCATTCTCAATCTTGGCCTCCTTCCACATATCCTGATACGTGGCAAGCTTGTCTTCTGCTTTAGTCAAAAGCTTCTTATTTTTCCTCTTAGCTTTGGCTGACGATTCAGCAGCCATACTGACCTTTTTGAAGTGTTGAGCCCTGTCGGCAAAATCCTTCTCTTTTTTCTCTAAATGCGTAGTCATGTCTTGAACCTTCCATTTCAACTCCAAGTTGTCCTGTAGAGCACTCTGTAGCTGACTACTCATGTCAGAGTTTTCCACCCTCATATCATATACCAACTTACGCTGCTTATCGAATTCTTCGAATGGTACAGTGAGTCTCTCTTCCACAATCTCTGGATATAAGGGAGGCGCCCGATCAAAAGGCAAATAGAACTCTTCTACCCTCTTCTTCACCCATTCAACATATGGAGCGAAAGCTTGAATATTAGGCTTACCCAAAACAGTTTTACCTATCTTTTGTCTGCTGAGCCAAGCTTGAGAAGCTTCTTGTGCAATAGCCACACCATCAGTCATATGAAAATACACAGATTCTTCCAAGTCTTTTCCAGCTGGAGGATCTTTTAGAGCGTACGCAAACTGCCTGATAGCCAAAGACGGGTTATAGTTAATACCTCCTTTTCTTCTGACCAAGGGTATATTAGGATACTTGCCACAACTATGCAAAATATCAATCCCCACTAATCCCTTGTCCACCCAAAGAATATCTTTAGCAGCTAAGCCCATCAGACGCTTACTCTACTCTAAAGAAGTCTTTGAAAAATAAAAGCACCAGACTGGGGCAAACGTTTGGCAAACCACTTGTAAAAGAGAGATGCGCAACAACAAACCACTCCACCTCATCTTTTCTCATTCCTGTTGTATAGGACGTAGTGGAGATCACCTAGCAAAGTCGGCACCGAATTCTGGGCTGTAAATATCTGAATAGCATCCGTATCGACAAAATCAGACTCATTAGGGAATAACACAATGCCATATATACACAGAGCCAATATTGCATTGAAAGCCATCCACCTCTTTTCTTTTGCTTATTCTTGAGCCCTCTTCACTAAGTACTCCAAGTGATAGCCTCGGGATTTTCCCTTCTTAGAAAAGTCAGCCTCCATTGTAGATCTACTCGAATAAAGAGCCTCAGCCACTGCTTGGAAATCACAACCTCCTTGGGAACCACAGAAAGGAACACCTTCTTTGACAGGAATCCTCAAAATGTTGGAGTACTCCTCCAGGGTAGGAACCAACACATAATCTGGCATCACAAAGCACCTCAAGGAAGGATCATAAAACTGCATCAAGGTGTGTAGCCCATTGTATTCATATTCACTGAGACTCCGAACCAGGGATAAAATCCAACCATACTTCTCTTCAAAGGCTCCTAAAACTTCTGGACCAGCTATACTCTGCAAACTGTTCAACGGGCCAAGAGTGATCTTCGAGAACTTGTAGACGATGATGTGCTTCTTACCCCTCTTAGTGTCCATCCCTATGAATGCCCTCTAACTGGAATCAAAGACTAGATACTACCTAAAAATGCACAAACATAAATGTCAGAAAAAAGGAATATAATGCAGGGCATGTGATCAAGGTATCCACACAAACTGGCTGCACTACGCTGACTGAACAAATCAAGGCTCTGTACCAAAACTCAAAACAACCACCATAGTGATAAAACTAGAAAACCAGGCAGGTTGAAGGTCACGGTTACCTCCAAACCTGCAAACACTCATCCCTCTCACATGTGGGTACTAAGATCCTCAATATCCCGGGCTCTCAGGTCGAGAAATGATGATACGTTCACCATTTCTGGTTTGGTATCATCACCAATCGAGGAGGCCTCAACTGATTCACAAAAATGAAAGATCCTCAGCTTCAGAGGTTTGAGAAGCAATAGCACATTCCGCCCGAAGGATACAATGTTATCGCCAATCAAAGAGGTCGTCCGCTGATTCACTTCAAAAGGAAATCCTATAGCAAGTTCCCAGTATTGGGTCCTCAGATCGAGAACGTACAATGGATTTGCCAGAGAACGTGGTCTGCCACTGTCACATCTCGGGAGGAGTGCCGTTACTGAGTCCTCGGGAATGGTCATCAGAGTCGACAATTCCTCCAGAGAATAACTACTGGCCTGTATCAACATACAGTAGCAGATAGCTCCGGATAGAACCTCGTCTGATTGTAGGGATCGTGATCACCCGCACGTGGCCAACACCACGGGAGCGTCACGCCTGCCCACGCTAAAACCTAGGTGTATGCTCGAGCCTGGGTATTGGGCTCATCTCTCAAAACCTCCCAACCTGCCAAACAGAAAAACAGCACAGCGCAGGACAGTCCAGCATAACAATGCAATGCAGTAAAATGCGGTAAAAACAGTAAAGCAGTAAAGCAAAAATACAATAAGCAGCAATACAGTAATATACAATAAAGCAAAGCACCACAAAAGAACACCCAATGAAATAAAACAGACAAGCGCTAGGATTGACTCGCTAAAGGGGATGGACCAACAAGAGGTCAACCTGTCCCCAGCAGAGTCGCCAGTTGTCGCTCCCGGGATTTTCATCCAAGTACAAACGCGAAAGTGGCACCGAAACAGAGTCGCCAGCAATGTGTATTTATCCCAAGAGAGGGAAAGGAAACACTGCATAAACCTGGGGGAAAGGAAAGAGCATGGTCTTGCGACCAAGAGAAACTGGGTTCGGGAGTCGGTTATGCGTGAGGAAGGTATTAGCACCCCCACGCATCCATCATACCCGATGGGATCCACGCTTGCTAGTCTCGATCAAAGGGTGTCGTCGTCTAGAGCTCCGCTGCTACTGGAAAAGAAAAGGAATGAGAACGGAAAGAACGGAGAAACGAATGTAGGGAAAATAAAAGAAGTGGTCGAATGGGCCCTACCCCACTGCCTACGTATCTCATCGGGAACATGAGAATCAGAGCGACGTAGTTCCTCTCACTAGGGATGATTTGTTTGTGTTTTTTAGGGAACGGCTAACATTCTAGCTCAGGTGTTGCAGGCTCGCTGGTCCGAGTGCGTTACAATCTTGCAAGAGAACAAGTAGGAGCACGTTCGTACGCTGAGAGTGAGTGAAATGAGAAAAGAATTCCCGAAGGAAAGACGTTATTGTTGGTTTGAATTTTTTTAAACAAGAAGTGTCTTTTACAGTTATTTGCAACTTGCATTGAACCAAAGTCTTAAATACAGGAACGAATACTTCGCGCATCGTCCCCAACAGGACGTACACTAGGTATCCTAGAAGAATGAGAGAAAGCCTCTCGTTCCCCACTTCCCACATAGAAGACTCAAGCGCAATACATGTTAACCTTTATTAAGTGTTTTTTACTT
The DNA here is from genome assembly GCA_022829125.1 of Lathyrus tuberosus. Lineage (NCBI taxonomy): Eukaryota > Viridiplantae > Streptophyta > Magnoliopsida > Fabales > Fabaceae > Lathyrus > Lathyrus tuberosus. The sequence goes on along the minus strand of JALAZF010000057.1, from coordinate 9,641,001 downwards.
TTGTTTTGAGATGAGAAGAGAGAAAGCGCAAGGGAAACTAAAGGGAAACTAAGAGTCCTAATGTTATCATGCATGGATGTCCTATGGTTAGTGAGGTTTAGGAGAAAAGACTACCTAAAACCTAATGCTAATCCTACTCCAAGCTTAATCAAAAATTAAGTTGGACTAGGTAACTCTAAAGGAAAAGAATCCAAGACTTGAACAAGTCTTGAGATTCATGGGATGAGAAAGAGTGAAAGAGAAGAAAAGAGAAGAAGAAGAAGAGAGATGAGATACAATAAATGGCAGCAAGCACATCATATCATGAATGTCCAACTCAAATCAACAATCATGTTTCAAGGATCAATGCAAAATAATTCAAGTAAGCATGCAAAGATAAACATGAAAGAATGCAAGCATACTTGTATGAAACGCACAATTAGCATACATGGACTTCATATCAAAATGAAATGAGAAAGGCAAGATGAAAATGAAGACAAGTCAGAACCAATATCATATTATCATCAACAATTCATGTGTGCAAAAGTGATTCCAAACATGAAGCATTAAGATCCAAAGAAGTTCACAAAAGGAAAGGTAATGATATTCATCATACAATTCAAACCAAATGCATCCAACTATGCTCAAGTAACATGAAAACCAAGTATAGAACTCAAGAGGCAGTAGCATATGCATCAATATCATATTAAAACCAAACTCAAGTCATACAAGTCCAAACATCAATCAACACTTTCAAAACATGAACCAAAGTAAACTACAAAAAGAGGACAAAGTTCCAACACTTAAGCATACTCAAACATGATTCAAACATGATCCACAAATTGCAAAAATTAGTCTCAAAGGACCTCAACCAGGGGTAAACATCATATTAAAAGCTCATTCAAAGAATCACAAAGGAAACCAATCAATTAAGCATGGAAAATCAACTTGTGTAAAGAGATGTCAAGAGATGATCATACATAAGTCACTTAAGCACAAATAAGTAAACATGTATCATATGACATTGAACAATTGTGAAATTAAAACTCCAATGATCTAGGTCATAAGACAATCACATACTAAAAGATCTCACAAAAATTCACAAGTTAAGCAATTCAAACAATTAAGCAAATATCAAGTAAGCACCATGATTCAATATGCAAAAGAGAGGGACCAAATGCAATATGAGAAAGTTTTAAAAATGAAACAAAAATGTTTTTATGCATTTCAATATGTCATCTAACAAATGCAAAAAGAATGGATTGAAAATGTGTTATAGATGAAGAGAAATAAAATATACAATGCAAAGTATGCACATGTGAGACAATTCAAAAAGAAAATCAATTAAACAATTAATTAAGACACCAAAAATAAAATAAAATATGGACAATTTTTATAAAATGCTAAACATGCTTTATGATTTTTTTTTATGATTTTTGGATGCATTAAAATGATTTTAAAAATTAAAATGCAAAACAACAATTAAATGAAAAATAAAAAGAAATAAAAAACAGGTAGGGTGCAAGCAGCAGCAAAACACATTGAAAAATGAAGGTGGGCTCAGACTGGGGGTGCAATTAATAAGCCCAAGACAAAAAATCCAAAGGCGCAGTCAAAGAGGAACACATGGATCCAGTCAACATTCAGATTTAATATCAGCCACATAATCAATCTCACGCACATGATCAATCAATCCAAAACACAATGTAATCGTGATCTAGGGCTCAGATTCACATGCACACAATAAAAGAGTACACACGCACACACTACATCATCAGAGATTAAAATAAAAAAAATGTGACAAGCACACGCATTTTTAATGCGTTGTCAAAATTCTAACCACATGATGAATCAGACGCATCATATTCATTCAACAATTCAAAAATTAATCAAGATCAATGGCTGGGATCTGAGGCACATGATAACACGTATGGGGTAACAAACACGCAAGCATTAAATTAAAATCAAAAATTAAAAAATGTGGCAAGCTGAGGAACGCTGGATCAAGCTAACGGACGGCCATGATTGCATCTTCTTCATTTAAACTCTTCGCCGGACTGAAACCCAACCAGTCGCCGGAGCTAGGGCTCGGGTCACCCTCTCCGGTGAGCTGCAACGTGAAAACCTCCAGAAATTGCTCATAAGTATACCAAATTGATCAGAAAACCATGAGGATCAAGAATATCTAACTCATTTCAACAAACACTCAACAAACAATGCAAATCGAAGGAAAGAAAATTTAGATCCAAAACTTTAAACTCAAAATACACACAGTCTACACGTCCAAAATTCAAACAAAACATATCATCATGCTCAGTGAACCTCATAGATCATTATGCACACTTAAAATTCAAGTTCTAAGAGCATGAAAAGTTCACTAACCTAAGATCTTGAAGAGCTTGAAATACTCCTAGAAAACCAGAGATAAGCTGCAGATCTAGCCTTAGGAACCTCTAATTGCAAAATAAATGCAATTAGAGCTTGAATATGGTCTGGATCTTGAGTTTTGAACTTGGATCCTCTTGAACTGAACTTGGTGAAAACCTTCCTTTCAGCTTAAAACAATGGATGATTCATGCTCCTTTCAACTCACTGATCAAGAATATGCCAAGAGATTTTCAAAAACCCTCAAGGAATGAGAGATTCGAAGGAGAGAAAGTGAGAGTGAGTTTTGAAATTCTGAGCAAATGAGAGTGCATGACCTAATTTTGGAGGCATGAGTTAGCTTATATACTCTTCATTAGTCCTCTGATTATGATTAACAAATGGTTAAACCCTTGATTAAGGAGATTGGAGTGGTTTTGCCAAAATGCAGTTTGTGTTGCTTCCACTCATCCACACGTGCAAACTCCTTGTAACAAGCATGATTCACCTCCAATTTACTTATTGATCACATCTGAATTCAAATTGGGCCTTGTGGTTGCTTGGTTCATGAGATTTGGATGAATTTGCATTTTTGAACTTTGTGAAAATAATGAGAAATAAGTCATGGAATAAATTGATTCAAAGGCCAAAAATGATCCTCTTGACTTGTATTTTGATGTTGTAATATAACATGAAGCAAATGGGAACATTACAAGTCTTTTTGTACCAAAATGCAAAAGGTGGAAAAATGGAACCATATGAAAACCTCAAAATGTACCTTGCATTGTTTTGACCATAACTAGAGTTCCACAAATGGTATGGAGATGTTATAGTACTTTTTCGAAATGGGAGAGAAAGATATTCAACTTTAATGTTGGAGGAAAATTCATTTGGAGCTTCCTTGATGATGAAAAGTCAAGTTGAATGTGGTGGAAAATTTGCCAAAAATGGAAAGTTCTCATTATAGGTCATTTTCCAAATTTAGTAACTTTTGCACAAACTCTTGATTCTTGATAAATGATATGAAACTTGACATTTGAAGACCATATGAGGATGTGAGACCTTGAAAACCATGAGAAGAACCTCAAAATTCTACAGTTGACTTTCTCCTTTTGAACTGTTGACTTTTGCTTATTTCACAAGTAACTGATCCATTGAACATTATCCCCAAAGAACCAATGACCAAGATTCCATCCATGAACAATTAAGAACATAAGGAATACCATGAGATCAAGTCTTGCCCAAAAAATCAGAAATAAACTGATTTTAGGTCAAACCCTAATTTTGGCACCCTCTGGTTAGGAGGAAATATCACATCCTCCAAATCCAAATTCCTCTGAATATGATGTGTATCCTCTCAAACAATGATGAGATATCCCCTTTGGAGATGATAAAAACTCAAAGAGCTTGCCCATTTGGGGGTCAGATCCCAATATTTGACTGCCTTGTGTAGGAGATCATGCACTGTTCAATCTTCTTGGTGAATTCCCTTCTTTCAATGACTTGTGAGATCAAATGGAGATGATACATAATGTAAGAGATCCTTGAGGCTTGTGAGAAACACTTGGTCTTCTTCTTTGGATTTGGATGATCAACACCTTAGAGGATCACCTGATCACATGCCCTTGTGCAAGATGCAATGCTAGATGCTTGATGTTTTATTTTTCTATGCTTGAATGCAATGCAATGAAATGAAATCATATGCTAAGAGATATGAAGAAAAGAGAGGGCAAATTTTGGGGTATTACAGTAAGCTAACATAAATCTATAAATAGGGAGAAACTCTTATTTTGTAAACAACTCAGAATTGAGAACTTGTAATCACTTGCAGTTGCAATATTAACAAGGTTTCCACAGTTTGTGGGCAGAGAGAAACTTTGTAGAATATTCATCTTCTTCTCCAACATTTTCTTTTACATTCTCAACCTTTTCTTTTTGGGATAAATGCCTTCTACCCCCCTGCCATATTAGCGAGTTTTGATTTACCCCCCCCCCCCCCCCCCCTAAGAAATTTTTTTATGATCTCCCCCTTATAAAACCCAGATTCCATTTTCTGACACCCTATTGTCACTATTACGCTGACTATGCAATGAAATATATCAAAGAGGGAGCCCACGTGGCATTTTTTATTTTTGAATTTTTTTTAAAATCCACGTGTCATTTTTTAAATTATAATTTAATTATTTATATAATTTTTAGTTTTTTTCTTTTTTTAAATATTTTTTTACGTTTTCTTAAATTATTTGTATTAATATTTTTTTTTGAATTATTATTTTAAATTTACCAAATAATATTTTTTTGAAATTGTTATTTTAAAAATTATTTAAATCGGGCCAAGACCAATAGACACAAGCCAATTTCCAATGGCACTCTTTTTGGCACATGTAATATTTCATTTACAATCTAATGTACATGTAAGTTGTTGTGAAAAACGATGTCTTTAAGAAAAGTATTAGACGGTTTCTTGATAATCAAGAACCAAACAAGGGTTAGGGTTTAACGGAAAACCAAGAAAGAAAACAAGAAGAAGAAGAAGAAACAACACGGATTGGGCAAATATAAATTCTGTTTACTATTCACTTTCTCATTAAAGTCACAAATGATTACAAGTGAATATCACAATTTGCCACACTCAACAAACTGAGTGTACTAGCCTATTTATAGACTAACTAGGTAACTTGCAGCCCAAGAAACCTAAACAATTGGATCCTTAACACAAGGCCCAATTCGACAGTACATACTAGAACAAAAACTTCGACCACAGTATGTAACACTCAGGCACCAGCATGTGAACAAGCTTCGACTGCATGCTTGCCTCCTGTCGAACCACATGAAAGCTCTTCTTCGACACAACATGAGTTCGACCCAAATCTCACAAATCTCCACCTTGGATCTAACTCAGTAACAAGGGAATCAACTAGCTTTCATCATGCAACTTTATCAACTGCATACAGTGGAAAAACTTGCAACTTGGCAACATCTTGGTGATCATATCAGCAGCATTGTCTTCAGTCGAAACCTTCAGTACCTGGACTTCACCACGCTCGATTATCTCTCTGACAAAGTGCAGCCTCACATCGACGTGCTTAGTTCGCTCATGATAGGTTGAATTCTTCGACAGGTGTATTTCACTTTGACTATCACATTTAACAGTGATACTTTGACCTTGAAGTTTCAGATCCTTTGTGTTAGTTCTTGGATTGGCTGGAATTTTGGTAAAACAAAGTATATTCAATGTTGATGTCAAGGTACTGATGTTGCAACATTGAGATTTAACACTGGGCTGTGTTAAGTATTTAATTTGCTGAAGTTGGATGTCTGATGTCACATAGGCGATGTTGTGACATTAGATCTGCAGAATTAATAACATCAGGTTGTGATGTTGTTAGGGTTGCGTGTTAGCTGGAATTGTGGAGAGCAAGCTGTCTCATTGGATGCGAATATCTTGGGATAGATATTTTCTGCTGCATAGGAGATCTGGTGCAGATTTGTAGGAGATTTAAAAGGTTGAAGATTTAAAAAGATTTTAGGAGAAAATCTGTTTTAAATATTCAGTTTTAAATAACAAATCTGGGAGATATTGTAGCTGGTCCAAGACCAATTCAAGGAGCTATATAAAGCGCACAAGACCAAAGGAAAAGCAGACCGAAATACAGAGAGAAGATCAAGAGCATAGGCTGAATGTCTTGAGTATTTTGTACGAGTTGTATAATCAGAATTCTAGGGTAAATTGTTGAGTCGTATTCTGTCCTCTCTAAAGCTGTTAAGCAAAGAGAGTTGTGTAACTGGATCAAAGCTGTGAAGCAGGATCAAGGTTTCTCAAAGAGGTTGTTCTTTGAGTGTTTTAGGGATTGAGTAGGGGTCTCATATCTAAGTGGTTTCTTAGGTAGAAAGTCAGTAGTAGGGATTAATTTTAGGAGATTGTCAACTGGGTTGTTGAGTCTGTAAATTAATTCTACAAGTAGTGAATTTCATCCCTGGCTTGGTAGCCCCCAGACGTAGGTAGTTAGACCGAACTGGGTGAACAATTCTTGGTGTTGTTTTGCTGTTTATTCTGTCCATTGTGCAGAGTGTGTTGTTGTGACATCACACCTTAACATCACACGTCTGATACCAGAATTTCAATTGGTATCAGAGCAGGCATCCTGTCTGTCTCTGGGTGAGATCTAGGGAAGTTACTTTCTAGTGTAAAGATGGACAAAGAAGTTGGAGGATTCGTCAACAGACCCCCTATTTTGGATGGATCCAATTATGATTATTGGAAGCCAAGGATGACTACCTTCTTAAAATCCTTGGACAGCAGGGCATGAAAGGCCATTATTAAAGAGTGGAAAGCACCTGTTGTGTGTGAAAAAGATGATGCTGGCAAAGATAAAGAAGACACCTCTAAGCCAAAGCCTGAAGAAGAGTGGACCAAGGAGGAAGATGAGACCGCCCTTGGAAATTCCAAAGCTCTAAATACAATCTTCAATGGAGTGGATAAGAATATTTTCAGGTTAATCAATACCTGTGAGGTTGCTAAGGAAGCGTGGGATATTTTGAAAGCCACTCATGAAGGTACATCTAGAGTTAAGATGTCAAGACTTCAGATTTTAACATCAAAATTTGAAAGCCTGAAGATGAAGGATGATGAGACTATCCATGACTTCCATATGAATGTGCTTGAGCTGGTGAATGCATCCAGTGCTCTTGGTGAGAAAATGTCAGATGAAAAGCTTGTAAGGAAGATCCTTAGGTCCCTTCCTAAGAAGTATAAGATGAAGGTAACTGCCATTGAAGAATCACAAGACATCAGCAAGATGAGAGTTGATGAGCTCATTGGATCTCTTCAAACTTTTGAGCTTGGGTTGAATGAGGAAGAACCAGAAAAGAAGCCAAAGAGTATAACCCTGGTGTCAAATAATGAAGAAGAAAAAGGAAAGAGTTCTGAATCCCAGGAGGATCTGTCTCAGGCCATAGTTATGTTGGGAAGACAGTTCAACAAAGTGTTCAAGAGAATGAATAATAACTCCAGGCCTAATGTCAAGAACATATCTTCTGACACCAGCAAGTCAAAAGAGAAGGATGAAGAGAAAACTGCCCAAGATAAAGGAGTTCAGTGCTTTGAGTGTGAAGGGTATGGACATGTCAAGAAAGAGTGTCCCACCTTCTTGAAAAAGCAGAAGAAGGGCATGACAGTTTCCTGGTCTAACTCTGATAGTGAAAGTGAAGGTGAGTCAGCAAAGTATGTTAGAGCTTTAACAGGAACTGTTGTTTCTGATGATGATTCCAGTGATGGAGAAATAATGTATGAGGAGCTAGCATCTACCTATCAAGAGCTGTGTTTAAAAAGTGCTGAGATTTGTTAAGAAAACAAGTGCCACAAGCAACAGATTGCTCAGCTTGAGAATGAAAAAGCTGATCTGGAAAATGAAGTTGTACTGGTTAAAGCTCACCTTGATCAAATGACCAAGTCTGTTAGGATGCTGAGTTGTGGTACAGACACACTTGATAAGATCCTGTAGACAGAAAAAGTTGCTGGTGATAAGTCTGGTATAGGATATATGGCAAGCACTTCAAGAGCAAAGGAGGAGGTGTCCCAACCTATGTCTCAAACTAAGAGACAAGATTCTACCCCTAAGAAGGTTGTTCAGCCTCAGAATGTTGAGAAAAAGGATGGTCCCCATCAGAGGAAGATGCAGCCTCAAGGAGCTAGTCAATATATGCCTCCCCAATATCACAAGAGCATGCAAGCTGCAAGGTTTAAACAGAACATGTCACATCAGGTGTCTCAACATCAAGAAAACTGGTATGGTTGTGGATATGGATACAACAATGATGTGCCTCATCACTATGGAAGAAGAAAGCCTCATCACCATAGGAGACAGCCTAGAAGACAGCATCAGTACAGAAGAAGATATTCCAACCATTGAAGAAGAAGATATTATGGGAGGCAGCCACGACATTATCATCAAAGTGGAAAAAGATTTAACCACTTTAGAGATGACAGAGTAAGATGCTTTTATTGTGGCAGGGTTGGACATATGCAGTACTCTTGTTTTAAATTGCATGGTTATCCATAATCTGCTCCTCAAGGCAAACCAAAGGAGGTCAGACCTAAAGTTGCTAAACAATGGGTTCCTAAGGAGAAGGTGAAATGTCTATTAGCCCACACCTCAGATAGCCAGGTTGATAAGGATACATGGTACTTTGACAGTGGATGTTCAAAGCATATGACTGGATTCAAAACCTTGTTAGTTGAAGTCAGTCATTGTCCCTCTCATAAGGTTATATTTGGCAATGGCAAGAAAGGTGTAGTTGCAGGAGTTGGAAAAGTGGAAGGCGATGGTAGACCTGAACTTGATAATGTTCTGTTTGTCAATGGTTTAAATGCAAATTTGATCAGCATAAGCCAATTGTGCGATGAAGGGTACAACGTGAACTATACCAAAGATGAGTGTGTGGTTTCTGATGAGTATAATCAGGTTGTTATGAAGGGTGCCAGAACCAAAGATAACTGCTATCAGTGGATTTCTCTTGAAGGAAATTCAACTAATGATGTTCAAGTTGATGTTATAACATCAGACTATGACGTCAGGATGCTGAAAGGTCACTCAGAGTTAATGAGTCCTGATGAGAATTTTTTTAAAGGAAAGTATTTATGGAGGGAGAAAATTAATAATTGGTCTTTAAAGATTACACAAAATCTGGCGCCTTACCTCAGACCCTCATTTCCTATTATAGCAAAATCACAGTTCATCAAAACTCATATCTCTCCTTTGTTCGTCTCCTTCAACAAGAAGAATCATCTCAATCTATACTCCCTCAAAGGAACCATGTCAAAGCAGACATCTTCTCCTTCAAAAAGTTCATCACGGAATAACGCTAGGGTTTCTACAGATGAGTACTCTGAAGACGAAGCTCTGAATATACAACCCATCTCCGTAATGCTACCAGAGTCAGGTAAACCTAGACCGTCTAAACTTGCTTCTAAAAGGGCCGCAACTATTTTTAAAAACACTGAAACAAAGAAGCTGGTTACCAGTATCCTATTTATTGATAAATCAACACCTAGGTCATCCACGTCTCAAACTGTGGTAGAAAAGTTTGATGTTGACAAGAGTATGGGTAATCTGGCAACCAAAATACTGGACAAAGGAATACCTGTGAAAGGAATTTCTATACCGTTGAATCAGATGCCAGCAGAAAAGGTAGACATGCAAGGAGATGAGTCTGATCTTCATAGACTTGTTGTGTCTGTCATTGAGGATTCTGAAAGAGGAGGGGAAGAAGAAGATGTGCATGAGGAAATTAATGATAGAACTACTCCTGAAGAAGAAAAGAATAAGGACGTGATCAATGTGGTTGACTTATCTGATAATGAAGTCATTGGAAATGTTGTTCCAAGTATTGCCAAGAGACTAAAGACTAGGAAAGGAAAGACTAATGAATCCTCTCCTAAGAAGTCTACTGAAGGAAAGAAGAAAACTGTTGTTGGTCCCACAAAACCTTGGAGCAAGGTTGTTACACCCTCCAAAAAGAGAAAGATTAGAGAAGAATCTGAGTCTGAGGATGAAGTTGAGGAAGATGTCCATGACATCACACCAGTTAGAAAGACCATTTTAAAGAGAATTTCTGATAAGGTCCCTGAAGTGCCAGTGGACAACATATCCTTTCATTATGCGAGCAGTGCTTCCTTTTGGAATTTTGTGTGCCAAAGGAGGTTAGCTCTGGAAAGGGAGCTTGGAAAGGATGTCTTGGAGATGAAAGAAATTATGGACCTCATTCATGGTGCTGGACTACTAAAGACTGTGACCAGATTCTCTAAGTGCTATAGTGGACTTGTTAAGGAATTTGTTGTCAACATTCCCATAGACATTTCTGACAACAGAAGTGTGAACTACATGAAGGTGTTTGTTAGGGGACAGTGTATTGACTTCTCTCCTAGTACTGTCAATAAATATCTGGGAAGAGATGAGCAAGAGGAGTGTGAGCTGGAGGTGACTGATAATGAAGTGTGTAGAGAGATCACTGCCACTCAAGTTAAGGTGTGGCCACTGAAAAATAAATTGACAGCTAGCAAACTCAGTATCAAGTATGCTATTTTGTACAAAATTGGTGCTGCTAACTGGGTACCTACTAATCACAAAACCACCATAACTGTGGGATTAGGAAGGTTCATCTATGATGTGGGGAAAAAGGTCAAGTTCAACTATGAAAGCTATATATTTGATCAAGTGGTGAAGCATGGTGCCACCAATGCTATCAAAATGCCTATATCATTCCCTTCCCTTATCTGTGGAATGATCTTAGATCAATATCCTGGAATCTTAACCAGTACAGAGGTAGCATGTAAGAGGGAGTCAGTGTTATCTTTGCATCCCAAACTGTTTGCTGGGAGTCATGTTCCAGACATTGTTACAACATCAAGTTCTGGGGTTAAAAAGGTCAGTACAAAATCTGAGCTGATTGAAGAATTAAAGGCAACCTGCAAGGATCTTGATATGGTTATCAAAACCAGCACTGTCAGGAAAATGAAGATTGAGCAGATGATCAAAGACTTGGAACAGGGGGTAGATAATGGGAATGGCGACACTAAGGATTCCAGGTCAGATGAAGGTGATGAAGATGCTGATGGTACCAGCTCGGATGAAGACTAACCTCCATCTACTGTCATTAGATAGTAGTTTAGTTTTTTTTGTTTCAGCACTTTGTGTGCTTGGTTATGTAATTTGAATATTGTGCTGTTATATGCACTGGTTATGTTTTTCTATGATTTGTTTTTCCTGGTTGCTAACTGTGAGGCTAACAATGAGAGCTAGGGTGTACTGACTGTAGTTAATAGGACTTCTAATTGAAGTTTGTCTAATTGTGGCTAAAAAGGGGGAGATGGTAGCCAAGAGAGTCAAGAGTATCAAAGAATGCCAAAGGCTGCTAATGTGATGCAGATATTAAGGGGGAGTAATTGGTTGTTGCATTGAGGGGGAGTGCTCATTGCTGCTAATAATGAAATATGAGAAGCAGTGTTGAAGATTGAGGGGGAACAACATTGTTGAAAATTGTTGTTGTTGAAGAAGGTGCTGCAGCAGAGTTTTTCTGCTAGATGCTGAAGTAAATTGAAGATGCAGCTGTAGTTGACGACAATATGTGCAGCTGTTGAAGATTATAGCTATTGCAGCATAATGATACATGCTGAAGTTTCTATGTGAGCAGCAGAGTTTTGTGAATTGAAGACTGATATATGCTGAAGTGGTTATGCTGAAGTGTTTGTGTGAGCAGCAGAGTTTTGAAGAAAAGATGTCACTGCTGATGCTGCTTCTTGGAGTTTCAAGATTATTGATTGAAGTTTTTCCACTGCTAAAGTCTCTGAAGGTGCAGAGTTTGTTTGCAGAGTGCAGAGATTGTTTTAGCCAAAATTAGCCAAAGGGGGAGATTGTTAGTTATTGGATTAGCTGGAATTTTGGTAAAACAAAGTATATTCAATGTTGATGTCAAGGTACTGATGTTGCAACATTGAGATTTAACACTGGGCTGTGTTAAGTATTTAATTTGCTGAAGTTGGATGTCTGATGTCACATAGGCGATGTTGTGACATTAGATCTGCAGAATTAATAACATCAGGTTGTGATGTTGTTAGGGTTGCGTGTTAGCTGGAATTGTGGAGAGCAAGCTGTCTCATTGGATGCGAATATCTTAGGATAGATATTTTCTGCTGCATAGGAGATCTGGTGCAGATTTGTAGGAGATTTAAAAGGTTGAAGATTTAAAAAGATTTTAGGAGAAAATCTGTTTTAAATATTCAGTTTTAAATAACAAATCTGGGAGATATTGTAGCAGGTCCAAGACTAATTCAAGGGGCTATATAAAGCGCACAAGACCAAAGGAAAATCAGACAGAAATACAGAGAGAAGATCAAGAGCATAGGCTGAATGTCTTGAGTATTTTGTACGAGTTGTATAATCAGAATTCTAGGGTGAATTGCTGAGTTGTATTCTGTCCTCTCTAAAGCTGTTAAGCAAAGAGAGTTGTGTAACTGGATCAAAGCTGTGAAGCAGGATCAAGGTTTCTCAAAGAGGTTGTTCTTTGAGTGTTTTAGGGATTGAGTAGGGTTCTCATATCTAAGTGGTTTCTTAGGTAGAAAGTCACTAGTAGGGATTAAGTTTAGGAGATTGTCAACTGGGTTGTTGAGTCTGTAAATTAATTCTACAAGTAGTGAATTTTATCCCTGGCTTGGTAGCCCCCAGACGTAGGTAGTTAGACCGAACTGGGTGAACAATTCTTGGTGTTGTTTTGCTGTTTATTCTGTCCATTGTGCAGAGTGTGTTGTTGTGACATCACACCTTAACATCACACGTCTGATACCAGAATTTCACTTTGCAAAACCTTCAAGCCACAATGCTTCCTTCACAGCTTCAGTGAGGGCAATATATTCAACTTCAGTGGTTGATAAGGCAACAACCTTCTAAAGCGTCACTTTCCAACTGATTGTTGTGCCAAACATTATGAACACATGTCTAGAAATAGACTTTCTGGAATCCATACAACCTGCATAATCAGAGTCAACAAATCCTTCAATTTCGACTATGCTATCACCATCGCAGGCTCCACCATAAATCAAGACTCTTTTTAGAGACCCATTTATGTACCTGAGAATCCACTTTACAGCTTGCTAGTGCGCCTTTCCAGGATTGGCCATATACCTGCTCACAAGGCTCACTCCATATGTTATGTTTGGCCTCGTACAAACCATAGCATACATCAAAGAACCCACTACACTAGCATATGGAATGCTATTCATATAGATTCTTTCAGCTTCAGTACTCGCACTTTGAGTAGTACTAAGCTTAAACTGAGGATTTGTAGGTGTCACAACAGGCTTCGAATTTGACATACCAAACTTGTCGAGAAGCTTCCGTAGGTATGTCTCTTGAGATAAGCACAACTTCGACTGTTTCTATCTCTCCGGATGTCAATCCCAAGAATCCTGGTTGCAGCTCCCAGATCCTTCATTTCGAACTCCTTACTGAGTTCAGCCTTCACCTTCGTTACATCCTCAATACTGTTGCGAGCTATGAGGATATCATCCACATACAGCAACAACATAACAAGTGAGCTTCCAGGTCGAAATCTGAAGTAAACATAGTGGTCGAAGTGACTTCTAGTGAAACCAATGTGTGCCATGAACTTGTCGAATCTCCTGTTCCACAGTCGAGGAGATTTTTTTAGGCCATACAAAGACCTATTCAGCTTGCACACATAATCCTCTTTACCCTTTTCTGCATACCCTTCAGGTTGACGCATCAGGATCGTTTCTTCTAGATCACCATACAGAAATGTTGTCTTCACATCCATTTGCTCAAGTTCCAAGTCGAACTTTGCCACCATGGCCAACAACATTCGAATGGATCTATGCTTTACTACAGGTGAGAACACATTATTGAAGTCAACTCCTTCTTTCTGAGTGAACCCCATAGCAACCAACCTTGCCTTAAAGCGCTTCGACATCACTCCTTCGATTTCTTCCTTGACCTTGAAAATCCACTTACAACTGACTAACCTTGCTCCTGCAGGTTTCTCAATCAGCTCCCAAGTGTTATTATCATGAAGAGATTTCATCTCGTCATTCATGGCTTTTCGCCATTCAGTCTTGTCTCGACTCCTTATAGCTTCCTTGTAATCTCTAGGTTCTTCGTCAAGTACCTCACTTGCAGAGATTAAGGAAAAAGCTATAAGATTTGTATAACCAAGTCTCTGAGGTGGCTTGATGACTCTTCTCGACCTATCTCTTGCCAGTAGGTAGTCATCGACAGTTTCCTCAGCATCTTGCTCTTCGACTTCATCTGGGCTATGTACTTCAGCATCACTATGCTCCACCTCAACAGGCACCTCTACCTGTTCCAGCTCCTCTTCAGAGATTTCTGCACTTCGACCAACATCACCAGTTTTCTTGAAATCCATTTCAACCTCATTGAAAACTACATCACGACTTGTGATACATCTTCTGTGACCTGGTTCTAGGCACCACAACCTATAACCCTTGACTCCCTCAGGATATCCAAGGAACAAGCATCTCAGAGCTCTAGGTTCAACCTTGTCTTGCCTAATGTGAGCATAGGCTAAACAGCCAAATACTCTTAGTTTGTCGAGATCTGGTGGATGACCCGACCAAACTTCTTCAGGTGTCTTCATTCCCAGCGCAGTCGAGGGACATCTATTTATCAGATAAGCTGTTGTCGAAACAGCCTCCACCCAAAACACCTTCTTCAATCCAGCACTAACCAACATGCATCTAACCCTTTCAAGGATTGTTCGATTGAATCTCTCAGCTAAGCCATTTTGTTGAGGAGTACCTGCTACAGTCTTATGCCTTGCAATCTCAGACTCAACACAGTAACTGTCGAACGCTTCGTTGCAGAATTCAAGGCCATTGTCAGTTCTTAACCTCTTAACCTTTCTGCCAGTTTGAGTTTCGACCAGAACCTTCCAACTTTTGAAATTCTCAAAAGTTTCATCCTTCGTCTTCTGAATGAATACCCATAGCTTTCTGGAATAGTCATCAACGATGGATAGAAAATACCTTGCACCTGAGTGTGAAGGATTCCTTCCAGGCCCCCAAAGATCAGCATGAATGTAATCAAGGGATCCATGTGCTCTTTGCTTGCCTTTGTTAAACTTCGCCCTACAGGATTTACCAAATACACAAGATTCACAAAACTCCAGCTTTTCGACTTTGTCACCTCCTAGCAGGTTCTGCTTCCCTAATTCGACCAGGCCTCTTTCGCTGACATGGCCCAATCTCATGTGCCATAATTCTGTCTTCAACACAGGTTTCGGGGATACAACATTTGTCGAACCACTTACAACCTCAGCCTCAAGGGTATACAAGCCTTGTTTCTTCACGCCTCTCAAGACTTCCTTCGACCCCTTCATGACTTTCAGGATACCTTACTCTCCTTTGAAAGCATATCCTTTCTTGTCGAATTCACCAAGAGAAATTAAATTCCTCTTAAGTTCAGGTACATACCTAACCCCAGTCAATAGCTTTATTGACTCATCATGGAGCTTGAATCTAACAGATCCAATACCTGCAATCTTGCAAGCTTTATTGTTCCCCAGCAGCACTGATCCACCATCTTGATCACACAATTCTTCAAACACATTCTTGTTTGGAGTCATATGCCAAGCACATCCATAATCCATAATCCACTCTTCGCAAGAGTTGTTGCTCGACACCACAAGGACATCAGATGATTCATAACCATCTTGCACTATAGCTGCATTCCCATTGTCCTTACCTCCATGATTATTCAGGCGCTCAGGGCACACCTTTCTTGTGTGACCCTCCTTCTTATAATGATAACATTTGATACCAGACATATCACCACCATAAGACTTCTGCTGAACCTTTCCTTTCTTCTTGTCAAACCTACCATCTTTCTTTGACGATCTTCCTTTCACGGACAACCCTTCGCCAACTGATGAAGGTTTCTGCTCCTTTCTTTCGTTCAAATCCTTCGAATACAAGGTTGCTTGAACTTCTTCAAAGGTCAGGGACTCTCTTCCATACAAGAGAGTTTCTTTGAAGTGAGCATATGATCTGGGCAAAACACATAACAACAACAATGCTTGATCTTCGTCATCGATCTTTACATCAACATTTTCAAGATCAAGAATCAACTTGTTGAACATGTCCAACTGCTCAGCCAAAGCTTTGTCTTCACTCATCTTGAATGAATACAGAGCTTGCTTTAGGTACAAACGATTTACCAACAATTTGGTCATGTATAAGCTTTCAAGCTTCACCCATAACCCCGATGCCGTCATCTCCTTTGATACCTGCCAAATAACCTTATCACCAAGGCTCAACAATATTGCGCTATGTGCTTTCTCGATCATTGCCGTCTTTTCTCTTTCCGTCAACGCAACATCCATGGCTGCCTGTCCCTTCAACGCTTCCAAACAACCCTGCTGCACCAGTAGAGCTTTCATCTTCAAACGCCAAGACCAAAATCGTTCACTCCGGTGAACTTTTCAATCTCATACTTTGTTGAAGACATCTTCTCCACGCTCACCGCACCAATTTGTTGTGAAAAACGATGTCTTTACGCAAAGTATTAGACAGTTTCTTGATAATCAAGAACCGAACAAGGGTTAGGGTTTAACGGAAAACCAAGAAAGAAAACAAGAAGAAGGAGAAGAAACAACAACGATTGGGCAAATATAAATTATGTTTACTATTCACTTTCTCATTAAAGTCACAAATGATTACAAGTGAATATCACAATTTGCCACACTCAACAAACTGAGTGTACTAGCCTATTTATAGACTAACTAGGTAACTTGCAGCCCAAGAAACCTAAACAATTGGATCCTTAACACAAGGCCCAATTCGACAGAATAATTCGACAGTACATACTAGAACAAAAACTTCGACTACAGTATGTAACACTCAGGCACCAGCATGTGAACAAGCTTCGACTGTATGCTTGCCTCCTGTCGAACCATATGAAAACTCTCCTTCGACACATCATGAGTTCGACCCAAATCTCACATAAGTAATATATACACTAAATTCATTGCAAAACTATCCGATGTGGGACAAAAACCAGAGATACCAAACACAAACTGTGATGCAAGCAAGATTTATACTCTCTCACTGTGAACAACAGCAACAACATACTTGTTTCTCATACTGTATCATACTTGTTCTCTCACTTTGACATTATTCAATAAAATATTCTTGAAGATTTAACATCCACCAAAGCCTACGACACTCTCCTCAAACTATTTAATTCATGGAATCAGTCATCTTACATGGGAACTGCAACATCATTCTCCATGTTAATCATCTTTGATACGTTTTTTTACATATTGGAAATAAATGGTGGTTGAATGCTTTAAACTTCTTACAATTTCTTTTCCTTTTTTGATGATTAATAAGTGTTGCCACTGTTTTGTTCTGTACTATTGAGTTATTGCTATGCAACACATAATTTTTCAACTCTATTGAAAAAATAATACTGTGAGGCATAATACATATAACTTTCTATGGGAATATTATCATCTTCTTTACATGGTGTTGTGATTTTTTCAACTCTTCTGTGCTTGGAAATATTATCATCTTCTTTACATGGTGTTGTGATTGTTCTAAGTTTTAAATGGTGAGTGACTAATTCACATGATATATATGAGTTGAAATTAATTAATGAAAAAAAGAAGTAGAAAAAACTTCTGCATACTAGTGAGTGTTGTTGCATACTAGTGAAATCTTTCTTGAAAACCATAGATAAAAAATCTCTTCATTCCTCTATATATATATATATATATATATATATATATATATATATATATATATATATATATATATATATATATATATATATATATATATATATAAACACCTATATAGTGGAACCTGAAGCTACCATAGATTCACTGCTATATAGTTCCATATCAGGAATTTCCAGTCCCACAACAAAAATATCATTCAAGGTAGTCTGAAACTACACTCGTGTGTATCAATTGACTGTGTGTATCAATTGAAGTTGAATCAGTTGAAGTTGAATCAATTGTATTAGCACGCTCATATCCTGAAACTACACTTCCAGAGTTGTGGTATGAAGTGGTGTTGGCAGTCTGAAACTGAACGTGTTTGTCGGGCTTGTATTTTGTAGGTTTCGTTTGCAGTGTTTGCCACAGATAAGTCCCACATTGTTTGCATATGAAAAAAACTAATTGTTTATATAGTGAGTTGTGCTTTGAGTTTATAAATGAAAAAATTCTTGGACTAAATAGAACATGGCTAAAAAGAGTGGGAGTGACAATGGGCTTGTGTTTGATCTTGGCCCAATAAAAATCTAAAAAAATAGAATTAAATTTAAAATAAATATAATACGAAAATAAATAAATAAATTTAAAAATAAATAAATAATAAAATATATATAATATATAATAAAAGAATAAAAAGGGCCACATGGATTAAAAACTGCCACCTATGAAGATTCTCACCCCCAGTCAGCCAAACAGTGAAATATGAGCTTCTGCAAATGGAATCTTTGTTTTATAAGGTTGGAATCATAAAAAATATTCTTAAGGGGGAAAAAACAAAACTCACCTTATTGGTAGGGGCATCGTATATTTAACTCTTTCTTTTTTCATTGTCATTGCGTGAGTGAAACAATCTTGAGATTAAGATTGAGTGAAATTCTCCATAAATTGTGGTTGAATTCCAACAAAAAGTAGATTTAATCGAATATTAATTTATTTATTTTTAAATAAATAAATTATTTGTCTATATAAATATAACATATTTTTGTTTTAAGTCCTTTTAAAAATAATTTTAAACAACGGTCTTCAAATATTTTTTATCATCAAAATTACTCATCGCCCTTAAAAGTTGCACAAAGGAATTGTGTAGAGAGACCAAAAAAAAAAATTTATAAAATTGATATATAAAAAAACACTATTCTCATCAACATAACATCTTTTATCTTTAAAATATATATAGAGTGTCAAATTTAATTTATTTTATAGAACTATTGTTTTTGAAAAAAGAAATGGCTAATAAAAAATTTTTAGAGTCCGTTTGGATGTGATATTTGAAATTTTTTAAGTAATTTAAATAATTCAATTGAAATTCGTTCAATTAAAAAAAATTGTTTAGATAGAGTCTTTAATATTAACATTTGTAAACTTTAGGAATTATTTTCATAAATTTTAAATTTTTAGAATAAAATTTTAAATTTAACAATTTGGGATTATTTGCAATTTTTAAAAGTTAAAAGACTAATTTGTAAAACTTGAAAATTATAAAGGATTAATTTGCAATTTTTGAAAATTTTGAGGATCAATTTTAAAATTTTAGAAAATATAGAGATCAATTTGAAAATTTTGAATTAATAACATTAATCAATTTGACATTCAAATTCTACGGAATATGAAATGCATTTGAACTTTTTAATTTTAGATATCATTTCAAAATTATAATATATATCTTAGATAAAATAATTTATAGATTCTCATCATTTTAATCATTTTTGTTGGAAATTCACCACACCCTATGGGAATTCCACTTCAATCTTAATCTCAAGATTGATCACCAACCCACAAACAATACGTAATGACAATGAAGAACAAAGAAAGAAGAAGAAGAAGAACAAACTAACAGCAAGAAAGAAAAGAGAGAGAAGAGAAATATTTGGAGAAAAGTGTTTCTACCCACGAATTGTGGGATTTCTTCTATTGCTATTATTCTCTTGCTAATCTGCAAACTATGAATGCAATTGTGTTACAATGTACAAGGGTAACTCCCTATTTATAGATTTAGATTTACAAAGGCCCAAAACTCTAAAAGCCCAAAATATCAAATCTAATCTAAATCATATAAAATCTAATCTAATCAAAACAGAATCCAATCTAAAATGAATCTGTCGAAACTATTCGACACATGAATGCTTCGACTGCGACTTCGACACTATGAATTACATTTAACACACCACCTAATTCATTGTGTCTAAACTATCTACATTCATCATCGATCTTAGCTTCTTGAATACTTCGACCTGCACTCCCTTCGTCATGATATCTGCAATCTGATTCTCAGTTCTGCAGTCTTCCAAATTCATCTTCCCTTCTGCTACCTGCTCTCGAAGATAATGGAACCTCATTTCGATGTGCTTGCTTCGACCGTGAGCTATTGGATTCTTCACCAAATTGATAGCTGACATGCTGTCGATCTTCATGGTAATTGCTCTATGATTCTTCCCTGTAATCTCTTCGACCAAGTTCACCATCCAGGTTGCTTGACATGCACAAAGAGAAGCAGTTATATATTCTGCTTTGCATGATGACAATGCCACTACTGGCTCCTTTCTCGAACTCCAAGCAACTGGTGCACCACCTAACATAAACACGTATCCAGCTGTGGATTTTCTATCCTCAGCATCACTACACCAACTATAGTCGGTGTATCCCACTAACTTGCATTCTTTCCCTTCGTCAGCTGCAGGAAATAAAATGCCATAGTCGAGAGTCCCTTTCAGATACCTCAGTATCCTCTTCGTCGTTGTTAGGTGTGATACCTTTGGCTTCTGCATGAATCTACTTACCATACCAACACTGTATGCTAAGTCAGGCCTTGTGTGACAAAGGTATCTAAGTGACCCAATAAGTCTTCTGTATTGGGTTAGGTCGACATCATCTTTGTCTGGATCCTTCGACAGTTGCAGTCTGGTCTCAGCTGGAGTCGAAGTTGAGTTGCAATCTTGCATCTCAAATCTCTTGAGTATTTCTCCTGCATATCTTCGTTGGTGCATCATCAAAACTCTACTAGTCTTGTAGAATTCGATGCCAAGGAAATATGAGAGATCTCCCAAGTCTGACATTTCAAACTCCTTGCTTAGATCATGTTTGAAATCTTCTATCTCTTTCTTGCAACTTTCTGCTATCAACAAATCATCGACATAGAGACATAGTATAAGCAATTCGCCATTGCTTCTTCTTACATATACTCCATGCTCAGTTGTACACTTCACAAATTCCTTTTCCCTTAAGAAGCTGTCGATTTTCTTATTCCAAGCTCTTGGAGCTTGCTTAAGTCCATACAGGGCTTTATGCAGCCTGTACACCTTTCCTTCTTCGCCTCGTTTCACATACCCAGCTGGTTGTGCGACATAAACTTCTTCGTCTAAGGTGCCATTAAGGAATGCACACTTCACGTCCATCTGACATGTGTGCCAATTGTTCATATTTGCTAGACCAACAACCAACCTGATTGTTTCGATTCTAGCAACAGGTGGGAACACTTCATCGAAGTCGATTCCTTCCTTCTGAAGAAATCCTTTCGCCACTAGTCTCGCCTTGTGTCGAGTTACTTATCCTCTAGGATTCACCTTTACCTTGTAAACCCACTTCACATCAATTGCCTTCTTGCCTTGAGGCAATTCGACAAGTGACCATGTATTGTTGGCTTCGATGGATTCTAACTCTTCATTCATTGCTTTCACCCACTTCGAATCTTTCAATGCCTCAGCTGCATTGACTGGTTCGACATCTGCGTAGAAAGCATAATGTACCAGCTCACCTTCTTCATCGACCACATCATCTGATGTAATTACACATTCTTGCAACCTTGCAGGCATGTGTCTTGTTCGTCGAGGTCTGCTTGAACCTGCTTCATCTGCAACTGGTTCCTGTCGAACTTCTCTTTCGACTTCAGTGACTGGTTCTTCACAAGAGATTCTCACTGAATCCTTCTTGGCTTTCTCTTTCCAATCCCATTCTTTAAGCTCATCTATGATCATGTCCCTGCTGATCACTACCTGCTTATTCACTGGGTCGAACAACTTGTAACCTCCAGTCGAATGATATCCTATCAATATTATCTGATTCGACTTGTCATCAAGCTTCCTTCTCAACTGATCTGGCACATGTCTATGTGCTATAGATCCAAACACTTTCAAGTGACTGAGACTAGGCTTGTCACCAGACCAACATTCGTCTGGTGTGGCTCCTTCAAGCTTCTTCGTCGGACATTTGTTCAAAAGATATTTTGCTGTCGAAACTGCTTCTCCCCATAATTCTTTGGGTAGATGTTTTCCATTCAACATACTTCTTACCATGTTCATGATGGTTCTGTTCTTGCGTTCTGCAATCCCATTATACTGTGGAGTGTAGGGTGGCACCACCTCATGCACAATCCCTTCTTTTCTACACAATGCATCAAACTCTTTCGACACATATTCTCCACCACCATCAGTTCTCAGAGTTTTCAACCTTCGACCACTCTGTCTTTCGGCCATGGATTTGAATCTGAAAAATATCTCAAACACATCACTTTTCTTCTTGATGAGGTAAGTCCATAACTTTCGACGGAAGTCATCTATAAACGTGACAAAATATTTGTTGCCACCAATTGAATCCACCTGGATTGGACCACATACATCAGAGTATATGACTTCAAGAATTGCCTTCGACTTCCTTCCTGCATCCTTGCTGAAGCTATTCTTGTGTTGTTTCGACTGAACACACTCTTCACAGACTTCACTAGGAATGTCGATTTCTGGTAATCCTGACACCATATTTCTTCTCTTCAGCTCTCTGATGTCATTGAAGTTGAGATGGCCTAGTCGAAAGTGTCATAACCACTCATCTCTGCTAGCTGCTGTTGCTAGACACTTGTGCTCCATCACATTTAGTTCAATCTTGAAGGTCCTATTCTGAGACATTGGAGCCTTCAAGATCAACCTACCACCTGCGTCGAGAACTCTCATCATCTTGTCTTCGACAACTACCTTGTAGTTCTTTTCGACAAGCTGCCCTATACTGAGCAAATTACTCTTCATGCCTGGTATGTACAACACATTGGAAATTGTTGACCTTTTACCATCTTTCCTCATAATCAGAACATCACCAACACCTTCAACTGCTAGAGTGTTGTCATTTGCAAACTTCACTGTGTTCTTCGACGAGGGCTTCATGTTGACAAACCAATCTTTCCTTCCAGTCATGTGTGATGAGCATCCTGAGTCCAAGTACCACTGATCTTGGAATCTCTCTTCATCTTTCGTTGTGACCATCAGCAACGTCTCTTCTTCTTCATGCTTCGCCAGATTTGCATCAGTTTCTTGATTTTTCTTCTTTTTTGAACAGTTACTAACATAATGGCCATACTTTTGACAACTGAAACATTGAATGTGACTTTTCTCTGGCTTTCGACCACCACCTCTTCCTCTACCTGCAGCACCACTTCTTTGGTTCCTTGGTTCCAAGGTTTCTTCTGAGTCGAATTACTGCCTCCTCTATCTTTGTTGCCATTCACGTTTCCTTTGCCTTTCCTTTCCTTTTCTGACTGCGCCTGCAAAGCCATATCACTCTTCGACTTTCCTGCAGCTCTCTCAGTCATCCTTTGTTCATGAGACTCAAGCGTCCCTTGAAGCTCTTCCTTCGTCAATACTGACAAGTCTTTCGACTCTTCTATGGCTACTACCACGTGGTCGAACTTAGGAGCCAACGATCTCAAAATCTTTGAGACTACTGCTTTCGTCCTCAGCGTTTCTCCACATACTTTGATTTGATTCACCAGTTTTGTAACTCTGGTGAAGAAATCTGTAATACTTTCGTTGTCTTCCATCTGAAGCAACTCATAGGTTCTCTTGTGAGTTTGTAACCTCACTTCTTTCACCTTCTCTGCACCTCCAAATGACTTTTCAAGAATCTCCCATGCTTTCTTTGCTGATTCTGCATCGCTAACTTTTTCAAAGTTATCTGGATCAACACATTGGTGGATTATAAACAACGCTTTATAATCTTTCTTCTTCAAATCTTTGAGTGCAGCCTTTTCTTGATCCGTCGCGTTTTCCCCAAGCGGTGTTACTCATTCCTTCACAAGATCCCACATATCTTGATAACAGAAAACCACTTTTATCTGCTTGCACCAATCTCATAATTATCTTTCTTGAGAATTGGTAGGGTCGCTGGAAAGTGTCCATTTGAATGATTCATAGCCATCACGATTTTCCTCCTTGAATCGCAACCGGAGCTCTAGATACCAGATGTTGGAAATTCACCACACCCTATGGGAATTCCACTTCAATCTTGATCTCAAGATTGATCACCAACCCACAAACAATACGTAATGACAATGAAGAACAAAGAAAGAAGAAGAAGAACAAACTAACAGCAAGAAAGAAAAGAGAGAGAAGAGAAATATTTGGAGAAAAGTGTTTCTACCCACGAACTGTGGAATTTCTTCTATTGCTATTATTTACTTGCTAATCTGCAAACTGTGAATGCAATTGTGTTACAATGTACAAGGGTAACTCCCTATTTATAGATTTAGATTTACAAATGCGCAAAACTCTAAAAGCCCAAAATATCAAATCAAATCTAAATCATATAAAATCTAATCTAATCAAAACAGAATCCAATCTAAAATGAATCTGTCGAAACTATTCGACACATGAATGCTTCGACTGCAACTTCGACACTATGAATTACATTTAACAATTTTTTATATTTTTTATCACAAAAATAAATTTTATTTAAATCATTTTAAATTTTCTCGAAACATTACATGTTATAATTCTTCGTTCACTTTATTATTAAATTGAGAAAATTATAATATTTGTAGATATAAAAGCTTATTTAATCTTTATTTTTATCTTTTTTAATTCTCATGAAGAAATTTTAAAAACAATAGAATTGAAACGATAAAGGTATATTGCGGCTGCGTTCCCCAACAGCAAGCCTTTTTTAAGAGAATATATGTTGATTTTCATATGAAAAAAAGCTATGACTACAAATGCTATAAAAAGTAAAATTATCAATATATTTAAACTGTATAATATAATAAATTCAATGATTATTCCATAAATTTAAAAAATCAATTATCTTTTATAAATAGGATCAGAAAGACTACTATTCTTCCCTCCCATGATTACTTTTAACCACCGCGAACCTCCACAAATTTTAAATTACTTATTTTCTAAGCATCGTTACTTTTGAAATGGTGCATTAGATATACGGTACTCTTGGTGTTTTATTTTTTCTAATGTCTTTCCATTGAAATTTCTGATTTTATTTTTATCTAGTTATTTTAATAGTAAGAATTTTATCTTTACAAATTGAATAAGTGTAGTGTGTAGTGTTTCAAATTCAAACTTGCTTCAATGCAATAAACGGAAAAACAAACACGAAATAATGTAAAGTAATAAAAACAAAGTAAAATAAAAGACGGAATCATACGTTTTGAGCCTAATAAACATAATACGTTTTCACGGTATTAACACACCTCACTATACTCATATTTTCCTGTGAATCAAACTAAAGCTTTGGATTCAATTATTGAAGTTCAACAATGAGCATCCATTAACCGTGCACAAGAATTAGAGAATATGAAGAAGAAAGAACAATTGCTGAGAGACAGTTATAACTAACTCTCAAAAGTTTTCTCAAATACAAGATTCTGTTACAAATACAATTTCATTTGGGTTTATATAAACACTTAAATTCAACTCAAATTCACATGTAAACTCACATGAAATACAAAACTTAACACAAATACAAATGCAACTACTCTTGATATAAATTACATTCAACACACGTCATCACTCCCATGAACGAACCTTCCATTATTTCTGAATGTCGCCCAAACGACATCACTTTTAAATAAAGACTCTTAAATCACCACTGCTGTTTAGAACTCTCACAAATATAACACTACATGTTAATTATATCATAATTTAATAAAATTTTATAAATAATAATAGATAATAGACATTTTTTTTTTACTTTACTATAAATGAAATATAATTATTTAGTATATTTTATATATAAAACTTGAAGCAACCAAAAAAATATAAACGCATAAAGCTTGCGGCGGGAAAATAAAAAGGAAAAGTACAGAAGAAAAGCAAACAAAAATCTCCAACCCAAAAAGCAAAGCAATCAAGTTTAAATCATTTTTTAAGAGCCGAAAGCACAAACAAAGCGTTTCCAACTATCATTTCTCTCTGTATCCATTTCTCAATTTCTAATTTCGTTTTCTCTCAAAAGAGAAAAATCCAAGAGAATGGTACCAACCGCTTCAGAAAACAGTGATCCAGTGTTCACTCGTCAATAGATCTGCGTCTACTCTACCGCCATTGCCGCGATCTTCTTCCATCTCAGGTACTTGCATGTCTTCGTTTCTTAGATTCTTCGCTTTTTTCGTTTACAAGTCGTTGAATCCTCTTTTATTTTTTTGCATTTGTTTATTACTTGTTCTAACGTGTAATTTCTATGCATTACGTGAAAAATCTGTTTCTGTATGTGTTTAATTTTTTTTTTTTTTCACAATTTTCGTTTCTAGATTGGAATGTTGAATGCATTTTGCATAATCGGTGGTTTTCATATGTGTTTGCCGAGAAAATTAGAAAAGAATATTAAAAAAAAAAGAGATGGTTACTTTGAAGTAAAGGAAAGTGAATTACTCTATTGTACTCCACTACTTGAAATAATAATATACAATAGAAAAGAACTTGTATGCAATAAAAAAATGGTTAGCTAGTGATATTTCATTTGAGTAGAGATAAAAAGTGTAACTGTGAGATAAAAAGTGATATTTCATTTTAAGTCAATACATTCTCATTATGCTTTTATCAAGGTTGCGTATTCCGATACCTGCTATTGACCTCGAGATTTGAGAGTATGCCGATGCAATCACAATTATATCTTCATTTCTGTCTGTCAGACTATTATTACTATTAAAAATGCTAACATATCCTCCCGGACACTCTTTCTCGTCACACTATTTCTTCGGAGGCACTCATTAACGAATGTTCTCGGCACCTGCAGTCTTATTGGTGAACGACTAAAACGAATTTAACTTATTTTTATTTTTTAAATGTAGTGGTATTCTGTATTTATACTCGTCCCGTAATCATACTTATGCATCATAACTATTGTTTTGTTTTCTTGAAGTATTAGTTAACCGTAATCAACCTCCCATGACAAAGATGATTCTTTAGTGCATTCAACTACAGGTTTGAATGACGTCCATTTCTTGTCTGCTCCATTCATTCATGTCCCTTGTAGCATTGCTGTGTTGAAGAAGTTATGGAATCTGGGGAAAGGAACAATGGTAGCGAGCGGTGTATCATATCCAATTATTCTTCATGGTTCAGTCAATTCCGAAATGCATCCAATCCTTGGATGGCAAGATATGCCTACGCCTTGATTTTTCTCGTGGCTAACCTCTTGGCATGGGCTGCTCGTGACTATGGCCATGGTGCTTTAACAGAAATGGAGAGTAAGTTTAGAACTTTCTGTTCTATTGAGCATGTTTCTTTTGTAAGATGCTATTGGCTTTAAATCTAGTATGTTGGTCCTACAGGATTAAAAGGATGCAATGGTGGAAAAGACTGTTTGGGGGCCGAAGGCGTTTTGCGTGTGAGCTTGGGTTGCTTTGTATCCTTTTCAGTTATATACATGAAATTGGACACTATAGGTTTTGTATAACCTTTGTTCAAAAATAAAACTAAGTGAACCTTAATCCAAGTTCAGATTTTTTATATCATAATGTTTTTGTCAACTGCTGGCACTTCTAAACTGAACCAAATGAAAGACAGATGGCACTCTGGATGGTGGTTAGTCAAGATTCCTTTCTGGGTTGTCATGACTATCATACCATTTTTTCTACCTTCTGGCTTTATTCAAATTTATGGTTAGTAAACTTTATCTTTCAACACGTGTCATATCAAAAGTTTGCTGTAGTAACCTAGTCATTCCTTTGATACATTTCTTTTGCCAGGAGAGGTAGCGCATTTTGGTGCTGGGTATAGTTCTACACCTTAATCCTATACATTATTTGATCACTATTTTTCTTCTTCAAAATAATTTGTGATTGTTTAAAGTGTCTCTAATTCTATTTCAGGGTTTTTCTCCTAATTCAACTAATAAGCATAATCAGCTTCATCACCTGGCTGAATGATTACTGTGCTTCTGAAAAATATGCAGCACGTTGGTAAGATTTTTTCAGTTAGAGAACATATTAGGTGTAAGATTCTGTTTTTTTTTTTAAATGCTTGTACTAATTATCAAATTCCATGCAGCCAAATTCATGTGATGTTGTTTGCAACGACTGCATATGTTGTCTGTTTGGTGGGGATTATTTTGATGTACATTTGGTATGCACCAGAGCCTTCTTGCCTTCTCAACATTTTCTTCATTACTTGGACGCTGGTACTTGTCCAACTCATGACCAGTGCGTCTCTGCACCCGAAAGTATGTTCTATTAGTGGTCATATCCTTACTCGCTCAATTCATTTTATCGTAAAAAGCATAACTTGATTTGGAATTTTCAACTTTATCTGCAATAGGTTAATGCTGGTATTCTAACTCCAGGCCTGATGGGGCTTTACGTCGTCTTTCTTTGCTGGTGCGCTATTCGAAGGCAGGTCTACCAATTTATTGCCTAACAGTTTCGCTTTCAGCTTTGTTCAATTTTTATTTATGCAACCTCTCTTAATTTCCCTTTGTTTTACTTATTTTGAATTTGAGTGTTGGAATATTTTTGTATACAGTGAACCTGCCGGAGAAAATTGCATCAGGAAGTCAGACTCTGCAACCAAAACAGACTGGCTAAGCATCATTGTATTACTTCTCTCTTTTTGCTTTGGAAATTAGAACATATGTTTAAACCGATAGCTGCGAACTTACAAATATATGTCTTATGTTTATGATGGCTAGGTAACTAATTTAGAATTTTTGAAATACATTTATTTTCATTGTTGGTTGACAAATGACTGTTCGTTGCAGAGCTTTGTTATAGCAATACTTGCAATTGTCATTGCGACATTTTCAACAGGCATAGATTCCAAATGCTTCCAGGTTAGTTATAAACTTCGAATTTAGCTTGAATTTTATTATTAGGTTCTCCAATAAGTATCTATATCCATGCAGTTCCGGAAAGACGATACACCAGCAGAGGATGATGTACCATATGGTTATGGCTTCTTCCATTTTGTTTTTGCCACGGGAGCAATGTATTTTGCTATGTTATTGGTTGGATGGAACAGTCATCATTCTATGAGAAAGTATGATCTCCTACCCTGCTGTATTTGACTCATATCATATTATCGGCATAGTTTCTTGTTATTCATTGGTATGCCTTCATTCTTCGACAGATGGACAATTGACGTGGGCTGGACCAGCACTTGGGTCAGAATAGTAAATGAATGGCTGGCAGTTTGTGTTTATTGTAAGAAAATCAATATAGTAAATGCTTTCCTTTTCGTTAACTCGGATTAACCGATCTTTATACTTACTCTTATTAATCTTACAACAATGTATTTTGATAGTATGGATGCTGGTAGCTCCAATGATATGGAAGTGCAGACATGCTGGTTCTACTGGAGAAAGCTGAAACACAACCATCCTAGTTATGAAATTTTGTTGAGAGTTAAGATCCTCAGACAGTCCCAAATCTCAGTTGTAAATATAGTGGACTTCTCCAGATCTGCAGATAGGAAAAAAAAAATTGCAATTATAACATTCAGGAAATTCTTAAACAGAAAGTGATTATTCTTTAATGGGCACTGAATGAAGCAGTGTTCTGGCATGTTTAATGGTTGGATTGGGTTTGTGTTATTTCTGCATGAAGATATACAGCACTTTCACTCTATGAAGGGGTTACCAAAGAAAACTACACTCTTACCTCTGTACATGTATCAATGAGGGAGGAAAATGTTATGTAAAATAATTTAATAGATGTATTTTTTAATCATAATTTTTTGAATTCTCGGACTCATTGATAGAGAAGTTTTGTGTTAAACTTTTTAATTAAGTAGCATTTATGTTTTTAAGTGACAATTACTATATTAATGAGTACAGTTTGGTGGAAGTTATTTATTGCGACTATTAGGAGTAGTTGGTATGGAACATTATTTTGCCGGTGATATGTTTTTCACAAGGACATCAATTTTTTATGATGATAACTAATGTCTTATGATAAATAAAGTATGAACGATTAAGCGGATAAAGATGCAAATCTAATTATTAAGGTTTGATGAACTTGATTATCCAATGATTATTGAATTATAATTCTGTGTCGAAATAGGTTGTTCGACAGGGACAAGGAAGTTGTCGAATAACCTAGTGTGTCGAAACACCTAATTGTCGAAGTGTCGAGGAGTTAGCATCAATATGAATTTTGTCTTAAACCTAATTTTGTAGTGCTAGCAAAATTAGATATTTTTGAGCTTTGCTTAGGGAGCAAGCAAGCTAAATTTATAAATAGGGAGTAACCCTATTATTGTAGTGTGATTCACTTGAATAAAATTGCAGTTTGATAGCAGAGAGTTACTATGTAGAAATTTTTATTCCCATATTTTGTATTGAATCCCTAATTCTTTTTCTTCCCAAATTCATCTTTTCTCCTTTTATTGTCATTGTATAGAGATAATCATCTTGCAATCAAGGTTGGTTGATTCACTTGAGTGAAGAGTGAAGAACAAGAAGAGAATTCAATCAGTTGATTGAACCTTATTCATCAAGATTGATTCAGAATTACTCTAAGTTTTGGGTTTAATTTCAACAATGATGACAATCAATTGGAATGTAACTAAAGTCTCATCTCAAGTTATTCAAGCAAGTGTCTACAAAAGAGAAAGTATCGGACAAAGTCTTGAAATGCTAAGGATCCTCCTAGTTGAGCATTTCTTAATACACCACCCAAGTTTCTTAGGCACCACGTGAAATTATCTTTTTGCCCCCTGATTCCGGATGTGCACATCCGGACGCACCAAATTTTTAAAAAACGCTGAAGTGTTCCGGATATGCATATCCGGAAACATTTCTGATGTGCACTTCCAGAAAGATTTCTTATTAATTCGCGCCAGACCTTCTTCCTCCCCCTCATTCTTCACTTTTTCATTTCCAAACTCCCTCAAACTCTCTCAAACTCTCAAATTTTCAATCACCTCAAATCTCGATTTATTCCTCTCGAGTTCGGCACAAAGCAAGATCTACAACGATCAAGAGACTCCAAATCATCCGTATCTCATTTTAATCGGTAAGTTTTTAAATTTTAGAGTTTCGGAGTAATTTTCGAGTAATCGATTTAGAGTAGATATTTAGATGTAGAAATTGTTAGGTTGTATGAATAACATAGGTTAGAGACAATGTAGGTCTTTTTTACTGCTTCAAACGGACGATCAGGGCATTAAAATGCCCTTTTGCATGTTACAGTGGCCATGGTTGCCATTTTTAAACTTCAAAAAACGTACCGGATGTGCAGATCCGAAAATATTTTAACGTTTAGTATTCTGAGTGTTTCCGGATGTGCACATCCGGAAATACCCAACGTTAAAAATTATGTGTCCTTCCGGATGTGCACATCCGGAAGACTGTTTTTTTTGTTTGTTTGTTTTTTTTTGTTTAATTATTTAAAAAAAATCTAATTTATTTATTATGCTTTGCAGATTAGATAGCTGGCAGAGACGATCGTATCATACATGGACGGACAACTCAGCACGCATCTGTCCAACGTGAGCGGTTTCAGTCTACAGTCGAGGCTTCCGGCGCTGAGGGAGTTGGGTTAGACCCTACAGCTGAGGGACATCCTACACCACAACCATCCACATCACAGGTTCAGGCCACTCCCCCGTCAGCCACCGATTCTACATCTCAGAGGCGTCAGGCTTCTACTGCTGGTTCATCAGGTTCCAGCCCCCACGCAAGCATCTTCGGGAGACTCCAGTTCCATCAGCTGCTCCTCCTCGTTCCCCTGTTCGTGTTCCTGTTCCTGAGGGTGATCACCCAACACGTGAGGGTGTTGACGCTGATGACGATTTCGATGAGCTGGGCGGTTACCCTAGGACAGGTAACCTTTCTCGATTTATTTATAGAGTTGTATTCGTTGAAAATATGTTCATGTGTAACATTGTTTTATTTGGAAATTTTTAGGAGAAGGATTCACAGAAGTTCTATAACCATGGGGGCAAGGTTATGGACATGCTTGCGGTGCTGCCAGGGGATGAGTGGTTCACGTCTGCACTTGCTACCTCTGGTCTTGGAGGTCTGTCTAGGATTGGGTATCCTCAGATCATGTACGGTATGCTGATGGCCTTTGTTGAGAGATGGCACCCTGAGACATCCTCATTCCATCTACCGTACGACGAGATCACGATCACACTCGACGACATCTCGTGCCTTTTATATCTACCGATCACGGGTACCCTTCTCCGTCACGGTAGGATGTCGAAGGGGGACACAATGGAGATGCTGATTGAGGAGCTTGGGGCTACCCCAGAGGATGCACTTGCGGAGGTGACGCAGTTGAGAGGCGCACACGTCCTGTTCTCCTTTCTGACATGCAGATTTAGTGCGGCGCTTGCAAAGGCAGGACGGGCAGTAGGTGATCCAGCTGAGATGGCGATCCACAGGCAGAGTGTCCTGAGATGCTACTACTTGTTTTTACTCGGCACGCAGGTGTTTGTGGACACCAGCGCCTATTATGTTGATGTCATCTACCTCAGGTACCTTTCGGATCAGACAGAGATCCACGGGTACAACTGGGGGGTGGCTGCGCTGGCATACACCTATTCCAGGCTCTCTGATGGTTGCCGCTGGGCAGCCAAGACTGTGGCAGGAAGTTGTACGCTATACGTGGTAACAATCTAATATTCAAAGTGATTTTTTCATTTCTTTTCTTTATATATTCATTATAATGTTTGACATCCATGTTATGTTTTCCATTTCAGGCGTGGATTTTACAGTACTTTCCCAACATTACTGGTTGGGGGAGTGTCGCCGAGTACACTGAGGATATGTCACGTGCTGCTGCATTTGTCCTGCTCAGAGGGAACCAGGTGCCAGACTCCTTCAGAGTGTATCTTGATCGGATGGCTGCTGAGGACGTTTTGTATAGCCCCTATGCCGAGCAGCGTGTGACACGCCCGTTCGATGAGGTTTGTTTGTTCTCAGGATGGTTGGCATGCAGTACGACCGTTACTGCCCAATACCTGCCGGAGCGCGTCTTGCGTCAGTTCGGTTACACACAAACGATCCCCAGGATGCCTCATGAGTCTGCTGCTCTAGGCTTGACCCGCAGGCAGATAAATGAGATATATGCTGACTACCAGTCCCACTTGGTATCGAAAGAGGCTCGGGCGACCAGAGCGGAGAGAGACTGGAGCGTTGCTGCCGGGTACATCGTGTGGTTCTACACCGTCTCACACCCATGCATGGTGCCCACTGCTGAGAGATCGCCACCCAGACCTGCTCATCAAGAGATATTAGAGGAGCGGCAGTCTCAGTTGGACCATACTCAGGATGTCCTACCACGCTGTCATCAGATAGAGCAGATAGCACAGCAGGCCATTGAGGTCGGCACCTCCCTGAGGGCTCTGGTGCCAGACTTGCCGCGAACAGGATTATTGCGGTTGCTCGAGGGGCACTTCAGTACCGTAGACATCGATCCAGGATGGCGGGTAGGGACAGAGGAGCAGGGGAGCCATGAGAGATCCTTCGCCATACACAGTAGTTTTTTGTTTGATGTATTCTATTTATATTAGATGTATGCACTGTATTTTGACAGAGGTTTATTATATATATATATATATATATATATATATATATATATATATATATCATTTTATTTTATATATTGATGTTGTCAAATGTATATTAAGTTGCGACGATATATTAACATATGCGACCAAGCAACAAAACCGATTTTTTTATAAAAAAATTAAGTTCTGCTGTTTTCCGGATCTACAAATCAAGAAAGTTTCCGGATGTGCACTTTCGGAACGCATCAGCGTTTTTAAAAAAATTGGTGTGTCTGGATGTGCACATTCGGAATCAGGGGGCAAAACCGAAAATTCAAGTGGTGCCTAAGAAACCTGGGTGGTGTGATAAGAAATTCTCTCCTAGTTTAGTATTGAGTGAACAAATTGTAAAGCATAAAAACTTTATCATAAAAGCGCATGGCTAAGGCACACACACTAAAATATATTTTCAAACAGTTTTTATCAAAGAAAATATTTTCTAAAAATCTTAAAGTTGTGCCAGATGAATTAGGAATGGTTAAAATTGTTGGTTTATTGCTGAAAAAACTATGAAAATTGAAGAAAGAAATACAAGTAATTGGTAAACAAATGAAATAGGAAAATTTAGTTTTTTATCTCATAATGCAACAATACATAGTGTTCTGAATTCAAAACAGAACATTGCCATTGTTCCAAAAAAAAGGAACATGGGATAACATCCTACTTCCTCCTAAAATTTAGGAGCCACTTATTAACTAACTCCAATAAAATAGCAATAAATAAATAAAAAACCACCAGTCTTAAAGCAAACAATTAACACTCCTTCTTGCTTTAGGATCTGCAAACTCCAATTTTCTGTCTTAAAAATTCAAATTTGTTGACAAGAAAAGGCATTGTAAATAAGTCTACCGATTTATCCTCTAATTTGCAATAAACTGATGTCACTTCTCCATTTTGATGCATTTCTCTTAAAAAGTAGAGCTTGATGTTAAAATGTTTAGCTTTTCCATGATGTACAGGGTCCTTTGATATTGAAATTGCTGCCTGGTTGTCAATAAAAATCTCTATCTTATGATTCTGCCCGAGTTGTAAATCAATTAAAAAAATATTAAGCCACAAAACATGATTTACGGTTGTTATTTCTATGAATTCAAATTCTGCACTGGATTGTGCTACCTTCTCTTGCTTCTTTGTGCACCATGAAAAAACTCTTGAGCCTAGACTGAAACAGTATCTAGAAGTACTCTTCATGTCATCAATGGGTCTTGCCCAATCACTATTAGAGAAACCACATAACTTGAACTTTTGACAACTCTCAAACTTGACATCATAATCAATCGTGCCTATAATGTATTTCAATATTCTTCTTGCTGCCTTTAAATGCATTTCACTAGCACAATACATAAATCGATAAAGAATACTTTCATCAATTTTATCAACATCATCTTCCTTACTTAACTTCTCTTTTTGGTTCATTGGTGTGCTAACTGCTTCACACTCCTCCATCTGAAACTTTTTCAACATCTCCATTACATATTTTGTTTGACAGATGAATACATTAATCTCATTTTGCTTGATCTCAATTCCAAAAAATAATGTCATCAAACCAAGATCTGTCATTTCAAAGGCCAGCATCATTTCTTGTTTGAACTCCTCAACAAGCATTGTATCATCTCCGGTAACTAAAATATCATCAACATATAGGTAAATTATGAGAGAATCATTTCCCTTATGTTTCACATAAAGAGTGGATTCAAATGAGTTTTTTACAAAGCTTATGCTCAATAGGTGACCATTTATCTAGTTGTACCAAGCACTTGGTGCTTGTTTTAAGACATAAAGGGCTTTCTTAAGTAGATAGACTTTATCTGCTTCACCTTGCACCACAAATCCCTCTGGGTGCTCCACGTGTATCTCTTCTTGTAAGACTCCATTTAAGGAAGCTGATTTGACATCTAACTGAAATACTTTTCAACCCTTTTGTGTATAAACTACTAACATCAATCTAATTGTATCTAATCTTGACACGGGTGCAAAAGTGTCAGAATTGTTAAGAGTCGCACATCGAACAATCTATGGCTTGAACATGTGTTTATAAGTGGGGACAATCCTCACCCTACAAGCCGGTTTTGTAGGGTTGAATTAGGCTCAACCACACATTCTTAAGAAGAATAATCAACTCCAAATATTTGTGCATACCCTTTAACTACAAGCCTAGCCTAATATTTGTTGATTGAGTAATCAACATTAAGTTTTGTTCTAAAAATCCATTTAACTCCAATGATTTTTCTATCTGCAGGCTTGTCAACTAGTTCCCATGTTTTTTTAATCATTGACATCTCCTCCTCCATTGCATTTTTCCATTTTGGATCTTTTAGCGCTTTTTCACAACAAGCAGGTTCGCATACAGCTACATTGCATCTTTGATAGATGTCTGACAGTAGCCTTGTGCCTTTTATGGGAGGGCCATCTTCTAATTTGTTCTCACACAACTTCGATTTTTGCCTTTCAAGTTGATAGTCTTCAATATTGTTGAAAGCTCCAATTGTTCTTTGATTTTCTTCTAGTTCTACTGTTAATCTTCATTAAAATGCACAATGCTAGAGATAGTTATCTATCCATTTTGAGGATGAAACACTTTGTATGCCTTTGAAACTGAACTATAGCCCACAAAAATGTCTGGAACTGCTTTCTTGTCAAGTTTGTCACGCTTAACATGTGAAACATGTTCAAAACAAACGCAATCAAACACTTTAAGAAAGGTTAGTGAAGGATTATACTCATACATAGCCGCAAAAGAAGTTATATCTATCAATGTATTAGTTGGGAGACGGTTTTGAAGAAAAATTATCGTGTTGGCAGCTTCTGCCCAAAATTGCTTTGGCAAGTCCTTCTCATGTATCATGCACCTAGCCATCTTCATTACAAATCTATTTCTCCTTTCACTAACTCCATTTTTCTCTGGAGATTATGGAGTTGTGAGTTGGTGTACAATGTATGCTTCTTCAATTCACAAAATAAATTAAATTGTGTTGATGTGTACTCATTCACATTATCAGATCTTAGAAATTGAATCTTGTAACCACTTTGAGTTTCCACCATCTTCGTGAATTTTACAAATACTCCAGCCACTTCATGCTTGAATTTAAAAATAAAAATTTAGCACATTCATGTAAAATCATGTATGAAAAAGATAGGGTATAAACTACCTTGTAATGATGGTGTTCTTTGAGGTCCTTCCACATAAGTGTAAACGAGTTGTAGCTTTTGTGAGGCTCTCCAAACAATTTTTAGAAATGGTTTTCTTTGTTGTTTACCAAATTGACAAGCATCACAATTTGGCAACTGATTAGAAAGTATGGGTAGACCTTTTGTCATGTCTTTCTTATTCATGTTCATCATTATTTGAATATGACAATGACCAAGTCGCTTATGTCAAAGTTTGGTAAGATTGACTTTGCTGAAATAAGATGATTGCGCCTCCTCCTCAATGGGATCAAATGAGAAACTTTTACCTCTCATTTTAAACCTTTAGAATCTCCCGACCAGTTGTATCAAAGATAAGACAAAGTTATTTTTAAAAGATACTTTAAATCCTTTTTCAATCAATTGGCCCACTCTTAGCAGATTTTGGTCAATATCAGGTATATAAAGAACATATGAGATTGTCTTTATACCTGAATTCGTTGAAATTAAAATGGTTTTTGTTGGGAAAAAATGTATTTCCTTTTTTACTTATTTCCATTTATTTTCTTTTATTCTCCATTAAAAAGAGAATTAAATGTATTCATTGTATTCTCATTATATAAATCAGCCTTTGGCTGAGGAATAAAACATAACAGCATTTTACCAATTATCTTCAATATCGTATCAAGAGCACTAGGTTAGGGTTTACTATAAATCTCTTCAATATGGTATATGTTTGACCCGCTTTCTTACCCGCCCCACTTCATATGCCATTTTAACCTCCTACGACGAATAAAACCAACAGGTGACCTTCCCCAACACAGGTCTTCATCGGATCCAACCATGACGAACAACCGTAACCTGATTCGAGCATCGGCCGCGGAAACAAAGGTGGCCGCGGAAGCGGCAGTGGCTGTAGAAACGGAGATGCCCTACAAGATGAAACATTGTTAGTCATAAATATTGGCAGTAATGGCGGAAATGACCAAGAGGATTCCTCGTACTTCCTCAAGGTCAATATTCATAAAATGAATGAGAATGACTATGATGAATAAGATCAAACCGTTTGTTTGGTATTGGATAGCAAAGAGAAGCTTGGTTTCTTAACGGAGCAGTAGCTAAAACGACAACAGGAGACCCTCGTTACAAAAAATGGAAGTTTGAAAACTCCTTGATTATTGCATGGCTGGTAAGCTTTAAGGAAACTGTAATAGGTAAGTCTTACATGTTTTAACCTTCTGCAATGGATGTGTGGGAAGTTTTTAAGGAAAATTAGTCTGATATTCAAAACTCCTCCCAAATTTTTTGTTTAAAATCAAAGTTGTGGCATGTGAAACAAGGTGACAGGAGTGTAACTGCTTATTACAATGAGCTTTTGACTATGTGGCAAGAGTTGGATCTTTGTTATGATGACAATTAGAAGTGTACATAAGACATTGTTCTATTTCTCAAGAGTCAAGAAAATGATCGTATATTCATGTTTCTCACTGGGCTCAATTGATAAGGTAAGAGGTAAGAAAACTACATTTGCTAACACTTCATGAAACTTTTGCATAAATAAAAAGAGAGGAGGCACGACAAGGAATTGTGATGGGCAAGACACCATGAAGCTCTGAATCTGAAGGCTCATCTCTGGCTACTAGGAACCTTGGCGAGGGAAAAAGGATAGGCAACCTTGGAGTGATCACTGCAAGCGCGAATGGCATATGCGTGAAACTTGTTGAAAGCTCAAAGGCAAACCTCCTAACTAGAAGAAGAAAGGTGGACGAGCATTTCAGGTTAGTAATTCTGATAAAGGGCAACAATCTCCTCTGACTCAGCTTCCACTAACTATGAAAAAACTAGATAGACTGTAGAAACTCCTCGAGTCTCCAACCCCTTATTACTCTTTAGCAACAAAAGGTAATTCTGCATTTCTTAGTACCAGTCCCAGTTATACTTGGATAGTAGATACAGGTGCCTCTGATCACATGACAGGTGGATCTACTTTGTTCTCTTCATATAGTCCATGTGTAGGTAATAAAAAAATAAAAATAGCAAATGGCTCTTTTTCAGCCGTTGCAGGTAAAGGTTCAATTGTGTTGTCTCCAATGCTAACTCTTAAACATGTCCTTCATGTTCCAAACTTATCGTGTAATTTAATGTCTGTCAGTAAATTAACCTAAGATATAAATTGTCAAACTAATTTTTTCCGATCTCATAGTGTCTTTCAGGATTTAAACTCGGGGAAGATGATTGGAAGTGCTAAGGAGAGTGGATGACTCTACTACCTTGACATTGGATCTGCATCAAAATTACCTTCAAAAACTATAAGTTCCTGCTTTGAGTCTTTTTTTGTTTTGAATAATAAAGATGACAACATTATGGTATGGCATTTAAGATTAGGTCATCCTAGTTTTTCGTTTCTTAAAACACTTGTTTCCTAAGTTATTTCATAATAAGAACTTTTCTTCGTTTAAGTGTGAACATGTGAGTTTGCAAAGCATCATCGTTTCCAATTTTCAATACAATCTTATAAACCATCAAAATTGTTTTCTATTATTCACAGTAATGTTTGGGGCCCTAACCGTACAAGCACACTCTCTCTCAAGAAATGGTTTATCACATTTATAGATGACCATACAAGAGTATGTTAGGTGTACTTGTCAAAGGGGAAATCAGATGTTTGTCAGGCTGTAAAGAATTTTTTTTTCAATGGTGCAGAACCAATTTTAAACAAATATCCAAGTTTTTAGAATTGATAACGGTAAATAATATTTTAACTCTATCCTGGATGATTTTTTTTAAAAAAAAAATGGATTATACATCAAAGTTCATGTCCTAATACTCCTTAACAAAATGGAGTGGTCGAAAGGAAAAATAGACATTTATTGGAGGTTGCTAGAGCTCTACTTTTTTCAAATAAAGTACCAAATTATTTGTGGGGCGAACCTGTTTTAACAGTTGCGTATTTAATTAACAGAATGCCCTCTAAAATTCTCAATTTTTAAACTCCATTATTGTCTTCAAAGAATGTTTTCCTAGTACCCGTGTTTTAACTGATTTGACTTTAAAAATCTTTGGTTGCATAACCTTTGTTCATGAACATAAAAATGTTGAAAAACTTGAGCGACATGCTATAAAATGTGTCTTTGTTGGATACTCCTCAACCTAAAAAGGATATAAATGTTTTGATCCAAAAAACAAGAAAATGTTTATCACTATGGATGTTGCATTATTTGAAAATAAACTTATTTTTTATGATACTCATCTTCAAGGGAGAGATAAAGGAAGACTCGTTTCAAATTGAGGACATGAGTTTTTAAAAAAAATTATCTTTGCCTGTACCACAAAATTCTGAGACTTTTACACCTGCACCAACAGAAAATCGCCATGATTCTTTATCTGATCCTACTCCTGTTATGAGTAAGGAGCTTTGTGAATTCGAGCCTACATTTTCTCTTGTAGAACAATGGGAATCCTGAAAACGATGATAATGGTGATCTAATTGAAATGCCACAAAATAATGAGTCACTTCAAGAAAACAGAATTGAATTAGGAAACTGGACTTAGAAAGGGAATGTTTTTTGTAAAAAAAAAAACACTATAAAGGAAGGGACGAGTCCACATCTAAACACTGCCCAAAATCTGAACCGATGAATGATCAACCATCTAACAAAAGGAAAGGTAAGTCTATCTCTGTTTCTGAGAGTCGTATTTTGTATCCTGATATAGATTATCATGTTGCCATTAGAAAACCTGTCAAATCTTGCACTAAACACCCCATGTCCACCCGCCAAGGTGATTTCGCATTATACACGAGGATTTAATCCACTATAATCAACTGATTACACTGCACTAGCAACTGCTGGTGACTAACAAGCACAAGACTAATTGTCTCTTCTTAAGGATTCTGACCTAACTGGTCCCTTACGGAATACAAATAACTATTTGAACAAAATTAATGTTTACAATGAATTGCTTCTACACAAGCAGATATAAACACTATGAAAAGCTCAAATAACTTAAAGAAAATCTATACAGTATGAACAATGTTTCTTGCGTTGTATTGTGGTGTTTTACTGTTCACGCATTCATATCTCATTTTATTCAAGTGATCAAGTCCTTATATAGCCAGTAAAAGATCTGTTGGAGGACAGATCAAGAATAACCTTGAGATAGTTGGCGACTTGAAATAATGTCGTTACGCAAGGATGAAAAATCGTACACAAAATTGGTCCTTTGTACCATCAAATCAGGGTAGTGGAATGGTAGTGGAAAGGAACGCATTTGATACGTACTATGTACTATTTTCCCTCGCAAACGTTTGACCTTCTTCTGTTCATTAGAGGCTTTTAAATGGAGATAATTGTAGTATTAGTAGAAGAATTGATCAATGGGTCTTCAGAGTCTTTAGCACTCAGTCTTCAGAACCCTTGGTCTTCGGAACTTTAAGTCTTCAGAGTCTTCAGAACGTTGTTCAACAGAACCTTGTCTTCAGAGTCTTCAGCACTTAGTCTTTAGAAGATAATGACTTCAGAAGTTATAAAGCCTTCAGAGGTAATTTATCAGAGTCACTTTCAGAGGCAAAATCCAAGAGAGCATTGCTGCAGCAACATATTGTCTTCTTAGAATCTTTCTGAATATGAGTAGATCAAAAGCAGGCTTGCTTCTTTGGCGCAGAAGCGAATTTTGGCCAAATCAAAGTGAACGCACATGGTCTCTATCAGAGTCAGAGCTTTCTCTATTAGAGTCAGATCCTGTTTGTTGATTCTATAGAAAACAAACGTTAGAGTACCAAAATTGTTCCCACACAAATAATGTTGTAAATGTGCCTTAAAACCTTTGTTGATGAAGAGAAAAAAACCATATTTTGGAGATTGCATTTACCACGAAAATCAGAAGTTTTAGAAAGTCAGATGAAAAGCCGAGAAAAAAAATCGGTAGATAAATAGTGTCGTCCGTACGGACGAATAGTGACGTTCGTATAGATGAATAGTGACGTCTGTACGGTGAGTAGTGTTTTCTAGTTTTCGGGCTTTTTTTATTCGGTCCATGGATCCATGTGATTTTGGGCTTTGTTTGTTGGGTATTTGTTATTATAAATATGTATCTCTTATATGTTTGGTGTGTGACAATCTTAGAGTTTACACCAGCAAGGGAGAGCAAGGGTTTAAAGGCATAGCATAGGGTTTCAGCTATTCACAAGGAAAACATTTGGAGTTATTTGAGATTATTGTGAAACACTGTTACACCTTTGGTTTGAGTGATTCATATATTGAGAGTTGAAAAGGTTGGAAAACAATTGGGTAGAAAATAGGGTTGTTCTAAAAAGTGTGAAAAATCTATTCATAATACATTCAGGATTTTCCATGTTCACAAAGCGAACGTTTCACTCGCACAGCGAATGGTAAAAAATGGCACCTGAGGTGCCTCTGAATAGTTAAACCGCCACAGAATTTCTTCATGAGTTCGCAATGCGAAGGATAGTTCGCAAAGCCAACACTCGCCTTCAAGTTCGCAAAGCGAACTTTAGTACCTTTTTCCTCTGCCATAATTCTGGGACCCTTCGCTGGAGCATCGCCATCCTTCGCAAAGCGAAACTTCACCATCCAGTTCGCAAAGCGAACTTGCTGATGTTTTCCTCTGTTCTTTGGCAACTGGTATCATTTATTGTGTCTTACTTATTTGATCATTTAGTGCCTTTTCCTGCACAATAACACACATATTACAAGCACCAAAGGTATATTCTCAAGGTTAGAATAATAACAATAATCATGAGTAAAACTAATGAAAACATGAGAATCGAGTAGAAAAAGTCCCAAGAAAGAAAGTTCATTTTAAGGTAAAATATGCACTTAACAACTCTCCCCAACTAGATTTTTGCTTATCTTCAAGCAAAGTATGCCCCTCATTGAAAACAAGAGGATTTGCTCAAGGTTGTGATCCAACCAAAGTCAAGCATGAAAATGCGCACAAGCAACATTCACCACTCAATAGAATCGAACAATGACAAAGAATTAAGTTCTTAAACAAAAATCATGGAATGGTTCAAATGACAACTAAATTTTTATACTTGAATCACTCTAACACTCCTC
The DNA here is from genome assembly GCA_022829125.1 of Lathyrus tuberosus. Taxonomy (NCBI): domain Eukaryota; kingdom Viridiplantae; phylum Streptophyta; class Magnoliopsida; order Fabales; family Fabaceae; genus Lathyrus; species Lathyrus tuberosus. Next base: position 9,598,388 of record JALAZF010000057.1, on the reverse strand, counting down.
TTCAAAATAAGAATGAAGAAATTAACGCGTTTGCAACCGCGGGAAAATTTCACTCACCTGACAAACAATGCTAATAACAATCCAATCCATACATCATCTAACAATCAAAAATGAAAACATGGAAGCAAAAAGATCACAAAGGGCTTTTAAGGTTGTAGCTTGGTCGGGTTAACAATAAAGGGACATTTCTAAAGGCCATTGAATCGAAATTGCTGATGCAAAAAGAAACATTCACTATACAAGGTATTCACACATCTCAACTTCATTCACCAATTTCCATTCCTTTATCACCAATCTTCTCAAACTTCCTTATGCACAATTATTTCATTCTCTATTTTTCTTATTCAATAAAGCATTATTTTTCTTTTGTTTTTCACATTCATATGCACACTTTTTCTTTTCATGCTTGCTCGAAATTTTTCAAAAGTTTTACCAACCTACCATTCTTCCTTTTCATTCTCCCCTACTTGAATTCAACCAAACCTCAAGTGAATGCTCCTTGATTTTTATGGCAAGGAAATCAAATTAAAGCAATGTTCAAAGGTTCAAGAAGAAATTTTTAGAACCTCACAACATTCAATGATGAAGTAAACTTTCAAATTATGTACACAAACCAAGTTCATCACTAAAATGAGATCTAAACTGTTTAGGCACAAATGGGTTAACGAATTCTCTCTACTCACGGGTAAGGTACTTTAGGATACGGTTGTGCTCAAATATAAACAAATGCCTTGATCATTTATAATGCTTCCACAAAATCACAATAATCAAAAGATAAAGTATGAATCAAATGAATTAAACAAAGTTATCAGTCATCCTAGCATATAGTAAACAATGGAGGTTTCTCACAATTTGTGGCTTTTGGACCTAAGTGAAACAAGCATTCAAACAAGTTGCAACATGAAACAAAAATACACATTTGCACAAAGCACAAAATTCTTAAATCATTCTAACATTCTATAAAGCGGTACTTTTTACCTCGCATACATTCAAATCTCACCATCCAGACTCGGTCGAAGCTTCATTGAATACTTTTATACACATAGCAACCAATCTAGAAGGAGTTCTCATCATTCCTGATCACACTAGAGAAAACATAAAAGAAAACAAATACATATAATATAAACAAATGTACAAAGCTCAAAAATATAGAAATTATGGCAATACGATTCAATATCTAAACACCGATCCCCGGTAACGGCGCCATTTTGTTGGACTGTAATACAACAGCATGCAAAAATTAGTTTAAGTTACCCATTTTTGTCGTCTCCACAGGGATCAGTGCGAGGGAAAGAATGTCGTTCGACGGTATCTACATTTCTAAGCTTATGGTTCAAAAGTTTTGGTTTAAAAGAGAATCAAAATTAAATGCATAAAATGTAAAGACTAAAAATATAAAATAAAGGCTGAATTATAAACGGAGCCTTGTTGGAAGTGGATTTCATCAATTGATAACACATGCATTCTTCTAATCATATTAGACATAAATCAATCATTCGCCTAACATCCTCACCTATCACCCACGATAGAGGTTATGTCTAACGCAACGTCGAGAGATCGACCGTATTGCCTCATTGGTGATGTCTCACGCAACAAAAACCAACACAGAGCATTAAGAGCTGATACTCACGCAAGTGTTAAGCCTAAATCAATTTCTAGAGTTTAGAACAAAACAGATAATCATCTTAGATCCAGATCAAAAGAGTATATGTCTATAGCGGTTCAAATCAAAGATAAACAGGTAAACAAAGATGACACCCAAATCAGATAAAAGACTGCTTCATATAAAATGCCAATGATCAGAATACGTACATACGTTTAACCCTTTTTTACATGTATTCAACTAATTTGCCAAATGAATGTGAATATCGTTCTTCATCACTATTATCACGCATCCTCGCAATACCGTATCGATCCTACTCATGCTAGCCATGCTACTTAATCAACACAATACAACAAAAGATACAATGAATATTAACTCACAAAACCATGTCAAAAGTTTATTCATTGACAGATGAAAATCTAAGATCAAGGATTTGTAAAGGTTTTGTCAAGACCACAAATAATCAATCAAAGATACTCAACAATAGAGTATCAAAACATATTCACAAACATACATTAGATGAAATACATAAGGTATCAAAAGATTACATTCAAATCCAACAAGAGATTGAAGATTTTACCTTCTCCCCCTTAAGGTTTGAGTTTCTCTCCCTAAACTATGCTTGAAATGGAGAGAGAGATCAAATTCTATGCTGAAAAATATCTCTTCTTTTCTAAAAAGTGTGAAAAATCTATTCATAATACATTCAGGATTTTCCATGTTCACAAAGCGAATGTTTCACTCGCACAGCGAATGGTAAAAAATGGCACCTGAGGTGCCTCTGAATAGTTAAACCGCCACAGAATTTCTTCATGAGTTCGCAATGCGAAGGATAGTTCGCAAAGCTAACACTCGCCTTCAAGTTCGCAAAGCGAACTTTAGTACCTTTTTCCTCTGCCATAATTATGGGACCCTTCGCTGTAGCATCGCCATCCTTCGCAAAGCGAAACTTCGCCATCCAGTTCGCAAAGCGAACTTGCTGATGTTTTCCTCCGTTCTTTGGCAACTTGTATCATTTATTGTGTCTTACTTATTTGATCATTTAGTGCCTTTTCCTGCACAATAACACACATATTACAAGCACCAAAGGTATATTCTCAAGGTTAGAATAATAACAATAATCATGAGTAAAACTAATGAAAACATGAGAATCGAGTAGAAAAAGTACCAAGAAAGAAAGTTCATTTTAAGGTAAAATCTGCACTTAACAACTCTCTCCCAACTAGATTTTTGCTTGTCTTCAAGCAAAGTATGCCTCTCATTGAAAACAAGAGGATTTGCTCAAGGTTATGATTCAACCAAAGTCAAGCATGAAAATGCGCACAAGCAACATTCACCACTCAATAGAATCGAACAATGACAAAGAATTAAGTTCTTAAACAAAAATCATGGAATGGTTCAAATGACAACTAAATTTTCATACTTGAATCACTCTAACACTCCTCTTCAAAATAAGAATGAAGAAATTAACGCGTTTGCAACCGCGGGAAAATTTCACTCACCTGACAAACAATGCTAATAACAATCCAATTCATACATCATCTAACAATCAAAAATAAAAACATGGAAGCAAAAAGATCACAAAGGGCTTTTAAGGTTGTAGCTTGGTCGGGTTAACAATAAAGGGACATTTCTAAAGGCCATTGAATCGAAATTGCCGATGCAAAAAGAAACATTCACTATACAAGGTATTCACACATCTCAACTTCATTCACCAATTTCCATTCCTTTATCACCAATCTTCTCAAACTTCCTTATGCACAATTATTTCATTCTCTATTCTTCTTATTCAAACAAGCATTCTTTTTCTTTTGTTTTTCACATTCATATGCACACTTTTTCTTTTCATGCTTGCTCGAAATTTTTCAAAAGTTTTACCAACCTACCATTCTTCCTTTTCATTCTCCCCAACTTGAATTCAACCAAACCTCAAGTGAATGCTCCTTGCTTTTTATGGCAAGGAAATCAAATTAAAGCAATGTTCAAAGGTTCAAGAAAATTTTTTTAGAACCTCACAACATTCAATGATGAATTAAACTTTTAAATTATGTACACAAACCAAGTTCATCACTAAAATGAGATCTAAATTGTTTAGGCACAAAGGGGTTAACGAATTCTCTCTACTCACGGGTAAGGTACTTTTGGATACAGTTGTGCTCAAATATAAATAAATTCCTTGATCATTTCTAATGCTTCCACAAAATCACAATAATCAAAAGATAAAGCATGAATCAAACGAATTAAACAAAGTTATCAGTCATCCTAACATATAGTAAACAATGGAGGTTTCTCACAATTTGTGGCTTTTGGACCTAAGTGAAACAAGCATTCAAACAAGCTGCAACAAACAAAAATACACATTTGCACAAAGCACAAAATTCTTAAATCATTCTAACATTCTATAAAGCGGTACAATTTACTTCGCATACATTTAAATCTCACCATCCAGACTCGGTCGAAGCTTCGTTAAATACTTTTATACACATAGCAACCAATCTAGAAGGAGTTCTCATCATTCCTGATCACACTAGAGAAAACATAAAAGAAAACAAATACATATAATATAAACAAATGTACAAAGCTCAAAAATCTAGAAACTATGGCAATGCGATTCAATATCTAAACACCGATCCCCGGTAACGGCGCCATTTTGTTGGACTGTAATACAGCAGCATGCAAAAATTAATTTAAGTTACCCAGTTTTGTCGTCTCCACAGGGATCAGTGCAAGGGAAAGAATGTCGTTCGACGGTATCTACATTTCTAAGCTTATGGTTCAAAAGTTTTGGTTTAAAAGAGAATCAAAATTAAATGCATAAAATGTAAAGACTGAGAATATAAAATAAAGACTGAATTATAAACGGAGCCTTGTTGGAAGTGGATCTCATCAATTCATAACACATGCATTCTTCTAATCATATTATACATAAATCAATCATTCGCCTAATATCCTCACGTATCACCCACGACAGAGGTTATGTCTAACGCAACATCGAGAGATCGACCGTATTGCCTCATTGGTGATGTCTCACGCAACAAAAACCAACACAGAGCATTAAGAGTTGATACTCACGCAAGTGTTAAGCCTAAATCTATTTCTAGAGTTTAGAACAAAACAAATAATCATCTTAGATCCAGATCTGAAGAGTATATGTCTATAGCGATTCAAGTCAAAGATAAACAGGTAAACAAAGATGACACTCAAATCAGATAAATGACTGCTTCATATAAAATGCCAATGATCAGAATACGTACATACGTTTAACCCTTTTTTTGCATGTATTCAACTAATTTTCCAAATGAATGTGAATATCGTTCTTAATCACTATTATCACGCATCCTTGCAATACCGTATCGATCCTACTCATGCTAGTCATGCTACTTAATCAACACAATACAACAAAAGATACAATGAATATCAACTCACAAAACCATGTCAAAAGTTTATTCATTGACAGATGAAAATCTAAGATCAAGGATTTGTAAAGGTTTTGTCAAAGACCACAAATAATCAATCAAAGATACTCAATAATATAAAATCAAAACATATTCACAAACATAAATTAGATGAAATACATAAGGTATCAAAAGATTACATCCAAACCCAATAAGAGATTGAAGATCTTACCTTCTCCCCCTTAAGGTTTGAATTTCTCTCCCTAAACTATGCTTGAAATGGAGAGAGATCAAATTCTATGCTGAAAAACATCTCTTGTTTTCTAAAAAGTGTGAAAAATCTATTTATAATACATTCGGGATTTTCCATGTTTGCAAAGCGAACGTTTCACTCGCACAGCGAATAGTAAAAAAATGGCACATGAGGTGCCTCTGAATAGTTAAACCGCCACAAAATTTCTTCATGAGTTTGCAATGCGAAGGATAGTTCGCAAAGCAAACACTCGCCTTCAAGTTCGCAAAGCGAACTTTAGTGCCTTTTTCCTCTGCCATAATTCTGGGACCCTTCGTTGGAGCATCGCCATCCTTCACAAAGCGAAACTTCGCCAGCCAGTTTGCAAAGCGAACTTGCTGATGTTTTCCTCTGTTCTTTGGCAACTTGTATCATTTCTTGTGTCTTACTTCTTTGATCATTTAGTGCCTTTTCCTGCACAATAACACACATATTACAAGCACCAAAGGTATATTCTTAAGGTTAGAAGAATAACAACAATCATGGGTAAAACTAATGAAAACATGAGAATTGAGTAGAAAAAGTGCCAAGAAAGAAAGTTCATTTTAAGGTAAAATTTGCACTTAACAACAGTAGACTTTGAAATCAAGGGCATGGGATTCATGAGATATTTTCTAGGCATGGAGGTTGCTCGGTCAAAGAATTATATTTTGGTTTCACAGCAGAAATACATTATAGACTTATTGAAAGAAACAAGCATGAGTGGATGTCGTCCTGCAGATACCCCTATGGATCCTAATTCTAAAATTTGGGGAGAAGGTAATGTTCTTATTGATAGTGGAAGATATCAGAGATTGGTTGGGAAACTGATTTAATTATCACATACCCGACCTGATATTATTTTCTCAGTCAGTATTGTGAGTCAGTTCATGCATTCTCCTTTCGAGGAACATCTTGAGGCAGTCTATAGGATATTGAGATATCTGAAAGGAAATCCTAGAACACGATTATTTTTTGATAAGGCTGGTGAAAGAAGTGTGTTTATCTTCACCGATGTTGATTTGACAGGTCCAGTCACAGATAGAAGATCAACCTTTGGATATTGTGCTTATGTTTGGGGTAATCTTGTGACATGGAGGAGCAACAAACAAGGATTTGTAGCAAGGAGTAGTACAGAAGTCGGGTTTAGAACTATGTCTCAAGGTATTTGTGAAGGATTATGGATCCTTAGAGTCCTAGAAGAACTTAAGATGGAAATTGAGTTTCCATTAAAATTGTACTCTGATAGTAAAGTTGTTATTAACATAGCTCATAATCCAGTTCAACATGACAGAACCAAGCATATTGAGATTGAATGACACTTCATAAAGGAGAAGTTAGATGTTGGAATCATATGTCTACCTTTCATGACTTCAAGTCAGCAAATTGCGGATATCCTGACAAAAAGTTTGGCAAGACTTACCTTTGAGCATTTGATAGACAAGTTGGGCATGATAGATATCTATGCGCCAACTTGAGGGGGTGTTGGAAAATAATTTTCTTCCCTATTTAATTGTTTCCGTTTATTTTCATTTATTTTCTTTTATTCTCCATTAAGGAAAGAATTAAGTGTATTTATTGTATTCTTATTATATAAATCAGCTTTTGGCTAAGGAATAAAACATAACAACATTTACCAATTATCTCCAATAGTTCATTTTTCATTTGCAGATATATATCCATCATTTCCAATTCTGACTTTTGAGATTTGAGTAGGCTTTAAATCTTTGAAGAAAGTTTTATCATATGCCATGTGGTTTGTACAACCACTGTCAATAAGCTAACATTTTGAACTACTTTTGGTTGAAAAACATGTTGCCACAAAAATCTGACCTTCTTTGTCTTGCTCTACAACCTGGGCATTGACATCCTGTTTTTAAAATTTGATTTTGCAAATCACAGCTTCATGTCCATGCTGATTGCACTTGCTGCACTTTGCGTTTTGTCTTCTCCAATATCTAAACGGTAGGTGGCCCATTTTTCCACAATGCTCGCAAGGTAGGTAATTTTTCTTTTTCACTCTGTATTTTCTTTGGCTATTTGTCGTACCTTCAACTTTTTGATGATTGGCTTGCAAAGTTCCTTCAACCACATGATCTTGTCTCATAAGCCTTTGTTGCTCTTATGCTTGCAAGGCATGTAACACTGCTGCTAAAGTGATTTTGGACATATCTTTTGTATTTTCAAAAGTTTTTATTGATGTTTCATGTAACGCCCCTTTCATTTTAATTATTTTTCGTAATTAAATTATGCAATAAGTGTATATGTATGTGTTTATGTGTGCTTTATTGTATTTTGGGATACCTTTTGTGTGGGGTAGTTACCTTAAAATAGTAGGAATTAAGGTGTTAGAGGTGAGGGAGTAATTGTGTAGTGATGGAGGTGTAGAGAGTATAGTTAATTAATTCATTATTTTAAGTAATTAGGTAATTATGCTAAACAGTAAAATATATTAACTAATTTAAATAATTATTTAGGTTTAATATGTTTTTATTAAACTAGAATTTGAAAGGTTAGATTATTATTATTTGAAAGGTTTAATATGATAAATTGTGTGTTTTCCAATAATGCTATGAATGTTGTGAAATAGAGGATGGTGATATTGTTATAATATATTGATTAGATGATGAATTTTGTTTGCCTATATGTGTGACAATTCTGTTTTTGGGTTGTTGATATGTTTTCCTCCATTGTTGAGTTATGAGGGTTTGAATCATAGATAGGAAATTGATGATTACATGATGTCAATCCATGAGTAATACAAGAAAATAATTGATTTTTAGAATGTTAAGATAGCAGAAAAATGAGTCTAAGATGCTAGAATTTCGTAGCGTAGGTTCCAACGTGATAAACTAGTGTAAAAGTGCTTTTAAAAGCGATTTTTGGACAAACAGAACAGTATGCGTTGATCTGCATGCCTTATGTGTCGACCTGTAGCTTCTAGAAACGAATTCTTTGAAAAACTGGTTGTATGCGTCGACCTCTGCGTCAGCACACCAAAATGTTAAATACGATTTTGATCGTAACTTTTTAACCGTATATCTAAATGACGAACCGTTTAAAGCATTGGAAAGCTAATAAATAAAAATTTAACATGGTATCAATTGGTGAATTGTTTTCTCAGTTTTTCTATACCTAATACGTTTAGGAATGTGATTATTACTTGTTGTGTATGCTAAGAAGTCTTGTTGTAAGTGACGAATCTTGAGTGTTGTTACAGAGATGTTGTTGTGACATTAATGATGGTAATATGAGGATATTTTAATGATGTTATTGTGATTGCATAAAAGATATATATATATATATATATATATATATATATATATATATATATATATATTGTATGAAATATATTTTATGCTTGTTGGCCACTTTGGGCGGTCTACAGTAACCATGGTGGTAGATTACTGTGCACGATGTTGTTGTCGTTGTGGTATGCATAAATAGTCGTATTGCATACATTTGTGGACAATGGTCCGTTGTTGGTGAGCCTAAAATCTCATTGTGTGAATTAGGCCGATAGCTGATTCCAGAGGTGATGGGTCAGTGAGTGGTTCTGATCCTAGGAGGTGGGGATCAGAACGGTGAACCTGAGTGTTTACGAAAATTGGTACCACATGCATATGCATTGAGTCAGGTTGTGAGTCTCATCGCATTACATATTAACTATGTTTCTATCTTGCTAAATATGTGGTGTTGTGTGAATTATTTGGACTTGTTATCATGTGATTTCCATGTTGGTTGGGGAATAAGTAGTAATGATGTTGTTGGTTGATTAATATGAGATATTTAGCTGAATTGTTGTTGTGTTATCTTTATGCTTGGATAACTTAGTATTGGTGTTAGGTGTGTTGTGTTGTAGAATGGGTGATAATGCATGTGTTAACCTAATGCATATTGTTTATCATGTTTTCCTTTATATTATCATGATATCTCACCCCTTCTGTTTAAATATTGCCTCCACGTGGATAATGTGCAGATACTCCGCGGTAGGACTCAGATGTGAGTTAAAGATGGAGTCTCCTTACCTTTCTTTTTAGTTTGGCGTCTGCTCTGATTGTAACACTGGGGAGTAGTGGAACGCGTTTATGTTTTATAATTCTTTTGAGATTTGTAGACATCTCCTTATTATGTTTAATTACTATTTTGATGAATTAGGCATTGCAACGGGGCGGGGCGGGGGCGGGTTTAGCTATCCCCGCACCCGCACCCACCCTCGCCTCCCTGTTATAGACCCGCCCCCGCCCCCAAACCCAATCGGGGGTGAAAATTTACCACTCAGACCCGCCCCCGATAGAAATGGGTTTGCCCGCGCCCGCACCCGCACCCGCAAAAAAATATTCTTTGTTAAATTGTAATAAAAATTAATAATTTTATTAAAAACTTAACCATTTTAATAATAAACTTGTTTCTAAAGATGTGAGTTTGAGAAAATGGTGAGAAATGACTAATGAGGATTTTTAATTACTTCTTCAAAAGCGAATAAATGTGATATAAAATAATTTAAATACGGGTATTAAAGTAAATATTATAAGACCAGGAGGGGGCGGGGGCGGGTGCGGGCGGGTAGAAGCATCCCCTTGCCCCCGCACCCGCAATTACAAATCGGGTTTTACCCGCACCCGCACCCAATCAAATCGGGTTTCCCCCGTTAATTTCGGGCCGGGTTTTCTTGCCATGCCTATGATGAATTGTGTGACTTTCATGATAACTATTATATGCCAAGACATGATAATTGATTTTTGTTATTCTGCTTCAATAAAAGTAATGTTCAGATACGTTCATGTTTTTATGATTATATTTAATATATATAAGTGTTACATAGACTATTAGATGAGCAGGCTTTGTATATTGTCTGTAACATCCTAATTTGTGTGTGTTTGATTTAATTTCTCTGATGTTTTATTTAAAAATTTGCGAGAGTACGTTATAGGGTGTTACATTTCATATCTCTCTAACACTATAACCAGAATTTTTTCTACAATTATTGAATAAGCAAATTGAGTGTTGAGTAACCTAATATTATTTGTAATTCAGAGTAATCTATCTGAGCAATCTTTGATTGTCTCAGAATCTTTTATTTTCCATAACTCAAATTCTCTCATCAAATTCATCACTTGCATATAGGGCTGGAAATGAGCCGAGTAGAATCGAACTCGCCTCAACTCGACTCGACTCGCTAAGAATTGGTTCAGCTCAAATCTCGGTTCGAGTTCGACACGAACTTCTTTTTAAACTCAAACTCGGCTCGTTATAAGTTCACGAACAACTCGGTTCGACTCGTTAGGTTCATCTCGTTAGGTTCAGCTCGCTTACTTCGCAGACTTAAAAACTCTTTTTTTAAATCTATTTTTTACATATTTTACGTTTTAAACTAATATTATTTTAAAAAGGAAATATTGAAATAAAATAAAAGTTATTAGATTGAAATTTAACTGTGTCTCAAAAATCCACTAATTCAAAAATTAATTAATTTATATGATGCTAATTTTATTTGTATAATTATATTTAAAAATATTTTGCTCACTTGAGAATATAAATTGTACATTAAAAATATTAGATTAAAATAAAATATAATGTTAAAATTTATATTAAATCTTTAAACTTACTCTTAAAGACAATATAATTCTTCTCATATATAATCGAGTTGACTCATGAACCTAATGAGTCGAACTATGTATAGTTCAAGTTCAATTCATTTAGTTAACGAATTTAGTTTTTCACTCATATTCAGTTTATTAGATTCATGAACCAAGTTCAACAAACTAATTGTCGAACCGAATTCCAAATTATTTTCGAATTGGTTCAATTCATTGTCAGTCCTACTTGCATGCCTCAAATTCTTTCATCTTCTGCATATTCTTCCTTCAAATAGTCTAAAATGGCTTTTTTGTTTTGAGGGTCATGACTCAGGTGAAAATAGTTTGTGAAACATCAACAAAAAGACACGATTTTGCTTTTGCCTTTCTAGTTTTTTTCTCCTTGTGATATTTTAGCTATGCCAGGGTAGGATTGTTCGGCAGCAGACGAATGTCATAATCCTTTCTCGGCTTCCCAAAGATCATAATGCTGCTATTGTTTTTCTTGAACTATAACTTTTTCTTGTTCTTCATAAAATATTGAGTAATTGTCTCTTTCACATTAACTTTTGTGTAAAATTTCATTTTCAGTTCAAACCTAACACCATTTGCACCTTCAGGCATCCTAAAATTTGAAAATTTATACCTTCGCTCTTCATCAACTTCACATATAGAAAGAGTTTCTAATTAATCTGAATCATCATTGCCACCTTCAAAATCTGCTACAGTATTAGAATCCTTATTCAAAGAATTTACAACTTCAGTTTGAGAAGACAGTGCCATTCTAAATTTTTATCAACTCCAATATCAACTTCACTAACTTAAATTAAATCATCATCTTCACTGCATCATTTTGATATATTCACATGTCATCAAGTACAAGGGCATTTAAGAACAAGAACATTAATATTAACAAAGACCAAAAGATCGCCGACTTTAATTAGGTTAATTATATAATCATTTGATTTATAAATATTAACAGTTGAGATTTAGTATACCTGGTGTCAATGGATCCTAACTTTATATATACATAAAAATTTCAAAAAAAACACTTAGTTTTAAAACTACTTTAAATAATTTTTCAAAAAATCATTTTTAAAATATCTTTTTTTTTTTTTAATTGTAATTTAAACTATGTTCTCATCTCAATAATTTATATTTAAAGTATAAAAATCAATATTTCAATTTATAAAAAACGAATTTAAAAAAATATATAGTTTAATATTATTTTTACAAAAATCAATTAAAACTACTTAAAAAAAAATTAACTACTTGACTACCACGGCTAATTTAACGTGTTTCTACACGATTTGCAAATAGAAAAAGGGGTGGTAAACAGAAGAAAAAAAATTTGATCACTAATTGTCTACCACAGTTAATTTAATGTGCTTCTACACAGCAAATAGAAATGGAGGGTGGGGTGTAAACAGGGAAAAAATCAAACACTACTTGACTACCATAGTGTTTTTTTTTTTAATAAGCTCTTGACTACCATAGTTAATTTATCGTGGTTCTACACGAATAGCAAATAAAAAAGACCTTTTACCAAAATATATTTATTAAACGCTAATACAAACATAGCAAAATCAAAAAGTAATAATACAACCAGGAAATCGGAAAAGTGATACGGCCAGTTATTACCAGGATCGCCAAATAACACACCATAAAGCAGCTGAATCTACAACACAAGGCTGCACCTAAAATAACTCGTGAAGGGGGTCTCTACACTCCTTTCTTGAACTTATCAGTTCATCATCTCAGTCCTGTGTAAGACCCCCTTCCTTTGGCAGGAAGATTTTACCTTTATCTTTCCTATAGCAACAGATAATTTACAAGCCAGGTACAAATATTTGAATTTGAAACCCAGACGGACTACAAATCTCTATGCTTGAGTGTTTTGCCTCTGTACAAGCAACATCAACTATATTTGTGCAGGGTGCAACAACTTGAGGCTTAGCTTGAAAACTGAATCTGAGCAGAAAAACATAAGCTCATCCAAAAGGATTACCCCCTGCAGGGAAGGGGTTTGAGGCAGCAGAGGCTGGCAACCTACCACCAAGCTGCTGATCTATATTAGAGAATCCAAAAGGAGCTCCCTCGGTACCAAAATTCCCAATTCCGTGATGGCTACAAAATCAGTTAAATGTCAAGGTAAAGGTACCATAACCAATAATTATCAAACCATAACCAATAATTGTCAACTCAGTAATCACAACTAACCCACTCAAGGAAAAACACTGAATCTATGAAATTGAGGTGCTCGAATTGTATGTTTATTATGAATAACGGGGTTTACGTTGTAACTTAATTTGTGTAGTATCATGTCAACAAGGGAATGACCAGAACCAAAAGGAGTTTCTGTTTTTCCAGAGAAAAAAAAAATCTAACCTAAAATAGGCTATGCAAATTTTTAGAATTGTAATTGGGTATAACTCAACCTTACAAAACCGACTTGTAAGATGAGGATTGTCTCCCACTTATAAACACATGTTCAGACCATATATTGTCATATGCGGGACTCTTAACGCACTCTCACGCCCAGGACTGAACATCTGGAGTGTGGACATGGTGGGTGGTCCGATAGCGGAAATCCAATAGCAAGTGGTCCAACGGATCTTAAACAAGACTTTGATATCATCTTAAGAATTGTGGTTGGGCCTAAATCAACCTTACAAAACCGGCTTGTAACATGAGGATTGTCCCTCCTAATAAACATTTATTGGGACCATACATTTTTCAATGCGAGACTTCTCAACACAAATAGTAAATTTTATTAGGAGTGAGAAATAGTCACCTGGGGATTGTCACGTTAGTGGACCTTTGTTGTTCCATGTATGCCCCTGAAATTTTACAGGGTTAATGATACAGATAAAGAGAAAATAGCACAAGCAAGAAAATAATTGAGAGGAAATGAGAAGGTATACTCGGTCTCATTGCCGGGGTAAGAGTGTGTGCTTGTGGAGGCGGCATTGGTGCATATGGTAATGAGGATGGTGGATTCCAGGCAAGAGATTGATTAGCCATGTTTGAAGGGTGCATTGTAGCTGAAGGTATTACACTAGGCAGAGCACCTTGCAAAGATGACATGGAAGGAAACTGCACTCAAGGAACATCAATCATAAAACATCAACCAAAATGTGCATAAAATGATAGAACAATGGAGAAGATTATGCAATTATATATTTTCCTAACATAAATTGACAGGCAATAATAAGTATGAATTAATTGATGAATTGACATTTACATAATATAAAGTCAGCATGCCGTATTTCAATACTCCAGCTTTTTCAATGCTAGATGATAAAGAAATCAAATAAATATATACCAGTTAATGACTCCTCTATGAAAAACGCAAACTTCAGAAATTAATGTACATTTCACTAAATAATGAAGAAAAAAAACTAAAGTTAATGACTCAACAGACGACTAGAAATAAACATGTATTTATCTTCCACCAATGGCTGTAAAGCACATCATTCACTTTGGAAGAGCCAAATCACCAATCAATATCACTTATTAATGATCAAATGAAGATACACACAACCTAAATAAAAGAGGAAATGTGCATAAACTTTCACCAGGAGTACTAGACACACTATAACAACAATTAAAGTTACTTACAGTTGGGGCTTGAACCGGAGTTGGTTGATTGACCACATCAAACGGATTTGTAGATTTTGATGGTTGTGGGAAACTTGGTATGGACTGTAACAGCGGATGGAATTTATGAGAAAATGCATCATACTACTACTACTAGCCTGTAGCCACAGATTTAATTTCTAAAGTTGTAGGTAAATGATTTGGAATTTAACATTACCATCACATTATTATATTGAACTGGGACACCCATGCCAGGTGGTGCACCCATTTGCCAGCCTGGGATTGGAGCAGGGAAGGATGAATATTTTACAGTGAACAGATCCTGCAAAAGTCAAGTAAATACTAAAATAAATACTAGACATCTACAAGCAAGCACACAATATAGATGTTTTATGAAGTTAAATAAGTAGTCAATAATACCTCAGGAAGTTCATTTCTTCCACTTGGTTTTGTGTCTACAGTAGAAGTTTGTGAAGCAACGCTATATTTTTCCTCATTGACAACCTTTGACGCATGTGGCACTAAGCTGCTTGGATACCCCTGTATCATGGGTACAGAAAATGTATTACGGGGCTGAGTGATATTTCTATGAAAGGGTAAATGAACATCACATCTGAATTAATTGATAGAACATTTGATACACCTACTTAATAAGACAAACCTGATAATTCAAAGCTCCATTTACTGGCGGGATAGATTGTTGAATAGTAGGCTGACCAACAGTAGATGTGAACAGCGGTTGTGGTTGCTGATACTGCAAACTATGCCACTGGCCTGCATTATTGAAAGGTGATGCTGTTGTCAATCCAGAAGATGTTAATGAAGCAACACTGGCTGGGAAAGCTGTGAAGTTGCCTGCAGCTGGAGCTGATCCTGCCAAAGGCCCTGCAGGTGAACCAGATAGAGAGTCAGCCATTGTAATGCCAATGCTCAAAGGAATAGCTACTGCAAGACAGTGACCACCTTGGGCTCCGGAAACGTGAGCAGGTAAGGATGATGGAACAGACAACTGGGACAGCATAGATTCAAGCGGATTTACATTTGAAAGACCCTGAGATGCTTTTACCACAGGTGCAACATCAAAGGAGGCCCAATTGCTATCACCAGAATTTGTTGGATTTGCAAGTTGAGCCACGGTAGTTGGCGTGGCTTGAGGAATTGCTGGAGCAGTAGGTGGTTCAGGAATATCATCAAAATCAATAAGGCTCCGGATAGTCTCAAGCTTAACTTCTGTTTGGGTTCCATTACTGGATGCCAAGCTACTGGAAGACGCCGTTCTCTGCAATTATAGAAGTATGGTAAAATAATTTTGAACAATTTTGGGAATCTTGGAAAGAACTGCAACATGAAGAAGAAAAAAAGCTTCTTCCCACTTGGTGGGTGGGACACAATAATGATTCTACATAAATCATGCCTAATAACAGAAACGAAAGGTTGTCCCTTGAAAAAAGTTCATAGTTCAGAAAGTAATACGGAGAAAAATTAAAGAAACTGCCAAGTGAATACTGAGCCACATTATTAAGAACATCAGTGATATAATCTCACCTGTGTGAGCCCTGAGCCATTAGCAGCCTGTCCACTGTTTGCTTTGGGAGGTTCACTAATTCGTAAAGGTACAACATTTTCTCCCAAAATTTCCCTTACAGGTCGGACAACAGGTAGTGGGCTTGAAGAACCCGGGTCTTTGGCTCGCTCAGGAGATTGACTTTCCATCTTATTACCTCCATCGGATATTCTACGATCTTCAAATTTCTTTCCATCCCCAAATCTATCTTCACGACGCCAGTCGTTGATTATTGGAGGGCGACCAGGGCTTCTTTTATCATTGGCATAATGCCTTTCTTGATCATAGCCAGGACTTCTTCCACCTGGACTAGACCTGTCACTGTAACGACGTTCATATGTGTCCTCATATGGAGGGCTTTTACGTCCTCCCTGATACGTCTCCATTCTCCTGTTTTCATAGGAATCATCTTTGTCACCCTGTATGAAATTCAGTACAAGAAAATGAGACTTTTCTAATACATTTAAGCAAATCTAAAGCAAAAGCTATGTGTGTACTAATCTAGGGGTGTGTTTGGATTGACTTGTAAACAACTTATTTGAGCTTATCACCAAGAATAGTCACTTGTATGAATGTTTGGGATAACTTATGTAGTCACCAAGCTACTTTTGGCTTATTTAAATACGCTCTCAAGGATAGCTTATACCATGTATGAAAACAATTTAACCAAATTTTCTCTTTGATTACAGAAATAGCTTATACACAATTACTCAAATGATAAACCTTTGTTTGATATGTGCTTATTCAATAAACACTTAATTAAGCCACTTGTTCATACACACCCTAAATCTAAAAAGCATTAGCACATCTTGCACAACACATTGGTATGAAAATATATTATTTCTTACTCCAACATGGCTACCACAACACAGCGGAGCAGGACTAATTTTCTTTTTTCAGAAACAATTTTAGCCTGTTTTAAACTTTAAGTAGATTGTAGTAATAACAGACAACAAGATAGGTGTGTTTTTGTCCGTTATCAGTTTTATTTCCCCCCAACTTTTTCATTTCCTTCAGCATACGACATATATCTAGATATTCACCGTTCCCCAATTTTTTTTAAAACATGTCTAGATATTGTAAATCTTGAAGCATATATAATACAAATGATATTATGAATTTTTTTTTTCTTAAACTTGCAACATACACATTACACACACATTGAGTCCTACAATTTCTAAAGTTTAGTGTGTAAACATTTTTGTGTTTCATGGCTCCTAGATTAAAATTGAACATGTGAGAGTACATAGTATTTGCTTAAAATAGAGTACATTCTATTACAGGAGACAGCAGACACTTTACAACCTGTGCTCTGGGAGGTTTGTCATAGAACTTCTCGCCAGTGAATCTCTTGTCTACATAAACATGCTTGATAAAGTCCCGAAGCCTGTCAACATTACTGGCAGCGAACATGACAATCAGAGTAATGCACCCTAAAAAAATTCATAGATGTACCATAGAATTATAAAAAAATAACAAAAAACAAAACTTACAAGCAAATACTTACTTGCTATCAGGTAAAGAATGAGTTTGCGGATCCCATTCTTTAAAATATATTTCTTTTGCATGCTGAAAGTATTCGATAGAGTGAAAATCAATTTAAAAAATATGTAAAAATAATGAAGCAGAAGAAATCTAACACAAATTTTAGCACGGATAAGAATTGGTACCTGATTTCCTCCTTCTTGAAGTGCACTAACTTCTTGTGCAGTAAATTTAGCCATGGAAACTGATTTTACTCGATGAGTAAATTCTCGGCTGGAGAATAGCTTAAATATCAGTTTAGAAACGGAAAACTTTATTGTCTTCTCCAGTACAACAGGATATATTGGCAAAGAAAAAACAGATTTAGCATACAATTTATGAACACCAATCCATCAAAAACAATACTCATCGTACAAGAAAAGTACAATTAGCATACAGATATTTCAAGTTTCATTGTTAGTGAAGTAGAAGTTCAAGTGAAAAATATAAAGAATTCCTGTAAATGAAAGGCAACTGGTAAAACCGGAGTCCATCACAATGAGTAGTACTAGTCAATACAGTATTTTCTAAGCATCTAAAAAAATATCTATTCAACAATCATCAACCTTTACATTTTCACAACAGTACAGTTAGTAAGTAAAAAGATTGTATGTACTTACTGTATTCCACTACAGCTTGTGCAAACAAACGTCCAGAAATTTGTGCACACATATTGCGGTCCCTAACAAGAGAGTAAAAAAAGCTTATTGTAACAGACTTGTCTCAGTATCAAATTCTAACATTTCCTAGCTATGTTCAGAGAACTCAATCAGAATAGCACTCAAAAAAGCTGGTAAAGAATAAAGATTACCAACATTAAATCAAAGTCTATAACATGAGCATAAATATGCACATCATAAGCATTCTATCTCAAATTCAGATTCATCTTTTCGTTCAAGGTTTCTGTTTTAGCATGGAATCTAGAGGAGACTAATTAACTAGTGCAGGGACTGCTAGCATCCCTGTGATTTTAATAGTACATAGTCATGACATAAATAAAATTCTGAGAATATTTGTTTCCTGCCTAATAGTAAAAAAATACAAAATTAAAAACACTACCAACAGAGCGAAGTCTCACTTGAACTTATTGCAATATTTAACTTTGCTCTAATAAAAGATTCAGTGTTGGTTGATACAAGCTATACACAGGTGAAGTCATATGATTTGTTCCATCTACTATAGTATATTCAAATATAAAGGAAAGAAGTTGCACGCCAAAGAATTCAATGACTTCGTCCCTGCAATGAATTCCCTTTATCCGGCCATCTAGTTTCTACTAAGTAGCAATCCCTTTAAAGTTAATATAGCTTATCGCAGAGTGAGATAAATCATTCTCATTGAAAGATTACGACTTCAGCATGTGATTATAATGTTCCGCACTTTAACTGCATTTTTCATGAGGTGTCGTAAAGTATGTTCAATGGTATACACTACACTAAGAAATTTTATTTGCTTGAAGAACAGAAAAAAGATCTTACCAAGCTGTTGCAATTAATGCATCTTCGGTTCGGTGTAAGTTTGAGGAGACCTCGAATAATTCTTTCATTTTTCTCATCTTCCTTTATTCGACTTGTCATCTCCGCTTCTGTTAAACACATCACAGCACATAAATATCAAAAAAACAATCCAATCAAGCAATTCATAAAAGATTATCAAAACTTCTATCAAACAACTCCAAAAGATACTGAGAAATAAACTGGTAGAGACAAAAGTGATTTTGTAGACTTAAATTTAAATGTTGGTATGTAATGGAGTTCGTGATTAGAATTGATTTTGCTTCTAAAATTCTACGAAGCACAGACACCCCAAACACGACATACACAGCGACACCAGTAATAATTAAATGAGTAAATTAATTGTAATCACAAGTGTCGGTCCCCGTATGCAATACAGGCATGCCTTTTTCCGAGGTGTTTGTGCTACATAGCTAAAATCCATTCTTACTTAACACTAGAATGTGTAGTTTTTACCTTCAATCGTGACTTTTCAATCAAATCACTTTGGCAAGAGCATATCCAAAAAAATCAGTTTATATTAAACTCACTTTTAACTAAAATCAATATAGTCAAAACTAATTTTCGCTACTTAACTAGGTAAAACTTCTCATGCTTACATCCTATAACATGATCATCCACGCAATGCACCTAGATACTAAAATTCTCCGCACAAAATAATCAGGAACAATCAATTTCGAAACAAATTTTCGCAGCAACAAACAGCACGCAAATCGAATGCAAATACACCAGATCTGAGAATCGAAGACTTGCCTAAGAACTTAGAAGATGATGAATACGTAGAGTAATACTCTGAAACTTCAAATTCAAACGAAACCCTAAAAGTTGATAAAAGTTGACGACAGAGTGAAAAAAAAGTGAAATGAGAAGTGCCTGATTTTGCAGTAGATGAAGAAGCAGTTAAGCAGCTTTTTTTTAAGCTGACGATGACGGTCAATGAGAAAGATCCAGCAGTATAACAACCAGAGAGAGGAAGTGGTTTTCTGAATTGGTAAATTACGGCTTTGTACAGCTCAGAATGAGGTTTTAGCCAAACACCGCTTAAAGAAAATGGAAAGAAACAGCAAAGAAAGGGAAAGAAGAGAGATTTTTATTTGAAATAATAAGAAATGTTTTTACGGTTAATTAGTATTTTAGTGCTTTATCTATTTCATAATAAAATTTAATTTAATTAAAAAAATTAATCTTTTTTGAAATTAGTTCTGATATTAAGTTTTGATTCGAAGTCAATTCTAAATATTTTAATTTTCTCGATCGGAATTATGAGAAACGAATCATTATTTCAATCACCATTAAATTAATATAAAAATGTTAATTTTATTATAATAAAAAAAGAATATAGTTAATTACTACTATTGTGGTCATATATGACGACTCATGTTATACTATTATTATATGGCATGCTTGACCAATGCAATGAGTATGACCATTACATTCTTCAAAATAATAAAGCGGCATCTAGATAAAGAAAATATTAGAACAATGTTATGACAGATTTGGTGTGTAGAATAAGAAATATTATAGAATATTTATATTTTATTTTAATGTTTGATAGATATTACTTCTATTATCATTTCTTTGTATCTTTTTCTGTTTTAAAATAATTGTCTTTTCTATAATATTAATATAATTTTTTATATTATTATAATAGTATTTGATTATTTTACTAATTATAACTAATAAAAATAATAATAATTTAATAAGAAAATTATAATAAATTTTATTATTAAAATAAATACACTTAGGTTATGTTTAAATATTACAAAACTCGGAGCGGAATGGAACGGATTTGAATGGAGTGTAATAAAAATGTCATTTTATTATTTGGATATTTCATGTGAGTTGAGTTTCTATTATTGGTGATCAATTATATATGGGCTTTAGACCCATTCCTAATGATGTCGTCAACACGATGTCTTTTGTTAGACCTTTCGTCAAAGGATCTGCAAGATTATTTTCTGTTTTTACGAACACAATGGAAATTACTCCATTTGAAATTAAATCTTTCACATAGCTATGTCTTATACCAATATGTCTAGATTTTCCATTATATACATGACTATATGCTTTTGACAGTGTGGACTGACTATCACAATGTATGGATACAGGTGTCATTGCCTTTAGCCAAATAGGTATCTCATACAATAAATTTCTTAGCCATTCAGCTTTTTTACTGCCGGCAACTAGAGCAATAAACTCTGCAGCCACAGTGGAGTCGGTGATGCAAGTCTGTTTCTTTGAACCCCAAGAAACTGCACCTCCACCAAGTTTGAAGATTCATCCACTAGCAGAGGCGTGATCTTCTACATATGTTACCCAATTGGCATTTATATATCCCTCTAAAACTGAAGGATATCCACTATAGGTTAAACTATAGTTAATTGTCCTTTTGAAATATTTTAATACTCTATTAACATCATGTTAATGGTCTTTACTTGGATTACTTTCTATACCGACTTAACCTACAAAGAACATATGTTATATCAGGTCTGGTACAAGTCATACCATACTGTTGGAGGCGGTATAGCGGCAAGCAACAAAAAGATTTGGAAGTATTTTTCCGGGAATTTATCATGTCCACAGAGATCGGTGTTATTGAACTGTCGTTCGACAATTTAAATGTTAAAGAGTTTGGGTTTAAAATGGCTTCAAACATGGAAACAGAAAAGTAAATATGAACATAAAAAGAATTCATTCTTCAGAGAGAAGAAACTTATCCGGCATGCATATAATCCACTCCTCACAAACTTAAACTTACCGACCAGTTATACTCAACCTACAATACTCCCCAATATCATCCAGTATCGCTCACAACAGTGTCCATCTCTAACACACTGAGCTGAGAGAACAACCGTGTTATTCTCATCGACACTCTCGCACCCAACTCAAGATACGGAGGCATTAAGCTTCGACACCCATAAAGATTGTTAGCTCTAAATCTATCTCTAGCATCCAGAAACTAACAGATAATCATCCCTAATCAAAGTTTGCGATGTTTATCTCTAACACAACCCAAACCCCGAGCATAAAGCAAAAATCAAGGACAATCACCAATAAAGATTTGTAAAGCAGATTTTATACAACGCCATGAGCGATAAATATACATGAGTTCAAAGTAAATACATATACAACAACCCAACAAAGAAGAAATACACAAAGAAGAAGAGAAATAAACCAAACATCTCGCGGTTTGTCAACGCCGATCGATGATCAATCCACCCCGGATCATCCGTATGCAAGCTTCAGTGTTGTTTTCTAAGCTAATCTACTGAAAAATGAGTTTGATGGAGTTGGGAGCAAAAATCCCCAAAACCATAACCTAGAAAATGAATGAAATTACTTAAATATCATTTCAAAATCTGTCAAGTTCGCAAAGCGAACTCCAAAAATTGGCACTTAAGTGCCTCAGAATAGCTAAACCGCCTCTGCAATTCTGCAAAAGTTTGCAATGCGAACTTTCTGGCGAACATTCGCTGGAAAGTTCGCAAAGCGAACTTTGGTCCCTTTTTCTACTGCCTCAATTCTGGGAGCATTCGCTGGGAAGTTCGCAAAGCGAACATTAGCTGGAAAGTTCGCAAAGCGAACTTGACAGCAAACTAGCCCTTATTTTGACCACAACTTCTGAACCGTAACTCGAATTGATGCACGGTCGAAAGCGTTGGAAAGCTTATTCAATGCTCTATACAACAATGACAAAATATCATTGCTTGAATACCTACAAAAATGAGAGAAAATCAATTAAACTCAATGATATTTACACGGTACGCAATATATACACTATAACGTAAAGTAAACGTATTTACAAATAAAGCGGGGTATATTCGAACGATATTAACAAAAAGTATCGATAAGTGCAACAAAACTTATATACAAAAATAGCTACAATTTGCACTTATCAAACTCTCCTCAACTTAATATTATTTAACTCTGAGGTTTTATTAATTGGTGCATTTGAGATAATTCGGACAATTAGTAGTATTACTAATTAATGAGTTTCTCTATATCTTTTCCTTTTCCCTCATTTGGCCAAAGTTAGTAACATTGGAGAGAGAAAATAGAGAGAAAGAAGAAGAAAGGAAAGGAAAAGGGAGAAAAGAAGAGAAGAAGAAATCCAAGAATTCAAGAGCAAGAATCATCAACCCATCTTCATCAATTCACCTCAGCTTCTTCATCATCATCTTCTAATCCAAGTGGGTTATAGATAGAAACTTTATTGTAGAATTTCTTGAGGGTTTTAGAGTTAGGTTAGATTTTAAGGAAAATGGGGTTTTTGCAAAATCAGAGAATCTAACGGTTAAATTGTGTTATAATTCAGGTAGTATGATCAATATACGTGTGGAATCATTGGTTGATAATTGTTATGATGTTTGTGATTGAATTGAAATGTTTGGGTTTTGTGTAGAAATTATGTAATGTTGTTGGAAATTATGTTTGTGAAGTTTGTGGAATAACCCATGATAGAACCATGATCACATACCTCTTTTGGTTGATTGGGTATGGTTTTAAGAGTGGAATTGTGGTTGCAAGGCTGCTGTTAAAAGGAAAAAATTTCTGCATAAC
The DNA here is from genome assembly GCA_022829125.1 of Lathyrus tuberosus. Classification (NCBI taxonomy): domain Eukaryota; kingdom Viridiplantae; phylum Streptophyta; class Magnoliopsida; order Fabales; family Fabaceae; genus Lathyrus; species Lathyrus tuberosus. The sequence goes on along the minus strand of JALAZF010000057.1, from coordinate 9,574,778 downwards.
GCAGAGCGCGCTTAGCGCGGGTATGTCCGCTTAGCGCGGTCTGGAAAATTTTCACCCCTTCCAGGCAGCGAGGAGCGCGCTTAGCGCGGGGTGAGGCCCGCTTAGCGCGACCTGGAGCAAAAAGAAAAAAAAAATATTTTCTAAAATTCATAATTGTTGACTCGGGTATCCGATTCAAGCTTTCTTTATATCGTTATGAAGCTATGAGAATACCCTACCTAATGGAAGTGGAAATTATCGGTTTTAATGCCAATTAAATAATCGAAGGAGAACCAATAGTGGTACCATTATGATGAATTATCATATGTAATTCTTTTGGGTAAATGTGATATGATATGCCTATTCTATTGTTGTTTATCATAATTGTGAGTGAATATGCATGTTAAAAAGGAAGTGAAATAGGTAAAGTGAGGATCATTACCATAAAACAATATTAGAACCTAGTAATGGCTAGGAAATTGTTGAACAACATAACGACAACGCTCGTGCAAGAGAGGCCGAGGCGTGCGTCTATTACCGAACGGTATAGAAAGAGTTACACCAGTATGGATCATGTTAAATTATGTTAAGTGTAGAAAGACAAAAGAGGTCTTAAGGCTAATATGGCCGGGTGATTATTGAATACAATCTCATTGGTGTATATGATCGCGTAATCGTAACCATCGCCCTTGAGAGGCATTCATGAGTCTCGAGCTCCTCTGAATGCAGGCATTACTACTTGGCAGGTTTGATTCCCAATGTTATAGTATGATGGAACCTACGAGTAGAGACTTGTGATGGCATGAGAGGTCATGAGAAGTGACGAATTAAGGTGATAATGTGTCCCTTAATTCCGAATCCATTTGTATGCCAAGTAACTACAAGGATCCATGACTCATGTCGTCTTCTAGACGTAGAAGCGGACGGGAAGAGTGGATGCCTTGGTAAGGTTATCGATTAGTGATAGATTGTGAATTGACAAGACTCAAGAACATGGATCCATATAGTGTGTGTGAGTACTCAAAGTCATCCCCCTTCCCTTTTGACTTGAGTTAGGCTTGTTAGAACCTTGTAAAGTCGAAAAGATGTATAAGATAGGGAACTCATTGAGATTGATGTATCTCACCCCATGTTGTTGTTTACATCACAGGTACTACAGGTTCGGCGAAGGGTAAGGACAAAGTTGTTTGACTTTTCCTTATAGATCGTAGCTATTGTGTGGCAAGGCTTCCGTTGTGAGGTTTTTGGGATCATTATTTGATCTAGTTCTTAGTATTTATCTTTGGGACATCTTGTATATATATTATGCCATAGTTTTCTTGTATTTGGTTGTTGGGCATGTATATGTATAATGTGTTTACTAGGGACTTGTATATTTTCAGTACCAAACGTGATATTCATGTATAATATATGCTTTGAGGTATGTATTTATATATGGATGTTACAGTTGGTATCAGAGCAGGTTGTATCCTCGACCTAGCCTTGAAATAGTATAAGTATTTTCTTTCCGTTTCATATGCGGCGTATCACCATTGGTCTTGAGTGTTATATTTATGATATTGAGCCTGATCAACTTAATCCTATTTGTATGACATTCAGGAACATGGATGACAGGCGCAGAAACAACCGTGGTAGACTGAGAACCACTCCAGCGGGGACAAATCCACCAGGTGACGAGGGGAATGCCCTTTTGTATCAATTCATGCAACAGATGCAGCAACAACAAAATCAGTTTGTGCAACAAATGGTACAGCAAATGGCTGGTGGCCTGTATCCTCCAGTGGTTGTTCCTGAAGCTGCAGGGGGAACCTTTAGTGATTTCATTCGTATGAATCCTATGGAGTTTCAGGGAGGGTTAGATACGGTAAAGGCTCATGAATGGATATTCGGTATGGAGCGGATTTTCTTGATAGTTCAGTGCAGTGAGGAAAATAAGGTGGTATTCGCTTCTCACTTGTTAAAGGGTCCTGCCATGAGCTGGTGGGAGAGTGCTTCAGCCTTAATGACAATTCAAGAGGTACCGAAGGTATGGAAGTAGTTTAAACTAAATTTTATGGAGAAGTATTTTCCAAGTTCCTTAAGGTCTCAGAAGGAATTTGAGTTTCAACAGTTGAGACAAGGCAACTTGACTGTGGCTTCTTATGCGGAAAAGTTCGAGATTATGGCTACTTATTCTAGGCAAGCCATGTATGCTCCTGACGAGAGATGGAAGATCGATCAATTTCTGTTTGGTTTGAGGGCTGAAATTTCACATAGCGTGTCTCAGAGGGAATTCACTAGTTATGCAGAATTGTTAAAGCAGTGTTATGTGGTAGAACACAGCTTGAAGAAGGTGCAAGCGGAAGGAGACTTGAGTAGGTTGAATCAGGGTGACCGTGGAAGATCGAATCAACAAACTAGACCGAGACAACAAACGTTTAAGGGAAAATAGGTTCAGAATTCCAAGACTAGTGCACCTCCTGTGTGCCATTTTTGTGGAAAGAGGCATGGTGGTAGATGTCATTTCGAAGGAGTGGAGTGTCATCATTGTCATAGAAGGGGTCATTTGGCAAGGGGTTGTCCTCAAAATAGAAACCAAATGCAAGAAAAGAATACCGGGCGAGTTTACACAATGGATGCAAGGAAAACAAAGGGTGACAATTCCTTGATTGCTGGTACGTGTTTTGTTAATGGAAATCCTTACTTTGTTTTATTTGATTGTGGAGCAACGCACTCCTTTATATCGATGCAATGTATGAAGCGACTAGGGTTGCAAGCTATTCCATTGTCTCCACCCATGGTGGTTACTACTGCCATGGATGAGATTGTTGAAACACCGTTAATGTGTGAAAATTGTGTTTTATCTGTGAATGGAAGAGTTTTCCAGATTGATCTTATTTGTTTGCCGCTAAAGAAAGTGGATGTTATTCTGGGAATGGATTGAATTTCTGCTAATTCGGTATTTGTCAGTTGTGAGGAGAAGCTAATCATTATTCCGTCCGTGGAGGCTACTCCGAGGGATGTGTTGACTACCATTTTGGAAGGTACGATTGGAATGATAAATTTCTTGTTTGAGAAGGAAAAGTCTGTTCTTTTGGTTCTTACTAAGGAGGAGAGTAACAACCTTCAGGTGTTGAGTATTCCGGTAGTCGGTGAATTTCCCCAAGTTTTCCCTGAGGATATCACTTCTCTTCCTCCGATGCGGGAAGTGGAATTCTCTATTGACCTGATACCGGGAACGGCCCCAATATCCGTTTCTCCGTATCGGATGGCACCACTTGAATTAAGAGAATTAAAGGATCAATTGGAAGAGTTGATGGCCAAGCATTTTGTTCGACCAAGTGTTTCGCCCTGGGGAGCTCCAGTGCTGTTGGTAAAGAAGAATGATGGTGGGACGCGATTGTGTATTGATTACCGTCAGTTGAATAAGGTCACCATCAAGAATAAATACCCATTGTCAAGGATAGACGACCTGTTAGATCAATTGAAGGGAGCCTGTGTGTTCTCGAAGATTGATTTACGGTCGGGTTATCATCAGATTCGTGTGAAGAGTTCAAATGTGCCAAAGATTGCATTTAGAACCCGTTATGGTCATTATGAATTCTTAGTGATGCCCTTCGGTGTAACTAATGCCCTGGCAGTTTTTATGGATTATATGAACCGGATATTTCAACCTTACTTGGACCAATTTGTAGTGATCTTTATTGATGACATTCTTATTTATTCTCGTGATTCTCAAGAGCACGGAGAACACCTGAGATTCGTTTTATCGATCTTACAAGAAAGACAACTTTTTGCCAAGCTAAGCAAGTGCGAGTTTTGGATGTCGGAGGTTAATTTTCTTGGTCATGTCATATCTCAGGGAGGAGTAGCGGTTGATCCATCAAAAGTTGAAGCAGTGATTAATTGGGTGAGACCGAAGGATGTTTCTGAAGTTAGAAGTTTCTTGGGATTAACAGGTTATTATAGAAGGTTCATTAAAGGCTTTTACCAATGACGAGACTTACTCGAAAGGATTGTTCGTATGAGTGGGATTCGGCTTGTGAAAGAAGTTTTATGAGTTTGAAGGAAAGATTGACGACCGCCCCCATTTTGATTATTCCTGATCCTAGCAAGTCGTATGAGGTATTTTGTGACGCATAAAAGATGGGTTTGGGGGGTGTGTTAATGCAAGATGGACATGTGGTGGCTTATGCTTCTCGACAGTTGAAAGTCCATGAAGAGAATTATCCAACGCATGATTTAGAATTGGCGGCAGTTGTGTTTACTTTGAAAGTTTGGCGCCATTATTTGTATGGTGTACGTTTTGAGATGTTCATCGACCACAAGAGCTTAAAGTATATTTTTGATCATAAAGAGTTGAACATGCGTCAAAGGAGGTGGATGGAGTATTTAAAAGATTATGATTTGGAACTAAAATACCATCAGGGTAAAACGAATAAAGTAGCGGATGCACTGAGTAGGAAAGTGTTGTATAATGTCGAGTTGATGATGTTAGAGTATGCCTTATTGGAAAAGTTTAGGGATCTAAATCTTCAATTTGTTTGGACTCTTAATTGTGTGATTATGGGGAATTTGAATATCAATTCTACTCTTATGGAGGAAATCCAACAAGGACAAAGGTTGGATGAGAAGTTACAAGAAGTGTTGGCTAAATCGGGTTTCGTGCGGACTACCGACAGAATCATTTTGTTTAACCAAAGAATTTGTATTCTGGATGATGCGGTGTTGAAAAGAAGGATTTTGGAAGAAGCGCATAAGGGTACTTTTACTATACATTCTGGTTCTTCAAAGATGTATCAAGATTTAAAGAGGGACTATTGGTGGTCCGGGATGAAAAAGGATATTGCGGTGTACGTGTCAGAATGTGCGGTATGCCAACAACTGAAGATTGAACACCAAAGACCGGGTGGCTTGCTACAACCTTTAGAAATTCTGGTATGGAAGTGGGATAGTATTTCTATGGACTTTACAGTTGGACTACCCCGTACTCAGGGTGGTTATGATTTGATTTGGATAATTGTGGATCGGTTGACGAAATCTGCGCATTTCTTGGCCGTAAAGACTACTTACAAGGTGAGTCATCTCGCAAGGTTGTTCATTTCGGAAATAGTGAGATTGAATGGTATTCCCTCTAGTATTGTTTCGGATAGAGATCCAAAGTTTACTTCACGATTTTGGAGAGCTTTTCAACAAGTTATGGGAATGAAGTTGTGTTTGAGCACGTCGAATCATCCGCAAACAGATGGTCAGACGAAACGGACAATACAAACAATGGGAGATATGTTAAGAGCTTGTGTACTTGAAAGTGGAGGAAATTGGATATAACTTTTACCATTGATTGAGTTCTCTTATAACAATAGTTATCATGCAAGTATTAGTATGGCTCCTTACGAGGCATTGTATGGAAGGAAGTGTAGGACGCCATAGTGTTGGGTGGGCGAAGGTTGGTGAAGACAGAATTTTGGGACCCGAGATTATCCAAGAGACTATGGAAAAGATTAGAATAATCCGTGATAAAGTTAAATAAGCACAAGATCGTCAGAAGAGTTACGCGGATAACCGTAGAAGACCTTTGGAGTTTGATGAGGGGGATCACATGTTTTTGAAGGTTACTCCGAGATTGAGGTTGAAAGGACCGTTTAAGTCGCAGAAGTTGAGTCCGAAATACGTGGGACCGTATCAAATTTTAGAAAGAATTGGTGAAGTAGCTTACATATTAGCCTTACCGCCTTCTCTGTCAGAGATGCACGATGTTTTTCATGTATCTCGGCTTCGAAAGTTTGTTCCAGATCCTCTTCAGCCAATTCTACCTGATACGATTGTGATAGAAGCAAATTTAACGCTTGAGCCTCAATCGAGTCGTATCACAGGAAGAGAAACTAAGGTGTTAAGAAATAAAGAGATTCCTCTTGTTAAGGTTCAGTGGGATGAGACGCATCCGGGTGATGCAACATGGGAACTGGAATCCGAGATGCGAGAAGTTTATCCTCATCTTTTTAGGTAATTATTTTAAATTCGTGGGCGAATTTCTATTTAAGGGGGGGAGGATGTAATACCCCGTAAATTATTTCCACTCGGGATAATATTATTATGATCAACTGGGTTTCGATTTACTCTGAGAATTTATTGGATCAAATAATTAGAGTAAACTGACGAACTCATAACTGATCAGATTAATATTATTTAACTCTGAGGTTTTATTAATTGGTGCATTTGAGATAATTCGGACAATTAGTAGTATTACTAATTAATGAGTTTCTCTATATCTTTTCCTTTTCCCTCATTTGGCCAAAGTTAGTAACATTGGAGAGAGAAAATAGAGAGAAAGAAGAAGAAAGGAAAGGAAAAGGGAGAAAAGAAGAGAAGAAGAAATCCAAGAATTCAAGAGCAAGAATCATCAACCCATCTTCATCAATTCACCTCAGCTTCTTCATCGTCATCTTCTAATCCAAGTGGGTTATAGATAGAAACTTTATGGCTAAAATACAGTTTTGGTCCCTCTGTTTGTCAAAATTCACGGTTTTGGTCCCTCCATTTTATTTTTTAACAGTTTTGGTCCCCCACCCCTCACTGTTCATGTACGGACATGGACTATTCGTGTACGGACCAGTTACTGTTCATCATTTTTTTTTGCCAAAATTGGGGTGGAGGACCAAAACTGTTAAAAAATAAAATGGGGGGACCAAAACCGTGAATTTTGATAAACAGGAGGACCAAAACTGTATTTTAGCCAAACTTTATTGTAGAATTTCTTGAGGGTTTTAGAGTTAGGTTAGATTTTGAGGAAAATGGGGTTTTTGCAAAATCAGAGAATCTAACGGTTAAATTGTGTTATAATTCGTGTAATATGATCAATATACGTGTGGAATCATTGGTTGATAATTGTTATAATGTTTGTGATTGAATTGAAATGTTTGGGTTTTGTATAGAAATTATGTAATGATGTTGGAAATTATGTTTGTGAAGTTTATGGAATAACCCATGATAGAACCATGATCACATACCTCTTTTGGTTGATTGGGTATGGTTTTAAGAGTGGAATTGTGGTTGGAAGGCTGCTGTTAAAAGGAAATTTTTTCTGCATAACGCGGAGCGCGCTTAGCGCGGGTATGCCCGCTTAGCGCGGTCTGGAGAATTTTCACCCCTTTCAGGCAGCGAGGAGCGCGCTTAGCGCGGGGTGAGGCCCGCTTAGCGCGACCTGGAGCAAAAAGAAAAAAAAAAGAGATTATTTTCTAAAATTCATAATTGTTGACTCGGGTATCCGATTCAAGTTTTCTTTATATCGTTATGAAGCTATGAGAATACCATTCCTAATGGAAGTGGAAATTATCGGTTGTAATGCCGATTAAATAATCGAAGGAGAACCAAGAGTGGTACCATTATGATGAATTATCATATGTAATTCTTTTGGGTAAATGTGATATGTTATGCTTATTCTATTGTTGTTTGTCATAATTGTGAGTGAATATATATGTTAAAAAGGAAGGGAAATAGGTAGAGTGAGGATCATTACCATAAAACAATATTAGAACCTAGTAATGGCTAGGAAATTGTTGAACAACATAACGACGACGCTCATGCAAGAGAGGTCGAGGCGTGCGTCTATTACCGAACGCTATAGAAAGAGTTACACCAGTATGGATCATGTTAAATTGTGTTAAGTGTAGAAAGACAAAATAGGTCTTAAGGCTAATATGGTCGGGTGATTGTTGAATACAATCTCATTGGTGTATATGATCGCGTAATCGTAACCATCGCCCTTGAGAGGCATTCATGAGTCTCGAGCTCCTCTGAATGCAGGCATTACTACTTGGCAGGTTTGATTCCCAATGTTATAGTACGATGGAACCTACGGGTAGAGACTTGTGATGGCATGAGAGGCCATGAGAAGTGACGAATTAAGGTGATAATGCGTTCCTTAATTCCGAATCCATTCGTATGCCAAGTAACTACAAGGATCCATGACTCGGGTCGTCTTCTAGACGTAGAAGCGGACGGGAAGAGGGGATGCCTTGGTAAGGTTATCAATTAGTGATAGATTGTGAGTTGACAAGACTCAAGAACATGGATCCATATAGTGTGTGTGAGTACTCAAAGTCATCCCCCTTCCCTTTTGACTTGAGTTAGGCTTGTTAGAACCTTGTAAAGCCGAGAGGACGTATAAGATAGGGAACTCACTGAGATTGATTTATCTCACCCCATGTTGTTGTTTATATTACAGGTACTACAGGTTCGGCAAAGGGTAAGGACAAAGTTGTTTGACTTTTCCTTACCGATTGTAGCTTTTGTGTGGCAAGGCTTCCGTTGTAAGGTTTTTGGGATCATTATTTGATCTAGTTCTTAGTATTTATCTTTGGGACATCTTGTATATATATTATGCCATAGTTTTCTTGTATTTGGTTGTTAGCCATGTATATGTATAATGTGTTTACTAGGGACTTGTATATTTTCAGTACCAAACGTGATATTCATGAATAATATATACTTTGATGTATGTATTTATATATGGGTGTTACATTCAACACCCATAAAGATTGTTAGCTCTAAATCTATCTCTAGCATCCAGAAACTAACAGATAATCATCCCTAATCAAAGTTTGCGATGTGTATCTCTAACACATCCTAAACCCTGAGCATAAAGCAAAAATCAAGGACAATCACCGACAAAGATTTGTAAAGCAGATTTTATACAACGCCATGAGCGACAAATATACATGAGTTCAAAGTAAATACATATACAACAACCCAACAAAGAAGAAATACACAAATAAGAAGAGAATTGAACCAAACATCTCGCGGTTTGTCAACGCCGATCGATGATCAATCCACCCCAGATCATCTGTATGCAAGCTTCAATGTTGTTTTTTAAGCTAATCTACTGAAAATGAGTTTGATGGAGTTGGGAGAAAAAAATCCCCAAAATCATAACCTAAAAAATGAATGAAATGACTTAAATATCATTTCAAAATCTGTCAAGTTCACAAAGCGAACTTTTATTCGCAAAGCGAACTCCAAAAATTGGCACTTAAGTGCCTCAGAACGTCTAAACCGCCTCTGCAATTCTGCAAAAGTTCGCAATGCAAACTTTCTGGCGAACATTCGCTGGAAAGTTCGCAAAGCGAACTTTGGTCCCTTTTTCTACTGCCTCAATTCTGGGAGCATTCGCTGAGAAGTTCGCAAAGCGAACATTCGCTGGAAAGTTCGCAAAGCGAACTTGACAGCAAACCAGCCCTTATTTTGACCACAACTTCTGATTCGTAACTCGGATTGACGCACGGTCGGAAGCATTGGAATGCTTATTCAATGCTCTGTACAACAATGGCAAAATATAATTGCTTGAATACCTACAAAAATGAGAGAAAATCAATTAAACTCAATGATATTTACACGGTACGCAATATATACACTATAACGTAAAATAAACGTATTTACAAACAAAGCGGGGTATATTCGAACGATATTAACAAAAAGTATCGATAAGTGCAACAAAACTTATATACAAAAATAGCTACAATTTGCACTTATCACATACATCAAGCATCCGATCACCTTTGAGTATTCAAGTTGTGTCACTAGACACCCTTTATATGGCTGCAAATTAACATTTTGATCAAATGGGGTAGAAACTAGTTTACAATTGAAATGATCAAATTTCTTAAGCACCTTTTCGATGTAGTGAGATTGGGATAAACTAATATTTTCACTATCTCTTATGATTTTAACATTTGGATAAGAATTTTTTAGTCTTTTCTACCTCATTTAAATCAGTGCCAAAGATTAACATATCATCCACATATAAATAAATCATAACACCTTTTCCATTGTTAAATTTACTATAAATACATTTGTCAGATTCATTTATTTTGTATCCATTGGTTAACACAACATGGTCAAATTTTTGGTGTCATTGTTTGGGTGCTTGTTTTAACCCATATAAAGACTTGGTTAATTTACACACTTTATGTTTTTAACCTTTGATGACAAACCCTTCAGGTTGTTTCATATACACCTCTTCATTAAACTCTCTATTTAAAAAAGCAGTTTTAACATCCATTTGATGGATTAGAAGCTTATAGATGGAAGCAAGTGCCAGAAGCATTCTGATTGGTGCAATTCTAGCAACAGGTGCATAGTATCAAAGTAATCAATACCTTCATCTTGTGTATACCCTTTAGCGACAAGTCTAGCTTTAAATTTTCCAATGGTACCATCAACTTTCATTTTTCTTTTAAAGATCCATTTACAACCTATTGGTTTTATTCCCGGTGGGAGATCTACTAGTTTCCAGGTTTTATTACCCATAATTGAGTATATTTCTTCTTGGATAGCTTCTTTCCAAAAAGCAAAATCTTGAGATTTTATTGTCTCTTCAAATATTTCTGGATCATTCTCTAGGTTATAGTAAATTGGTCCATAATGATTTATCGAATCATTATTTCCTTTTACAAGGAACATGAAGAAGTCTGATCCATAGTTTTACACTTTTCAGATTCTTTTACTTCTTCTAGGTTCTGAACACGCCAACATATCATTATTCGATACATTACTTGTTAGATATTGAACATCATAATGAACATTGCCTTTGGGATTTTGAATTGAGGTCAATATACTTTCTTAGAAAATTGCATCTCTTGATTCAATCACGGTATTTATAGGATATCAGTCATTGGATTTAATAACCATGAATCTATATGCTTTGTTGTTTTCAGCATATCCCAAAAATACACATTCAATTCCTCTTTCTCCCAATTTCTTTTTTTATTTGGTTCAGACACCTTTACAATTGCTCTACAATCCCAAACTTTTAAATATTTAAGATTAGGATTTCTTTTCTTCCAGAGTTCATATGGGATTATCTTGTTACTTTTATTAGGAACTTTATTCAATATATAACATGCAGTTAGCATGGCTTCGCCCCAATATCCTTTAGATAAACCAGAATAAGATAACATGACATTTACCATTTCTTCCAACACACTATTTTGCCTTCCTGCTATCTCATTTTGTTGTGGGGAATATGGTGCACAATACCAGTGTACTCAAAATAATTAGGATGATAGAACTCTGCTCCCTTACCATTTCTAAAACATTTAATAAAAGTCTCGTGTTGAAGTTCTACTTGTGCTTTAAATATTTTAAATTTGTCTAGGGCCAGTTTGTTTCAGCTTTAAAAAAATGGATTTTTTCTTTGTATTTTTTAAAATGGATTCTACAAAAACGTATTTCAAAATAATACAAGTTTTTTTAAATTTATTTTTTATAAATTAAAAGACTAATTTTGACATTCTATAACATTAATATACATTATTGAAGATCAAAACATAGTCAAAATTACAATTTTTTCAAAAAGTTGTATTTCAAAAATGATTTTCATGAAAAGCTATTTGAAATAGCTTCAAAATTAAGTGATTTTTTGAAATTTTGATATCCCAAAAAAGTTTCGATAAAATGATGAAATACCTAAAATAACATTTTAAGAATAACTATTCAAACCAAATTTTCATTTGAAGCTTTTATGAAAAGTTTCTTTGTAAACTTTTTTTCTACAAAATTATGTTACACTATAAAAATCATTTTTAAAAAAAACCAAAACAAACGGGCCCTAAGACTTCATCCTTAGAATGCATTAAATAAACATAACAAAATCTAGTGCAATCATCAATAAAAGTGACAAAATACTTTTTACCACAAATGGTGGGCCAACCATATAAATCACACATATCTGAATAAATTAAATCTAACACCTTATAACTTCTTTCAACTCCTTTAAAAGGTTGTCTTGTGATTTTAGTTAACATGCAAGTAGTACATGAATTTGAATATTTGTCAAGAGTCGGAATTAAATTTGATTTTATCATATCATTTAATTTTTTTAAAGTTAACATGTCCTAGTTGCATATGCCATAAATCACAAGACTCGACAATATAAGCAGAAATGACATTATTATTATTAACAGTATTACACATGAACATATTCTCACAAAGATAACCCATCCCTACAAACATACCCTCTTTTGAGAGAATAAATTTATCTCCCTATAATACAGATTTGAACCCTTACTTATTAAGTAAAGGTAGAAAAGTCAAGTTCTTCCTAACTTCCGGAACATAAAGAACATCTTGAAGAGTGAGTGTTTTTCCAGAAGTGAATTCAATCTCCACTGATCCTTTTCCTTTGACTTGAACAGTAGAGGCATTTCCTATGTACAAAACATTACCATTTTCTTCATTGATGGTCTCAAATAATTTTTTATTTTTGCACACAAGATGGGTAGCACCGGAGTCTATACACCAAGAATCAACATCTTCTATCCTGTTGATTTCAGAAATGACAGCAACAAGATTGTCTGCTGTTGCACTTGAATTCTTGTTTTTATTCTCTATTTTCAAGAACCTACACTCATTTTTAAAGTGTCCTAGTTTTCCACAATGATAGAAATTTTCTTTCTTTTTCTTTCTATTGTTATTATTGCTATTAAAATTATGATTTTCATAAGATTTTCCAAAATCTCATTTTCTTTTCTTGGAAGTTTTACTTGAATTCCCTTCCTCCATTACATGCACCCTCTCATGAGCAATTTGATTTTAGTATCATCTTGTTTACGATACTCTACTTATAAACGAAAGTGATTACCCAGTTGCTCAAAAGATATGTCCTCTTTCTTATGTTTCAATGATTTTTTTAAAATCTTTCCATGATGGAGGAAGTTTATCTATTATGGAAGATACAACAATTGTTTCATCCATATGCATATCATATTGTTTGTAGTTATTGAGAATACGTTCAATTTCATACATTTGTTCCATTACATGCCTATTGTCTATCATTTTATAATTATTAAACTGAGAAACAAGAAACTTCTTACTTGTAGCGTCTTCTTGCATGTATCTTGATTCCAATCTCTCCCATAAATCTTTTGCGGAGTTACTACTCTGATAAATGTCGAACAACGAATCACACATACTGTTGAGGATGTGTCCCATGCATATATAATCATCATTGTCCCACTTGTGTGTCTCTCTAGTTTCAGCAATTGTTTCATCTTCATTTTCTTCCGGTTTTGGAATGTTAAGGACATACACCACTTTCAATGTTGTGAGAAGGAATTTCATTTTTTTCTGCCAACGAATAAAATTCCCTCCTCGAACTTTTCTAATTTCACAAAGTCAGAAGTCATCTCTTTTAGTGAAGAAGCCATTGAATAAGAAAACGAGATGTTCCTTAAGATTATTGTAGATATTTCGATTTTGGGGTTGCTGCAAAACTAAGAGTAATTGGAGATGAAAACAGAGAAATTAATTTGCACGATAAAATTCCAAAGCGCGTGTTTTTACACTAAGCTTAAGGAATAATTCGCCCCCACCAATATTTGTATGTTGGATGCAACAGGGTTTACCAGCGAATTTTCCGCAGGATACTTTGGAATCCTTAAAGAGAATTGTACAATCTCTCTAAGCGTATCTTTTGATAGTATTTTACAGGAGAATGTTTCTTTCCCTTGCTCTAATGCATTAGAGAAGAGAAAGATGATTTAGAATGAGAAAATAATTTTGAGATTGGTTTCTTTTTCTTATTGTCGCGGTGAGAATCAGATGTCAAGCTATTGAATTAACTTGAATCACAAATCATAATTCACCACTGATCTATAATTTATCCAAGGGAAGGGAAAAAGAACAAATAACCCATAAATATGCAATTTAATGCAAAGCAAAAGAGAATCTAAGGTTCGGGGGTTGGCTATACAAAGGGAAGGTATTAGCACCCTAAGTATCTATAGTACTCTCCAGGAACCTCTTGTTTTATTGTGTTATTTATTATCTGTTTGCTAAAGGGTAAAAAGGTAAAGGAAGACCTAAGGGTATATACACTAAGTATGCTCGCCAAGACATCGCATCTCGTGCCTATGTATCCTAACAGGAATGGAATAAGAGCATTCGTAGTTCCCCTCACTAAGGGTAAACAATGTACAAAGAAAAGGTTGCTCGCTAAGGATTGACCTTGTGCCTACGTATTCTAAAAAAGAACTTTGAGAAATCAGAGTGTCAGTAGTTCGGATAACTACGAGTAAAAGAAATGTTTGTTGGTTGGTTTAAAGGGAAGAGACAAGTTGTCATCTAAAGGGGAATTCTCAATTGAACCACCACAAACATGCGGAAGATTGATCTTTGCTTCACATTAAGAGAAGGTCTCTAACTTGGATATCGGATCGACGAGTATGCCACATACCTCTCTCAACTGGAAAAGAAATCAACATCTTTCTCAACTATGTCATGGGGTGGGAGAATTACATCTCAACTAGGGATGGCTAATGTCTAATCTCTTTTGGGAGATGGAGGACTAACTGTAAGTTGTCTAAGTTAACATCCTAAGGGAAACTATCCTAAAGGAAGTTATCCTAAGGGAAATTACCTAAGAGGTATCTGTCTAAAGTCAAGAATCTAAGTATGTACATCCTAGAGGAAAATCAACCTAAAGGGGAAACATAGATTAAGTACAGAGTTAAATGATGCAAAATGAATAAAAATGCAACATGTGACTGTATAGTCAACAATAAGTCCTTCCCTTGGACTCAAATAGGCAATCAGAAAGATAGGCAATGAGCAAATAGTAAAGTTAATAGCATGAACAAATGATAGTGTATATACAAGACATAAATCAAGGCATCATGAAAGCAGGCATCAAGCAAATAGCAAGAGATTGAAGGATATAACCAAACAAGATGGCGCATGACAAGCGTTCCCCTCTACTGGACTAGTGAGCCATAAGACAAAGCAACATAACCGGTGCAAGGCCTCTAAATATCAACTCCAAGAGCATAGGGAAGGGTCCTAGATCTAAGTCCACAGTCAAAAGCTCGAGATAGTAACCACAGTCTGCCAATTAAAAGTTTTATAGTTTCGATAGTTTTATTGAGTGTTTTGAATGAGGTATGAACAAGATAAGATGACAATATGAATATGAACAATGATAATAATATGAACAGTGATATATTAACAGAAATTAAATTAAAAGTATATAGACAAAAATTAAAGTTAGTGGTCAATTGTTAATCGGATGAATCGGGTCCACTTTAGCGCTAAGTTGTCGTAGCACGATATATGACGAAGATCATGCTATAAGAGGCCGCGCAACAATATGTTTGTGCTAAAACACGATAGAGAAATGATATGGTGAATCATTCTCGAAGAATAGTGCCACACGAAAAGGAAAAGCGAACGGTCTCATCTTAATCATAACTTTTGTCGATTAATCGAAGGTAACCCATCACGATCCCAAAGTATAGAAAATGATCTCGATGATCGTTCACTACATATTTGAAATCATGAAGGTTAAACAACTTCGATAATCAACATTCGTGAATAGAAAGACTTCATTGATCGAAAATGAAAATAGAAGAAAATAATGTGAAATGAAATGGAAATCAAAATGAAATCGAAATGGTCTCGTCTTAATCATGATTTTAAATTGAGAAATCGATAATCTATGATATTTGACTTTCATTGACCAATGAAAAAAGAAAATGGTCTCATGTTGATCAAAATTTTACAATCTATGATCTTTTGTTATATCATCGACCAATAATGAAATCGAAAAAATAAAAGATAATGAGGTAAGATATTAGTGACAATCCAAATCAAATAAAATGAAAAAACTTATAAAATAAAAAAGTTAAGAAAATAAAATTAACAAATTTCAAATAAAAGGAGAGTGGGGCGCAAGACAATGTGTGGTGTGAAAATGGATTGGGAAGCATTAAATGGATTTTCGAAACCCACGTCACACAATAAGGCAATATGTGATTAAAACTAAAGTAGGTATGAGCCATAAACCAAACACACTACATCCTAATGAGAATCATAAAAACTTAAAAAAAGAAGAAGATCAAAACAACACGGGCCTAGCCCGTCATGGCCCAGGAACAACACACAAAGGACCTAGTCACTTTTAAAGGTCACGGTCAAACAAATAGAGAAAAGAGGCATGGTCTTTAGAGAAAAAGAAAGCAACACCAACTTTCTGCAAGTTATATGCTCAGAAGGGAAAAAAAAGGAATTCCTCTTCATCATCGCGCTCGTCGAAGAAAAAGGAAGAGAAAAAAACTTCAATGTTTCTCTCTCGCTCGCGTCTTCGATTTCATCAAGAATCTGTTTCAGATTTTCGATCCGTTCAAACCAGGTTTGTTTCGGTTCATGTTCTGTGAATTATGTTTGGGATTTGGGATGGATCTGCGATAGTTGTTCTGTGTCGAAGGTGGGTTTAGATCTATGGCAAGGTTTATGTTGTGTTGACAGAGGTTGTGCGGTCGTTGAGTTTGTGGTTATGTTGTGAATCATGATGTTATGGAGGTGATTGCGGGAGGTAGAAATGGCGGATCGTGGTGTTGCGCTCTTCGCAGAAAGTTTGGACAAGAGGAATAGTTGGCGATGGTTCGATGGAAGTTATGGTCTGTAAGTGGCAGAAATGTGAGTAGCAGTAAGTTTTGAGAAAATGAAGAGAACAAGGTTAGAGTTTAAAGTGAATGGTTGTATGAAGAGTGATGATGTTGAAGTAGTATTGATGAAGAGAAATTGCAGGTTATTGAAGGTTATATGGAATTAGTCAGTTTATTGTATGGTCGAAGATTTGTGAGGTTTTTTGTTTTGGATAGTGAGTAATGAAGGTATTTGGATATGTTGTTGCTGACTTGGTGGAGTCCATGAAGATGCTGCAGCGATTTAAACGTGTGAGGTTTATTTTGAGATGTGTATGGAAGAAGAAAGAAGGTTGGTGGTTACTTCAAAAATGAAGAGGTGATGGCTATGATATGTGGCAAGATGTTGGTGTTTTACATGGATGCGGTTTCACATGTTATTTTGAGTGGCAGTGTTTAGTGATTGGAGGAAGCAGGTGGTCGTGTTTGTTTATGGTTTGTATGAAAATACGGCGGGTGCGTGAAAGTTAAGGAAGAAGGGAAGTGAGAAAGAAGGTTTGAGGTTTTTGTGAACATAAAAGAGCAGCAATTAAAAAAGAAAAAAGAGAGCAGTTTTTTTTTTTCTAATGGAATGAAAGGAACATTATGAGAGCATGAAGGATGAAGACGTGGAAAGACGTTTTTTAATATGGTTAGAGTGATGAAGAATGAAGATGATATGTAATAGGAAGGAGAATGGGGTCCACATGGCTCATGGTGTGTAGAAAAGAGAGTGAAATTTTTATGATGCTACTTTTTCTTATTCCAATTCAAAACTTGTGGGTTAAGAATACAGTACAACGAGAGAGGGACCTATGAGAGGGTCAAATGTATAGTGCATGGCAGAGAGAGTATGGTGTAGTATATTGTACAATTAATTTCACCAAAAATGAATAAAACAAAATCAATTTTAATAAACTTAGCTAACAAGTTTTGCCAAAAGAGAAAAAAGAACAAAATTAAAATATAACAAATTAAAGAGTAATGAATGAAATAGAATATTTAAAAATAAAATAAAATAAAAATCTGATTTAATAACAACATTATTAATTTAAAATAAAAAGAAATAAAATTGGTTAAAAAAACGATAAATCGGTCCGACATCGAAGTGCTCAGAAAAATAAAACAAATACACTAAAATGATCAGCGCAAAATATATGTATTGGAAAAATACAACGTTTGGTCAAATTTCGAAATAAATTTTACTCGCTAAAAAAACTTAAACTGTCCAAAATTGCGACCGAAAAGTGGTCGAAAAATTTAAACGAGCACGCCAGGTTAAACTACACAAAACGTAGATTAATATCACTGACGTCTGCAGGCTCGATTTTAAAATTCTCCGTCCACTGATTTTTGCACTTTTGACTTTTATTTGACCGATTCGGCTGTAAATTCCATCAAATTTATTCTGGCTGATAAATTGGGTATTATGCGAGATGAAATGTGTGACATGCTATGCAAACGATGCAAAACGAAAAACAAAATCTTAGGGTCAAAATTAGGGTATGACAGATGCCCCTATTTAAGTTTCTTCTATCCGGAGATATGAGGATTGAAATCTTCGTCTCGACGAGATAGGAGAGACTTAAATACAAACATGCACGATTTTTGGCCCTAAGATGCCACAAAATGCACATGATGTGATATGATATGATATGAATGCAAGACAGAGATCCTGTGGAGAATGATGCCACATAGGATAAAGGTACGAAAAAAGCGAAAGCACAACTAAAGAATGGAAGACCCAAAGAGGGCGGCTTAGCAAAGCAAGACTCCACGGGGAAATATCTAACTCCGCTGGGGATGAAGACTCAACTCCACTGGGGAAGAGACGACCAACTTACAATCACAAGGTATCTTAAGCACAGGGCGATGAACTTGTGATGATTTTTTCTTTTTCTTAACAACTTTCACTCAGAGAACCTACTGTCGAGGCCAACTGTGGGGATTCCAGGAGATATCAACCGGAGGAGTCTACTGTCGAGACTTATACCTCACTTAGGAATACTCTCTGCCAAGGTTTTTATTGAAAAATGTCAACTTATCAAAATTACTGGGGAATCTGCTGTCGAGATTAACCAGGGAATCTGAAAGAGGACAACTATTTGTTGGAGTTTAAAGATGGATCATAGTTAACCAGAGAGTCAATTGTCGAGATCATGGAAAAAGTAAAACATATTTTATTAGAGTCTGCTGGAGATCTACAGCCGAGAATAACCATAGAATTTACAAATGAAAATACCTTCTGTCGAGGTCTACTGGAAATCTTTTGTCGAGACTTGCGAGGAAATAAAATAAAATACTTACTGCCGAGGCTTGATGAAAGTTCTATTTTAACTTATTGGAGAATCTACTGTCAAGATTAACCAAAGAATATGAAATAGAGCCAACTTCAAATAATCAAATGATCTGTTAAAAAGGATGATAAGCCTCCCCTCGCCTCGTGTCGCAAGCCAAAGACTGGTCTCAGCTTCTTCTTTGACTAAGGTCTTTCACTTAGAAAGGGTAAACAAACCTCCCCTCGTACCGGATCTTGGACCGTGGACGGGTCTCAGTTTTTTCTTTGATCAAGCTCCTTCAGCTTGAAAAGGGTAACAAACCTCCCCTCGTACCGGGTCTTGGACCGCGGACTGGTCTCAGTTTCTTCTTTAATCAAGCTCCTTCAGCTTGAAAAGGGTAACAAACCTCCCCTCGTACTGGGTCTTGGACCGCAGATTGGTCTCGGTTTCTTCTTTGATCAAGCTCCAATAGCTTGAAAATGGTAACAAACCTTCCCTCGTACCGGGTTTTGGACCGCAGACTGGTCTCAGTTTCTTCTTTGATCAAGCTCTAATAGCTTGAAAAGGGTAACAAACCTCCCCTCGTACCAGGTCTTGGACCGCGGACTGGTCTCAGTTTCTTCCTGGGATGGTGAATACTTATGGGAGAGTATATTTCACAGGGAATTGGAACTTCACTGATGATCTACGACTTCAGCGGGAATCCATAACTTACTGTAGATTTGGAAGTTTCACCGAGGATCTTCAAAGGAGATGTTAACTGGTTGACTTGTAAACGTGTCTTCTCAAATAAAGAGAAAGATTAGATTAATCTTCACCAAACTTCTTGAGGAGATGCCATTTGATGGAAACAAATTGGGTAGTGGACTCACGGGGAAAACATCACTAAGGGGAAATATTGTTGTAGTTTGAAATTGCGTTGGAGCAAATAAGATCCTTGTAACATGAATTCTCAAATGAAGAGAAATACTTGTAAAGTCTTCAACAAACTTCTCTGACGGATTTCTAGAGAGATTCCATTTGATGGAGAACAAGTTAATAATCTTGATAACTGGCTGGGGATAGAAAAACTGTCTTAGAAAGAGACTGTCATTCGCCATCCAAATAGAAAACTCATAACACGAAAATGTATCATATATTTGCCTTGATTTACGACTAATAATCACGTTATTTCAGCTTAAGTTCCGATTATTCTGCGAGTATTCTAGTATTTTCGCAGGTATTTCATTGTCCAAGCTAAAAATAAGCAAAGTAGAGAAACATGAAGAAATGAGAAGAAAACATGAAGAAATGACAGAGAAAAAGCAGAAAAACATAAAGTGGTGTGTGTGACGACCGTCACACAACCACCACGACCGTCACGCAAACAAAAGGCGCACCACAACCATCACGTCTCCACCACGACCGTCACACACACAAAATAGCTTATTACGTCCAGAACACAGACGTGGACACGGAAGACCAATGCAGTCACGCACGTTCAACATTTTCTCCTTGGATTTCTCCAACTTCCCATTATCTCCACTACTTCTCCAACGCCCCATTATCTCCACTACTTTTCACATGAATTCTGAAGTAACTTCCAACCTGTTATCACTATATATAGGACCTATCATTTAGTTTCAGAGGGGGCGATGCTTTGTGCGCGAAAGCGCTGTTCATAGGTTTAGGCAGAAATTACCATTGTAAAAGTGGTAGTCCTCTCACATCGAGGAACTACCACACCATTAGTATTTAGGCCCATAATTTGTAACGCTTGGATTAAAGCTTGCCGCCATTTTCAAAGTTAATTCTAGTTTCTTTACAGGTTTCTTTTTATCGCATTATTTATTATAATTGCTTTATTTGTCAAATTTAATTATTATGTCGTTCTTTATCGTAACCGGAATGATTTATGCGTTTTTAATTAATTCCATGTCTTGCTAAATTGTCCTGAGTCCGGCGTATGAGGACCGTCGTTACCGACGGGACTCGGTAGAAAATAATAGGTACGAACTTATGATTAAAATTCTGTTTTGGTTTTAATTTCCAAGTCTAATTTAAATAACTTTGTCACGAGACTGGGAGGGTATTTAACACAATTTTGTCACAAGAGTGAGAAATTAATAAAGGTTAGAGCCGGCTCTGCGAGAGCGTGGGGATTGAACCGGATAGTGGAAATTAGGCAACATATCTAAATACAGCGAGAGCGCTTTAGACACGTTTAAGATATTATTGGTTTTCAAAATATATTTCTTAGTTACCGGGCGAGCGAGAGCAAAATCTTGGGATTAGGGAACATGACTTTAGTTAATACCGCGAGAGCGTGAGGCGGAGTCTTTAAGTTGGTATATTCTATGGAACTAAATTATAGTTATAATTAGTACCCGAATTCTACAAAGTCCTTTAGGAACGCAGAATCCATATTTCGGCCTCTCTTTATTATCATATTTTCTTAGTTTTATCTTAGTTCTAGTCTTAGTTCTTTACAAAGCAACAATAGATTACAGTAGGTTGACATTGGTCTCTGTGGGTTTGACAATCTTTTATATTACTTCGATATTTTCGTGCACTTGCGGACGCATCAATTTTTTGGCACAGTTGCCGGGGACCAACAATCAATATTGTTATTCCGTTGTTGCACCGTATAGACTAAGACACTCCCATAAAAAAATTAATAAAAGAAATTAAAAAAAAACTATGTATCACCCAAATTTTTTCTACAATCACCACTCCCAGTATTTCGAGGAATCGCAAGAATCCTATAATTCCAACCTTGAAATACAAATGGAGAATTTCAATGCATCACTAACTCATTCTCACCCAAATTTCCTCTGCAACTACCAATCCCCACATTTTGAGGAGCCGCAAGAATCTCATAATTCCAACCTAGAAATATTAATGCAGGATTTCAATGCGACACTGACCCACTCCCAAAATTTTGAGGAGCCGCACCCAAAATTTTTCTATAATTACCAGCCGCAAGACTCCCAATATTTTGAGGAACCGCAACCAAATTTTCCCTATGATTACCACTCCCATTATTTTGAGGAACCGCAAGAATTCGTCAATTCCAACCTTGAAACATTAATGGAGGATTTCATTGAAACAACAACTAATTCGAGGCTAGAATCCATGATGAAGCACTTTGCGGAGACATAAACTCTCCAGAATGAAGAGCTTAGAACACAACATCTCGATACTTATGAAAACCTTAGGCAGATAAACACAATAGTCGAGTCCCTCGCGACTCACACTGAGGCATTGGAGACTCAAATCTCTCTGCTTGCACAGACACCTATAGGACCCTCCCCTGAGGAGCATGTGGATGTTGTAACAACCATTAATGAAAAATAAATCGAGAATCCTGAGGAGAGTGATAATGAGGTTGAGGAGAGTGATATTGAGGTTGAGGAGAGTTCTGGTAAGGAAGAAGTAGAGATTGAGAAAAATTCACTGGGATCACCTGAAAGGGAGGTCGTCAAAGAGGCAGCGAAGGAAGCACCTAATGTCGTTCCTCCTCCATATACCCCACCAATTCCTTTCTCGCAAAGGATTGTGGAAGCTAAGGTAGAATCCCAATCCAAAACATATGCGGAGGTATTGGAAAATATCCAAATCGATGCATCTTAAGGTCACGCATAAAAAGAGAAAATTCGAGGACCATGAAACTAGGGATATCATTACTGTTAAGAGGGTAAGGTTAAACTTTGAGGTGATGGATGAAATAACTAAGCCCAAACTCGAAAAGCTATTACTTAGGATAGATCCAGAACCGCCACCACAAGTTCAAAAGAATGAACCACCCCATAGAAGGAAGAAAATAAAAGGTGAGGGATATGTGAGATGGCTTGATAAGTGGCCATGGAAATTGGAAATTATTAGTCGTCGAGCTATCGACGTTAAACAAAGCCCTGCGTGGGAGGCAAACCACGAAATTTTAATTTAATGTTTTCCTTTTATTGTTTGTGTTTGCAGAAAATAAAGAATTGTACCGCTTGTCACGTCTCATCCATATTTAGGCGAAAAATCTCTAGATGACAACCCCTTAAGATGAGTTGGTGCCCACGCACATTCCTGCGAATGTCGCTGCTGGTGGTGACACCAATGATGAGTATGATAGGAGACAGCATGTCTCTCCCGTTCGTAACTTACATCCTCCTTGTTCTTTGCATGGTCAGGTTCCACATGCACACACCGCACCGTATTTTTGCAGATACTTCCTTCGGAAATAGGAAATGTAATGAGTGGCTTCAAGAAAATGAAGTCTCAGCAAATTCAGATAACTCGTAGTACAAGACACCGGAGTAGAAGTAACCAGCAAAGACAGGGACAACAAGGGAAGAATCAGCGCGAATTTGGCCGTGGTAGCACGCAATGGCATTCATACAGGTTCTATCTTTCCTCTACCACTTTTTATCAAAACATTGAGGACAATGTTTGGTTTAAGTGTGGGGGAGGAACATTTACCGCTTTCATTTTACCGCTTTCTAGATAGATTTACTGTTTTCTAGCATGATTTTAAATTTTTTTCTGTTTTAATGTTTCGTTGCGTCTGTGCATGTACTGTCGAGTCTTTATGTTGATTTTATGTTGTTTATCAATTTTCCCATTCTCTTAAGCCATACCAAATATTTTGAAAATTTTTTAGTTAAAAATAGTGTTTCTTTTGAAAATCTTAGGTTACAGAAGAAATTGAGGTTAGATTGTGAGACTTGGGAAAATTCCGCAAGATCGGTATCGTTTTAACACCGTGAGCCTCTAAATTATGGAAATCGATTTGAGTACTTGTTATGCCATAGCCTTAATTTCTCACCCTTTTAGTAGTCCCTAAGTAGTTTATTTAGCAGTCAGCATCATCCTAAGCACACACTAAGTAAGAAGCCGATGCAAATAAGTGTATGATCTCAGGCTAAAAGTAAATTAAGAAAAAAAAACGAATTGAATGAAAAGAAATGCTCCTTCTAAGTTAGGTGATCCTCACCCGATCATTTAGCCCAACGGTGCAAAACTTGTTTATTTTTAAGCCAATGTGTAAAAAGAAAAAATGATGATAGTGAGATCATAGTCACTAACAGGCTATCCCACCATGAGTGTGAAAGGATAACGGGCTTAATGTGATTGCGCCAGAATGAAAAGGATAAAAGAAGGATAAGTGAGTTAGGCTTAGGTATAATGACATGATTCAGATTTGTTTGTATAGGATGGAGGTTGATGACCGCAAAAGCGGAATTGCCTTGATTTACGACTAATAATTACGTTATTTCAGCTTAAGTTCCGATTATTCCGCGAGTATTCTAGTATTTTCGCCGGTATTTCATTGTCTAAGCTAAAAATGAGCAAAGTAGAGAAACATGAAGAAATGAGAAGAAAACAGGAAGAAATGACAGAGAAAAAGCAGAAAAACAGAAAGTGGTGTGTGTGACGACCGTCACACAACCACCACGACCATCACGCAAACAAAAGGCGCACCACGACCGTCACGTCTCCACCACGACCGTCACGCACACAAAATAACTTATTACGTACAGAACACAGACGTGGACACGGAAGACTAATGCAGTCACACACGTTCAACATTTTCTCCTTGGATTTCTCCAACTTTCCATTATCTCCACTACTTCTCCAACGCCCCATTATCTCCACTACCTGTTATCACTATATATAGGACCTATCATTTAGTTTCAGAGGGGGCGATGCTTTGTGCGCGAAAGCGCTGTTCATAGATTTAGGCAGAAATTACCATTGTAAAAGTGGTAGTCCTCTCACATCGAGGAACTACCACACCATTAGTATTTAGGCCCATAATTTGTAACGCTTGGATTAAAGTTTGCCGCAATTTTCAAAGTTAATTCCAGTTTCTTTACAGGTTTCTTTTTATCGCATTATTTATTATAATTGCTTTATTTGTCAAATTTAATTATTATGCCGTTCTTTATCGTAACCGGAATGATTTATGCGTTTTTAATTAATTCCATGTCTTTCTAAATTGTCCTGAGTCCGGCGTATGAGGACCGTCGTTACCGACAGGACTCGGTAGAAAATAATAGGTACGAACTTATGATTAAAATTCTGTTTTGGTTTTAATTTCCAAGTCTAATTTAAATAGCTTTGTCACGAGAGTGAGAGGGTATTTAACACAATTTTGTCACGAGAGTGAGAAATTAATAAAGGTTAGAGTCGGCTCTGCGAGAGCGTGGGGATCGAACCGGATAGTGGAAATTAGGCAACATATCTAAATACAGCGAGAGCGCTTTAGACACGTTTAGGATATTATTGGTTTTCAAAATATATTTCCTAGTTACCGGGCGAGCGAGAGCAAAATCTTGAGATTAGGGAACATGACTTTAGTTAATACCGCGAGAGCGTGAGGCGGAGTCTTTAAGTTGATATATTCTACCGAACTAAATTATAGTTGTAATTAGTACCTGAATTCTACAAAGTCCTTTCGGAACGCGGAATCCATATTTCGGCCTCTCTTTATTATCATATTTTCTTAGTTTTATCTTAGTTCTAGTCTTAGTTTCCCTTTTATCAATTATCATTAGCCTTAGCTTTACAAAGCAACGATAGATTACAGTAGGTTGACATTGGTCTCTGTGGGTTCGACAATCTTTTATATTACTTCGATATTTCCGTGCACTTACGGACGCATCAAAAACCTGAGACCAAAACAAACTGCTCAAATAAAGAGTTGTCATTTATTGTCTGGGCATAAATTGTTGGAGAAAGATCTTGTCTTCAAGAGTGATCTTCAAGTAGATTCTTCCTGGGGAGACAAAGTGCAAAATAAATGCACGCTCGATCTAGGTTCAACAGCCTAGAGAGACTCAAAAATTGTGATTGTCAGGGACCAAAGTTCAATCCAGGAAATAACTGAAAAGAAATGGTCAAACAAGACTTCATCCAGTGAGGAATGAACTTAACTAGGGCTCATCTTATCCAAAAAAATGGAGAAGAAAACTAAAGCAACCATCTTCCACGAGGATCGAACTCAGTGGGGATTGAGAAAGGATGTGCTCTATCTGCTTAGGGCTAACGACTCTACTTTGAGGGAGAAGACAAACCCAGTCACTTGAGGGATAAACGCAGCCAAAGTGACGAATAAATAAGCATCAGAGAATGCAAAATGCACATATGCCATGTATCTATATGAATGAATGTATGTCATGCTATACTTATACTGACAAAACAAACAAGAAGAAAGTACTACTGGAGATGAAATAAACATCTCGACAAGGATACTCGGTCTAACTCCGCAAGATAGAAACATCACTGGGGATGAATGAGAAACCACATATGGACCAAAGTCCTGCATCATGGCTTCAAAATCCTCTGGAGAAAAGAGAGCACTTCACTTGGGGATAAACATTATGACCTCACTGAGGGGATTGTCAGGATGAATCTTGCTACTCTGTTGGGGATGAGAAAGATCCACTAGGGAAGGATCAAACTCATGATTGGAGAGGCTTCATGGGGATAAAATAAATATCCACGACGAATTAAAGTAGTCTGGAAGGAAGTTGCAACTGGAGATGCCAGAGTTGAGGCCTCGCAAGGGATAAAATAAATATCCACTCTAATGGGGAAGCTCAGATTGAAATTGCAGCTGAAGATGTCGGAGTTGAGACTTCATGGGGATGAAATAAACATCCACTTCGCTGGGGAAGATTGATGTTGTAAGAAATCCACTGAGGAGTGAAATAACATTCACTTCACTAGGAAGGTTGAAGCCAAGGAAATTCACTGGGAATTCTTAGGTCACCAACTGGGGAAATCTTGCATCAAATTTGCTATAACCGCTTGAAGTAGAGGTTCACTGGGGAATTGTCATGACCACCTGAAGTAGGAACTTACTAGGGACATGGGTGAAGAATGTTGTGAGAACGAAGATGGTATGCATTGATGAACTGTGTGGTAGTCGCCATTTCGAATAACAGTTGTTGTGAATGGATGAAAGTCTTAAATTCTCAAATGCCCCAGATCACGCGGTTTATGAGAAAAAGGGATCTCAAGAGGATTTTACATAAAGTTTGGCATCCAAAATGCTCCAATGTCTTCAAACTCTTGGAGATATTTATCAAATCTTGATGTAACTGCCCCAGATTGACTGTGTTTTGTATAACTGGGTCTTCAAACTTGCCCTTTAGGGATGGTCAGTCTGTGAAAGCAACAACTAGGAGACAACTTGCCCATGTTTAATAGAGTCTTCAGAAAACATGCCCCTGGATATGGTCATCTTTTTTAAATAATTTTCCATTTTCATCTGAGTCTCAAGTATCAAAAGATTGAGCTCATCGTTGATGCTCATATGCCAGCTTCTATGATATCAAGCAACGTTAGCAAGCAGAAAAATGTTAATTCTGAAACTGCTAATGCAACACACATGTTTGTCTTGAAGTTTTTATTAAAAGGATATCGCAATAACTTGTGACCGAATCACTAGTTAGGATATGACATTAATTTTTTACAAAGCCAACACAAATTTTGAGCATAACTCATAGGAGTCAGGAAACGTCATCTCAATGAGTATGCTTTCAAAACAAACCCTGCTTCAATTAGGTCTTTTGAGGGTTGTATCGTGGTTTGGTTCACGGTTTAAGAAACAAAAGGATATAAGGCTTAAAGTTTATTTGTACCCGACCCATTCTTCGTGATGTTCTCCAATCCTATGCTCAGTTAACTCAGACTATACATTCAGGTTTCAAGAGATTTGGAACTTGTACTGATGATAATAATGATGGTTTAGAAGTCAAGGGACTTTTGAAATGGCAATCACTGCTTCCTTACCAAAATGTTTGCCATTGAGGATTTTCATGGTGAAAGTTTTAAAGATTTCCTCTTTTTGGTTGTCATACAAACCTTTTTCGTATAAGGCAAGTTCATGAGCTTCCCATCTTTCTTAGCTTTTGCCTTGAAAAGGATTCGACTCATTCTTTGAGTAAGGAAAGTGATTAACCAGCTTAATGATTACGGTGAACCATCATTGGCATTTGACTTGAAAGACATCTTCGACACTTGCTTGATGTGTACGAAGGGAAATTTGTGAGTGCAACCTTTATATGAAAGGTGTCTTGCATTAACGCACAACCAAGTTAACTGAGAACTACCCTGCCCCAAGTTAAAATTGAGGGTTTTTTGATTTGGAAGGAAACTCCTACTTCAAGGCTCAAAGGGGTTAAAGAGGGTTTATCTCCCTTATATCTCCAGTGTGTGGGGATTTGAAACAATGTCTTACATCATTAGCAGGGTTTTATTCAAAAGCATATAACAAGAGATCTTGCGCTTTTAATTTCGTCATCCTCCATCCAACTTTATGCCTAAGCAAGAGATTGGGTAGCATTGGCATTATAAAGCAGAAAAAAGTATTTTAAGAGTGAATACAAATGGATTTCTTCAAGACAAACATATTCATTGCATTAATCATTCAAAACAAACAAGTTCTTACATGCAAATCATGCTTTTACAATCAAAAGATATAACAACAAATGCAAGCAAACAAACGAACAGCCTGACGATCCTGGGAATGAGTTTTCCTCTTGATTTCACCAGCTTTGAAAAGGAATTTCTTGAGTCTTTATAAAGGCGTTTCATTCACAAATGGGCTTTCTCCCTTGATGGTTAGCACCTCATCATCGATCATCTCTTGAACCTTTTCCTGAAAAACCTTGCACTCTTCAATCGGATGCCCCACTACCCCATCATGAAACTCACATCTGGTATCTGGCTTGTACCAAGGAGGGAGAGACTTCATGGCTCTGGTCTTTCTGGGTGTCATCACCGAGTTTCGAGCAAAATAAGACCACAATTGTCTGTAAGTCATTGGGATTGGATCAAACTGGCGAGTCTCTCCTTCTGGACTATTCAGAGGTCTCTGTTGATTTTGGCGCTGATTCTGAGCTTGTCGATTCTGACACTGATCTTGAGGAACAAACCTTTGTTGCTAGTACAGAAGTCCACAAAGCAGCGGTTGCTGGCACTGAACAGGTGCTGCATACTGACATTAGTGATAAGGCACTGGAACTGGAGTTTGCAAGATCTGAGGAGAATACCAAATTGCATTGACATCAACACTTCCTTTTTCTTGGGAATCACTAACAGATTTCTCTTCACTAGCTTGGCTATTCGAGTCATCCTGGATTCTTCCACTTTTGACTGCGCCCTTGATGGTTACTCCGACTTTCACATTTTTAGAGAACTCTAATGGCACAACGCCTACCATTTTGACATAATAAGAGTCTGACACCGTTCTTAGAAACATCTTTGCCAATTCTTTCTCTTGGAGTGGTGGATGAACTTGGGCTGCCAACTCTTTCCACCGCTGTGCATACTCCCTGAAGGATTCGTTGTTTTTCTGGCTCATGCTCATCAACTGATCGTTGTCTGGAGCCATGTCCATATTGTAATTGTATTGCTTTACAAAAGTGTCAGCCATGTCTTCCCAAGACTGAATATGGTTCATTTCTAACTTTATATACCACATCAAGGATGCCCCACATAAACTTTCTTGAAAGCAGTGAATCATCATCTTGTCGTTGTCGATATAAGTGGTCATCTTTCGACATAACATCGTTAAATGGTACCTTGGACAGCTAACATCCTTGTATATTTCGAAGACAGACATTTTGAACTTTGGGGGAATAACCACGCCCGAAACTAGACATAAGTCATGAGCCTTAAGACCAGATGCATTGAGTCCTTTCATCATGTTCAATTATTCCTCGAGATAACGAACTTCTTTCTCGATTTCCACGACTCTAGGATCATTCACCTTTATCACAGGGTGGACATTCTGAGGGTTTGGCATATATTTCTAAAATCGAGAATCTCTTTCATCAACTTGAACAACTAGGTTATCTTGCACAGGCTGAGGTCGAGTAGGAACATCCACTTGTGGTGCATTGTCGTCAGAAGGAAAACCAAACATCGGGTTAGTCATCACTGTAAAGCCTGACATGGGATCAACATTCTCTGTCCTCTCAATTATCCTTCAGTAACTACTTTAAGCTCGGTACAAATGCTAGGAGATCAGCTGACGATACAAGGACAGAAGATCGAACGAGTCTCTGTTGAGGGAAAAGATGGATGCAAATGCATTTCAAGGAGCTCAAAAGTTATACTTGCAAACACCATAAAGTGGATAACACTTTGAGTAACTGAAAATCTTATTTCATTGAGAAGTTTGAAGGATTACAAAATAGAGTACAACTTCCAAAATCCATGGTAAAACCTATGATGTTTGCAAGATAACTCTACGTTCCTTAAAGAGGTCAGAAAGATGGTGCATGAATGCATGGAAGGATGCAATGCACAAACACACGTATACACATATTCACATATTTACATATATACATGCAAACAAATGAGGGTCTAGGTTTGAAGATCATGAGCATGGAGCCATGGTCTACCCATCCCAAAAGGTGTGTACTATGGGTTTATGATCTGCAGAACAGGGTTCTAAAAAGTTCCCAGAGTCAACAACCCATCTTTCGGATATTATCGATTTACCGAATGACTCGGTAGTCAATAATATTCTCAAGAGAGTCTCATCTGAGTGTAGTATCGCGTATCAACCATTTTGGGAATCGAATCCCTCATAGTCATTGCACTACATCCTAACAGGCCAAGTGGGGTTAAATGTGACTAATGGTCATCAGTGTCATGGGCTCCTAGGTCGAGAGTAGTAACATTTTCATGAATAAACTCGTTCAACATGACTAATTCTCAAGAGGGCCTCAACTGAGTGGTGGTTTCTCAAGTCAACTTTTTTGGGAATCGACTCCCTCAAAGTCTCCTTGAATATACCACCTTCCTATCTTAGGTGCACTCAAGTCCGGGTATAGGACATATCCTCACCACTCAAAGTAGCAACCCTGCATACAGAAAACCCAAGCAAGCAGATAAATACAGATATACAAGTATACAAATATACAAATATACAATAAATATAAGTATACAAATAAATAACACATAAAACAATATAGGTGTAACCCTCTTAGGGAAGAAATCCCCAGTGAAGTCGTCATTTCTGTCACGGTGAGAATCGGATGTCAAGCTATTGAATTAACTTGAATCACAAATCATAATTCACCACCGATCTTTAATTTATCCAAGGGAGGGGAAACCGAATGAATAACCCATAAATATGCAATGCAATGCAAAGCAAAATAGAATCTAAGGTTCGGGGTTGGTTATACAAAGGGGAGGTATTAGCACCCTAAGTATCCATAGTACTCTACAGGAACCTCTTGTTTTATTGTGTTATTTGTTATCTGTTTGCTAAAGGGTTAAAAGGTAAAGGAAGACCTAAGGGTATATACACTAAGTACGCTCGTCAAGACATCGCATATCGTGCCTACGTATCCTAACGAGAATGGAATAAGAGCATTGGTAGTTCCCCTCACTAAGGGTAAACAGTGTAAAAATAAAAGGTTGCTCGCCAAGGATTGACCTTGTGCCTACGTATTCTCAAAAAGAACTTTGAGAAATTAGAGTGTCCGTAGTTCGAACAACTAAGGGTAAAAGCAATGTTTATTGGTTGGTTTCAGGAGAAGAGACAAGTTGTCATCTAAAGGGGAATACTCAACTGAACCACCACAAACATGCGGAAGATGGATCTTTGCTTCACATTAAGGGAAGGGCTCTGACTCGGATATCGGATCGACGAGTATGCCACATACCTCTCTCAAGTGTAAAAGAAATCAACATCTTTCTCAACTATGTCATGGGGTAGAAGAATTACATCTCAACTAGGGATGACTAATGTCTAATCTCTCTTGGGAGATGAGGGACTAACTGTAAGTTGTCTAAGTTAACATCATAAGGGAAATTATCCTAAGGGAAGCTATCCTAAGGGAAACTACCTAAGAGGTATCTGTCTAAAGTCGAGAATCTAAGTATGTACATCCTAGAGGGAAATCAACCTAAAGGGGAAACATGGATTAAACACAGAGGTAAATGATACAAAATGAATAAAAATGCAACGTGTAACTGTATAGTCAACAATAAGTCCTTCCCTTGGACTCAAATAGGCAATAAAAAAGATAGGCAATGGGTAAATAACAAAGTTAATAGCATGAATAAATAACAGTGTATATACAAGACATAGATCAAGGCATCATGAAAGCAGGCATCAAGCAAATAGTAAGAGATGGAAGGATCTAACCAAACAAGATGGCGCATGACAAACATTCCCCTCTACTGGACTAGTGAGCCATAAGACAAAGCAACATAACCTGTGCAAGGCCTCAAAATCTCAACTCTAAGAGCATAGGGAAGGGTCCTAGATCTAAGTCCACGGTCCAAAGCTCGAGATAGTAACCACAGTCCGCCAATTAAAAGTTTTAGAGTTTCGATAGTTTTAATGAGTGTTTTGAATGAGGTATGAACAAGATGAGATGATAGTATGAATATGAACAATGATAATAATATGAACAGTGATATATTAACAGAAATTAAATCAAGAGTATATAGACATAAATTAAAGTTAGTGGTCAATTGTTAATCGGATGAATCGGGCCCACTTTAGCGCTAAACTATCGTAGCACGATCTATGACAGAGATCATGCTATAGAAGGCCACGCAACAAAATGTTTGTGCCAAAACACGATAGAGAAATGATATGATGAATCATTCTCGAAGAATCGTGCCACACGAAAAGGAAAAGCAAACGATCTCGTCTTAATCATAAACTTTTGTTGATTAATCAAAGGTAACCTATCACGATCCCAAAGTATAGAAACTGATCTCGATGATCGTTCACTACAGATTTGAAATCATGAAGGTTAAACAACTTCGATAATCAACATTCGTGAATAGAAAAACTTCATTGATCGAAAATGAAAATAGAAGAAGATAATGTGAAATGAAATGGAAATCAAAATGGTGTCGTCATAATCATGATTTTAAATCTAGAAATCGATAATCTGTGATATTTGACTTTCATTAACCAATGAAAAAAGAAAATGGTCTCATATTGATCAAATTTTTACAATCTATGATCTTTTGTTATATCATCGACCAATAATGAAGTCGAAAATGAAAAAAAAAAAAAAAGACAATGAGGTAAGATGTTAGTGACAATCCGAATCAAATAAAATGAAAAAACTTATAAAACCAAAAAGTTAAGAAAATAAAATTATCAAATTTCAAATAAAAGGAGAGTGAGGCACAAGACAATGTGTGGTGTGAAAATGGATTGGGAAGCATTAAATGGATTTACGAAACCCACATCACACAATAAAGCAACATGTGATTAAAACTAAAGTAGGTATGAGCCATAAAACAAACAGACTACATCCTAATGAGAATCATAAAAACTTAAAAAAAGAAGAAGATCAAAACAACACGGGCCTATCCCGTCATGGCCCAAGAACAACACACAAAGGACCTAGTCACTTTTAAAGGTCACAGTCAAACAAGTAGAGAAAAGAGGCATGTTCTTTAGAGAAAAAGAAACCAACACCAACTTTCTGCAAGTTATATGCTCAGAAGGGGAAAAAAGTAATTTCTCTTCATCATCGCGCCTGTTGAAGAGAACTGCGGTGGTTGTTCCATGTCGAAGGTGGGTTTAGATTTATGGCAAGGTTTGTGTTGTGTTGACAGAGGTTGTGCGGTCGTTGAGTTTGTGGTTATGCTATGAATCATGATGTTATGAAGGTGATTGCGGGAGGTAGAAATGACGGATCGTGGTGTTGCACTCTTCGCAGAAAGCTTGGACAAGAGGAATAGTTGGCGATGGTTCGATGGAAGTTATTGTCTGTAAGTGGTGGAAATGTGAGTAGCAATAAGTTTTGAGAAAATGGAGAGAACAAGGTTAGAGTTTAAAGTGAATGGTTGTATGAAGAGTGATGATGTTGAAGTAGTATTGACGAAGAGAAATTGCAGGTTGTTGAAGGTTATATGGAAAGAGTCAGTTTATTGTATGGTTGAAGATTTGTGAGGTTTTTTTTTTTGTTTTAGATAGTGAGTAGTGAAGCTATTTGGATATGTTGTTGGTGACTTAGTGGAGTCCATGAAGATGCTGCAGCGATTTGAACGTGTGAGGTTTATTTTGAAATGTGTATGAAGAAGAAACAAGGTTGGTGGTTGCTTCAAAAATGAAGAGGTGATGGCTATGATACGTGGCAAGATGTTGGTGTTTTACATGGATGCGGTTTCACATGTTGTTGTGAGTGGCAATGTTTAGTGATTGGAGGAAGCAGGTGGTTGTGTTTGTTTATGGTTTGTATGAAAATACGGAGGGTGCGTGAATGTTACAGGAAGAAGGGAAGTGAGAAAGAAGGTTTGAGGTTTTTGTGAACATAAAAGAGCAGCAATTAAAAAAGAAAAAATAGAGCAGTTTTTTTGTTTTTTTCTTTCCAATGTAATGAAAGGAACATTATGAGAGCATGAAGAATGAAGACGTGGAAATATGTTTTTTAATATGGTCAGAGTGATGGAGAATGAAGATGCTATGTAATAGGAAGGAGAATGGGGTCCGCATGGCTCATGGTGTGTAGAAAAGAGAGTGAAATTTTTATGCTGCTACTTTTTCTTATTCCAATTCAAAACTTCTGGGTTAAGAATACAGTACAATGAGAGAGGGACCTATGAGAGGGTCAAATGTACAGTGCATGGCAGAGAAAGTATGGTGCAGTATATTGTACAATTAATTTCACCAAAAATGAATAAAACAAAATCAATTTTAATAAACTTAGCTAACAAGTTTTGCCAAAGGAGAAAAAAGAACAAAATTAAAATATAACAAATTAAAGAGTAATGAATGAAATAGAATATTTAAAAATAAAGTAAAAATCTGATTTAATAACAACATTATTAATTTAAAATAAAAAGAAATAAAATCGGTTAAAAAAACGATAAATCAATCTGACATCGAAGTGCTTAGAAAAATAAAACGAATACACCAAAATGATCAGTGCAAAATATACGTATTGGAAAAATACAACATTTGGTCAAAATTCGAAATAAATTTTACCTGTTAAAATAGCTTAAACTGTCTAAAATTGCGACCGAAAAGTGGTCGAAAAATTTAAACGAGCATGTCAGGTTAAACTACGTAAAATGTAGATTAATATCACTGACGTCTGCAGGCTCGATTTTAAAATTCTCCGTCCACTGACTTTTATTTGACTGATTCGGCTGTAAATTCCAACAAATTTATTCTGGATAATAAATTGGGTATTATGCGAGATGAAATGTGTGACATGCTATGCAAACGATGCAAAACGAAAAGTAGAATCTTAGTGTCAAAAATTAGGGTATGACACTTATGATTGATCATATGCAAAAACCTCTTATTTATAGAGAAGTTCACATCTGTTTGGAAACAGAAAACACCTCGTAGAGAGCGGTATTACATCGTTTCATTATAACGTATAAAATTAATATCTTCAGCATAAAAATAGGAATGGTTTGTTGGTATGTAACACTCCTTCCTAAATAAAAGATAAGTAACATCTTTATTTTGAATCAATTCATGTTAAATAAATAACAATATTATTCAAATATTAAGGCACCATTAAATCCAATAAATAACAAAGGACCGGTGACATGACACATTAAATCACTGATTAATTTATGAGATGCAAAATCTGAATATAATATTTATATCATTATTTCAAATAATACAATCATCCAATTTATTATTATTTTTGAAATTCTCTCACGATCCCCCACCATTTTCAAAATAACCAAATCTCATAATTCTGGAAATATCATGGTTTCAGATATTGGTATCTTACAATTTTAACCAATACTTAGTAAGCTATGGGTTTCACTCATCCTGAATAGACATTGGTAGACAAGCTTTGAACCAACTATTCATTAGAATAAGTGTGCAAAACTTACACATGAAATCTCGATACTATAAAAAGAATTGTAAATATGACACATTTGATAAGGCCATATGTCATGTATCCTTTTCATGAGAATTTAAGATTCAAGCCCTTGATCTTTATGAAGCGGCCCACTTCATTCTCATATAGGTAGATTATATTGGAAATACTCCCATAATTAGCATTTCAGCAAATATATGTTATATATCTATTAAGAGAATAATCTCGACCTTCCATCTTTTACTTATGGTCCCCAAGTACTTTTGCCCTTTGGGATGTATTTATAATCAAGTACTTGCAATCACTCTAATAGTGTACTTTCACCATTGAACTCAAGACTTAATTTTAACTAAGTGTGAGTTGAGTTTTTACTATTGGTGATCAATTATATATGGGCTTTAGACTCATCCCCAATGATGTCTTCAACACCATGTCTTTTGTCAGAACTTTCGTCAAAGGATCTACAATATTATTTTCTGTTCTTATGAACACAATGGAAATTACTCCATTTGAAATTAAATCCTTCATATAGCTATGTCTTATACCAATATGTCTATATTTTCCATTATATAATTGGCTATATGCTTTTGACAGTGTGGACTAACTATCACAATATATGGATACATGTGCCATTGGCTTTGGCTAAATAGGTATCTCATACAATAAATTTCTTAGCCATTCAGCTTCTTTACTGCCGGCAGCTAGAGCAATAAACTCTGTAACCACGGTGGAGTCGGCAATGCAAGTCTGTTTCTTTGAACCTCAAGAAACTGCACCTCCGTCAAGTTTTAAGATCCATCAACTAGTAGAGACATGATCTTCTACATATGTTACCCAACTGGCATCTGTATATCCCTCTAAAACTGAAGGATATCCACTATAGGTTAAACTATAGTTAATTGTCCCTTTCAAATATTTTAATACTCTATTAACAATATGCAAATGGTCTTTACATGGATTACTTATATATCGACTTAACCTATAAATAACATATGTTATATCAGGTATGGTACAAGTCATACCATACATCAAGCATCCAATCGCCTTTGAATATTCAAGTTGTGCCACTAGACACCCTTTATGTGGCTGCATTTTAACATTTTGATCAAATGGGGTAGAAACTGGTTTACAATTGAAATGATCAAATTTCTTAAGCACCTTTTTTATGTAGTGAGATTGGGATAAACTAATATTTTCACCATCTCTTATGATTTTAATTCCCAAAATCACATCTGTTTCACCTAAGTCTTTCACATCAAAAATTTTTGATAAGAAAGTTTTAGTCTTTTCTACCTCATTTAAATTAGTACCAAAGATTAACATATCATCCACATATAAACAAATCATGACACCTTTTCCATTGTTAAATTTACTATAAATACATTTGTCAGGTTCATTTATTTTGTATCCATTGGTCAACACAACATGGTCAAATTTTTGGTGCCATTGTTTGGGTGCTTGTTTTAACCCGTATAAAGACTTGGTTAATTTACACACTTTATGTTCTTAACCTTTGATGACAAATCCTTCAGGTTGTTTCATATACACCTCTTTATCTAACTCTCCATTTAGAAAAACTGTTTTAACATCCATTTGATGGATTACAAGCTTATAGATGGAAGCAAGTGCCAAAAACACCCTGATTGATGCAATTCTAGCAAAATGTGCATGCATATCAAAGTAATCAATACATTCCTTTTGTGTATACCCTTTAGCGACAAGTTTAGCTTTGAATTTTTCAATGGTACCATCGACTTTTATTTTTCTTTTAAATATCCATTTACAACCTATTGGTTTTGATCTTGGTGGGAGATTTACTAGTTTCCAGGTTTTATTACCCATAATTGAGTCCATTTCTTCTTGGATAACTTCTTTCCAAAAAGCAGAATCTTGAGATTTTATTGCCTCTTCAAATGTTTTTGGATCATTCTCTAAGTTATAACAAATTGGTCCATAACGATTTATCGAATCATTATTTCCTTCTACAAGGAACATGAAGAAGTCTGATCCATAGTTTTTCACTTTTCAGATTATTTTACTTCTTCTAGGTTCTGAACATGCCAACATATCATTATTAGATACATTACTTTCTAGACTTTGAACATCATAATGAACATTGCCTTTGGGATTTTGAATTGAGATTTGAGGTAAATATACTTTCTTGAAAAATTGCATCTCTTGACTCTATCACAGTATTTATAGGATATGAGTCACTGGATTCAATAACCATGAATCTATATGCTTTTATGTTTTCAGCATATCCCAGAAATACACATTCAATTCCTCTTTCTCCTAATTTCTTTCTTTTTGGTTCAGGCATCTTTACAATTGCTCTACAGCCCCAAAATTTTAAATAATTAAGATTGAGTTTTCCTTTCTTCCAGTGTTCGTATGGGGTTATCTTGTTCCTTTTATTAGGATCTCTATTCAATATATAACATGCAGTTAGCATGGCTTCACCCGAATATCCTTTAGATAAACCAGAATAAGATAACATGGCATTTACCATTTCTTCCAACACCTTATTTTTTCTTTCTGCTATCTCATTTTGTTGTGGGGAATATGGTGCAGTTGTTTGATGCACAATACCAGTGTACTCAAAATAATTAGGATGATAGAACTCTGCTCCCCTATCACTTTTAAAACATTTAATAAAAGTCTCATGTTAAAATTTTACTTGTGCTTTGAATATTTTAAATTTGTCTAAGACTTCATCCTTAGAATGCATTAAATAAACATAACAAAATATAGTGCAATCATCAACGGAAGTGACAAAGTACTTTTTACCACCAATTGCGGGCTAACCATGTAAATTACACACATCCGAATGAATTAAATCTAACACCTTAGAACTTCTTTCAATTCCTTTAAAAGGTTATCTTGTGATTTTAGTTAACATGCAAGTAGTACATGAATTTGAATTTTTGTCAAGAGTCGGAAATAAATATGATTTTATCATATCATTTAATTTTCTAAAGTTAACATGTCCTAGTCACATTTGCCATAAATCACAAGACTCGACAATATAAGCAGAAATTACATTATTATTATTATTAACAGTATTACACATGAACATATTCTCACAAAGATAACCCTTCCCTAAAAACATACCCTTTTTACAGAGAATAAATTTATCTCTCTCAAATACAGATTTGAAACCATACTTATTAAGTAAAGGTACAAAAATCAAGTTCTTCCTAACTTCTGGAACATAAAGAACATCTTGAAGAGTGAGTGTTTTTCCAGAAGTGAATTCAATCTCCATTGATCATTTTCCTTTGACTTAAACAGTAGAGGCATTTCCCATGTATAAAACATTACCATTTTCTTCATTGGTGGTCTTGAATAATTTTTTACTTTTGCACACATAACGGGTAGCACCAGAATCTATCCACCAAGAATCAACATCTTCTATCCTGTTGATTTCAGAAATGACAGCAACAAGATTGTCTGTTGTTGCACTTGAATTCTTGTTTTTATTCTTTCTTTTCAAGAACCTGCACTCATTTTTAAAGTGTCTTGGTTTTCCACAATGATAGCAATTTCCTTTCATTTTCTTTCTATTGTTATTATTGTTATTAACATTATAATTTTCATAAGATTTTCCAAAATCTCGTTTTCTTTACTTGGAAGTTTTACTTGAATTTTCTTCCTCCATTACATGCATCTTCTCATGAGCAATTTGATTTTTAGTATCATCTTGTTTACGATACTCTACTTATAAACGAAGGTGATTACCCAGTTGTTCAAGAGATATGTTCTCTTTCTTATGTTTTAAAGATTTTTTAAAATCTTTCCATGATGGAGGAAGTTTATCTATTATGGAAGATACAATAATTGTTTCATCCATATGCATATCATGTTGTTTGTAGTTATTGAGAATACGTTCGATTTCATACATTTGTTCCATTACATGTCTATTGTCTACCATTTTATAATTATTAAACTGAGAAACAAGAAACTTCTTACTTGTAGCGTCTTCTTGCAAACGTTTGTATATAATAAATGTTAAAATATAATAAAATAAACTAAAATATTATATATATATATATATATATATATATATATATATATATATATATATATATATATATATATATATATATATATATATATATATATATATATATAATATATTTACGTTTGTATAAACTAAATTAATCAACTAAATTATTTTTAATATTTTAGTTTATTAAAAATATACAAACATTATATCTTTTTAGTATATGTCTTAATTACTTTTAATAATATTAGTTATTATGTAATATATATTTTTAAGTTAATAATAATAAATTAAAATGAAAGTAAATAAAATAATGAATATATTTCATGAAAGTAAAAGTAAAAGTTTAAATGTATAAATAAAATAAATAAATAAAACTAAAACTGAAAGTGAAAGTAAATTGATGAACAAATTAAACTAAAAGTAAATAAAATAAATAAATAAAATAATAAATATATTTGATGAAAGTGAAAGTACGATAATAATATTAATAAATCAAATTGAAAGTAAATAACTCAAAATAAAATAAATTTCAGTTTTATTAAAATGTTTACGATATATAATTTGGATGCAAATCCTTAAATAGAAGAAGAGTGTAGCTTAGTGGTAAGGGTTTTTTTCAAAACTCGTCCCTATGGTCGGAGACAAATTAGTTATTAATTCTAATTTCTTTACAAAAGGTTGGAATTAATCATTGTGGAATATCAATGTTTTTTTATCTAATTACTTTTTAAAAAATAGCAATTTTGTTTATTTACTAAATTTAAAATTATAAAAATTAATTTTAAAATAAAATACTGATAATCTTTTTACATGTGATTATTTCTTCGTGTGTTACAAATTTATAAAATAATAATGTTATATTTCTTATCATGTGTGCATCAAATATATGATAAAGATAAGTGATTATCATGTTGTTATATTCTATTTTTATTTATCTTTTCATCGTATTATATGTCAATATATCATTTGCACAACTTTGCACACAAAAGACTTTTAATTTTTGTGGCAAAATATTTATAAAAAAATGTAGCATTAATAAAAAATAATCAAGTGTTCTTAGAAACTAGTGGGAAACCCGTGCGTCCGCACGGGTTCCAGTGTGGACCGCAGATACGTCATCAATTATATTATGAAATAAAAAAATTGAAAATATAAAAATTTTGTTGTAAATAAAAAAAATCATAACACCTAATAAAAATACAATCGTGTTCAAAATTTTGATCAGCAATTTTATGTTAATTTTTCACAACTCAGAATTTTTATCAGAAACTTCATGTTCCCGTTAATTTTCAATATTTAGATCAGTGAATTCATGTTCCCGTTAATATTCAACATTTTAATCAGATTCTTTCATGTTCCCGTTAATATTTAATATTTTGATCAGCAACTTCATGTTCCCGTTAATATTAAACATTTTGCTCAGTAACTTAATGATCCAGTTAATATTCAATATTTTGATCAGTAACTTCATGTTCCCGTTAATATTCAATATTTGGATCAGTAACTTCGTGTTCCCGTTAATATTCAATATTTCTATCAATAACTTCAATTTCCCGTAAATGTTTAATATTTTGATCAGTAACTTCGTGTTCCTGTCAACAATATATTTTTTCCCGTCTATAAAAATAATAAATATTAATTTTGTTTTGATATTATTTGTAAAAATATATGAATCAACAGTAACTTAGTCCCGTTTATAAAAATAACATTGTTTAAAAATAGTTGATGATAATAAAAATTTGAAATTGACAAATTATAGTGAAGAAATATTCAAGCAAAGTATAATAAATTAATTTAAACTTTTAAAAATGAAATAAAAATATATTATTAACTGCATATTTCCTTTTTCCTAGCCGAGAGTTCTCTTATCTTATTAATTAATTGATTTTAATTAATAACACAATTATTATTTTAAAGTATAGAATATCTTAAATAGTGCATACTAATTTCTAACAATATATTTTATTTGTTGGTGTGAAATATAATAAGTTGTTTTTTGATGGGGTGATAAATATTTATTTCGCTGTTTTCTCGAAAAAGAATTTTTTTTAACCAATTATATTTTCAGTTAGCATTATATCAATTTTTAACAATGGAATATTATTATTTTTTACAACATCCACTTTCTTTTATTTAATAAATAAAAATTATTCATATTATAATAGTATTTTAATATTATTTAATTATAAATTACTTATTTAATAATCATATAATCATAAATTTCATTTAACATCATTTATTTTAGATAAAGATATCAAATATATATGGTGTCTTTATTAATATTAAAAAAATTAAATATATATTTTGATCCAATAAAATTAATATTTTAAATTATTAAAAAAAAAATTTAAACAACAATTAAAAAAATGAAATAATGGCCTTACAAAAGATCATATACTTCAATAAATTGATTGAGTTTAAATGCACGTAAACATAAAAATGTGAGACATGAAAATAATTCCATTTAGTGATATTAATTAACGAAATTATTATATTATTGACTATCTTTCTAAATATAAAAATGAAATAATTCTAAACCTAAAAATGAAAGAATGGATTTAAAAAAGGTTTTCTAATAGAAATATATAATTAAAATTAGATAAAAAATAATATTTTACTATAAGATTTTTCCGTTTATAAAAATAATATTACTATATTATTAAAATTCAAACTCTTAATACATCTAATAATTTAATAGATTGTTAATATTTTATTACAATTTTAATAGTATATACACACAAAAAAAAAGTTATTCAACTTTGTAATAGTTCAGTGCTAGATCTATAGGCTCGGGTCATGTGTTATTTTTCTTGATGTTAAATTGAAAAAATTATAATAAATGAAATAATAAAATTATCCAACATTGTGATATTTTACTACTATGAATATTTATTAAAAAGTTAAAGTAAAATAAAATAATAATTTGAAGAGTTAATAGCATTAGAATTTTCTTGATCTATCATTCTTCAAACCTGAAACCTTTAATCCCATCACAATTTCACAATTGATATAATTGAAAGATGATCTCTTATTATCATATGAATTTCAATTAATACAATATTGAAAAATCTGCTATGGTCATTTTAAATTAATACAATTATAATAATAGATAAAATATTAAAGGGTTAATTGCATGTTATCCCTTGTAATGTTAGCGAATTTTGGTTTTCCCCCCTCCCTGACTTTTGGCAACGGTTTTTTCAAGCAAACCGTTGCCAAAACCTGCCTTTGCCAACGATGGGGGTACGCTGATATGGCAGGGGGGTAAAATGCAATTAACCCAATATTAAATATAGATATAAGTCTGCTATAGATATAAATATAGGCCTGCTATAGATATAGATATATGTCTGCTATTATAATATTAACATTTTTTTTATTATTTTAAGACATTAATAGTAAGAGTGTCACATCAATATTTAATACTCATTTTTAACATTTTTATGAAAAAAAATTAATTTAATTTTATAATATTTTATATCATCTTTTCTTTAATGTGATGAGACAATACACTCTTCTCTTTAATGTGATTGAACAATACCATTCATCTTGAGACTAAATCATTTCTTGAGCCTCAAAATTCTTCCTTTGATTCAAAGAAAGAATTTTGATTCAGTTGCATCTCATAACCATCCTATAACGGTGGTTGATCCCTCCTTTATTTTTTCATCATGAGTCAGAGAAAGTTACATGATATTAAAACCAAAGAGTTTGAGAAAGTCATATGATATGAAAATGAAAGAGTCAAAATACATATCAGTTAGTATTCAAGAGTATTTTTAACGATGGATTACTAAAAAGTCCAATATCACCTAGTTGAAAATTGAAAGAAAAATTGTATCAATGTTATGAGGAATAATAAAGTACAAACCTCATATACTAAAATGAAGAGAAAAAAAAAAGGATAAAGAACACAAACCCTAAAATTTGTGTTTAATTTCATCTCAAATTTCTTTCACAACCCAATTTTTTCCTTGCAAATCTTCAACTTATAGATCTCTCTAAATCCTCCAATGTAAACTTCCAAAATCACTGCAGACACAAAATAAGCATTTGATCTCCGTATTAAACTACAAATAATACGTCATATTATTACATGAACATCAACCAACAATTTCACAAAGAGGAAAATAAACTATATACACCAACTTGAACACATTCCCCTTTAGCTCTTAAATATATGTTCATCCTCGCAATCCTTCTTGAGAAAAGTATATATTTGAAAAAATAGCAAATCAATGAAAGATCAAAACTTCATAAAAACATAAATCTTTCAAAGCTCTAAAAACATTGCCGTAGAAATAGAAGTAAAACCTAAATCTATCAAAGATTGTAAAAAGTAAAATAACAATAACAAAAATATATATTTGAAAGAAACAAAAATTCATTAAAAGATCAAAGCTTCATAAAAGTAAAAAAATTTCCAAAGTTGTAAATATGTTCATTCCAAACAGATCTGTAAAAATCATTGTAGTATAAATAGAAGAAAAAGCTAATTCTATCAAATTTTATAAGAGTAAAATAACAATGACAAAAAAATATATTTGAAAGAAATAAAAATTCATTGAAAGATCAAAGCTTTATAAAAATAAAAAATTTTCAAACTTGTAAAATTTTTCATTCCAAACGGATATGTAAAAATCATTGTCGTAGAAATAGAAGAAAATATAAAGCTATCAAAGTTTGTAAGAGTAAAATAACAATGAAAGATGAAGTATATATTTGAAAAAAATAGAA
The DNA here is from genome assembly GCA_022829125.1 of Lathyrus tuberosus. Classification (NCBI taxonomy): domain Eukaryota; kingdom Viridiplantae; phylum Streptophyta; class Magnoliopsida; order Fabales; family Fabaceae; genus Lathyrus; species Lathyrus tuberosus. Next base: position 9,530,530 of record JALAZF010000057.1, on the reverse strand, counting down.
ATTTATTTAAAGATCAAAGCTTTATACAAATCTAAAGTTTCAAAAGCCGTAAATATGTTCATTCCAAACCGATCTTTAAAAATCATTGATAAAATCACCATTAATTACCTCATTGTCAATGAGAAACATCTCAAAGTACTTCTTATTTTTAGACTCAACCCTTCATTTGTGGTGGATTATTTGCCATGGTGAATGTATGAAAGAAACCGAGAATGGGTAAAATAGAAAACCAGAAAGAAAAAAAAAAGATTGTATTTTAACATAAAAAAAGGAAAAATTTTAAGGGTTTGGTTGTACAGAGAAGAGAGAGATGAAGAAGTCAAAGAGAGAGATGAAGAAGGTGAAAATATTTTGAAATGAAAAAGGAATAGAGATGAGATAATGTGAAGGATTTTGCAACCTGTAGAAACTGTTGTAGGATACGTATGAAGATTTAACATTTTATATTGAAAATGATAATTGATGATGAAAATATATAAAATAATATGACAAAAGTGGCCTTAAGAAACTGACACGTGACCAAAGGATAAAATAGTACTTTTAGTGGTATAAAATTTTCTTATATGGTAGATTTGATAGGTACACTTTAAAAAAGGTTCGCCTTGGCCCAAGAAAACCAGGCTCATGGTCTAGGATCTTAAAATTAAGAGAACAGTTAAAAAATATATAATAAATAATAAATCGTATATATAGTGTTTGCTTTTTTTAACAAGAATTAACAAGAAATATTTAACAAAATATACCAACAAAATTAATATAATTTAAAAAAAAATTCCAAAAAGATAAAAAAAAAAAATATTAGAAACATGATTATAAGATATTCTAAAAACAAAAAGATTGTAAGATATTCTATAAAACCAAATTAGAAAAATAACTTGAAAAAGAGAAAATGAAAAAGGTTTGGGCCAGGGAGTGCAAGAGTGATAAGGGTGTGCAAATATAACTTCAAAATGGGCCCAAAGGCCCAGATGAGCTTCATGAAATAGAAAAAAAAAAATTAACCTACTGAATCAAGGCTCTTTCTCCCTCACGTGTTGAACTTCACTCATCAGCTTCCCTTATCGACAACTTTCCTTTCTTCGAATCCCTCTCACCCTCGCGGCGGATCCTCTTCTTCTTCTCGATCTAATTGCTTCTCATAACAAAAACCCTGTAACGGCCGTGCTCTCCGGTCAGCGGCAGCGAGGTGGTGGTCACGGCGTTATTTCGACCAAGGATAATGGTGAAGAAAACGCTCGATGATGAAAAATGAAGCTGAAAGTGGTATGGTTCAAAGCTTAGGTTCACCTCTTGTTCTATTTTGTTCTATTTTGGAGATGTTCTCATAAATCCTGGTTTGTTGTGGGTTATGGTTTTTTGGAGTCGAGGTGAATATGGTGTGAGGAAGAAGGTTGATGAACGATGCCGGACGAAAAGAGTTTATGTGGAGGTATGTTGGGGAGATTTTGGAGTGGTTTTGTACGAACGATTTTGTGTGGTAGGGAAATAGAGGCTGTATGAGTTGTTCGTTGCGTTTGAAGGTGTGTGGCTGAGTGTGGTGATGGAATACGATTTGCAGCAAATAGAACCAATTCCAAAAGAAAACGATGAAGGTGAGGTTCGGTTGGCTTGTGTAGCATGTGTTGTCTTGGAGCTGGCTGGTACGATTTTCGCAGAATGCAAGTGTGGCCGTTGTGTCGTCGTTGTTGTGCAGTGTTTTGACATGGTGTGATTGTTGTATGGCTTGAAGTGGCAAGTTGTAGCTCATGAATGAGCTTGTTTTTATTTTTTATTTTTGCCAATTTTTTTTATTGTATTGGAACTTGATAATGGGCTTTTTTATTTGTGTGAATTCTTTCCTACTTTTTTGCAAATTGTAACTTGAAAAATATATTTGATTCTTTTTTTTTTGGATAGGCCTTTGAGATGTTTTTCACCAACTTTGTAAGGTTTTATAATATGGATTTTGAATGATAAAAATGGGGAAGTAAATGGATATTGAAAATGGTATTTAAGTTATTTGGATAATGGAATATGGATTTGAATGATGAAAGTGGGAAGTAAATGGATATTGGAAATGGTATTTGAGTTATTTGGATAATGGAATATGGATTTGAAATGGAAAAACATGGTTTTGAAATGGATATTTAAAAATGAAGTGAATTTTTATGGGTATAAAATGAGTTTAGAATGGAAATGGATTGTGTGGATAATTAAAAATGGATAATGAATATGGATTGGATATTTGTGGAAAAGAAGAATGGATAACTAAAATGGATAATTGAAAGGGAAAGTGGATAACACTATGAATTTAGAAAGAATGAATATGGACTCGAATTTTGAACTTTACCACTTAAAACATGAGGAACCGAAATCTTCACGGTGAAATCTCTTTAGACAACAATATGGACCTCAATGAATATGTCTTGAACCTCAGTGCACTGCACAGAATCCTAAATGGCAACACCCTGATCCTTGGTAACCATGAAGCACCTGACTTACACACAACCTGATAACTTGATCCGCACACAGATAACCTGCATTGGTACAAAAACCCTAACTGGAACTTCAGACACAACCACTTGAATCAATCACACCCTGACCTTGATCTTGAAACAAAACTTGTCTGACCAAGATTTGGTCAGACTTAACTGGTCTTCAACCAACATTGAGCACACACACTTGTACTGATAAACTTGAATGAAACTCAACTCCTCCTCGTGGCACTAAACTTAAAACAACACATTTTTGGTTTTTGGATAGTGGTTAAAAACATTATTGAGGGTATTTACAGGTAGGACAAATTTGGGGTATGACAAACGAGAAGCCATTCACATTCCCCTTCGAAACAAAGTAAGTTTATCTTAAATCTTCAAATTTTTTAGGCTTTATACTACAACTAACTGTAACTAATATATTTACAATCTTTTCGTTTTAGGTGGTCAGTTATGGGGATGAATTATAGTAGATGTCCCAAACACGTTATAGTAAGTTATCACAATCTTTTAGACCACCTTGGACCAGACGGTGTATTACAATAAACAACTATAAATTTGGTTTAAAAATTTCCAAATTACAAATCTTCTAATTATGTATCTTTCTTATGTAGTTTATCTAGAGGTTGTATCTGGGTCTGAACCATGAGGTTAACCTCGAGGATGTTGCAGTTTCGACAGCAAAAACACCAATCATCAGGTTCACTACTATGGAGATGCACCAGAGTGACCGTGTGAAACTGCAATTCGGCATGCAACAACTAATTCCAGACCCTTCGACGTGTTTGGGAGACTGGCATCAACAAAGAGTCGATGCCTAGTGGGGTTATTCCGATTGGAAAGACTTCGCTAAAGAGATGTGTCGTCAATGGAGAAATCAACGTCGATACATCTTAAACGAACCTATCATACAAGGTGCTAGACCAACTCAATATTATATGAGTTGGTTTAGGTCGATTATAATGACATAATTTATGTCTGAGCCGAGGTATTTGATTGACCTACGCCAACGAGTTTCGTCACCATACGCCCAACAACAAACACCCGGCCAACAATCAATCCCACACCATTACCAAACCCAACAACAATGTCAACCCACCCAACCCCATATACCAACCTCAAACCGTCACCATACCATATACACCCAACCCCATAACCAATTCATGCCACACACCAAAACGCAACACCAAGAGCTGACCTATACCACCAACAACCATATCATTTGCAGCCACTGTCATACCCTAATTTTTACCCCTAAGATTCCACCTATCATATCATTTGCATCTCATTGCAATCACAAACATGGATTTTCCTAGCTCATCTCTGTGGGTTTTGCTCTTGTGTAGGAGATCACCAAGCACTCATTTTGTTTCTTTTTGTTTGAATATTATTTATGTCTACTAACCCTTATTCAAAATCCAAAAATATGTGCCTGTTGTTCTCATTTTCTTGTTGTCAAAGCCCAGGTGTTGCAAGGATGAATCAAGGTTATCAAGTCAAGTGTGTGTGTGTGTGCAGTGATGATTAAAATTCAATTGAGTTTGACATAATCTTGGTCAAACAAGAGTTTGCTTCATTATCAAGATATCAGGATATGCTAAATTCAAGTGCTTCTTAGTTGAGGATCATCAAGGATTAGATAGCTTCCAATTAGGGTTTTGTGCAGTGCATTGAGGTCCATATTTCAAGTGATGATTATATCTTTAAGGCATGTTCATTTGGTCCATAGCGAAGATTTTGGTTCATCATGATTCAAGGGGCCAAGTTCAAGATTAATTCAAGATTGATTCATTGATTCATAACTCTAATCCATTTAAAAGCCAAGATTGATTCATGGTTGGTTTTATTGAGATTTGTGGATCACCATGGAAAATTCAATAAAGTTTTTCAAGCATTGTATTATTCAAGTTCAATTATTTGGTTTCCAACATAATTCAAGAATAAAAGTGGGGTGCACATTGTCAAAGTCCATTTATAAGTTCCAAAGTCCATTACTATACCAAAAATTCTACAAAAAAAAAGGCTCATGAAAAAATAAGGAAAAAGTAAAGCCCAATCTCAAAGTTACATTTTCATGTCCATTACAACAAAGTGACAAAAAATAAGAAAGAAAAATAAACTCTTGGAAGTGGTAAAATAAACCAAAACACGACCATGAAGCTTCACATACAAATACTTCACATGAGCTAACAACCATATGAGCCTTCACATGAAGCCAACACAAACCAAGCAAGCCAAATACAAGCTGCAATTTCACAAAGCCAAATGCAGTGCACCATGAGCAAAACAATAGCAACAAACTACAACACAAGCCAAACATGAGCTACCACATACCAGCTGCTACATCAAAATGCCAAGCTAGAGCAAAATGACGTGAAGCTACAACGTCCATTTCTAAGAACCTTATCCATCAACATAGGAACTATCCTGTGAGTGGGTTAATGGGTAAAAAATCTAGAACTTTCCTCATAGAGCCTACCTGTAGGGTTTCTTTGATCAGAGATATTGGTCACCTACTCGTAACTGTGACCGACCTCAGAATTGATCGAACTTGTGATCCTGGAATCTTGCTCATTGCATTGCATACATACATGTCATTGCATTGCATTGCATCAGTTGTGCATCTTGCATTTCATTTCAAAATCAGAAACTCATTTCACCTTCCTTCATCTCCAGTAAATCAAGTTGATTCCTCGACACCAGTACGTATCGAGCCAAAACCAGATGAATGATGAATCTTATTCAACAAGACCATGCCACCACATGTACAGGCAGAACCATCAGTGAATGTTATTGAGGAGGTTGCCGAAGACAATAAGAATAGTCTCCAACTCTGAACAAGCTAGTTCAAGCATCAATTCAAGAAAGGAAGTTCATTTCCCCGAAGAAGGCAGTCATTATGCTATCCCATCATTTGCATTCTTGTATTTTGTTCTTGTTTGTTTAAGTACTGTTTGCTTTAAACATTGTCGTTTGTATCTGGTTTTATTAATGAAGTGATTATGCATGTTCTGAATTAGTTATGTCGTATTCACTCATTTTTCCCATTTACTGCAAAACACAGATACATATTTCTCCACTTCAATCTCTTTATCAAACTGTTGTTTTAGCAGATATTGGAGGGAGGATGATGAAAATGAAATACCCATAATTGCAAACTGTATGCTTTCGGATAAAATCCTGCCGATGACATACATGCATTGTTTCCAATCCCCAAACACTGGAGAGACAAGGAGTTAATCCCTATTTAACCACTTCGAGCATAGAAGTAGAAGTTTCCTTTGGATTTATAAACCCTTACACTTAACCTGGGGCACATGTGGTGTTCAGTTAACCTGATTACGCACTCAAACCACAAAGCAGAATTCCAAAAGACATGACGGTTGTTCTTAAATAACCAATGACTTGGCAGTCACAATCCTCCAACAAAATTAAAAAAAATCAAAAAAGAAAAGTCTGCTAAGTCGAACACCTGAAGAGGAGACTTAGGCAAAAATCAAGGTTATTCCAATGGACTCGGAAAGCAAAATCAGTCCATGCAAAAGTTAGGGATCAAAAGCAAAATCAAAAGAGATCCTCAAACCCTCATCAAAACAAAATAAGATTTAGTGACCACCATGTCGAAATCAAAAAGTCATTGACATCCAACAAAAACAAAATAAGGTAACTGCCATTTCGAGCAAACCTTGAATCTTCACCTTTACACCGTCAATCCTTTTGGAAGACAAACGTGTGTAGAATTAGCTGAACGTAGGACTGGAGATCGTCACGAAGATAGGGTGGGTACAAACCAAGTTTTGAGCCTAATATCCTTCGTTCCATAAACCGTGGACCAGATTGCGTTACAACCCTCAAAAGACCTGATTGAGGCGGGGTTTATTCTGAAAGCATACTATTGCAAGGTTGCGTAAACTGACTCCCTGCAGATTTGCTAATCTTCAGTGTTGGTGTCATTTTTTTTGTTATATCTTTCACACACTAGCTAAATCAGCACTACGTAAGGACTAATGGTCCATTCGTCTCACACTATCACAACATTCCAATAAATGACTTTTTCAAAACTTGCATGAACATTGCATTAAGATTACCATTTCTAAATGAACAATTTTTACTGGAAATCACTGCTTGACATCAAGGAAATTTCAACAAGGGGGAAATCAAAGAGGAACTTGAACTTTCAGCGGTGTCGACCCGAATCAAGACTACCTCAAAACCCTCAATCTGAGGCAAATCCTTCAAGAGCTCAATCAAGGGCAAGCCATTTCAAGAGCACATCAAAGCTCAACTTTCAAAGATCAGACTATTTATGGAACTGGTTAATCAGGTGCAGACCATTACCATGTTCAGACGATGGAGCAAGACCAGTTGCAAGAGGGCAGATCCTTTTTGTACTTTCAAGTTAGACAAACAGATTTTTCCAGACAATAACAATCATTAGGTTCAGAGAAAAAACACGTTCTTCATGAGTCGATCACGTTGTTACGCTCATTTTCAAGTCGCCCTGAACTTCAAGGCATAAAAGTTGTGGTTCTCCCAGAAATAAATACACGACTTGTCAACAAGTGATTAAACTTGGGGCATCAAGAGCATCTTCGTCTGCTTCGATTATGGCATCCTCAAAGATATGATGTCGAGGAAATCAAACCCTCCCAAAGTCCAATCCGCATTGGCAACTACCAAAAGTCCACCATGCTGGCACTGTTGCAAACATATCCAATCACCCGTCTGTATTCATACACATCATACGCATCATATGCGTCACATTCAACATCATAAACATCATGTGCATCAGATGCATATGTCATACCCCAAATTTGTCCTACCTGTTTATATGTTTCATCTGCACATTCCATCCACTGTCATTCATTCAGAAAAATCCAAAATATGTTGTCTTCAACTTCATCCCTATTTTAATTTATATATATATATATATATATATATATATATATATATATATATATATATATATATATATATATATATATATATATATATATATATATAACCATTTTTATCCTTAATCCAATTAAATAACCATTTCCATATTCATTTAAATTTCCCATATTTTTTTTCATATCCAAAACCAATTTTCAAAAATCCATGTCAATATCCATTATCCCGTTTCCATTGTTTCTCATCCGTTCTTATCCATCTTTCTAAATCCATATCCTATCTCAAATTCACTTTTCTTTCAATACCCTTTTTTAGTTTTTTTTCTTCTTAAATCCATTTCCTCATTTCAGAACCATTTTTATTCATCCATCTTAAAGGTCCATTATCCATCTAATTTACATAGTCCATTTCAATATAAATTTATCCATTTCTAAATTCTAAGTGGCCAAATCAATTCACCTTTTTAGTTCTTTTTCTTAATCAATTCTTTCAATCAGTTTTGCTAACCATTTGGCCATGACTTTTGTTTTTGTTCATTGTCCATTTAAGAGTTCATTTGTCACAAAATTCAAAAAGTCTACATCATCCAAAAGCCCAATGTTCATACAAAGGAAAATTACCAAAAAAAATAAAATTCCAACATTTTCTTGGGCTACCTCGACCCCACCATTACATCTTCAGCCATTTCCAACCTGCAACCAAAAAGCATCCATCATGATTCACACACACCCCCCAAATGTTCTGTACCACCTGCCAAAACAATCTGTTCACAAATAATAAACGTCACAAAACAATCAAAGGGACCCCACACAAATTCACAATCCACACTCAGTAATGGAAGAGAAACCTCACTCGCTGCAGCAACAACCATTGTAATCATACACCACAACCGTCCCACAATTCACAACAGAGAATACCTGGCTGGCTTTTCCTCCCTCCAAATTTATGGCTCACGCGATGACTCTGCAAAACCATCATCAATTTACACAACAATATGAGGATAAAACAAATTCAGCAAACCATGACATACACATACCAATTTTACAACAATAACAAACCATTACCCCGGCATAATTTCCACAAATTGCTACCCCACACCATGCCCCACAACCTTCCATCACGCCAATTCTGCAACGAGAACACCATGTCACGTACTCCACACCAACAGATCCCACGCAACAAAACAACCCACCCTTTTTACGCAATGACCTGTACACAAGAATACCAGGATCAATTCATAGGACCCACCAAATCCAAGCTCACAGCTCGTACGCAGCACTACTACTCGCCAAAACCACGTCACGAAAACGAAAACTTCCCAAAAAATTTCGTACGACTGAATTCAATTCCCTATTTCACCCTCTGAATCCACTATAAATCAACATCATTCTCACACTATAACGGAAGTTAAAACACCCAAATAAACTCTGCTCAACCCTCTCCTTCGTTTCACTCCTCACTGTTCTTCTTCAACCCAAGTTCATCAATAACCCCTAAATCAAACCGCACCACAAAACAAACCTTCGCTCACAAACCAAAATCCCTTTCTCCTTCAACCCCTATAACACATCCTCAACACGCTCATTCAAACAGCAACAACCCATTCAAAGCCAGAAACAAACCCGAACACAACCCATAAACAACAACCCAATCGATCTAGAAGGAAGATGAAGAAATAAGATCGAGCGAGACAAACAATTGAGAAACAAACCTGAAAACCATTTCACATCGAAGGGAGATTCGTACGAAGGTTGAGATCTGATATGAACCTGCTTTTCATGATGCCGCTTGGGTTCATCACCATAAACATACTTGAAACCCTGTTGTGTTTTGTTCTCTATATGATTCGGTGTAGTCTTTTTCTTTTGATTCTGAGCATTTTGGTTATTGATTGTCGCGAATCCCGAGCGTTCTTCATTTCTTCCATGGCCGTGTGTTTGTTTTGGATTTCTTCTTTACACTGATGTTGTGTCTTGTTCGATTTGTTGACCACCCTTTTGTTGGGTGCTATTTGGGCTTTGAAGCCCGTTGGTTTCCATCAGTTTTTTTTTTTTGTATTTCTGAACCGTGATGGTGAGTGGGCTTTTGAAGGTCCATTGTGTGCTCTTCAGCATCAACCATCTCTTGAAACCAACAGTTTTTTGGAATGATGGGTTTTGAGCCCAAATGATTTCCAGTTTCATATTACACACCCTTTATTTCTTTCTTCACCCACGGTTTTCTATGTTTATTTTGCTCATTTTATTTTTACAATTTTTCTATTGTAGTTATTTATTTTACAATATATTGATTGGTTCATGATTTACTTTCTTTCATGTTTTTGTTTCATTTTCGATTTTTTCTTTTAATTTTTTGGGCCAATGATCCAAGAACACTCATGATTTAATCGGTTATTTTCAAACCGATGGAATTTTGATTAATATGAGGCCTACCACCTATTTATTTATTTTTATTTCAATTTATTTCATTACATTTATTTTGGGTCAATGAAAACCAAACATCGACGATTTGTCGATTTCTCGACTAAATCTCGATAAAGGTGAGACCTTTATTCTTTTTCCTATTTATTTTGATTTTATCTCATTTCTATTATTTTTATTCATTTTTGGTCAATGAAAACCAAACATCAATGATTTGTTGATTTCTCGACTAAATCTCGATAAAGGTGAGACCTTTATTCTCTTTCCTATTTATTTTGATTTTATCTCATTACATCATTTTTATTCATTTATTTTGGATCAATGAAAACCATACATCGATGATTTGTTGATTTCTCGACTAAATCTCGATAAAGGTGAGACATTTATTCTTTTTCCTATTTATTTCGGTTTTATTTCATTTTTATTTTATTTATCCATTTTGGGTCCATGAAAACTAAATATCGATTGATTTATCGATTTCTCGATTAAATCTCGATAAAAGTTAGACCTTTATTCTTTGTATTCATATTTATTTTGATTTTATTTCATTTTTATTTTATTTATCCATTTTGGGTCCATGAAAACTAAATATCGATTGATTTATCGATTTCTCGATTAAATCTCGATAAAGGTGAGACCTTTATTCTTTGTATTCATATTTTTGATTTAATTTCTTAATTGTCACTTTATATTTCTTTTATTTTCATTTTGGTCAATGAAGGTCAAAAGTCAACAATTTATCGATTTCTCGATTAAGTTTTTATTAAGACGAGACCGATTTTATTATTTTATTTACTTTTCATTTTTATCGGTCGATGAACATCTTAAAACCAAATTTTATCGGTTAAAGATGAGACCTTTCTTCGATTTCGATTTTATTTTACATTTTTTATGTCACTTTACTCTTTTATTTTATTCCTTTCATTTCCGATCAATGAAGGTCTTAAACATCATGGAACCATTTTTTAGAGTTCATGATTAAGACGAGGTCGTCACATTTTATTTTCTGATTCACCCGATTAACCATTACCTTGTTTATTTTCCATCAAATATTATCTCGATTATATTATCGTCCATTCTTACTCATATCCATATCATATTCATATTCATGCTTATCTAACCATTTTCATTTGTTCAAATGCTTACTTCCCGATTAAAATACTCCACACATATTCAAATCGTTTTTTAATTAAATCACGAAAGAATTGAGCTCTTGAGGTCTAACACCTTTTGGGTTCTTGAGTGACCATCATTGGGGCGCACGCCTTAGGTGGTGATCACTCGACCTTTCGCTCCTAAAACACTCGTCTTAACTATTTGGACAAAGGAATGCCATTGGAGTCTAGCATTCCACGTGGTACTTTCTTCGTCCAACAAACAATATTCCATATATCAATCGAATAAAAAAGGTGTCGTTGGGATCTAACATCCCAATAATGCCCTGATTAATTGGTTGCGAGGCTGACGTCTCGTTTATCGAATAATCGTCATTCTCCCTAAAACACTTAACAATCTAAACCATTTCCAAACCAATCCTCGACTCGTCGTCGAGCCACTCTTCAAAACATTCTCGTAAGTCGAGTGTCTTTTGCCTCATCGTCAAATGCACACTCGCACATCTCGTGGTTTCGTTACTAGGAGCACCCCTAGGGACTAGTATCGACCCTCACCTTATTTCTCAACCAATCCGATTCGATTTTTTTTTCAAACCGTCTTTTTATCAACTAACGAAAGGAGGAGATTCTTGGAATCTAGCATTCCTTGGGTCTTCGAATGAATGGCTCTTAAGGCACACCCTTGGGTTGTTATTCATTCACCCTTTCATCTTAAAACACTTAATCTTTATCAAACATTTTTCGCAATCAAATCACGAAAGAACTGAGTTCTTGGAGTCTAGCATTCCTTGGATTCTTGAGTGACCGCTCCCGAGGCACTCCCCTTGGGTTGTATGTCATTCAATCTCTCGTCTCCTAAAAACACTAACCCCATTCTTTTCATGGGCGTACCATAAACTACGAGTGCTCTGATTCTTTATTCTCGTCCGAGTAAAGATACGTAGGCACAAGATTGCGATGATCTTGGCGAGCACACTACCATCTTTTTCCGTCAAAACCTTTTACCTTACCTTTTCGCATATATCGTTGAGAAGAAAACAAACAAGCTTAGATAACGTTCATCACAATTCGAACTAAGAGGTTCCCGTTGATTACAACGGACGTGAGGGGGTGCGCGTACCTTCCCCTCACGTAACCGACTCCCGAACCCGGAATATGGTTGCGACGACCATGTTCTTATCTCATCCCTTAAAGGTTTTCTCGATATTTTCCTTTCCCTATTTTGGGATAAATAAAGTTCGGTGGCGACTCTGTCGAACCGTTTTCCGCGTCTTTCGCGCGAAGGGTCGTGTCTTCGATTAAACAATTTTTTTTCGAGGTGCGACAGCATACAAAAAACCAAATTATATACTTCCCCAACACTTGTATCTCAGCGTGTCAGCATTTGTATCATATTTCCATCCGATATGAAATACCATTACAAAGTCAAGCATTTATATATGCATAAGTCAAGATCAAAGATCAATCGCAAGATTCCAAGATGGCCTTCAGCCTATCCAGGGGCATCTTTTTCAAGTCAGTGGGTGTTCCTCATGGATTCATTTCAACCCTTTATTGATGAAACTGTGATCTCTAAGCGAGTCAGTGGGCGTTCCCCATTGAGTTGTTTCTTCAACCTTTTGTTGATGAAGTTGTTATCCCCAGCTCAGCCAGTAGCATTTCTTTGAATCAGTGAGCGTTTCCTATTGAATTGTTTCTCTTCAACCTTTTGTTGATGGAGTTGTTGTCCTCAGACCAGTCAGTGGTTTTTCTTTGAACAAATGTTTACCTTTCTCTTGGGTGTTCCCCAGTGAGTTGGTTCCTTTCAACCTTTTGTTGATGAAAGCTCTAGGTTTTTGAACAAATTTTGGGAAAACATAATTGTTAATGCAACAATGAGATCAAGCTAAATAATTCTGCTGAAGACGTGATGTCGAACAAGATGTCTTAACATGCATCTTGACATCCTGGACTGAATGGCTTAAGTTAGTTTTTAATCTGCTGCAACACTCAAGGAGAAATTGCTGCACGGATCAAGGACTGAAGCCCAAGGAAGCAGAAGCCTATAAATAGAAGACTTAGACCTAGGTTTTGATATGCCTTAGAACTCCTATTGTAACCTTATTTTCTTGTGTAAGAAACAAGGGTTTAGGGTTTTGAGAGTCGTTAGCTCTCTTAGGAGTTGTAAGTCTCCCTTTGTATCAGTTCATACATTGTGGTAGATATAGGTGTCACACAGATCCATAAGCCTTGAGGTATTGGATTGTGTATTGTTCTTGGATGAAGCTTTTAAGCAAATCCGAGTTAGCTTGTTTGTCAAGTAGGCTTGACAGATTTTTGTATTGACAGGGACGATGATATCACAGGTTGTGATTAGGAAGTGAATGGGGTATCTCGTATCATGGTTCTAAACGTTTAAGTTTAACCTTGGTAAAGATGCTCATGGGGTAGATGTTAGGGATAAAGTTGTAAACATGGGAGTTTAACTTTGTAACAGTCTACACAATAGTGAAGTCTTCTTCCTGGATTAGTATCCCCTAGATGTAGGTGAGTTACACCGACCTGGGTTAACAATTTCTGTGTTCTTTATCATTCTGCAGATTTACGTTTTCTGTTAGGGTTCATGATAATCATGTTGGATCAGATGTCGTGACATCTGAGAGTGTGTAGTTCTGATATTCAAGGTATCAGTCTGCTGTTACGCCTCTGAGTTTAAAAGATTATGCAGCACAATGTCTTGACATGTGCTAGGACATCTGTTGTCTGCATAGGCCAGAATTTCAATTGGTATCAGAGCAGGCATCATGTCTGGTTCTGGATGAGATCTTTGGGAGATACTTTCTGGCGTTTAAACAAGGAGGAGTTTGAAGATCAGACCAATCAACTCAGACATACTCAAGGGTATTAATGGATGAGATGGATGTTCTGGATCGAAGGGAGCAACCCGGAGGTTGTTCATGTTGCTGAGGAAATTCTACAACAACTACAGGAGAAGTGGCTAGTTCTTTTGTTGGTGTGTCTTATAAGATGTTGTGACATCTTATTAGGGCAAGCAGGATCTATTCCTTGGTGGTTCCGCTGCATGTGTTTCTGATGGAAGAGCTCTAGAATTATGGGATTATGGAGTTGTTACTGAAGATAGTTGGTGGAAGGTCTCAATCGTCGACCTCTATATTTGAAGATATCTGCATTCTTTTATTCCAAAGTCGGGAGCAATGAAGTGAAGGAAGTTGTGATCAGATATGCATGATGACTAGGTACTTGGAAGCTTGGTTTCCTGGTGCAGTTTGGAGTCAGTTGAAGAGGAGAAGAGTTGAGTTAAATTTTATCAGGTTCTTGCTCTAGGAGTTTGATAAATGTTTGGTCGGCTAGGTTGTCAAAGATACTTGACTCAACAAGAGGGTTGACTCAACAAGAGAGTCTTGATAAGGTGTTTGACTCAACAAGAGAGTCTTTTATACTCAACAAGAGAGTGTTTGTATGTGTCTTGTATGAAGCCCAAGACGGAGGCTAAAGAGGTTTGACTCAACAAGAGAGTCTTTTATACTCAACAAGAAAGTGTTTTATATCTCGTACGAAGCCCGAGATGGAGGTTAAAGGGAGGTGACTCAACAAGAGAGTCTTTTATACTCAACAAGAGAGTGATTTGTATCTCGTACGAAGCCCGAGATGGAGGCTAAAGTGGTTTGACTCAACAAGAGAGTCTTTTATACTCAACAAGAGAGTGATTTATACCTCGTACGAAGCCCGAGATGGAGGCTAAAGTGGTTTGACTTAACAAGAGAGTCTTTTATACTCAACAAGATAGTGATTTATATCTCGTACGAAGCCCGAGATGGAGGCTAAAGAGGTTTGACTCAACAAGAGAGTCTTTTATACTCAACAAGAGAATGTTTTTTTCTATCTCGTACGAAGCCCGAGATGGAGGCTAAAAGGGGACTTGACTCAACAAGATAGTCTTTTATACTCAACAAGAGAGTTTGAAAAGGTTAGCTCCGCTAGGGAGAATCATTGTACAAAGCCCAAGAGGAGGCTGCCTATGTTGGTGACTGTTTCAGTTTAGTGACAGGTCGAGTATGTTGGATAAAAGAGAAAATCAGTTCTTATGAAGGATGTTAGATACCATGAGGCTCTGATGGGTTGATGACAGTAAAATAGTCTGAGTTGGAATTTTTACTGTATTGTCACAGTTGAGTTCTTTTCTCTGGTGAGAATTTCTGTGAGTTTACAGTAATTGACCCATGCTGGGAAATATTAAAGGTAAGGTTGTGCTTTGGTACTGATCAGAGGATCAGGGTTATTTCCTGTTCTTTGAGGAAATGGGAAATCTAAAGGGTATTGAGACTGTCCAAGTCTACTGGTGTTGCGATAAATCGATTCTCAGGTAGAGAATAATCTTTGTATGAAGCCCAAGAGAAGGCTGGTATGTTAAGGGATGAAGGTCAACCCATTAACTGGTCTGACACTTGACTCAAAAAGACAGCTCTAGCAAATTGATGACTAGGTTCTGTTCCTATACCTGTAGAGGTCTCTGGGTCCTTGTACTAAGCCCAAGAGAAGACATGAGAGCTTTTAAGAAGCCGAAGGGTCCTTATACAACGCCCAAGAGGAGGCGGGGATGCTTTTAAGAAGCCTGTGGGTCCCCAAACCCCGAGAAGTTCAAGACATGCCATTCACTGAGAATAGATCAAGCCAGGAAAGTCTGAGAATTTGGAAGAAACTCAAGAGATGCCATTCACAGAGAAAAGATCATCTCTGGGGAGTTAGAGTTTCTTTGACAATGTCTAAGGGTGACAGTCTGAGAAAGGGTTCACTGAGAATGTTGTCTTTCACGTCTCCATATTGTTTAACCCCAAGAGGAGGGAAAACTGTATCTGGTAATCCTATGGGGATCTAGTTTTGATTGTATTTAAGAGCGACCAACAGGGCTTTACCTAGTGCTAGACGTAGTTGTCGGGGAAAACTCTAAATAACTATACTAGTATTACACAGTTGATATTTGACAAGTATATAAAAGTTTGTGAAAGAAGACTTACAGTGAGCAGCCCCACAATACAGTTATATATATACATATATATATGAAAGTGGATAAAGAAAGCGGGTAAACACTTACTCGGTTGTAGAGCTTCCATGATGTTTTGTTAGTTGTTCAACAAAGAAAGCTTTGATAACAATATTATATTCTAAATCAAATGAGAAAGTGCTTTGAAAAGATTGTTGGGGCATACAGCTCAAGGAGAGGCCCAAGGTTTTATCAGTGATTGCACTGTTATTTCGAAATTGTACAGGGACTTATAAGTGACTGAGGCCCAAAAAAGGTTTTCTGTACAAAGGGATGAGTCTTACACTCTCTCAAGAGGCCCAAAGGTGTTTAAAGAAAAGGAATGTTGCTTATAACACGAGGGTAGGCCCAAATGATTTGATTTTTGAACTGGCGATTGTGCCGAGGTTTCTTTAACAAACTGGGTCTTATACAATGCACTAAGGTCCAAAAAAGGTTTTGGTTAAAAGGGGGTTGGGTCTTACACTCTATTAGAGGCCTAAAAGTTTATTTTTGTACAAGTGGTGGGGCTTACAACTCAAGGAGAGGCCCATGGGTTTTTGTTAAAAAGGTGACGATCGTGCCGCACTTTTTGAAGGTATCGGGACTTATACAATACACTGAGGCCCAAAAAAATTTGTATTTACAAATGATTGGGTCTTACACTCTACCAAGAGGCCCAAAATATTTGAAAAAGATTTGATGAGGGTTGAATTGATCAAAACCCTAATTTGTTTTCAAAATATATTTTAATTGAATAAAAATTCAATTGAAATGATCAAAATTGTTAAACATGTGTGAAAAACAAATTGTGGTATTGGATTAATGTTTGAAAAATTATGTTTATACCTACAAAATAATTGGAAATCAATTAAGTTTGGAAAATCAAGGGAGAAAAATATTTCAAATGTTAAAAACAAATAAAACATTAATTCTTTGAAAAAATATCAAATATATGAAATAAGTAATATTTTTGGGATTTTTTGGTAAAATAAAATATTTTAACATTTTTTTGAATTATTAAAAAAGAACCAACTCAAAATCATTAAAACTCAGAGAGAAATTAATTTTTGAACCAATTAAATAAAATCACAAAAATTCAAAAATTCAAATATTTGAAAAAGGGCGCCAAGAACATCTTGGCCTTGCCCGCGTGCTCTGTTTTGCCCATATTTGTGTTTTCTCATCAATCACACTGAATACTTGATTATATCATGAAATCTACATATCAATTTGCTCGTTTTCACCTCACGGTCATGTCTATGGTCTTTAATTTCATTTATTTTAAGCATGGAATAAGAAATCAAAGAGAAACCTCAAGAACCCTAAAATTTGCATGAAGGCTCAGAAATTCCATACACGATTCAAACAAAATAATTGATCGAGGGAAAACACTCCATGCATGATTATGAACATATGGCCAAATTAATGTGCAGCAAAAAATGCATGGATCATAGAGTTAGAAGAGCTCATGCTTACCTCTTGCAGCTGGTGATCGTGCTTTGTGTTAGAGGTGTTACAGCTAGGTTCCAATAATGTGGATAGCTTCCCGAGGTGCCAAGTGATGTGCCTGAGTGCTTGGAATGGTCTGGAACAAGCTGGAACTGAAGATGGTATCCTAACTGCAACTTGGTTAAAACCTTGAGCAATTGGCTGGTGATTTTGTGAAATCAGTGTTCCAGATGTTGTTTAAGTGTTTGGATCACTTCTATATGATGTTTATGAAGTGTGTGTGTGATTGGTTTGGTTGGAATAACTCTCAAACTCAAAACCCGATAGTGACTTGCTTTGGAAGGAAAATTTGGAAGTGAGAAGGTGATTTTGAGGAAAGCATCTGTTTTATGGCTTTGTTGTCCTCAAATTGATCATAGATGATTTCTATTTATAGTGCAACAAGTTTGTTTTGGCATTAATAGTGAATGGCAACTGTTGCATAGGTTTGGCCAATGTTGATCAATGAGAATCCAAGTCTCCTCTAGCCATTGACTATAGGTTAAGGCATAGGATGCTGGTTCCCTTGGTCTTGGATAAGTCTTGACTGAATTCAGTTGGAAATGGCTCAGTCCATGCCACCTTGCTGCAACCATTAAATGCTCCAAACCAAAATTGGAGTCTTGTCCCCTCTTTAGGGATTTCTAGGTTTGGCATGCTACTTTTGGTTCCAAAGACTTGGGAGGCTTATGAATCAGTGTTTGTCCCTCCTTGGTCTCCCCCTGAGGTGTTCAGATGGATAAGTGTGTTTGTCATTTGCACAAATTTGGCAAATCGAGCAAAATGCACAAATCTGCCTTGCTTTGACAGTTTTCAGCAAGGCATATTGCCATTGTCATATCTCATGGCTCAAGTGGAATTTGATGGAGTTCTTGGCCATTTTGGAAAGCCCTCATATGATACAAAAACTGTTTGATCATAGTTGGTTTTGATACTTTTTGGATCCAAGTGAAAAATGCCCCTACATTTTGAAAAAAGTGAAGGTAGATTCTGACTTAGTGAAAATTTCACTAAGTGTTGGAAAAAAGTGACATTTTCACTTTTTGTGATTTTGATCATTCCATAACTTAAAATCCATGAGGAATTGGAATGAGTTGTGTTTGAAGCTTTTGTAAAGGGCCATGAGAGCTACAAATCCAGCTTTGGATGGGGAAAATGGCCTTATGGTTTAGGAGTTATGATCTTCCAAAGTTGGTACCCTAGCCATTTTGTTCCATAACTTAGAAAATTTCTAAGTTTTTTTTTATGGTTACCCATTTTACAAGTTATCCCACTTTTCTTGATTTTTCTTGATGAATGATGATTCCAATCACACATCAACATCATTTTAGGGTTAGGGAACCATAATTGATCAAAAAATCAAAAAGTCAAACTTTGACTTTTGGGCACAGTTGACTTTTTATCAAATGAATTCCTAACTGTGCGATCCTCTATGAAATCAAGTCCTTGACCTAAATCAAACTTGATGGATTAATTTCATAGGTGTTATAGGGTGTATTGAATCATGTCCCAAGGTTTGGGAGCATGCTTGGGTCAAAAGTCAAAGGCACAGTTGACTTTTTCCCGCGAAACCCTAATTGTGGTTCTGATGAGCTTAAAACTTGTTGATCAAGCTTCTTGGGTTAATCCATTATTGCAAATGGATCAATGTAGTGTGTTGGAGACCCTCAAATCATGTCTTGAGATATTGGCTCATGTTTTGTCCCAAAAGTCAACTTAGGGGTGAATTAGGTCAAGAAACCCTAATTCCTGATTTTTTATGCATGCATCCCCTGAGGCTAAATTGACTTGATGATTGGGTTCATGATGTCCCTTGGAGCATCATAGGTTGTGATTTGAAGCATTGGCTCATGCCCTGAGGAAAATTTCCATCTGGAGGCCCTGGTCCACCAAAACCCTAATTTGGTGACACTGTTGATTTTGAGGCTTGATCCACTCATACTGTTGCAACCTTGTGCTTGGTTCTTGATATGGGAGTCCTATAGATCCATTGTGGATATTTAAGAGGTTTAGACAAGTTGAAGATCATGTCATTCCTTGATTGATCCTTTGTCTAAGAACTCTGAGAGGGCTTGAAACCCTAATTCTGATTGTAGTGGATGCTCACCCATCTTTGGGGAGACTAATGAGGTATGATGGTTCATCCATATTGTGATGATGATTTGCACAATGATGGGAAATCTTAGTGGTCAAAATTTGGGGTATGACACACAAGTATTTAATTGATTATCCTTGACAGTCAAGATTGAGGATGTTCTGTCAGATATTCTAACATATTTTCATCAGAGGCTTGGAGAATCATGGGAGGGGTTCTGCATTCGTTCACGAGTCTCCTAGGTGTTGACTTGGGATTATTGGCTTAGCATCTATTTCTGGAAAGTATTATGAATGACTTGTCCAGATGGTGATGTTGTTGAAGATGAAGATGGAAGACTATGAAGACATCATAATCTTGATGGTTACAACTTGGGTCAGTTTATTTCTGATTCAGGTGCTTTGGAGCATAGTGTTTGCTCTAGTTGTGAAGGTCAAGGATAAGTGGCAGTTATCTTTGGCTTTCTACTGACGACTCTACTAAGGGAAGTGGCATTCTTTGGTATTGCTATGGGGTAGTCTTGGACTACTTATTTTCTGAAGATTCAAATGTGGCAGGTTTGAAGTCTTTGGAGTTTCAAAGCAGAATGGAGGTTGTCTACTCAAAACTTGGTTGTTGAATCAAGTCTGTGAAACTATGGAAATCTGTTTTTGCAAAGGGATGAGGTTATTCTAAGTGGCAGAAGGAAGAGATGAATTCAACAGATGGATGTCATAACAAAATGTTCTGACATCTAGCTTAACATCAGAAGTCTCAGCTGGTGATGTGGCACATCAGCTTAAGATAAGGTGATCTACAGGAGAATGAGAGTGATGGATTCTTCAAAAAGGTCTATCTCATGCAGTTTGCGGGAGCTGTGGATGAGAAGATGTTACCTGACTAAGAGGCTTGGTGGATCCAAGATGTCTTGCTATAGGGAAAGTAGTTTATGTGACTTGAAGATCTGATTTCATTAGTAGATCAGGGTATCTTGTGGGAGTCCTGAAGATAAGTGAGGTCAATCAAAAGGTGGCATTTGATTGGTTTCACAATGTGCGTTCAAGCATGATGCTTGAAACTGATTGCTCTTGTGCACAAGAGTAGTTAGTTGAATTTGTTTGAAGGTTCTGGTTCTCTGGGAGCTTGTGGCAGAAGTTCTGGGTTGAGAATGAAAGCTTACCTTCTTGGTGGTTGAGAGTTTATTTCTCTCTGGTTTTCTGAAGTTTTCTTTGTTCAAGCTGGTGGCGCAGTGTTGTTTGAAGATCTTCAGTGTGGATTACTATGATGATAGTAAGTCCAGTGGTGGAGCATATCAAGAACCATGGTGTGTGGTGTCTGTGATGTATGAAAGATGTCCTAACTGATGTTAGAACATCTTTGGGTTGGATATCCTTGGTGAAGGATTTCAGGTTCTGTGATGAACTGGTTACTTGCATCGTGTCCAAGAAGTGTCTACATAATCATCCGGGAGAATGATGGAGTAGAAGGGTTCCTTGGAAGGAGGATGTAAGTGTTTGTGAAGACTAAAGTGGATCACGTGTTGATTGCTTGGAAGTCTGTTTCCTGAATGCGTTCAGAAGTGGAGATTCACCATAAATCAGAAGTATTCCAGATTATCATACGGGAGAATGATAGGAATGACTGTCTTGGATTCCGGAGTGTTTATCTCTAATGTTGGCCTGGTGAGGTCAGTGGAAAATCTTGTATACGGCATTAGAGCCCTTGGAGCAAGTCATGCTAGTAGTGGATTAGATTAGCAGCTGTGAAATTCTGGAGCATGCATACGATAGGTGACATCGTGGTAACAAACTAAGGGACCCTGCGCATCTCTTTGAGGAATGGGAAGCATTCTAATTCAATTGGGTTGTGCCTCAAGCAACGAGATATCTATACATGAGAATTCAAGAGGAGTTTATGTGGTGTATAAGATGGTTGTGGAATGAGGGGGATCAATGAGACTTTGATCTCAAGCCAAGAGTTTGTTATGATTTGGATACACGTCCTCACGGGATGCATGGCATTGATCATGTGTGAGTGATTATTGTTTCTTGTCAGAGGGAACAATAAAGAGTTAATGGTTGCGTTCAGCAGGTGTGTTGAACAGAGGGTGCGCTCTTGAAGACATGAAGATGCGTCTTATATTTTCCAGTCATTAGGTTGAGTGTTCAGTGGAGGAGCACCAGTTACCTTAGTTAGGGGGAGATGCCTCTTGATCTGAGATGAAGTTCCAGTTTGCATTTGTGCGTCAAGCAAACTGAGATGTCAAGGTGGCTTGACATTATTGTTGAAGTTCCAATTTGCATTTGTGCGTCAAGAAAACTGAGATATCAATGAGGATGGCTTGACATTATTGTTGAAGTTCCAGTTTGCATTTGTGCGTCAAGCAAACTGAGATGTCAAGGAGGATGTCTTGACAATAGAGTATTGTTGCAAGTTGTGGGAAACTTGGCAATGCATACTTGAATGGTTCTTATTGGATGCTTAAGAATCATTGATGAGTCTGGGAGAATTTATTTTTCTCTGCAGATTGTGATCACAATACTGTGAAGATTTTATTCAATACAGATATTTTCTTTAACATTGTTGGGTGGGACTTGGTCTAGGACGTCATTGCAGTAAAGAGTGTCTGGAGAATCTCTGACAGTCTAATGACAGAAGTATTGATTCCGTCTTGGGAAAACGCTTAGGGTGTATGCTTGTTAGAAGGACGTGTAAAATCTTGTCCTTGAATATACACTCACGTGTGTTGGAACTTGTACTTCAAAAAGAATCTGTTCAGAAATGAATAAAGACAAAAAGACTGGGTAGTGGTTGATACAATTCAAATAAGGGGATCTCAAAATTCATCTTACTCATTACTGTATCACTCTTGCTGGTGTCTTTATGGCTTATATAAGGTTCTGGGTGAGCACTATTTGGATCTGGATATACCTTGGTAATACTTGTCAAATTGTGTCTAAAAAGGGGGAGAAGTGTTCTGATCTTCTCATAAGGATCTCATGTCTGATAAAGCAGCTTGTCAAAATGCTCAACATGATGTTTCAACATTCTAGGTCTCAGCTCTCAAATAGACTTTTGTGTCTTGTGATCTGAGTTATGAACACAGTCATGTCATGTGTTCTGAGTTACCCAAGGAAGTACTTTGCTACTAAGGGTATTGCTACTGTTTTTTCCTAATGGTTTTCTTACGCCTCTTAAGAGGAAGATTTATCCTTTCGTGATAAGTATTGGTTCATGGGTTGAGGGGGAACGTCTTGCATCTTCTTTCTCATGTACTCCATCATGGGTAATGTATGGGCCTTGAAAGTATTTGGAATCCTCACTGCATGCACCATCGATCTGGAGCTTACCATGCATATGTGTTTTAGTCAAAATTTGCCAAAAAGGGGGAGATTGAAAGCTCTAGGTTTTTGAAATTTTTTTTGGAAAACATAATTGTTAATGCAACAATGAGATCAAGCCAAATAATTCTACTGAAGATGTGATGTCGAACAAGATGTCTTAACATGCATCTTGACATCCTGGACTGAATGGCTTAAGTTAGTTTTTAATCTGCTGCAACACTCAAGGAGAAATTGCTGCATGGATCAAGGACTGAAGCCCAAGGAAGCAGAAGCCTATAAATAGAAGACTTAGACCTAGGTTTTGATATGCCTTAGAACGCCTATTGTAACCTTATTTTCTTGCGTAAGAAACAAGGGTTTAGGGTTTTGAGAGTCGTTAGCTCTCTTAGGAGTTGTAAGTCTCCCTCTGTATCAGTTGATACATTGTGGTAGATATAGATGTCACACAGATCCATAAGCCTTGAGGTATTGGATTGTGTATTGTTCTTGGATGAAGCTTTTAAGCAAATCCGAGTTAGCTTGTTTGTCAAGTAGGCTTGATAGATTTCTGTATTGACAGGGACGATGATATCACAGGTTGTGATTAGGAAGTGAGTGGGGTATCTCGTATCAGGGTTCTAAACGTTTGAGTTTAACCTTGGTAAAGATGTTCATGGGGTAGATGTTAGGGATAAAGTTGTAAACGTGGGAGTTTAACTTTGTAACAGTCTACACAATAGTGAAGTCTTCTTCCTGGATTGGTATCCCCTAGATGTAGGTGAGTTGCACCGAACTGGGTTAACAATTTCTGTGTTATTTATCATTCTGCAGATTTACGTTTTCGGTTAGGGTTCATGATAGACATGTTGGATCAGATGTCGTGACATCTGAGAGTGTGCAGTTCTGATATTCAAGGTATCAGTCTGCTGTTACGCCTCTGAGTTTAAAAGATTATGCAGCATAATGTGTTGAAATGTGCTAGGACATCTACTGTCTACATAGGCCAGAATTTCAGTTGATAAGGAGGGTGTTCCTTAGTGACTTCTTTGCTTCAACCTTTTGTTGATGTCTTCAGACAATTCTTACTCATCATACATCCAGCAAACTTGACCTTTTGTCAGTAATCTTACTATCACCCTTTAGGTGGTAGCCAATCATGTCAATTCAACCTAACCTTTATCCTTTTGGTGTTGGTGACTCTCAAAATTAGGAAGTTTCTATCATCCTTTTGGTGGTAGCGACTTGTGTTGTTTGATCCTACCATCATCCTTTTGGTGCCGGTGATCTGTGAATCTTTGGTCTATGTATCATCCTTTTGGTGAATGACAACCTCTGATATCGTTATATATGCTTACTATTATCCTTTTGGTAATATTAAGTTTTAACCTCACTTTCATCCTTTTGGTGAAGGGTCATCGATTCGTATGAGTTCTCTATCATCATTTTGGTGATAGATCCATCATCATTTTGGTGTCGGGTACTTCAGCGTGTGTATTCTCTATCATCCTTTTGGTGATATATCCATCATTCTTTTGGTGTCGGAAGTCGAGTCGAGTGTGTTCTATCATCTTTTTGGTGATAAGCCTGTCATCCTTTTGGTGTCGGAGTTTTGTGTGTCCACTATCATCTTTTTGGTGATAGATCTGTCATCCCATAATCCTATGCGTGAGTTTTCTATCATCCTTTTGGTGATAGATCCGTCATCCTTTTGGTGTCGTAATCGTGTGTATTCTCTATCATCATTTTGGTATAGATCCGTCATCCTTTTGGTGTCGGAAGTCAAGTCGAGTGTGTTCTATCATCCTTTTGGTGATAGGTCCGTCATCCTTTTGGTGTCGGAGTTTTGTGTGTCCACTATCATCCTTTTGGTGATAGATCTGTCATCCTTTTGGTGTCAGAATCCTATGCATGAGTTTTCTATCATCCTTTTGGTGATAGATCCGACATCCTTTTGGTGTCGGAATCGTGTGTATTCTCTATCATCATTTTGGTGATAGATCCGTCATCCTTTTGGTGTCGGAAGTTCGAGTCGAGTGTTTTCTATCATCCTTTTAGTGATAGGTCCGTCATCCTTTTGGCGTCGGAGTTGTGTGTGTCCACAATCATCCTTTTGGTGTCAGAATCATATGCTTGTGTTTACTATCATCCATTTGATGATAGATCCGTCATCCTCTTGGTGTCGGTAATCCTTGGATCTTTGCCTTGTGTGTCATTCTTTTGGTGAATGACAACCTTTAATATCATTGAGTGCTTACTGTTATCCTTTTGGTAGGAGTAAGTTGAGACCTCACTTTCATCCTTTTGGTGAAGGGCCGTTGTCTCTCTGTCATCCTTTTGGTGTCGGAGTCGTACGTACTATCATCCTTTTGGTGATAGATCCGTCATCCTTTTAGTGTCAGAAATTTGTGGATCTTTAGTTTGTGTATCATCCTTTTGATGAATGACAATATTTGATACCATTGTGTACTTACTATTATCCTTTTGGTAATAACGAGTTTTGACCTCACTTTCATCCTTTTAGTGAAGGGTTAATCAATGTCTGCTTACTGTTATCCTTTTGATAATAGCAAGTCCAGTCGTGTGAGTTTACTACCATCCTTTTGGTGATAGGTCTGTCATCCTTTTGGTGTCAGAACTTTCTGTTATCATCCTTTCGGTGATAACGACCTTTGCCAGTTATTCAGTGTCCACTTGAGGGTCGACATTGATCTGGTATTTAATTTCCCAAGCATTTTTATTTCTTTTCAGACAAATTCAGAGTCTTCTTCATATCTAATTGACTTCTACCTTGAAAGAACGAACATCGTGGCAGTTCATCTTACTAGGTTCAAGCCAATTAGATATGGGCATCTGTCATACCCCAAAATTGTCCTACCTATATATTACTTTCACTTGTATATCCGTCTACTAACCATTATTCAAAAATAAAAAATATGTTGTTTCTGCCTGCCTAAATCCAGTTTTCATTCAAGGGCATCAAGGCTAGGGTTCAAGATTTATGTGGTGTGTGTCTGAGATTTCAATTAGGGTTATGTCAATTCAAGTCAGTCGTGTTTAGGTCAGGTTGTCAGGCAGTGTCAAGGTATCAGTGCTTCATGATTAAAAATCATCAGAGATCAGAGCATTTTCAAATTAGGTTTCATGTATTGCAATTCATACTTCAAGTCATGTTCCTCTGATTTCAAGGCAGTTTTTTGCTCTTCGGTTCATAATAAAGGGTTTGGTTATCAATATTCAAGTGGCCAGGTTCAGATGAATTTATTGATTCCATTGCTCAAGTTTGACTTCTAAAGCCTGATTCATTTGGTTTCGTGTTCAAAATGCAAGTGATTTCCATTCTTATTTCCATCTATGGACAAACAGGGTGTTGTTTAACTTTAATAAGGAATTTCAGAGGTTAATTGTCATCACAATTCAAGTTTATATTCTCATGATTAAATGTTCTCAAGCATAGTTCAAATAAAAAAGGAGGGTGCAAATTCAAGTTGCAAGAAGGCCCATTGGTCATTTGGTTCAACAAAATTGCAAAGAAAAATAATAAGTTCATGAAGTACAATTTGAAAGCCCATGTTACTTTTCTCAAGCCCACCATTCATTACAAAAATGGAATTCTACAAAAGGTCCATTTTCATCATTATTTTACAAAAGTCTTGGAATTACAACAAAATGAGAAGCCCATGAATGTGAGACCCATTTACAAAAAGCTTACAACAAAATTGACAAAAAAAAACAAAGAGGAAAACGGCCCACACCATGAAACAATACAACATATGATTCACACTACATCACTACATCAATTGTCTTACACAACAAAACCAACACAAATTGTAACGCCTTCTGCAGCAAAAAACAGAGACATGATGCACACATACAACACAACCTTGCCAACCATTCCAACAAGTTATCACGTACCACACAACCCGACCCTACAATCAACCATGAGCAAACTCCACGCATTTGTAATACACACACAAACAATTCACAACCAATCTCTTCACAGCCAGCCATATTGCAAAATTCACAAACCATGAATCATGATGAAGTGTAACACACAGCCAATAAACTCAAGCCATTTCCAATACATAAACAACCAGCCACGATCTTTCACACACACCTTTGTCTTATACCAGTTGTGACACACAAACCAATTTACAAAACCAGTCCCACACACAATCCATACACATCCACAAAATAAGGAGGCAACAAGAAAATTGTTACGCAAGGACTCATGTGACAAAACCATCAAAACAGAACGAACCTTCCAAAACGATACAACCACAACCCACCACACAACCTGCAGAATATTTCAAACAATTCCTTTTCATCTCATTCTTCCATTTCTACCCTTCACTCCCTCTATAAAAGCCAACTCTATACTACTCATTTGAGAAGTTCTTGGAACCAAAAGAATTATGCCAAAATTTCCTTAATTTTTCCCTCACGTAACCGACTCCCGAACCCAGAATGTGGTTGCGATGACCATGTTCTTATCTCTTTAAAAGTTTTCTCGATATTTTCCTGTTACACTTTGAATTGAATAAAATTCGGTGACAAATCAGTTCGAACCATTTTTCCGCGTCCCATCACGAAGGTCGTATCATTTTTCGAGGTGCTACAACATCTATATTGGACCGACCAAAAACCCATACGGAAAAGATCCAAATATCAAGTTCAACGACACAAAACTCAAACAATATTATCCATATCATATAATGGACACACACGTGAGACTAAGATATATTAATAACATAAAATAGTTTTAACTTATTTTAATAATTACACATTTAAAAATAATGTAAGTTTAAATTATTCAAACAAGATAAATTATTAAAATATAAATAAAGTACTATTTATATGTAAGCGTTGACTTTGGTAATTTGAGATATATTTTTTTAAAATACAATTGTAAAATAATTATTTTAATCAATCAAATATTACTTCTATTTTTAACTAAAAAATATAAATTCTTAAAAAAAAAACCATTTTTAATAGAACACATATCACGTTTAGTTGTTGGTTTTATATTAAAGACACGAACAAAATTTGTAAAAGGTTTTTCCAATTAGTTAGAAATGGAGAAATAGTACACACGTAGCTTAGGTGAGAGTACAAGAGTAGCTTAATTCACTATCCATAACCGTGCAACTGCACAAACCACCAAACCTACTCGCTTACTTCCATGCCAGCATTCCTCTTTCCCACGCGCTCCCATGCGCGTGTGATTCTCTCTACTTTCTCCCTCTTGTATAACAACGTGAATTACTCATACAACTTTCTCTCTCTCTTTCACTGTTGAACCAATTACAACATCGATGATGAAGATGTTTCCCTGAGCTTTCGATTCGTCATTCACTCGCTCACGTTCCTTTTGGAGCGTGAATCTCATCGTGAAGCCCTTTCATTCTTCCCTCATTTTCCAAATTCTTCAAGGTTCGTTACTTTTGCTATAAATCTTATCGATTTTTCCCATTTTTTAACTCATTATTACTACTACTACTTTTAATTATTTTTTGCCGATTTTTTTTTTGTTTTCATCTCGTAGATTTGTTCTTCGTTTTCTCCATAGTTAGGTTTTTTTGTTCGTATTGTTTTTCTTATTATGTGTCTAAATACATTTTATCCTTCGCTTATGTATATTCCTATTTTGGAAATTTTTTCTTATTTGGGAAAAAAGGAATCTTTTTTAGACAAATGCGCACTTTTGATTTCTCAATGCTCAAGACACAATGCCGATGGGAAGACTAGTTAAATCGTGATGTGGTTACTCTTTCATGATTCTACTAATCTCTTTACCAAGTTTGTGATTTATATATGTATAGTATTTTGTTTTTGTGTTTTTTCTATGGGGGAATTTTTTTTTCCATGAAAAAAATTGTTTTTTTGGAATTTGTGGTTATGTTTCTATGCTATTGCTTTTTGTTTTGTTTTGATATTTTGCATGATGCATTGTGGGTTTTTGATGAAATGGGGTATAAAGATGAGACTTTAATTTCATCTTCTCAGTACTTACATTATCGCCATTGTTAAATGCTATTTCTTTCTTTTTGTCAGATAAGGGCCATACATCTATTGCTTTTATCAGTTAGGAATGGATTTAGAAGAGAAGTTCCTTGCCAAAGGTATGTTTTTGAGGTTCTTCTTGAGTACAATGATTCAGTTTCTTCTCTGAGTGTTGGTTAGATTAGTATTGTAATGAATGTTTTCATATGTCGAATCTATTGATAGGAAAAGTCATGGGATAGAGTGCACTTGAAATTTGAGTTTAGGAAAGATGAGTTGGTGATTTTAGATGTCTTATTGCCTCAGTAAATTATGTGGCTAATGATTCTGTTATATAACCTGTGATCTTCTGTTGAAAATCATGCTGCTATTTATTTCGAATATGTCTAAACTCTTATTTTCTTTTCTATTAAATAACAGTTGTTTTGCACACTTTGGTCCTGTGTTTGTTATTTATTTTGAAAGTGATTACTTTTAGAAGGGTTTTGCTTTATTATTTTCCAGCCCAATGATTTGGAAAGGAACTTGGTATCTTAATCTTATTATAAGATTTAAGGTTTGTTTGGGACGGGGTTTTAGCTATGTTATCAAACTAGGCCATTCCGGCCATTATCTCATCATGAACGACACAACCAAAATAACCACGTCAGGCCATGCCGTTCCGGCACAGATGGGTGACTCGAATGGAATGGCCGTGATAATGGGATTTTATTCAGAACGCTGCTGCTCTAAAGCCGTTGAGAGCGCCGCGTTAGCTGTATACGATATTACCCTTAAGTGAATGCTTTATGAATTTTGAGTAATTTAGTTTAGTTTTTAACAATTATGTGTTTATTAGTCTTATAACCGTATTAGTGTCCATGTCACTAAAATAATGTCCGTTCTGCTCCCCGCTCTCGTTTCGCTCTATTTTTGAGGATGGCCTTGCCACGCCGCTATCCGAAATTGATAACATAGGGTTTTAGGAGAGGAAGGGTAAGGGTTATGATAATCCCTTAAGTTGTATAGGATTGGGAGCACTTTAAAACAAGGGTAGGGGGTTAGAGAAATTTTCAAAAACCTCCCAAAACCTCCCAAAACCATTTGTACAATTTTTTTTCCTGATATTTCTTTACATTGGAAGTTTTGACACCCGTTATTGTCCGATGTGGGACTCTTAATACACCCCCTCATGCTCAGGACTAGACAACGAGAGCGTGGTGGAAATAAATGGTAGCGTGGAAATAAATGGTGGGTGGTCCGATGATAGCGGAAATCATAGTAGGTGACTCACTGGATCTTAAACAAGGCTCGTGGAAATAAATGGTGGGTGGTCCAATGATAGCGGAAATCATAGTAGGTGACCCACCGGATCTTAAACAAGGCTCTGATACCATGTTAAGAAAGTGTGGTTGGGCCTAACTCAAACCTATAGAACCGGTTGGTAAGGTGAGGATTGCCCCCACTTATAAGGACATGTTTGAGTCATATATTGTCCGATGTGGGACTCTTAATACTTCCCAACTTGCAAACAAAGCCGTAGGGAAGAATTCTTTTAAATATCGAACAAATTCGGGTAATGTTGGACGACTGACTACCTTGATGGTCGACTCTACTGTTAATACACATTGATATTAGCGTTTATAGGACAAACACCCTCAGAGAATATATCATTGAATCATCAGTTTACATACTATTAAAATGTCTACATAATTTTTAATATTTTTAATTAATACATATCGATATTTTAATATAAAAAATATCAGTCTTTTACGTGCTTATTGAGGAGCAAAATTTCCATAATCTGCATGGAATGTCAAAGGTGGTGATTACGCAGAAATACATTGTATTATTGGTCGATAATTACATTCCATACTTGAATGCGGTAAATATATAAAATTTTAAATTCGTGTGGTTGGGATATAGAAGTAAATTAAAATAAAGCTTTGGTACATGATCCATGCTTGCATAGACAACCACTTAAGGCCCTTGGATACTTCTCTTTGAGTTGCCACATCGTCGGCTATAAAAGCACATTTTTATGTTAAATCTAAAATATGTCTTATTTATTTATTTTTTATTTTAGTCGTAGGGAAGATCTGGTGTTTATGTGAGGTATTAACTTTTGGGATCTCGATCTTGTGACGTTTCTTCTACTTAGTTTTGTAGTTATCTGAATTATTTCAGAATGACTGTCGTGTGCATTGTTTTGCAGCTTTTCCAGTCCTCAATATGAATGTTGTTCTTACTTCATTGAGAGAATCTGATCTTATAGTTTGCGATTTATTGTGAAGATCATATTGTTAATTTTCCGATTTCAGGATTCCTTGAGATCTTTATCGCCTGGTATGGTTTTGTATTATAGCATCTGCTCATGATTTCGACATCAAATTGTTGGAACTTCTAAAGATAATTAATTTCATGTTTTGATTGATTTAACATTGTTGCGATTGACATCAAACTCAGTAGCTAAATGCCATAACACTTGGATGACATGTAATAATGTTTTTTAAATTCTCATCGAGTCTTCACATGAATCTTTTGTTAAATATTTTCTCCAGAAATTGCTCTTACATGCTCACATACTTGACATATTTTCCGTGCAATTGTTTTTCAGTTCTTAACATTGTTTACATTGCAATCGCATGCATCCCTCTTAGTTTGTTCGTCCTTGTATATTTCTTCTTTTGTCCCGTGTTTCAATACTTTCATACACTAATTAATTTGTGGTAAGATTAAGGAGGCCAACTGCACTCAAACCCATTGTGCATTTGCAAAAGTTGCCTACTAAATGGAATATTATCCACTCAATGCCCTTAGGATAACTACCCACACAACAATGGAGACATGGGATCTGCAAGGCCTAACCTACCCCTGCTCCATACTTGCACTATATTTTGTAATTAATATTAGGATTTGAGGATTTTAGAATTATTTAATATTGAGTTAGATGTTACATTTTTAGTCTATGTTTTCTGTTTTATTTAAAGCAGCATTTTGTTTTTACATTAGTTATAAGAAAGATTAGTTTGGATTTTGAAGGAATGCATATTTCTTTTAGCTAAAATGTGGGTAATGGGTCTGGGTCATAGGTGCCCTGCTGCTGGTCCGCAGCAGACTAGCAGCTACTTCTTTTTGCAGTCATGAGGCATTGCCAGGTAACCTCCAGGTGGATTTTTCACTTTACCAACTCTTTAGGTTTAATATTTATGTATGATGCTGTGATCTGAGGCTTACATTACAAGTGTCCTAAAAATGGATAATAGATCCTAATGCTACACATTTTACACCGATATTAAAGAGAGAAAGATTTACATTGAATTTATACTTGTGAGTTGTAAGTACTATGTTTTGTTTCAGAAACCTATGACTTTTTATTTCTTACTTATGATTATCATGAGTTGAGTTACTTTTGTGTATATTCACGGTATGAACTATATAAAATGACAATATAATGGCTGCCCCGGTATCCATTATCCCGCCATTAGAATATGCAGGGTCGGCTGTTCTTCTATCCAGAGAATATGTTAAGACTGATTTACACCCTCTCCTGACTTTGATTTTATTTCAGATAAGAAACGAGCCAGTTTTCTGTTTCTGATCTGAAGGGTTGATTTGACCTGAACAACATATTAATTTGTAGAATGCTGTTGAGATTACCCTTATATTTGTTCTTTGATGGAACCTAAATTCAGTTCATCATTTATGCATGCCTTTATAATAGTCCTTCATAGTCTAATTTCTTTTTTTCCCTGTTCGGTCGTTTGTTTGTCTGTGAGTCTTGTTTTTTTGCTTATATTAATTTTTGCTACCTTACCACCAAAGGCTTAACTTATAATTGATTGTTTTTTCTGTCCAGTTTCTGGTGTTCAAAGCCTTTCTTCCAGTGTGCAAAGTACTCCGGAAAAAAATGGACACTCAGATGATGCTTCGAGAAGTTCAGAACTCCTTCAGGAATTCATGAAACATGGTCCAAAAAAGGAACTTCTTCAAACGTGCTTTGATAAGGACAAAAAGAACATATCTTCAAAAAACAGGATGACTGAAGGAAAGTCATCTGGTAAGGTAATTAAGAAACAAGACACAAAAAAGGTTTCTAGTCTTGGTCGTCAGTCCTCAAAAAAACAACATCGGAAGGGTGAAAACCCCATCCGACTCATACCTCCACCTGACCAGGATTCTGATTTTGGACATCTGAGCACTTGGATCTGTAAAAATGCTGCTTGTAGGGCGGTTTTATCAATGGATGACACATTTTGTAGGCGATGTTCTTGTTGTATCTGTCACCTTTTTGATGATAACAAGGATCCTAGTCTATGGTTAGTATGCACATCTGAATCTACTCTAGGGGACTCCTGTGGTTTGTCTTGCCATATCGAATGTGCCCTTCAACATGAAAAAGTGGGAGTTGTTGATCATGGACAACTGATGCAACTGGATGGTGGTTATTGCTGTGCGTCCTGTGGTAAAGTTACTGGGATACTTGGGTAAGTAATTTTATCTTACCTATTATATATATCACAGTCCTTGCACACACTGTTGTTTCAACAGTAAAGTGCTTCTTGATTTGCACATATTGTAGGGTAAAATAATTTAAAAAATAATTTGCTGATTTTTCTGCCACTTTATCCATCACTCACTGGATTGACATGTTTGCAGCAACAAACTGAAACATACTATTGCAGTTTTGCTACTTTGATGTCTCTTTTGAGGAGAAACAGTATTATGATCTTGTTCACTTCCCTTGCTACCATTTGCAACGTGTATGTTGGTAAGTAAGTTGCAAGCTCTATGTTGATAAACTTGGTGGTTTTTGTTTAATAATGGCAGATGCTGGAAGAAACAGCTAAATATTGCAAAAGATGCTCGGCGTGTAGATGTACTCTGTTATAGGATATATTTGAGCTACAGGCTTCTGAATGGAACTTCAAAATTCAAAGACCTGCATCAAATGGTTCAGGAGGCAAAGGCTCAACTGGAGACAGAAGTTGGTCCTCTTGACGGAGTTTCTGCCAAAATGGCACGAGGCATTGTCAGCAGACTCCCTATTGCCAGTGATGTGCAGAGACTCTGCACTCTTGCTATTGAGAAAGCTGATAGCTGGTTGGCCACTGTTCCCAATTTGAATCCAGGTTCCAAAGGTTGAAACTAATGCTCGATTTTTTTTGGTGAGGGGGGAGTGGGGAAGTAGTATAATTATTTTTTCTGTTCAAGCTAATCTCATTTGTTTGGTGCATGATGACATTTTCAATTTTGCAGAGGGTTCACTTCCTGCTGCTTGCAAGTTTGTTTTTGAAGAGGTAACAACTTCCTCCGTCAAAATCATTTTGATTGAAATGTCAAGTATATGTTCCGAGGACATTAAGGGGTACAAGCTCTGGTATTACAAGAGTCGGGATGAGCCACACACAAAGGATCCTGTTTCTGTGTTTCCCAAATCTCAGAGGAGGATTTTGATATCCGACCTTCAACCTTGCACGGAATATACTTTTCGAATTGTATCTTACACTGACACGGGTGACCTGGGTCATTCTGAGGCTAAGTGTTTCACTAAGAGCATCGAGATAGTTCAACATAAAATCTCTAAGTCTGTTGCTTCGTATCATAAAAAACTGAACCCTCAAGCCGGGGGCAATTTTTCCGCAATCACAGGCCCCAGATTTAAGGTTCAAGACCTTGGGAAAATTTTGCGTCTTGCTTGGGCTCAAGAACGTGGTTACTTTGAGGAGTGTTGCTCCGCTGATGTGAAAAATTGCTGCGGACAAGGTGAAATGAACAAGCCTAAAATTTCAGAAACATGGTTTCCTTCAGATTCGCGAGGCCTTGATTTAAATGTTGTTTCAGTCCCTGATTTGAATGAAGACCTGACACCTCCTTTTGAGTCTTCCAGGGATGAAGGTATTGGTTGCACTTTACTGCAGGCTATAGAAGCAGCTGATGATGCTGCTTCTCATGACCAACAGAAAAATGATTTAGCAAGATCACATAGGAGTGGCGACTCACAAACCTGGGCTCATGGCCCAAGAGAAGTCTCAGCTGTTGATTCTCGCGTATATGCTGCAGGCAGGAAAAGGGCTGCAAGCACAAATGAAGAAGGACATGACTGTGATAGCACTTTAATAAATGGTTCTCCTTTACGTATGCCTGTTGGTTCACGTTCCTTGGATGAAAACTTTGAGTATTGTGTGAAAGTAATCCGTTGGCTAGAGTGTGAGGGTCACATCAAACAGGAGTTTAGGTTGAAATTGCTAACATGGTTTAGTTTGAGATCAACAGAGCAGGAACGCAGGGTGGTAAATACCTTCATTCAAACTCTGATGGACGATCCAAGTAGTTTGGCAGGGCAACTGGTTGACTCGTTCTCTGATATTGTATCCAGCAAGAGGCCAAGAAATGGATTCAGCAGTAAAGCTGGGGCATCAAAATGAGCATTGTCATGTTAGACTAGTTTGTTATTTGCCACACACCCTTGTGTGAAGATAAATCGCCATCTGATTGTTTTTGCCTTCCCTGTACAGGCATTTTTTTTTTCCCAAAATTAATCGCCCATTGAAGGGATTCATTTTTATTGCTCAAAGAATTTGCTTTGATGATTGCAGAAAAAGTAACTAATTTTTCCTAGGAGGGAGGGAGGACGAGGATCATTGGACGAAGTTTCAGAATGCAAGGCATGGTGTTATTTAGTAAATTCCTGTAATTATTTTCAGTATGAATTTATTCACAGGAAATCTTCTTTTCATAATCTTTATTTGAAAAGGCAACATTGGTATACTTGCTAATTTTATTCAATCCATTGGATATTTTTTAATCTCTTTTTGAATAAGTTATTTTCTGGTAAATTTGAATTCAAACTGATAGGAAGTTGGACAGGCCCATTAGACAAGTGAAGAAACCCAATTGGCAAGATGATTATGTTATGGGATAATACTTTTATTTTTTTGGACTTATGTTATTTGTTTATTTCCCTTGGAGTGGGCCTAGCCCATTTAGTGTGTTTCCTTGTACCCTAGTATTTAAGAGCTGTTGTCTCTTATTCTAAGGTAGAAAAATTGAATGTCAAATTTTATTTTCTTTCCATTTATTTTGTGTTTGTCTTATGAGTTAACCCTAATCTCTTGGTAGTAGTAGAACCCACTATCATTTGGTGCTTTCATCTTCCTCAATGCCTCCTAAACTTACAAATCCAACACCTAAAGACCTAGATGAGACACTTCAAGCCACAAATCAGCGCATCGAAAATCTCATTAATACCCATGAAAACCTTGAATCCTCCATAGAAGCTAATAATCAAGCTGTTGCATTGCAACTTGGTCAGATCCACACAAACCACAGCAACTTGGAGACAGCCATGAACAACAATTTTGCAGCTCTAACAGCCCTAATGACTCAACAATTTTCTGCCATGAATGCTGCTACTGCTATACCCAGATCTGCACCAGCAACAACACCAAGATCCACTCCCATCGCTACAACCAGATCTGCCATAGGTAACTCTTTTATTTCCTTAACAAGTCATATATCTCAAAACAGCTCAACCCTAAGTTCAACTCAACTTTATACCCCACCACCACCACCACCTCTAATGTTTACTCGACCCTCACCATCCATTCTCTCCCTAAATTCTGCATTTCAACCTTATTCTCACACTTTCACTACCCCTTATCCGCCACAATACACACAACCCCCACCCTTTCTCACACAACCCCAAAATTACGCTAACCTCCCACAATACAGCACTACCATTCAACCAACCCTTTACCCACCTTTCCCATATTCCAACCCCATGTATCAAACCCTTAATTACCTTCACACACAACAACTCAACACAACTCAAAACCTGAATTTCAGACAACCCAAGATTGAACTTAGCCATTTTGATGGTAGTGATGTGTTGGAATGGTTATTCCAAGCTGAACAATTCTTTGCATTTTACAATATTACTTATGAAAATCGTTTATCCTTGGCTGCCTTTTATATGAAGGGAGATGCACTTGGCTGGTATAAATGGATGTTTCAAAGTAATGAACTATCAGATTGGCACTCATTTGCAAGAGCTTTAGAATTAAGGTTTGGGCCATCAACTTACGAAAATCATCAAGCTCAATTGTTTAAACTGCGACAGCATGGTTCGGTAACGGAATACCAAACTCAGTTCGAAAAACTTGGTAACCGGGTATTAGGACTTCCACCTGATGCTATACTTAATTGTTTTATTTCTGGTTTAATTCCAGAAATTCGCAATGAATTGGCTGTTCAAAGACCCCAATCAATTTCACATGCTGTGGGGTTGGCAAAGCTCATTGAAGCTAAAATAAAAGATTCAAAACCCAAGTTCAAATCTACCTACACCAGCCAACCATCCCAAACAACCCAAAATACCCTTTCAAAACCAGCAACTGTTATTTCCCAAACACAACCTGTTTCATAACCCTTATCACCTCCTACCCAAATGTTTTCCATGAACCACACGGCTTACCACCACCTCGCCCACACGATCACCACATTCCTCTCAAACCCAATACTTCTCCAATCAATGTAAAACCTTATCGCTATCCTCATTCACAAAAGGAAGCGATGACCAACATCATCCAAGATATGCTTTCCCAAGGTATTATCAAACCCAGTACCAGCCCCTTCTCTTCCCCCGTTTTGTTAGTTCGAAAAAAAGACGGTTCATGGCGTTTTTGTGTAGACTACCGCGCACTAAATGCTGTTACTATCCGCGACCGATTCCCCATCCCTACCATAGATGAACTATTTGATGAGTTGGGTTCTGCTACTTTGTTTACAAAGATCGACTTAAGGTCGGGCTACCACCAAATTAGGGTCATACCGGAAGACACTCACAAAACGGCATTTAGAACCTTTGATGGGCACTACGAGTTTTTGGTAATGCCTTTTGGCTTAACTAATGCTCATAGTACTTTTCAATCGGCGATGAATGACCTTTTACGTCCTTACTTAGGACGGTTTGTTCTCGTTTTTTTTGATGACATTCTTATTTATAGCAATAATTATGCTGATCACTTGCATCATTTGTCTTTGATTCTTAATTTACTTGATTCACACAAATTTGTTGCAAAGCTTTCTAAGTGTGTTTTTGCAGTCCCTAAGGTTGATTATCTAGGTCATGTGATTTCATCTAATGGAGTTACCCCTGATCCAGAGAAAATTCAGTCAATGTTGGATTGGCCGAAGCCACGATCACTCACGCAACTCAGGGGATTTTTGGGCCTCACCGGTTTTTATCGCAGATTTGTCCGCCACTACGCCACACTCGCCGCTCCACTCACCGACTTATTACAATTTACAAAGTTTACATGGAACGCAGAAGCTAATGCTGCTTTTACAAACTTAAAACAGAAAATGACAGAGACTCCAGTGCTGGTCCTTCCAAACTTCAGCAAGACCTTTGTAGTCGAAACAGATGCTTCTGCTGTTGCCATCGGCGTTGTTCTCTCTCAAGACGGTCGCCCCCTAGCTTTCTTCAGTAAGAAGATGTGTCCTCGTCTTCAGGCTTCATCCGTCTACGTTCGTGAAATGTACGCCATCACCGAAGCTGTGAAAAAGTGGCGACAATATCTGATTGGACAACATTTTCACATTTTCACAGATCAGAAGAGCTTAAAAAACCTATTGGTGCAAACAATTCAAACACCCAAACAACAAAAGTGGGCAGCAAAGTTACAAGGTTATAGCTTTGAAATTTTTTACAAACCTGGTAGCAATAATAAAGTTGCTGATGCGCTTAGCCGAAGATGCATTGATGAGGATGCTATATTGTTCTCTATCTCCTCTCCTGTTCCAACCTTCATCTCAGATCTCAAGCAGTACTACAAAAAGAATTCGAAGGGTCAGAATCTCCTCTCTGCTTTGGAACAAGATACCAAAATGAAACTCAACTTTGAACTCAGAAATGATTTGCTATACTTCAAAGATAGAATTTTTGTACCTGATGACCTTGAGTTTCGGACTACTGTTTTCAAAGAAGATCATGCTACACTATCTGGAGGGCATTCTGGGCTTAAACCCACCTTGGCTAGGATCGCGACTACTTTCCATTGGCCAGGAATGTATAAGGAGATCAAGCGACTTGTTCAATGTTGTCACACCTGTCAACAGAATAAATATTTGCCAACAAAGA
The DNA here is from genome assembly GCA_022829125.1 of Lathyrus tuberosus. NCBI lineage: Eukaryota > Viridiplantae > Streptophyta > Magnoliopsida > Fabales > Fabaceae > Lathyrus > Lathyrus tuberosus. The sequence goes on along the minus strand of JALAZF010000057.1, from coordinate 9,491,597 downwards.
AAAAAGGGTTAATACAACCTTTGGAAATCCCTAAACAAGTTTGGGAAGATTTATCAATGGATTTCATCACTCACCTCCCCAAATCATTTGGTCACACGGTTATTTGGGTGATTTGCGACAGACTGACTAAGTTCGTCCACTTTGTAGCACTACCAACGAGCTTCTCTGCAAAAGACCTAGCCATGCGTTTCTCTGTTGAAATCTGCAGACTTCATGGTATTCTGAAGTCGATAGTTTCTGATAGAGACTCCATCTTCTTGAGCTCTTTTTGGAAGGAACTCTTTCGCATCCAAGGGACCGTCCTGAAATACAGCACTGCTTATCATCCAGAAACCGATGGTCAAACGGAAGTAACAAACAGGTGTCTAGAAACTTACCTTCGGTGTTTTACGAGTGACAATCCCAGACATTGGTTCAAACATCTCCACCTTGCGGAATACTGGCACAACACAACGTTGCACTCCTCTATTAAAATGACACCATTTGAGGCCCTCTATGGTCGCCAACCGCCAGCTCTTAAGGACTATGTCAACGGTTTCTCACAGATCCCGGCCATTGACATTATTCTGCAAAACAGACAAACAGTTCTAACACAGTTACAAAAAAACCTTAAACATAGCCAGGAACTTATGAGACAACAGGCGAATAAGAAATGCAAAGATCTTACCTTTACAGAAGGCGAACTCGTTTTGCTCCGACTTCAGCCTTATCGCTAAGTTTCGATCCAACGAAGAGTCTCCCAGAAGCTTTCAAAATGATTCTTTGGACCTTTTCTCATATTACGTCGCATAGGACCGATTGCTTATGAGCTTCAACTCCCACCGTCTTCGCGAATCCACCCAGTCTTCCATGTTTCCCAGCTGAGGGCGTATCACGGACCAGATCCACCTACTGACATCACCGCTCTACCAGTTGACATGCAAGAGCAACCTTTGACTAACGAAGAAAAGGTTTCGCAAGACGACTCAAAGGGTTTGGATCGTACCGTTTCAGAAGCTTCCATGGAAGTGTTTCAGAAAAAGAAGGAGAACAATACTTTGGGAGAAGTTTATAGGAGAGAGTTTCTGAATCAAAGAAAGAAGGAGAAGACTAGTTTGAAAGCACACTTGCAAGATGAGAGTGCAAGTGCGGTACACAAAGCTGGCTGTGGAAGCGAAACTAAACACTTGTCTCAGCAAACTGATATTTATGTACCACTTGGTTCCACTGATGGCCTTACACTTTTTCCACCGCATGATGTTCAACATAAAAGCATGGATCATTCTCCACCGTTGATCCCCATTGGACTCTCCAAACCCTTAAACCGCCCTTTTAGTATGGGGGACCCACCCACTCTTGGAACTCCATCCAACACTGTGGTTTCACGTGATAATTTCTTTTCCCCACTTGCTGAAACACTTCCCAAAGCCACTCATCAGTCAACTTTCAGCCAACCTATCTTACCTACCCCACCACCTATTATTTCCCTTCCCAACACGCCAAATACAATTCCCCCATTAGATCTCCAACGGTTACCCACTAACCTTCCTCCACCGACCACGTGCCCTTCACAGCTGTTACCTGATTTGAAAAATTCCAAAAATCCCAACCCCTTTCAAGTCTCATGTGTTTCCCATACCCACCAAACCCTACCGCCTTCTCATCAAGCCTCTGTTCCTATTTCCATTGGGCCGGATCACACAACAAATATTTCTAACCTTGAGGACAAGGTTTTTCTTGGACCGGATAGTAGTGATAGGAAGTTGGACAGGCCCATTAAACAAGTGAAGAAACCCAATTGGCAAGATGATTATGTTATGGGATAATACTTTTATTTTTCTGGACTTATGTTATTTGTTTATTTCCCTTGGAGTGGGCCTAGCCCATTTAGTGTGTTTCCTTGTACCCTAGTATTTAAGAGCTGCTGTCTCTTATTCTAAGGTAGAAAAATTGAATGTGAAATTTTATTTTCTTTCCATTTATTTTGTGTTTGTCTTATGAGTTAACCCTAATCTCTTGGTAGTAGTAGAACCCACTATCACAAACTCTTGGGTTTGAGTCAGGCATCAGACTCTGCATGCCTTTACTAAACAATACTAGCTTGCTTGGAGCTCCAAGCCTCCAACATCTTTTGTGATACTAGAACACTATCTTCGTAGAAATTAATACAGAACCATATTAAGTTGGTCAAAATGTTAGAGTAGTTCATGTGGCCCAGTTGTCATTAGATTATAGGATCTATCCAAAGGATGGCTTCATTCATTGGCCACTCCAAGGGCTGTGCTAAGACCTCATTGTGAAAACTTGAAGAATTTATAGAATTTTAGGATCCATTTGAGAGTTTGTTTTTGGAAGATTGCGTATATATTTTAAAATGTATGTGATATTTGTAAAAATTTTAATGTACTACATTAGCATATACAATCATAATGTTTTTTTTATCCTTCAAAAAAAATCATAATGTTTTTTAAACTTTTTAAAAATCTAATATACATTTAAAGATATAGACGAAATCCCCTTCAAAAAATTTTAAAAATCCACACACAAACGGACCCCTATAAGTGTGGGGATACACCTATAAAAGGTCCAATGTACTTCACTAAAAAGGTTTTGACAAAAATAATGTAGATGTACACCTTTTAATATCCCATATTTTATAAATACTTTTCATTAACTTTTACGACAAATGCTTACTATAAATTTAATATTTTTTCACTCTTCCATATCCGTAACATATTTGTCTTAACTTTTCAGATTGTAGATTCTGAAACATGAAGAATCTCAAATAAGTAACCTCTAGAACATAAAAAGTTCATTAAATCAAAGTTGGTGCCCATTTGGCTTATTATAGTTTGGAGCATTTGAAAATTTGAAAATGCATAAATGATATCATTTTTACTAATGTTTCCTTTAATCTTGACGACTTATGTTGGAATATTAAGACCAACGTTTGAAAGTGGTCTAGGGTGGGTGAAATTTGTTAAATTGTAATTCTTAGTGTTGAAGTGTCTAAGTCGAAGTGTCGAAACAGTTGTTTCACACAGATTTGTTTTAAGATTTGATATGATTTAGATTTGATTTGATTTAGTTCAAAATAGATATTTTGAGCTTTATAGTTTTGGGCTTTTGCTTGGAGTGCAAGCTACCTAAATCTATAAATAGGGAGCATCCCTTGTATTTTGTAATAATAACAAGTAGTGAAGAATCACAGTACCTTGTAAATTTCACAGTTGCAGTTTGCAAGTGATTAGTAACAGAAATCCCACAGTTCGTGGGTAACAGTTTTTCTCCAAATATTTCTCTTTTCTCGTTTCTTTCTTGCTGTTCTTTCTCATCTTCTTCATTGCCATTACGCGTTTATGGGTTTGTTAACAATCTTGAGATCAAGATTGAAGAGGAATTCTCATATGTTGTGGTTGAATTCCAACATCAGGTATCTAGAGCTCCGGTTGCGATTCAAGGGAGGAAAATCGTGATGGCGACGAACTATCCGAACGAGCACTTTCCGGCGAGTCTTCCGATTCTCAAAAAAGACAATTATGAGAATTGGTGCAAGCAGATCAAGGTGGTTTTCTGTTATCAAGATCTCTGGGATCTTGTGAAGGAAGGAGTAACACCGCTTGCGGAGAACGCGACGGATCAAGAAAAGGCTGCACACAAGAAGAAAGATTATAAAGCTCTCTTTATAATCCATCAGTGTGTTGATCCAGATAACTTTGAAAAAGTTAGCGATGTAGAGTCAGCGAAGGAAGCATGGGAGATTCTTGAAAAGTCGTTTGGAGGCGCAAAGAAGGTGAAAGAGGTGAGGTTACAAACTTACAAGAGAACCTATGAGTTGCTTCAGATGGAAGACAACGAAAGTATAACTGATTTCTTCACCAGAGTTACAATGCTGGTGAATCAAATCAAGGTATGTGGAGAGGTGTTGACATCAAGATCAGTTGTTGCAAAGATCTTGAGGTCATTGGCTCCAAAGTTCGACCACGTGGTAGTTGCCATAGAAGAGTCGAAAGACTTGTCAGTATTGATGAAGAAAGAGCTTCAAGGGACGCTTGAGTCTCATGAACAAAGGATGGCTGAAAGAGCTGCAGGAAAGTCGAAGAGTGATATGGCTTTGCAAGCGCAGTCAGAAAAGGAAAGGAAAGGCAAAGGAAGCATGAATGACAACAAAGGTAGAGGAGGCTACAACAATCAGAAGAAACCCTGGAACCAAGGCAACCAAAGAGGTGGTGCTGCAAGTAAAGGAAGAGGTGGTGGTCGAAAGTCGGACAAAAGTCACATTCAATGTTTCAATTGTCAGAAGTATGGTGACTATGTTAGTGATTGTCCAGAAAAGAAGAAAAATCAAGAAACTGATGCAAAGCTGGCGAAACATGAAGAAGAAGAGATGTTGCTGATGGTCACAACAAGAGATGACGAAAGATTCCAAGATCAGTGGTACTTGGACTCAGGATGCTCATCACACATGACTGGAAGGAAAGATTGGTTTGTCAACATGAAGCCCTCGTCGAAGAACACAGTGAAGTTTGTAAATGACAACACTCTAGCAGCTGAAGGTGTTGGTGATGTTCTGATTTTGAGGAAAGATGGCAAAAGGTCAACAATTTCCAATGTGTTGTACATATCAGGCATGAAGAGTAATTTGCTCAGTATAGGACAGCTTGTCGAAAAGAACTACAAGGCAGTTGTCGAAGACAAGATGATGAGAGTTCTCGACGCAGGTGGTAGGTTGATCTTGAAGGCTCCAATGTCTCAGAATAGGACCTTCAAGATTGAACTCAAGGTGACGGAGCACAAGTGTCTAACAACGGCAGCCGGCAGAGATGAGTGGTTATGGCATTTTCGACTAGGCCATCTCAACTTCAATGACATCAGAGAGCTAAAGAGAAGAAATATGGTTTCAGGATTACCAGAAATCGACATTCCAAGCAAAGTTTGTGAAGAGTGTGTTCATTCGAAACAACACAAGAGTAGCTTTAGCAAGGATGCAGGAAGGAAGTCGAAGGCAATTCTGGAAGTCATATACTCTGATGTATGTGGTCCAGTCCAGGTGGATTCGATTGGTGGAAACAGGTACTTTGTCACGTTCATAGATGATTACAGTCGAAAGTTGTGGAGTTACCTCATCAAGAAGAAAAGTGATGTGATCGAGGTATTTGCCAGATTCAAATCTATGGTCGAAAGACAAAGTGGTCGAAAGCTAAAAATTCTGAGGACTGATGGTGGTGGAGAGTATGTGTCGAAAGAGTTCGATGCATTATGTGAAAAAGAAGGGATTGTGCATGAGGTGGTGCCACCCTATACTCCACAGCAAAATAGAGTTGCATAACGAAACAACAGAACCATCATGAACATGGTGAGAAGTATGTTGAATGGAAAACATTTACCCAAAGAATTATGGGGAGAAGCGGTTTCGACAGCAACATATATTTTGAACAGATGTCCGACGAAGAGGCTTGAAGGAATCACACCAGAAGAATGTTCGTCTGGTGTCAAGCCTAGCCTCAGTCACTTGAAAGTGTTTGGATCTATAACACATAGACATGTGCCAGATCAGTTGAGAAGAAAGCTTGATGACAAGTTGAATCAGATGATCTTGATAGAATATCATTCGACTGGAGATTACAAGCAGTTCGATCCAGTGAATAAGTAGGTAGTGATCAGCAGGGACGTGATCATAGATGAGCTTAAAGAATGGGATTGGATTGAGAATGCCAAGAAGGATTCAGTGAGAATCTCTTGTGAAGAACCAGCCACTGAAGTCGAAAGAGAAGTTCGACAGGAGCCAGTCATAGATGAAGCAGGCCCAAGCAGACCTCGACAAACATGACACATGCCTGTAAGGTTGCAAGAATGTGAAATTACATCAGATAATATGGTTAATGAAGAGGGTGAGCTGGTACATTATGCTTTCTACGCAGATGCCGAACCAGTCAATACAGTTGAGGCATTGAAAGATTCGAAGTGGGTGAAAGCAATGAATGAAGAGTTAGAGTCCATCAAAGTCAACAACACCTGGTCACTTGTCGAATTACCTCAAGGCAAGAAGGCAATCGACGTGAAGTGGGTTTACAAGTTGAAGGTGAATCCTAGAGGAGAAGTAACTCGACACAAGGCGAGACTTGTGGCGAAAGGATTTCTTCAGAAGGAAGGAATCGACTTTGATGAAGTGTTCGCACCTGTTTCTAGGATCGAAACAATCAAGTTGGTTATTGGTCTAGCAAATATGAACAATTGGTACACATGTCAGATGGTCGTGAAGTGTGCATTCCTTAATGGCCCCTTAGATGAAGAAGTTTATGTCGCACAACCAGTTGGGTATGTGAAACGAGGCGAAGAAGGAAAGCTGTACAGGCTGCATAAAGCCCTGTATGGACTTAAGCAAGCTCCAAGAGCTTGGAATAAGAAAATCGACAGCTTCTTAAGGGAGAAGGAATTTGTGAAGTGTACGACTGAGCATGGAGTGTATGTAAGGAGAAGCAGTAATGAATTGCTTATACTATGCCTCTATGTCGATGATTTATTGATAACAGGTAGTTGCAAGAGGGAGATCGAAGATTTCAAACATGACCTAAGTGAGGAGTTTGAAATGTCAAACTTGGGAAATCTCTCATATTTCCTTGGCATCGAATTCTACAAGACTAGTAGAGGTTTGATGATGCACCAAATAAGATATGCAGGCGAAATACTCAAGAGATTTGAGATGCAAGATTGCAACCCAACTTCGACTCCAGCTGAGACCAGACTGCAACTTTCGAAGGATTCAAATAAAGATAATGTCGACCCAACCCAATACAGAAGACTTATTGGGTCACTTAGATACCTTTGTCATACAAGGCCTGACTTAGCATACAATGTGGGTATAGAAGTAGATTCATGCAGAAGCCAAAGGTATCACACCTAACAGCGACGAAGAGGTATCTGAAAGGGACTCTCGACTATGACATTTTGTTTCCTACAGCCGATGAAGGGAAAACATGCAAGTTAGTGGGATACACCGACTCCAGCTGGTGTAGTGACGTTGAGGATAGAAAATCCACAGTTGGATATTTATGTTAGGTGGTGCACCAGTTGCTTGGAGTTCGAGAAAGGAGCCAGTAGTGGCATTGTCATCATGCGAAGTAGAATATATAGCTGCTTCTCTTTGTGCATGTCAAGCAACCTGGATGGTGAACTTGGTCGAAGAGATTACAGGGAAGAGTCATGGAGCAATTACCATGAAGATCGACAGCATGTCAGCTATCAACTTGGCGAAGAATCCAATAGCTCACGGTCGAAGCAAGCACATCGAAATGAGGTTCCATTATCTTCGAGAGCAGGTAGCAGAAGGGAAGATGAACTTGGAACACTGCAGAACTGAGAATCAGATTGCAAATATCATGACGAAGGGAGTGCAGGTCGAAGCCTTCAGAAGACTAAGAGCCATGATGAATGTAGACAGCTTAGACACAATGAATTAGGTGGTGTGTTAAATTGTAATTCCTAGTGTCAAAGTGTCTAAGTCGAAGTTTCGAAATGTCTAAGTCGAAGTGTCGAAGGGTGTGTGTCGAAACAGTTGTTTCACACAGATTTGTTTTAAGATTTGATATGATTTAGATTAGATTTGATTTAGTTCAAAATAGATATTTTGGGCTTTATAGTTTTGGGCTTTTGCTTGGAGTGCAAGCTACCTAAATCTATAAATAGGGAGTATCCCTTGTATTTTGTAATAATAACAAGTAGTGAAGAATCACAGTGCCTTGTAAATTTCACAGTTGCAGTTTGCAAGTGATTAGTAACAGAAATCCCACAGTTTGTGGGTAACAGTTTTTCTCCAAATATTTCTCTTTTCTCGTTTCTTTCTTGCTGTTCTTTCTCATCTTCTTCGTTGCCATTACATGTTTGTGGGTTTGTTAACAATCTTGAGATCAAGATTGAAGAGGAATTCCCATAGGTTGTGGTTGAATTACAACAAAATTTACTACCTCAACTCTAATTTTTTAGCCTTTTGTATGAATCCTTAATTACAACAAAATTTACTACCTCAACTCTAATTTTTTAGCCTTTTGTATGAATCCTTTAAGAGGATAATTTAGATTTTAGTTGGTAGGAAATTTTGCTTTTGCTTCTGTTTGTACTGGATTTTGTTCCTTCTCGAACACATTTTGTGTTCTGCTATTAATCTTATTGACTTTTAGAAAGAAAAAAAATTCAACAACACCAAAAGTAAATTAACATAATTTAAAAACATCCATCAAATACAAACAATACCATATATTAGACTAAGATAACCTCTAACTTGATTACTCATATAACATTTAATAAATACTCCCTCCGTCCCAAATTATAAGACGTTTTGGACTTTTCACACAAATTAAGAAACTTAATTATTACTTTATGGGAAAGACAAATTATGTATAACTTTACAGTAATGCCCCTCATAATTATATAGGAGAGAGAAATTAAAAGAGTTGAAAGAATAAATAATAATAAATATTTGAGGGTATATTGGGGAAGATGTCATTTATATTGCATTGGGAATGTAAGGTGACTTATAATTTGGGACAAATTTTTTTGGCAAAGTGACTTATAATTTGGGACGGAGGGAGTATTAATAACATGATTTTTACATCATCTTCGTTTTGAAGTTGTATGTTGGTGAACTAAACATATTTGTCATCGCCAACTGACGAACAACGATACTCAACATTAACCATCATTTTTATGTCACTGTGGTTGAGATGACAATTCATGTGATTCAGTCGTTCTTTAGATCAAGCACTATAACTTCGATATTGATCTTAAACAACCGGATGAAGTCATTGTCTTTTTTATGTGAGTTGCAAATAAATTTGTATTGGTATATATATGAAGGTCCCGAAAGGGTGACAGGGGAAGGGAAATAACATATCGCCCAAATCGCGTCTTGATGGCCCATGTGGTAAATTGATCACCCATATACTAGATGTATCACCTTTTACTCGAATACGTCACCCATTTCTCGGGTAACTCGCAAGAAGTATGAGAATGTGTGAATGAGTCAGGGAGAGTTAACCATGCTCTCCTGAATAATAGAGGATTAACTATCCAATTCTTAGAGATCTGAGATCCAGGTCCAGGAACTCCTACAAAGACCTCAACCTTAAGGGTGAGATAATCAATCTCATTTTCACACGGATACTTGAGACACAAAGCTTCTCACTTCCCTACGTGACCTAGCTCTAAACCTTGCAACGAACCCTAAAAGTCTCTGGCAACACTTAATTATTAGGGTTTGTCACGTATTGTACTTTTAGCAAGTACAATTGGCGTCCACCGTGGGTCCCTAGTAGAACTATCTTGGCCATCATTACAACATTCAAGCAGAGTGTTATCCTTACGTTCAACTTTTCTATCTATCACGGTTAACAAAGAAGGAAATAACTCCGACGAGCAAGGGGTCTGCCGACAAAGAAAACGTCATGGCAGAGATGTATGTTGCCATGGATGACCTACGTCGCTAAAACAAAAATTTAGAGGATAACGTTCTTCATACCCAACAACGCTAACAAGAGGTTGACTCTACGAAAGAGGTAAAGATATTTGACCCCTAACCTGTCTTAAGATGAGATATGAGAGACGTCCGTTCTGGAGAATTTTAAACCTCCTTCGTTGGCTAAGTTTGATGGGCGCAGTGACCCATACGAACATGTCACCTCCATCAACTCGCATATGCAAATCATTGGAGCTTTTGATTCCCTAAAACACAAGTTCCTCTCTGAAACATTCAGAGATGCGACCCTGAGGTGGTATATGGGTCAGCCTCGACTCTCTATTGCCATCTACCAGGATTTGGTGAAGAAACTAGTCCACCAGTTTACATCAAGTACTTATAAAAATATGGATGTCGCCACTCTATTCAACATTCATCAAGGCCCCTTATAATCTCTAAGGGAATACCTCACCCATTTTAATGAGGAGACCATCAATGTCGTCCACCCCATCTAGGAAATATTAGTGAGAGTATTTCAAAATAACCTCAGGGCTGAGCATTTTAATGAATCCCTCGCCCAGAAGCCCGCATCTTCCTTGGCTAAGGTGGTGACGTGTTCCAAATGTTATATAAAGGGCGAGGAAAAAATGCTAAAAAGAAGGGTAGAGATGTTAAAAAGTGTACTTCTAATACTGACAACTTACAACACTCACATGGAATCACTAAACCTTGTCCATCAGAGACAATAAGATGTTTAAGTGAAGCAAAATATCCAAAAAGAGCTTCATGCCTCTAAGCACTCTTCGTAAGCAGATATGGCAAGAAGTCATCCACATGCACGACATCTCACAATCACCAGCTCCAAATTCAGATGTCACGGGGTCTGAGCTTGGCAGTTGGTGCAAGTTTTATAAAGTCAAGGGGCATTATATTGAGGACTTTAATCAACTCAAGAAAGGGATAGAATTCCTAATCCAAGAGGGCCACCTAAAGAAACATGTAAAGGGTGACTCCTCTCAAAGTACAAACAGATCTAAATCTCAAGGGAAAGATGCTTCAGGGAGTCCCGGTTCTAAGAAGGGAAAATAACCAAGCAAGGGAGGCAACGACAGAGTTGTACGTTACACTTTTAATACCATCACAAAAGGATTCACTGAGGGCAGAGCTATTGGTTTCGCTCGCATAAGGTACATTATCCAAATCCTAACCATTGGAGGCTCTTCCACCAAATTTGATTTGGGTGATCTAGAGGCCCTAGAATTTGAGATCGCCTTTGTAACACCCCAAAATTTGCTTTGTTGTTTTTAGCTAACTGGCTTATGTTTCTTTGCATTTCTTGCATTAGCATTTGTGCATAGCATGGTTCTTAGCATGGGATCAAGGTACTTGGTTCATTTTAAAGGAGCCCCAAGCCTAAGGTGGTATGAGGGGTTCATCATATCTTCACAAGATTAAGAATGACAAGGGATTTCAAGTGAATCTTTCTCTCCTAATCAGATGGTCCAAATTAGGGTTTTGGTTCCAAAAGGTTTCTTGATGGGTTTTCCTTGTTCAAATACATTCTCATGAGGTTCTATATGCTCACAAGTGCTCATGGAGGAAGGCTTGGCTAGTGATTCATTGTGGAGGATTTTCAGTGGATCAGTTACTTGTGAAGTAAGCAAAAGTCAACAGTGGGAAAGGAAAGTCAACCATGGGTTTTCAAGGGTTCAAATCATGTTTCTCAAGTCCATGTACCTTTATTTGGTCAATGAATAGCATGGATGGTATCATTCTTCAAGAATCAAAAGTTTGTGCAAAAGTTACTAAATTTGGAAAATGACCTATAATGAGAACTTTCCATTTTTGGCAGTTTTTCCACCATATTCAACTTGACTTTTCATCATCAAGGAAGCTTCAAATGGATTTTCCTCCAACATTAAAGTTGAAGATCTTTCTCTCCCATTTCCAAAAAGTACTAGAACATCTCCATATCATTTGTGGAACTCTAGTTATGGTCAAAACAATGCAAGGTGCTTTTTAAGGTTTTCCATGTATTCCATTTTTCCACCTTTTGCAATTTGGTTCCAATTGGTTTCAAATGACCTCTAATGGTTCAATTCATGTTACCACATCCAAGTAAACTTCATTTGGCACAAGTTTGGCCTTTGAATCAATTCATCTAATGCCATGTACTTCAATTTATTCACATAATTCAAAAAATGCAAATTGATTCAAACTCACCAACCAAGTGATTTCAAGGCCCATTTCCAATCCAATTCTGGTAAGTACAAGATTTTTGAGTGATCCATCATGAAAAGCTTGCCAATGCACGCGTGGAGGAGGGTGTACAACTCAAAGTGCAAATTTGCAAAATCATCCAAAACTCATTAATCAAGGAATTAACAAGACCTTAATCATAATCAGGGGAATAACCAAGTGTATATAAGCTAACTCATGCCTTCACAGCTAGGTCATGCACTCTCATTTGCTCAGATTTAAATTTTTGCTCTCACACCTTCTCTCTTTGAAACTCACTCACCTTGGAGTTTCTTTGAGATTTCTCTTCACATTCTTGATCAGTGAAGAGAATAGGGCAAGAATCAATCACTGATTGAAGCTCATACTGAGGTTTTGGCCATAATCGGATTTGGATTCAACTTCTTCAAACTTCAAGATCTAGCACGATTCCAAGCTCTAGTTGCATTTATTTTGCAATTAGAGGTTCCAAGGAGTGGATCTGCAGCTTCCAGAGGGTTTTCTTGGCGTATTTCAAGTTCTACAAGGTTCAGGTAAGCTTACTTTTCACCATCATAGAACTTGATTTTGTTATATGCATTGTGTTCTCTGTGAGTTGCTGATCATTCTGATCTATTTTGTGTGAATTTTGGACTTGTATCATGGGAGTATTTGATGATTGAAGTTTTTAGATCCATACTTTCTTGCTTCAATTTGCACAAACCATGTATGATCTGTTAAAACTATTTGCATATTGATGATCCTTGTTGAATTCTGGTTCGAATGGTATACCTGTGTGTGAATTCTGGAAAATTTTTGTTGGATCTCCGTTTGGTGTCGCCGGAGAAGGTGACCGGAACTAGGGTTCCGACACCTGGTTCGTTTGCAGGTGATGAAGGAAGGAGACGTAATCACAGCCGTCCAAGGGTTTGATCTGATGGTGCTGATCTTGCCACCTCATTTAATTTGCTTAAGTTTTATTTAATGTGCGTGTGTGTCTTTCCATGTTTGTTACCATGCACACTCAGATCTGAGCGTTGATCTTGTTTAATTGTGTTTAGATTGATTGGATCTGGAACGTTGATTGAATCTGATGGTTATTAATATGCCAACACATTAAAAACCTCACATGCCTTCCACGTGATTTCTTTTTATTTCTGATTAACCATGATGTATGCCTACGTATCATTATTACCATGTGCATGAGATCTGGACCGTTGATCATGATTATTTGTTGCTCTTGTTGACTTGATGTGAAGCGTTTGATTAATCCAATGGCTTAGGTGAGTCCAGATGGTTGACTAGGTCCTTGTGTTTCTTTTGTTTGGTGCGCTGATGGATTTTTTGGTTTGGGCTTGCTTTCCCCACCCCCTTGTTCAGCCCATTTGGTGTTTTCAACGTGTTTGAATTGCTTTTTGCACCCCTGGCTGTTTATTTCTTTTCCTTTTATTTTATTTTAGTTTCACTTTCATTTTTAATTTTTAAAAATAATTTAATGCATCCAAAAATCACCAAAAAAAATCATGGATCATCTTTGGCATTTTATAAAATTTTTCCAAATTATTTTGTTTTCATTTTTATTTTATTTTTAGCATCTGAATTAATTGTTGTGTGAATTTCTTTTTGAATTTGTTTCAACTGTGCACACTTAACTTGCTGATTTTATTTCTCATCATCTACAAAACATTTTGGACCCATTCTTTTTGTATTGTTTCACCAACATATTGAAGTGCATAAAAACATTTTTCTAATATTTTAAACTCTTTTCATATTGCATTTTGGTCCCTCTCTTTTGCATATTAGTTCATAATTCCTATGTGACTTTGTATGATTGATTGAAGAACTTATCTTGTGAATTTTTGTATGAGTTTTTAATATGTTGTTTAACCATGGTTGAGGTGTTCTGAGGATTAGTTTAGTAATTTTTGAATCATGTTTGCTAATTTTTTTATTGCTCTTTGTTTGAGGTCTTCTTTTATGCACATCTTTGATCATGTTGGACTACTTGTTTGAGAAGGCACTTGTGCCATTATTTGGGACTGCTTATTTGACTTTATAAACCATGTTTGAATCATTATAGGTCATTTAATTGCAATTATAGGTCATTGGTGTGAGGTTGTTGCATATTTTGTGCACATGTTCAATGTTTGATTTACATGCCTCTTTTGACTTATCTTCTCACTTCTTCTTATCTATGCCTCTTCTTGACTTATGTTTGGTTTGTGTATGCCATGCCTTATCTCTCCTTTGCACTTCATTTGATGTATGTTTCTGACCTTGGAGCTTTGTATTCATGTTATATGCTATTCATGTTTCATTTTGCATCCTTTAACATGTTTCATATACATGCTTCCTTCTCCTTCTTCTAATGATTCTTAATGCTTGGATACTTGCTTGTATGCCTTATGTGACACTTGTATAGCATGTTTAGGTACATGTTTAGGTCATCCACATTCTGACTTGGATATTATTTGAAGCATTCTTGCATGATCACCTTGCATATCCACTCATTCTTCTTTTACTCCTTCTTTGATGACTTTCTTGTATGTTTTGCCACTTGTTTGCATTCTCTTTGCTTGAGTTTGTTTGGTAAACATTATGGGTCACCTCTAAGGTGTACATTCTGACTTGGATGAGTTTCACTTGGTTTCTAACCATTTCTCTTTGGGTTGTGACTTGTTTGGGTTTCATTTGTCTTATTGTTGCTTATGTTTATTTTTGCTAACCATGTAGGGGCTAATGGTAAGTGAATGGGATGTGGATGGTTATCCACATTCTAACTTCTCCTTTTTCTTTTAAGCTTTCATACTTGTGTTTGCTTTAGCATTTAAGATGCTTCTCCCTTCTCTCACTCTTTCTCATCCCATGAATCTCAAGACTTGATTAAGTCTTGGATTCTCTCCCTTTAGAGCTACCTAGTCCAACTTAATTTTTGATTAAGCTTGGAGTAGGATTAGCATTAGGTTTTAGGTAGTCGTCCCTCCTAAGCCTCACTAACCATAGGTCATCCATGCATGATAACATTAGGACTCGTAGTTTCCCTTTAGAGTTTCCTTTGGGTCGTCTCTCTTCTCATCTCAAAACTTCTTGAAAACACGTAATAAAAGTTAACGTGTATTGCGTTTGAGCCTTCTATGTGGGGAGTGGGGAGTGAGGGGCTTCCCCTCATTCTTCTAGGATACCTAGTGTATGTCCTGTTGGGGACGATGCGCGAAGTATTCATTCCTATATTTAAGAATTGGGTTCAATGCAAGTTACGAAACAACTTAAAAGACACTTCTGTCTAAAAAACACCAAACAAATTCAAATCTTTTTGTCCTTTGGGATTGTTGGGTTTCAAACTTCTTTTTTTAGAAAAGAGCTCGTCGCTCACGTAAAAAACACTTACCCATTCGTGGTCGTACCCATGAACTACATCAGCTCTGATTCCTCTCTCTCGTCCGATTGAGGATATGTAGGCACAAGACAACGATTGTCTTGGCGAGCAACCTTCCCCCATAGTTCCCGTCCGAACTACGTTGACTCTGACTTTCCCATTGCACTGAGGGAGTACGTAGGCCTAGGACAACGATAACGTCCTATCGAGTCATTTTTTTTCTTTTCTTCTTCGTTTCTCCGTTCTTTTCGTTCTCGTTTCTTCTCCGGTCCAGTAGCAGTGGAGCTCCAGACGACGACACCCCTTGATGCAGACAACAAGCGTGGATCCCATCGAGTACGATGGACGTGTTGGGTGCTAACACCTTCCCTTCGCGTAACCGACTCCCGTACCCGTTTCTCTTGGTCGTGAGACCATGTTCTTTCCCTTCCCTCGGGTTTATGCAGTGTTTCCTTTCCCTCTCTTGGGATAAATACACATTGCTGGCGACTCTGTGTTTTTCCGCGCCACTCCCGCGTTTGTACCGTTGGATGCAAATATTTCGGGAGCGACAACCTTTTTCGAGAACGATGCTGCAAATGTTCACCTACATAAAGATGATTTCATGGTCACCACCGTAAGGTTCGATGGTTTGGAGATTAAGAGGTATTGATTGATCAAGGAAGCTTTGCAAATTTCCTCTATTGGGATGCTTTTGAGAGGCTTCACCTGGACTTAGATGACGTCAAAGCTTTCTAAGGATCTTTGAAAACCATATTTGGAGCAGAGGAAATGCCAGGAAAATTAAGGTGAGGTCTCTTATCATAGATGCACCTTCCTTATATAACATGATTATTAGAGAGTCTACTTTCAAATAGTCTAGAGTCGCCTTATCTATGTTATATCTATGCATGAAGTACCCACTCCCAAATGGGCGAGTCAGGGTCATTTAGGAATATCAAGAGATCACTAGGAAGTGCTACACAGAGATCCCGAGGCTAAGAAAAATTAGGGTCCCATATGGTTTTCCCTAATGGGTATCGGGTATTTTAGGACCGGGCTAAATTATCCCTTACAAAATTTAGGTTATAATTCAAAGGCCCAAACCCTAGGTTTTTTTGGGCTTGGTGATCCAATTTGTAGCAACCTATATAATATATATCTAGAATAATATCATACAAGTGTTATTATTTGGTACTGACACAATTATAAGTGCCTATTGGCATCATTTACATACTTAACCAATTAAACAAAAAATACAACATATGGTACAGGATATGGAAAATGCCAAAAATAATAATCTAAGTACAATATCCGTCATTGTACAAGATATACAACAGAATATCATAATAAACTGCATCCCTTGAGACATCTACACACAGTTCCTCTTGTATAATGTAACCTGCAACAAAACCTGAAAAGCAACAACAATATTGGGGTGAGATAATAATCTCAGTGAGTTCCATACCTTATGGGTCCACTCGGCTCTACAAGGTTCTAATCAAATCCTAACTCAAGTAAAAAAGGGAAAGACTTGAGTACATAAAACTCGCAATGTATTGACACATGTCTTTTGAGTTCATCAACTCAAACAATCACTAATCGGAAACCAAATCAAGGTATCTTTCCCTGGCAATCCCTACGTATAGGGTTATTGACTCGGGTCATAGATCCTTGCATCATATGTATCTTTCCCCGACAAGCCGTATGCCTAGGGTTATTGACACGGGTCATGGATACTTAAATCATACATATCTTTCCCCGACAAGCCCTATGCCTAGGGTTATCGACACGGGTCACAAATACTTATATCATACTTTGACATACACATGGATTTCAGATTCTAAGGGATAACATCCACCTTAAGAATTGTCGCTTCCTATGGGACTCCAAACCTGTTTTAAGCCTTTTACTCATATGGGATTCTACCCACCATGAGATCCACCATATTTGAGATTCAACCCGGGTCATTCAAGTATGAGTGCATACTTCCTAATTCTTACTCTATAAGAGCATCACATTTTGGGAAAGTACAAATAAGGGGTTGTTTCCGCCTACATGGCTAGATATACCACAACTTAACTGTATTCTACAATCACAAGGTAATCACATTCACCTTCATCACACAATAGCAACACATGTTCCATACAAAGCATCTCACTCTTGACTATGGCAACCATACATTCATGACACACACCTCGGTATCATCTCGAATAAATGTCGCCTTCTAGTGTTATCTAAGTCACATGTCTAATTTCTTAACCTAACTAGGACTCTGGGTTAACTCACATTGTCCATCATGTATTCCTCTCATTTATTGTTAACTTAATGCATACATATTACTACATATGTCATAAGGCACACATAAGAAAAAGAGAGTATAGTCCATTCAACATAACCAAAATGCAAGAAACTATCATGATCATATAGAGTTTTTTAAACAAGTTTTCTAGCGCTTTTGACCGTGCGTTAATTGGAGTTACAGTTCTCGAGTTATGGTGGAAACAAGAGGCGGTTTTTCTCAGCGCAGGGAAGTTCGCTAAGTGAGAAATACTTAGCTAAGCGAACTAAGTCAGTAACAAATTCTCGTGTTTTCGTTAAGCGAGCTGTAGAGAGCCATAACAGCATCTGGACGCATTTGGGTGAGAAAAACACCAAAAATCATCATCTTGATGCATCCAATGACCGAAAACATCATGTAATCCAAGACAGCAACAATAACAACAATAGGAACAAGAACAACAACAATTTCAATCGCATAAAAACACAATAACCACGGAAGGAACATGTTCTACCTCAAGAAATAACAACAACAACATAACATCAAAACATATAGTGTCACAACTTGAACACATAACATGATTTCAACACAATAACATAACTCGTAATTCTCCAATTTCATGGGATATATTTTCATGTTAGCAACCACAACATTCAACTACGGTAGAGCACGACAACTATGGAAGACATAAGTAAACTATGTATTCATGTCAACTTCCAAATTCAAGATAGAGCTCACAACATGCTATCATAAATCATTTGCAATTCTCTTATGCTTTCAACACCAAAACCCTAACTTCTAATTCATGAAAGTTATAACTAGACTCACCTTGATTCAAGAAGAAGAAAATTAAATTTGGTGAAGAAGATGATGAATGATAATGATGATGATGGGTTTCCTCATCCTTCCTCTTGTTTCTTCTTCCTTCTCTTTTCTCTCTTCACCCTCTTTCTTCTTTCTTTTTTCTCCTTTCCTCTTTATCACATTTTTCTTTCATTCTTTGTATCTATGTTTCCTTTATATTCTTCTGATACTTACTGATACATTTCTAAATGGGGAGGATACAAGAGGTTGGTATAAGCATTATGTGGTGGAGAATACGTGGACATAAATGAGTGGAAAACATTTGGATGGAAAATGACAAAGGTAACAACACATATCTTAAGTGGTTCAATACTTAATATATGTTCTACTAGAGTAATTGGTCCATTATTAATGTTATCAAAATGACCCTTCATGTACCAATTAAAAAAAGGCCATTCTCAAATAACATTAATTAAGCCAATTTGAGTTCACTAGTTACTCTATTGGTCCCAACTGATAACTTTCAGAGCAGTTAAGGGTATATGTGATATTATATAATCCATATGGGTAGCCCATTTTGACGGCTCTTGTAACACCCTTTTCTACCCCACAAATATTGCAGCAGAATAATCATAATATCAGAGTAAAATCAAAACCAACTCAAAAGGGCGCACATTTCTCAATAAATTCAAATAAAACAAATGCTCTGTAAACACGGGTTTTCCTCAAAATATTCAAAAGCCATCAAATAGCAGCGGAACCACCATAACCACAATAATCAAAAGGTTTTAAAATAAAAACCCTAATAATCAAATAACAACAAAATGTCAACATAATATGTTTCGACTCAACGACCCAACCTGATGTTACACTATCAGAGCTAGACGCTCTACATCGACCAAAAGCAAAATAAACTCCAAAAGTCCTCGAAGGCATCCACAACTAAGCATGATCACCTGCACGTTACCCACGTGGAGGCAACATTCAAACAGGCAGGGTGAGTAATCACAATTCATTATAATCAATATAAAAGCAGGATATGCATAAAATGGCGTCATAATCATATTCAACATCTTTAGGGTCATCACAAGGAAAACATCAAAATCACGTTATCATAAATCACATCAATGCCAAATAAATGCAATGCACAATAAGACTCATGCATGTGGTACCAATCGTCACAGTCGATGGACACTTAGGCCATCACCCTCCAAAGATCCCCGTCATTAGGATCGATTCCACACAAGAACCAGAGCACGTCAAAAACCACCTCACATCCACACAATGGGATGGAAGCCTCAATAGACCGAAGTCTAACTCACTGAAATGCTATGAATGCATGATACTCAACATCATAATCATCATCATCAATAAAAGTCATTACGTGCATCATCATCCATCAAAATCTCATGTTAATCATGTCATCAATTATTCATCAAAATATCACGAAATCATCATCTCATAGTCATCAATAACATCATGGTAAATCATCAGAAAAATCACAGCATCAAAACATCAAGATAGCACAAGAACCATAAAACAATTCGCGAACAGCAGTCGTTCGCTACCAAGTTCACCATGCGAACTCATTCACTGGGATGTTCGCATTGCGAACTCGCGATTTCAGGAAATCGCTGCTACACATCAGTTGCATAACAAACCCAAAAACCTCATGAATTCAACCTCCTTTTACCTCAACCACATCCCCAAAACATTCCGAAGGTGCCATGGCAACAGGGGTACAAAACCTACCACTGTTAGGCCGATTAATTATATTATCTTGACCTCAAAATCACTTAAACCTTCACAGCCCTAAAGATTCTCATAAACCCCATAAATCCCTTTCTCCACAAGACCACATATCATCAACCGAAGGTTTAGCCTCGAAGGCCTACTTTTATCCGATTCAATTCAACCCTTAATAATCAATCCACAAAAACAACACATAAATCATCAATTTACTCATAAACCCACAAACCCACATAAACCTCAAAAATCCGCTTTAAACACATCGAATTCCTATATTGAAAACAATGAAAGACAATACTCCCCATACCTTAGATTGTCGCTTCCAAGCTTTCTTTCTTGAGTTCTTGGAAACCTTCTCGAATACTAAGCTTTTCCCTCTTTCCTCAGAGCTCTGGCCTTTTCCTTCTTTTCACGGTCTGACAAAATGAAACCTATTCCTCTCAAATTCTCCTTTTTGTTAAACCTAACCTTTAGGCTTCTAAAATGGGCTTTCCCAATAGTACCCTCACTAACTCCTCCTTAAAAGTCCAATTTGCCCTTAATCCTTCAAATATTATTTAAATAAATAATAATACAATATATTCTATATTATATATTATTATTTAAATAAATAGCCAAAACTTCCACAAAATACCGACGTCAACGCAAACCACCAAAATTCACTAAAATTCACGAATATTATATTTAAATAAATTAAATAAATATTTTTACAAATTTGGGGTGTTACAACTCTGTCCCACTTAAAGAATTTTCGCCCTAAAAAATTACCTCAAGGAAATAGAGTCGGATACGACTCCCTCATCTGATCTTCTCGTTCCCAAGTCCAACTTTCGCCAGCCGGTCCACCCCACAACACCTTCACCAAAGTTATGTCCTTACCCCGCAGTTGCTTAATCTCTCGACCGTCAATCCGCACAAGTAGAGCTTCCACTGTCAGGTTATCCATCACTTGTACATCATCCATCTGTATCACATGCGACGGATCCGAAATGTACTTCCTCAATTGAGACACATGGAAGACGTCATGCAAATTTACAAGTGACGACGATAAAGCGATCCGATAGGCTACCTCTCCTATCCTCTGCGAGATTTGATATGGACCAACAAAACGTGGAGTGAGCTTCCTAGACTTCAAAGCTCGACCCACACCAATCACTGGCGTCACCCTCAAAAACACGTGATCTCCCTCTTGGAATTCAAGTGTCTTCCTTCTCTATCATGGTAGCTCTTCTGACGACTCTGCGATGCCCTCATCCTTTCTTGGATCATCTTAATCTTCTCAGTCGTCTCTTGTACAATTTCAGGTCCGAGTATAACACTCTCGCCCGACTCATACCAACACAAAGGGTTCCTACACCTTCTCCCATACAAAGCTTCATAGGGCGTCATCCCAATACTAGCATGAAAACTGTTATTGTACGTGAACTCAATCAACGGTAAATGGCTATCCCAAGATCCTCCGTGATCCAACATACATGCCCTCAGCAAATCCTCTAAGGATTGGATAGTCCTTTCTGTCTGACCGTCCGTCTGCGGATGATAGGCAGAACTCATCCTCAACTTAGTACCCAAAGCATCTTGCAAACTCTTCCAGAACCTAGATGTAAATCTCGGATCTCTATCCGACACAATACTTGAATTTATCCCATGTAACTTCACAATCTCCTCAATGTACATCTCGGCTAAATTCTGCATAGAATGATTAATCTTCATCGGCAAGAAATGAGCCGATTTAGTTAATCTATCCACGATCACCCAAATTGAATTATTTCCCTTAGCAGTTCTCGGTAATCCTGCACAAAATTAATGGAAATGCTATCCCATTTCCATTCTGGAATATTCAACGGCTGCATTATACCTGAAGGCTTCTGACACATAACACCCTTTTCTACCCCACAAATATTGCAACAGAATAATCATAATATCAGAGTAAAATCAGGACCACCTCAAAAGGGCGCACATTTCTTAATAAATTCAAATAAAACAAATGCTCCGTAAACAAGGGTTTTCCTCAAAATATTCAAAAACCATCAAATAGCAGCGGAACAACCATAACCACAATAATCAAAAGGTTTTAAAATAAAAACCCTAATAATCAAATAACAACAAAATGTCAACATAACTTGTTTCGACTCAACGACCCAACCCGATGTTACACTATCAGAGCAAGACCCTCTACATCGACCAAAAGCAAAATAAACTCCAAAAGTCCTCGAAGGCATCCACAGCTAAGCCTGATCACCTGCACGTTACCCACGTGGAGGCAACATTCAAACAGGCAGGGTGAGTAATCACAATTCATTATAATCAAGATAAAAACAGGACATGCATAAAATGGCGTCATCATCATATACAACATTTTCAGGATCATCACAAGGAAAACATCAAAATCACGTTATCATAAATCACATCAATGCCAAATAAATGCAATGTACAACAAGACTCATGCATGTGGTACCAATCGTCACAGTCGACGGACACTTAGGCCATCACCCTCCAAAGATCCCCGTCATTAGGATCGATTCCACACAAGAACCGGAGCACGTCAAAAACCACCTCACATCCACACAATGGGATGGAAGCCTCAATAGACCGAAGTCTAACTCACTGAAATGCTATGAATGCATGATACACAACGTCATAATCATCATCATCAATAAAAGTCATTACGTGCATCATCATCCATCAAAATATCATGTTAATCATGTCATCAATTATTCATCAAAACATCACGAAATCATCATCTCATAGTCATCAATAACATCATGGTAAATCATCAGAAAAATCACAACATCAAAACATCAAGACAGCACAAGAACCATAAAACAATTCACGAACAACAGTCATTCGCTACCAAGTTCGTCGTGCGAACTCATTCGCTGGGATGTTCGCTTTGCGAACTCGCAATTTTAGGAAATCGCTGCTACGCATCAGTAGCATAACAGACCGAAAAACCTCACGAATTTAACCTCCTTTTGTAACACCCAAAATTCCCCTGTAATATTTAATCGAAATATCAGAGTAAAATCATCCAATTATATTTAAGGCATTATTTTCGACAACATACTTGATCTTCATTAGACATGTAACATATTGTATACTTCAATAAACCAACTTTTATTATGCAGCGGAAAAAGCAATCATAACAATGATAAGGAAACATAACGGTTTTAACTGACAACTTTTAATTCGATACTTTAAAGACAACAAAATCCTTTTAACAAAACAACTCATGCAATAAGCGTTCCCAACTCCCCATGTTACATATCAGAGCAGACGCCACAAGGTGAAGTACCTCGTCTTCACCGACCACGACTCCAACTACTCTTGAGTATCTGCAGGATACCGTTTAAAGCATCACCAAACGCAGAAAGGGTGAGATTCTTAAATCAATGAAAGAGAGAGATGATATAAATAGAAAGCATAAATCCTCAAGTTATTCACCATCGTAACATCCAACAAGAATCACACACCTCAACATATGCACAGATAATCACCGATAATTATACCAACCATCATGAGACACAACCAACAAGAGAATGTAAAGGAGACTCGACTAGAATCAATGCATGTGGTACCAAAATTGATCCCTGTTTCATGATCACAGTTCCCGTCGGAACTCTCGACCCCTGTTTCATAGTCAAGTATGACCCGTATTTCATGATCACACCAACGACCCCTGTTTCATGGTCACGTACGACCCCTATTTCATGATCGCACCAACAACTGTGATTGCTTACACCCCATCTTGGCACACAATCACACCAACAACAACAATTCCATCAAGGAATTCAGATAGACGATAACACCCCACCTGAGCACGCCATCCCACAACTTTGCACATGTCATACACCATCAATGACAACATGCGACAACGACTCATGCATACACATAACATACTCATCTTTATACCAACATCATTTAACAGTCAACATGCATTCATCTAAACATACATCAACGCACCAATACAACAACTACACATCTTTACATCATTCAATCATGCATTTCACATTATCACATCAACATCAACAAAACAAGCACATAACACCTCAATACATGCTCACCATACAACAGCAATAACACAACATTAATATAATATAAAACAGATATTTTCCATGAATTTTAAGTTAATAATAATAATATTTTTCAGCCCCAGGTCGCGCTAAGAGAGCCCCACGCACGTTAAGCGCGCAACTCTCTGCCTCGAAGAGACGAAATTTCTCCAGACCGCGCTAAGCGCGCTAGACCGCGCTAAGCGGGCCCAACGATTCTGCAGCCCAATACCCTGCGATGACAGCAACAAACCACCTGCATTTTTCTGCACTAAACTCGATTTTTAACAACAATTTTTCATAGATTTTGCACCAATAGCCTACATCTAACATTTGCAATTCAACCAAACATATCAAACATGACTAATTCATCAATTCCAATCATATTATCACAAAATCTTCTTAAAACCCTCATTCAACCCCATGGATTCCAACTTAGTGATTTCTACTTCAATACTTACATCATTAAACCCTTGAGAGATGAAAGAAATCCCACCCTTACCTTAAAATGATGAGCTTTCCTAACTTCAACGGATTCTCCCTTTCTTCCTCTTGCCCTAGCTCTTCTCCCTCTTTCACTTTTTCACGTGGAATTAGAATAATGAACTCCCACTCTCTAATTCTCTCATATACCCCAATTAATGAATCGCCTTATTTGCCCTCACTTAATCCTCGCCTAATTACCATAAAACCCTTCAACTCACTACACCTCTTAATTATTTTAATTATCTTATTATATTAACATTATCACTCAATTAATGAAATAAATTAGTCAACAAATGATAAATTAAAATAATCCAATCAACATTACTCAACGCAACGCTAATCTCTATGTTATTAGCCATACACCCCTACTACGCCCAAGACCTACTACTTAAGGCCACTACTCTTCACCACGGTACACAAAACACAACGAAAGTACAACAACACATAATCGATCACAACAACATATAATTATTTGCAAATAATAATAAAAGGAGAATGGGGCATTACAACTCTCCCCCACTTAGAATATTTTCGTCCTCGAAAATTTACCTGACGCAAACAAACTCGGATACGAATCTCGCATCTTACTCTCCAATTCCCAAGTCATGTTCCCACCGGCAGCACCTCCCCATACTACCTTCACGAGAACAATCTCCTTGCCCCTTAACTGCTTTACCTCGCGATCATCAATACGCTCTGGCAAGGCCTCGACTGTGAGATTATCTCTCACTTCCACATCATCCATCAGAATCACATGCGACGGATCCGAAACATACTTCCGAAGCTGCAAAACATGGAACACATCATGCAAATTCGACAAACGCGGCGGCAACGCCACTCTATATGCAACAGGTCCAACTCTTGCCGAAATCTGATACAGACCAATAAATCTAGGAGTAAGCTTACTCGACTTCAAAGCACGTCCAACACCGGTCACCGGAGTAACTTTCATAAACACATGGTCTCCTTCTTGAAATTCAAGATCCTTCTTTCTCTTATCATGATAACTCTTCTGTCTACTCTGCGAAGTTTTCATCTTCTCTCGAATCAATTTCACAGTCTCAGTAGTCTGCTGGACAATATCAGGCCCAAGCACCACGCTTTCACCTGACTCATGCCAACACAACGGAGTCCGACATCTCCGACCATATAAAGCCTCAAAAGGTGCCATTCCGATACTAGAATGATAACTATTGTTATATGTGAACTCAATCAACGACAAATGGCTATCCTAAGCACCTCCTTGTTCAAGCACACAAGCCCTCAACAAATCCTCCAAAGATTGTATAGTCCTCTCTGTTTGCCCATCCGTCCGCGGATGATAAGCGGAACTTAACTTCAACTTCGAACCCAAATCTTCTTGTAAACTCTCCCAAAATCTAGAAGTGAACCTCGGATCTCTATCCGACACAATACTCTACAGAATTCCATGCAACTTCAGAATCACCTGAATATAAATCTCTGCCAACTTCTGCAAAGGAAAACTGATATTAATTGGAATGAAATGTGCCGACTTAGTCAGTCTATCCACTACTACCCAAATAGAGTCATGTCCTCTCGGCGTGTTAGGCAACCCTATTTCAAAATCCATAGAAATACTGTCCTACTTCCACTCTGGAATATCTAACGGTTGCATCTTACCAGCAGGTTTCTGATGTTCCACTTTCGACTTCTGACAAGTCAAACAAGCATACACAAACTGAGCCACATCACGTTTCAATCCAGGCCACCAAAATATCTTCTTCAAGTCTTGATACATCTTCGTAGCTCCTGGATGGATACTCAAACTACTCCGATGACCTTCTTCTAAAATCATTCTCTTTAACTCAGTATTATCAGGGATGCAAATCCTGTCACGGAATCTTAGCACACCTTGTTCATCCACTCTGTACTCATTACCTTCTGCATGGTTATCTCCAATTATCAAATCTACCAGCTTCACATCCAACTTCTGACTGTCTCTGATATTATTAAGAAATTCGTTGTTAATCGTCCGCATACCCAACATTACACTCTGCTGTGTCTGTTCGCAAACTAAACTCATATCTCTGAACTGTTTAATCAATTTTAACTCTTTAACCATCATAGCAGATACATGCAATGATTTTTGACTCAGAGCATCAGCCACGACATTGGCTTTGCCGGGATGATAGTTCAAGCCAAAATCATAGTCCTTCAAGAATTCTAACCATCTTCTTTGCCTCATATTCAATTCCTTCTGATCAAACAGATACCTCAAGCTCTTATGATCACTATACACTTCAAATCTGGAACCATAGAGATAATGCCTCCAAATCTTCAATGCAAAAACTACTGCAGCTAACTCCAAATCATGAGTCGGATAATTCTTCTCATGTACCCTTAACTGTCGTGAAGCATAAGCCACAACCTTACCATCCTGCATTAGCACACCTCCCAAACCTATCAAGGAAGCATCACAATACACTACAAACGGTTCATTCGGTTTGGGTAGAACCAACACTGGAGCTGTAGTCAACCTCTTTTTCAGTTCAATGAAACTATTTTCACAATGAACATCCCACACAAATGCTTTACCTTTGCACGTCAACTGAGTCAACGGAAGTGCCAACTTCGAAAACCCTTTAATAAATCTTCGGTAATAACCAGTCAAACCCAAGAAACTTCTAATCTCGGTCACCGACTTCGGAGTCTCCCATTATATAACAACATCTACTTTGGATGGATCTACAGCAATACCATCACCAGAAATAACATGACCAAGAAAACTTACCTCCCTCAACCAGAATTCACACTTAGAAAACTTGACATAAAGCTTATTCTCTTTCAACACTTGCAACACAATCCGTAAATGTTCAGCATGCTTCTCTTCTGACTTAGAATAAATTAGGATATCGTCAATAAAGACAACCACAAACTGATCCAAGTACTCATGAAAGATACGATTCATATATTCCATGAATACACCAGGTACATTAGTAACTCCGAATGGCATCACCACATACTCATAATGTCCATACCGCGTCCTCAAAGCCGTGTTCTGAATGTCTTCGTCTTTTACTCGTATCTGATGATAACCCGACCTCAAGTCAATCTTACTAAACACACAGGCACCCACTAATTGATCCATCAAGTTATCTATTCTCGGAAGCGGATACTTATTCTTAATCGTCACTCTATTCAGCTGCCTGTAATCAACACACAACCTCATACTAATATCCTTTTTCTTTACCAACAACACTGGAGCTCCCCAAGGCAACATACTTGGCCTCACAAATTTCTTCGCTAACAAGTCTTCAAGTTGCCTCTTCAGCTCTGACAATTCTAACGCCGACATCATGTATGGTGCCATAGAGATAGGTCTGGTACTAGGGACAAGATCAATAGCAAACTCTACTTCTCTCTCTGGTGGTACATCAACAATGTCATATGGAAACACTTCAGGGAATCCATGCACCACTTGTAATTCGTTAATCACTAAATTACTCTCCACTGACAAAGATACGAACAATGCAAGCACCTGAACTTCTTCTTCCAAGAGTTCCCTCAACTCTCTAGCAGACAGAAAACCATCATCTCCCTCTTCCTCAGGAGTAAGAAATCGAACCGACTTGTTAAAATAGTTAATATGAACATGATTGTACTCCAACCAGTTCATAACCAAAATCACATCGAGACCTCCCAACAGTAAACAAATCAGATCTACACCAAAGTCCTAACCATAGATTGATAATGGACAATTCAAACAAACCAAGGAAGTAGCCACCGATCCCTTAGCAGGAGTTTCGATAACCATCTCTCCCTTCATAGGAGAAACAACAAGGCCTAGCCTTCTTACACAATCAGCAGCAATAAAAGAGTGAGTAGCACCAGTATTAATAATAGCTATCAAAGGTGTATTATTAATATAACATGTACCTCTGATCAATCTGTCCTCACTGGAAGTCTGAGTCCCTGTCAAAGCGAACACTTTTCCTCCAGTCGAAGCTTGCTTTGGTTTCTGACAACGAGTACTAATATGGCCATGTTCCCCACAATTGTAACAAGTAACCGTATTAGCTTTGTAGTCAGCAATCAGATGTCCTGCCTGACCACACTTGAAGCACTTCTTCACATCGCTCGTGTACTCACTGACACGATGTCCCAACTCCCCACACCTATAGCACTTAAGAGGAGCAGATGCACCTCCCCCACTTGGCTTCTTGCCATCAGTATGTTTCTGTTTACTCTTCTCAACGGGAGCTGCAGAAGGCTTCCCACAATTCACCGGTTATTTTCCTCTTCTCTCGGCCAACCCTTTATAGTGAGCCGATCGAGCCTTGCTATCTTCCTCAAATATCCTGCAAGAATCCACCAAATCAGGAAACCTTCTGATCCGCTGATACCCAATTGCCTGTTTGATCTCAGGTCTCAACCCATTCTCAAACTTGACACACTTCGAGAACTCAGCAGTCGCCGCACTGTAGTGAGGATAAAACTTAGCCAAATCTAAGAATTTAGCAGCATACTCAATAACCGTCATATTACCCTGCTTCAGTTCCAAAAACTCAATCTCTTTCTTTCCGCGGACATCTTCAGGAAAATACTTCCTCAAGAACTCTCTACTGAACACAACCCAAGTAATTGCCTCACCTGCTACTCCCAACACTTGACGAGTACTAACCCACCAGTCATCAGCCTCCTCTGCTAACATATGAGTACCTAACCGCACCTTCTGTGCCTCAGGACATTCCATAACCCGAAAGATTCTCTCAATCTCCTTGAGCCAAGTCTGCGCTCCATTCGGATCATATCTTCCCTTAAAAGTAGGCGGGTTGTTCTTCTGAAACTCATCATTCTCGTTAGCACGCGGCGGATTCTGTACCGCTTGAGCCATAGCTTGCAAGGCAGCAGTAAGAGCAGCATCGTTCCTTCCAGCCATTCTAAATCTGTTACGCATCAACAACAAAAAATAATGGTTAAGGAACCTACATCGACAGTAATCAACTGTCACACACAACAACAACAACAACTCAACGACTCCACAAATTGGCCGGACAGACCGACCTGCTCTGATACCACTTTGTAACACCCTAAATTCCCCCATAATATTTAATCGAAAAATCATCCAATTATATTTAAGGCATTACTTTCGACAACATACTTGCTCTTCATTAGACATGTAACATATTGTATAATTCAATAAACCAACTTTTATTATGCAGCGGAAAAATCAATCAGAACAATGATAAGGAAACATAATGGTTTTAGCTGACAACTTTTAATTCGAAACTTTAAAGACAACAAAATCCTTTTAACAAAACAACTCATGCAATAAGCGTTCCCGACTCCCCATGTTACATATCAGAGCAGACGCCACAAGGTGAAGTACCTCGTCTTCACCGACCACGACTCCAACTACTCTTGAGTATCTGCAGGATGCCGTTTAAAGCATCACCAAACACAGAAGGGGTGAGATTCTTAAATCAACGAAAGAGAGAGATGATATAAATAGAAAGCATACATCATCAAGTTATTCACCATATCGTAATGTCCAACAAAAATCACACACCTCAACTTATGCACAGACAATCACCGATAATTATACCAACCATCATGCGACACAACCAATAAGAGAATGCAAAGGAGACTCGACTAGACTCAATGCATGTGGTACCAAAATCGATCCCTGTTTCATGATCACATTTCCCGTCGGAACTCTCGACCCCTGTTTCATGGTCAAGTATGACCCCTATTTCATGATCACACCAACGACCCCTGTTTCATGGTCACGTACGAACTGTGATTTCTTATACCCCATCGGGGCACACAATCACACCAACAACAGCAATTCCATCAAAGAATTCGGATAGATGATAACACCCCACCTGGGCACTCCATCCCACAACTATGCACATGACATGCACCATCAATGACAACATGCGACAACGACTCATGCATATACATAGCATACTCATCTTCATATCAACATCATTTAACAGTCAACATGCATTCATCTAAACATACATCAATGCACCAATACAACAACTACACATCTTTACATCATTCAATCATGCATTTCACATTATCACATCAACATCAACAAAACAAGCACATAACACCTCAATACATGCTCACCATACAACAGCAACAACACAACATTAATATAATATAAAACAGATATTTTCCATGAATTTTAAGTCAATAAAAATAATATTTTTCATCCCCAGCTCGCGCTAAGCGAGCCCCACCCATGCTAAGCGCGCAACTCTCTGCCTCGAAGAGGCGAAATTTCTCCAGACCGCGCTAGACCGCGCTAAGCAGGCCCTACGATTCTGCAGCCCAAAACCCTGCGATGATAGCAACAAACCACCTGTGTTTTTCTGCACTAAACTCGATTTTTAACAGCAATTTTTCATAGATTTTGCACCAATAGCCTACATCTAACATTTGCAATTCAACCAAACATATTAAACAAGACTAATTCATCAATTCCAATCATATTATCACAAAATCTTCTTAAAACCCTCATTCAACCCCATGGATTCCAACTTAGTAATTTCTACTTCAATACTTACATCATTTAACCCTTGAGAGATGAAAGAAATCCCACCCTTACCTTAAAGTGATGAGCTTTCCTAACTTCGATGGATTCTCCCTTTCTTCCTCTTGCCCTAGCTCTTCTCCCTCTTTCACTTTTTCACGTGGAATTAGAATAATGAACTCTCACTCTCTAATTCTCTCATATACCCCAATTAATGAATCGCCTTATTTGCCCTCACTTAATCCTCGCCTAATTACCATAAAGCCCTTCCACTCACTACACCTCTTAATTATTTTAATTATCTTATTATATTAACATTATCACTCAATTAATGAAATAAATTAGTCAACAAATGATAAATTAAAATAATCCTATCAACATTACTTAACGCAACGCTAATCTCTATGTTATTAGCCATACACCCCTACTACGCCTAAGACCTACTACTTATGGCCACTACCCTTCACCACGGTACACAAAACACAACGAAAGTACAACAACACATAATCGATCATAACAACATATAATTATTCGCAAATAATAATAAAAGGAGAATGAGGCGTTACACCTTTTACCTCAACCACATCCCCAAAACATTCCTAAGGTGCCATGGAAACAGGGGTACAAAACCTACCACTGTTAGGCCGATTAATTATACTATCTTGACCTCAAAATCACCTAAACCTTCACAACCCCAAAGATTCTTATAAACCCCATAAATCCCTTTCTCCACAAGACCACATATCATCAACAGAAGGTTTAGTCTCGAAGGCCTACTTTTATCCGATTCAATTTAACCCTTAATAATCAATCCACAAAAACAACACCTAAATCATCAATTTACTCATAAACCCACAAACCCACATAAACCTCAAAAATTCGCTTTAAACACATCGAATTCCTATATTGAAAACAATGAAAGGCAATACTCCCCATACCTTAGATTGTCGATTCCAAGCTTTCTTTCTTGAGTTCTTGGAAACCTTCTCGAATCCTAAGCTTTTCCCTCTTTCCTCAGAGCTCTGGCCTTTTCCTTCTTTTCACGGTCTAACAAAATGAAACATATTCCTCTCAAATTCTCCTTTTTGTTAAACCTAACCTTTGGGCTTCTAAAATGGGCTTTCCCAATATTATCCTCACTAACTCCTCCTTAAAAGTCCAATTTGCCCTTAATCCTTCAAATATTATTTAAATAAATAATAATACAATATATTCTATATTATATACTATTATTTAAATAAATAGCCAAAACTTCCACAAAATACCGACGTCAACGCAAACCACCAGAATTCACTAAAATTCACGAATATTATATTTAAATAAATTAAATAAATATTCTTACAAATTTGGGGTGTTACAGCTCTGCTCTCATTGACTTGAGGGAACAATTGCGCTAAGGGGCCGTGGACTTTTTGTTTGAGGGCAAACGACTTGTAAGTTGGGAATAGTTGAAAAGTACATTTTTTACTTGAAAATCATATTCAATTTCAAGCATTTATTCGTTTAAATTGAACAAGAAGTAACCATTAAACCCCTAATTTGTGCTCTTATATAGATTATTGTGAATATTTGACTTGATCCTAAAAGTGACATTATTGTTGTATGTTTCGTATGAAAGATTGAAATCAAACCTAAAGACTCAAGGAGCTGCATTGGAAACAAAGGAAGCAAGAAGGCCAAGCAATTCACTAATTTAGGAATTTCTTGATTAGAAAATAAGGATCAAGAAGCCAACCAAGAAAATAAGGCAAATCTGCCAAGTGGAATTCCTTTCGATTAACAGATTTAAGGTAGGAGCAAACCAAGTAAAAGTAGGGAAAATCCTATAAGTGGAACTTCTTCCGATTAACGGATGTGGCAGAAAGGAAAATATACTAATAGATTAATTTTTCGATTAGTTTATGCAAAGTGTTCTAGACATTTCTTAACGCTAAAGGAAGCTCAATATACTAATCAACCATTCCTTTAATTAGAGTATGGTGATCATAAGTGAAATCTATAAATGGAGGCTTGGGGCATCAATTGAAGGATCCTGATATGTTTTCCACTCTAGTTGATATTGAAGAGACAACAAGTTGCAATTTTGCATAGAGTGAGCCTATTGATGTGGATTCTGACAGATGTACAAGAGATTGTTCTTGATGTTGTTCTTTCATCTATGTCTTATGTATTGCTACCATAAAAATGTGTAGCTAAACTCTCTCATGTTGGAGTTATATGTATTTAAATATTTTTTATGTATTACTTCTTGCTCAATTATAATTAATTATTTGGATTTAAATTATTGTTGAGAAATACTCCTTGGATCTAGAACTAGAATATTTGTATGTTAAAAGAACACTAAACTCTATCGATAGAATTATGCTTAACATTCACATATACCAATGATATATAATGCCATCATATCAATTAATTAGATGAGAGATTATTGATTAATCAATACAATCAATCTCACGATATTATTCAAACATGGGTAATATTCGCAGAGAGATATGTGATAAAATTAAATGATAGCTAAAATATATATAATTGATCATTAGAATACATTGGAAGAATGTTATTGCAAATTAATCCTAACATGTTTTCATCACTATTTATCTCATCTTTAATTTATCACTTCTTATAGTCCTATTGTTATTCCAAAATCAACATACAAACTTTATTCACTTAAAATTATAACGATTGATAAATAGTTGTTTTCCGCACCAATCCTTATGGATACGATATAAACAATACTTATTTGATACATCATCAATGGCTAGTATGATAATTTTCTCTATCAGTACCACAACTTGTATGTCATTAAACATATATAATCTATCAATTAAGTTATTTTACATATTTTATCTCCTTTACTTTAATTTTTTATGCATTTCATATTTTATTAACTCAACATCCCCATATAAAACATGACTCTCTTTTGAGTAGTTAATAAACTCACAATTGAAGAGAAAACTCTTCCCTCAATGCAATCACTATTTGTCGAAGGATCCATCATCCTTTGGTCTAGAATAATCATGGAGCGAGACTCCATGACTTTAAACTTGTTCAAGGTTTAGACCACTTTAGTCTCGCCAATAGTAGGGCAAGTGTAGTTGTACATATTAATCGCCACATGATTATTAGTCCAGGAGAGGGGAAATTTAGGGGCGCCATCTGCTCTAGTGGTAACTAGATAGGAGCTGTCATGTCCCTTCCCCTCACAAATTTTTCCTTCCAACCTTTGAATTGGTTGAAATAGGGTTTAAATAAGGCTCTCCTATGTAAATCGACTAGGGTTACACAGGCCCAATGAACACATACCTTGGTGCAATAAAAAGAGAAAAACATTCCAACGTTAGTGTAAACCTCTAGCCGCTGGCATATGATATTAAATTCTCAAATTGGGCTTCATACGTTGAGTGTGATTTAGGAGGAGCCACGTTGGGCACCGTAAGAACATCCATTGCAAAGGAGGAAAGAAAGAGGCAAATCCAAACCTCGCGGATAATGGGTAAGTAGAAATAAAAGGAAGAATTAGAAGAGGCGTTAGAGGCCCCCATGTTAGCCCTATCTGCGAGATAGCAAACCTACAAAATAGCTTTTTCTTCATCATCGGAGGAAGAGAAAGCAAGTTATTACCAAAGGGACGCTATTTTGTCATCACTGGTGTAAATGGACCTAACTTCCCTTACGCCATTTGCTTCCGGATTAGAGGTGGTCATAATCTTCATGTTTCATGGGAAAACAAAAGGAAAAGATGAGTCATTATCACTACCACCACCGCTATAACTATCAAAATTAATAGAACTCTCGCAACCCGTCAAACTACCTTCGACAGTCCCGTCAAGATGCCTATCATTCCTATAACAATAGTTCCATAGGGTTAAACCAGATTTTTATCCTCATCTAAATCCCTAATCATTGCCATAAAGAAAAGGGGAAAAGAGAATATTGAACTTGAACATGTGTAGGGTATAAACTTGAGCCCGTTGAGATGCAGAAGTTGTTGAAGGTAGAAGAAACATTTGGAAAATTTTAGCAAGAAAATGCGTGGAAAGGTGAAAAAGCCGGGGGGTCGTCCCCTTAAATAGGAAAAACTAAGAATAATCAAAGGCCCCTTAGATTTTTAATCAAATGTGAATGGTTCTGCGTCTTTCGACATGTGCCAGAAAAATAAGATCAATTAGACGTCCCAAGGTTAAGTAATCATTGATGACATTAAATGCCTCACACGCTTTCCACTCTAACAAGTGTTTTTGGATTTTTCATTGACGCATGACTCATAGTTTGCACACCTGTAGATGCGTCAAGACTCCCTTGAGGGACTCAACTAGCCTTCCGCCCGAGGGGTTTAACCAACCTCTCATCTGAGGAACTCAACTAGCCCATCGCATAAGGGACTCAACTAGTGTCTGGTCTAGGGAATTCCACTAGAGTTTTGTACTAAGAGTTCAACTTAAAAGTGTACCACTTACGATTCTTATTAGATGCCTAAATAGGAAGAATGCACTAAATCACCTCGTACTTTCCAAGCTTTAGTGATTGATGTAACACCCCAAATAATTATAATATTTATTTAATTAAATTATTATGATTATTCGGTGTTTTGGTGCTTAGTGATGATTTTGTGACGTTGATGACTCTGTGTGGTGCTGTGAGGTAGTCTTGGGTTAAGGAAACGGTGAGGTCTCTTAGAAGTAATAATTAATCAGATTATTTTATTAATAATAATATTAGAATAATTTGAGTAATTAGAATATTATTTAGATTATTATTATTATTGTTAATTAAAATAATTATGAGACCATTAAGGGTAAGACGGTAATGTTGAGGGGATTAATGGAGGATAATACGGTAAACTGTGATTAAGGCCCAAAACATAGGATTAACAAAAGAAAAATAGGGATTATGAGAATTAGTTTTGTGCAACCCTAAGGAGTGAAGAGAGAGCTGAGGAAAGGAGGCTAGAACGAGGAATCGACCGTAGAACCCCAGAAAACGAAGAATCTCTGTTGGAAATTCGAGGTATTGGGGGTAATCCGGGTTAATGTGTTTGATATGGGTTTAAGTTAGAGGTAATTGCGTGTTTGCATTTTCTGATGAATTTGTGCTGAAATCTGTGACGATTTTTTGTAACTTTGTATGTGTATGAACTCTGTTGCGAATCTGATATGTGTTGCTATAATCGATGTTGAATCTGTGTGCATGATATTGATGCTGCTGTGATGAACATGTGGGTAAACCAGATCTAAAAATCAAAACTGATAATAACTGGTTATGACTTAATAATTAGGAAGAAACTGATGTAGACAATGAAGTAGGATGGATAACATAGATCTGTGATGAATCGAAGCTGGTTTGAGGCTGATTTTGGTGGATCGAAGGTGCTGGAATGAGGAGGCTTGCATTTAGATGCGAGATCTGCGTTTTGGGGTAGCTTCTGGTGATACGCGTAACGGGGGGGAGTATTACGCGTAATGGGGGACACTCCCAGGGTATTACGCGTAGCGTACGCACCTGTCCCCAAGGGCTGGCACAACCCTATGCTGGTACGCGTGGCATACGCGTATGGGATTGTGGGCAATACGCGTAAGAGGAGGCAATACGTGTAATGGGAAGCTGAGAAAAAGGGGGATACGCGTAATAGAGGAGCAATACACGTATGGGTTTTGGGGAAGAATGCCTTACGCGTATGGGCTAGCCATTACGCGCAAGGAGGATTCTGAAGGAGAATTAAGAGGAAAACCCTCTTTATTGATACGCGTATGGTATGCAGAAGGGGTGGCGTTAAAATTGAGCCATACGCGTAATAGGGCGGTCCTTACGCGTATGGGCAGTGAGGTGGGAAGAGTTTCCCATTTTTGCGATTTCTATCCCGATTTCGCTTGTGACGTGGTTTCTTTGAGACGTAGGACTATGATGAGGTAATAAGACATTAGTAATCTAGTAATAATGATGAACGGGATAAAAATCGGGGATTTTATGTGATGAACCTAATATGACGAATTGTGAAGTCTAATGACGAGCTTTGACGAGTGCGTATTGGTGATATATAATGATGTTTGTTTGATGATTCATGAATGATGATGCAATTGTGACGATTTTATGACGATGTTTATTATGAAGATTTACATCATGCATTCATGGCATAGTTGGGAATTCGGTCCATTTGGAGTGTTTTATGACGTGCTCTGGTTCTTGTGTAGAATCGATCTTATTGGTGGGGATCTTTGGAGGGTGATGGCCCAGTTGTCATACCCCAAATTTTGACCACTTAGATTTCCCATCATTGGGCAAATCATCATCACAATATGGATGAACCATCATGCCTCATCAGTCTCCCCAAAGATGGGTGAGCATCCACTACTATAAAAAATTAGGGTTTCAAGCCCTCTAAGAGCACTTAGACAAAGGATCAATTAAGAATTGACATGATCTTCAACTTGTTTAACCTCTCAAACATCCACAATGGATCAAGAGGACTCCGACTTCAAGGATTAAGCACAAGGCTGCTCCCTTCTAGGTGGATCAAGCCTCAAGATCGCCAGTGTCACCAAATCAGGGTTTTGGTCGACAAGGTCCTCCAGATGGAAAGTTTCCTCTGGGCATGAGCCAATGCTTCAAAGCATAACCCAAGATGCTCCATGGGACATCATGAACCCAATCATCAAGTCAATTTTGCTTCAGGGGATGCCTTCACTAAAAATCAGGAATTAGGGTTTCTTGACCTAATTCACCCCTAAGTTGACTTTTGGGACAAAACATGAGCTAAGACCTCAAGAGAGGATTTTAGGTTCTCTAACATACTACATTGATCCATTTGCAACAATGGATTGATCCAAGAAGCTTGATTCCCAAGTTTCAAGTTCATCTGAACCACAGTTAGGGTTTCATAGGAAAAGTCAACTGTAGCTTTGACTTTTGACCAAGACATGCTCCCAAACCTTGGGACATGATTCAATACACCCTATGACATCTATGGAACATGTACATCAAATTTGATTTGGGTCAAGGACTTGATTTCATAAAGGATCGCACAGTTTGGAATTCATCTGACAAAAAGTCAACTATGCACAAAAGTCAACTTTGACTTTTTGAGATTTTTCACAATTATGGTTTTTTAACCCTAAAATGATGTTAATGAGTGATTTGAATCATCATTCATCAAGAAAAATCAAGAAAAGTGGGATAACTTGTAAAAGGGGTAACCATAAAAACTTAGAAATTTTTCTAAGTTATGGAATAATGTGGCTAGGGTACCAACTTTGGAGGATCATAACTCCTAAACCACAAAGCCATTTTCCCCATTCAAAGCTGGATTTGTAGCCCTCATGGCCCTATACAAAAGCTTCAACTACACCTCATTCCAATTCATTATGGATTTTGAGTTATGGAATGATCAAAGTGGCTGAAAACATGAAATGCCACTTTTTCCAACACTTAGTGAAATTTTCACTAAGTCCGAATCTGCCTTCACTTTTTTCCAAATGTAGGGGCATTTTTCACTTGGATCCAAAAAGTATCAAAACCAACTATGATCAAACAGTTGTTGCATCATAGGAGGGCTTTCCAAAATGACCAAGAACATCACCAAACTCAACTTGAGCCATGAGATATGACAATGGCAACATGCCTTGCTGAAAACTGCCAAAGCAAGGTAGATTTTGGAGTTTTGCTCGATTTGACCAAATTTTGCAAATGACAAGCAACTCTATCTATCTGAACACCTTAAAGGGGGACCAAGGAGGAACCAACTATGATCCCAAGCCTCCCAAGTCTTTGGAACCAAAAATAGCATGCCAAACCTAGAATTGCCTAAAAGAGGGACAAGACTCCAATTTTGGATTGGAGCATTCAATGCATACACCAAGGTGGCATGGACTGAGCTATTTGCAACTGAATTCAGTCAAGACTTATCCAAGACCAAGGGAACCAGCAGCATATGCCCTAACTTCTAGTCAATGGCTAGAGGAGACTTGGATTCTCATTGCTCAACATTGGCCAAACCTATGCAGCAGTTGCCATTCACTAATCCTTGCAAAACAAACTTGCTCTACTATAAATAGAGCTCATTTGTGATCAGTTTGAGTACACCAAAGCCATCAAACAGATGCTTTCCTCAAAATCTCCTTCTTCACCCCAATTTTGCCTTCTAAGGCAAGTCACTATCGGGTTTTGAGTTTGAGAGTTATTCCAATCAAACCAATCACACACATACCTCATAAACATCATATAGAAGTGATCCAAACACTCATATAACATCTGGAACACCAAAATCACAAAATCATCAGCCAACTGCTCAAGCCTTTGACATATTTGTAGTTGAGGTGCCAAATCAAGTTCCAGCTCAATTCAATCCACTCCAAGCATCCAGACACACTCCATGGCACCTAGGGAAGCTATCCACATCATTGGAACCTAGTTGTAACACCCCTAACACAAAACACAATCACCACCTGCAAGAGGTAAGCATGAGCTCTTCTAACTCTATGATCCATGCAATTTGTGCTGCACAATAATTTGGCCATATGTTAATAATCATGCATGGAGTGTTTTCCCTCAATCAATTGCATTGTTTGAACCGTGTATGGAATTTCTGAACCTTCATGCAAATTTTAGGGTTCTTGAGGTTTCTCTTTGATTTCTTATTCCATGTTTAAAATAAATGAAATTAAAGACCATAGACATGATCGTGAGGTTGAAACGAGTAGATTGTATGTAGATTGCATAATATAATCAAGTATTCAGTGAGATTGGATAGAAAACACAAATCTGCAGAAACAGAGGGTGGCGCATGTTCTTGCCATGTTCTTGGCGCCATTTTCAAACATTTGAATATTTGAATTTTGTGATTTTATTTAATTGATTCAAAAATTAATTTCTCTCTGAGTTTTAATGATTTTGAGTTGATTCTTTTTTTAATAATTCACAAAAAATGTTAAAATATTTGATTTTGCCAAAAAATCCCAAAAATATTATTTATTTCATATAATTGATATTTTTGCAAAGAATTAATATTTTAATTGTTTTTGACATTTAAAATATTTTTTCCTTCTTGATTTTGCAAATTTTAATGATTTCTAATCATTTTGTAGGTCAAAACTTGATTTTTGAAACATTAATCCAAGATCACAATTTGTTTTCCACATGTTAAACAATTTTGATCATTTAATTGAATTTTTTATTTAATTAAAATGCATTTTGAAAACAAATTAGGGTTTTTGATTAATTCAACCCTCATCAAACTTTTTCAAACATTTTTGGGCCTTTAATAGAGTGTAAGACCCAACCCCATTTGAAAACCAAAATATTTTGGGCCCCAGTGTATTGTATAAGTCCCGATACCGTCAAAAAGTTCGGCGCGATCGTCGCCTTTTTAACAAAAACCCATGGGCCTCTCCTTAAGCTGTAAGCCCCATCACTTGTACAAAAATGAAACAATTTTTGGGCCTCTAATAGAGTGCAAGACCCAATCCCCTTTTAACCAAAACAATTTTTGGGCCTCAGACATTGTATAAGCCCCTCTGCGTTAAAAGAAAATCTCGGCGCTATCGCCAGTTCAAAAATCAAACTTTGGGCCTCTCCTTGAGCTGTAAGCCCCACCACTTGTATAAAAATAAACCTTTGGGCCTCTAATAGAGTGTAAGACCCATCCCTTTGTACATAAAACCTTTTGGGCCTCAGTCACTTGTATAAGACCCTGTACAAATTCAAAACAAGAGTGCAATCACTGATAAAACCTTGGGCCTCTCCTTGAGCTGTAAGCCCCAACAATCTTTTCAAAGCACTTTCTCCTTTGATTTTGAATATAATATTATTATCAAAATTTTCTTTGTTGAACAACTAACCAAACAGCATGGAAGCTCTACAACCGAGTAAGTGTTTACCCACTTTCTTTACTCGCTTTCATATATATATATATATATATATATATATATATATATATATATAACTGTATTGTGGGGATGCTCACTGTAAGTCTTCTTTCACAATCTTTTATATACTTGTCAAATATCAACTGTGTAATACTAGTATAATTATTTAGAGTTTTTCCCGACAACTACGTCTAGAACTAGATAAAGCCCCATTGATCGCTCTTAAATACAGTCAAAACTAGATCCCCGTAGGATTACCAGACACAGTCTTCTCTCCTCTTGGGGTTAAACAATATGGAGATGTGAAAGGCAGATTCTTTTTGAACCCTTTCTCAGACTGTCACCCTTAGAAGTTGTCAAAGAGACTCTACTCCCCAGAGATTATCTTTTCTCCGTGAATGGCATCTCTTGAGTTTCTTCCAAATTCTTGGACTTTCCTGGCTTGATATATTCTCAGTGAATAGCATGTCTTGAACTTCTCGGGGTTTGGGGACCCACAGGCTTCTTAAAAGCACCTTTTAGAAATTGTCAAAGGAGCTCTAACTCCCCAGAGATGATCTTTTCTCCGTGAATGGCATCTCTTGAGCTTCTTCCAAATTCTCAGACTTTCCTTGCTTGATCTATTCTCAGTGAATAGCATGTCTTGAACTTCTCGGGGTTTGGGGACCCACAGGCTTCCTAAAAGCATCCCCGCCTCCTCTTGGGCGTTGTACAAGGACCCTTCGGCTTCTTAAAAGCTCTCATGCCTTCTCTTGGGCTTAATACAAGGACCCAGAGACCACTACAGGTATAGGAACAGAACCTAGTCATCAATTTGCTAGAGCTGTCTTTCTGAGTCAAGTGTCAGACCAGTTAATGGGTTGACCTTCATCCCTTAACAAACCAGCCTTCTCTTGGGCATTATACAAAGATCATCCACTATCTGAGAATCGATTTCTCAAAACACCCGTAGACTTGGACAGTCTCAATACCCTTTGGATTTCCTATTTCCTTAAAGAACAGGAAATAACCCCGATCCTCTGATCAATCCTAAGGTACAACATTGCCCATATAAGAACTAATTTTCTCTTTATCCGACATACTGGACCTGTCGCTAGACTGAAACAGTTACATTGGCCTCCTCTTGGGCCTTGTACAATGATTCTCCTCAGCGGAGCTAACCTTTTCAGGCTCTCTTGTTGAGTCAAACCCATTTTCAGCCTCCATCTCGGGCTTCGTACGAGATACCAAAAACACTCTCTTGTTGAGTATAAAAGACTCTCTTATTGAGTCAATCCCTTTTATCCTCCATCTCGGGCTTCGTACGAGATAGAAAATCACTCTCTTGTTGAGTATAAAAGACTCTCTTGTTGAGTCAATCCCTTTTAGCCTCCATCTCGGGCTTCGTACGAGATAGAAAAACACTCTCTTGTTGAGTCAATCCCTTTTAGTCTCCATCCCGGGCTTCGTACGAGATAGAAAATCACTCTCTTGTTGAGTATAAAAGACTCTCTTGTTGAGTCAATCCCTTTTAGCCTCTATCTCGGGCTTCGTACGAGATACTAAAATACTCTCTTGTTGAGTCAACTCCTTTAGCCTCTCTCTCGGGCTTCATACGAGACATATAACAGACTCTCTTGTTGAGTCAATCCCTTTTAGCCTCTATCTCGGGCTTTATACGAGACACATAAAAACACCCTCTTGTTGGGTCAATAGCCTCCTCTTAGGCTTTGTATAAGGAAAACCCCGGTTGAGTCAATCAACCTTTTAGCATCAAAGTTGTGCCTTATCCATAGCATACAAACATCAACAACTCCCCTTTAGAGATGACAAATTCTCTCTAAAGTCAAAACCCTTTAGCTTCACATCTTGGGCTTCGAACAAGATACAAATA
This sequence comes from Lathyrus tuberosus, assembly GCA_022829125.1. NCBI lineage: Eukaryota > Viridiplantae > Streptophyta > Magnoliopsida > Fabales > Fabaceae > Lathyrus > Lathyrus tuberosus. The sequence continues at coordinate 9,448,991 of JALAZF010000057.1, read as the reverse complement.
AACCCTTCAACTTCACATCTTGGGCTTTGAACAAGATACAAACCACCTTTAGCTTCACGTCTTGGGCTTTGAACAAGACACCAAAACAACTTTTCCTCCCATAGAATAGGAGGAACTACGATCGCTCTGATTTCCATGTTTCGTCAAACGGGAATACGTAGGCATAAGATTGAAAAATCTTAGCGAGCACACTAATTAAAACATCAAATCCAGCACCTATCCAAAATCCCCATGAATAGTCCCGTCATATCAGTCTTAACAAAATAAGCAGAGAGAGGCCCACAATCTAAACCGCATCCGTAAACCAACAATCATCTGTTTAAACTCAGTATGCAAGCAGGGTTAAGTGGAGACATCTATTTCCCTTCCTTAGTCAGCTCAATAGGATAAAAAATGAATCGACCTATAGTACCCCAGAGCGACAGTGCTTAAGAACCACATCCAAAATCGCTCGCTACAGAAAAATGGCGCCACCGTGGGGCCTAGCAGGGCATATTGTCCCCCCTTATCTCTCTGGTTGAAACCTTAAAACTACCAAGAAAGAATGGCGACTTCACTGGGGACAATGCGAGATCTTGTTCTCTTTCCATCTCTTAGGTAGAAACCTTGAATTCACTTTTATGTCACAGAAATGGCGACTCTGCTGGGGAGTCATTGTCTGTATAGGAACATAAGGCTAGAGGTCTAAGATGATTAAGACAAATATATATACTGCTTTTCCTAAATGATATCTATGTTTATTTTTTTGCTAATGGGAATGCGTGTGATGCCACATGTGGAAAGATTGAGTATACACCTAAGATAGGTGATGGCAATGCGGGTAATCTTACTGGGAGTGAATTCCAGTTAAGAGCCCCCGATCGAACATCAAACTCAGTGGAGACTCCCTTTGTAGATACATTGCCTATACGACTTCGGTTGTTGAAAGTAGTGTGGTCGACTGAGTTATCTGAGAAGCTGAGGTTTTTAGCATACTGCAGCCATTTTGTAGTGCGGAAGCTATCGGAAATAGTTGTCACGCGATACTACCCTCATCTGAGATCACTTTAGGATACATCAGCTCACTGGCGATCCGCTTGCTGTTGTTATCCCAGAGGGGTCAATGATTTTGCGGACAGGTAAAAAAAATCACCAGTATAAACCTTTGGGGGGGGGGGGGGTGGGGTAGAGCCTTGACTTCATGACACCGACCCTTTGACCCCATGTTTTTTCTATGTTTTTGTGTGCTGCATTCATGCATTCATTTAAAAAACATTAAAACAAAGAAAATATTCTCTTCTAGTCTCTCTCTCTTTTTTAAATTAAACTGAGACAATGATTGCAAATGTCAGAGAAGGAGATTGCGCTAATGGATTTCGGTAGAAGGAAAACTCATAAGTACACCTTCAAGGTTCCAAAGTTAGAGGATTTGAGAGGTTTGGCGAGGATGATCACCAACCACGAGGCTTTTAGAGCCAAGTATGGAGGACTGCTGTCCTTGTTAAGGGTCCATGTAATCGAGGGAATCATGTCCATGCTAATCTAGTTCTACGATCCAGTTTATCACTGTTTCACATTCCCGGACTATCAGCTAGCACCAACGCTGGAGGAGTACTCTCACCTGACTGATCTGCATATCACTGATTAGGCTCCTTTTTCTGGACTGGAAGAAATTCCAAAGGATCAAACCATTGCAAGAGCAATTTATTTGGACGAGTCAGAAGTCAGGACTCACACGACCACTAAGGGTGACATCCAAGGTTTGCCAACCCAGTTCTTGACAAAGAAAGCCCTGTACTTTACTAGTATAGGGAACTTGGCCGCTTTCGAGAGCATTTTTGTTTTGCTCACCTACGGGTTATTTTTGTTTCCCAACATTGATAAACTTCGTAGACATCAATGCCATTAAGATTTTCCTGATTGGAAACCCCGTACCGACCTTACTCGCAGACGCGTATCATTCGGTACATTTAAGGAATTTATACAGCGGAGGAATAATCACATGCTGTGTACTCCTGCTATACAAATGGTTCACTTCCCATTTGCCCAAGTCTGCTGCATTTTGGGATCAAAAGAATACTTTACGTTAGTTGCAGAGAGTCATGTCTCTTACCAACTCGGACATCGATTGGTACAATCGAATCTACGACGGGATCAAAATCATTGACCGTTGTGGAAATTTCCCAAATGTACCCCTTATAAGAACTAAGGGAGGAATTAATTATCATCCGGTGTTAGTTCGTCATCAATTTGGATACCCGATGAGGCATGTCCCGCGAAGTGCTCATCTGGAAGGTCTTTTCTTCAAGGAAGGAGAAAATGACAGGGCACTAAAGACAGAAATAGTGCACGCTTGGAAACACGTTCATAGGAAAGGACGAGAGCCTCTAGGAAAACTGGACTGTGTCTTGATGGAGCCTTATCTCCATTGGGTACAAACTAGAGCTCTCAAGCTGAGGATGCCTTACCCTCGCTAGGAAGTTCTTCCATTAAGGGGCTCTGCCCTTTATTTTATGTCTGAGACGGAAAAACTTCAAGTTACTCTCAGCAAAGTTCAACAGGAGAAGAGGTCTTGGAGGAAAAAGTACCGTATTCTTAATGTGGAATGCAAGAAAATACAGCAACTGTTAAGAGAAAAAGATGCTCTTATTGAGATTTTAGAGCAACATGTTGTAGAAAATCAGGATGACCAAAAGAGTCTGCTCACGCCTTTCACTTGGCAAAGGAATGACAACCCGACAACGACCCAAGAGCCCCGGTCAAAGAAGAGGAAAGTACCATAACCAGCACTTGAGCTCTCTTCAGAGAGGACTCAGGATCCATTAGTTTAGATTTCCTTTTCCAGCACTTTGTAATCTACTGTATTTCCATTTCCGTAATCCTTTGAATTCAATAAAATGGGTTTCCCCATTGTTTGATATTTGCAATCTAATTGTCGAAGTTTACTTTGAATAAACAAAAAAATAATTAATAATCATTGCATTCATCATTCTCATAAACACATTCTTCTTACCTACGAATCTTACGTTTGCGTCTCGATTCTAGAGTCAAACTGTCTCATTCGTACAATACTCGGGCCAATTGTCAGAAAAAGATGGATGATCTCGAGGAAGAGAACAGAGAGTTGAAAGAAGAGAACGACACTCTGAAAGAGGATCTGAGAAAGCTTTATAATGACATGCAAGCTCTAGTAGAAGCTCAGATGCAACAAAGAACTGTGATCTCAGAGATCACATCGACGCCCATAGTGGAGAAGTCCGACCCTAGGTACAAGATGCCGAAAGATCGTCCCTGGGCCATGCCTACCAACTATATCCCTGAAGGATATGTTCCGCCGATCAATGAGGATCAAGGAACTGCAGCAGGAACCGTTGGGCCTAGAGGTTACAAACTTCGGGAAAGCGAAGATGCCAGGGGCATGACAATAACTCTTGAAGGTTACAAACTTCGGGAGACACCGAGAGTCTCGGCCATAATTCCTGAAGGACAGATTCCCCATATACCTTCTGGTGGAAACGACAGCATGTTCGACAGAATGAATGAATTCCAGGAATAGTTCCTGGAAATGCAGAAAGAACTGCAAGTCCTTCGAGGTCAGGATCTATTTGGAAAGGACGCCGCGGACCTCTGCTTGGTCCCCAATGTGAAAGGTCCAGACAAGTTCCAAGTGCCAGACTTTGAAAAGTACAAGGGTAACTCGTGCCCTCAGAGTCACTTGGTGATGTACGCTCGGCGAATGTTAGCTCAGACAGAGAACCAGGAGCTGCTCATTCACTACTTTCAGGATAGTTTAACCGGTGCCGCCTTAAAATGGTACATGGGGTTAAACCGCGCCACGATCGGCACGTTCAGAGATCTTGGCGCTGCCTTCGTCCAACAATACAAATACAATTTGGACATGGCACCGGACAGAGATCAACTCAGATCAATGTCCCAAAAGGACAAGGAAACCTTTAAAGAATACGCTCAGAGATGGCGTGAAATTACCACCCAGATTTGTCCACCTCTTGAGGAAAAAGAGATGACAAAGATCTTCTTAAAGACCTTAAGCTCATTTTACTATGACTGAATGGTTGCCAGTGCGCCCAGTGACTTCACCGAGATGGTGGGCATGGGAGTTCGTCTTGAGGAAGCTGTCCGAGAAGGACGTTTAGTAAAAGATGCTGGATCATCAAGTAGTACAAAGCGATACGGTAATGCTCTCCCTAAGAAAAAAGAGCAGGATATTGGGAATATCTCTCTCAGAAAGCAAAGGAAACGTTATCAACCAGTATCAGCTGTAACTCCTGCTATCAACTCCGCGCCTATTCCTACGTATCAACCTCAGGTTGCACAAAGCCAACCTAATCAACAGCAATATCAACAAAGGACACAACAGCCTCTTAAGCAGGCTCGTCCTCCATATAACAACAACCGTACGACGCGACCTCCAGGGTTTGACCCTATACATGTGTTGTACGCAGAGCTATTTCCGTTACTACTGGCCAAGGGGCATGTCCAAACCAGGACTCCTCTTACAGTACCGGAAAATCTGCCTTTCTGGTTTAAAGCGGATCAGACTTGTCCTTACCATCAAGGAGAACCAGGGTATAACATAGAAAACTGTCTCAGTTTCAAATCCGATGTACAAAAGCTTATTAGGAGCGGGGTTTTATCTTTCAAAGATACAAATCCGAATGTTCTCACGAACCCGCTGCCTCAACACGAGAAAGCTGCAGTCAATTTGATAGAGGGAGAGTCTAATAACACCTATCAAATTCACGATGTACTCTTGTTAAGGGCCAACTTGGTCAAGATGCATTGTAGACAGAGTGGATATGGCCATGTGCCACCTCATAATTATCACCAGTGTGATATCTGCTCTAAAAAAAATCAGGGATGTTCTGTGGTGCAATCAGCTCTACAGGAACAATTGGATCTTGGATGGATCCAAAAGCATCGAGTTCGTGGAGTTAACATGACCTATACGAATTCCAACATCATTCAGAACCACGACATCTGTGCAATGAATGTCAACTTGGTTGCGATGCACTCAAGGCAAAGCCAGTACCATAATCTGCTGCGGCACGATTACAATTCATGTCTGACTTGCTCGGTAAACAAACAGGGATGCTCTTTTATACAAGAGGCCCTCCAGCGTCAGATGGATCTTGGATGGATCCAGGACTATCATGATAGAAATCTTTATCAGATCAACATGATTCAAATCTTTGATATTCATCTGATGAATACCAGCTTGGTAGAGTTGCACGCTACACAAGTGCAGCTCGGTTTTCTCACTTCTCACGATTATCTGGACTGTAAAGATTGCAGTGAGAGTAACCAAGGGTGCGCTCTCATTCAAAGAACTTTACAACACTTATTAAACCACTGCTGGCTTCCAATCTATCTGGACGAAGACACGCAACAAATCAGTGTGCTTAATGGAAACCCTACTCGGCGTCAAAGTCAGGATGTCCGATCTATGGAAACAAACCTGGTAAGGTTGCACTGCATTCAAAGCGGGCATGGCCAGGTGCCACCACACAACTATGAATGTTGTAGAGTCTGTTCGGAGAATAATCAAGGATGCTACCTTGTGTGAGCAGCTCTTTAGGCCCAGGTAGATCGCAGAGAAATTCGCCCATGTCCGGGTTCCGAACCAATCAACTGGACGCCGGACTACTTCGGTGATCAGATCAGAGACGTGGTTGTAATCTCTGACTCTAAGAGGAACAAGGATGTTTGTGCCATCATCCCTCTACTGGACTAATCAAAGGTTCTTAGCCAGGAGCTGATTGAAGTTACTTACGACAATCCGAAAAATCAGAAGGCTCCTGTAGTTATCTATCTGCAGAACCATTACTGTATGAATCAGTTAAGGTAATCCCTTACAAATACGGTGCAACAATAATTGAGAATGGAAAGGAAATTCCATTACCCTCCGTCGTGAATATTGCAGACATCAGTCGAGTAACACGGAGCGGTCGAATCTTCAACCGAGGAGTTGGAGAACCTAACCAAGAAAAGGAACTTCAGACAGAAGCTTCTGATACACCAGTCGGTCAATCTAGTAATCCCGACCTTTCAAAAAACAACGATGAGATGCTGAAGCTCATCCAAAGGAGTGAATACAACATTGTTGATCAGCTGTTACAAACTCCTTCAAAGATCTCGGTGCTATCACTTTTACTCAGTTCCGAAGCCCACAGAGAGGCTCTACAGAAAGTCTTAGAGCAGGCCTTTGTGGAACAGGATGTGTCAATACGACAGTTCGATAGCATCATCTCTAACATCACTTCCTGCAAAGACGTAGGATTCAGTGATGAGGACTTGCCAGAGGGGGGTAAAAGTCACAACATGGCGCTCAATATCACAGTTAATTGCCAGGGAGATGCTTTAGCCAGCGTACTGGTAGACACAGGATCGTCCATCAACGTTATGCCAAAGTCCACTTTAACGCAACTATCATTCAAAGGATCCCCGATGAGGGGCAGTGAGGTCATCGTCAAAACCTTTGACGGATCTCGAAAAGCAGTTATTGGCGAAGTCGACCTTCCCATAACTATTGGTCCTCACACTTTCTTAATCACTTTCCAGGTCATGAACGTCCGGGCAGCGTACAGCTGTTTATTAGGAAGACCTTGGATACACCAGGCTGGGGCAGTCACTTCGATGGTGCACCAGAAACTGAAGTTCGTTAAGAACGATCAAATCATCACGGTCTGTGGAGAGCAAGCCTTGCTCGTGAGTAACTTATCATCGTCTACTTATGTAGAACCAGAGGAGGTTGTTGGGACTCAGTTCCAAGCACTTCATTTAGCAATGAAAATCAGTCAGAGAAAGGAACTTCGATTTCCTCATACAGAGATGCTCTCGAAGTGATCAAAAGCAACAATACAAAAGGATGGGGACAACTTGTCATTCCTCCCGATAACAAAACAAAGAAAGGTCTAGGTTTTTCCACAACCTGTACCCAGACAGCTGCTAACGATGAAAGGCTTCATCCCATTCAGGACTTCTTCCATAGTGGAGGTTTCCTTCACCCAGTGCCTCAAACAGTCCACACTATCAACGAGGAGGATTCCTCCGATATGGATGAGGAATGGAAGTAATATCTTAACAAGCACGGTTATATGTCTCAGGAAGATGTGCCTACGCCATTTTGCTATCCCGCACAGAGTCCGAGATTTATACCCAGGTCAGACGTCAAAATGATATATTGAGATTGTGATCCGAAAGGATGTCGTGCTCCGCCAAATTCATTAGAGGAAGACACTCTGATGAAGGACAACTTTGACCACGACTATTATGGCCCAATGGATGGCTTGCCTATCTGGCAACCGTACCCAGGATTTGGGGCAAGAAAATCAGCCGAACAATGAAAATCAGCTGAGCATCATTGAACAAAATACCTGTGTCCCCACCATGTCATGGGATCATTACTCAGGTCATTCAGAAAGTATCCCATGCGATGATGAATTGGCAAAGCTTGCCAGACTAGAATTCATCAACTACGCTTTTCCCGAGGTCAACGTCATCGAGAGAGATGACTCCTCCAGTTCCAAAGAAGTTTAGGACACCCTGGGATAACCAAGTGGAAAATTTGACTTCATAGTCAAGTACACTGCTCTTGAGAGCTCTCGTATCAGGCTTGAAGACATCCTGCCAACTGGATGGGGAGATTTTCCTGAGAGCACAAATGTTATGCAAAATACAACTGAGGAATCCTCCTACGACAACTCTGCCTGGGAGACAGATTCCAATGATCCAGCTCCGCCAGAAATCAGCGTCATTTCTGAGGAGAAGCCAAGAAAGAAGGTACCAGACTTTGTGATTCACCGAGGAGTTCGCCGCAAATGGGTTGTTGTCGATGTTCCGAAGATTGTTCATAAGTCAAAGTAATTGTCGTCTTTAACCTTTCACCCTGCCCCGGTGAAACGACTGTTTTGATAGGGCTCACTTTCTGTAAATATCCCTCTTCGCTTCGCCCAAAGCGACAGAGTTTTGTTTTATATGGCTGTAGTTTCAAGAATCGACTTGTTCATTAATAAAATAACGTCGTTCTGTAATTTCCGCATTAATTGCTGTTTTCTCTTTTCGCTTTTCTCAGAAAATGGTAATCCTAAAAACAATTCAAAATAAACAAGCAGTAAAAAAAATACACTGCACACACTTGCATTCTCTTTATCTCTTCTAAACACGAATCATACTGTCATGCAGATTGCTTGTTTTAAACCCCGTTGAAACATACGATCCGATGCCTTCTCCCAACATTGAGTTTCCGGTATTTGGGGCTGAAGAAGAAGATGACAACAAAATTCCAGAGGAGATCTCCCGATTACTCCGACAAGAGGAAAGGTCCATTGAACCTCACAAAGAGCCGTTGGAAACGATCAATGTGGGTTTAGAAAAAGAGAGAAAATAGACCAGGATTGGGGCATTGCTCAGTCCAACTGCCAAAGAGAGTTTGATAAAGCTTCTCAAAGAATTTCCCGACGTATTTGATTGGTCCTACCAGGACATGCCAGGGTTGGATACCAGCATCGTGGAACATCATTTACCGTTAAAATTAGAATGTCTGCCAGTAAAACAGAGGTTGAGACGGACTCACCCGGACATGGCCATCAAAATCAAAGAGGAGGTACATAAATAGATTGACGCGGGTTTCCTCGCTACGTCTGAATATCCTCAATGGTTAGCCAACATCATACTCGTTCCGAAAAAGGACGGAAAGGTCAAAATGTGTGTCGATTACAGAGATCTAAACAAGGCTAGTCCAAAGGACGACTTTCCTTTACCACACATTGACATGCTGGTAGATAGTACAACAAAGTTCAAGGTTTTCTCCTTCATGGATGGATTCTCGGGCTATAATCAGATAAAAATGGCGCCGAAAGACATGGAGAAAACTTCATTCATTACCCCATGGGGTACCTTTTGTTACAAGGTAATGCCGTTCGGTTTGAAGAACGCTGGGGCTACCTATCAAAAGGCCGTGACTACTCTATTACATGACATGATACACAAGGAAATTGAGGTATATGTCGATGACATGATTGTAAATCTAAGACAAAAGAGGAGCATGTGACCCACCTATCAAAACTATTTGAGCGGCTGAGAAAGTACAAACTCCGCTTGAATCCCAATAAATGCACCTTCGGTGTCCGTTCAGGGAAACTCCTAGGGTTCATCGTCAGCCAGAAAGGAATTGAGGTTGATCCTGGCAAGGTCAAGGCCATCCGAGAAATGCCTTCTTCGAAAACTAAAAAACAAGTCAGAGGATTCTTAGGACATTTGAACTACATCTCCAGATTCATATTCCTTATGACCACGACCTGTGCGCCGATTTTCAAATTACTCAAAAAGAACCAGGACTGCATTTGGACAGAAGATTGCCAAACTGCCTTAGACAATATCAAGGAATACCTGTTGAATCCGCCGATTCTATCACCTCCAGTGGAAGGAAGACCGCTGATCATCTACCTAACAGTCTTGGAAGACTCGATGGGTTGTGTACTTAGCCAACAAGACGAAACCAAACGAAAAGAGTCTGCCATCTACTATCTGAGCAAGAAGTTCATCGACTGCGAGACTCGGTACATGACGCTTGAGAAAACTTGCTGTGCCTTGGCTTGGGCAGCCAAACGTCTCCGCCAGTACATAATTCATCACACTACTTGGTTGGTCTCCGAAATGGATCCAATCAAGTATGTATTTGAAAAACCTGCTCTCACAGGAAGAATCGCCCGTTGGCAGATGTTGTTATCAGAATATGACATAGAGTACCATGCACAAAAAGCCGTTAAAGGAAGTATTTTAGCCGATCATTTGGCTCATCAACCGATTGACGATCAGGAATCAGTCAGGTTTGACTTCCCAGATGAAGATGTCATGTATTTGAAAATGAAAGATTGTGATGAACCGCTACCCAATGAAGGGCCAGAACCAGGTTCCCAGTGGGGACTTATCTTTGACGGAGCTGTCAATCATTATGGAAACGGAATTGGGGAAATCATCATAACCCCTCAGGGTACCCACATTCCTTTCACCGCCAGACTTACGTTCAAGTGCACGAACAACGAGGCCAAATACGAAGCTTGTATTATGGGTCTCGAGGAAGCGATCGACTTAAGGATCAAGAACTTGGACGTATATGGCGACTCAGCCCTGGTTATCAATCAGATCAAAGGAGATTGGAACACATACCAATCAGGATTAATTCCTTACAAAGATTATGCAAGAAGGTTGCTACCCTTCTTCAACAGAATCGAGTTTCATCACATCCCTCGTGATGAGAATGACATGGCTGATGCATTAGCCACTCTCTCTTCCATGATTAGCGTAGGTCAATGGAATGACCTACCTAAGATCGACATAATGCGCCTTGAACAGCCCGTTTACATCTTCACGATTGAAGCAGTCATAGACGACAAACCTTGGCATCACGATATCAAATGCTTCCTTCAGAAACAAGAGTACCCACCTGGGGCACTAAGAAAATATAGAAAGACCCTCAGAAGGCTGGCAGGCAGTTTCTTCCTGAGCGGTGACACACTATATAAGAGAAATTTTGACATGGTCTTGCTCTGATGCGTAGACAGACCAGAAGCAGACATGCTGATAAAAGAAATTCACGAAGGATCCTTTGGCACTCATGCCAATGGACACACAATGCCGAGAAAAATTCTAAGAGCTGGGTACTACTGGTTGACCATGGAATCCAACTGCTACAAGTACATGAGGAGGTGTCACAAGTGTCAGATATACTCCGACAAAATCCATGTACCGCCAACGCATCTCAAAGTTGTTTCTTCCCCATGGCCTTTTTCTATATGGAGAATTGACATGATTGGCATGGTCGAACCCAAGGCTTCAAACGGACATCGGTTCATTCTGGTCGCCATTGACTACTTCACCAAGTGGGTCGAAGCAGCGTCATACGCCAATGTGACCCGACAAGTGGTGGTCCGATTTATCAAAAACAATATCATTTGCCGTTATGGTGTTCCGAGCCAGATTATTATAGATAATGGATCTAACTTGAACAATAAGATGATGAAAGAGTTGTGTGTAGAGTTTAAGATCGAACACCATAACTCATCTCCCTACCGACCCAAGATGAATGGAGCGGTAGAAGCGGTTAACAAGAACATCAAGAAGATCGTTCAAAAGATGGTTGTAACCTAAAAAGACTGGCATGAGATGCTACCTTTTGCTCTTCACGGTTATCGCACATCTGTTCGCACTTCAACAGGGGCAACCCCTTTCTCTCTAGTATATGGCATGGAAGCAGTGCTTCCCATAGAAGTAGAGATCCCATCAATCCGGGTATTGATGGAAGCTAAGCTTACAGAAGCTGAATGGTGTCAAAGTCGACACGATGAGCTGAACCTGATCGAAGAGAAGTGAATCACAGCATTATGCCACAGTCAGTTGTATCAACAAAGGATAAAGAAGGCGTTTGACAAAAAGGTTTGACCCCGCGTCTTCAGGAAATGAGACCTCGTGCTAAAAAAGATATAATCTTTTCTCACTGATTCCTGGGGAAAATGGACTCCGAATTATGACGACCCCTATGTGGTCAAGAAAACTTTCTCAGGCGGCACCTTGAGACTTGCAACCATGGATGGAGAAGAATTTGCCTACCCCACGAATGTTGATGTAGTCAAGAAATACTTCGCCTAAACTAAAATAAAAACGTCTCGGTGGATTGAAAACCCGAAAGGGTGGTCCAGGAAAAAATTAGAGACATGATCAAAAATCATCCCGATGGATTGGAAATCTCACAGTACAATCCAGGTAAAAGTTTGGGATAATGGCAAGTAACTACGTCTGATCAGTTCAGCTCCTCAGCAGTCATGCCATCCATCAGAAAACTCCAGTCAAGGTCATCTTCGACAGAAGCTCAGGATGCCCCGAATTCAAAGTTGATAGAAGGATAGTGGTCGTTATGTTTCAATGTAGCTCTCTTCCCGTAAATTACCATTTTCTAAACTTTGTAAATACTCTATGGAATCACGCGCTTGGCTGATCTCCATCCTATCAATAAAATTTGAGCCCTTGTGCTTTTGTTTATAATTCTCATTTGTTTTAGCTTTATAAGAACGACATTTTAATATGATCGATGATTCTTGAAACGAAACAAAAATGAATTTACTTGTAAAACTTTTCTGCTTCAAAATAAAGATGGCAATTTCTTTTGACTGTTGAACATCGGAAGAATGTCGCCCTCTTCTCCAGAAGTAATCGAGCTTCAAAGTGCAGAATCAAAGTACTCCTTCTAAGCTAGTGCGCCTGTATGAAGGATCAGCTATATCAGATGCGGCTTTCCCATCTGATACCCCCGGCCGAGTTTTCATCTCCTAAGTCTGACCAACATAGCTCCCCACGGGAACTATTTCTCCTAAGCAAGGCAGAATTGCTATCTTGAACCAGCGATACCTCTTCGTCCCCCCTCCCCGCAGTGGCCGAGTATCCCGCCGTGTTCATCCGTCACTTTGTATGTCGCGTCAGTTTTGTCAGCATAAACATACATACATCATGCATTATTGATTTACATTCATATTCATATTGCATCACTATCACTCTAGTCGGTCTTATCCCTTAGTGATAACAGTCCTCTCAATTGAGTTGTAAGTTCTTTCCTCGCCAGGAAATGTTGCGTCTGAATAATCTCTCTTCTCCAGCTTATTTCTGGATTAGAGTTGGCCCTTGACCACTTTGACAACTTGAACCTTTGAAAGACAAGAAAACATTCGACAAATGTCACTCTTCCCCAGTGAAGATGATATCTCCGCTTTCCCAGATTAAGGAAAATCTCCAGAGAAAGCCTCTCAATCACAGATTCGACGATACGGCAGTTTTTCTCTGAAAAAACCGCTGAAGAAAAGGTCATCAGCACCTCAAAATTGGATCACATCATATGGCATTTCTCCGAGAAGATCCCGAGAAAAGTATGATGTAATACCCAAGCAGAAACAATCTCTCAAGAGACTCATTTTCCCCGATAGAGTCGACAAATGACGTCTCCAACAGAGAAGTTTGTGCACCTTTACAACTCAGATGACTGGGTTCCCCAGCAAGTCTGACATCAAAACCTTTTCCGTCAAATGGCATCTCCCCAGGAAAATTCGGCGAGAAGTTTGAGGAAAACCGCTACGTATAGCGTCTCTTGTCAAGAAAGTTTATTGACAAAAGAAACTGAGACCAGTTCCTTGGTAGGAAACCAGGATCGAGGGGAAGTTTATATCAGAAACTAAGGCCAGTTCCTTGGTAGGAAACCAAGATCGAGGGGAAGTTTGTATCAAAAACTGAGACCAGTTCCTTGGTAGGAAACAAGGATCGAGGGGAAGTTTATTTCAGAAACTGAGACCAGTTCCTTGGCTGAAGGCCAGGATCGAGGGGAAGTTTTACCTTTTCTAAGCATCATTGCTTAGCAAAAGAAGAAGGATGCGTAAGCTACCATTCATGACCGCCATCAAAATTTCGGGTATTCCGATATTTAATCCTCTTGCACCCCGAATGCCCGCATTCCTTCGCCATTCACACCTTCGGGTCCAAGAAGATTAAATATGGGCATCTGTCATACCCCAAATTTTGACCACTTAGATTTCCCATCATTGGGCAAATCATCATCATAATATGGATGAACCATCATGCCTCATCAGTCTCCCCAAAGATGGGTGAACATCCACTACTATAAAAAATTAGGGTTTCAAGCCCTCTAAGAGCACTTAGACAAAGGATCAATCAAGAATTGACATGATCTTCAACTTGTTTAACCTCTCAAACATCCACAATGGATCAAGAGGACTCCCACTTCAAGGATTAAGCACAAGGTTGCTCCCTTCTAGGTGGATCAAGCCTCAAGATCGCCAGTGTCACCATATTAGGGTTTTGGTCGACCAGGGCCTCCAGATGGAAATTTTCCTCTGGGCATGAGCCAATGCTTCAAAGCATAACCCAAGATGCTTCATGGGACATCATGAACCCAATCAACAAGTCAATTTTGCTTCAGGGGATGCATTCACTAAAAATCAGAAATTAGGGTTTCTTGACCTAATTCACCCCTAACTTGACTTTTGGGATAAAACATGAGCTAAGACCTCAAGAGAGGATTTGAGGGTCTCTAACATACTACATTGATCCATTTGCAACAATGGATTGATCCAAGAAGCTTGATTCCCAAGTTTCAAGTTCATCTGAACCACAGTTAGGGTTTCGCGGGAAAAGTCAACTGTAGCTTTGACTTTTGACTAAGACATGCTCCCAAACCTTGGGACATGATTCAATACACCCTATGACACCTATGGAACATGTCCATCAAGTTTGATTTAGGTCAAGGAATTGATTTCATAGAGGATCGCACAGTTTGGAATTCATGTGACAAAAAGTCAACTGTGCACAAAAGTCAACTTTGACTTTTTGAGATTTTTCACAATTATGGTTTTTTAACCCCAAAATGATGTTAATGAGTGATTTGAATCATCATTCATCAAGAAAAATCAAGAAAAGTGGGATAACTTGTAAAAGGGGTAACCATAAAAACTTAGAAATTTTTCTAAGTTATGGAATAATGTGGCTAGGGTACCAACTTTGGAGGATCATAACTCCTAAACCACAAAGCCATTTTCCCCATTCAAAGCTGGATTTGTAGCCCTCATGGCCCTATACAAAAGCTTCAACTACACCTCATTCCAATTCATTATGGATTTTGAGTTATGGAATGATCAAAGTGGCTGAAAACATGAAATGCCACTTTTTCCAACACTTAGTGAAATTTTCACTAAGTCCGAATCTGCCTTCACTTTTTTCCAAATGTAGGGGCATTTTTCACTTGGATCCAAAAAGTATCAAAACCAACTATGATCAAACAGTTGTTGCATCATAGGAGGGCTTTCCAAAATGACCAAGAACATCACCAAACTCAACTTGAGCCATGAGATATGACAATGGCAACATGCCTTGCTGAAAACTGCCAAAGCAAGGCAGATTTTGAAGTTTTGCTCGATTTGCCTAAATTTTGCAAATGACAAGCAACTCTATCCATCTGAACACCCAAGGGGGGGACCAAGGAGGAACCAACTCTGATCCCAAGCCTCCCAAGTCTTTGGAACAAAAAATAGCATGCCAAACCTAGAATTGCCTAAAAGAGGGACAAGACTCCAATTTTGGATTGAAGCATTTAATGCATACACCAAGGTGGCATGTACTGAGCTATTTGCAACTGAATTCAGTCAAGACTTATCCAAGACCAAAGGAACCAGCAGCCTGTGCCCTAACCTCTAGTCAATGGCTAGAGGAGACTTGGATTCTCATTGCTTAACATTGGCCAAACCTATGCAGCAGATGCCATTCACTATTCCTTGCAAAACAAACTTGCTCTACTATAAATAGAGCTCATTTGTGATTAGTTTGAGTACACCAAAGCCATCAAACAAATGCTTTCCTCAAAATCTCCTTCTTCACTCCAATTTTGCCTTCTAAGGCAAGTCACTATCGGGTTTTGAGTTTGAGAGCTATTCCAATCAAACCAATCATACACACACCTCATAAACATCATATAGAAGTGATCCAAATACTCACATAACATCTGGAACACCAAAATCATAAAATCATCAGCCAACTGCTCAAGCCTTTGACAGATTTGCAGTTGAGGTGCCAAATCAAGTTCCAGCTCAATTCAATCCACTCCAAGCATCCAGACACACTCCATGGCACCTAGGGAAGCTATCCACATCATTGGAACCTAGCTGTAACACCTCTAACACAAAACACAATCACCAGCTGCAAGAGGTAAACATGAGCTCTTCTAACTCTATGATCCATGTAATTTTTGCTGCACAATAATTTGGCCATATGTTAATAATCATGCATGGAGTGTTTTCCCTCAATCAATTGCATTGTTTGAATCGTGTATGAAATTTCTGAACCTTCATGCAAATTTTAGGGTTCTTGAGGTTTCTCTTTGATTTCTTATTCCATGTTTAAAATAAATGAAATTAAAGACCATAGACATTATCGTGAGGTTGAAACGAGTAGATTGATATGTAGATTGCATGATTTAATCAAGTATTCAGTGAGATTGGATAGAAAACGCAAATCTGCAGAAACAGAGGGTGGCGCGTGTTCTTGCCATGTTCTTGGCGCCATTTTCAAACATTTGAATATTTGAATTTTGTGATTTTATTTAATTGATTCAAAAATTAATTTCTCTCTGAGTTTTAATGATTTTGAGTTGATTATTTTTTTAATAATTCACAAAAAATGTTAAAATATTTGATTTTGCCAAAAAATCCCAAAAATATTATTTATTTCATATAATTGATATTTTTGCAAAGAATTAATATTTTAATTGTTTTTTACATTTAAAATATTTTTTCCTTCTTGATTCTGCAAATTTTAATGATTTCTAATTATTTTGTAGGTCAAAACTTGATTTTTGAAACATTAATCCAAGATCACAATTTGTTTTCCACATGTTAAACAATTTTGATCATTTAATTGAATTTTTTATTCAATTAAAATACATTTTGAAAACAAATTAGGGTTTTTGATTAATTCAACCCTCATCAAACTTTTTCAAACATTTTTTGGCCTCTAATAGAGTGTAAGACCCAACCCCTTTGAAAACCAAAATATTTTGGGCCTCAGTGTATTGTATAAGTCCTGATACCGTCAAAAAGTTCGGCGCGATCGTCGCCTTTTTAACAAAAACCCATGGGCCTCTGCTTGAGCTGTAAGGCCCATCACTTGTACAAAAATGAAACAATTTTTGGGCCTCTAATAGAGTGTAAGACCCAATCCCCTTTTAACCAAAACAATTTTTGGGCCTCAGACATTGTATAAGCCCCTCTGCGTTAAAAGAAAATCTCGGCACTATCGCCAGTTCAAAAATCAAACTTTGGGCCTCTCCTTGAGCTGTAAGCCCCACCAATTGTATAAAAATAAACCTTTGGGCCTCTAATAGAGTGTAAGACCCATCCCTTTATACAGAAAACCTTTTGGGCCTCAGTCACTTGTATAAGACCCTGTACTAATTCAAAACAATAATGCAATCACTGATAAAACCTTGGGCTTCTGCTTGAGCTGTAAGCCCCAATAATCTTTTCAAAGTAATTTCTCCTTTGATTTTGAATATAATATTGTTATCAAAGTTTTCTTCGTTGAACAACTAACCAAACAGCATGGAAGCTCTACAACCGAGTAAGTGTTTACCCGCTTTCTTTACCCGCTTTCATATATATATATATAACTGTATTGTGGGGCTGCTCACTGTAAGTCTTCTTTCACAAACTTTTATATACTTGTCAAATATCAACTGTGTAATACAAGTATAATTATTTAGAGTTTTCCCCGACAACTACGTCTAGAACTAGGTAAAGCCACGTTGATCACTCTTAAATACAGTCAAAACTAGATCCCCGTAGGATTACCAGACACAGTTTTTCCTCCTCTCGGGGTTAAACAATATGGAGATGTGAAAGGCAGATTCTTTTTGAACCCTTTCTCGGACTGTCACCCTTAGAAGTTGTCAAAGAGACTCTACTCCCCAGAGATGATCTTTTCTCCGTGAATGACATCTCTTGAGTTTCTTCCAAATTCTCGGACTTTCCTGGCTTGATCTATTCTCAGTGAATAGCATGTCTTGAACTTCTCGGGGTTTGGGGACCCACAGGCTTCTTAAAAGCACCCTTTAGAAATTGTCAAAGGAGCTCTAACTCCCCAGAGATGATCTTTTCTCCGTGAATGGCATCTCTTGAGCTTCTTCCAAATTCTCGGACTTTCCTGGCTTGATCTATTCTTAGTGAATAACATATCTTGAACTTCTCGGGGTTTAGGGACCCACAGGCTTCCTAAAAGCATCCCCGCCTCCTCTTAGGCATTGTACAAGGACCCATCGGCTTCTTAAAAGCTCTCATGCCTTCGCTTGGGCTTAGTACAAGGACCCAGAGACCTCTACAGGTATAGAAACAGAACCTAGTCATTAATTCACTAGAGCTGTCTTTCTGAGTCAAGTGTCAGACCAGTTAATGGGTTGACCTTCATCCCTTAACAAACCAGCCTTCTCTTGGGCATTATACAAAGATCATCCACTATCTGAGAATCGATTTCTCAAAACACCCGTAAACTTGAACAGTCTCAATACCCTTTGGATTTCCTATTTCCTTAAAGAACAGGAAATAACCCCGATCCTCTGATCAATCCCAAGGTACAACATTTCCCATATAAGAACTGATTTTCTCTTTATCCGACATACTGGACCTGTCGCTAGACTGAAACAGTTACATTGGCCTCCTCTTGGGCCTTATACAATGATTCTCCTCAGCGGAGCTAACCTTTTCAGGCTCTCTTGTTGAGTCAAACCCATTTTTAGCCTCCATCTCGGGCTTCGTACGAGATACCAAAAACACTCTCTTGTTGAGTATAAAAGACTCTCTTGTTGAGTCAATCCCTTTTAGCCTCCATCTCGGGCTTCGTACGAGATAGAAAATCACTCTCTTGTTGAGTATAAAAGACTCTCTTGTTGAGTCAATCCCTTTTAGCCTCCATCTCGGGTTTCGTACGAGATAGAAAAACACTCTCTTGTTAAGTATAAAAAACTCTCTTGTTGAGTCAATCCCTTTTAGCCTCTATCTCGGGCTTCGTACGAGATAGAAAATCACTCTCTTGTTGAGTATAAAAGACTCTCTTGTTGAGTCAATCCCTTTTAGCCTCTATCTCGGGCTTCGTACGAGATACAAAAACACTCTCTTATTGAGTATAAAAGACTCTCTTGTTGAGTCAACTCCTTTAGCCTCTCTCTCGGGCTTCATACGAGACATATAACAGACTCTCTTGTTGAGTCAATCCCTTTTAGCCTCTATCTCGGGCTTTGTACGAGACACATAAAAACACCCTCTTATTGGGTCAATAGCCTCCTCTTAGGCTTTGTATAAGGAAAACCCCGGTTGAGTCAATCAACCTTTTAGCATCAAAGTTGTGCCTTGTCCATAGCATACAAACATCAACAACTCCCCTTTAGAGATGACAAATTCTCTCTAAAGTCAAAACCCTTTAGCTTCACATCTTGGGCTTCGAACAAGATACAAATAGACCCTTCAGCTTCACATCTTGGGCTTTGAACAAGATACAAACCACCTTTAGCTTCACGTCTTGGGCTTTGAACAAGACACTAAAACAACTTTTCCTCCCATAGAATAGGAGGAACTACGATCGCTCTGATTTCCCTGTTTCGTCAAACGGGAATACGTAGGCATAAGATTGAAAAATCTTAGCGAGCACACTAATTAAAACATCAAATCCAGTACCTATCCAAAATCCCCATGAATAGTCCCGTCATTTCAGTCTTAACAAAATAAGCAGAGAGAGGCCCACTATCTAAACCGCATCCGTAAACCAACAGTCATCTGTTTAAACTCGGTATGCAAGCAGGGTTAATTAGAGACATCTATTTCCCTTCCTTAGTCAGCTCAATAGGATAAAAAATGAATCGACCTGTAGTACCCCAGAGCGACTGTGCTTAAGAACCACGTCCAAAATCATTCGCTACACCAGTGTCCATCGATTATGACGAGTTGGTACCACATGCATGAGTCTATGATGTTGCATTGCATATTGTGTGGCATCGCATTATATTAATGTGATTTTGATGTATTCTTGACGTGTGAATGACTTGATGATGTTGTGCTCGTACTTTATCTTTTACTTATATCTTATGTATTGATTTCATGATTACTCACCCTGCCTGTTTGAATGTTGCCTCCACGTGGGTAACGTGCAGGTGATCAGGCTTAGTTTTCTTGGCGCATGAAGATTTAGTTTTGAAGTATTTGATTTCTCCGTCGATTACAGGGTCTTGCTCTGATATGTAACATCGGGTCGGGACGTTTGAGTCGAACGATTATGTTCTATTGTTTTGTGGACATGATGTTTTTCATGAGTTTTAGTTGAGAAGTTTTGAATTATAAAAGTGTTCTTTAAATTTTGATTTCCGCTGCGTGGTGTTTAACTATATTGAGATAGAAAAACCCGTGTTACGGGACAGGTGGTTATTATGATGTTTTGTGACGATATGTGATGCCCTTTTTGGGACTTTACTCTGATTTATTTGTCGTTTTATTCGTGATGTTTGTTGGGTAGAAAAAGGGTGTTACATTAGTGGTATCAAAGTAGGTCGGTCCGTCCGGCCAGGTTTTTATGCGATGTCAGTCGACGAGTGTGTGTACACTGTCGATGCTTTGTTTCTTCTAACCTTGTTGGTGGTGTGCAGGATGGCTGGAAGAAATGATTGTGCTATTGCTGATGCGTTGGAATCAGTCTCTCAAGTAGTGGCTCAACTCAGTCCGAATGGGGGAGTTCCAGATGAGTTTCGTGCTTTGGGGAAGTTTCAGAGGAACAATCCATCGACTTTTATGGCTACTCATGATCCAGCAAGTGCACACAAGTGGCTGAAGGCAATTGAGAAGATCTTCCGGGTGATGGGGTGTACTGACGCGTAACAAGTTCAGTTTAGAACGCATATGCTGGAAGAAGAGGTCGAGGATTGGTGGGATAACACCCGTCAGAGACTGGAAGATGTTGGCATTGTGATAACTTGGGCTGTGTTCAAGCAGGAGTTTCTGGGAAAGTATTTTCCAGAGGATGCTCATGGCAAGAGAGAGGTGGAATTCCTTGAGTTGAAGCAAGGAGACATGACTGTGGCAGAGTATGCTGTAAAGTTCGAGACGCTGGTGAAGTTCTGTCCTCACTACAACCGTGTTGATACTGAGATGCCCAAGTGTCTCAAGATCGAGAATGGGCTGAGACTAGAAATCAAGCAAGGTATTGGATACCAACAGATTCACAGGTTTGCTGAGCTGGTGGATAAGAGTAGGATCTACGACGAGGATAGCCGAGCTCGATCTGCTAACTATAAGCAGTTGAGTGAGAAGAAATGGCAGTATAGGGGGGAAACCTTATACGACTTCAGCTGACAAAGGGAAGCAGAAGGCTTCAGATGGGAAAAAGACAAGTGGGGGAGCAGCTCCAGCTTTTGGGAAGTGTTACAAGTGTGGCGAGCAAGGCCTCCATGCTGATGGTTGCACCAATAATGTGTTGAGGTGCTATAGGTGTGGTAAGAAGGGGCATAAAGCTTGCAAATATGATGGTCCAACCTGTTTCAATTGTGGGGCGAAGGGTCACATCAGTACCCAATGTCAAAAGCCGAAGAAGACTGCTAGTGCTGCTCAGACCAGTGGCAGAGTGTTTGCTTTGAGTGGTGCAGAAGTGCCAGAGAAGGACAACCTGATTCGAGGTACTTGTTTTATTAATAATATCGAGTTGGTTGCTATTATTGATACTGGTGCTACTCATTCTTTTATCTCGCTTAAATGTGCTAATAGATTGGGTTTGAAGTTATCTGATATGAATGGTAATATGATAATAGAAACTCCGACTAATGGTTCTGTTACTACTACCTTTGTGTGTTTGAGATGTCTTGTGACGATGTTTTAGAAGAGTTTTGTGATGGACTTGGTGTGCTTACCCTTGCACCAAATCTATGTAATCTTTGGAATGAACTGGTTGGAGTTCAACCGTGTTCATATAAATTGTTATAACAAGACTGTAGAGTTTCTTGAGTTTGGTGATGGGGGGAGTTGATGTTTTTGTCTGCTAAGCAAGTAGGCGAACTTCTGGAAGACAAAGCCTTGGTGTTTGCAATGTTTGCATCGTTGCAGATTGATCGTGAAGCTGCGAGTGTCGAATTACCTGTTGTCTGTGAATTCCCATATGTGTTTCCAGATGACATCAGTGATTTGCCTCCAGAACGTGAAGTAGAGTTTGCAGTGGACTTGGTTCCAGGTACGAGTCCGGTGTCAATGGCTCCTTACCGGATGTCTACTTCTGAGTTAAGTGAATTAAAGAAACAGTTGGAAGAGCTACTTGAGAAGAGGTTTGTTCGACCAAGTGTTTCTCCGTGGGGTGCTCCTGTACTACTAGTGAAGAAGAAAGATGGAAGTATGAGGTAGTGTGTTGATTATCAGCAGTTGAATAAAGTGACTATCAAGAATAAATATCCACTTCTGACAATCGACGATTCGATGGTCCAGTTAGTAGGTGCCTGTGTGTTTAGCAAGATTGATTTGAGGTTGGGTTATCATCAGATTCGTGTTAAACCTGACGATATTCCGAAGATAGCTTTTAGGACGAGGTATGGTCAGTATGAATACACTGTGATGCCATTTGGAGTGTCCAACGCACCTGGTGTGTTCATGGAGTATATGAATTAGATCTTTCATGAGTATTTGGATCAGTTTATTGTGGTTTTCATTGATGACATTCTGATATACTCTAAATCTGAAGAAGAGCATGCTGAGCATTTGAGAACTGTGTTGCAAGTACTGAAGGAGAAGAAGTTGTATGCAAAGCTGTCAAAGTGTGAGTTTTGGTTGAAGGAAGTGAGTTTCCTTGGCCATGTGATTTCAAGTGGTAGAATTGTTGTTGATCCTTATAAGATTGATGTTGTATTACAGTGGGAGACTCTGAAGTCTGCTATTGAGATACGAAGTTTTCTGGGGTTGGCGGGTTATTACCGCAAGTTTATTGAAGGCTTTTCTAAGTTGGCATTACCTTTGACTCAGTTGACTCGAAAGGGTCAAACTTTTGTGTGGGATGTAGCTTGCGAAGAGAGTTTTGTGGAGTTAAAGAAGAGGTTGACAACCGCTCTAGTGTTGATTTTTCCTAATCCAAATGAATCTTTTGTAGTGTACTGTGATGCATCAAAGATGGGTCTTGGAGGAGTATTGATGCAGAATGGGCAAGTTGTTGCTTATGCTTCTAGGCAACTGAGGGTTCATGAAGTGAATTATCCAACCCATGACTTAGAGTTGGCAGTAGTGGTGTTTGTGTTGAAAATTTGGAGACATTATCTGTTTGGCTCTAAATTCGAGGTGTTTAACGATCATAAGAGTTTGAAGTATCTGTTTGATCAGAAAGAGCTGAATATGAGGCAGAGAAGGTGGTTGGAATTGTTGAAGGATTATGACTTTGATTTGAATTACCATTCTGGTAAAGCAAATGTAGTGGCCGACGCATTGAGCAGAAAGTCATTGCATATGTCGATGCTTATAGTGAAGGAGTTGGAATTACTTAAACAATTTCGAGATTTGAGTTTGGTATGTGAAGCGACTCCCGACAGTGTGAAGTTGGGAATGTTGAAGTTGACTAGTAGCATTCTGGAAGAGATCAGAGTGGGACAACAATCCAACTTGAAGTTGGTTGACCAGTTAACATCGATCAATCAAGGTAACAGAGGTGAATTCTGGATTGGCGAGAATGGTGTAATGATGTTCAGAGACAGGGTGTGTGTCCCAGATGTTCCAGAAATTAAGAAGAGCATTCTTGAAGAAGGTCATCGAAGTAGGTTGAGTATTCATCCCGGTGCTACGAAGATGTACCAGGATTTGAAAAAGTTGTTTTGGTGGCCAGGGATGAAGAAGGATATTGCGGAGTTTGTTTATGCGTGTTTAACTTGTCAGAAGTCGAAGATTGAGCGTCAGAAGCCTTTAGGTATGATGCAACCGTTGAATATTCCAGAGTGGAAATGGGATAGTATTTCCATGGATTTTGTGTCGGGATTGACGAGGACTGCTAAGGGAAATGATTCGATTTGAGAGATTAACTAAATCGGCTCATTTCTTGCCGATGAAGATTAATCATTCTATGCAAAAGTTAGCTGAGATGTATATTGAGGAGATTATGAAGTTGCATGGTATACCTTCGAGTATTGTGTCGGATAGAGACCCGAGATTTACATCGAGGTTCTGGAAGAGTTTGTAGGATGCTTTAGGCACTAAGTTGAGGATGAGTTCAGTATATCATCCGCACACGGACGGTCAGACAGAAAGGACTATCCAATCTTTAGAGGATTTGTTGAGGGCATGTGTGTTGGATCACGGAGGATCTTGGGATAGCCATTTACCGTTGATTGAGTTCACGTACAATAATAGTTTTCATGCTAGTATTGTAATGGCGCCCTATGAAGCTTTGTATGGGACAAGGTGTAGAACTCCCTTGTGTTGGTATGAATCGGGCGAGAGTGATGTACTCAGACTGGAAATTGTGCAAGAGACGACTGAGAAGATTAAGATGATCCAAGAAAGGATGAAAGCTTTGCAGAGTCGTCAGAAGAGCTACCATGATAAGAGGAGGAAAACACTTGAATTCCAAGAGGGAGATCATGTGTTTTTGAGGGTGACGCTAGTGATTGGTGTGGGTCGAGCTTTGAAGTCTAGGAAGCTTACCCCACGCTTTGTTGGTCCATATCAAATCTTGCAGAGGATAGGAGAGGTAGCCTATCAGATTGCTTTACCGCCGATGCTTGCGAATTTGCACGACGTGTTCCACGTGTCTCAGTTGAGAAAGTACATTCTGGATCCGTCGCATATGATTCAGATGGATGATGTACAAGTGAGGGATAATTTGACAGTGGAAGTATTACCTGTGCGGATTGATGGTCGTGAGATGAAACAATTGTAGGGTAAAGACATAGCTTTGGTGAAGGTGTTGTGGAGTGGACCAGTTGGCGAAAGTTGGACTTGGGAGCGTGAAGATCAGATGAAGGAGTCGTATTCGACTCTGTTCCCTTCAGGTAATTTTCGAGGGCGAAAATTCTTTAAGTGAGGGAGAGTTGTAACGCCCCAAATAATTATAATATTTATTTAATTAAATTATTATAATTATTCGGTGTTTTGGATCTTTGTGATGATTTTGTGACATTGATGACTTTGTGTGGTGCTGTGGGGTAGTCTTGGGTTAAGGAAACGGTGAGGTCTCTTAGAAGTAATAATTAATCAGATTATTTTATTAATAATATTATTAGAATAATTTGAGTAATTAGACTATTATTTAGATTATTATTATTGTTAATTAAAATAATTAGGAGACCATTAAAGGTAAGACGGTAATGTTGAGGGGATTAATGGAGGATAATACAGTAAACTGTGATTAAGGCCCAAAACATAGGATTAACAAAAGAAAAATAGGGATTATGAGAATTAGTTTTGTGCAACCCTAAGGAGTGAAGAGAGAGCTGAGGAAAGAAGGCTAGAACGAGGAATCGACCGTAGAACCCCGGAAAACGAAGAATCTCTGTTGGAAATTCGAGGTATGGGGGGTAATCCGGGTTAATGTGTTTGATATGGGTTTAAGGTAGAGGTAATTGCGTGTTTGCGTTTTCTGATGAATTTGTGCTGAAATCTATAACGAATCTATGACGATTTTTCGTAACTTTGTATGTGTATGAACTCTATTGCGAATCTGATATGTGTTGCTATAATCGATGTTGAATCTGTGTGCATGATGTTGATGTTGCTGTGATGAACATGTGGGTAAACCAGATCTAAAAATCGAAACTGATAATAACTGGTTATGACTTAATAATTAGGAAGAAACTGATGTAGACAATGAAGTAGGATGAATAACATAGATCTGTGGTGAATCGAAGCTGGTTTGAGGTTGATTTTGGTGGATCGAAGGTGTTGGAATGAGGAGGTTTGCGTTTAGATGTGAGATCTGAGTTTTGGGGTAACTTATGGTGATACGCGTAACGGGGGAGTATTACGAGTAATGGGGGACACTCTCATGGTATTACGCGTAGCGTACGCACCCGTCCCCAAGGGTTGGCACGACCCTCTGCTGGTACGTGTAGCATACACGTATGGGATTGTGGGCAATACACATAAGAGGAGGCAATACGTGTAATGGGAAGCTGAGAAAAAGAGGGATACACGTAATAGGGGGCAATACGCGTATGGGTTTTGGGGAAGAATGCCTTACGCGTATGGGCTAGCCATTACGCGTAAGGGGGAATCTGAAGGAGAATTGAGAAGAAAACCCTCTATGTTGTTACGCGTATGGTACGCGTAAGGGGTGGCGTGAAAATTGAGCCATACGCGTAACAGGGTGGACCTTACGCGTATGGGCCGTGAGGTGGGCCGATTTTCCCGTTTTTGCGATTTCTGTCCCGATTTCGCTTGTGACGTGGTTTCTTTGAGACGTAGGGCTATGATGAGGTAATAAGACATTAGTAATCTAGTAATAATGATGAACGGGATAAAAATCGGGGATTTTATGTGACAAACCTAATATGACGAATTATGAAGTCTAATGACGAGCTTTGACGAGTGCGTATTGGTGATATATAATGATGTTTGTTTGATGATTCATGAATGATGATGCAATTGTGATGATTTTATGACGATGTTTATTATGACGATTTGCATCATGCATTCATGGCATAGTTGGGACTTCGGTCCATTTGGTGGCTTCAATCCCATTGTGTGGATTGGAGTGTTTTATGACGTGCTCTGGTTCTTGCGTAGAATCAATCCTATTGGTGGGGATCTTTGGAGGGTGATGGCCCAGTGTCCATCGATTATGACGAGTTGGTACCACATGCATGAGTCTATGATGTTGCATTACATATTGTGTGCATTGCATTATATTGATGTGATTTTGATGTATTCTTGACGCGTGAATGACTTGATGATGTTGTGCTCGTACTTTATCTTTTACTTATATCTTATGTATTGTTTTCGTGATTACTCACTCTGCCTGTTTGAATGTTGCCTCCACGTGGGTAATGTGCAGGTGATCAGGCTTAGCTTTCTTGGCGTATGAAGATTTAGTTTTGAAGTATTCGATTTCTCCGTCGATTAGAGGGTCTTGCTCTGATATGTAACACCGGGTCGGAACGTTTGAGTCGAATGATTACGTTCTTTTGTTTTGTGGACATGATGTTTTTCATGAGTTTTAGTTGAGAAGTTTTGAATTATAAAAGTGTTCTTTAAATTTTGATTTCCGCTGCGTGGTGTTTAATTATATTGAGATGGAAAAATCCGTGTTACGGGACAGGTGGTTATTATGATGTTTTGTGACGATATGTGATGCCCTTTTTGGGACTTTACTCTGATTTATTTGTCGTTTTATTTGTGATGTTTGTTGGGTAGAAAAAGGGTGTTACACTTGAGGGACTATGTATTAGTATATTTGTAAAGGGTTTTAAGAAGAGACACTAAGATCTATAGTCTCCTGATTATCGGACCAGCCACCCCTTTATTAAATGTATCGACATTCTTTTAAATGTATTTCCCTTCTCTAGGTTAATTAAGTTGCCTAAGCGCAAAAATGAGTGGTGTGTTCTCCTCCCGTAACAACACGAAAAAAGTCGTGTGAGAGGTGGATCACACTCCCCTGAATATTAAAAGGAAAACTACTAATTCCTTGAGCGGTTTCTATATCTAAGGAGGCCTAGAATTCAGGCCCAACACAGTTAAAAATATCTAATCATGACAGTTGAGGAAAAAGAGAACAATTACAACACAAAAATACACAGATACAAGAGTTTCTCACCCCACGTGAGTTAACTCTCAACCCTACAACAACCTTAAAACCTCTGACATCCCTTAATCACTAGGGGTTGTCATGCGTTTGTACTTTTAGCAAGTACAATTCCAATAGACAGGCAGTTTAAATTTGACCATGCATTACGTTGAGTCGATTCATTCAAGGTTGAATTTAGTTAACACTTTATTATATGTTTGAAAAACCTATTATTTATGCGTGTGATGAGAGATTCAATGATGAACTCAAAAAATACAATAAAACATAACACAAAATATAAAAACAACGAAATAATCAATAATGCATGCAACATAACTAGATACCTACGAGCACACAACTTTCGATGATGAGACAAAAGAAAAAGATGGATTTATCTTTTGCAAAAATTGAATGATGTGAAGTTTAGACTCACCTATGCCAAAAAAATCTATGTTTTGCAAATATTTTCTTGAACATTGCTATTCTTACACCCATTTATACACCAAATACTTACACCGTATACACTGTTCACCGTATTTATATGGTGAACAGTATTTTTAACATCTAGATATTAAAATTAATTTTTAACAGTAAAATAAAATTGGTTAATAATATATAAAATATTAATTAATGAAATTATAAAGTTGATTGATCAAATATTTTAATATCGATACTCTTAATTTAAAATAAAAATAAATAATAATTTTTATATTAAAAAAAATAATATTTACGACTATATTATTTTAAATACATTTATGTAATTATAGGTATTAATATATCCATTTAAATATACGAAATATATTATTATGCGATGTCATATAATTAGTTTAAAATTTTTAATTTAATTTAACGAGATGTATGAATGTCATTGCCAGTGTAAAAAAAACATTTATAGTGTGATCACCCTTTTTCTTTTACCAAGAAAATGAAGATTATTCAAATTGTATTAAGATTGATATAGTTATTTGGCAAACATATCTTAATATTTCAATGATTAGGCATGATATTTTCACATTCGAGAGACATGCTCCACAAATATATTGTTACAAACAAGTATTTGAATTTCATGTTCCACAAATATAGAATCCAAAACACAACTTTTCACATTCTCGCTCCAAACTTTCCTTTTCTCTCCGAAGCATTTCATCCATGGCTGAAGAATTCGTCAAAGGCACCGTTAGTTCTAACGGCGTCGCCGTTCTCACCCTCGATCGCCCCAAAGCTCTCAACGCCATGAACCTAGGTTTTTGAATTTTCACGTGCATTCATTTATTCAATTTATTGGATTTTTCTCATAGTTAGTATGATTATAGCTTGATTTTGATTGTGAATTTTGTATGGTGCAGATATGGATGTAAAGTATAAAAGTTTTCTTGATGAATGGGAATCAGACCCAAAAGTCAAATGTGTTCTGGTTGATAGCAGCTCCTCTCGTGCCTTCTGTGCTGGTATGTATGTATGTATGAATGAGGCATATTAGCTATGCAGCGCCGACACTTTTGAAAAAAGACGTGTCTTTGTCGGTGTTAGACACTTGCACCGACACTTGTGAATACGTTTAATTTATTCATTTTTTCAAATTATTATCGGTGTCGCCGTGTTAGTGTCCGTAATTCATAACATATTAGGTAAAAAAACTTACAGTTTAGCAATGCTTTATTGAAGTATGTTTCTTGCTCAAATGCATTAAAACAATTTAGTCTCTTTTGTAGATGTTCTGATGTAGATATATAAGGTTATTTTGGTTTTGAGTGCTAGGTAAGTTTTGAGCGTCGCAATTAATGGTCAATGCAGGTATGGATATTAAAGGGGTTGTTGCTGAAATACAGAAGGACAAAAGCACACCTTTAGTACAGAAGGTTTCTATATATGTTATTTGTAAATACATGCATATCCAGTTGCATTTTGTATGTGAGAGAAAAAAATGTTTCATTTTCTACGTGCTTCATTGGATGTATAGTTTACTTCTTTGTCGTCATTATCATCATCTTTTGATGCTATACAACTTTTTGTGTAGTTTCTGTTTTGTCAAATAATTTTTTATCTAGTCTCAATGATCGCTTGCTTGGTAACTGAGGTCTTAGTTTATCTGTAGGCGGTGATGTGACGCAGATATCAATCAAAAACCACCTATAAGATATTATTAGAATATGAAATTACTCTTTCCATTTTCAGTTGTAACTGAATTGTATTGATTGAAAGAGTTAGTTACACGAGGTGGAACCTGATTGTTCTTATAGTAACAACCAGCCATCAGATTCTTAAACATTCATTTTATTAAAATAATGCCAATTCAAAATCAATTCCTTGTGTAGAAATTGTAGCATTTCTAAACTGATTGCATATATACTTCAGACATGTATTTGGTAGACCATACTATTCATGACTAACTTAGCTCCATTGTCTGCACCGATGGCTTTTAAAAACTTCAAGTTTTCAATGTTTTAAAATAATTGGTAATAAACAGTTACTGAGGAAGTTTTACGTTCAAGTCGATAAAACATAAAATGTTTTAAGTATGTAACTCTTTCTTTTGGTATACCAAAAGTTATCTCCACGCCCAAACTAATCCTTGCCCGGATTTTGGTTTGACCCAGGTTAGAAGGTTCTTCCAGTTGAGGTTCTTATAATGCCTTATCTGTTGAAAGGCATCAGCTTCTATTATTACAGGATTACCCTTTAATTACATCTTTTCTGTCTCCCAGAGGCATTGAATTTCGTTTGAATGTTTTACTGTGTGTACCTATGATAGATTCTCGAGGGCCTATTAGATTTAGAATCACTTTTAATTTTGTTGATTTGGACAGTTTGTTTTGTTGGTAATTTATATTTTATTTGTTGCCAATTTTGTCAGCAGTTTGTGGGATCACACGTTTCGCTGCATCTTGCATTCGAGTTTTTAATATGAAGCGTAAAAATAATATAGCCATGCTGCATGTTTTAGGTCTTCACAGCCGAGTATTCTTTGATATGCAAAATTTCTGAGTACAAGAAACCATATATTAGTTTCATGGATGGAATAACAATGGGTTTTGGAATTGGCTTATCTGGTCATGGCCGCTATCGTATCATTACAGAGGTATGCTCATCTTGTAATATAGTTGATTCATTTAATTATATACTTTGTGTATTCATATTAATTGCCATTCTAGATCTTGTTTGTGAATTTTATCTTTTTCGTAACACATTTCCAGAGAACCGTTCTTGCCATGCCAGAGAATGGAATTGGCTTGTTCCCAGACGTAGGGTTTGCTCATATAGCAGCTCAAACTCCAGGAGAAGGAGCTGTTGGTAATTTTTTATATTTAGGATTTAGCATTTTTAGTTCTTGTTTATTAGACGAGCTAATGAGGACAGAGGTTTATTGAATTACTGACCCTTCTACTTGTCCTTTTTGTTTACTATTTTCATAATTTTCCTTAGGAATACAAACTGTGCACTTCACTATTGAAATAGTTTTCATTAACAGCTTATTACTTTTCATAATTTTTCTTTAAAAGTACTTCAGCTTGCTTTCTGTGGAATCTCTGAATTCAGTTTGAGTATTTTTACTGACTACAGGTGCTTATCTTGGATTGACGGGAAAGAGGATTTCTACTCCATCAGATGCAATATATGTTGGCCTTGGAACACATTACGTGCCATCGGGAAAGTTAGGTTCATTCAAGGAGGCCCTTCTGGCAACAAACTTGTATGTCGCATGAACCTTTGAATGGCTCTTGAGCCTTTTTCTTTAGATTATCACCCATTTAAACTTCATCAATGTACTTACACAAAACTTATTGGTTATATAGTTCTCAGGATCCCCATCAGGACATCAAAGTACTTTTAGCAAGTTATGAGTCAAACCCGGATTCTGAGGCACAGTTAAAGTTGCTTTTACCTCAGATAATTTCTTCATTTGGAGGAAATAAAACTGTTACCGAGACTATTAAGGATCTAAAACAACACCAGTCAAGCACTGACTCCAATGGTATGTTTATCATCAGATTATTTGGTTACACAAATGGTTGGATACAGTCATTGTTGTGTATGTTAGACCATAACGTTTGTAATTGCAGTTAAATGCTTGTCAAGTGCTTAATATTTTACTTTTTCCCATTTCTAGTTTCTGAGTGGGCTAATGAAGCTCTCCAAGGCCTCGGAAAAGGTGCTCCCTTCTCCCTTTTCTTGACCAATAAGCACTTCTCTGCAGTTGCCTCTGCAGTAGGAAAAGACAATGGTGAATTATCGACTGTAAGCACTTTTTTTCTTTCTTTCTGGGGGTTGCTGTAATTTCTGTTATTGTAAATGTGAATTCAATGAGTATTGTATCTGTATATGGGAAATTCCAGCTTAGTGGCGTAATGAAAACTGAATATCGCATTGCCTTGAGGTCTTCACTGCGACATGATTTTGCAGAAGGTGTTCGAGCAGTATTGGTGGATAAAGACCAGGTTCTCTCTTTCCTTAATTTCTTGATTTTTACACCTTTATCTGATAAGCAAACTTTAATATCAGTTGTTGGCCAAACCAAGTATAAGCGCAACTCACATGTCTGCATAAATTTTTTTTGGTGTAATATTTTTCCTTCAATATTGTATACAATGTTTCTTGCTTGAATAATAAATTGAACAAATATTCAACGCAGAACCCGAAGTGGAAACCATCTGGGTTGGAGGAAGTTGATCTGAGTGAGGTTGAAGCTGTCTTTAAACCATTAGGGGCAGAGACGAGGGAGTTGTCCGTGTAATTTTCAAAGGAAAGCTTTCATTTTCATTGAATGCATTACTGAATTGTATGAAACTTCTTCAAATAAACAGACGGTGTTATCATTAGGTCCTGCGTCTGGTGTTGCTTGTATCGTTGTCATCATTGATTCTGTAACATAAAATCTATGGTGTTGCTTGTATCGTTGTCATCATTGATTTTGTAACATAAAATCTATGATCTTGGAAATCAAAGGACAATGTTGCTTCTAGTGTGCCCGCATGGAATTGATGTAGGCTATGTTCCTTAATTTATTTGAGAATTTCTTATGGCATTCTATATACTTCGAACGCATCATGTGAAATTTCACAAATGCTTTTTGATTATAGAGATATATTTTCGGACGCATCTAAACTTAAGTGAACGTTGAAATATTTCGGAAATATATTTCCGAAACATTTTGAAGCATAAGTCGTGTCAGGTTTTTCTCCTTTCTCATTTAACACTTTTCTTCAAACTCAACTCTTCTCCTTCTCAATACACTTCAACTTCACCAAATCATTTTTTAACAAATAAGGCTCAAAGGAACTCAAGTGAACATCAAACATCATCTACAACATCATTCAATATCATCAAAACCATAAATTTCAAGTAATTTTTTCGAGTTTTCGATAAATATTTGAGTTTTAATGTAAACGAGTAGTAATCAATGATTAGGGTTAAAAATGTGTAGGAATCATATGTAATATAGTTTAAACATAGTATATAACTTGTTTGTTGGCAGAAAATGGTGATCACATAATGTTTTCTTCAACTTGAATGAGGTACGTTTGTCGCAACCTTTGTCTTGCAGAACATTCTGAAGATGCATCTCCAGAATTATTCAACGTTTCATGTACTTTGGGAAATTCTGGAGATGCATCTTTGAAATTGTTCAACATTATAGTTTTAAGGTATTTTTGGAGACGCATCTTCGAAATTGTTCAACGTTATAATTTTATGGTGTTTTCGGAGATGCATCTCGGGAATTTCCTACAATATTTTTTTTTGTTTGTGTGTGTTGTTTGCGTGCACTAATGATATGCCTTACTTTACCTTACAGACATAATGACTGACAGAGTTGACAGACTGAGACATGACAGAGTTGCTCAACACACATCCATTCAGCGGGAGCAGAGCCAGAAGGTTCCGGAGGCTCCATGTACCTCTGGTCAGGCAGAGGCGTCGACTTCTGGGGCGCCGTCTACTCTTTGGGCTCATGTTTCACCTTAAGCCACTCCACCTTTTTCTTCTTCCCGTAGGAGACGGGATTCACCATCTGACGGGTCACTTCCCCCCATCCTCCTACAGGCGTCAGGATTCACCAGTGCCACCTCCTACGGATGATGCTGCTATTCCAGACCCATCTCCCACTACTGATCCATTGCCACCTCCGGAGGGAGAGGCTGATGCAGATGCCGAGCCAGAGGGTTTTGGAGGAGGTCCATATGATTTATCCTTACTTCTTTTGTATCCAGACCACACTGCTATACATATCTAGGACGGAGAGGTTTGGATTTTTGACTTTTTTTATTCGTCAATTTTAATGGCTGACATTGATTATTTCTTGAAAATTTCAGGAGCGTGATCCCTATAAGTTTATTAACCATGAGAGGAAGATTACTGCATTGCCTCAGCAGAAGGAAGATTGGTTTCAGTCGGTTATGTTATTATCTGGCATGAAGGACCTATCCATGACCGGTTATACTCTGGTCAACCACGAGATGCTTAATGCATTCGTGGAGAGATGTCACTCTGAGACCTCTTCGTTTCATCTCCCGCATGGTGAGGTGTCTATCACACTGAATGATGTCTTATGTTTATTACATCTTTCGATCAAGGGGAGATTTCTCGATCATGAAAGGATAACCAGAGACGAGGCAGTCGAGATTAGGGGTGGTAAAACGGGCCAGGGCCCGCCGGGCCGGCCCGCCCACCCGCCAAAAAATGGCGGGTTGGGTTGGGATTTTGGGCCCGCCTGCCCGTTTAGCCCGCCCCGCCAAAGCAAAAAAAAAACCGCGGGCTGAAGACATAATGGGGCGGGTTGGCCCGCCAGCCCGTTAAAAAAATATTAAAAAAAGTTATAAAAAAAATCCAATTTTATTTTTAAAACAGTGGCCCAACATAAATAAAATTAAGTGGTCCAGTTAATAATTGAAAAAACAATTCACATCACAGATTCACAGCCAGCCACACAAAATTTCATTAGAAATTGTTCCTCTTCACTGTCTTCAGTCTTCAGTTTCACACAAAATTTCAAAAGAGAAATCAATGTCTCTCTCACTCACGGTCGCGAGTCGAAGCCGGTAGCCATCCACCACCTACGAACGAAGGAGTCAATAGTCACCACACACAGAGCTCTCAACTCAACCCTAATCCCACTCTCACTATCGCAAGTTAACGGTGGTTTATTTCTAGAAAGTAAGTTCTCTTTTCTCCTACTGTTGCCTGGGTATTTTTGTAATGTTTGATGTTGTATGTATGTATTTTGGAACTGTATGTTGAATACTCGACCAACACCGAATGCGCCACTGATTTATTTAGGATATTTAGGATTAGGTTAGAAAGTCTCTTTATTCTTATAAATAGAGGAAATAAAGGGTAGTGTTTAGTATTTTGATGTTGTATGTAATAACATTTGATTTTGAATCATTGCTTGACGAAGACAATGCCTCTGTTTCACTCAACCTTGACTGTATCATTTTTGAGCATTTGACAGATTTTGAAACATTCTTATGAAATAGATGATAATGAGTGTTTTGGAGCTGACTTGGTCCAAAATGTTTTATCACTTTCTCCTACTGCTATGTTCTGATAATGTTTTATCATATCAGTAAGCCTAAGCCTAATCCCCTGTAAAGTGTAGAAATGGTTTCAGTGATATACAATAAAGCTAACTATTAGACCCTTGGCTTTCTAGTGCACTCTGTACAGATAATAGAAAGAATGCGCTTAATCCTTCATGTGTAAGGTTGAATTTGATTCAATAAAACCTTATGTTGTAGGATGTGAGCATTAGACTCAAATATTATTTTTCTATCTTTTATAACACCAAGCTTGGCCTTGGACCTTGGAAATGTATCGAATTGTGTGTTCTAGTGAAGGTTACTAATTGGTTTTATTTAACTTTATGTTATTTTTCAATGTCATAATTTTAGGAAATTAGATTGGGTAGACAACAATCTAGTAAGGCTAAAAGAAATGGTCAAAGTCAACTTGACATGTATTTGGAAGAGCCAACATTGGATCTTGATTACACAGAACATTTGGATGTACTACAATGGTGGAAGAACACTAGACAAAAATTTCCCAAACTTTCGGTAATGGCTCGAGACTTGTTAAGCATTACTATTACCACTGTTACATCAGAATCTTCCTTTAGTATTGGTTCTAGAGTGCTTAACACGTATAGAAATCGACTATTGTCTGAAAATGTTGAAGCATTGCTTTGTTCTCGCAATTGGTTGCATGCCTTTGATGATGGTAATTATTTTTAGTATGAATATAGTTATTTAATATTTTTTTAATATATTGTTTAGTAACC
Organism: Lathyrus tuberosus; assembly: GCA_022829125.1. Classification (NCBI taxonomy): domain Eukaryota; kingdom Viridiplantae; phylum Streptophyta; class Magnoliopsida; order Fabales; family Fabaceae; genus Lathyrus; species Lathyrus tuberosus. Next base: position 9,413,395 of record JALAZF010000057.1, on the reverse strand, counting down.
ATTGAATTTATTTCATTGTTTTGTAATGTAGATGACAATGATGATGACAATGAAGATGAAAAAGAGGGTCCAACTTGTTCTAAGAGTGCATATGATATTCTTGCTTGACCTTGATGATTAGGATTTAAATTTTAGAATGCTTCACTCTTGTTTTGTTAGGCAATATTAATATTATTATGGTTTTGGTTGGTTGAACTTAAACTTTGATGTTGTACTTAATACTTATTATGATTTTGGTTGGTTGAACTTAAACTTTGGTTGTTTGATGGTAAAGTTCATGGTTGCTTGAAGGTTGAACTTGATATTTATTTTGGTTGGTTGGAAGTTAAAACTTATTGATGGTTGTATTGTATTTGTACTTGTATATCTAAATGTTGGTTTGATATCTAAATGTTTCTTGATGTTTTCTTATTGAAATGTAAAAAAACAAAGCATTTTAATTTATTTAAAAAATGGAAATAAAATTACAAAAAACAGAAGGCGGGCTGGCCCGCCGCCCGCCAACCCGCCACCTTGGCAGGACGAGTTTGAATTTCATGCCCATTTCACCTAGCGGGCATGCCCGCCCCGCTCTTTTTTTTGGCGGGGCGGGGTGGGCGGCCCGTTTTGACACCCCTAGTCGAGATGATGGTAGAGCATCTGGAGGCTGATCTAGAGAAGGCGATTGAGGAAGTGGATATGACTAGGGGTGCTCATGCTAGGTTTTTGTTCCTAAAGAAGATATATGATGATGAGATCCTTAGGGCACAACAGACTCATGGTGATGATGAGCAGGTGGCGGTACACAGGGCTCGTGCTTTGAGGGCATACTTTCTTTTTTTTTGTTGACACTTGCATTTTTGTGGACACGAGTGCCACTTATACTGACGTGCATACCTCTGGTACTTCTTGGATCTCACTCAGATTCATAAGTATAACTGTCGATGGAAGACGAAGCAGGTCACAGGCAGCGTGACACTACTGGTGGTAATATTTCTTGATCCTTGAATGTTTTTTTTGTTGTCATTTTCATTACATATTTGCGAAACCATTGCCAATAATTTTTTATCCTTGAATGTTTATTTTTATTTTTATTTCAGGCTTGAATCCTCCAACACTTCTCGCGCATCGTTGGCTGGGTGAGTGTGGATGAGTACATTGAGGATATGTCGTGTGCCTGTGCTTTTATCCCGCTCAGAGGGAGGCAGGCAGTCCAGCCTTTCAGAGTCTATCTTGACCGTTTGGTTACTGAGGTCATGCACTTCAACAACCCAAAATGAAATTGGCATTCATAACATAAAATGAGCATTACAGTGATGTTTTCAACATAAAATTCAATATTACATTTCAATATTTCGGTGGACGCTTGCACATCTTCAAAATATCTTCGACTGATCTTTGTAGCGTCACTTCCAACTCGAGCGGAACTTTCTCCTCAAAACCCAAATATGTATCCCACATAGCCCTAACATTCGCTTGCGTCTTGAACTCATATTTGCTAAACTCAATCTTCCCTCCGTTGTCAATAGATGGTGAACGATACTCGAGCTTCAGAATATTTCGATTGTCTCTATGAGGTAGAGATGATGTATTTTGTATTTGATATGGTCGAGGGAGGTGAAGTCGGTGAGCTTGAACGTTCGTTCGGGTGTATAGCCGGAGAATGACACATTTGCGACATACCAATATATGTTTATTTGTGGCATTTGAGACATTTTGAGGTTGTGTGAAATATAACATTAGAGCACCTAAATTTATAGAAGCCATATATCAATTTGGACCATTCATTATCTGTAATATTGATTCTAGAGATATATCTCAAGAACTGCACCCTATTATACTGTTTCGGAGATATATCTTTAGAACTTGTCCTGAACCAGTTTCAAAACATAACCATATAACATAACCTTTTTTTCCATTGACAAGATAACACATGTTGATATGGGGAAGATGAAAAATGCACAAAGATAAAATATGAACAAAAAGTGAATGTATAACACTTCATTTATATTGAGACACAATTACATACGATTATTTGTCCGATTAAACAAGAAATTAAAATGAATCGAAATATGTGTCGCCAACTAAATCTATAGGTGGTACCCCTTTTGACTTTTGTGCATTTGATTCTTTTTCAATGTTGTTCAATCTTTCGAGTTCTTGCATCCTTTTCAGAATGATCAAGCTATGTCTCAACTTTTGCAGTTGAATGAGTCATCCACCTCAGTGATGTAAGTGGTATAAAGCATCTCAGTTTCAAGTAAACTTAAACAAAATGACTTGATTTTGAAAGTCACCCAATACACGTGATTCGATCATTTGGATTTTAGGGTGGTGCGGTGCGCAGTGAGGAAAAGATTTCTGAAAAACTGTAGCGTGTCACGTCAACACACATTCTATCATACGCACATGTTATTGGGCGACCCATTTACGGGAAACACATCTAATTTGCCTCCGGTGTCGGACCGCTCAAGCAAGGAACAAGATACTCATAAACCGCATCGAAATTTTCTTTCTTTCCGTAAACCACATGTACGATTCTTTAAGCGTCTTCAACTCTTGGATAAGTTGATGTCGGATAAGTGTATGATTATCTTCTTCTTTACCGAGTAAAGCCGAAATGGCTCGGTAGCCGCAATTACCATCCCCCACAACATTGACGATCCACTCGATATATTTGTGCATAAAAAACGGCATCTCGTCGATGAATGAAATCTTCGGTGGAAGCGGCATCGGAGGTGGTTTGCTAATGCAAGCTCCTTTCACACCATTTTTTTTGAGATTTTGGAGTCGGTGAGTCGGGAAAAACTTTGTCAATGTGTTCAAAATATGAAGGAGACCATGTAGTCGAATTGTCATTCGGTGTAAGCTTCATTTTCTTCAGAACATCTTTTATTTTTACCGGTTGAGAAAGCGGTTTCAAGTCAGTGGTTTTGGGATAGACAATCTTCCTCAATTGTTCTTTGATGCGGAGTTTTATGTTATCACCGACCTTCAAAAATATCTCTTGTATCAATACTCATTCAGATAAAATAAAGATATTTGATTTATCGCCATCCATGTATCCATCATCATCAAACCTACATCTCTTCCAATGAGTGCAAACCTCGTCCATTCTTATTGGTTCACCAAGTTTCACCTGTTTAGCAATAACACAAGCACATGGGAGACCATATGTTTTCACAATAGTGCATACATAGTTTGCGCTATCGGAGCCTACATTATCAGCTCGTTTAGCCTCGTGAAAAATATAGTTCAAACATGCCCGAGAAATGTTACCAACCAACTGAGAATATAGAGAGTTGTCTTTAAATCTGTGTTCCAAAACCATGATGCTCCGACCAAATGTTGTTTATATCTCATTATGTTGGTTTTGAATCATGTGGTTCACAGAATCTTAGTCTTACACAATCCCCTTTACTATTTCCCAACCAATTTTTCAAAGTAGCATGAGCCGACTCAACTCTATTAGTTGTTGTATTTCCAAGGTGTCTAACATTATCAGTCCACGCACAAACTATCTTCTCTTTCACCTGGTCAAGAATTGTGATTTCAACATATTTCAACAAATTTGGATACTTTTCACTCACTTTCTTGAAATGAATAACATAATCGGCATATAGTTCTTTTATGGAAGAGTTTATTATACGATTCCATGCATCCATTATTTTTTTCACAACCACACCCGCCTTCACCAATTTTTCACCTTCGGACTCTATTTGTTTCGCCCTTACCACGGGTTTAACCCGACTTATCACATTCTTTGTTATGTGATACGTACAACATAAGCTGAAGGAAATACCTTTGTAACCGAATTCATCAATGCAGTATCACAGTCAGTAACAATCGCTTTAAGCATCTCACATTGGACCTTCAAAAGAGACTGTCACACCTCTAATTCCCAAGTAAAATTTTCATTTTTTCACACTCAAGAAATGCAAAACCAACATAATATGTCTTCTCAGTTGAGGTAACACCAACTATCTCAAATAATAGAAGTCTATACTTGTTGGTCTTGAGGTTGAATCAAGTATAAGCACTGTAGGAAACATGTTGAACAACTTTATGGAATCAAGATGAGTCCAAACAATATCTCTAGTTGTAACTTCATCGTTGCACATTCGGTACCTGAACACGTAACTGTTATCATCCAACATTTTCACGAGTTGTTGCATCTCAGTTCTATTCCCCTTAAGCGCCTTGTTAGTGAGGTACCAAATATTATACACTTGCTTGATATTTGATATATTGTCGGTTCGTTTATGTTTCAATAATGCAAGTATATTTTTTTATTGAACAAAATTCAAGTTCATGTCAGCAATACATTCTTTCTCTTCCGGTTTGAGCTGACAAACAGTAGGATGACCAACTAATTTTAAACACAAATCATGGTTATACAAATCACATATCACATTAAATATCCAATTTTTGTTTGCTAACATGTAACCACGAACCTTAAACGGACAATCAGATTTTCTTGTACCAGTGTCGTCTCTTTTAAAATTTCGGAGAGGAGTTCGATATTTCTCACTTCTTTCGCACGCCATTGTCATAAAGGCGCATCTTCTATCCAAACCATTATCAAACCTTCTGATAACCACACCAAATCCAAGTTTAGAGGCCTCCATACGAATTCATTTAAGCATTTGATCACGAGATTCAAACTTTTATTTGTTTATAAAGTCGTTGCCAACATCCATCGCCTTCACAACAACACCTTGAACATTCAGAGAAACAACCACACCTTGGACATTAAGAGAAACAACTTGTTTTGGGAAAACATCAGGGTGCACCATATCTAATGAAAACAATTAAAACAATAACGGAACATAAGATCAACTACTGCTGTAGAATGACTGCAAAAATGAACACAAACAACTTCCGAAAATGCAGCTTCAGACAAGTTCATACACGTTCCGGAGATATATTTTCGGACACAACATAACTTTTTTCCAGCAAAAATGAATGATTGATGTGAGCAATGCAGAGGTAAAAAAAGAATCTTTACCTGAAATTCAATCTTTTTTTGCTCCCTGTGATATGATGTACCAAAAGGATGGAGATTTGGAGTGAAAAAATGGATTGAGAATGAATGATTTTTAGGGTGAAGGGTTTGGTTGAAACCAAGTATGTCAACAATGGAGGAGTGATCATGCAGCTGAATCATGTATCACATATTTTTAGAGATGCATCTTCGAAAACACCTGACATGCAAAGGTGACATAAAATTTCAAAATGTTGCCCATAATTTTAGAGATGCATCTCCGGAATATCTATTGAACTGAATAATTAAAATGTTTTTCTTAAAATGTTCCAGAGATGCATCTCCAGAATAAAAATAACCCAAATATATGGGGAGACTCTCAGAATAACCTTTGTTAAGTGTGCAAGAGGTACGTCTGGAGATATATCTCCAGAAACGGGGGGCATTTGAGGAAATTCACGTGGTGCATTAGTAGAGTATAAGGTGCATTAAGAAATTCTCTTGTTTGTTTCAGTTTTATAAACCCTTTCAAAAATTATTTAAAAATCGATGTGGCACTTAGTTCCTTACTATTTTCTCCTCTTATTCTTCTCAAACATGTGTCCATTGCAACATCTTTTCCTTATTCTTCATATTGCAAATCTATGTTCTTCATTTTCTTTTGGCATATATTATCATCAATGTATGCAGGCATGAAGATAAAGATAACTCTAAGATTCAACTTCATAAAATCAATGATGCATATGCTCTCCCCGAATTTTTTCTCATATTCCAGAAGATTCATCGATAAACTCAACAATTCGATAAACTCAACAATCCCATATTCCATGATGCATATGAAATTACTTGGAGTATCGTTGTGAGAATAATGATGCTTTACAATAATTGTTTACTATCTAATTGCAGTACATAGAGCTTTATGGTCATCAAAGGCAAGTTTGTTTTATACATTTCGAGTTACTTACCTGTGAGAAATTTCATCTTACTCCTACTAGCATAAATTATAAAACCAGTCATCTCAGTAACTTGATGCATAATGTTCCCTGTTGATATATCATGCATGTTGTATTCTTTCTTATCATGAATCACGATGGTGAAACATGACTATTCTTCAATTAGGCATCTCAATTTTGAAATCTAATAATTCTAAATGCAATTAACTGTATGCTATTAGGTAAGTTTGCTTCCTCTTGCTATTGGGTAGATGCAAGTCAATTCTGATGGGGTAAGGGTTTATGTCCTGGTTGGACGTGGAAGGGTAATTTAGGAATGTTAGTTATGTGGTTTTGCCAAGTTTTTTGCGTTCATCTAATGCACCTGAACTTTGGAGTGCCAGATATGCAGTTAGACTGTGATATAAACTTTGGAGCTACAAAGCTTCAATTAGATTATGTCATTATTTTTAAGTGTTTGTTCAGTGTGTCATCTGTGAATGATCATGGTTGGAATTCAGTCGAGGAACTTCTTTAACTCAACAAAGATTTTTATAAAAGATGCTGAAGAGAAAATAGTAAGGAACCAAGTCAGATATCGATTTTTGTATAAGTTTTGAAAGAGTTTATAAATGTGAAACAAACAAATTGTAGTAACTTAAATAGATTGAGATTATTATTCTTAAGCCCAACCCATAAAGTGTGTTTTAAATATTATAGTTTCTAAGAAAGTCTAATTAATATTATTATTATTTATTAATTAATACTATTTGCAACCTTGTGTCATGTCATTAATTAATATGATGTGAAAATAAAAGTGGACAGTGTGGATCTTCCAAGTCATGTGTCATGTCATTAAAAAAACTTAAAAAAGGAAACAACGTCCCGATTTTTAAAATGAGTGGACTAAAACTCAAACAAAGAAAAAATAAGGAGGCCACAGTTGCAATTAAGTCAAATATAAATAATGAAACAATTTTTTTTTTGTTATATATTAATAAAATAAAATATAATATTTTGTGTTCTATTGAGGAACGAGAATTGGGGAAGCAAATCATGATGCTGATGAGGATGCTTACAATTTCGATGTGGAGGCAGAGGAGAAACTGCAAGGTTATCACTCAAATTCCAAAGTTAGTTTGTGAATCACTTAAGATGGAACAAAATCATTGGAAAATGAAATCATACATGCTTTGGCCCAAAAAAGGGGTATTTATAGGGTGAATAAGATTGGGCTTTTATAACCCTTTCCAGGGCCTTCGTTCCGGTTCGAATTAGTTACCCCCAACGTGTTATGTCAAGATGCATAAGAAGCCTTCAAAACCGGGCTAGGCAATTTGTAACACCCCAAATTTATTAGAATATTTATTTAATTTATTTAAATATTAAATTTGTGAATTTTTGGTGAATTTTGGTGGTTTGTGTCGATGTCAGTATTTTGGGGGAGTTTTGGTTATTTTAATTAAATAATAGTATATAATATGAATATATTAGTATTATTATTAATTTAAAATAATATTAGAGGAATTAAGGGCAAGATGGACTTTTGAGGAGGATTAGTGAGGGTAAATTGGGGAAAGCCCATTTTGGAAGCCCAAGGGTTTAACAAAAAGGAATTGGGAGGAATATGATTCATTTTGTTAGATCGTGAAAATAAGGAGAAAAGTGCAGAGCTCTGAGGAAGAAGGAAAAGGCGAGGATTCGAGAAGGTTTTCGAAGAATCAGTAGAGAAAGCTCCGGATCGACAATCTAAGGTATGAGGAGTATTGTCTTTCATTGTTTTCAATGTAGACGTGATGTGTTTAAAATGGATCTTGAGGTTTTTGGGGGTTTTTGAAGGGTTTGTGTTATTGATGATTTAGGGGCATTTCTGAGGATTGATGATGGATTATTAAGGGTTGAATTGATTCAGGTAAAAATAAGCCTTCGAGGCAAAACCTTTTTGATGATATGTGGAATCTTGTATGAGAAAGGGATTTATGGGGTTTATGGGAACCTTGAGAATTTGTGAAGGTTTAGGTGATTTTGAGTTAGGATAGTGGAATTAACCGACCTAATAGTCGTAGGTTTTATGCCTTTGATTGCCTTGATGTTTCAGGACTGTTTTGGGAGTGTTTTGGGGTGAATTAAGGTTGGAATCGCAAAGGTTTTTTGGGATGGGATGCTACTGGTGCGTAGCAGCGATTGCAGGAATCGCTAGTTAGCAAAGCGAACAAATCATTCGCAAGGCGAATGTTCGCCCAGGCTCGCAAAGCGAGCAGCGCAGCGAATGCACGATAAATTGTGTGATGATACTGGGATGAATTCTGAGATGTGATTTTGTGGGCTCGCACAACGAATGTCCCAGCGAAGGGCTTTGCACAACGAATAGAGGAGCGAGGAGAGGCAGCCTGAGGAACTCTCTGGTTTTTGTATGGGATTGGGGCGTCGCTGCCAGCTTCGCAAAGCGAAGGTTCCAGCGAGCAGGTTCGCACAGCGAACTCAGTAGTGAACCCTGCTGTTCGCGAAATTTTGTTTATGATTTCTGTGATGTTCTGATGTTTGATACTGTGATCTTTCTGATGGTTTACTGTGATGTTACTGATGATTATGAGATGATGAATTGTGATGTTTTGATGAATATATGATGACATGATTAACATGAAGTTTTGGTGAATGATGATGCACAAAATGATATTTTTGATGATGATGATTATTGACGCTGTGTATCATGCATTCATAGCATATTCTGGTGATGATGTTAGGACTTCGGTCCAGTGATGATGATGTTAGACTTCGGTCTATTTGTGGCTTCCATCCCATTGTGTGGATGTGAAGTGGTTTATGACATGCTCTGGTTCTTGTGTGGAACCGATCCTATTTGACGGGGATCTTTGGAGGGTGATGGCCTAAGTGTCCATCGATTGTGACGATTGGTACCACATGCATGAGTCTTTTTGTGCATTGCATTTATGTGGCATATTGTTGTGATTTATGATGTTGTGACTTTTGATGCTTGTGATGACTCTGATGTTGTTGTATATGATGATGACGCCATTTTTATGCATATCTTATTTTATATTGATTATAATGAATTGTGTTACTCACCATGCCTGTTTGAATGTTGCCTCCACGTGGGTAACGTATAGGTGATCAGGATTAGCCGTGGATGCTTTTAAGGACTTTTGAAGTTATTAGCATTTCGGTCGATGTAGAGGGTCTTGCTCTGATAGTGTAACATCGAGTTGGGTCGTTGAGTCGAACCATGTTGAGTTTCATTTGGTTATTATTTTATTGATTATTTGATGACTATGGTTTATTGTAATAAATGTTGAAACAGTATTTCGGGGGGTGTTTTTATCGTATCCGCAGGGATTATGCGATATTTTGATGCTTGCCGTTCAATAGTCGAAACGTTTTAAGTAATCGGTTTTTAAATTGTTCTTTTGGTTTTGTAACATCAATTTTTGGTAGCAAAGAAGTAAACTATATCAAAGATGTTGTAAGTTTTTAGAAAAGCATGTCAAGATTAGATTTCGCTAATCCTTTTCATACATATCCGATTAATCAAGCATATGAACTTAGTTTCGATCAATACACCTGTGTATCCTCGCGAATAAGTTTATGTCTAAAACAAATTCGTGAGTATCGTTGTTTAAATCGTTAGATGATGTCTCACGCTAACAATTGAAACAACAATCATTAAGCTCAATACAAAGCGAATAATAAATCCCAAATCTATGTCTAGAGTTTGGTTTTTAAGAGATGAAAATATTAGGTCATGATTTGGAAAATCTATGTCTAGAGTGATTCAAACCACAAATACATCATTAAGAAAAAATAACTTCATCTATATTGATCATAAACCTTGTTCATATACAAAAGATCAAAAGAAATACATATGATCAAGATCAACTACATCTAACCTTAACACAAGAAGTGCTTAGCTACTCATTTTCATGGTAGCTTAGATGACAATTTTCAAGAGGAGATGAAAGAACATCTGAGTCGAATAATCGAGATTGGATGTGACTTCAGCTTCTCTATGTGAAAATTCACTCTTGGATGATCAAAGTTCAGAAAAATATGTTTTGGTGTGAAAAATATCAAGTCCTTTCCAAGAAAACTAAAAAATCTATTTATAACACACTTGTGTTATGATGCATTCGCCTAGCGAATGATCCCTTCGCCCAGCGAATGAAGAAAAATGGCACTTTAAGTGCCTCTGAAAGCTTAAACCGCCCTTGGCTGTCATCGCGGGTTCGCTAAGCGAACGTTTCATTCGTAAAGCGAACCATTCGCCAAAACATTCGCAAAGCGAATTTTGGTTCCTTTATCCACTGCCTCAGCCAAGAGTCCTTCGCACGACGAGTGAAGCAGCGAATACTCGCTGGTTGTTCGCAAAGCAAATTTTACTCCCTTTTCCCACTGTCTCATTCTGGAGCTCTTCGCTAGGAGCTTCGCCGCCATTCGCCAAGCGAACGTTCGCTGGTGAATTCGCCAGGATTCGCAAAGCGAACCTGCTGCTGTTTTCCTCATTCTTTGACAACTTGCATAATCTTTTAGTGTCTTAATTTCTTGATCATTTAGTGCTTTTTCCTGCACAATAACACACATATTACAAGCACCAAAGGTATATTACAATGTTTAAAGAACAACAACAAATCACCAATAAAATCCACAATTAAAACATGAAAGTAATGAAAAATGCCAAGTATTGAATACACACATATAACATATTTGACATCTAACAACTCTCCCCAACTAAGTTTTTGTTTGTCCTTAAGCAAAGTATGCCTCTCATTAAAAACAAGAGGATCTGCTCAAGCATTTGACTCAACCAAGACAAGATAAACGGCTCAAATAAACAACAATTTCCACAAGGCAACAATTACACAATCCTAGAATCGACAATGTAAAAGAACTTAACTCTAAAACAACTTTCAGACGAAGTTTACAGAGACAACTAAATCATCATGCACATGTCATTCTAATACTCCTCTTCAAAAAAGGATTGAAGGAAAACGCGCCTGCAAGCACGGGAAAAATTCACTCAAATGACAAATAATGCAAATACTAAGCAATTCATACAATATCTAAATGATCACAAAAGAAATCATGGAAGCAAAAGATCACTAAGGGCTTTAAGGTTATAGCTTGGTTGGGTTAACAATAAAGGGACATTTCTAAAGGCCATTGAATCGAAATTGCCGATGCAAAAGAACATTCACTCAACAAGGTATTCACAACATCTTAACTTCATTCACCAATTTCCTTCCTTTATCACACCTTCTCAAACTTCCTCGCACAATTATTGGACCTATTTTTTTCTCATTCAAACAAGCATTCTTTTTCTCTTTTATATACAAATATTCACATACTCTTTTCTTTTCATGCTTGCTTAAATGTTTTCAAAATTTTGAGTAATTCACCAATCTTCTTTTTCATTCTCCCCAACTTATTTTCAACTAAGCCTTAAGTGAATGTTCAAGTTCCAAGGTTCAAGAAGAAATTTTTTTTAGAAACTCTCAAAAATTCAATGATGAACTTGATTTTCAAAATATGTACAACACAAAGTTCGTCACTAAAAGAGATCTAACCAATTTAGGCGCAAATGGGCTAACGAATTCTCGCTACTCACGGGTAAATTACTGTTTGGACATGGTTGTGCTCAATATCAACAAGTGTCTTGATCATTTCTTAGACTTCCACAAAATCACACAAATCACAAGATACAACATGAATTAAAAGTATAAAACAAAATTTATCATCAATCCAAAGCATATAGTATAACCTGGAGGTTTCTCACTTTTGTGATTTTTGGACCTAAATGACACAAGCACTCAAATAGAGCTGTAACAAGAAACAACATTTTCATTTGTACAAAGTCAACAAAGTTCTAATACATTCTAAATTCTAGAACTAGGTAACTATGTACCTTGCCACAACATCATGCTTAAAGTACTATCATAGCCATCCAATGTTGGAGGAATCTTCTTTGATGCATAATCAACACCGGCCTAAGTTTCTTCCACAAAACATCCAAAAGTTGGAAAATATAACTTCCACAAGCATACCAACATAAAGCAATAAAAAGCATATTAACATTTTAAGAGTTGAACATTCGTAAATTGAAGAATTCAACTCTTAACACAAAAGCATACCAACAATTTAAGTGTTTAGCATTCGTAAACTGAAGAACTCAACACTTAATACGATAATTAAAACCGAAATATTAGTAAAATTAAAAACATAATTTTTTTTACTGAAAACAACAAATATTACTAATAATACTAATAAAAATGTACTGGTGTGAACACACCTACAAAGTCAAAAGTACCCCCAAAGGGTACAAGTACATCCAACTATCCAAAATAATCCACAAAGTGGTTACAGTACATCAATACAAATTGATATAAAAACAGAATACAAGAAAAACTTCACTTTGATGCTCAAAGGAAGCACAAACTCATCACAACAAAAATCAGTCCTCATCGGACCCCTCGATCTCCTCGCCCTCTGAACCATCGACAGAGCCTGCCACCTCATCATCATCATCATCCTCAACATCAACACCTTCCTCATCAGCATCGTCATCAGCTGCATCCTCACCTCCTCCGAGAACTGGCCTGGCCTCTGGCAAACCAGCATGTGTAAGGAACTACTCCCTAGACATCAAAGAATGCTCACCGGCAGAATCATGAATCTGCAACTGAAGAACCTGCATGGAATCATGTAAGTCAGTCATGGCCCACTGAGAAGCCATCATCCAGTCCCAGTTGTACTGCCATATTTCCTGCTGATAAGGATAAAAAGCATGTGACCCTGAACCATTAGTATCACCACCCCCTGTGCTAACATTAGTACCAGCACCAGATGTCTCTCCCCTTACCCCTTTGGGCTTACAAAACTTGTCCACGTACTAATCATTAATGGCAGAAGGAATAGTTACTTGACAACATGTGGGTACATTAACCCCAGCATGTGCACACAACATCATTATGAGACAAGGGAAACTAAGCGGGGCATTAGGCCGAGAAGCAGTACCTCCAAGACCACTTAGAAAAATGGCCTTAATCTCACCAGCAATGATACAGGCCACGTCGATCTGTACATTCGTAAGAATGCTATAGACAAGGTGGGCGAGTGGTATAGGGATGGTGGAAGAATGTGACTTTGGCTTGATATTGGTAATCATAAAAAGTAGAATGACCCGAGCCAAAGGTTGCATATCTGTCCACCGGTATCTAATAGCAACCTCGGATGGGTTGAGTTCTACCTCTTTTCCCAGACGTAGCAGATCACTGGTCATTCGCGGGATATCACGGTGAAGATGAAGGTCTCTATGGTATACATCCAAGTGGCTGCCTACCAATGGAAAAGGGTCTCCAAGAACATTATTTATTGTTCTCCATTCAAATCTCACCAAAGTCCCCCTAACTAGAGATGTCCAACTAAAAAGCTCCCTATCATTGGGAAGTGCGTTGGCATAGAATTCACGGACGACCTCAACGTTGTAGCCATCAAGCGATCCCACCCTTTTTGTTCCAAAAGTGAAGCCACCGTCCGATAACTCCCACGGTCGCTCAAATTAAACCTTTTTTCGGCCAACATAGTTCTCCTCTCCAAAGTCTCATACCTCGCAGCCTGCTTGGCTCCTTTAAACCTATCGTTATCAAACCGTATTGGTACTTGTCGAGAAGTTGTGGCCTTTCTATTCTTTGCATGGTTGACTTTAGGCCCCATCTGCACACAACAACCAATAAACACAACAAGTAGGAACACATCACATTAGTAATTAGACCCAAAATAGTATCCCAACTCAATCATCATAAAAAAAATTTAAATCTTGTTTTGTTTGCTCCAGGGATCGCAAAGCGAATGCTGGCGAACATTCTCCCCAGATTCGCAAAGCGAAGTCTGGCGAATGCTCGCTCAAGTTCACAAGGCGAACACGGCAGGGAACCCACGAAAATGCAGAAAAACAATATCAGATCACAATCCAACAGTAGACTTACTTCACTACATAACCCTATTCATTATGCTTGATTAATTTAAAACATGCAGCAACATGGAGCATTATGAACAAAAGTAATTGAAACTTTGAAAACCTAAGTAATTTGTCTCTAAAAGTTCAATCCAAGTCCTAACCTAATGTCTAACAGAGATAAAAATTGAGAGGTTCAAACCTGAACTTGCAATGGAAATGGCATAAACTTGATCCAAATTTTGCCTTCTTACTTTTAGCTAACTGGATTATGTTTCTTTGCATTTCTTGCATTAGCATTTGTGCATAGCATGGGTTCTTAGCATGGGATCAAGGTACTTGGTTCATCTCAAAGGAGTCTCAAGCCTCAAGGTGGTTTGAGGAGTTCATCATATCTTCACAAGGTCAAGAATGGCAAGGGATTTCAAATGAATCTCACTCTCCTGATTAGATGGTCCAAATTAGGGTTTTGGTTCCAAAAGGCTTCTTGATGGGTTTTGCTTGTTCAAATACATTCTCATGAGGTTCTACATGCTTACAAGCACTCATGGAGGAAGACTTGGCTAGTGATTCATTGTGGAAGATGTTCAGTGGATCAGTTACTTGTGAAGTAAGCAAAGTCAACTGTAAGGAGGAAAGTCAACCATGGGTTTTCAAGGGTTCAAATCATGTTTCCCAAGTCCATGTACCTTTATTTGGTCAAGGAATAACATGGATGACATAATTCTTCAAGAATCAAGAGTTCGTGAAAAAGTTACTAAATTTGGAAAATGACCTATAATGAGAACTTTCCATTTTTGGCAGTTTTTCCATCACATTCAACTTGAATTTTCATCATCAAGGAAGCTTCAAATGAATTTTCCTCCAACATGAAAGTTGAAGATCTTTCTCTCCCATTTCCAAAAAGTACGAGTTTGTATCCATATCATTTGTGAAACTCAAGTTATGGCTAAGGCAAGGCAAGGTGCATTTTGAGGTTTTCCACATGTACCAATTTTCCACCATTTGCATTTTCATCCAAAAGGACTTGTAATCACTTCAATTGCTTCAAGTTGTATTGTACCATCAAATTACAAGCCATGAGCACCAGTTTTGACCCTTGTTTCATGCCAAACCGTGCCTTATTCATGGTGCATTTAACAAGTAAACAATTTGCAAATTGATTCATATCTCACAAATTAAACCATTTCAAAGCCCAAATCCAATTCAGGTGTGATTAGCAAGTGGAATGTGAGTGAATCATGCTGATTTCATTGCCCATGCACGTGTGAATCAAGTGGTACAACACAAAGTGCATTTTTGCAAAACCACTCAAAACTCATTAACCAAGGGATTAATCAAGTTTTAATTGTGATCAGTGCTCTAATGGGATGTATATAAGCTTACTCATGCCTTCACAATTAGGTCATGCACTCTCATTTGCTCAGATTTGAAATTTTCACTCTCACTTTCTCTCCTTCGAATCTCTCTTCTCACAAGGGTTTCTGAAGACTTCTTTCCATATTCTTGATCTACACACTCCATAGAACAAGAATCAACCACTGATTGAAGCTCATACTGAGGTTTTGGCCATATACGAATTTGAGTTGCTCTTCATCAAATCTCAAGATCTAGCCAGATTCAAGCCTCTATTTGCATTTATTTTGCAAATAGAGCTCAAAAGAGGAAGATCTGCAGCTTTTGGAAGGGTTTCTTGGTGTATTTCAAGCTCTGCAACTTTCAGGTTAGCTTACTTTTCACCATCATATAACTTGATTTTGTTGTGTGCATTATGATCTATGATGTTCACTGATCATTCTGAGGTGATTTGTGTGAATTTTGGACGTGTATCATGGGAGTATTTGATGATTGAAGTTTTTAGATCTAACTTGTTTTCCTTCGATTTGGCTTGTGTGTTGACCATTTGGTGAAATAAATTGCATATTCATGATCCTTGTTGAATTCTGAGTAGAACTATGGTATTGTTTTTGATTTCTGGAGATTTTGTGGTTTAGTGTCACCGGAGAAGACGACCGGAGCTAGGGCTCCGGCGCCTGGTTCACTTTCAGGTGGCCTGAGGTTTCAATGAAGGTGATGAAATCTTAGTCGTTCCTTGTTCTGATCTGAGGGCTTAGATTGTGCCAACGCATTAAAAATGTGTGTTGCCTCTCACGTGCCATGTTAATTCAGTTTGATCATTGTGTGTGCGTGTACATCACTGTTAGCATGTGCGTGTACATCTGAACGTTTGATCTGGTTTACTATTTGATTATGTTGACTGCGTATAGTCCATTGGATCAATCTTATGGCAATGATGGAGTCAAGTTTGTTGACTCTGAGTCTAATGTAAAAGCGGTTTGGGCTTTTTGTGCTATTGGCACCCCTCCTTTTGATCCAGTCCACTTTTGAACGTGGAATTGTTGCTGGTGACCCCCCTGGATTTTATTTCTTCATTTTATTTTTATTTAATTAACTCATTTTCTTTTAATTTTTAAAAAATAGTTTTATGCATCCAAAAATCACCAAAAAAATCATGAAGCATATTTTTGCATTTAATTAATTTTGGACATTTTTTATTTCTGACTTTGGTCATTTTTCATCATATTTGTGGCATTTTCTTTTATTTTGTTTGAAAATTGTTCTTATTTGCACACTTCAACTTTGAGAATTTATTTCTCATAGCACATAAAACATTTTGAGTCCATTATTTTTCCATTATTTCATCAACATATTGAAGTGCATAAAAACATTTTATCATATTTTTAAACTCTTTTCATATTGCCTTTTAGCCTCTCTCTTTTGCATATTGATCCATAATCCTTTGTGCTTTTTGTCTAATTGTTTGAGGGACCTATCTTGTGAATTTTTGCATGAATTTTTAATATGATGTTTTCCCCTGGTTGAGGTGTTTTGAGATTTAATTTTATGATTTTTGAATCATTTTTACTATTTGTTTGATCATTCATGTTTGAGGTCTTCTTTTGTGAACATCTTTGATCATGAATTACTTGCTTGAGAAGGCACTTGTGCCATTGTATGAGGTTGTTTTCTTTGATTTCTTAAGCCATGTTTAGATCATTATAGGTCTCTTGAATGCAAATTTAAGTCATTGGTGTGAGGTTGTTACTTATTTTGTGTACATGTTCCATGCTTGTTTCACATGTCTCTTTTTGACTTATCTTCTCACTTCTTCTCATCTATGCCTCTCTTTGGTTTGTATTTGGATTGTGTATACCATGCCATATCTCTTATTTTCATGTCATATGATGTATGCTTCTGACTTTAGAGCTTTGCATTCATTCCATATGTTATTCATGTTTCATCTTGCATACTTGAACATGTTTCACTTACATGCTTCTTTCTTCTTCTTCTAATTACTCTCAATGCTTGGATGCTTGTTTGTATGCCTCATGTGACATTTGTACATCATGTTTAGGCACATGT
Source organism: Lathyrus tuberosus (assembly GCA_022829125.1). NCBI lineage: Eukaryota > Viridiplantae > Streptophyta > Magnoliopsida > Fabales > Fabaceae > Lathyrus > Lathyrus tuberosus. The sequence continues at coordinate 9,396,111 of JALAZF010000057.1, read as the reverse complement.
TTAGGTCATCCACATTCTGACTTTGATTTTATTTGAAGCATTGTTGCATGATCACCTTGCATATCCACTCATTCTTCTTCTACTCCTTCTTTGATGATCTTCTTGGATGTTTGGCCATTAGTTTGCATTCTCTTTGCTTGGGTTTATTTGGTAAACATTATGGATCACCTCTAAGGTGTACATTCTGACTTGGATGAGTTTCATTTGGTTTGTAACCATTTCTCTTTGGGTTGTGACTTGTTTGGGTTTCATTTGTCTTATTGTTGCTTATGTTTGTTTTTGCTAACCATGTAGGGGCTAATGGTAAGTGAATGGGATGTGGATAGTTATCCACATTCTAACTTCTCCTTTCTCTTTTAAGCTTTCATACTTGTGTTTGCTTTAGCATTTAAGATGCTTCTTTCTTCTCTCTCACTCTTTCTCATCCCATGAATCTCAAGAATTGATTAAGTCTTGGATTCTCTCCCTTTAGAGCTACCTAGTCCAACTTAATTTTTGATTAAGCTTGGAGTAGGATTAGCATTAGGTTTTAGGAAGTCGTCTCTCCTAAGCCTCACTAACCCTAGGTTACCCATGCATGATAACATTAGGACTCTTAGTTTCCCTTTAGAGTTTCCTTTTGGGTCTTCTCTCTTCTCATCTCGAAACTTCTTGAAAACACTTAATAAAATATAACGTATTTTGCACTCGAGCCTTAAGTGTAGGAAATGAAGAACGAGGTGTCTCCCCTCCTCTTCTAGGGTGTTTAGCATACGTCCCATTTGGGGGCCACCATGCGATTCACTCGTTCCCGCATGGTAGACTTTGGTGCAATGTAAGTTAGGAACTAACTTAAAAAACACTTCTGTCTAAAAAACACAAAAACAAATTCAAATCTTTTTATCCTTCGGGATTGTTTAGTTCTAGACCATTTTCAGAAAAGAGCACGTTACCTTCCGTCTGAGTCGCAAACAGGCATCGACCCTAACTGCCGGACGTGAATCTAACGTCGCTCATAAAAAACACTTACCCATCAGTGGTTGTACCCACGAACTACATTAGCTCTGATTCCTCTCTCTCGTCCGATTGAGGATATGTAGGCACAAGATAACGATTGTCTTGGTGAGCAACCTTCCCCCACAGTTCCCGTCTGAACTACGTTGACTCTGACTTTCCCATTGCACTGAGGGAGTACGTAGGCCTAGGACAACGATAACATCCTATCGAGTCCCTTTTTTTCTCTTCTTTTCTTCTTTTCTTCTTCGTTTCTCCGTTCTTTCCGTTCTCGTTTCTTCTCCGATCCGGTAGCAGTGGAGCTCCAGACGACGACACCCCTTGATGCAGACAGCAAGCGTGGATCCCATCGAGTACGATGGACGTGTTGGGTGCTAACACCTTCCCTTCGCGTAACCGACTCCCGTACCCGTTTCTCTTGGTCGTGAGACCATGTTCTTTCCCTTTCTCTTCAGGTTTATGCAGTGTTCCCTTTCCCTCTCTCGGGATAAATACACATTGCTGGCGACTCTGTGTTTTTCCGCGCCACTCTCGCGTTTGTACCGTTGGATGCGAATCTTTCGGGAGCGACAGCTGGCGACTCTGCTGGGGACTCTGGTTGACCTCTTGCTGGTCCATCCCCTTTAGCGAGTCTATCCTAGCGCTTGTCTGTTTGTATTTCATTGGATGTTTATTATGGTGCTTTATTTTGCTGTATATTACTGTATTGCTATTTTATTTGTTTTACTGTATTTACAGCTTTTATTGCATTGCATTTCATTTTATTACTGTCATACTGGATATTGCTGTACTGTTCTGCTGCTGGATTTTCTGTTTGTAGGGTGGGTTGGATTCATGAGAGAAAAGCCCAATACCCAGGCTTGAGCATACACCTATGATTAGCGTAGAAAGTAGTGTGACTTGTTTGGCATTTGGCCAGACTTAGTATACATGAAAACTCCACATCCAGACGAGGTTTCCTTGGTAATGTTCTATCCTGCTCATTTGGGGCAGATGATGGAATATAACCTGGAAAACTGTCGACTCTGGCGACCGTCTCCCGAGGACTCAGCAACGCCTCTCCTCCCGAGATGTGACAGTGGCAGACCACGTTCAGTGGAAAATCCATTGCACATTCTCGATCCGAGGACCCAATGCTGGGAACTTACTATAGGTTGACCTTATTTTTTAGGGGAATCAGTTGAGGCCTCCTCGATTGGTGATGATGCCAAACCAGAAATGGTGAACGTATCATCATTTCTCGACCTGAGAACCCGTGTTATTGAGGATCCTTGGCTTTCTAGAACCCACATGTGAGAAGGGATGGGTGTTTGCAGGTTTGCAGGTAACCGGATCCTTCAACCTACCCGGTTTTCTGGATTTCTCGTCAGTGTACTGTTATTATCCTGATATTCTGGCAGTTTGATTGGGCCGTTATTCTGGATTTCTGGTATTCAGGGTCTTATTCAGTTAGCAGAACAACAGCAGTTTCGAGCATCATGGATACCTTGATCCCATGTTTGCATTTTGCATCATCTTTTTGCATTCTAACATGTTTGTTCATTTGTAGGGTTGCATCCTAACTTTGATTCCGGTTGTCCGAAGATTGTCCATGATGAGTATTAGCATTGGAGAGAGAAAGAATATCATCCTGTACAAGTTCTCGGAGCTTTATTTAGATGTTGTGCACAAGATCTTGGCTATGGCAAAACCTGGGGTATTGGCAGATTTTAGAGGAGAATATGGGAGGATTATGAGTTTCTCCCGGAATGTTACCAACTATGAGTTCAGGGCCCTGCACACTCTGGCACAGTTCTATGACCCTCACCTTCGGTGTTTTCTGTTTGCGGATTATCTTTTGGCTCCGACGTTGGAAGAGTATGCTCTCATTTTGGATGTTTCAGTCAAAGAAGAAGCTCTCTTCTATCCTTCTAAGGAATTTCCTGATCTGGAAAGGGTTGCTGCTGCTTTACGTTTGGATCAGTCTTTGTTGAAGAAAAATATTGCTAGTAAAGGGGGTTATCAAGGCTTTCACACGAAGTTTCTGATCGATCAGGCTGCTACTTATGCTAAGGTTAAGTGTTGGCCGGTGTTCAATACCATCCTGGCTATGTGTGTTTATGGAACGACGTTGTTCCCTAATGTGAAGGATTTTGTAGGCGTGCACGCCGTCCGATTATTCACCGCGAAGAATCCGGTACCTACCTTGCTTGGGGATCTGTATTATTCAATGCACTATAAGAATGAGAAGAGGAGAGGCGGACCTCTTTACCTTTGTGCTCCAATTTTCTATAAGTGGTTTGCTGATCGCCTTCCCAAATCAGGGGCATTCGAAGACACTAAAGAAACTTTGGATTGGTCAAAGAGATTAATGGGATTAAAGGGTGACAACTTGATTTGGATTAATCGTGATTTGCTGGGCCAAGAGATCCTGGTTAGTTGCGGAGGTTACCCAAACGTACCTTTAATAGGAAGAAAGGGGGGAATTAATTATAACCCCATTCTTGCTATTAGGCAATTTGGATATGCTTTGAAAGAGCCGCCAAAGGGCCAAGATGTTCAAGAGTCTCTATTTGTGAGTGAGGAAGCCAATCTGGAGGTGTTGAAAGAAGCTGCAAATGCTTGGAAAGATCGCCACAAGAGAGGAAAGACTTATTTTGGAAAGTGTAACAACAAAGCCTTCCCTGCGTACGAAGACTGGATTCAGAGGAGAGTAGAAAGTGTACTTTTACCGTTCTGCAGAGAACCTCCATCTTACCCCTTGTTAATTGAATCTGCGACCACGATTGAGATTGAGATGTATAACAAACTATGGGCTAAAAAGGAGAAACTTCGAGAGGAGAACGGTGAGTTGCAAAAGGAAATTTACCAGTTGAAACATGAGCGAGGTGAAGCTGTTCATATTGCCAAGTTGAAGATGAAGCTTCTCGCTAAGAAAGAAAAGGAGCTAGCTGAAGAGGTCGCAGCTAAGAAAAGGGTGGGGAAAACTCTAAGAGGTGTTAGTAGGACTCTCAAATCCAAGAAGGAAGACCTAGCCAAGGCTTGGTCGAAGATTCACAAGTTCAATGCTTACCGAGATACTGCGATCACAGCCAACAAGCAGAAGGAGAATAAGTATTTGGAGCAGATTGAGAGTCTGAAGTTGAAACTCAGGAAGAAAGACGAGGAGATCTTGTCAGGGACGTTCCAAAGACACGCAGTCGAGGAACGACTCAATGACACCATAGCAACCATGGAAGAGCTGAAGATACAAGCGGAGGTGAAGAGGTCTAAGTGGGAAAAGCTCTAGCTCAGGTAATGGTCCTCAAAGGGTGCAAGATCATGATGATCGAAGAGAACTCTACTCTGTAGTTTGTAGTTTGTTTTTTCTTTGTATTTTGGGTCACCACCAGAATTGTTGGCTGGGACCTTCGCTTATTTTGTTTCAGGCTCTTTATGGTACCTTGGGTTGTAATTTCTGACAGTGATTTTCTCTGATTTATGTATGAGCAGCAGTTTCATCCTATCTTATCTTTAAACTGGAATCAAGGGGTGGATCGCCCTGCGAATATACAAACATGTTTGCATTTGCATTTGCATAATCATAATCTTTTTTTTTTGCATAACAGGTTATCTCAGATTCTCTGGTTTTCTTATGCTCTCTCTTTTTGACAGTCAGGATTGATCAACCAACTCATCGGTATTCTACCAGGCTTAACCAAAGCAGAGTGATGGACAAAGTTCAGGCAGACATGGCAGCTATGCAAGCTTGCATCGATCAATTCATGGAGATGATGCAGGGTTTGGTGCAGAGTCAGAATGAATTCAGAACTCTAGTTCAGCCTTTGGTGTCGCAGGTTGATGAAAATGGTATCTTACACGGTGGTCTTCTTAATCGTGTTAGTCCTCCGGGTGGAGGTGGTGCTGGTATCAACATTCCTATCACTGGTGCTGGTGGACAGGGTGGGATTCCTTCAGTGGTTGGAGAAGGAAGCATTGTTCGAGCTATCCATGGCCATCGTTTTGATGATCAACAGGATGATGTTTTTTCAGTCAGAAGCTTAGACGCTGGCCTACCTGTGGTCAGTGATGAGAGGATCCGTTTAATTGAGGCGCAACTAAAAGGGGTTGTGAAACAGGATGATCTGGGAATAGATTTGGACGACCTAGGGTTGGTCCCTGATATTGTCATTCCGCACAAGATTCAGATTCCTACACTGGAGAAGTATAATGGTTCTACCTGCCCGAGAACTCATGTAAAGGCATATACCAAAAAGATGGCTGCCCACGCCAAGGACGAAAAGTTAATGATGCATTTTTTCCAAGACAGCCTGTCTGGCGCGTCTTTGGAATGGTACATGGCGCTGGAAAGCAGAGATGTTCGTACTTGGAGAGAGCTAGCTGCAGCTTTTATCAAGCATTACCAGTACAACACAAACATGGCTCCCAACAGAACTCAGCTGTTGAGCATGTCCTAGAAAAATGATGAAAGTTTCAAAGAATACGCGCAAAGGTGGCGTGAATTGGCGGCTAGGGTGCAGCCACCAATGTTGGAAAAAGAGATGTTGGACATGTTCATGGACACGCTGCCTAAGCACTATTATGAGAAGCTATTGCCTTGTTCGCTAGGAAAGTTTGCAGATGTGATTGCAATCGGACAGAAGATAGAGGTTGGAATTAAGGCTGGAAAAGTTTCTAGTGGGGACGGATCATCTTTCGGGCATGGAAAGAAGCCATTTGATGGTTATAAGAAGAAAGGAGAGGCCAATGTTGTATCATCCTATAGGGGAAAGGGGAAATAACAACAAAACCATAACCAGCAGGTGGCTTCAGTGGTTATTCCTACAACCCTCCCACCTTTGGCAGCACCTCAACGACAGAATCGCACTCCGCGCCAACAACAATTCACCCCTAAGCAGAACAGACACTTTGATACTCCATCTATGCCATATTCACAATTGTTTCAGCATTTGCTTCAGTTGAAGTTAGTTAAAAAGAGGACTTTGGCTCCTCCTGTTGGTAATCCACCTCCCGGGTACAATCCTAACGCCCATTGTGATTTTCACTCCGGGGCACCGGGGCATCATCTCGAGGACTGTAAAGCTTTCAAGCACAAAGTCCAGGACTTGGTAGATTCAAAGGCTATCAACTTTTCTAATGATGGACCTAATGTTGTGCAAAACCCGATGCCTGATCACAATGGGCCGAGGGTGAATGCGATAATCGAGGAATGTGAAGCTTTGAATTTGATCATGGATGTGGAGGAGCTGAAAACTCCGCTGGCTGTGGTTAAAAACAGGTTATTGAAGGGTGGCGTCTATCTGGGTTGTGATGAGAACCGTTCAGATTGTTTGACAAAGTTCAATGGTTGTGATTCGCTGAAGAGGGGTATCCAGGATATGATTAATGAGGGCTGTTTACAGTTTGATAGAGGTAATCAACAAAAAGAGGCTGTTAATGATGATGTTGCTACTATTGTTATTCCTTTCAAGACAGTTGTAATATCAGGGCCAGCGAGACCAGCGTCGGTTGTTATTTCAGGTCCTAAACCCATTCCGTATGAAAGTACTAAGGCTATTCCCTGGAATTACGGCACAGAGGTGTTTGTCAATGGACAGAAGTAGGAATTAATGACTGCTCCACCAGTGAGTACTAGTTCAGAAGCTAAAGTTGAGACTGATGCTATAACAAGAAGTGGTAGAGTGCTTACTCCTGTTAATGATCAACCCAGTACTTCTAGGCAAGATAGGGGAAAACGGGTAATGGATGGTTCTGTTCAGACTCCAGTGATTGTTGATTCTACAGTAAAGGCAGCTGACAACTCTTTTTCAGAAAATGTCGAGGAGTTTATGAGGCTCATCAGGAGAAGTGATTACAAAATTATGGACCAGTTATGTCAAACCCCATCGAAGATTTCTATTCTGTCATTGTTGTTATGCTCTGAAGCTCATAGGAATGCTCTTCTGAAAGTTTTAAATGCAGCCTACGTTCCTCAAGAGATTTCTGTTAACCAGTTGGAAGGGGTTGTAGCGCACGTGAATGTGGGTAATGGCTTGGGTTTCACAGATCTTGATCTGACTCCTGCTGGGAGGAATCATAACCATGCCCTGCATATTTCGATTGAGTGTCGCGGTTCACTGATGTCATATGTGTTGGTTGATACCGGATCATCGTTGAATGTATTACCAAAGAAAGCATTAATAAAGTTGGATACCAGGGGACTTATTTGTACACCAAGCGACTTGGTGGTGCGAGCTTTTGATGGCTCAAAGAGATCTATCTTTGGTGAGATTGTGCTTCCGATCAAGGTTGCACCGGAAATCTTTGATGCAACATTTTTTATAATGGATATTCAGCCAGCGTACAACTGTTTGTTGGGTCGTCCTTGGATCCATGGTGCAGGCGCTGTAACCTCCACTTTACATCAAAAGCTAAAATACATGGTTGATGGTCACGTAGTGACAGTGTGTGGAGAAGAAGACATAATGATTAGTCAGCTGTCAACCTTCAAATACGTGGAAGTGGATGGTGAAATCCATGAGACTTTGTGTCAGGGGTTTGAGAAGGTGAAGGTTTCTGAAGAGGTTGTCCAGTCTGAAGCTATAGAGCAGCCTGCAGTGGCAGATCAACCTGAGGTTTTTATGTCTTCATTTAAAGACGCCAAAGCTGTGGTTGAAGCTGGTAGCTCACAGAGGTGGGGCCAGGTGGTTGAAGTTCAGGAGAAGAGGGATACTTATGGATTGGGATACAAGCCATCCAGGAGAGACAGGGATCCTCCCAAATTCTATGGCCCAGTCCGTTTCACCAGGGCCAGTGTTTTCTTCGACAGAGTTAATGGCATTGAGGAAGAAGGGGACAGTGATTGTGACATGGATAGCTGGATTCGTCCTTGCGTCCCAGGAGAAAGTCTGTGCAACTGGTCTTCCGAGAAAGTCATTCAAGTGACTGGCTTCGAGTAATTGCTTTGTTTTCCTATTATGTTAATCCTGCGTTCTGCCCAAGACGTAGTGATTTTATTTGTAGGGCTTTTAACTGTTGCATGTTTTTCTTTATCATCAATAAAGGACTTTTTCACACTCAAGTATTTTGATCTCTGTCTTTCTGTTTTTGTTTTTATGCATTAAAAACCCACATCAAAATGGCAATGTGTTTCTTTTGTTGCATACATAATAAAACATACCTCATCAATCATGCAGGTATTTTTGTTCAGATGACACCGATCATGACTCAGCTATAGCTCGGTATGACTTTGAAAATCCAATCTATCAGGCTGAAGAAGAGACTGACGAAGGTTGTGAACTGCCCGAAGAGTTGGCCAGATTGTTGAAGCAAGAGGAGAGGGTCATCTTACCTCATCAGGAGGAAATTGAGATTGTGAATCTGGGAATCGAGGACGCCAGGAAGGAAGTAAGGATAGGGGTTGCATTGGCAGACAGTGTCAAGGGAAGATTGATTGGAATGCTCCGAGAGTATGTGGACATCTTCGCTTGGGCTTACCAAGACATGCTTGGGCTCGATACTGATATTGTTGTACACCGGCTACCACTTAAAGAAGGTTGTGCTCTGGTCAAGCAAAAGTTGAGAAGAACTAAACCAGAGATGTCTGTCAAAATCAAGGAAGAGGTTCAGAAATAGTTCGATGTCGGTTTTCTTGCCGTAACAAATTATCCTCCGTGGGTTGCTAACATCGTGCCTGTACCTAAGAAGGACGGGAAGGTCAGGATGTGTGTTGATTACAGGGATTTGAATAGAGCAAGCCCAAAGGATGATTTCCCGCTCCCTCACATTGACGTGTTAGTTGACAATACTGCTCAGTATTTGGTGTTTTCCTTCATGGATGGCTTCTCTGGGTATAACCAAATCAAGATGGCCCCAGAGGACATGGAGAAGACAACATTCATAACACCGTGGGGAACTTTCTACTACAAAGTGATGCCCTTTGGATTGAAGAATGCAGGGGAAACTTCCAAGCGGGCGATGGTGACTCTCTTTCATGATATGATTCATAAAGAGATTGAGGTTTATGTTGATGACATGATTGCGAAGTCACAGACGGAAGAAGAACATTTGGTAAATCTTCAGAAGTTATTCGAAAGGTTAAGAAAATTCAGACTGAGGTTGAATCCAAACAGATGCACCTTCGGGGTGAGATCAGGAAAATTGCTGGGGTTCATTGTTAGTGAAAAAGGTATCGAGGTTGATCCTGCGAAGGTAAAAGCCATATAAGAAATGCCTGTGCCAAAAACAGAAAAAGAGGTTCGTGGTTTCTTGGGGAGATTAAACTACATTGCTAGGTTCATCTCGCATCTCACAGCCACGTGTGACCCAATCTTTAAGTTGCTAAGAAAAGATCAAGTGGTCAGGTGGAATGAAAATTGTCAAAAGACGTTTGAAAAGATTAAAGAATACTTGCAGGAACCTCTGGTCCTTATGCCGCCAGTGCCAGGAAGACCTTTGATTATGTATCTCACGGTTCTTGAGAATTCAATGGGTTGTGTGCTCGGTCAACAAGACGAGTCAGGTAGAAAAGAGCACGTCATCTACTACTTGAGTAAAAAGTTTACTGATTGTGAGTCAAGGTACTCGATGCCGGAGAAAACATGTTGTGCACTCGCTTGGGCTGCTAAGCATTTGAGGCAGTATATGTTAAACCACACAACCCTATTGATTTCGAAGATGGATCCGATCAAGTATGTGTTTGAGAAGCAAGCACTTTCTGGTAGAATAACCCGTTGGCAGATGGTTCTGATAGAATACGATATTCAGCATGTTTCCCAAAAGGCCATTAAGGGATGTGTTTTATCAGAATATCTTGCCGAACAACCAATTGAGGATTATCAACCGATGAAGTTTGAATTTCTGGATGAGCATATCATGTATCTGAAGATGAAGGATTGCGAAGAACCTTTGCCTGATGAAGGACCTGAGATTGGATCTCAGTGGAAGATGGTTTTTGATGGGGCTGTTAATTCATATGGTAACTGAATCGGGGCAATCATTACAACTCCACAGGGTCCTCATATACCCTTCACTGCCCGATTGGCGTTCATATGCACCAACAATGAGGCGGAGTATGAAGCATGTTTCATGGGGTTAGAAGAAGAAATTGATTTGAGAATCAAGAACCTCGATGTTTATGGTGATTTTGCGTTGGTGGTTAACCAGATTACAGGTGAATGGGAGACTCGTCAAGCGAATCTTGTTCCATATAACAACTATGCCAGAAGGTTGTTACCTTTCTTTGACAGAGTAGACTTCCATCACATTCCCCGGATAGAGAATCAGATGGTTGATGCGTTGGCAACATTGTCATCAATGTATCAAGTGAATCGTTGGAATGAAACTCCTTCAATCAGAATCATGCGCTTGGACAGACCTGCTTTTGTATTTGCAGTTGAAGGGGTATCAGATGGCAAGCCTTGGTATCATGACATCAAAGTCTTTTTGAAGAGTCAGGAATACCCAGCTGGGGCATCTTCCAAGGATAAAAAGACATTGAGGAGGTTATCAGGAAACTTCTTTTTGAACAAAGACGATGTGTTATACAAGAGAAACTTTGACATGGTCTTGCTACATTGTGTTGATGAACACGAGGCAGGCTTGTTAATGGAAGAGGTTCACGAAGGTTCCTTTGGTACTCATGCCAATGGGCATGCTATGGCAAGAAAGTTGTTAAGAGCGGGGTATTATTGGATGACTATGGAGTCTGATTATTTTAAATACGCCCGGAAATGTCATAAATGGCAGATTTATGCTGACAAGGTGCACGTACCGCTTACTCCTCTGAATGTTTTGTCGTCACCGTGGCCTTTTGCCATGTGGGGCATTGACATGATTGGGAAGATTGAGCCGACTGCTTCGAATAGACATCGTTTTATCCTGGTGGCTATTGATTACTTCACGAAGTGGGTAGAAGCAGCATCGTATGCCAACGTCACTAGACAAGTGGTAGCCCGGTTTATTAAGAAGGACATCATCTGCCGGTATGGAGTCCCGGAGAGAATCATTACTGATAATGGTTCAAATTTGAACAATAAGATGATGAAGGAGTTATGCCAGAGCTTTAAGATCGAACATCACAATTCTTCTCCCTATCGCCCGAAGATGAATGAGGCTGTTGAAGCGACTAATAAGAACATAAAGAAGATTGTGCAGAAGATGGTAGTGACATATAAAGACTGGCATGAGATGTTGCCTTACGCTTTGCATGGATATCGTACTTCGGTACGCACATCAACTGGGGCAACCCCTTTCTCACTGGTGTATGGCATGGAAGCAGTTCTGCCATTAGAAGTTGAGATTTCTTCTTTGAGAATTCTGACGGACGTGAAGCTTGATGAAGCTGAGTGAGTGCATTCCCGACTGAATGAACTGAACCTCATTGAAGAGAAGAGAATAAAAGCCATTGCGCATGGCCGGTTATATCAGAGCAGGATGAAAAAAGCATTTGATCAGAAAGTGCATCCTCGGTGTTTTTAAACTGGTGAATTAGTTCTGAAAAGGATCATTCCTCCTCAAACAGATCACAGGGGCAAGTGGACTCTGAATTACGAAGGGCCATATGTAGTAAGACAGGTTTTCTCTGGTGGAGCCTTATTACTCTTAACTATGGATGGCGAAGATTTTACGTCCCCTGTGAACGCGGACGTAGTCAAAAAATACTTTGCATAAAAGAGACCCGCTGAACATAAAAAGAAGGTTCAGGCAAAAATGGGGCATCCTGGCGAACCATAAAAAGAAAAGGTTCGGGCAAAAATTAGGGATAAAAAGAAAAAAAGAATAAACCCGCAAGGTTGAAAACCTGAAAAGGCAACTTTGGCAAAAATGGGTATCCCGGTGGATTGAAAACCCGAAAAGGGCGATTCAGGCAAAAGTTAGGGATTTAAAAGCAAAGACTACGATCCGCGTTCGATCTGTGATCACTATTCACACTTGAAAAATTCGACGGAAAGGAATCAGTCCAGTCAGTCATCTTCAAAGGCCAAAGCATCTGCAGATAAACAAGTCATATGGGATATAGCTGAGTCGAGTCATGGTGGATGTCTGTTCCCCACATTGCCGACATTTGTATTTTCTTTTGCCTTTTGCGCAATTACCTCTTTTCAGGAATTGCTTCCAGATGTAAATGCCTATTTACAGGCCAATTCATTCAATAAAGTTTGCATTTCACTTAAAAAGCTTTCCATTTGTGTTTTTGTTTTACTTGTGTTGTTTGTGAAAATGTCTGATATTTTTTATAAACATTACATGTTATAATGTTGAGCTTTGTGAAGCATATTGGAAAACAGGGGAAATTGCTAGGGCGACGGTCATTGTAATGGTAATTGAAGTAGCTATTTTGCATAGAACTTTCTGTGGATTTTTTTTGCAGGGTAACAGGTTTGTCCTTCCCCAGTAGAGCTACTCTCCTCGACATTGGAAAGTCCATCCTCCTCAGCAGGTTGTTGTTTCCCAAGCAAGAGACTTACAGAATATCTTCTTAGGATAAAGGAGTTATTTTCCCCACAAGTTCTGAACACCCATTCCCCTTTGGATGGGTAAGCTTGATGTTATCCGCTAGCAGGTTAGATGTCAGCATCTACTGTTCCCCAAGCAGGTTTGCTGATCATGGCCAGTATCCCCCAGCAGGGTAAAAGTACTAATATTCCCCGACAGGGTAGAGGTAAGAGCATCTCCCAAGCAAGTTCAAAATTATTGACTTGTCTCCCCAAGCAGAGTCTAAAGGTGCTCATATCCCCAAGCAGAGTCTGGTGGTGATTGATATCCCCAGCAGGTCTTAGGACCAATCGTTTTTGGCAGGCGTCAAATCCAAGTTCTGAAGTATTTGGTGATCCCCGACGGAGGAGTTCCCATCTTCAGTATTCATCTCCCTCCCCAGCTGAGCGGGTATTCTCTCGGAGTTTCGTCCATCTCCAGGAGAGTTGTTGATCTTGATATTCCCCAGCAGAGTGGGTATTCTCTCGGGGATTCGTTCATCTCCAGCATAATTTGTGATCAATGTCTTCCTCAACAGAGTGAGGTCTTTCTCAGCAGGGTCTCTTATTTTGGAGGACAATTTATTTTGTTGTCCCCGGTGGAGTTTGCCCTTGCCTTCAGCATTTATTTTGCTGAGGCACCTCTTTTGTATTGCATAAGCATTCTTGCATGACATCCTCCCAAACGCGTAGCATTTCCACTTCGTGTGGAGCATTACGACAAAATTCAAACATATGCATCTGAAGCATAAGCCAGGTTTAATTTTCTTACCAGTTCCTTTCCCTAGCAGAAAGTGACATGGTTCAGAAGATGTTGGTTAACACTACACCGCAACCAGTGGATTCGTCCTTCTTGTTGGTCCTTCCTACACTCCCCCGCAGGGTTGTCTGTTTAGATTTCTCTATTCCCCAGCGGAGTTGTCTTTGTGGATCCGTTGATTCTACTAATCTTTGGAAGAGCGGTTTCGGTCGGTCTTCCCTTTCGAGTTCGCTTTCAGTCGTACTCGTTCTTTCTTTTCGAGTTTACTTTCGGTCGTACTCGTTTGTTGTTGAAAGTCCGTTTTAGACCGGTCTTTCTTTTCGAGTTCGTCTTCGGCCGTCCTCGCACTCTTTATTATTTCATCATCCCCAGTAGAAGTATCCCATGTGGTTTGTCCTCTCTTTGGAATTCCGCTTTCGGTCGGTCTTTCTTTTCGAGTTCGCTTTCGGTCATACTCGTTTGCCTTTGTATCCCCACTGAGTCCGCTTTCGGTCGTACTCGTTGGTTGTTGGAAGAGCATTTTTGGCCGGTCTTTCTTTTCGAGTTCGCTTTCGGTCGTACTCGTTTATTCTTCTCGAGTCCGCTTTCGGTCGTACTCGTTTATTGTTGGAAGAGCATTTTCGGCCGGTCTTTCTTTTTGAGTTCGCTTTCGGTCGTACTCGTTTATTCTTCTCGAGTCCGCTTTCGGTCGTACTCGTTTGTTATTGGAATAGCATTTTCGGCCGGTCTTTCTTTTCGAGTTCGCTTTCGGTCGTACTCGTCTATTCTTCTCGAGTCCACTTTCGGTCGTACTCGTTTGTTGTTGGAAGAGCGTTTTCGGCCAGTCTTTCTTTTCGAGTTCGCTTTTGGTCATACTCGTTTATTCTTCTCGAGTCCGCTTTCGGTCGTACTCGTTGGTTGTTGGAAGAGCGTTTTCGGCCGGTCTTTCTTTTCGAGTTCGCTTTCGGTCGTACTCATTTATCCTTCTCGAGTCCACTTTTGGTCGTACTCGTCTGCTGTTGAAAGAGCGTTTTCGGCCGGTCTTTCTTTTCAAGTCTGCTTTCGGTCGTGCTCGTTTGTTCTTTTCGAGCCCGCTTTCGGTCGTGCTCGTTTTCTATTTTCATTACCCCCAGGTTGCAAATTTCCAGGTTCTTTTTGTATTCAATCACCTTCTACCTTGAATGTCTGAAAGCCATTACTATCACCCTTTCAGGTCCAAAGTGATTGAATAGGGGCAGCTGTAACACCCCAAAATTTGCCTTCTTACTTTTAGCTAACTGGCTTATGTTTCTTTGCATTTCTTGCATTAGCATTTGTGCATAGTATGGGTTCTTAGCATGGGATCAAGGTACTTGGTTCATCTCAAAGGAGTCTCAAGCCTCAAGGTGGTTTGAGGAGTTCATTATATCTTCACAAGGTCAAGAATGGCAAGGGATTTCAAAGGAATCTCACTCTCCTGATCAGATGGTCCAAATTAGGGTTTTGGTTCCAAAAGGCTTCTTGATGGGTTTTTCTTGTTCAAATACATTCTCATGAGGTTCTACATGCTTACAAGCACTCATGGAGGAAGACTTGGCTAGTGATTCATTGTGGAAGATGTTCAATGGATCAGTTACTTGTGAAGTAAGCAAAAGTCAACTGTAAGGAGGAAAGTCAACCATGGGTTTTCAAGGGTTCAAATCATGTTTCCCAAGTGTCATACCCCAAATTTTGACCACTAAGATTTCCCATCATTATGCAAATCATCATCACAATGTGGATGAACCATCATGCCTCATCAAATGCCTTAAGGGTTGTTGAGCATTCATTACAATCAAAATTAGGGTTTCAAGCCCTCTCAGAGCCTTAGACAAAGGATCAATCAAGGAATGACATGATCTTCAACTTGTCTAACCTCTCAAACATTCACAATGGATCAAAAGGACTCCCACTTCAAGGATTAAGCACAAGGCTGCTCCCTTCTAGGTGGATCAAGTCTCAAGATCGCCAGTATCACCAAATTAGGGTTTTGGTCGACCAGGGCCTCCAGATGGAAATTTTTCATCTGGGCACAAGCCAAAGATCCAAAACATAACCTAATATACTCCATGGAACCTCATGGACCCATCCATCAGGTCAATTTTGCCTCAGGTGATGCATACATAAAAAATCAGGAATTAGGGTTTCTTGACCTAATTCACCCCTAAGTTGACTTTTGGGACAAATCATGAACCAAGACCTCAAGAGAGGATTTGAGTGTCTCTAATGAACTATATTGATACATTTGGGACAATGGATTGATCTAGGAAGCTTGAGCAACAAGTCTTAATTTCATCTGCACCACAATTAGGGTTTCGCGAGGAAAGTCAACTGTAACTTTGACTTTTGACTAGGACATGCTCCCAAACCCTAAGACATGATTCAATATACCCTATGACACCCATGGAACATGCCCATCAAGTTTGATTTAGGTCAAGGACATGATTTCATGAAGAATTGCACAGTTTAGAATTCATCTGATAAAAAGTCAACTTTGCACAAAAGTCAACTTTGACTTTTTGAGATTTTTCACCAAAATGGATTTTTAACCCTAAAATGATGTTAATGTATGATTTGAATCATCATTCATCAAGAAAAATAAAAAAAAGTGGGATAACTTGTAAAAGGGGTAACCATAAAAACTTAGAAAATTTTCTAAGTTAAAAATAAAGTGACAAGGGTACCAACTTTGAAGGATCATAACTCCTAAACCACAAAGCCATTTTTTCTCATCCAAAGATGGATTTGTATACCTCATTACCCTCTACAAAAACTTCAACTAGACCTAAGTCCAATTCATTAAGGATTTTGAGTTATGGAGTGATCAAAATGGCTGGAAAGTGAAAATGTCACTTTTTCCAACACTTAGTGAAATTTTCACTAAGTCAGAATCTGCCTTCACTTTTTGCCAAATGTAGGGGGATTTTTCACTTGGATTCAAAAGAGATCAAAACCAAATATGTTTAAACAGTTGTTATATCATGTAAGGGATTTCCAAAATGGCCAAGAACATTGCCAAATTCCATTTGAGTTATGAGATATGACATTGGAAAGTTGCCTTGCTGAAATCTGCCAAAGGCAAGGCAAAATTTGCAACTTTGCTCGATTTGCCAAAATCATCCAAATTCAAATGCTCCTATCCACTTGGACACATCTGAGGATTGAATCTAAAGGGGACAATCACTGAGCCAAGCCTCCAAAGTCCATGGAACAAGAAATAGCATGTTGAACCTAGAATGGCCAAAATAGGGACAAGACTCCAAATTTGGATTGGAGCATTCAATGGAAGCATCAAGGTGGCATGGACTGAGTCATTTTCATTTGAATTCAGTCAAGACTTATCCAAGACCAAGGGAACCACAACCCTGTGCCCTAACCTCTAGTCAATGGCTAGAGGAGACTTGCATTTCCATTGGCCAACATTGAACAAACACCTGCTGCAGTTGCCATTCACTGTGGATCCCAAAACAAACTTGCTCTACTATAAATAGAGCTCAATTGTGATCAGTTTGAGTACACCAAAGCCATCTAACAGATGCTTTCCTCAAAATCTCTTTCTCTTGGCAAAAATGCCTTTCTTAGCAAGGTAGCTATCGGGTTTTGAGTTTGAGAGCTTTTCCAATCAAACCAATCACTCACACACCTCATATACATCACATATGAGCTGATCAAACACTTAGATCACTTCTGAAACACCAATTTCACAAAATCACCAGCTGGTTGCTCAAATTTTCAATCAAGTTGCAGCTGAGGTACCACAAATTGTTCCAGCCATTTTCAATCAGGTCCAAGCATTCAAACACACTCCATAGGGTGTAGGGAAGCTGTTCAGATCATCACCACTCATCTGTAACACCTCCAAATCAAGAATCACATTGCACTTGCTGTCACGGCTTAGAGGTAAGCATATACTTGGTCATATCTCAATCTATGCATATTTCCTCGCACAATAATTTGGCCATATGTTCATAATCATGCATGGAATGTTTTCCCTCAATTAATTGCATTGTTTGAATCGTGTATCAAAAATCCCAGCCTTCATGCAAAAATTAGGGTTCTTGAGGTTTCTTCGTGATTTCATGTTTTATGTTTAATTTAAATGAAATTAAGTGTTATAGACATGATCGTGAGGTTGAGACGAGCATAATGATATGTGGATTGCATGATATGATTACGTATTTAGTGAGATTGGATGGAAAACGCAAATCAGCCAAACCCAGAAAAACGTGCGTGTTCTTGCTTGTGTTCTTGGCGCCTTTTTCACAAATTCAAATATTTGAATTTTGTGATTTTGTTTAATTGATTCAAAAATTAATTTCTCTCTGAGTTTTAATGATTTTGAGTTGATTCTTTTTTTAATAATTCATAAAAATGTTAAAATATTTTATTTTATCAAAAAAATCCCAAAAATATTATTTATTTCATATAATTGATATTTTTGCAAAGAATTAATATTTTAATTGTTTTTGACATTTTAAATATTTTTTTCTACATTGATTTTGCAACTTTTAATGCTTTCTAATTATTTTGTAGGTCAATACTTAATTTTTGAAGCATTAATCCAAAATCACAATTTGTTTTTCATATGTTAAACAATTTTGATCATTTTTAATTGAATTTTATTCAATTAAATGCATTTTTGAAAACAAATTAGGGTTTTTGGATTAATTCAACCCTCATAAATCATTTTCAAAACACTTTGGGCCTCTTGAGAGAGTGTAAGACCCAACCCACTTGTACAGAAATATTTTGGGCCTCATTCGTTGTATAAGTCCCTCTGTACATTTTCAAATAAACGACACGATCATCGCCTTTTGAAAAATAATCCTGGGCCTCTCCTTGAGCTATAAGACCCATTCAAAAACACTTTGGGCCTCTATTAGAGTGTAAGACCCAATCCCCTTTTAACCAAAATCACTTTGGGCCTCACATATCGTATAAGTCCCTCTGCGTTAAAAGAAAACCTCGACGCGATCGCCATTTTAAACGGAAAAATCAATTGGGCCTACCCTCGTGTTATAAGCCCCACTCTTTTTCTTTAAACTTTTTGGGCCTCTTGAGAGAGTGTAAGACCCATCCCTTTGTACAGAAAACCTTTCTTGGGCCTCAGTCACTTGTATAAGTCCCTCTGTACAAATTCAAACAGTGCGCTCACTGATAAAACCCTGGGCCTCTCCTTGAGCTGTAAGCCCCAAATCTTTCTTTTTCAAAGCACTTTCTCCTTTGATTTCGAATATACTGTTGTTTTCAATCTTTCTTTGTTGAACAACTAACCAAACAGCATGGAAGCTCTACAACCGAGTAAGTGGTTATTGCTTTCGTTTACCGCTTTCATATACATATAACTGTATTGTGGGGCTGTTTCGCTGTATGTCTTCTTTCATCAACTCATATCAACTGTGTAATAATAGTATAGATATTTAGAGTTTCCCTGGCAACTACGTCTAGCACTAGGTAAAGCCGTTTCGATCACTCTTAGAAATAGTCTAAACTAGATCCCCATAGGATTACCAGACACAGTCTTCCCTCCTCTTGGGGTTAAACAATATGGAGATATGAAAGGCAGCATTCCCTGTGAACCCTTCCATAGACTGTCACTCATAGAAGTTGTCAAAGAAACTCTATTCCCCAGAGATGATCTCTTCTCCATGAATTGCATCTCTTGAGTTTCTTCCAAATTCTCGAACTTTCCTGACTTTGATCTATTCTCGGTGAATAGCATTGCCTTGAATTTCTCGGGGTTTGGGGACCCACAGGCTTCTTAAAAGCACTTGTCAAGAAACTCTATTCCCCAGAGATGATCTCTTCTCCGTGAATTGCATCTCTTGAGTTTCTTCCAAATTCTCGAACTTTCCTGACTTTGATCTATTCTCGGTGAATAGCATTGCCTTGAATTTTTCAGGATTTGGGGACCCATCGGCTTCTTAAAAGCAATCGGCCTCCTCTTGGGCATCGTACTAGGACCCACGGGCTTCCTAAAAGCAACCTAGCCTCCTCTTGGGCTTAGTACAAGGACCCTACGGCTTCTTAGAAGTATTCACAACCTCCTCTAAGGCTTCGTATAATGATCTCTTCCTCCGGGAATGATAGCCTCCTCTTGGGCTTCGTACAAGGACCAATCGGCTTAAAAGTTTCCAGCCTCCTCTTGGGCTTCGTACAAATTGTCCCGACGACCTCCTAGAGGTATAGGAACAGAACTTAGTCATTTGCATAGAACCGTCCTTTCATAGAGTCTACTACTGTTTCTCAAGGCATAGTCTAAAAGATAAAACTCTAGACACGGACAGTCTAACTTCCTTGAGTCTCAAAGACATTCTCAAGTGACCCCTTCGTTAAATAGGAAGGAAACCCGCAGACTCGGACAGTCTCAATACCCTTTGGATTTCCCGTTTCCTCAAAGAGAAGGAAATATCCCTGATCCTCAAATCAAATCCCTGAGTACAGTGTTGCTCATATAAGAACTGGTTTTCTCTTTAAAATCAGTATATTGGACCTGTCACTCAACTGAAACAGTCACCATAGCCTCCTCTTAGGCTTTGTATAATGATCCTTCTCCAGTGAAGTTAGCCTCCTCTTGGGCTTTGTACAATGATCCTCCTCAGCGGAGTCAAACAACTTTTAGCCTCTCTCTCGGGCTTTGTACGAGACACATAAGAGACTCCCTCGTTGAGTCAATCACCCCTTTCGCCTCCATCTCGGGCTTTATACGAGATACAAAAAGGTTCTTATTGAGCCAAACAAGCAACAACCTCCGTCTCGAGCTTCATACGAGATACAAAAAAACTCTCTTGTTGAGTCAATTAGCCTCCATCTCGGGCTCTATACGAGATACCAAAAGATTCCATCGTTGAGTCAAAACCTTTTAGCCTCTCTCTCGGTCTTTGTACGAGACACATAATAGCCTCCCCTTAGGCTTTGTATAAGAAAACAACTGGTTAATCCAATTAACCCTTTAGCATAAAAGTTGTGCCTCGTTCACAGTACACAAACATCAACAACTCCTTTCTCTTCATCTAATCGCTGTAAGCGGCAAGCCTCTGGATTATTTACATCCATGCCACTGTCCCTTCTTTAGCATGAGAAATTCCTAAGGAAAGATGACATTGCTCTAAACTGAGTTAAAGTCTTCTCCTTCAGGTTGAAATCCCCTATAAAGGAAATTATGGCATTGCTAGGATCCACGTATCCCGGTTAAAGTAATCCTCCCTTTATAGCCAGTCACCCAACAGTCGTGACATACAACCCCCTCTTTAGAGATGACAAATCCTCTCTAAAGTTAAACTCTTTTAGCTTCATATCTTGGGCTTCGAACAAGATACAGATAAACCTTTTAGCTTCACATCTTGGGCTTTGAACAAGATACAAATCACCTTCCGCTTCACGTCTTGGGCTTTGAACAAGACACCAAAAACAACCATTTCTTCCCATAGAATAGGAGGAACTACGAACGCTCTGATTTCCCTATTTCGGTAAACGGGAATACGTAGGCATAAGATCGAAGGAAAAGGTCTTAGCGAGCACACTAAACAAAAAACCCAAATCCCATATCTCCATCAATCAAAAGCAGTAATCAAAAAGCACCAGTCCTAACATCCTAATCCTTGTTCCCCGCCAGAAACCTTCTGTCTAGATAAGAATCAGTATTGGCGAAAATACAAATAACCAGTACAGAGGCCCCCCCACATTGATAGCATTCGTAACCTAACAGACCGCTGTTTAAACTCAGTATGCAAAGCAGGGTTAATTGGAGACATCTATTTCCTTTCCTTATTCAGCTCACAATAGGATAAAAAATGAATCGACCTGTAGTTTTAAGCTCAACCGCAGAGAGCGACCAGCGCTTAAGAACCGCGTCCAAAATCGCTCACTACAGAAAAATGGCACCCACTGTGGGGACCATTCAAAGTTAGGTCTAGGCACGAACTACCTTTTCACCTTTTGTGTGGAAACCACAGATTGGGGCTTCCGCCGGGGAACCCATTTTCTGTCAGGAACTTAGGATTCATAGCTTTAAAGGTCTAGGATGTTTAGGACAAATATATATACTGCTTTTCCTAATTGTTATACATGTTTATTTTTTTGCTAATGGGAATGCGGGTGATGTCGTATGTGGAAAGATTGTGTATACACTTAAGATAAGTGATGGCGACGGGGTCAACCATCAACCTCAGTGGAGGCTGACCAATGCAACCCATTCTCTCACCTAGACAATGGGCCGGTTGTTAAGTCTGAGAAGCTAAGGAGCCAAACCCTTTCGTAGTGCGGAAACTATCAGAAATAGTTGTTACGCGATACTACCCTCATTTGAGGCTGGTGATCTATTCTCGGTGAATGACACTTACTCTAAGATTGCTCTACAACTCGCTGGCGATCCGCTTGTTGTTTTGATTTCCTGGGAGGAGCTGATGATAATGAGTACAGGTACAAAAATCACCCTAGTATAAACCTTTGGGGATGGGTAGAGCCTTGACTTCATGACAACGACCCTTTGACCCCATGTTTTTTCTATGTTTTTGTGTGCTGCATTCATGCATTCATTTAAAAAAAACATTAAAACACTCAAAAAATCTTCTCTTCTAGTCTCTCTGTTCTTTCAAAATAAACTAAGACTGTGATTGCAAATATCAGAGAAAAGGATTGCGCTAATGGATTTCGGTAGAAGGAGAACTCACCAGTATACCTTTAAGGTTCCAAAACTAGAGGATTTGAGAAGGTTAGCTAGGATGATCACTAACCAAGAGGCTTTCAGAGCCAAGCACGGAGGTTTGCTACCACTGTTAAGAGTCCATGTGATTGAGGGAATCATGGATGCACTCATTCAATTCTACGATCCGGTTTATCACTGTTTCACATTCCCGGATTACCAGCTCGCACCAACGCTGGAGGAGTATTCTCATTTGATTGACCTACACATTACAGATCAAGCTCCATTTTCTGGACTGGAAGAAATTCCAAAGAATCAGACCATTGCGAGAGCAATTCATTTGGACGAATCTGAGGTCAGGACTCACCTAACCACTAAGGGTGGCATCCAAGGTTTGCCAGCCCAATTCTTGACAAAGAAGGCCCTGTATTTTGCCAATATAGGAAACATGACTGCTTTTGAAAGCATCTTTGTCTTGCTCACCTACGGGTTATTTTTGTTTCCCAACATCAATAACTTCGTCGATATTAACGCTATTAAGGTTTTTCTCATTAGAAATCCTGTGCCGACTTTGCTCGCAGATGCGTATCATTCTGTACACTTGGGGAATTTGTACAGTGGAGGGGAGATCACATGCTGTGTACCTCTGCTTTACAAATGGTTTATCTCTCACTTGCCCAAGTCTGCTGCTTTTTGGGATTGTAAGAGTGCCATACGTTCGTCGCAAAAGATCATGTCTCTTACCAACTCTGATATAGATTGGTGCAATAGGATTTATGAGGGAATCAGAATCATTGACCATTGTGGAAACTTCCCCAACGTACCCCTCATAGGAACTAAGGGATGAATCAACTACCATTCAATATTGGTTCTTCGTCAATTTGGATACCCGATGAGACACGTCCCACTGGGTGTTCATCTGGAAGGTCTTTTCTTCAAGGAAGGAGAAAGTGACAGAGCACTAAAGATGGAAATAGTGCACGCTTGGAAACACGTTCATAAGAAAGGACGAGAGTCTCTGGGAAAACCAGACTGTGTCTCAGTGGAGCCTTATCTCCATTGGGTACAAACTAGAGCTCTCAAGCTAAAGATACCTTATCCTCGTTACGGAATTCTTCCGCCGAGGGAATCTGTCATGTACTTCATGACGGAAACTAAAAAGCTCCAGGTTACTCTCAACAAAGTTCAACGGGAGAGGAGGTCTTGGAAGAACAAGTACCGCACCCTCGACGTAGAGTGCATCAAAATACAGCAATTACTGAAAGAAAAAGATGCTCTGATTGAAATTTTGGAGCAACATGCTGTAGAGAATCAAGATGACCAAAGGAATTTGCTCACTCCTTTCACCTGGCAAAGGAATGACAATCCGACAACGGCCCAAGAGCCCCGGTCAAAGAAAAGGAAGATACCAGAATCAGCACCCGATTTCTCTTCAGAGAGGACTCGGGACCCATTAGCTTAGGTTTCTGTTTCTGCACTTTGTAATCTACTGTATTTCCATTTCTGTAATCCTTTGAAATTCAATAAAAAGGGGTTCCCCCACCGTTTGATATTTGCAATCTAATTGTCGAAGTTTATTTTAATTAAACCTTAAACAATTAATATAATCATTGCATTCATCATTCTCACATCGCGTTTTCTTCTTCCCTACGAATCTCACGTTTGTGTCTCGATTCTAGAGTCAAACTGTCTCATTCGTATAATACTCGAGCCAATCGTCAGAAAAAGATGGATGATCTTGAGGAAGAAAACAGAGAGTTGAAAGAAGAGATCGACGCTCTGAGAGAGGATATGAGAAACCTTCGTAACGACATGCAAGCCATGGCAGAAGCTCAGCTACAAAGGACTGTGATCTCAGAGATCACCTCAACGCCCGTAGTGGAAAAGTATGATCCTAGGTATCAGATGCCAAAAGATCGTCCTTGGGGCATGCCTGTTAACTATATCCCAGAAGGATATGTTCCACCGATCACTGAAGATCAGGGAATCACAATCGAAGCCGCTGGGCCTGAAGGTTACAAACTTCGGGAAAGCAAAGATGCCAGGGGCATACTGAAGACTCCTGAAGGTTACAAACTTCGGGAAACGCCAAGACTCACTGCCGTAGTCACGGTCCCACCCCCAGTGGTGCACACTGTTCCGGAAGGACAGATTCCACAGACACCTTCTGGTAAGAAGGAAACTATGTTTGACAGAATGGAGGAATTCCAGGAGCAGTTCTTGGAAATGCAGAAGGAACTGCAAGCCATTCGCGGTCAGGATCTATTTGGGAAGGACGCCGCAGACCTCTGCTTGGTCCCCAATGTGAAAGTCCCGCACAAGTTCCAAGTGCCCGACTTTGAAAAATACAAGGGTAACTCTTGCCCTCAAAGTCACTTGGTGATGTACGCTCGGCGGATGTCAGCTTAGACTGAGAATTAGGACCTACTGATTCATTACTTTCAGGATAGTTTAACCGGTGCCGCATTAAAATGGTACATGGGTTTAAACCGTGCTACGATTAACACTTTCAGAGATCTTGGCACTGCGTTCGTCCAACAATACAAATACAATTTGGACATGGCACCCGACAGAGATCAACTCAGATCGATGTCGCAAAAGGACAAGGAAACCTTTAAGGAGTATGCTCAAAGGTGGCGTGAAATTGTCGCTCAAATTTGTCCACCTCTTGAGGAAAAAGAGATGACAAAGATCTTCTTAAAGACCTTAATCTCATTTTACTATGACCGAATGGTTGCCAGTGCGCCTAGTGATTTCACCAAAATGGTCGGCATGGGTGTACGTCTTGAGGAAGCCGTCCGAGAAGGACGTTTGGTAAAAGACACTGGATCGACGAGTGGTACTAAAAAATATGGTAGTGCTCTCCCTAAGAAAAAAGAGCAAGATATTGGGAATATCTCTCTCAGAAAGCAAAGGCGACGTTATCAACCGGTAGCAGCTGTGACTCCTGTTGTTAGCCCTACACCTATTCCTACGTATCAACCTCAGGTTGCGCAGAGCCAACCTGACCAGCAAAGGACACAACAACCTCTTCAGCAGGCTCCTCCTCCATATAACAACAACTGTACAACACGTCCACCAAGATTTGATCCCATACCTGTGACGTACGCAGAACTGTTTCCATTACTACTGGCTAAGGGGCACATTCAGACTAAGTCTCCTCTTACAGTGCTGGAAAATCTGCCTTTTTGGTTTAAGGTGGATCAAACATGCCCTTATCATCAAGAAGGTTCAGGGCATAGCATAGAGACTTGTCTCAATTTCAATTCTGACGTGCAAAAACTTGTTAGGAGCGGGGTCTTATCCTTCAAGGATACAAATCCTAATGTTCTCACGAATCCGCTGCCTCAACACGAGAAGGCTGCCGTCAATTTGATAGAAGAAGATACTAACGATGTCTATCAAATTCACGATGTACTCTTGTTGAAAACCAATTTGGTCAAGATGCATTGTAGACAGAGTGGATATGGCCATGTGCCACCTCATAACTATCATCAGTGTGATATCTGCTCTAAATACAATCAAGGATGTTCTGTGGTGCAAGCAGCTCTACAGGAACAAATGGATCTCGGATGGATCTAAGAGCACCGAGTTCGTGGAGTTAACATGGTCTACACGAATTCTAACGTTATTCAGAACCACGACATCTGTGCAATGAATGTCAACTTGGTGGCAATGCACTCAAGCCAAAGCCAATATCATAATCTTCCGCGGCACGATTACAGTTCCTGTCTGATTTGCTCGGTAAACAAACAGGGATGCTCTTTCATACAAGAGGCCCTCTAGCATCAGATGGATCTTGGATGGATCCAAGACTACCATGATAGGAACCCTTATCAGATCAACATGGTTCAGATCTTCAATATTCGCGTGATGAATACCAACCTGGTAGAGTTACATGCTGAGCAGGTCTGACTCGGATTCTTAATATCACATGACTATCAAAGCTGTAAAGCGGGTTGCGAAAACGATCGAGGTTGTACCCTTGTCCAGGAGGCACTTCAGCACTTGTTAAATCATTGGTGGATGCCAATCTACATGGATGAAGATAGTCAGCAAATTAGAATCAATAACAGGAATCCTACTCGACGTCAAAGTTAGGATGTCCGATCAGTGGGAGCTAACCTAGTGAGGTTATATTGTATTCAAAGTGGGCGTGGCCAGGTGCCACCACACAACTATGACAGTTGTAGCGTCTGTTCGGAAGGTAACCAAGGGTGTTACCTTGTGAGAGCAGCTCTTCAGGGTCAGGTCGATCATGGAGAAATTCGTCCATATCCGGGTTTTGGACCCATCGACTGGACGCCAAACTACCTTGCCGAGCAAGTTGAGGATGTTGTCACGATCTCTGGTCATCACAGGACCAGGGATGTTTTTGCCATTATTCCTCTACTTGACGAATCTAAAGTTCCCAACCGGGAACGGATCGAGATTACTTACGATGGTCAAAAAAATCAGAAGGCTCCTGTAGTCATCTATCTACCAGGACCGCTACCGTATGAATCAGCTAAGGCGATCCCTTACAAATACGGTGCAACAATAATTGAAAATGGAAAGGAAATTCCATTACCCTCCATCGTGAACATTGCAGACATCAGTCGAGTAACACGGAGTGGTAGAATCTTCAACCGAGGGGTTGGGGAAGTTAACAAGGAAAAAGAACCTCACACAGAAGTTCCTAATCCACCAGCCGGTCAGTCTAGTAATTCTGACCTTTCGAAAAATAATGATGAGATGTTGAAGCTCATTCAAAGTAGTGAATACAACATTGTTGATCAACTGTTACAAACTCCTTCAAAGATCTCAGTACTATCACTTTTACTCAGTTCAGAAGCGCACAGGGAGGCTCTACAGAAAGTCTTGGAGCAAGCCTTTGTGGAACATGATGTAACAATCAGACAGTTCGATAGTATTGTCTCTAACATCACTTCCTGCAACAATTTGGGATTTAGTGATGAGGAATTCCCGAAGAGGGTCGCTGTCATAACATGGCGCTCAACATTACAATTAACTGCCAGGACGATGCTTTAGCCAGCGTACTGGTAGACACAGGGTCAGCCCTGAATGTTATGCCGAAGTCCACTTTGACGCAATTATCATTCAAAGGCCCTCCGATGAGAGTCAGCGAGGTCGTCGTCAAAGCATTCGACGGATCCAGAAAAATAGTTATCGGCGAAGTTGATCTTCCCATAACTATCGGTCCTCACACTTTCCAAGTCACTTTCCAGGTCATGGACATCCGGGCAACGTACAGTTGTTTATTAGGAAGATCTTGGATACATCAGGCTGGAGCGGTTACTTCAACCCTCCACCAAAAGCTAAAGTTCGTTCAGAACGATCAACTTGTTACGGTTTGTGGGGAACAAGCCTTGTTTGTAAGCAACTTGTCATCATCTACTGGTATAGAACCCGAGGAGGTTATTGGAACTCAGTTCCAAGCACTGTCGGTGAGCGAGGACAATCAGTTCGGAGGAGGAACCTCGATTTCCTCATACAAAGATGCTATCAAAGCGATCGAGAGTACCGATACGAAAGGATGGGGACAGCTTGTCATTCCTATTGACAATAAAATAAAGGAGGGTCTTGGTTTTTCTGCAACCTGTACCCAGACAGCTGCCAGCGATGAAAGTCTTCATCCCCTTCAAAATTTCTTCCACAGTGGAGGTTTCCTTCACCCAGTGTCTCAAGCAGTCCATGCTATTAATGAGGAAGATCCCTCTGACACAGATGAAGAGTGGAAGTCCTACCTTAACAAGGACGGTTATATGTCTCAGGAAGAGGTGCCTATGCCTTTTTGCTTTCCTACAGAAAGTCCGATATTTATACCAAGATCAGATGTCGAAATGATCTACGGGGATTGTGATCCGGAAGGATGCCGCGCTCCGCCAAATTCATTAGAGGAAGACACTCCAATGAAAGACAATTTTGACTACACCTACTATGGCCCAATGGATGGTCTGCCAATATGGCAACCTTATCCAGGAAACTTGGGGCAAGAAAGTCAGCCGAGTAATGAAACTCAGCTGAGCATCATTGAACAGAATACCTGCGTCCCCACCATGTCATGGGATCAACACTCAGGTCATCCTGAAACTGCTCAACATGAAGATGAATTTGCAACGTTTGCAGGACTTGAATTCATCAACTATGCTTTTCCCGAGGTCAACGTCATCGAGAGAAATGACTTCTCCAGTTCAAAAGAAGTGTGGGACACCTTGGGACAACCGAGTGGAAAATACGACTTCATGGTCAAGTACACCGCTCCCGAAAGCTCTCGTATCAGGCTCGAAGACATCCAGCAAACTGGATGGGGAGATACAGCTGAGAGCACAAATGCTATGCAAAATGCAACAGAGGAATTCTCATATGACAATTCTGCCTGGGAGACAGATTCCAATGATCCCGCTCCACCAGAAATCAGCGATATTTCTGAAGACAAATCAAGGAAGGTGCTAGACTTTGTGTTTCACCGAGGAGTTCTCCGCCAATGCGTTGCCGTCGAGGTTCTGAAGGTCGTCCGTCAGTCAAAGTAATTGCCATCTTTAACCTTTCACCCTGCCCAGGTGAAACGGATGTTTTGATAGGGCTCGCTTTCTGTAAATTTCCCTCTTTGCTTCGCCCAAAGCGACAGAGTTTTGTTTTATAGGGCTGTAGTTTCAAGGATCGACTTGTTCATTAATAAAATAACGTCGTTCTGTAATTTTCACATTAATTGTTGTTTTCTCTTTTTGCTTTTTCAGAAAATGGTAATCCTAAAAAATAATTAAAAATAAAAACAAGCAGTAAAATAAATACACTGCACACACTTGCATTTTCTCTATCTCTTCTAAACACGAATCATCACGTCATGCAGATTGCTTGTTTTAAACCCAGTTGAAACATACGATCCGATGCCTTCTCCCAACATTGAGTTCCCGATATTTGGGGCTGAAGAGGAAAATGACAACGAAATTCCAGAAGAGATCTCCCGACTACTCAAACAAGAGGAAAGGTCCATTGAACCTCACAAAGAGCCGTTGGAAACGGTAAACTTGGGTTCAGAAAAAGAGAGAAAAGAAATCAGGATTGGGGCACTGCTCAGTCCAACTACCAGAGAGGGTTTGATAAAGCTTCTCAAAGAATTTCCCGATGTATTCGCTTGGTCCTATCAGGATATGCCAGGGTTGGATACCAGCATCGTGGAACATCACTTACCGTTGAGATCGTAATATCCGCCAGTAAAGCAAAGGTTGAGACGGACTCACCCGGACATGGCCATCAAAATCAAAGAGGAGGTGCAGAAACAGATTGACGCGGGTTTCCTCGCTACATCTGAATATCCTCAATGGTTAGCCAACATCGTACCCGTTTCCAAAAAGGACAGAAAGGTCAGAATGTGTGTCGACTACCGAGATCTGAATAAGGCAAGTCCAAAGGACGACTTTCCTTTACCACACATTGACATGCTGGTAGACAGCACAGCAAAGTTCAAAATTTTCTCCTTCATGGATGGATTCTCGGGCTATAACCAGATCAAAATGGCGCCGAAAGACATGGAGAAAACTTCATTCATTACCCCATGGGGTACCTTTTGTTACAAGGTGATGTCGTTCGGTTTGAAGAACGTCGGGGCAACCTATCAAAGGGCCATGACTACTCTGTTTCATGACATGATACATAAGGAAATCGAGGTATATGTCGATGATATGATTGCAAAATCAAAAACAGAGAGTGAGCACGTTGAACATCTGTCAAAATTGTTCGAACGTCTAAGAAAATTCAAGCTTCGCTTAAATCCCAACAAGTGCACCTTCGGTGTCCGTTCAGGGAAACTACTAGGGTTCATCGTCAGCCAGAAAGGAATTGAGGTTGATCCTGACAAGGTCAAGGCCATTCAAGAATTGCCTTCTTTGAAAATTGAAAAACAAGTCAGGGGATTCCTGGGGCGTTTGAACTACATCTCCAGATTCATATTCCTCATGACCGCCACATGTGCGCCGATTTTCAAATTACTCAAAAAGAACCAGGATTGCGTTTGGTCAGAAGACTGCCAAACTGCCTTCGACAGTATCAAGGAATATCTGTTGAATCCTTCGATTCTATCACCTCCAATGGAAGGAAGACCATTGATCATTTACCTCACAGTTCTAGAAGACTCAATGGGTTGTGTGCTTGGCCAACAAGACGAAACAAAAAGAAAAGAGTCTGCCATCTACTATTTGAGCAAGAAATTCACCGACTGCGAGACTCGGTACACGATGCTTGAGAAAACTTGCTGCGCTTTGGCTTGGGCAGCCAAATGTCTTCGCCAATACATGATTCGTCACACTACTTGGTTGATCTCAGAAATGGATCCAATCAAGTATGTCTTCGAAAAACCTGCTCTTACGGGAAGAATCGCCCGTTGGCAGATGTTGTTATCGGAATATGACATAGAGTACCACGCTCAAAAAGCCGTTAAGGGAAGTATTTTAGCTGATCATTTGGCTCATCAACCGATTGACGATCAAGAATCAATCGGGTTTGACTTCCCAGACGAAGATGTCATGTATCTAAAAATGAAAGATTGCGATGAACCGTTACCCAGTGAAGGGCCAGAACCAGGTTCCCAATGGGGACTTATCTTTGACGGAGCAGTTAATCATTATGGGAACAGAATTGGGGCAATCATTATTACCCCTCAGGGTACCCACATTCCTTTCACCGCTCGACTTGCGTTCAAATGTACGAACAACGAGGCCGAATACGAAGCTTGTATTATGGGTCTCAAAGAAACGATCGACTTAAGGATCAAAAACTTGGACGTATACGGCGACTCAGCCCTGGTTATCAATCAGATAAAAGGAGATTGGAACACATACCAATCAGGATTGATTCCTTACAAAGACTATGCAAGAAGGTTGTTACCTTTCTTCAACAGAGTTGAGTTTCATCACATCCCTCGTGATGAGAATCACATGGCTGATGCATTAGCCACTATCTCTTCTATGATTAGTGTAGGTCAATGGAATGACATACCTAAGATCGACATAATGCGCCTTGAACGGCCCGCCTACATCTTCACGATTGAAGCAGTCATAGACGACAAACCTTGGTATCATGATATCAAATGCTTCCTTCAGAAACAAGAGTACCCACCTGGGGCATCCAGGAAAGATAGAAAAACCCTCAGAAGATTGGCTGGAAACTTCTCCCTGAGCGGTGACACTCTCTATAAGAGAAATTTTGACATGGTCTTTCTCCGATGCGTAGACAGACCAGAAGCAGACATGCTTATGAAAGAAATTCATGAAGGATCCTTTGACACTAATGCCAACGGACACACAATGGCGAGAAAAATTCTGAGAGCAGGGTACTATCGGTTGACCATGGAATCCGACTGCTACAACTACATGAGGAGGTGTCACAAGTGTCAGATATACTCCGACAAAATTCATGTACCGCCATCACATCTCAAAGTTCTCTCTTCCCCGTGGCCTTTTTCCATATGGGGAATCGACATGATCGGCTTGATCGAACCTAAGGCTTCAAACGGACATCAGTTCATTCTAGTAGCCATTGACTATTTCACCAAGTGGGTCGAAGCAGCATCATACGCTAATGTAAACCGACAAGTGGTGGTCCGATTTATCAAAAACAATATCATCTGCCGTTATGGTGTTCCAAGCGAGATCATTACTGATAATGGATCTAACTTGAACAATAAGATGATGAAAGAGTTGTGCGGTGAGTTCAAGATCGAACACCATAACTCATCTCCCTACCGACCCAAGATGAACGGAGCGGAAGAAGCAGCTAACAAGAACATCAAGAGGATCGTTCAAAAGATGGTTGTAACCTAAAAAGACTGGCACGAGATGCTACCCTTTGCTCTTCACGGTTATCGCACATCTGTTCACACTTCAACAGGGGCTACCCCTTTCTCTCTAGTGTATGGCATGGAAGCAGTGCTCCCCATGAAAGTAGAGATCCCATCAATCAGGGTATTGATGGAAGCTAAGCTCACCGAAGCTGAATGGTGTCAAAATCGACACGACGAACTGAATCTGATCGAGGAGAAGCGAATCACAGCATTATGCCACGGTCAGTTGTATCAACAGAGAATGAAGAGGGCGTTCGACAAAAAGGTCCGACCTCGCATCTTCAGGAAAGGAGACCTCGTGCTCAAGAAGATTCAATC
Organism: Lathyrus tuberosus; assembly: GCA_022829125.1. Lineage (NCBI taxonomy): Eukaryota > Viridiplantae > Streptophyta > Magnoliopsida > Fabales > Fabaceae > Lathyrus > Lathyrus tuberosus. The sequence continues at coordinate 9,364,126 of JALAZF010000057.1, read as the reverse complement.
ATTTCTCACTGACTCTCGGGGCGAGTGGACTCCGAATTATGATGGCCCCTATGTGGTCACGAAAGCTTTCTCAGGCGGCGCCTTGAGACTTCCAACCATGGACGGAGAGGAATTTGCCTACCCCACGAATGTTGATGTAGTCAAGAAATACTTCGCCTAAAAAAAACCGTCTCGGTGGATTGAAAACCCGAAAGGGCGGTCCAGGCAAAAGTTAGAGACATGAAAAAAATCATCCTGATGGATTGGAAATCTCATAGTACAATCCAGGCAAAAATTAGGGATAATGGCAAGTAACTATGTTCAACAGAGGCAAGTCCCTCAGCGGCAGCAATTACATCATCCATCGGAGGAAAACTCCAGTCCAGGTCATCTTCGACAGAAGCTCAGGATGTCCCGAATTCAAAGTTGGTAGAAGGATAATGGTCGTTATGTTTCAACGTAGCCCTTTTCCCTGTAAATTACCATTTTTCTAACTTTGTATATACTCTTTGGAATCACGCGTTTGGCTGATCTCCATCTTATCAATAAAATTTGAGCCCTTGTGATTTTGTTTGTAATTCTTGTTTGTTTTAGCTTTACAGAACGACGTTGTTAACATGACTAACGATTCTTGAAATAAAACAAAAATGAATTTACTTGTTAAAACTTTTTCTGCTTTTAAATTCGGCAATTTATTTTGACTGTTGAACATCAAAAGAGCATCAACCGCTTCTCTAGAAGTAAGCAAACTTCAAAGTGCAGAATCAAAGTACTCCTTCTAACCCAGTACGCCTGAATGAAGGAATCAACTGTGTCGGAGACCTTGTTTCGTCTGACACGCTTCAGCCAAGTTCTTATCTCCTAAGCCCGATCAACGGTATTCACCGCAGGGGCTATCTCTCCTAAGCAAGGTGGAATTGCTATCTTGAACCAGCGATATCTCTATATGCCCCGCGATGGCCGAGTATCCAGTCATGTTCATCTTTTAGTTTGTGTGTCGCGTCAGTTTTGTCAGCATATACATACATACATCATGCATTATTGATTTGCATTCACATTTCATATTGCATCACTATCACTCTAGCCGGTCTTGTCCCTTAGTGATAGGTGTTCTCTCAATTGAGTTGTCAAACCTTTCCTCGTTAGGAAGTGAATCATCTAAGCAATCTCTCTCCCGTTTAACTCTGGATTAGAGACGGTCCTTGACCACTTTGATAACTTGAACCTCTGAGAAACAAGAAAGCTTTCAACAAATGTCACTCTTCGCCATTGAAGATGATATCCTTGCTTTCCCGGATTAAGGAAAATCCACAGAGAAAGCCCCTTAATCAGAGATTCGGCAGTACGGCAGTTTTTCTCAGAAAAAACCCCTGATGAAAAGGTCATCGGTACCTCAAAATTGGACCCCATCATAGGGCGTTTCTCCGGGAAGACCCCGAGAAAAGTATGATGTAATCCCAAACGAAGGCAGTCTCTCAAGAGACTTGCTTTCCCCAGATAGAGTCAACAAATGGCATATCCAACAGAGAAGTTTGTGCAACTCTACAACTCAGACGACTGGGTTCCCCAGCAAGTCTGACATCGAAACTTTTTCCACTCAAATGGCATCTCCCCAGGAAAATTTGGTGAGAAGTTTGAGGAAACCGCTACAAATAGCGTCCCTTGTCAATAAAGTTTATTGACGAAAGAAACTTAGACCAGTTCCTTGGTAGGAAACCAGGATCGAGGGGAAGTTTACAAAGGAAACTAAGACCAGTTCCTTAGTAGGAAACCAGGATCGAGGGGAAGTTTACAAAGGAAACTAAGACCAGTTCCTTGGTAGGAAACCAGGATCGAGGGGAAGTTTGAATCAGAAACTTAGACCAGTTCCTTGGTAGGAAACCAGGATCGAGGGGAAGTTGACAAAAGAAACTTAGACCAGTTCCTTGGTAGGAAACCAGGATCGAGGGGAAGTTGACAAAAGAAACTAAGACCAGTTCCTTGGTAGGAGACCAGGATCGAGGGGAAGTTTACCTTTTCTAAGCATCATTGCTTAGCAAAAGAAGATGAATGCGCAAGCTACCATTCATAACCACCATCAAAATTTTGGGTATTCCGATATTTAATCCTCTTGCACCCCGAATGCCCGAATACCTTCGTCATTCAGACCTTCGGGTCCAAGAAGATTAAATAGGGGCATCTGTCATACCCCAAATTTTGACCACTAAGATTTCCCATCATTGTGCAAATCATCATCACAATGTGGATGAACCATCATGCCTCATCAAATGCCTTAAGGGTTGTTGAGCATTCATTATAATCAAAATTAGGGTTTCAAGCCCTCTCAGAGCCTTAGACAAAGGATCAATCAAGGAATGACATGATCTTCAACTTGTCTAACCTCTCAAACATTCACAATGGATCAAAAGGACTCCCACTTCAAGGATTAAGCACAAGGCTGCTCCCTTCTAGGTGGATCAAGTCTCAAGATCGCCAGTATCACCAAATTAGGGTTTTGGTCGACCAGGGCCTCCAGATGGAAATTTTTCATCTGGGCACAAGCCAAAGATCCAAAACATAACCTAATATACTCCATGGAACCTCATGGACCCGTCCATCAGGTCAATTTTGCCTCAGGGGATGCATACATCAAAAATCAGGAATTAGGGTTTCTTGACCTAATTCACCCCTAAGTTGACTTTTGGGACAAATCATGAACCAAGACCTCAAGAGAGGATTTGAGGGTCTCTAATGAACTATATTGATCCATTTGGGACAATGGATTAATCTAGGAAGCTTGAGCAACAAGTCTCAATTTCATCTGCACCACAATTAGGGTTTCGCGAGGAAAGTCAACTGTAACTTTGACTTTTGACCAGGACATGCTCCCAAACCCTAAGACATGATTCAATATACCCTATGACACCCATGGAACATGCCCATCAAGTTTTATTTAGGTCAAGGACATGATTTCATGAAGAATTGCACAGTTTGGAATTCATCTGATAAAAAGTCAACTGTGCACAAAAGTCAATTTTGACTTTTTGAGATTTTTCACCAAAATGGATTTTTAACCCTAAAATGATGTTAATGTATGATTTGAATCATCATTCATCAAGAAAAATCAATAAAAGTGGGATAACTTGTAAAAGGGGTAACCATAAAAACTTAGAAAATTTTCTAAGTTAAAAATAAAGTGACAAGGGTACCAACTTTGGAGGATCATAACTCCTAAACCACAAGGCCATTTTTTCCCATCCAAATATGGATTTGTAGCCCTCATTACCCTCTACAAAAACTTCAACTAGACCTAAGTCCAATTCATTAAGGATTTTGAGTTATGGAGTGATTAAAATGGCTGGAAAGTGAAAATGTCACTTTTTCCAACACTTAGTGAAATTTTCACTAAGTCAGAATCTGCCTTCACTTTTTGCCAAATGTAGGGGGATTTTTCACTTGGATTCAAAAGAGATCAAAACCAAATATGTTCAAACAGTTGTTATATCATGTAAGAGCTTTCCAAAATGGCCAAGAACATTGCCAAATTCCATTTGAGTCATGAGATATGACATTGGAAAGTTGCCTTGCTGAAATCTGCCAAAGGCAAGGCAAAATTTGCAACTTTGCTCGATTTGCCAAAATCAGCCAAATTCAAATGCTCCTATCCACTTGGACACATCTGAGGATTGAATCTAAAGGGGACAATCACTGAGTCAAGCCTCCAAAGTCCATGGAACAAGAAATAGCATGTTGAACCTAGAATGGCCAAAATAGGGACAAGACTCCAAATTTGGATTGGAGCATTCAATGGAAGCATCAAGGTGGCATAGACTGAGTCATTTTCATTTGAATTCAGTCAAGACTTATCCAAGACCAAGGGAACCACGGCCCTGTGCCCTAACCTCTAGTCAATGGCTAGAGGAGACTTGCATTTCCATTGGCCAACATTGAACAAACACCTGCTGCAGTTGCCATTCACTGTGGATCCCAAAACAAACTTGCTCTACTATAAATAGAGCTCAATTGTGATCAGTTTGAGTACACCAAAGTCATCTAACAGATGCTTTCCTCAAAATCTCTTTCTCTTGGCAAAAATGCCTTTCTTAGCAAGGTAGCTATCGGGTTTTGAGTTTGAGAGCTTTTCCAATCAAACCAATCACTCACACACCTCATATACATCACATATGAGCTGATCAAACACTTAGATCACTTCTGAAACACCAATTTCACAAAATCACCAGCTGGTTGCTCAAATTTTCAATCAAGTTGCAGCTGAGGTACCACAAATTGTTCCAGCCATTTTCAATCAGGTCCAAGCATTCAAACACACTCCATAGGGTGTAGGGAAGCTGTTCAGATCATCACCACTCATCTATAACACCTCCAAATCAAAAATCACATTGCACTTGCTGTCACGGCTTAGAGGTAAGCATATACTTGGTCATCTCTCAATCTATGCATATTTCCTCGCACAATAATTTGGCCATATGTTCATAATCATGCATGGAATGTTTTCCCTCAATTAATTTCATTGTTTGAATCGTGTATCAAAAATCCTAGCCTTCATGCAAAAATTAGGGTTCTTGAGGTTTCTTCGTGATTTCATGTTTTATGTTTAATTTAAATGAAATTAAGTGTTATAGACATGATCGTGAGGTAGAGACGAGCATAATGATATGTGGATTGCATGATATGATTACGTATTCAGTGAGATTGGATGGAAAACGCAAATCAGCCAAACCCAGAAAAACGTGTGTGTTCTTGCTTGTGTTCTTGGCGCCTTTTTCACAAATTCAAATATTTGAATTTTGTGATTTTGTTTAATTGATTCAAAAATTAAGTTCTCTCTGAGTTTTAATGATTTTGAGTTGATTCTTTTTTTAATAATTCACAAAAATGTTAAAATATTTTATTTTATCAAAAAAATCCCAAAAATATTATTTATTTCATATAATTGATATTTTTGCAAAGAATTAATATTTTAAGGCTTAAATAGTGTTTTAGTCCCTGTAAGTTGGCGAGTTTTTGGTTTTAGTCCCTGTATCTTTTTTTTTTCGGTCCAAGTCCCCACATTTTCATTTCCTTTTGGTTATAGTCCCTGCCGTCAATGGAACGTTAAAAAAAAGCTTAGTTGGCAGATGGTGCTGATCTGGATAATTGTTTTGTCATTTCTTTATTAATTTGTGTAACACACGTGGAAAAGTCAATGGACCGTTTCATAAAGAGGGACCAAATCCAAAAAAAGTTCAAATTTGTTTTCTTCTTCTTCTTCCTTCTAAATTTGGTCTCGTTTTCTTCTTCTTCTTGTTTTCTTCATCTTCTACCTTCAACATTAATGGCGTCCATTTCTTCTGCAAACTCTCATCATAATCAAGCACCGGAGTGTGGTTGCAATAGAAGTATGAAAACGTTTATGTCAAATTCAATGGAAAACCCTAAAAGACGATTTTGGAAGTGTCAAAATTCAGGGCGATTGAAGATGGTGAATGAGAAGAGAAAAATGACTCTGTTGAATATTGTTTTGGTTATTTCATGGGGGATTTTTTGTGTTGAAGGATTTGGGGTTCATGGTCAAGGAGATTGAAAATGGTAAAAAAACAAAGATGAAGATTAAGCTGGAGAAGGAGAAGAGAAAAGTGAATCTGTTGAAGCTATTGTTGGTTGTTTCATGGGGGATGTTCTTTGGTTATCTGAAATGGTGAATCCAATTGTTTGTGTTGTTGTTCAGTTTTTTTTCTTTAAGTCCTTGTAACATTATCGTATTTTGGAATTGGTCCCTGTACCATATGATGAATGAAAAACATGTTTTGGTTTTGTTCAGTATATGTATGCAATTATAATGTTCAGTATATGAATTCAATTAAGTTGATCATTGTGCTTGCAGTTGTACTTAAACCATATCTTGATAATTTTCATACTTAAAGTCATAACAATATAAATACTTAAGTGTTGTATTTGCATTTACTTAAAGTGGCAAATACTTTAAAGTGGCAAATACTTTACAGTGGCAAATACTTAAAGTCATCTTGATAAAACCTGTTTTGCATTTACAGTGGCAATTTTTTTGATTAGTTACAAGGACCAAAACATTATCATATTTTGGAATTGGTCCCTGTACCATATGATGAATGGAAAACATGTTTTGGTTTTGTTCAGTATATGTATGCAATTATATTGTTCAGTATATGAATTCAATTAAGTTGATCATTGTGCTTGCAGTTGTACTTAAACCATATCTTGATAATTTTCATACTTAAAGTCATACTTAAAGTCATAACAAAATAAATACTTAAGTGTTGTATTTGCATTTACTTAAAGTGGCAACACTTTAAAGTGGCAAATACTTTACAGTGGCAAATACTTAAAGTCATCTTGATAAAACCTGTTTTGCATTTACAGTGGCAATTTTTCTGATTAGTTACAAGGACCAAAACATTATCGCATTTTGGAATTGGTCCCTGTACCATATGATGAATGAAAAACATGTTTTGGTTTTGTTCAGTATATGTATGCAATTATATTGTTCAGTATATGAATTCAATTAAGTTGATCATTGTGCCTGCAGTTGTACTTAAACCATATCTTGATAATTTTCATACTTAAAGTCATACTTAAAGTCATAACAAAATTAATACTTAAGTGTTGTATTTGCATTTACTTAAAGTGGCAAATACTTTAAAGTGGAAATACTTTACAGTGGCAAATACTTAAAGTCATCTTGATAAATACTGAACAAAACCAAAACATGTTTTTCATTCATCATATGGTACAGGGACCAATTCCAAAATACGATAATGTTACAAGGACTTAAAGAAAAAAAAACTGAACAACAACACAAACAATTGGATTCACCATTTCAGATAACCAAAGAACATCCCCCATGAAACAACCAACAATAGCTTCAACAGATTCACTTTTCTCTTCTCCTTCTCCAGCTTAATCTTCATCTTTGTTTTTTTACAATTTTCAATCTCCTTGACCATGAACCCCAAATCCTTCAACACAAAAAATCCCCCATGAAATAACCAAAACAATATTCAACAGAGTCATTTTTCTCTTCTCATTCACCATCTTCAATCGCCCTGAATTTTGACACTTCCAAAATCGTCTTTTAGGGTTTTCCATTGAATTTGACATAAACGTTCTCATGCTTCTATTGCAACCACACTCCCGTGCTTGATTATGATGAGAGTTTGCAGAAGAAATGCACGCCATTGATGTTGAAGGTAGAAGATGAAGAAAACAAGAAGAAGAAGAAAACGAGGCCAAATTTAGAAGGAAGAAGAAGAAAACAAATTTCAACTTTTTTTGGATTTGGTCCCTCTTTATGAAATGGTCCATTGACTTTTCCACGTGTGTTACACAAATTAATAAAGAAATGACAAAACAATTATCCAGATCAGCACCGTCTGCCAACTAAGCTTTTTTTTAACGTTCCATTGACGGCAGGGACTATAACCAAAAGGAAATGAACATGTGGGGACTTGGACCGAAAAAAAAAGATACAGGGACTAAAACCAAAATCTCGCCAACTTACAGGGACTAAAACACTATTTAAGCCATATTTTAATTATTTTTGACATTTTAAATATTTTTTTCTACATTGATTTTGCAACTTTTAATGCTTTCTAATTATTTTGTAGGTCAATACTTAATTTTTGAAGCATTAATCCAAAATCACAATTTGTTTTTCATATGTTAAACAATTTTGATCATTTTTAATTGAATTTTATTCAATTAAATGCATTTTTGAAAACAAATTAGGGTTTTTGGATTAATTCAACCCTCATAAATCATTTTCAAAACACTTTGGGCCTCTTGAGAGAGTGTAAGACCCAACCCACTTGTACAGAAATATTTTGGGCCTCATTCGTTGTATAAGTCCCTCTGTACATTTTCAAATAAACGGCACGATCATCGCCTTTTGAAAAATAATCCTAGGCCTCTCCTTGAGCTATAAGACCCATTCAAAAACACTTTGGGCCTCTATTAGAGTGTAAGACCCAATCCCCTTTTAACCAAAATTACTTTGGGCCTCACTTATCGTATAAGTCCCTCTGCGTTAAAAGAAAACCTCGGCGCGGTCGCCATTTTAAACGGAACAATCAATTGGGCTTACCCTCGTGTTATAAGCCCCACTCTTTTTCTTTAAACTTTTTGGGCCTCTTGAGAGTGTAAGACCCATCCCTTTGTACAGAAAACCTTTCTTGGGCCTCAGTCACTTGTATAAGTCCCTCTGTACAAATTCAAACAGTGCGCTCACTGATAAAACCCTGGGCCTCTCCTTGAGCTGTAACCCCCAAATCTTTCTTTTTCAAAGCACTTTCTCCTTTGATTTTGAATATTGTGTTGTTTTTAATCTTTCTTTGTTGAACAACTAACCAAACAGCATGGAAGCTCTACAACCGAGTAAGTGGTTATTGCTTTCATTTACCGCTTTCATATACATATAACTGTATTGTGGGGCTGTTTCGCTGTAAGTCTTCTTTCATCAACTCATATCAACTGTGTAATAATAGTATAGATATTTAGAGTTTCCCCAGCAACTACGCCTAGCACTAGGTAAAGCCGTTTCGATCACTCTTAGAAATAGTCTAAACTAGATCCCCATAGGATTACCAGACATAGTCTTCCCTCCTCTTGGGGTTAAACAATATGGAGATATGAAAGACAGCATTCTCTGTGAACCCTTCCATAGACTGTCACTCATAGAAGTTGTCAAAGAAACTCTATTCCCCAGAGATGATCTCTTCTCCATGAATTGCATCTCTTGAGTTTCTTCCAAATTCTCGAACTTTCCTGACTTTGATCTATTCTCGGTGAATAGCATTGCCTTGAATTTCTCGGGGTTTGGGGACCCACAGGCTTCTTAAAAGCACTTGTCAAGAAACTCTATTCCCCAGAGATGATCTCTTCTCCGTGAATTGCATCTCTTGAGTTTCTTCCAAATTCTCGAACTTTCCTGACTTTGATCTATTCTCGGTGAATAGCATTGCCTTGAATTTTTCAGGATTTGGGGACCCATCGGCTTCTTAAAAGCAATCGGCCTCCTCTTGGGCATCGTACTAGGACCCACGGGCTTCCTAAAAGCAACCTAGCCTCCTCTTGGGCTTAGTACAAGGACCCTACGGCTTCTTAGAAGTATTCACAACCTCCTCTAAGGCTTCGTATAATGATCTCTTCCTCCGGGAATGATAGCCTCCTCTTGGGCTTCGTACAAGGACCAATCGGCTTAAAAGTTTCCAGCCTCCTCTTGGGCTTCGTACAAATTGTCCCGACGACCTCCTAGAGGTATAGGAACAGAACTTAGTCATTTGCATAGAACCGTCCTTTCATAGAGTCTACTACTGTTTCTCAAGGCATAGTCTAAAAGATAAAACTCTAGACACGGACAGTCTAACTTCCTTGAGTCTCAAAGACATTCTCAAGTGACCCCTTCGTTAAATAGGAAGGAAACCCGCAGACTCGGACAGTCTCAATACCCTTTGGATTTCCCGTTTCCTCAAAGAGAAGGAAATATCCCTGATCCTCAAATCAAATCCCTGAGTACAGTGTTGCTCATATAAGAACTGGTTTTCTCTTTAAAATCAGTATATTGGACCTGTCACTCAACTGAAACAGTCACCATAGCCTCCTGTACGGCTTTGTATAATGATCCTTCTCCAGTGAAGTTAGCCTCCTCTTGGGCTTTGTACAATGACCCTCCTCAGCGGAGTCAAACAACGTTTAGCCTCTCTCTCGGGCTTTGTACGAGACACATAAGAGACTCCCTCGTTGAGTCAATCACCCCTTTCGCCTCCATCTCGGGCTTTATACGAGATACAAAAAGGTTCTTATTGAGCCAAACAAGCAACAGCCTCCGTCTCGGGCTTCATACGAGATACAAAAAAACTCTCTTGTTGAGTCAATTAGCCTCCATCTCGGGCTCTATACGAGATACCAAAAGATTCCATCGTTGAGTCAAAACCTTTTAGCCTCTCTCTCGGGCTTTGTAGGAGACACATAATAGCCTCCCCTTAGGCTTTGTATAAGAAAACAACTGGTTAATCCAATTAACCCTTTAGCATAAAAGTTGTGCCTCGTTCACAGTACACAAACATCAACAACTCCTTTCTCTTCATCTAATCGCTGTAAGCGGGAAGCCTCTGGATTATTTACATCCATGCTATTGTCCCTCCTTTAGCATGAGAAATTCCTAAGGAAAGATGGCATTGCTCTAAACTGAGTTAAAGTCTTCTCCTTCAGGTTGAAATCCCCTATAAAGGAAATTATGGCATTGTTAGGATCCGCGTATCCTGGTTAAAGTAATCCTCCCTTTATAGCCAGCCACCCAACAATCGTGACATATAACCCCCTCTTTAGAGATGACAAATCCTCTCTAAAGTCAAACTCTTTTAGCTTCATATCTTGGGCTTCGAACAAGATACAGATAAACCTTTTAGCTTCACATCTTGGGCTTTGAACAAGATATAAATCACCTTCCGCTTCATGTCTTGGGCTTTGAACAAGACACCAAAAACGACCATTTCCTCCCATAGAATAGGAGGAACTACGAACGCTCTGATTTCCCTGTTTCGGTAAACGGGAATACGTAGGCATAAGATCGAAAGAAAAGGTCTTAGCGAGCACACTAAACAAAAAACCCAAATCCCATATCTCCATCAATCAAAAGCAGTAATCAAAAAGCACCAGTCCTAACATCCTAATCCTTGTTCCCCGCCAGAAACCTTTTGTCTAGATAAGAATCAGTATTGGCGAAAATACAAATAACCAGTACAAAGGCCCCCCCACATTGATAGCATTCGTAACCTAACAGACCGCTGTTTAAACTCAGTATGTAAAGCAGGGTTAATTGGAGACATCTATTTTCCTTCCTTATTCAGCTCACAATAGGATAAAAAATGAATCGACCTGTAGTTTTAAGCTCAACCACAGAGAGCGACCAGCGTTTAAGAACCGCGTCCAAAATCGCTCGCTACACCAAGTCCATGTACCTTTATTTGGTCAAGGAATATCATGGATGACATTATTCTTCAAAAATCAAGAGTTTGTGTAAAAGTTACTAAATTTGGAAAATGACCTATAATGAGAACTTTCCATTTTTGGCAGTTTTTCCATCACATTCAACTTGACTTTTCATCATCAAGGAAGCTTCAAATGAATTTTCCTCCAACTTGAAAGTTGAAGATCTTTCTCTCCCATTTCCAAAAAGTACTAGTTTGTATCCATATCATTTGTGAAACTCAAGTTATGGCTAAGGCAAGGCAAGGTGCATTTTGAGGTTTTCCACATGTACCAATTTTCCACCATTTGCATTTTCATCCAAAAGGACTTGTAATCACTTCAATTGCTTCAAGTTGTATTGTACCATCAAAGTACAAGCCATGAGCACCAATTTTGACCCTTGTTTCATGCCAAACCGTGCCTTATTCATTTTGCATTTAACAAGTAAACAATTTGCAAATTGATTCATATATCACAAATTAAACCATTTCAAAGCCCAAATCCAATTCAGGTGTGATTAGCAAGTGGAATGTGAGTGAATCATGCTGATTTCATTGCCCATGCACGTGTGAATCAAGTGGTACAACACAAAGTGCATTTTTGTAAAACCACTCAAAACTCATTAACCAAGGGATTAATCAAGTTTTAATTGTGATCAGTGCTCTAATGGGATGTATATAAGCTAACTCATGCCTCACAATTAGGTCATGCACTCTTATTTGCTCAGATTTGAAATTTTCACTCTCACTTTCTCTCCTTCGAATCTCTATTCTCACAAGGGTTTCTGAAGATTTCTTTCCATATTCTTGATCTACACACTCCATAGAACAAGAATCAACCACTGATTGAAGCTCATACTGAGGTTTTGGCCATATACGAATTTTAGTTGCTCTTCATCAAATCTCAAGATCTAGCCAGATTCAAGCCTCTATTTGCATTTATTTTGCAAATAGAGCTCAAAAGAGGAAGATCTGCAGCTTTTGGAATGGTTTCTTGGTGTATTTCAAGCTCTGCAACTTTCAGGTTAGCTTACTTTTCACCATCGTAGAACTTGATTTTGTTGTGTGCATTATGATCTATGATGTTCACTGATCATTCTGAGGTGATTTGTGTGAGTTTTGGACGTGTATCATGGGAGTATTTGATGATTGAAGTTTTTAGATCTAACTTGTTTTCCTTCGATTTGGCTTGTGTGTTGATCATTTGGTGAAATAAATTGCATATTCATGATCCTTGTTGAAGTCTGAGTAGAACTATGGTAATGTTTTTTATTTCTGGAGATTTTGTGGTTTAGTGTCACCGGAGAAGACGACCGGAGCTAGGGCTCCGGCGTCTGGTTCACTTTCAGGTGGCCTGAGGTTTCAATAAAGGTGATGAAATCTTAGCCGTTCCTTGTTCTGATCTGAGGGCTTAGATTGTGCCAACGCATTAAAAATGTGTGTTGCCTCTCACGTGCCATGTTAATTCAGTTTGATCATTGTGTGTACGTGTAAATCTGAACCTTTGATATGGTTTACTATTTGATTATGTTAACTGCGTATAGTCCATTGGATCAATCTTATGGCAATGATGGAGTCAAGTTTGTTGACTCTGAGTCTAGTGTAAAAGCGCTTTGGGATTTTTGTGCTATTGGCACCCCTCCTTTTGATTCAGTCCACTTTTGAACGTGGAATTGTTGCTGGTGACCCCCCCCCCCCCCCCCCCCTGGATTTTATTTCTTCATTTTATTTTTATTTAATTAACTCATTTTCTTTTAATTTTTAAAAAATAGATTTATACATCCAAAAATCACCAAAAAAATCATGTAGCCTATTTTTGCATTTAATTAATTTTGGACATTTTTTATTTCTGACTTTGGTCATTTTTCATCATATTTTTGGCATTTTCTTTTATTTTCTTTGAAAATTGTTCTTATTTGCACACTTCACCTGTGAGAATTTATTTCTTATAGCACATAAAACATTTTGAGTCCATTCTTTTTGAATTATTTCATCAACATATTGAAGTGCATAAAAAAAATTTTCTCATATTTTAAAACTCTTTTCATATTGCATTTTAGCCTCTCTCTTTTGCATATTGATCCATAATCCTTTGTGATTTTTGTCTAATTGTTTGAGGGACCTATCTTGTGAATTTTTGCATGAATTTTTAATATGATGTTTACCCCTGGTTGAGGTGTTTTGAGATTTAATTTGATGATTTTTGAATCATGTTTACTATTTGTTTGATCATTCATGTTTGAGGTCTTCTTTTGTGAACATCTTTGATCATGTTGAATTACTTGCTTGAGAAGGTACTTGTGCCATTGTATGAGGTTGTTTTATTTGATTTCTTGAGCCATGTTTAGATCATTATAGGTCTCTTGAATGCAAATTTAAGTCATTGGTGTGAGGTTGTTACTTATTTTGTGTACATGTTCCATGCTTGTTTCACATGCCTCTTTTTGACTTATCTTCTCACTTCTTCTCATCCATGCCTCTCTTTGCTTTGTATTTGGATTGTGTATACCATGTCATATCTCTTATTTGCATCTCATATGATGTATGCTTCTGACTTTAGAGCTTTGCATTCATTCCATATGTTATTCATGTTTCATCTTGCATACTTGAACATGTTTCACTCACATGCTTCTTTCTTCTTCTTCTAATTACTCTCAATGCTTGGATGCTTGTTTGTATGCCTCATGTGACATTTGTACATCATGTTTAGGCACATGTTTAGGTCATCCACATTCTGACTTTGATTTTATTTGAAGCATTGTTGCATGATCACCTTGCATATCCACTCATTCTTCTTCTACTCCTTCTTTGATGATCTTCTTGGATGTTTGGCCATTAGTTTGCATTCTCTTTGCTTGGGTTTGTTTGGTAAACATTATGGATCACCTCTAAGGTGTACATTCTGACTTGGATGAGTTTCATTTGGTTTGTAACCATTTCTCTTTGGGTTGTGACTTGTTTGGGTTTCATTTGTCTTATTGTTGCTTGTGTTTGTTTTTGCTAACCATGTAGGGGCTAATGGTAAGTGAATGGGATGTGGATAGTTATCCACATTCTAACTTCTCCTTTCTCTTTTAAGCTTTCATACTTGTGTTTGCTTTAGCATTTAAGATGCTTCTTTCTTCTCTCTCACTCTTTCTCATCCCATGAATCTCAAGACTTGATTAAGTCTTGGATTCTCTACCTTTAGAGCTACCTAGTCCAACTTAATTTTTGATTAAGCTTGGAGTAGGATTAGCATTAGGTTTTAGGTAGTCGTCTCTCCTACGCCTCACTAACCCTAGGTTACCCATGCATGATAACATTAGGACTCTTAGTTTCCCTTTAGAGTTTCCTTTTGGGTCTTCTCTCTTCTCATCTCGAAACTTCTTGAAAACACTAAATAAAATATAACGTATATTGCGCTCGAGCCTTAAGTGTAGGAAATGAAGAACGAGGGGTCTCCCCTCCTCTTCTAGGGTGTTTAGCATACGTCCCATTTGGGGGCGACCATGCGATTCACTCGTTCCCGCATGGTAGACTTTGGTGCAATGTAAGTTACGAACTAACTTAAAAAACACTTCTGTCTAAAAAACACAAAAACAAATTCAAATCTTTTTATCCTTCGGGATTGTTTGGTTCTAGACCATTTTCAGAAAAGAGCACGTACCTTCCGTCTGAGTCGCAAACAGGCATCGACCCTAACTGCCGGACGTGAATCTAACGTCGCTCATAAAAAACACTTACCCATCCGTGGTCGTACCCACGAACTACATTAGCTCTGATTCCTCTCTCTCGTCCGATTGAGGATATGTAGGCACAAGACAGCGATTGTCTTGGCGAGCAACCTTCCCCCACAGTTCCCGTCTGAACTACGTTGACTCTGACTTTCCCATTGCACTGAGGGAGTACGTAGGCCTAGGACAACGATAACATCCTATCGAGTCACTTCTTTTTTTCTTTTTTTCTTCTTTTCTTCTTTGTTTCTCCGTTCTTTCCGTTCTCGTTTCTTCTTCGATCCGGTAGCAGTGGAGCTCCAGACGACGACACCCCTTGATGCAGACAGCAAGTGTGGATCCCATTGAGTACGATGGACGTGTTGGGTGCTAACACCTTCCCTTCGCGTAACCGACTCTCGTACCCATTTCTCTTGGTCGTGAGACCATGTTCTTTCCCTTTCTCTTCAGGTTTATGCAGTGTTCCCTTTCCCTCTCTCGGGATAAATACACATTGTTGGCGACTCTGTGTTTTTCCGCGCCACTCTCACGTTTGTACCGTTGGATGCGAATCTTTCGGGCGCGACAAGAGCAGAGAACAATTCTTGAAACAATGCGTTCTAGAGAGAGAGGGAGAGTTTTGAAAAAGTTTGGAGATGCAAAGTGAGTGTTCAAGGAAACCGGGTTTCCTTCTCAATTTGGTCAGACAAGGAATGGGTCATGGGCATTCAAAAATAAAATAAACACCATTTTTTACTGAGGTGGCAAAAAACATACATCCCCTGTCTCGCTAGGTTCGCAAAGTGAAGGAGCCAGCGAATGCTCGCCCCAGGCAGCGAACATGACAGGTTTTTCAAAAGTTTTTCCAGCAATGCTGTCATACCCCAAATTTGTCCTACTTGTAACATGCTCATCTGTACATCCATCCACTAACCATTATTCATAAAATCCAAAAATATGTTGTCTTTAACTTCATCCTCTTATTACTCAGTTCAGAGTTGTTGCAAAGGTGCATTTGAGTCTATCAGGGCATTTAAGTGTGGTATTGATTAATGTTCATTTGGTTTTGACTTAAGTCATCGGTCAGGCAAGGTTTGTTTCAAGGTCAAGGATTGGGTGCAATCAATTCAAGTGATGTGGGCTTGAGGTTTTAGTTAAGGTTTGTTTTATGCTAAAACAAGTCATTTGTGTGGATCAGATTGTCAGGCTATGTCAAGTTATCAGTTATTTCACAGTTGAAGATCATCAAGGGTAGTTCATTTCCATTCTTATTTATTATCCCATCCAAGTAACCATTATCCATCCTAGGTCCAAGTTTTTATTATCCATTTTTATCCATTTCACGTCCATATCCATAACTCATAAATTTCCATTTATCCATCCATTCATATCACAGTTTCTAAACCTCCTTTTAACCCATTCTCTATTTTTTAACATCCAATTCTCCATTTTTCAATTTTATTCTCCATTTTAGCCAATTTTGATCCAATGATCCGTATCACAGTTCAAAAAACCCATTTGATTTAAATATCCATTAGTAACCAATTTCCATTTTTAATATTACCAAAAGCCAAGAAATTACAAATTCCAGAATTCCATTACCCTTATGTTTCAAAATTCCTACAAAAAGAATGCCAAAAAATGAAGAGGAAAATAGGCCCATGAATAAAACCAATTCCCAGCCAGTTCCAACATGCTCATTCACAAATATTACAAACCCTTGTTGCATTTCCATTTTTAGCCTATCATATACATTGAAGAAAAAGAACAACAAAAGAAAATGAGAAAACAAGTCATGAGTCCATCAACCAAAGGCATTACATCCAATGTCATACACGAATTTACACGGCCCAACACCTGCAAATAAGACCCCACAAGCTAACCTGGTATGATGAGCGAAACAGATTCACAAATACGCAGACCTCACACAAATTTGTACCGTTACATTTCCAGCTCACAATTTCTCTCCCCAAAATACCCTGATCCCCTTCTATAAATTGGACCCTCTTTCTTTTCATTCTTCGCTCCCAAAACCGCAAACCCCTTTCATCCCAAAATCATCACTCAACCTTTAAAACTCACAAATAACCACAACCCCTCACACCCAGTCGAATCATCATAAACAACCATCATCCCCATATCAACCGAAACCCAGAACAGAAAGAGGAGAGTGAGAAGAGTGCGCCGAGCAACCAAAAAACCAAAACCCTTTCAGAAGCAAAATCCCAAACGATTCAGACTTGACAGAAGAGGAGAAGAACTGAACCTGAAGCATAACGACAGACCGGGAGTGATGCTGACGATTTGACAAAATCAAAAAAAGGTTGAGGCGAGATGCTTTGATCTTGCGTTTCCTTCTTTTCGGTGTATTCCTTTTTATATATTTATTTTGTTTGGTTTTAAGAAAAGGAATAGTTGAAATGAAAATGATATGCATTGTTGTGTTTCTTCTCTGTTTCCAATAGCTGTTATGGCCTTTTGTTTTGGTTACCTAGTTGTTGTTTCTTCTCAACTTTGTTTTCACCATAAGTTTTTATGTTAAAGGGAGTAGGTCGTGTCATCATAAGACTGGGCTTCCTAGCCAGGTTGTTGCTCTTCTAAACGACACACCCTTTTTTTACTAACCATACCCTGTCTTGTTGTAGATAATGGGCTCAAGACCCATGTTTTGATTTTTAATACACCCTCCTTTAATTTCAAACCCCCCCTCTTTCATTAAGTTTTAATTTGTTTCGAAGACAATAACTTCCAACATTTTGCTATTAATTTTGTTAAACTTTATTTTAATTTCTATTTTCATTTTTCGATTTTGGGGTCAATGATATAACAAAAGGTCTTGGATTTATTGATTTGAACAAATCGAAAAATCTAGATCAATATGAGACCACCTTTTTATTTTTCTTTTTTATCGGTAAATGAAAATCTAAAACCATAGATCATCGATTTATCGATTTAGAATCTTGGTAAAGATGAGACCTTTCTTCTTTTCTATCTCATTTCGATTTTACTTCTCACTTTCATTTCATTTCCTTTTCATTTTCGATTTCATTTTATAGGTCAATGATATAACAAAAGGTCTTGGATTTATTGATTTGAATAAATCGAAAAATCTAGATCAATATGAGACCACCTTTTTATTTTCTATGTTTGTTGGTAAATGAAAGTCAAATATCATAGATTATCGATTTCTCGATTAAGACGAGTCCATTTCGATTTTCACTTCATTTCGCATCTTTTTCTATCTTCTTTACTCATTTTCGATCGATGAAGTCTTTCTATTCACGAATGTTGATGGTTGAAGCAATTAACCTTCATTATTTCAAATCCGTAGTGAGCGATCATTGAGATCTCTTTCTATACTTTGAGATCGTGATAGGTTTTCTTCAATTAATCGACAAAAGTTTGTGATTAAGACGAGATCTTCACCTTTTCGTTTCGTGTGGCACGATTCAATTGGAGAATGATCCTCAATATCATTTCTCCATCATGTTTTAGCACAAAGATCAAATTGCGCATCCTCCTATAGTGTGATCTCCATCATAGATCGTGCTACGATGGTTTAGCGCTACATGTCTCGTATCATTTGCTTCTAACAACTAATCAACTAACCACTAACTTTACTTTCCGTCGAATATATCTTGCTTTACTTTCTTGTCAATATTATATTGATTATTATCTTGCTCATATTCCTATTATTCATATTGTCCATATTCATATTATTCATACTTGTTCATCTAACCCTCTTTTTGTTTCTTTGTTCATACCTTAATCAAAACACACTAACGATTATCGAAACCATAAAAAACTTAATTGGTGGACTGTTGGTTACTATCCTTTGCTTTGAGCTTTTGTATGACTCTTGCTCAAGGCTTAGTTTAGGACACCTCGCACACACACGACTTCCTCTTGGGCTACCTTACAATGAGACCTTTTATTTCATGTCATCCCCTGTACTTTACATGTACCCTGCTCCCATTTTGATGTACGCATTCGTGTTTTCTTTTGATTGTGGTTTGTTTACTAGGAGCACCCCTAGGGACTAGCATAGACAACCCATTTTCAAACTGACTCTCGATTCGTCGTCAAGCCATTTTCAAACAAACCTCTTTTCAACCAAACCCTCGACTCGTCGTCGAGCCCCTTTCAAATCAATCTCTAACCAAACTTTTTTTTCAAACTCACCTCTTCGCATACAAATAAACCCTTGATCCAACGTCAAGCGAATTTTCACAATAAAACTCAAAAAATGACTAACAACTATCGCAGCTCTTTTCAAGGTGAAAAATGGGGGTTCAAGTCTTTGATATCTCTTCGGTTGTTTAGGTACGGGTTATCTTACTCGTGTGTGAGCAATTGGCGCCTTTAAGACAAACCAACTCTCCTCTTTTCGTGGGTGTAGCGTGAACTACGACTGCTCCGATTCTTTATTCTCGTCCGAGTAAAGATACGTAGGCACAAGATTGCGATGATCTTGGCGAGCACACTTTTTCTTTTTTCCACACTTCCATCTTTTTCCGTCAAACCCCTAGTCGAACTATAATTGCTATGATTACTCATTCTCGTCCGAATGAGCATACGTATGCACAAGATTGCGATGATCTTGCCGAGCACCATATCCTTAAACCACCCATTTTCCCTTAGCATCTCATCCCTTTTATCTTACCGTTTTGCATTTATTTTTGAGAAGAAAACAAACAAGCTTAGCTAACGAGTATCGCGATTCGAATCAAGAGGTTCCCGTTGAGTATAACGGACGTGAGGGGGTGCGTGTACCTTCCCCTCACGTAACCGACTCCCGAACCCGGAATGTGGTTGCGACGACCATGTTCTTATCCCTCCTTTAAAAGGTTTTCTCGATATTTTCCTTTCCCTCTTTTGGGATAAATAAAGTTCGGTGGCGACTCTGTCGAACCGTTCCGCGCCTTTCGCGCGAAGGTCGTGTCTTCGATTAAGCGATTTTTTCGAGGTGCGACAGCTGGCTACTCTGCTGGGGACCATTTGCTCCATGCAAGAGAGAGTCAAGCCTATCTTGATTTGAATCGCGAGTTCGTTAGTTTTGTTTATTTATTTTCTTCTCGTTTGCTTACTTACTTGCTTTCCTATTTTCTTATCTGTGTTACCTTTTGTGGCATTGTTGGGTTGTTCTGATATTGGGAACTTTGTGAGATAGCTCTACACCCGAGTCGAGAAAAACCCTAGGATTAGGATGGTGTTTGTGTAGTGGAGGCTTCCGTGGTCTCTTCCGCGTGAGCCAAAGCGAAAACCCCGCTTGGAGTAGACTCCCTTGGAGATGTTATCGTTGCGATGTTACTTCGTCACGATGGTAATGTTTTCGAGCATGAGTCGTTGATCCCAAGGACCATTAACCCATTTATCCATGGTGGTTGGTAGTGTTACTCTTTGTGAGTTAATACAAACGCCCCAATCAGATGAGATCCCTCGAACGTATTACTTCCTGACAGTAACATTTTCGACCTCGATCTAGGATTCTGAGAACCTACTTAGAACCCGTGTGTCGATGGTTGTGTAGTGGATGCCTCCGAGGAGTCTTTCTCGTGGGGAAGAAACGAAGACCTCACCTAGACGAGATTATTTCGAGGATATTATAATCAGATGTCTCTTCGTCTTGGTTATAATGTGTCGAAATATATCCATAACTCTAGGCACCTACCCGTCTTAGAAACCTACCCGTGGGGTTTCTTGATCCTAGTTGTGGTTCTTGACCCGTTCCTCCGGCCAAACTCAGAATCTGCTGAACTTGTGATCTGCGATCCTGGATCTTGCATCTTGCATTGCATCTCATGTCATTGCATTGTATTGCATCTGTTACGCATCTTGCATTGCATTTTTAACCTCAGAATCTCACTTTAACTTCCTTCCTTCTCCAGTAAATCAAGCTGATTCCTCGACACCAGTATGCAACTCGAGCCAATATCAGACGAATGATGGAGCAGATTCAACAAGAGAAAGCCTCCTTTAGAGAAGAACTGGACTCTATAAAAGGAAAGATTGATCAGATTCTCGAAGCCATCATGATGGGCAGAAAAGAAGAAGAACTGCGTGAAGCCGCTGCTGCCAACAACAATATGCCTGTGCAAGGGTATACCTCAAGGCTCTCAGTTCCTGTTCCCAATCCAATCAACTATGGATTACCTATGAACTTCATTCCTGCCGCTGAAGGAGCCAGTTCTCAACCACTTCCAACCTCTGGAGTCACTGTTGGTGCCATTCCGCAAGCCCAACCTATTGTCACACAGATTCCTATCCCTCATGCTGAAGAGAATCTACAAGATCAGTATGATGAAGTTCGGAACTATCATGCTGCTATCCCACTTTCCAATCCTACTGTTGCTCAGGATTCTAAAGCTATCAAGATGTGTCATGATCTAGCTGAGAAACTCCGAGTCATGGAGGGGCGCAACTTAAACTCTTTGAATGCTCTGGAGATGTGCTTGGTGCCAGATGTTGTCATTCCTCCCAATTTTAAAGTGCAAGAATTCTTGAAGTACAAAGGTCTCAGTTGTCCTCACATCCATCTGAAGATGTACTGCCGCAAGATGGCTGCCTATGCCAAAGACGAAAAGCTGATGATCCATTGCTTCCAAGACAACTTATCTGGGGCATCACTCGAATGGTATATGTAGCTGGAGCGTACCAATGTGCGCACTTGGGCTGAGCTAGCATATGCATTCGTCAAGCAATACAAATACAACACCGACCTTGCTCCAAATCATACTCAACTTCAGAGTATGGCTTAAAAGGACAACGAATCCTTTAAGGAGTACGCGCAACGCTGGAGAGAGCTAGCTGCAAGAGTACATCCACCTCTGGTTGACCGTGAACTGATTGACATCTTCATGGGTACCTTGCAAGGTCAATACTATGAGAAGCTAATTGGTAGTGTTTCTGCTGGATTCTCCAATTTGGTAATCGTCGGTGAGAGAATCGAAGAAGGTCTAAAGAGCGGAAGGATCCAAGGAGGTTCTAGCAGCCAGTCTCAAGCCAAGAAACCTTTCAACAATGGATACAAGAAAAAAGAGGGTGAAGCAAATACTGTCTCTGCTCAAAAAGGGCAAGCTCAACAAGCTCCACCTCCAACGCCTTTTCAAATGCCATACTTCTAGTATCCGTATGTTGCTGCTGTGCAATATGTTCTGATGCCTTATCAGCTAATTGTTCAAGCTTTTCAAGCTCCAATGCCTCAGCAACAATCATACAACCAACAAGGGTATCAGTATCCTCCTCAACATCAATAACAGAGAGCTGCTCAACAACGTCAGTCTAATCAACAAAGGATAAGGAGGCCAGATAGAGACTTTGATCGTCTGCCGACGACATATGCTCAGATCTTTGCTCAACTGATGGAGAAGATGGTTGTTACTCTGAGAGACTTGGCTCCTCCAACTGTCATTCCCCCAAATTATGACGTTAATGCTCATTGCGAGTTTCATAAGGGTGCTCCAGGGCATACCATCGAGAACTGCAGAGCTTTCAAACACAAGGTTCAAGACATGATCGACTCAAAGTTTCTCATGTTCAATAGGAGGGCTCCAAACTTCATCAAAAACCCGCTTCCACCGTCAAACTAGTGCCAGCATCAAGTCAAGTTTCCCCGAAGAAGGCATTCATGTTGCCATTCCATCATTTACATTCTTGTTATTTTGTCTTTATTTGTTTAAGTACTGTATGCTTTGAACATTGCCTTTCGTATTTGGTTTTCTTAATGTAGTGATTGGAAACATCATAGTACAATCCAGGAAAAAGTTAGGGATAATGGCAAGTAACTATGTTCAACAGAGGCAAGTCTCTTAGCAGCAGCGGTTACATCACTTGTCAAAAAACTCCAGTCAAGGTCATCTTCGACAGAAGTTCAGGATGTCCCGAATTCAAAGTTGGTAGAAGGATAGTGATTGTTATGTTTCAACGTAGCCCTTTTCCCTGTAAATTACCATTTTTCTAACTTTGTATATACTCTTTGGAATCACGCGTTTGGCTGATCTCCATCTTATCAATAAAATTTGAGCCCTTGTGCTTTTGTTTGTAATTCTTATTTGTTTTAGCTTTACAGAACGACATTTTAACATGATCAACGATTCTTGAAATGAAACAAAAATGAATTTACTTGTTAAAATTTTTGTCTGCTTTTAATAAAGACGGCAATTTCTTTTGACTGTTGAACATCAGAAGAACATCAGTCGCTTCTCCAAAAGTAATCGAACCTCAAAGTGCAGAATCAAAGTACTCCTTCTAACCCAGTACGCCTGAATGAAGGGATCAATTGTGTCAGAGACCTTGTGTCGTCTGACACGCTTCGGCCGAGTTCTCATCTCCTAAGCCCGATCACCGGTATTCCCCGCGAGGGACTATCTCTCCTAAGCAAGGTAGAATTGCTACTTTTGGACCAACGGTACTTCTTCGCCCCGCGATGGCCGAGTATCCAGTCATGTTCACCTGTCAGTTTGTATGTCGCATCCATCTTGTCAGCATAAACATACATGCATCATTGCATTATTGATTTTCATTCACATTTCATATTGCATCACTATCACTCTAGTCGGTCATGTCCCCTAGTGATAAAAGTTCTCTCAATCGAGTTGTCAAACCTTTCCTCGTTAGGAAGTGAATCATCTAAGCAATCTCTCTCCCGTTTATCTCTGGAATGAAGACGGTCCTTGACCACTTTGATAACTTGAACCTCTGAGAAACAAGAAAGCTTTCAACAAATGTCACTCTTCGCCATTGAAGATGATATCCTTGCTTTCCCGGATTAAGGAAAATCCACAGAGAAAGCACCTTAATTAGAGATTCGGCAGTACGACAGTTTTTCTCCAAAAAAAACGCTGATGAAAAGGTCATCGGCACCTCAAAATTGGACCCCGTCATATGGCATTTCTCCGGGAAGATCCTGAGAAAAGTATGATGTAAGATCCCACGCCGAAGCAGCCTCTCAAGAGACTCGCTTTCCCCAGATAGAGTCAGAAAATGGCGTCTCCAACAGAGAAGTTTGTGCAACTCTACAACTCATACGACTGGGTTCTCCAGCAAGTCTGTCATCAAAGCTTTTTCCATCAAATGGCATCTCCCCAGGAAAATTCGGCGAGAAGTTTGAAGGAAATCCGCTACAAATAGCGTTCCTTGTCAATAAAGTTTATTGACAAAAGAAACTGAGACCAGTTCCTTGGTAAGAAACCAGGATCGAGGGGAAGTTTATTTCAGCGACTAAGACCAGTTCCTTGGTAGGAAACCAGGATCGAGGGGAAGTTTAAATCAGCAACTGAGACCAGTTCCTTGGTTGAAGACCAGGATCGAGGGGAAGTTTACCTTTTCTAAGCATCATTGCTCAGCAAAAGAAGATGGATGCGATCCGCCATTCATAACCACCATCAAAATTTCGGGTATTCCGATATTTAATCCTCTTGCACCTCGAATGCCCGAATACCTTCGTCATTCACACCTTCAGGTCCAAGAAGATTAAATAGGGGCATCTGTCATACCCCAAATTTTGACCACTAAGATTTCCCATCATTGTGAAAATCATCATCACAGTATGGAGGAACCATCATGCTTCATCAGTCTCCCCAAAGATGGGTGAGCATCCACTACAATCAAAATTAGGGTTTCAAGCCCTTTCAGAGCCTTAGACAAAGGATCAATCAAGGAATGACATGATCTTCAACTTGTCTACACTCTCAAATATCCACAATGGATCAAAAGGACTCCCACTTCAAGGATTAAGCACAAGGCTGCTCCCTTTTAGGTGGATCAAGTCTCAAGATCGCCAGTATCACCAAATTAGGGTTTTGGTCGACCAGGGCCTCCAGATGAAAAATTTCATCTGTACAAAAGCTAAAGATCCAAAACACAACCTAATATACTCCATGGAACCTCATGGACCCATTCATCAAGTCAATTTTGCCTCAGGGGATGCATACATCAAAAATCAGGAATTAGGGTTTCTTGACCTAATTCACCCCTAAGTTGACTTTTGGGACAAATCATGAACCAAGACCTCAAGAGAGGGTTTGAGGGTCTCTAATATACCATATTGATCCATTTGGAACAATGTATTAATCCAAGAAGCTTGAGCAACAAGTCTCAATTTCATCTGCACCACAATTAGGGTTTTAAGTAAAAAGTCAACTGTAACTTTGACTTTTGACCAGGACATGCTCCCAAACCCTAAGACATGATTCAATATACCCTATGACACCCATGGAACATGTCCATCAAGTTTGATTTAGGTCAAGGACATGATTTCATGAAGAATTGCACAGTTTGGAATTCATCTGATAAAAAGTCAACTGTGCACAAAAGTCAACTTTGACTTTTTGAGATTTTTCACCAAAATGGATTTTTAACCCTAAAATGATGTTAATGTATGATTTGAATCATCATTCATCAAGAAAAATCAAGAAAAGTTGGATAACTTGTAAAAGGGGTAACCATAAAAACTTAGAAAATTTTCTAAGTTAAAAATAAAGTGGCTAGGGTACCAACTTTGGAGGATCATAACTCCTAAACCACAAGGCCATTTTTCCCCATCCAAATATGGATTTGTAGCCCTCATTACCCTCTACAAAAACTTCAACTAGACCTAAGTCCAATTCATTAAGGATTTGGAGTTATGGAGTGATCAAAATGGCTGAAAAATGAAAATGTCACTTTTTCCAACACTTAGTGAAATTTTCACTAAGTCCAAATCTGTCTTCACTTTTTGCCAAATGTAGGGGGATTTTTCACTTGGATTCAAAAGAGATCAAAACCAAACATGTTCAAACAGTTGTTGTATCATGTAAGGGCTTTCCAAAATGGCCAAGAACATTGCCAAATTCCATTTGAGTCATGAGATATGACATTGGCAAGTTGCCTTGCTGAAATCTGTCAAGGCAAGGCAGAATTTGCAATTTTGCTCGATTTGCCAAAATCAGCCAAATTCAAATGCTCCTATCCACTTGGACACATCTGAGGATTGAATCTAAAGGGGACAATCACTTAGCCAAGCCTCCAAAGTCCATGGAACAAGAAATAGCATGTTGAACCTAGAATGGCCAAAATAGGGACAAGACTCCAAATTTGGATTGAAGCATTCAATGGAAGCATCAAGGTGGCATGGACTGAGCCATTCTCATCTGAAATCAGTCAAGACTTATCCAATACCAAGGGAACCACAGCCTGTGCCCTAACCTCTAGTCAATGGCTAGAGGAGACTTGCATTTCCATTGGCCAACATTGAACAAACACCTGCTGCAGTTGCCATTCACTGTGGATCCCAAAACAGACTTGCTCTACTATAAATAGAGCTCAATTGTGTTCAGTTTGAGTACACCAAAGCCATCAAAAAGATGTTTTCCTCAAAATCTATTCTTTCACCTCAAACTTGCCTTCCAAAGCAAGTAATTCTGAGTTTTTGAGCTAGAGAGCAATTCCACCCAAACTAATCACACACACACCTCATATATATCATATGTAAGCCTTGCAAACCATCAAAAGTGGCCTGTAATCACAACATCACAAAGTCACCTCTCAAAACCTCAAAATAACACTTTTTTGCATTTTTCAAGCGATGTCGTGATTCAGTCACTTTCCAAACCAGATAAAACCTCAAACACACTCCAAATATCATCCTTGAACTATCCCAAATGGTTCCCACCATCTGGAACACCATTTGAGGGAGTTGCTATTTTGGTCACTTTTAACCCCTTTTGAAAGAAAGGGACAGTTTGTGTTTTTGCAGGTACCAGCTGATTCCAATTATCCTAAAAGCATCCAAGGGATCATTTGAGGTGGTTCAAAGCATAAAATTATATCTGGAGCAAGAGGGTTGGCAGATTGCAGAGAAACCTCCAAAATCTCAAAGAAGGGTAAGCCTCTCAACTTGCACTCACCAAAACATGTGTGCATTTGAAGTCCATTGATCATAAACATCTCATACATGTCATATATGTTGTGTTTGAGCTAATTCACCATGTAATCCATGCTTGTACCAAGTTATAGCATAGAAAATGCATTTATAGGTCATTTTCAAAACCACTGTCGGGTTTTGAGGAGGGAGTGTGATCTGAAAAAACTACCACCACCATTGGATTCCTTATGAAATTCTGGCCCAGATGCATATAAATTTTGTCTCAAACCATTAAGAATTGAGAAAGTTATGACCTTCACGTTTTTTAGCCAAAACTTGCCTTGGGCAAGCCAAAACCAAGGCATGACTTGTGTATTTGTTGGTTTGTTTCAAACAATGGATGTATCACCACCCCAGTGGTAAGGCGCGCGCCTTGTATGCTTGAGGTCGTGGGTTCAAACCCCACCCATGCCATTTTGGGATTTTTTCACATTTTGCTATTTTTCCAACTATTTTCATGTTTTGTTAATTATTTGGAAAATTAATAACTCTTTCAATTTTAATTATTTTTTATTGGTTCTTTTTGCAAAAAATCACAAAAATGTTGAAATATTTTATTCCACAAAAAAATTAAGTTTATATTATTTATTTAATATAATTAGTATATTTGTGAATAAATTCATTTTTATTTGTTTTTAAACATTTTAAAATGAATATTCATCTTGAAAAATCAAGACCAAATGAGTTTTAATATCTCTTGTGATTTATACCTCATTTTTCAAACCTTAAACAAAAATCACAAGTGGTTTATTCAAACCTATTTGGTATTTTTCATTGATTTTCTTTAAATATTTACTTTTAAAGAATAAAATTAGGGTTTCTTTGATTTTCACTCAAATAAATCATTGTCAAAAACTTTTGGGCCTCTAATAGAGTGTAAGACCCAATCCTTTTTTTGACCAAATCATTTTTGGGCCTCAGTGTATTGTATAAGTCCCAATACCGTCAAAAACAAACGGCGCGATTGTCGCTTTTTGAAAAATAACCTTGGGCCTCTCCTAGAGCTATAAGACCCATTCAAAACTTTTGGGCCTCTATTACAGTGTAAGGCCCAATCCCCTTTTAACCAAAATAACTTTGGACCTCAGATATTGTATAAGCCCCTCTGCGTTAAAAGAAAACCTCGGCGCGATCGCCATTTCAAACGAAAAAATCATCTGGGCCTACCCTCGAGTAGTAAGACCCATTTCATTTCTAAAACTCTTTGGGCCTCTTGAGAGAGTGTAAGACCCATCCCTTTGTACAGAAAACCATTTTGGGCCACAGTCACTTGCATAAGTCCCTCTGTACAAATTCAACAGTGCGCTAACTGATAAAACCCTGGGCCTCTCCTTTAGCTGTAAGCCCCAAAACTTTCTTTTTCAAAGCCCTTTCTCCTTTGATTTTGAATATACTGTTGTTTTCAATCTTTCTTTGTTGAACAACCAAACAGCATGGAAGCTCTACAACCGAGTAAGTGTTTATCTGCTTTCATTTACCGTTTTCATATACATATAACTGTATTGTGGGGATGTTTCACTGTAAGTCTTCTTTCATAAACTCATATCAACTGTGTAATAATAGTATAGATATTTTGAGTTTCCCCGGCAACTACATCTAGAACTAGGTGATGCCGTTTCATTTATTCGTAGAAATAGACAACTAGATCCCCCAATAGGATTGCCAGATACAGTCTTCTCTTCGGCTGTCCTCATTAGGAATTTCAAGAAACTCTATTCCCAGAGATGAATGTATTCTCCGTGAATAGTATCTTTGAGTTTCTTCCAAATTCTCGAACTTTCCTGACTTTGATCTATTCTCGGTGAATAGCATTGCCTTGAATTTCTCGGGGTTTAGGGACCCACGGGCTTCTTAAAAGCATCGGCCTCCTCTTGGGCATCATACAAGGACCCACAGGCTTCCTAAAAGCAACCTCGCCTCCTCTTGGGCTTAGTACAAGGACCCTACGGCTTCTTAGAAGTATTCACAGCCTCCTCTTAGGCTTCGTATAATGATCTCTTCCTCCGGGAATGATAGCCTTCTCTTGGGCTTAGTACAAGGACCGATCGGCTTGTTAAAAGTTTCCAGCCTCCTCTTGGGCTTCGTACAAATTATCCCGACGACCTCCTAGAGGTATAGGAACAGAACTTAGTCATTTACATAGAACAGTCCTTTCATAGAGTCTACTACTGTTTCTCAAAACACAGTACAAAAGATAAGACCCTAGACTTGGACAGTCTAATTTCCTTGAGTCTCAAAGACATTCTCAAGTGACCCCTTCGTTAAATAGGAAGGAAACCCATAGACTTGGACAGTCTCAATACCCTTCGGATTTCCCGCTTTCTTAAAGAACAGGAATAACCCGGATCCTTGAATCAAATCCATGAGTACAGTGTTGCTCATATAAGAACTGATTTTCTCTTTAAAAATCAGTATACTGGACCTGTCACTTAACTGAACAGTCTTCATAGCCTCCTCTTAGGCTTTGTATAAAGATCATTCTCCCGTGAAGTTAGCCTCCTCTTGGGCTTTGTACAATGATCCTCCCCAGCAGAGTCAAACAACGTTTAGCCTCTCTCTCGGGCTTTGTACGAGACACATAAGAGACTCCCTCGTTGAGTCAATCACCCCTTTCGCCTCCATCTCGGGCTTTATACGAGATACAAAAAGGTTCTTATTAAGCCAAACAAACAACAGCCTCCATCTCGGGCTTCATACGAGATACAAAAAACTCCCTTGTTGAGTCAAATCGCCTCCATCTCGGCCTTTATACGAGATACCAAAAGACTCCATCGTCGGGCCAAAACCTTTTAGCCTCTCTCTTGGGCTTTGTACGAGACACA
Source organism: Lathyrus tuberosus (assembly GCA_022829125.1). Lineage (NCBI taxonomy): Eukaryota > Viridiplantae > Streptophyta > Magnoliopsida > Fabales > Fabaceae > Lathyrus > Lathyrus tuberosus. Next base: position 9,334,746 of record JALAZF010000057.1, on the reverse strand, counting down.
TAATAGCCTCCTCTTAGGCTTTGTATAAGAAAACCACTGGTTAATCCAATTAACCTTTTAGCATCAAAGTTGTGCCTCGTTCACAGTACGCAAACATCAACAACTCCTTCCCCTTTCATCTAATCGCTGTAAGCGGCAAGCCTCTGGATCATCTACATCCATGCCAATGTCCCCCTTTTAGCATGAGAAATTCCTAAGGAAAGATGGCATTACTCTACACTGAGTTAAAGTCTTCTCCTTCAGGTAGAACTCCCTTATAAAAGAAATTATGGCATTGTCGGATTCACATATCCCGGTTAAAGTAATTCCCCTTTATAAACAGTTGCAACATACAACCCCCTCTTTAGAGATGACAAATTCTCTCTAAAGTTGAGACCTTTCAGCTTCACATCTTGGGCTTTGAACAAGATACAAATCACCTTTCGCTTCACGTCTTGGGCTTTGAACAAGACACCAAAAAACTAATTTCCTCCCATAGAATAGGAGGAACTATGAACGCTCTGATTTCCCTATTTCGGTAAACGGGAATAAGTAGGCATAAGATCGAAAGAAAAGATCTTAGCGAGCACAATCAACAAAAAACCCAAATCCCATATCTCCATCAATCAAAAGCAGTAATTCAAAAAGCATCAGTCCTAATATCCTAATCCTTGTTCCCCTCCAGAAACCTTATGTCTAGATAAAAACCAGTATTGGCAAAAATACAAATAACCAGTACAAAGGCCCCCCACATTGATAGCATTCGTAACCTAACAGACCGCTGTTTAAACTCAGTATGCAAGCAGGGTTAATTGGAGACATCTATTTCCCTTCCTTCATCAGCTTTAATAGGATAAAAAATGAATCGACCTGTAGTTTAAGCCCAACCGCAGAGAGCAACCAGCGCTTAAGAACCGCGTCCAAAATCGCTCGCTACAGAAAAAATGGCGCCCACCGTGGGGCTCGTCTCTGTTTTTATTCTTCCTTTTCACCTCTCATGTGAAAACCACAGATTGGGGCTTCCGCCGAGGAACTCATTTCTATCAGGAACCTAAGATTCATAGCTTTAAAGGTCTAGGATGATTAGGACAAATATATATACTGCTTTTCCTAATTGCTATACGTGTTTATTTTTCTGCTAATGGGAATGCGGGTGATGCTGTATGTGGAAAGATTGAGTATACACTTAAGATAAGTGATGGCGGCGAGGTCGACCATCAACCTCAGTGGAGGCTGACCAATGCAACCCATTCTCTCACCTAGACAATGGGCCGATTGTTAAGTCTGAGAAGCTGAAGAGCCAAACCCTTTCGTAGTGCGGAAACTATCGGGAATAGTTGTTACACGATACTACCCTCATTTGAGGCTGGTGATCTATTCTCGATGAATGGCACTTACTCTAAGATTGCTCTACAACTCGCTGGCGATCCGCTTGTTGTTTTGCTTTCCTGGGAGGAGCTGATGATAATGAGTACAGGTACAAAAATCACCCTAGTATAAACCTTTGGGGATGGGTAGAGCCTTGACTTCATGACAACGACCCTTTGACCCCATGTTTTTTCTATGTTTTTGTGTGCTGCATTCATGCATTCATTTAAAAAACATTAAAACATTCAAAAAATTTATCTTCTAGTCTCTCTGTTTGTCAAATTAAACTAAGACTGTGATTGTAAATATCAGAGAAGAGGATTGTGCTAATAGATTTCGGTAGAAGGAGAACTCACCAGTATACCTTCAAGGTTCCAAAGCTAGAGGATTTGAGAAGGTTAGCAGGGATGATCACTAACCCAGAGGCTTTCAGAGCCAAGCACGGAGGTTTGCTACCACTATTAAGAGTCCATGTGATTGAGGGAATCATGGATGCGCTCATTCAGTTTTATGATCCGGTTTATCACTGTTTCACATTCCCGGATTACCAGCTCGCACCAACGCTGGAGGAGTATTCTCGCCTGATCGATCTACACATTACAGATCGAGCTCCATTTTTTGGACTGGAAGAAATTCCAAAGAATCAGACTATTGTAAGAGCAATTCATTTGGACGAGTCTGAGGTCAGGACTCACATGACCACCAAGGGTGGCATCCAAGGTTTGCCAGCCCAGTTCTTAACGAAGAAAGCCCTGTATTTTGCCAGTATAGGAAACGTAACTGCTTTTGAAAGCATCTTTGTCTTGCTCACCTACGGGTTATATTTGTTCCCTAACATCAATAACTTCGTCGATATCAACTCCATTAAGGTTTTTCTCATTGGAAACCCTGTGCCGACTCTGCTCGCAGATGCATATCATTCTGTACACTTGGGAAATTTGTACAGCGGTGGGGAGATCACATGTTGTGTACCTTTGCTTTACAAATGGTTTATCTCTCACTTGCCCAAGTTTGCTGCTTTTTGGGATTGCAAGAGTGCCTTACGTTGGTCGCAGAAGATCATGTCTCTTACCAACTCTGACATTGATTGGTGTAACAGGATTTATGAGGGAATTAGGATCATTGACCGTTGTGGAAACTTCCCCAACGTACCCCTCATAGGAACTAAAGGAGGAATCAACTACCATCCGATATTGGTTCACCGTCAATTTGGATACCCGATGAGACATATCCCACTAGGTGTTCATCTGGAAGGTCTTTTCTTCAAGGAAGGAGAAAACGACAGAGCACTAAAGATGGAAATAGTGCACGCTTGGAAGCATGTTCATAAGAAAGGACGAGAGTCTCTAGGAAAACCGGACTGTGTCTCGGTGGAGCCTTATCTCCATTGGGTACAAACTAGAGCTCTCAAGCTAAAGATGCCTTATCCTCGTTACGGAATTCTTCCGCCGAGGGAATCTGTCATGTACTTCATGATGGAAATTGAAAAGCTTCAGGTTACTCTCAACAAAGTTCAACGGGAGAGGAGGTCTTGGAAGAACAAGTACCGCACCCTCGACGTAAAGTGCATCAGAATATAGCAATTACTGAAAGAGAAAGATGCTCTGATTGAGATTTTGGAGCAACATGCTGTGGATAATCAGGATGACCAAAGGAATTTGCTCGCTCCTTTCACCTGGCAAAGGAATGACAACCCGACAACGGCCCAAGAGCCCCGGTCAAAGAAAAGGAAGATACCAGAATCAGCACCCGATTTCTCTTCAGAGAGGACTCGGGGCCCATTAGCTTAGGTTTCTGTTTCTGCACTTTGTAATCTACTGTATTTCCATTTCTGTAATCCTTTGAATTTCAATAAAAAGGGGTTTCCCCACTGTTTGATATTTGCAATCTAATTGTCGAAGTTTATTTTGATTAAACCTTAAACAATTAATATAATCATTGCATTCATCATTCTCACATCGCGTATTCTTCTTACCTACGAATCTCACGTTTGTGTCTCGATTCTAGTGTCAAACTGTCTCATTCGTATAATACTCGGGCCAATCATCAGAAAAGGATGGATGATCTTGAGGAAGAAAACAGAGAGTTGAAAGAAGAGATCAACGCTCTAAGAGAGGATATGAGAAAGCTTCGTAACGACATGCAAGCCATGGCAGAAGCTTAGCTACAAAGAACTGTGATCTCAGAGATCACCTCAATGCCCATAGTGGAGAGGTATGATCCTAGGTATCAGATACCAAAAGATCGTCCTTGGGGCATGCCTGTTAACTATATCCCGGAAGGATATGTTTCGCCGATCACTGAAGATCAGGGAATTGCAACAAAAGCCGCTGGGCCTGAAGGTTACAAACTTCAGGAAAGCGAAGATGTCAGGGGCATACTGAAGACTCCTGAAGGTTACAAACTTCGGGAAACGCCAAGACTCACTGCCGTAGTCACGGTACCACCCCCTGTGGTGCACACTGTCCCGGAAGGACAAATTCCACAGACACCTTCTGGTAAGAAGGAAACTATGTTTGACAGAATGGAGGAATTCCAGGAGCAATTCTTGGAAATGCAGAAGGAGCTGCAAGCCATTCGCGGTCAGGATCTATTTGGAAAGGACGCCGCAGACCTCTGCTTGGTCCCAAATGTGAAAGTTCCGCACAAATTTCAAGTGCCCGACTTTGAAAAATACAAGGGTAACTCTTGCCCTCAGAGCCATCTGGTGATGTACGCTCGGCGGATGTCAGCCCAGATGGAGAATCAGGACCTAATGATTCACTACTTTCAGGATAGTTTAACCGGTGCCACATTAAAATGGTACATAGGTTTAAACCGTACTACGATCAGTACATTCAGAGATCTTGATATTGCCTTCGTCCAAAAATACAAATACAATTTGGACATGGCACCCGACAGAGATCAACTCAGATCAATGTCACAAAAGGACAAGGAAACCTTTAAGGAGTATGCTCAAAGGTGGCGTGAAATTGCCGCTCAAATTTGTCCACCTCTTGAGGAAAAAGAGATGACAAAGATCTTATTAAAGACCTTAAGCTCATTTTACTATGACCGAATGGTTGCCAGTGCGCCCAGTGATTTCACTGAAATGGTCGGCATGGGCGTACGTCTTGAGGAAGCTGTCCGAGAAGGACGTTTGGTAAAAGACCCTGGATCGACGAGCGGTACTAAAAAATATGGTAGTGCTCTCCCTAAGAAAAAAGAGCAAGATATTGGGAATATCTCTCTCAGAAAGCAAAGGCGACGTTATCAACCGGTAGCAGCTGTGACTCCTGCTATCAACCCTGCGCCTATTCCTACGTATCAACCTCAGGTTGCACAGAGCCAACCTGACCAGCAAAGGACACAACAGCCTCTTCAACAGGCTCGTCCTCTATACAACAACCGTACAACACGGCCACCAGGATTTGATCCTATACCCGTATCGTACGCAGAGCTGTTTCCATTACTATTGGCTAAGGGGCACATCCAGACTAAATCTCCTCTTATAGTACCGGAAAATCCGCCTTTTTGGTTTAAGGTGGATCAAACATGCCCTTATCATCAAGGAGGTCCAGGGCATAACATAGATACTTGTCTCAATTTCAAGTCCGACGTGCAAAAACTTGTTAGGAGCGGGGTCTTATCCTTCAAGGATACAAATCCTAATGTTCTCACGAATCCGCTGCCTCAACACGAGAAGGCTGCAGTCAATTTGATAGAAGGAGAGACTAACGATGTCTATCAAATTCACGATGTACTCTTGTTGAAAACCAATTTGGTCAAGATGCATTGTAGACGTAGTGGATATGGCCATGTGCCACCTCATAACTATCATCGGTGTGATATCTGCTCTAAAGACAATCAAGGATGTTATGTAGTGCAAGCGGCTCTACAGGAACAAATGGATCTCTGATGGATCCAAGAGCACCGAGTTCATGGAGTTAACATGGTCTACACGAATTCTAACGTCATTCAGAACCACGACATCCGTGCAATGAATGTCAACTTGGTGGCAATGCACTCAAGGCAAAGCCAATATCATAATCTGCCGCGACACGATTATAGTTCCTGTCTGACTTGCTCGGTAAACAAACAGGGATGCTCTTTCATACAGGAGGCCCTCCAGCGTCAGATGGATCTTGGATGGATCCAAGACTACCATGATAGGAACCCTTATCAAATTAATATGGTTCAAATCTTTGACATTCGCGTGATGAATACCAACCTGGTAGAGTTACATGCTGAGCAGGTCCGACTCGGATTCTTAATATCACACGACTATCAAAGCTGTAAAGCAGGTTGTGAAAACGATCGAGGTTGTACCCTTGTCCAGGAGGCACTTCAGCACTTATTAAATCACTGGTGGATGCCAATCTATATGGATGAAGATACTCAGCAGATTAGCATCAGTAATAGAAACCCCACTCGGCGTCAAAGTCAGGATGTCCGATCAGTGGAAGCTAACCTAGTGAGGTTACATTGTATTCAAAGTGGACGTGGCCAGGTGCCACCACACAACTATGACAGTTGTAGCATCTGTTCAGAAAGTAACCAAGGGTGTTACCTTGTGAGAGCAGCTCTTCAAGATCAGGTGGATCGTGGAGAAATTCGTCCATATCCGGGTTCTGGACCCATCAACTGGACGCCGAACTACCTTGCCGATCAAGTTAAGGATGTTGTCACGATCTCTGGTCATCACAGGACCAGGGATGTTTTTGCCGTTATTCCTCTACTTGACGAATCTAAAGTTCCCAACCGAGAACGAATCGAGATCACTTATGATGGTCAGAAAAATCAGAAGGTTCCCATAGTCATCTATCTACCGGGACCACTACCGTATGAATCAGCTAAGTCTATCCCTTACAAATACGGTGCAACGACAGTTGAAAATTGAAATGAAATTCCATTACCCTCCGTAGTGAATATTGCAGACATCAGTCGTGTAACACGGAGTGGTAGAATCTTCAACCGAGGGGTTGGAGAACCTAACAAGGAAAAGGAACTTCAGACAGAAGCTCCCGATCCATCAGTCGGTCAATCCAGTAATCCCGACCTTTCGAAAAATGATGATGAGATGCTGAAGCTCATCCAAAGGAGTGAATACAACATTGTTGATCAACTGTTACAGACTCCTTCAAAGATCTCTGTGTTATCACTGTTGCTCATTTCAGAAGCGCATAGGGAGGCTCTACAGAAATTCTTGGAGCAAGCCTTTGTGGAACAAGATGTAACAATCAGACAGTTCGATAGCATTGTCTCTAACATCACTTCCTGCAATAATTTGGGATTTAGTGATGAGGAATTACCCGAAGAGGGTCGCCGTCATAACATGGCACTCAATATCACAGTTAACTGCCAGGACGATGCTTTAGCCAGCGTACTGGTGGACACAGGGTCAGCCCTGAATGTTATGCCAAAGTCCACTTTGATGCAATTATCATTCAAAGGCCCTCCGATGAGAATCAGCGAGGTCGTCGTCAAAGCGTTCGACGGATCTAGAAAAACAGTTATCGGCGAAGTTGATCTTCCCATAACTATCGGTCCTCACACTTTCCAAGTCACTTTCCAGGTCATGGACATCCGGGCAACATACAGTTGTTTATTAGGAAGACCTTGGATACATCAGGCTGGAGCGGTCACTTCGACCCTCCACCAAAACCTAAAGTTCGTCAAGAACGATCAACTTGTCACAGTTTATGGGGAACACGCCTTACTTGTGAGTAACTTGTCATCATCTACTGGTATAGAACCCGAGGAGGTTATTGGGACGTAGTTCCAAGCACTGTCGGTGAGCAAGGACAATCATTTCAGAGGAGGAACCTCGATTTCCTCATACAACGATGCTATTAAAGCGGTCGAGAGTACCGATACAACCGGATGGGGACAGCTTGTCATTCCTACTAGCAATACAACAAAGAAGGGTCTTGGTTTTTCTACAACCTGTACCCAGACAGCTGCCAGCGATGAAAGTCTTCATCCCCTTCAAAATTTCTTCCACAGTGGAGGTTTCCTTCACCCAGTGTCTCAAGCAGTACATGCTATCAATGAGGAAGATCCCTCTAACCCAGATGAAGAATGGAAATCCTATCTTAATGAGGATGGTTATATGTCTCAGGAAGAGGTGCCTACACCATTTTTCTATCCCGCACAGAGTCCGAGATTTATACCAAGGTCAGACGTCGAAATGATATATGGAGATTGTGATCCGGAAGGATGCCGTGCTCCGCCAAATTCATTAGAGGAGGACACCCTGATGAAAGACAACTTTGGCCACGATTACTATGGCCCAATGGATGGTTTGCCAATGTGGCAGCCTTACCCAGGAAACTTGGGGCAAGAAAGTCAGCCGAACAATGAAAATCAGCTGACCGTCATTGAACAGAATACCTGTGTCCCCACCATGTTATGGGATCAACACTCAGGTCATTCAGAAACTACTCAACATGAAGATGAATTCGCAACGTTTGCGGGACTTGAATTCATCAACTATGCTTTTCCTGAGGTTAACGCATCGAGAGAGATGACTCATCCGGTTCCAAAGAAGTTTGGGACACTCTGGGAGAACCAAGTGGGAAATACGACTATATGGTCAAGTACACTGTTCCTGAAAGCTCTCGTATCAGGCTCGAAGATATCCAGCCAACTGGATGGGGAGATACAGTTGAGAGCACAAATACTATGTAAAATGTAACAGAGGAATTCTCCTATGACAACTCTGCCTGGGAGACAGATTCCAATAATCCTACTCCACCAGAAATCTGTGTTATTTCTGAAGACAAATCGAGGAAGGTGCCGGACCTTGTGATTCACCGAGGAGTTCGCCGCCAATGGATTGCCGTCGAGGTTCCGAAGATCGTTCATCAGTCAAAGTAATTGCCATCTTTAACCTTTCACCCTGCCCAGGTGAAACGGATGTTTTGATAGGGCTCGCTTCCTGTAAATATCCCTCTTCGCTTCGCCCAAAGCGACAGAGTTTTGTTTTATAGGGTTGTAGTTTCAAGAATCGACTTGTTCATTAATAAAATAACGTCGTTCTGTAATTTCCGCATTAATTGCTGTTTTCTCTTTTTGCTTTTCTCAGAAAATGGTAATCCTAAAAGAAACATGTAAAAATAAAAACAAGCAGTAAAACAAATACACTGCACACACTTACATTTTCCTCTATCTCTTCTAAACACGAATCATCACGTCATGCAGATTGCTTGTTTTAAACCCCGTTGAAACATACGATCCGATGCCTTCTCCCAACTTTGAGTTCCCGGTATTTGAGGCTGAAGAAGAAAATGATAACGAAATTCCAGAAGAGATCTCCCGACTACTCAGACAAGAGGAAAGGTCCATTGAACCTCACAAAGAACCGTTGGAAACGGTAAACTTGGGTTCAGAGTAACTGCCAGAGAGAGTTTGATAAAGCTTCTCAAAGAATTCCCCGATGTATTCGCTTGGTCCTATTAGGATATGCCAGGGTTGGATACCAGTATCGTGGAACATCATTTACCATTGAGATTGGAATGTCCGCCAGTAAAGCAAAGGTTGAGACGCACTCACCCGGACATGGCCATCAAAATCAAAGAGGAGGTGTAGAAACAGATTGACGCAGGATTCCTTGCTACGTCTGAATATCCTCAATGGTTAGTCAACATTTTACCCGTTCCCAAAAAGGACGGAAAGGTCAGAATGTGTGTCGACTACAGGGATCTAAACAAGGCTAGTCCAAAGGACGACTTTCCTTTACCACACATCGACATGCTGGTAGACAGCACAACAAAGTTCAAAGTTTTTTCCTTCATGGATGGGTTCTCGGGCTATAACCAGATCAAAATGGCGCCGAAAGACATGGAGAAAACTTCGTTCATTACCCCATGGGGCACATTTTGCTACAAGGTAATGCCGTTCGGTTTGAAGAATGTCGGGGCAACCTATCAAAGGGCCATGACTGCTCTGTTTCATGACATGATACATAAAGAAATCGAAGTGTATGTCGATGATATGATTGCAAAATCAAAAATAGAGAGTGAGCACGTTGAACATCTGTCAAAATTGTTCGAACGTCTAAGAAAATTAAAACTCCACTTAAATCCCAACAAGTGCACCTTCGGTGTCCGTTCAGGGAAACTATTAGGGTTCATCGTCAGCCAGAAAGGAATTGAGGTTGATCCTGACAAGGTCAAGGCCATTCAAGAAATGCCTTCTCCGAAAACTGAAAAACAAGTCAGAGGATTCCTGGGACGTTTGAACTACATCTCCAGATTCATACTCCTTATGACCGCCACGTGTGCGCCGATTTTCAAATTACTCAAAAAGAACCAGGACTGCGTTTGGACAGAAGATTGCCAAACCGCATTCGACAGTATTAAGGAATACCTGTTGAATCCTCCGATTCTATCACCTCCAGTGGAAGGAAGACCACTAATCATTTACCTCACAGTTCTAGAGGACTCAATGGGATGTGTACTTGGCCAACAAGACGAAACTAAACGGAAAGAGTCTGCCATTTACTATCTAAGCAAGAAATTCACCGATTGCGAAACTCGGTACACAATGCTTAAGAAAACTTGCTGTGCTTTGGCTTGGGCAGCCAAACGTCTTCGCCAATACATGATTCGTCACACTACTTGGTTAATCTCCGAAATGGATCCAATCAAGTATGTCTTCGAAAAGCCTGCTCTCACGGGAAGAATTGCCCGTTGGCAAATATTGTTATCAGAATATGACATAGAGTACCACGCTCAGAAAGCCGTTAAGGGAAGTATTCTAGCCGATCATTTGGCTTATCAACCATTGATGATCAAGAATCAATCGGGTTTGACTTCCCAGACGAAGATGTCATGTATCTAAAAATGAAAGATTGCGATGAACCATTACCCAGTGAAGGGCCAGAACCAAGTTTCCAATGGGGACTTATCTTTGACGGAGCAGTTAATCATTATGGAAATGGAATTGGGGCAATCATTGTTACTCCTCAGGGTACCCACATTCCTTTCACTGCCAGACTTACGTTCAAATGTACGAACAATGAGGCCGAATACGAAGCTTGTATCATGGGTCTCGAAGAAGCGATTGATTTAAGGATCAAAAACTTGGACCTATACGGTGATTCAGCCTTGGTCATCAATCAGATAAAAGGAGATTAGAACACACACCAATCAGGATTGATTCCTTACAAAGACTATGCAAGAAGGTTGTTACCCTTCTTTAACAGAGTCGAGTTTCATCATATCCCTCGTGAGGAGAATCACATGGCTGATGCTTTAGCCACTCTCTCTTCCATGATTAGTGTAGGTCAATGGAACGACCTACCTAAGATCGACATAATGCGCCTTGAACGACCCGCTTACGTCTTCACGATCGAAGCAGTCATAGATGACAAACCTTGGTATCACGATATCAAATGCTTCCTTCAGAAACAAGAGTACCCACTTGGGGCATCCAGAAAAGACAGAAAAACCCTCAGAAGATTGGATGGAAACTTCTTCCTGAGCGGTGACACTCTCTATAAGAGAAATTTTGACATGGTCTTGCTCTGATGCGTCGATAGACCAGAAGCAGACATGCTTATGAAAGAAATTCATGAAGGATCCTTTGGCACTCATGCCAATGGACATACAATGGCGAGAAAAATTCTAAGAGCAGGGTACTACTGGTTGACCATGGAATCCGACTGCTACAAGTACATGAGGAAATGTCACAAGTGTCAGATATACTCCGACAAAATTCATGTATCGTCGTCACATCTCAAAGTTCTTTTTTCCCCATGGCCATTTTCCATATGGGGAATCGACATGATCAGCATGATTGAACCTAAGGCTTCAAACAGACATCGGTTCATCCTGGTAGCCATTGACTATTTCACCAAGTGGGTCAAAGCAGCGTCATACGCTAATGTAACCCGACAAGTGGTGGTCCGATTTATCAAAAACAATATCATCTGCCGTTATGGTGTTCCAAGCGAGGTCATTACTGATAATGGATCTAACTTGAACAATAAGATGATGAAGGAGTTGTGCGCAGAGTTCAAGATTGAACATCATAACTCATCTCCCTACCGACCCAAGATGAACGGAGCGGTAGAAGCGGCTAACAAAAACATCAAGAAGATCGTTCAAAAGATGGTTGTAACCTACAAAGACTGGCACGAGATGCTACCCTTTGCTCTTCACGGTTATCGGACATCTGTCCGCACTTTAACAGGGGCTACCCCTTTCTCTCTAGTATATGGCATGGAAGCAGTGCTCCCCATAGAAGTAGAGATCCCGTCAATTCGAGTATTGATGGAAGTTAAGCTCACCGAAGCTGAATGGTGTCAAAGTTGACACGACAAACTGAATCTGATCGAAGAAAAGAGAATAACGGCACTATGCCACAGTCAGTTATATCAACAGAGAATGAAGAGGGCGTTCGACAAAAAGGTCCGACCTCGTGTCTTCGGAAAAGGAGACCTCGTGCTCAAAAAGATACAATCATTTCTCATTGACTCTCGGGGCAAGTGGACTCCAAATTATGATGGCCCCTATGTGGTCACGAAAGCTTTCTCTGGCGGTGCCTTGAGACTTGCAACCATGGACGAAGAGGAATTTGCCTACCCCACGAATGTTGATGTAGTCAAGAAATACTTCGCCTAAAAAAAAGAAAAAAACGTCTCGGTGGACTGAAAACCCGAAAGGGCGGTCCAGGAAAAAGTTAGAGACATGAAAAAAAAACCATCCCGATGGATTGGAAACATCATAGTACAATCCAGGCAAAACTTAGGGATAATGGCAAGTAACTATGTTCAATAGAGGCAAGTCTCTCAGCAGCAGCGGTTACATCACCTGTCAAAAAACTCCAGTCAAGATCATCTTCGACAGAAGTTCAGGATGTCCCGAATTCAAAGTTGGTAGAAGGATAGTGATCGTTATGTTTCAACGTAGCCCTTTTCCCTGTAAATTACCATTTTTCTAACTTTGTATATACTCTTTGGAATCACGCGTTTGGCTGATCTCCATCTTATCAATAAAATTTGAGCCCTTGTGCTTTTGTTTGTAATTCTTATTTGTTTTAGCTTTACAGAATGACATTTTAACATGATCAACGATTCTTGAAATGAAACAAAAATGAATTTACTTGTTAAAACTTGTTTCTGCTTTTAATAAAGACGGCAATTTCTTTTGACTGTTGAACATCAGAAGAACATCAGTCGCTTCTCCAGAAGTAATAGAACCTCAAAGTGCAGAATCAAAGTACTCCTTCTAACCCAGTACGCCTGAATGAAGGGATCAATTGTGTCAGAGACCTTGTGTCGTCTGACACGCTTCGGCCGAGTTCTCATCTCCTAAGCCCGATCACCGATATTCCCCGCGAGGGACTATCTCTCCTAAGCAAGGTAGAATTGCTACTTTTGGACCAACGGTACTTCTTCGCCCCTCGATGGCCGAGTATCCAGTCATGTTCACCTGTCAGTTTGTATGTCGCATCCATCTTGTCAGCATAAACATACATGCATCATTGCATTATTGATTTGCATTCACATTTCATATTGCATCACTATCACTCTCGTCGGTCTTGTCCCCTGGTGATAAAAGTTCTCTCAATCGAGTTGTCAAACCTTTCCTCGTTAGGAAGTGAATCATCTAAGCAATCTCTCTCCCGTTTATCTCTGGAATGAAGACGGTCCTTGGCCACTTTGATAACCTGAACCTCTGAGAAACAAGAAAGCTTTCAACAAATGTCACTCTTCGCCATTGAAGATGATATCCTTGCTTTCCCGGATTAAGGAAAATCCACAGAGAAAGCCCCTTAATCAGAGATTCGGCAGTACGACAGTTTTTATCCAAAAAAATCGCTGATGAAAAGGTCATCGGCACCTCAAAATTAGACCCCATCATATGGCATTTCTCCGGGAAGATCCCGAGAAAAGTATGATGTAAGATCCCACGCCGAAGCAGCCTCTCAAGAGACTCGCTTTCCCCAGATAGAGTCGGAAAATGGCGTCTCCAACAGAGAAGTTTGTACAACTCTACAACTCAGACGACTGGGTTCTCCAGCAAGTCTGACATCAAAGCTTTTTCCATCAAATGGCATCTCCCCAGGAAAATTCGGCGAGAAGTTTGAAGGAAATCCGCTACAAATAGCGTTCCTTGTCAATAAAGTTTATTGACAAAAGAAACTGAGACCAGTTCCTTGGTAAGAAACCAGGATCGAGGGGAAGTTTATTTCAGCGACTAAGACCAGTTCCTTGGTAGGAAACCAGGACGAGGGGAAGCTTAAATCAGCAACTGAGACCAGTTCCTTGGCTGAAGACCTGGATCGAGGGGAAGTTTACCTTTTCTAAGCATCATTGCTCAGCAAAAGAAGATGGATGCGATCCGCCATTCATAACCACCATCAAAATTTCAGGTATTCCGATATTTAATCCTCTTGCACCTCGAATGCCCGAATACCTTCGTCATTCACACCTTCGGGTCCAAGAAGATTAAATAGGGGCATCTGTCATACCCCAAATTTTGACCACTAAGATTTCCCATCATTGTGAGAATCATCATCACAGTATGGAGGAACCATCATGCTTCATCAGTCTCCCCAAAGATGGGCGAGCATCCACTACAATCAAAATTAGGGTTTCAAGCCCTTTCAGAGCCTTAGACAAAGGATCAATCAAGGAATGACATGATCTTCAACTTGTATACACTCTCAAATATCCACAATGGATCAAAAGGACTCCCACTTCAAGGATTACGCACAAGGCTGCTCCCTTTTAGGTGGATCAAGTCTCAAGATCGCCAGTATCACCAAATTAGGGTTTTGGTCGACCAGGGCCTCCAGATGAAAAATTTAATCTGGACACAAGCCAAAGATACAAAACACAACCTAATATACTCCATGGAACCTCATGGACCCATTCATCAAGTCAATTTTGCCTCAGGGGATGCATACATAAAAAATCAGGAATTAGGGTTTCTTGACCTAATTCACCCCTAAGTTGACTTTTGGGACAAATCATGAACCAAGACCTCAAGATAGGGTTTGAGGGTCTCTAATATACCATATTGATCCATTTGGAACAATGGATTAATCCAAGAAGCTTGAGCAACAAGTCTCAATTTCATCTGTACCACAATTAGGGTTTTAAGTAAAAAGTCAACTGTAACTTTGACTTTTGACCAGGACATGCTCCCAAGCCCTAAGACATGATTCAATATACCCTATGACACCCATGGAACATGTCCATCAAGTTTGATTTAGGTCAAGGACATGATTTCATGAAGAATTGCACAGTTTGGAATTCATCTGATAAAAAGTCAACTTTGACTTTTTGAGATTTTTCACCAAAATGGATTTTTAACCCTAAAATGATGTTAATGTATGATTTGAATCATCATTCATCAAGAAAAATCAAGAAAAGTTGGATAACTTGTAAAAGGGGTAACCATAAAAACTTAGAAAATTTTCTAAATTAAAAATAAAGTGGCTAGGGTACCAACTTTGGAGGATCATAACTCCTAAACCACAAGGCCATTTTTTCCCATCCAAAGATGGATTTGTAGCCCTCATTACCCTCTATAAGGATTTGGAGTTATGGAGTGATCAAAATGTCTGAAAAATGAAAATGTCACTTTTTCCAACACTTAGTGAAATTTTCACTAAGTCCAAATCTGTCTTCACTTTTTGCCAAATGTAGGGGGATTTTTCACTTGGATTCAAAAGAGATCAAAACCAAACATGTTCAAACAGTTGTTGTATCATGTAAGGGCTTTCCAAAATGGCCAAGAACATTACCAAATTCCATTTGAGTCATGAGATATGACATTGGCAAGTTGCCTTGCTGAAATCTGTCAAGGCAAGGCAGAATTTGCAATTTTGCTCGATTTGCCAAAATCAGCCAAATTCAAATGCTCCTATCCACTTGGACACATCTGAGGATTGAATCTAAAGGGGACAATCACTGAGCCAAGCCTCCAAAGTCCATGGAACAAGAAATAGCATGTTGAACCTAGAATGGCCAAAATAGGGACAAGACTCCAAATTTGGATTGAAGCATTCAATGGAAGCATTAAGGTGGCATGGACTGAGCCATTCTCATCTGAAATCAGTCAAGACTTATCCAAGACCAAGGGAACCACAGCCCTGTGCCCTAACCTCTAGTCAATGGCTAGAGGAGACTTGCATTTCCATTGGCCAACATTGAACAAACACCTGCTGCAGTTGCCATTCACTGTGGATCCCAAAACAAACTTGCTCTACTATAAATAGAGCTCAATTGTATTCAGTTTGAGTACACCAAAGCCATCAAACAGATGCTTTCCTCAAAATCTCTTCTTTCACCTCAAACTTGCCTTCCAAAGCAAGTAATTCTGAGTTTTTGAGCTAGAGAGCAATTCCACCCAAACTAATCACACACACACCTCATATATATCATATGTAAGCCTTGCAAACCATCAAAAGTGACCTGTAATCACAACATTACAAAGTCACCTCTCAAAACCTCAAAATAGCACTTTTTTGCATTTTTCAAGCCATGTCTTGATTCAGTCACTTTCCAAACTAGATAAAACCTCAAACACACTCCAAATATCATCCTTGAACTGTCCCAAATGGTTCCCACCATCTGGAACACCATTTGAGGGAGTTGCTATTTTGGTCACTTTTAACCCCTTTTGCAAGAAAGGGACAATTTGTGTTTTTGCAGGTACCAGCTGATTCCAATCATCCTAAAAGCATCCAAGGGATCATTTGAGGTGGTTCAAAGCATAAAATCATATCTGGAGCAAGAGGGTTGGCAGATTGCAGAGAAACCTCCAAAATCTCAAAGAAGGGTAAGCCTCTCAACTTGCACTCACCAAAACATGTGTGCATTTGAAGTCCATTGATCATAAACATCTCATACATGTCATATATGTTGTGTTTGAGCTAATTCACCATGTAATCCATGCTTGTACCAAGTTGTAGCATAGAAAATGCATTTATAGGTCATTTTCAAAACCACTGTCGGGTTTTGAGGAGGGAGTGTGATCTGAAAAAACTACCACCACCATTGGATTCCTTATGAAATTCTGGCCCAGATGCATATAAATTTTGTCTCAAACCATTAAGAATTGAGAAAGTTATGACCTTCACGTTTTTGAGCCAAAACTTGCCTTGGGCAAGCCAAAACCAAGGCATGACTTGTGTATTTGTTGGTTTGTTTCAAACAATGGATGTATCACCACCCTAGTGGTAAGGCGCGCGCCTTGTATGCTTGAGGTCGTAGGTTCAAACCCCACCCATGCCATTTTGGGATTTTTTCACATTTTGCTATTTTTCCAACTATTTTCATGTTTTGTTAATTATTTGGAAAATTAATAACTCTTTCAATTTTAATTATTTTTTATTGGTTCTTTTTGCAAAAAATCACAAAAATGTTGAAATATTTTATTCCACAAAAAAAATTAAGTTTATATTATTTATTTAATATAATTAGTATTTTTGTGAATAAATTCATTTTTATTTGTTTTTAAACATTTTAAAATGAATATTCATCTTGAAAAATCAAGACCAAATGAGTTTTAATATCTCTTGTGATTTATACCTCATTTTTCAAACCTTAAACAAAAATCACAAGTGGTTTATTCAAACCTATTTGGTATTTTCATTGATTTTCTTTAAATATTTACTTTTAAAGAATAAAATTAGGGTTTCTTTGATTTTCACTCAAATAAATCATTGTCAAAAACTTTTTGGCCTCTAATAGAGTGTAAGACCCAATCCTTTTTTTGACCAAATAATTTTTGGGCCTCAGTGTATTGTATAAGTCCCAATACCACCAAAAACAAACGGCGCGATCGTCGTCTTTTGAAAAATAACCTTGGGCCTCTCCTCGAGCTATAAGACCCATTCAAAACTTTTGGGCCTCTATTAGAGTGTAAGACCCAATCCCCTTTTAACCAAAATCACTTTGGGCCTCAGATATTGTATAAGCCCCTCTGCGTTAAAAGAAAACCTCGGCGCGATCGCCATTTCAAACGGAAAAATCATCTGGGCCTACCCTCGAGTAGTAAGACCCATTTCATTTCTAAAACTCTTTGGGCCTCTTGAGAGAGTGTAAGACCCATCCCTTTGTACAGAAAACCATTTTGGGCCACAGTCACTTGCATAAGTCCCTCTGTACAAATTCAACAGTGCGCTCACTGATAAAACCCTGGGCCTCTCCTTGAGCTGTAAGCCCCAATACTTTCTTTTTCAAAGCCCTTTCTCCTTTGATTTTGAATATACTGTTGTTTTTAATCTTTCTTTGTTGAACAACTAACCAAACAACATGGAAGCTCTACAACCGAGTAAGTGTTTATCTGCTTTCATTTACCGCTTTCATATACATATAACTGTATTGTGGGGCTGTTTCACTGTAAGTCTTCTTTCATAAACTCATATCAACTGTGTAATAATAGTATAGATATTTCGAGTTTCCCCGGCAACCACGTCTAGAACTAGGTGACGCCGTTTCGTTTATTCGTAGAAATAGACAACTAGATCCCCCAATAGGATCACCAGATATAGTCTTCTCTTCGGCTGTCCTCATTAGGAATTATCAAGAAACTCTATTCCCAGAGATGAATGTATTCTCCGTGAATAGCATCTTTGAGTTTCTTCCAAATTCTCGAACTTTCCTGACTTTGATCTATTCTCGGTGAATAGCATTGCCTTCAATTTCTCGGGGTTTGGGGACCCACGGGCTTCTTAAAAGCATCGGCCTCCTCTTGGGCATCATACAAGGACCCACAGGCTTCCTAAAAGCAACCCCGCCTCCTCTTGGGCTTAGTACAAGGACCCTACGGCTTCTTAGAAGTATTCACAGCCTCCTCTTAGGCTTCTTATAATGATCTCTTCCTCCGGGAATGATAGCCTTCTCTTGGGCTTAGTACAAGGACTGATCGGCTTCTTAAAAGTTTCCAGCCTCCTCTTGGGCTTCGTACAAATTGTCCCAACAACCTCCTAGAGGTATAGGAACAGAACTTAGTCATTTGCATAGAACAGTCCTTTCATAGAGTCTACTACTGTTTCTTAAAACACAGTACAAAAGATAAGACCCTAGACTTGGATAGTCTAATTTCCTTGAGTCTCAAAGACATTCTCGAGTGACCCCTTCGTTAAATAGGAAGGAAACCCGTAGACTTGGACAGTCTCAATACCCTTCGGATTTCCCGCTTCCTTAAAGAACAGGAATAACCCGGATCCTTGAATCAAATCCATGAGTACAGTGTTGCTCATATAAGAACTGATTTTCTCTTTAAAAATAAATATACTGGACCTGTCACTTAACTGAACAGTCGCCATAGCCTCCTCTTAGGCTTTGTATAAAGATCCTTCTCCCGTGAAGTTAGCCTCCTCTTGGGCTTTGTACAATGATCCTCCCCAGCGGAGTCAAACAACGTTTAGCCTCTCTCTCGGGCTTTGTACGAGACACATAAGAGACTCCCTCGTTGAGTCAATCACCCGTTTCGCCTCCATCTCGGGCTTTATACGAGATACAAAAAGGTTCTTATTAAGCCAAACAAACAACAGCCTCCATCTCGGGCTTCATACGAGATACAAAAAACTCCCTTGTTGAGTCAAATCGCCTCCATCTCGGGCTTTATACGAGATACCAAAAGACTCCATCGTCGGGCCAAAACCTTTTAGCCTTTCTCTTGGGCTTTGTACGAAACACATAATAGCCTCCTCTTAGGCTTTGTATAAGAAAACCACTGGTTAATCCAATTAACCTTTTAGCATCAAAGTTGTGCCTCGTTCACAGTACGCAAACATCAAAAACTCCTTCCCCTTTCATCTAATCACTGTAAGCGGCAAGCCTCTGGATCATCTACATCCATGCCAATGTCCCCCTTTTAGCATGAGAAATTCCTAAGGAAAGATGACATTACTCTACACTGAGTTAAAGTCTTCTCCTTCAGGTAGAACTCCCTTATAAAGGAAATTATGGCATTGCCGGATTCACATATCCCGGTTAAAGTAATTCCCCTTTATAAACAGTTGTGACATATAACCCCCTCTTTAGAGATGACAAAATCTCTCTAAAGTTGAGACCTTTCAGCTTCACATCTTGGGCTTTG
Organism: Lathyrus tuberosus; assembly: GCA_022829125.1. Lineage (NCBI taxonomy): Eukaryota > Viridiplantae > Streptophyta > Magnoliopsida > Fabales > Fabaceae > Lathyrus > Lathyrus tuberosus. Next base: position 9,315,352 of record JALAZF010000057.1, on the reverse strand, counting down.
AACAAGATACAAATCACCTTTCGCTTCACGTCTTGGGCTTTGAACAAGACACCAAAAAACCAATTTCCTCCCATAGAATAGGAGGAACTACGAACGCTCTGATTTCCCTGTTTCGGTAAACGGGAATACGCAGGCATAAGATCGAAAGAAAAGATATTAGCGAGCACAATCAACAAAAAACCCAAATCCCATATCTCCATCAATCAAAAGCAGTAATTCAAAAAGCATCAGTCCTAATATCCTAATCCTTGTTCCCCGCCAGAAATCTTCTGTCTAGATAAAAACCAGTATTAGCGAAAATACAAATAACCAGTACAAAGGCCCCCACATTGATAGCATTCGTAACCTAACAGACCGCTGTTTAAACTCAGTATACAAGCAGGGTTAATTGGAGACATCTATTTCCCTTCCTTCATCAGCTTTAATAGGATAAAAAATGAATCGACCTGTAGTTTAAGCCCAACCGTAGAGAGCGACTAGCGCTTAAGAACCGCGTCCAAAATCGCTCGCTACACCATGACTTGGCAGTCACAATCCTCCAACAAAATCAAAATAAAAAACACAAAAACAAAAGCCTGCTAAGTCGAGCACCTCAAAAGGAGACTTAGGCAAAAATCAAAGCAATCCCGATGGACTCAAAAGCGAAATCAGTCTATGCAAAAGATAGGGATAAAAAAACAAAATAGGCCCTCGAATCCTCAACAAAAATAAAATAAGATTCAGTGGCCACCATGTCAAAATCCAAAAGGTCACTGACATCCATCAAAAACAAAATAAGGTGACTGCCATTTCGAGCATACCTTGAATCATCACTCTCATACCGTTGACCCTTTTGGAAGACAAACGTGTGTGAATTAACTGAACGTAGGATTGGAGATCATCATGTAGAAAGGGTGGGTACAAACTAAGTTTTGAGCCTTATATCCTTTGTTTCATAAACCGTGAACCAGGCCACGTTACAACCCTCGAAAGACCTAATTGAGGCGAGATTTATTCTGAAAGCATACTATTGCAAGGTTGCATAAACTGACTCCCCATATTTGCTAATCTTCTGCATTGGTGTCATTCTCCTTGCTATATCTTTCACACCATCAAAATCAGCACGCGTTTGGGCTAACGGTCCATTTGTCTCACTATCACGACACTCCAATAAACAACTCTTTTTCAAAACTTACATGAGCATTGCATTAAGATTACCATTTGTGAATGAGCAATTTTAACTGCAAATTAGTGCTAGACATCAAAGCAATTCCAACAAGGGGCAATCAAAGAGGAACTTGAACTTTCAGTAGTGCAGACCCGAAGCAAGGCTCCCTCAAAACCCACAGTCTGGGGAAAACTCCTTCAACACCTCAATCAGGGGCAAGACATCTCAAAGCATATCAAAGTTCGACTTCCAAAGATCCAACTATGTCAAGAAATGGTTAATCAGGGGCAGATCACTACCACGTTTAAACTGGCGCAAGACCAATTGCAAATAACATATCCTCCCTGTATCCTTTCAAGTCGCTACGCTCATTTTCTGGCCATCCTGACCATCAAGCACGAGTTGTGAAGTCATCTTCGTCTGCTTTAATCATGGCGTCTTCAACTAACTGAGTGTCGAGGAAATCAAATCCCCCCACCCAAAGTCCAATCCGCATTGGCAACTACCAAAAGTCCACCATGCTGGCACTCTTACAAAACATATCCAATCACCCGTCTACACTCATATGCATCCCATTCGACATCATAGACATCATATGCATCATGTGCATCCCAAAAAACCAAATCATACTTCCCCAGCACTTGCATCTTCGCGCGCCAGCATTTGTATTACACATCATTACAAAATTAATCATTCATATATGCATAGGTCAAGATCCAGGATCAATCTCAAGATTTCAAGACGATCTTCAGCCTAGCCAGGGGCATCTTCAGTCAATCTGTGGGCGTTCCTCACGAAGTTGTATCTCAAGAATCCAAGAGCATCCTCAACCCAGCTAGGGGCATCTTCAGCAAATCCGTGGGCGTTACTCACGAAGTTGCGTCAACCTTTTATTGATCAAGCTCAAGACGATCTTCAGCCCAGTCAGGGGCATTTTCTCCGAGTCAGTGGGCGTTCCTCGTGGAATTACTTCAACCTCTTGTTGATGAAGTCATGATCTCCAAGCAAATTAGTGGGCGTTCCTCATTGAGTTGGATCTCTTCAACCTTTTGTTGATGTCTCTAAAAAAAGCCTCATTCATCATATCCCCAGCAAATTTAACCTTTTGTCAATTGCCTTACTATCATCCTTTTGGTGGTAGCCAAACCCTGTCAATTCAACCTGCCTTTCATCCTTTTGGTGTTGGCGAATCTCAAAAAACTAACTATCATCCTTTTGGTGGTAGCCATCCATGTTAAGTCAACTTAACCTTCATCCTTTTGGTGTTGGTCCTCGCAAGTGGGAAGTTCCTATCATCCTTTTGGTGGTAGTAGCTTGTATTGATCTGTCATCCTTTTGGTGTCGCCGATCCGTGAACCTATGGTATGTGTCATCCTTTTGGTGAGTGACAACCTTTGTTATCTTTTTGCTTGCTATTATCCTTTTGGTAGTAGTAAGTTGTGACCTCACTTTCATCCTTTAGGTGAAGGGTCACTGTGTGTGTGAGTTATCTATCATCCTTTTGGTGATAGACTCTTCATCCTTTTGGTGTTGGGAAAATGTGGGCTTACTATTATCCTTTTGGTAATAGCAATTTGGGACCTCATTTTCATCCTTTTGGTGGAAGGGTCTGTGTGCGTGTGTTACTATCATCCTTTTGGTGATAGGTCTGTCATCCTTTTAGTGTCAGATATGTGTGTAAGCCCTATTATCCTTTTGGTAATAGCAGGCTTTGACCTCATTTTCATCCTTTTTGTGGAAGGGTCTGTGTGTGTGTGCCCTATTATCCTTTTGGTAATAGCAGGCTTTGACCTTATTTTCATCCTTTTGGTGGAAGGGTCTGTGTGTGTGTGTGCCTTATTATCCTTTTGGTAATAGCAAGCTTTGACCTCATTTTCATCCTTTTGGTGGAAGGGTCTGTGTGTGTGTGCCCTATTATCCTTTTCGTAATAGCAGGCTTTGACCTCATTTTCATCCTTTTGGTGGAAGGGTCTGTGTGTGTGCCCTATTATTCTTTTGGTAATAACAGACTTTGACCTCATTTTCATCCTTTTGGTGGAAGGGTCTGTGTGTGTGTGTGCCCTATTATCCTTTTGGTAATAGCAGGCTTTGACCTCATTTTCATCCTTTTGGTGGAAGGTTCTGTGAGTGTGTGTGCCCTATTATACTTTTGGTAATAGCAGACTTTGACCTTATTTTCATCCTTTCGGTGGAAGGGTCCATGTGCGTGTGTCTACTATCATCCTTTTGGTGATAGGCCTGTCATCCTTTTGGTGTCAGGTATTTCCTGTTATCATCCTTTTGGTGATAACGACCTTTGCAAGTTATTTAGTGTCAACTCGAGGGTTGACATTGATCCACTATTCCACCCCCCCAAGCACTTTCTTTCTTTTCGGACAAATTCAGGGTCTTCTTCATATCTAATTGATTTCTACCTTGAAAGACTGAACGCCGTAGCAGTTCATCTTACTATGTTTAAGCCAATTAGATAGGGGCATCTGTCATACCCCAAATTTGTCCTACTTGTAACATGCTCATCTGTACATCCATCCACTAACCATTATTCATAAAATCCAAAAATATGTTGCCTTTAACTTCATCCTTCTTATTACTCAGTTCAGAGTTGTTGCAAAGGTGCATTTAAGGCTATCAGGGCATTTACGTGTGGTATTGATTAATGTTCATTTGGTTTTGACTTAAATCATCGGTCAGGCAAGGTTTGTTTCAAGGTCAAGGCTTGGGTGCGATCAATTCAAATGATGTGGGCTTGAGGTTTCAGTTAAGGTTTGTTTTATGCTAAAACAAGTCATCTGTGTGGATCAGTTTGTCAGGCTATGTTAAGTTATCAGTTATTTCACAGTTGAAGATCATCAAGGGTAGTTCATTTCCATTCTCATTTCTTATCCCATCCAAGTAACCATTATCCATCCTAGGTCCAAGTTTTTATTATCCATTTTTATCCATTTCACGTCCATATCCATAACTCATAAATTTCCATTTATCCATCCATTCATATCACAGTTTCTAAACCTCCTTTTGACCCATTATCTATTTTTCAACATCCAATTCTCCATTTTTCAATTTTATTCTCCATTTTAGCCAATTTTGATGCAATGATCCGTATCACAATTCAAAAAACCCATTTGATTTAAATATCCATTAGTAACCAATTTCCATTTTTAATATTACCAAAAGCCAAGAAATTACAAAGCCCAGAATTCCATTACCCTTATGTTTCAAAATTCCTACAAAAAGAATGCCAAAAAATGAAGAGGAAAATAGGCCCATGAATAAAACCAATTCCCATCCAGTTCCAACATGCTCATTCACAAATATTACAAACCCTTGTTGCATTTCCATTTTTAGCCTATCATATACATTGAAGAAAAAGAACAGTAAAAGAAAAAGAACAACAAAAGAAAAAGAGAAAACAAGTCATGAGTCCATCAACCAAAGGCATTACATCCAATGTCATACACGAATTTACACGGCCCAACACCTGCAAATAAGACCCCACAAGCTAACCTGGTACGATGAGCGAAATGGATTCACAAATACGCAGACCTCACACAAATTCGTACCGTTACATTTCCAGCTCACAATTTCTCTCCCCAAAATACCCTGATCCCCTTCTATAAATTGGAGCCTCTTTCTCTTCATTCTTCGCTCCCAAAACCGCAAACCCCTTTCATCCCAAAATCATCACTCAACCTTCAAAACTCACAAACAACCACAACCCCTCACACCCAGTCGAATCATCATAAACAACCATCATCCCCACATCAACCGAAACCCAGAACAGAAAGAGGATAGTGAGAAGAGTGCGCCGAGCAACCAAAAAACCAAAACCCTTTCAGAAGCAAAATCCCAAACGATTCAGACTTGACAGAAGAGGAGAAGAACCGAACCTGAAGCATAATGAGAGACCGGGAGTGAGGCAGACGATTTGACAAAATCAAAAGAAGGTTGAGGCGAGATGCTTTGATCTTGCATTTCCTTCTTTTCCGCGTATTCCTTTTTATATATTTATTTTGTTTGGTTTTAAGAAAAGGAACAGTTGAAATGAAAATGATATGCATTGTTGTGTTTCTTCTCTGTTTCCAATAGCTGTTATGGCCTTTTGTTTTGGTTACCTAGTTGTTGTTTCTTCTTAACTTTGTTTTCACCATAAGTTTTTATGTTAAAGGGAGTAGGTCGTGTCATCATAAGACTGGGCTTCCTAGCCAGTTCGTTGCTCTTCTAAACGACACACCCTTTTTTACTAACCATACCCTGTCTTGTTGTAGATAATGGGCTCAAGACCCATGTTTTGATTTTTAATACACCCTCCTTTAATTTCAAACCCCCCCTCTTTCATTAAGTTTTAATTTGTTTCCAAGACAATAACTTCCAACATTTTGCTATTAATTTTGTTAAACTTTATTTTATTTTCTATTTTCATTTTTCGATTTTGGGGTTAATGATATAACAAAAGGTCTTGGATTTATTGATTTGAATAAATCGAAAAATCTAGATCAATATGAGACCACCTTTTTATTTTTCTTTTTTATCGGTCAATGAAAATCTAAAACCATAGATCGTCGATTTATCGATTTAGAATCTTGGTAAAGATGAGACCTTTCTTCTTTTCTATCTCATTTCGATTTTACTTCTCACTTTCATTTCATTTCCTTTTCATTTTTGATTTCATTTTATAGGTCAGTGATATAACAAAAGGTCTTGGATTTATTGATTTGAATAAATCGAAAAATCTAGATCAATATGAGACCACCATTTTATTTTCTATTTTTGTTGGTCAATGAAAGTCAAATATCATAGATTATCGATTTCTCGATTAAATCTCGATTAAGACGAGACCATTTCGATTTTCACTTCATTTCGCATCTTTTTCTATCTTCTTTACTCATTTTCGATCGATGAAGTCTTTTTATTCACGAATGTTGATGGTTGAAGCGATTAACCTTCATTATTTCAAATCTATAGAGAGCGATCATTGAGATCTCTTTCTATACTTTGAGATCGTGATAGGTTATCTTCAATTAATCGACGAAAGTTTGTGATTAAGACGAGATCTTCACCTTTTCATTTCGTGTGGCACGATTCAATTGGAGAATGATCCTCAATATCATTTCTCCATCGTGTTTTAGCATAAAGATCAAATTGCGCATCCTCCTATAGTGTGATCTTCGTCATAGATCGTGCTATGATGGTTTAGCGCTACATGTCCCGTATCATTTGCTTCTAACAACTAATCAACTAACCACTAACTTTACTTTCCGTCGAATATATCTTGCTTTACTTTCTTGTCAATATTATATTGATTATTATCTTGCTCATATTCCTATTATTCATATTGTCCATATTCATATTATTCATACTTGTTCATCTAACCCTCTTTTTGTTTCTTTATTCATACCTTAATCAAAACACACTAACGATTATCGAAACCATAAAAAACTCAATTGGTGGACTGTTGGTTACTATCCTTTGCTTTGAGCTTTTGTCAGACTCTTGATCAAGGCTTAGTTTAGGACACCTCGCACACACATGGCTTCCTCTTGGGCTACCTTACAATGAGACCTTTTATTTCATGTCATCCCATGTACTTTACATGTACCCCGCTCCCATTTTGATGTACGCATTCGTGTTTTCTTTTGATTGTGGTTTGTTTACTAGGAGTACCCCTAGGGACTAGCATAGACAACCCATTTTCAAACTGACTCTCGATTCGTTGTCGAGCCATTTTCAAACAAACCTCTTTTCAACCAAACCCTCAACTCGTCGTCGAGCCCCTTTCAAATCAATCTCTAACCAAACTTTTTTTTCAAACTCACCTCTTCGCATACAAATAAACCCTTGATCCAACGTCAAGCGGATTTTTACAATAAAACTCAAAAAATGACTAACAACTATCGCAACTCTTTTCAAGGTGAAAAATGGGGGTTCAAGTCTTTGATCTCTCTTCGGTTGTTTAGGTGCGGGTTCTCTTACTCGTGTGTGAGCAATTGACGCCTTTAAGACCAACCAACTATCCTCTTTTCATGGGCGTACCACGAACTACGACTGCTCCGATTCTTTATTCTCGTCCGAGTAAAGATACGTAGGCACAAGATTGCGATGATCTTGGCGAGCACACTTTTTCTTTTTTCCACGCTTCCATCTTTTTCCGTCAAACCCCATAGTCGAACTACGATTGCTCTGATTACTCATTCTCGTCTGAATGAGCATACGTAGGCACAAGATTGTGATGATCTTGCCGAGCACCCTATCCTTAAACCACCCATTTTCCCTTAACATCTCTTCCCTTTTATCTTACCGTTTTGCATTTATTTTTTAGAAGAAAACAAACAAGCTTATCTAACGAGTATCGCGATTCGAATCAAGAGGTTCTCGTTGAGTACAACGGACGTGAGAGGGTGCGTGTACCTTCCCCTTACATAACCGACTCCCGAACCCAGAATGTGGTTGCGACGACCATGTTCTTATCCTTTCCCTTAAAGGGTTTCTAGAAATTTTCCTTTCCCTCTTTTGGGATAAATAAAGTTCGGTGGCGACTCTGTTGAACCGTTCCGCGCCTTTCACGCGAGGGTCGTGTCTTCGATTAAGCGATTTTTCGAGGTGCGACAAATGCCACTTCTTTAAATACTTCAAAACATCTAAAATCCTTACAGCAGTCAATAAAGCAATAAATACTTATAATGTTGGGGTGTCTCCCAACAAGCGCTTGTTTAACGTCGGCTAAGCTCGACGGTCCAATGCAACCTCAAGGATTGTAAAACGGCACAACTGAGGGATTTCGCTCAAAATCACCACCGAGATAAATCTTTAACCTCTGACCATTAACAATCCAACTCTCTTTTGACTTTGTGTCTTCAATGATTATTGCCCCATAATGCTTAATCTCACGAATCCGGAATGGACCAGACCACTTAGATTTCAATTTACTAGGGAACAATTTTAATCGAGAATTGAAAAGTAGGACCAGCTGCCCTACTTTAAACTGTTTGGTCACTATTTTCTTGTCATGGTAAGTTTTGACTCGATCTTTGTAAAGCTTATTGGAATCATACGCTTGGAGGCGTAATTCATCCAATTCATGTAATTGCATTTTTCTTCTGTCTCCGCTTAAAGTTGGATCAAAATTCAGAAATTTCAAGGCCTAAAATGCCTTATGTTCCAACTCTACCGGTAGATGACAATTCTTACCATAGACCAATTTAAAAGGTGTGAGACCAATCGAAGCTTTAAAAGCGGTTCGATAGGCCCACAAAGGACCATCTAGCTTATTTGACCAATCCTTCCTTGAGGATGACACCGTTTTTTCCAAAATTCTTTTAATTTCCCGGTTTGATACCTCCGCTTGCCCATTGGCCTGAGGATGATATGGTGTTGCAACTTTGTGCTTAACACCATATTGCTCCAAGGCTTTTTTAAGCTGAGTGTTGTAAAAGTGGGATCCTCCATCACTTATCAACACCCGCGGAGTACCAAATCGAGCAAAAATGTTTCTTTTCAAAAAATTTATCACAGTTTTTCCGTCAGCCTTAGCACATGCTATTGCTTCTACCCATTTGGAAACATAATCAACTGGGACCAAAATATACCCATTGGAAAATGATGATGGAAAAGGTCCAACAAAGTCAATTCCCCAACAATCAAACACTTCAATTTCCAACATATTTTATAAAGGAATTTCATACCGCTTTGAAATTCCACCACTCCTTTGACACTTGTCATAACTTTGCGCATGCGCAAGCGCGTCTTTGAATAAAGAAAGCCAATAAAAGCCCGATTGAAGGACTTTCGTTGTCGTTCTTAATCCATTAAAATGTCCTTCATACGGAGAGTTGTGACAATACCAAAGTATGTTAGTGGCTTCATCAATTGACACACATCTTCTCAAAAGGTTATCGACACCAAGCTTAAACAAATATGGTTCATCCCAAACAAAAGACTTGGTGTCCGAAAAAAATTTCTTTTTCTGATAGTGAGTTAGACCATCCGGTATTAACCCGACGGCTTTGTGATTAGCCATGTCGGCGAACCATGGTCTAACTTGCACCATATATAATTTTTCATCCGAAAATTCCTCTTTGACCTCTAATTCCTTTTTGGTCACTTCAACATTTACAAGGCGGGATAAGTGATCCGCCGCCAAATTCTCAGATCCTTTCTTGTCACGAATTTCCAAATCAAATTCTTGTAACAAGAGGATCCAACGAATTAGCCTTTATTTAGGATCGGGCTTGGTGAGCAAATACTGAATCGTCGTGTGATCCGTGTAAACGACTACTCGCGACCCAATTAAATAAGACCGAAATTTTTCCAATGCATATACTATCATAAGCAACTCTTTTTTTTGTTGTTGCATAGTTTATTTAAGCTTCATTTAAAACTTTGCTTGCATAGTGTATAGCATGAAAAAAAATTGTTTTCCGTTGACCCAAAACTGCACCCACCGCATAATCGCTCACATCACACATGAGTTCAAAATCCAATGTCCAATTTGGTGCGATGATTATGGGTGAGGTAGTCAAACTTTTCTTTAAAAAATGTAAAGCAGACATGCAAGATTCATCAAAATCAAAGGACTTATCTTTGTTGAGCAACTTTCTCAAAGGCTTTGCTATCTTCGCGGAATCCTTGATGAACCTCCGATAGAATCCCGCATGTTCGAGAAAACTTCAGATGCCTTTGACATTAGTTGGAGGAGGCAACTTTTCAATCACTTCAATTTTTGCTTGATCAACCTTAAGACCTTTAGAGGAGACTTTGTGTCCAAGCACAATCCCCTCCGTTACCATAAAATTGCACTTCTCCCAGTTCAATACCAAATTTTTCTCAACACACCGTTCAATAACGACCTCCAAATTTCTCAAACAAAGATCAAAAGACGCTCTAAAAACAGAGAAGTCGTCCATGAATACCTCCATCATTTTTTCAATAAGATCGGAGAAAATTGCTTGAACACAATGTTGAAACGTTGCCGGTGCATTGCATAAACCAAACGACATCTTTCGGTAGGAAAAAAATCCCAAAAGGACATGTGAATGCCGTCTTCTCATGGTCTTCCGGGTCAACCGAAATTTGGTTATAACCGGAGTAACCATCCAAAAAGCAATAGAATTGTTGGCCCGACAATCTTTCTAACATTTGGTCCATAAACGGAAGTGGAAAATGGTCTTTTCTTGTAGCGGTGTTTAGCCTCCTATAATCTATACACATCCTCCAACCCATCACCGTTCTTGTCGGGATCAACTCATTTTTTTCATTTTGGATTACGATCATTCCTCCCTTCTTAGGCAGAACTTGGACCGGACTTACCCAAGGACTATCGGAAATCGGGTAAATCATACCGGCATCCAAGAGCTTGACAACCTCCTTTCTTACTACTTCTTTCATCGTTGGATTCAAACGGCGTTGCGGTTGAGCGACCGATTTGAAATCCTCTTCCATGAATATTCGATGCATATAATAAGAGGAACTTATTCCTTTTAGATCGGAAAGAGTCCATCCCATTGCTTCTTGATTCTTCTTCAAAACTTGAATTACCCAGTTTTCCTCATTGTCAGATAAAATGTTGCTAATGATAACCGGTTTGTTACAACCGTCATCAAGGAATGCATATTTCAAATTAGAAGGCAACACCTTCAATTCAAGTTGATACTTCTCATCACTCACTTCTTTCTTTAACACTTCCCCTTCACATTCCCATGGTTACAACTCCTCTAAAGATTCAAGTTCCTTTAAACACTCTTCAAGTGCTCTTTCTTCTTCATCGGAGAATACTTCAAAGGAATCATCAAGAGCTCTTTGCAAAGGAGACATTACATGAACTTGCTTTGTGACATCCATTATCGCTTCTTTTGTTGCGTCTATTCTAAAATAATCGCCTTTGTCCTTCTTGTGTTTCATGGCCTCAAATAGATTGAAACAAACCTCCTCATCTTGGACTCTAACCTTCATAAGACCGTCGTCCATATCAATTGCCATTCTAGCAGTTTTCATAAACGGTCTTCCAAGAATTAATGGAGCGTCTTCATCTTCCTCCATTTCAATCACCACAAAGTCAATAGGAAATAAGAATTTGTCCACTTTAACCAATACATCTTCCGCTACATCGTGAGGATGGGTAGTAGATTTATCGGCAAGTTGCAATGTCATTTGAGTGGATCTTAATTCCATATGTCCCAATCGTTTCATAATAGACAAAGGTATCAAATTGATACTAGAGCCCAAATCGATCAACCCGTTGCCCACATAGATATTTCCTATTGTAACCGGCAAGGTGACTCGTCCCAGATCACTTTCTTTCCTCGGGAGAGTACATTGAATGATAGCGCTACAACTAGCATCCACCATGATAGTCTCTTGATCCGTATACCTCTTCTTTTTTGTGAGAATATCCTTCATAAATTTTGCATATTTCGGCATTTGCTCCAAAGCCTCGGAAAATGGAATGTTTATTTGCAATTGTTTGAAAATATCCATAAACCGAGCATAGTGCCTTGCACTATCTTTCTTTGAAGGAGCATGAGGATATGGAAAATGTTGGATCAGAATAATGCTCAACGGTTCCTTCCCCTTTCTATTCTTTTTCAATTTTTCTTCTTTCTTTCTTTTCTCTTCTTCCTCACTTTTTCTCATTTCATTTTCAACTAAATCACCCTCACCATTTTTTTCTACTTCAATCTCATCATTATCTTTTTCTTTTTCAACTACTTCCTCCTCCTCCATTACAACTTCACATATACCCATTATCGCTCCCGGGATTTTCATCCAGGTACAAACGCGAGAGTGGCGCGGAAAAACAGAGTCGTCAGCCGTGTAAATTTATCCCAAGAGAGGGAAAGGGAACACCGCATAAACCTTGGGAAGAGGGAAAGGAATGGTCATCGCAACCATAACCTGGGTTCGGGAGTCGGTTACGCGTGGCGAAGGTGCTAGCACCCCACGCGTCCATCGTACTCGATGGGATCCACGCTTGTTGTCTATTCTAAGGGTAAGTCATACTATCATCTAGGGCTGTACTAAGACGGGGAGGGAAAAACTAAGACAGACTCGGTAGGACGTCGACGTCCTAGGCCTACGTACCCCCTTTGTGCAATGGGGAATTCAGAGTCAATGTAGTTCGGACCAAGTTCTTTTTGTGTTTTTTATGAGCGACGTTAAGTTCGCGTCCGGCAGTTAGGGTCGATGCCTGTTTGCGACTCAGACGGAAGGTAACGTGCCCTTTTTGAAAATAGCCTTTAGTTTGAAGGTCCTGAAGGACAAAAAGGTTTGAGGTTGGTTTGTGTTTTTTAGGACAGAAGTGGCTTAAGTTAGTTCCTAAGCTGCATTGCACCAAAGTCTAGGGCACAGGGGCGAATACTTAACGCATCGTCCCAAGACAGGACGCTCGCTAAGCACTCTAGAAAGATGAGAGGAAGCCCCTCATTTCTCATTCCCCACGCTTAAGGCTCGTGCGCAATACACCTTATTCTTATTAAGTGTTTTAAAGAAATTTGAGGTGAGAAGAGAGAAGACACAAAGGTAACTCTAAAGGGAAACTAATGGTCCTAATGTTATCATGCATGGGTGACCTACAGTTAGTGAGGCTTGAAGATGTCCTAAACCCTAAAGAATAAAGATAGGAGAGAAGAAAGGTAAGGGTAGCCATGGATACTTATCCATACCCTTAAGGAACTTACTCTGATCCTGCATAAAGGGTTAGTGAGAAACAGACATGAATAAGAGCAATGAGGTGAATGAAAATCAAACAACGGAAAATAATGATAATAATAATCCAAACATGAATCAAAGAAACAAAGAGACAGCCCCCAAAGCAAATGGCACAAGTGCCTTTCAAACAAGGTAATTAGATAAGATCAAAGATGCGCACACAAGAGAATCTCGAGAGAAAGCAAATCAAATAATTAGCAAAGTGATTCCTAAAAATCCCAAATTAAGCATTAGGGTTCCTCAACCAGAGGTAAACAATATATAAAAAGTCCCTGCAAAAATCCAAAATGTTAGCCATTCAAATAATCACACCAAACTCAAGTAAGGGATAGGGTTCAATGTGCCAAAGGGAAGGACCTAAATGCAATATGAAAAATATTTAAAAATGCAAGAAAAATATTTTTAAGCACTTTGGAATGTTAATGAAAGAATGCAAAAATAACGGATGAAAAACATTTTATAGATGAAGAGAAATAAAATGAAGAAGTTCAAGTATGCATGAGATGTGAAATTAAAAAGAAGGTGAATTAAACAATTAATTTGAATGATAAAAATAAAATAAAAATAAAAAAATAAAATTTTGTAAAAATTTTGTAAGATGATAAAAATGACGTATGAATTTTATGATGATTTTTTAGATGTGATTTACTATTTTTAATGATTTAAAATATGAAATAGTAATTGAAAATAAAATAAAATAAGAAACGGGCTGGGGGTGTGATCAGTAAAAAACTACGTTGAAAATGTGGTTGGGCCAAAGGGAAGGGTGTGAATAGCAGCCCAGGTGCATAAGTCCGTCAAAAAAGAAAAGGAACGTGGGGGTGTGGCCAGCAGGGAAATAAAGGGGAAATTGTGGTTGGGCCAAGGCGTTGGGGGTGCGCATAGTACGGCCCGCCCAATTGAATAATTCAGCAAAAAAAATATAAAAAAAAGGAACACCAACTCCCTCCATCTGCCGCGCACATGTCTCATTAATGTGCTGTCAAAAAACTGGCCGTGTGATCAAAACATCAAATGAAACCAATGGCCATGGTAGAGAGTCACACCGTAGTAAGCATGGTTGGCAAACACAAAATTAATAAAATAAAAACATAAAAGAAATAACACGTGGCAGCACGTGATGCGTTAGATCAAGAGGATCAACGGCTGAAACATCATCTTCTTCCCTTGAACCCTTGGCCGGCCGGCCACCACACCTCGCCGGAGCTCCACCGCCGGCCGCCACCTGCAACCACCCAACCTGCCCAGAAAATGCGTATGGGTACACTATCCGACCCAGAATTTCGCAAGAAATCCAAATATGGCCTTAAAAATCACAAATTATTAGTGTATAATAAAAAACGCATGGAATTATGTTAGGGCATCAAACTTTAAATCATCATAGCAAGCCATACATGCATCTATAATTAAAAATAATTATATCAGAATGATCAGTGATGAAAACACAACAATATTCACGTAAAAAATTGGAGTTTTAGGATCCTTCAAAATCCTTCAAACCTGAGATGGCATACCTTAAAACTATGCTTTTGGCAGCGAATGGAGGTCGATCTGCACTCTATAAATCCCCAAGAGAAGGTTTGTGGAAGAATTTTAAAGAAACTCCTTGTAGATCGTGAGTTTGAATGAGAAATCCTCTTTTAGGGTTTTCTTGAGAACTCCTCCAAATGCCCGTGTCTGAACCCTAACCAATGCATGAATAGGTTTTAAATACTTAGGGTTATTCTTCTGATGATGAGTTGGGCCTGAATAATCCATTGTTTAATTATTTTTGAATTATTTCATTTAATATTGAATTTTAACTAATTAAATCCAATAAAAATAAAATAAAATGAGGAAAAATCAAATATATGCTCTTTGGGTCGTGCATGGCTTTATGTTTGAGTTTGGTTTAAGAAAATTATGGCCCATTTGTCAAAATTTGGGTTTTAGGCATAGTTTGCTTTGTGCACCTCCTCAAAATTGCCCAAATTTGACTAAGCATAACTCCTTCAATTTTTAGCTCCTTAATGCAAACTAATACTTTTTAGAAACCTAAAGATGTCCTCTAACCAACCCTTTTGGTCCCATGTCAATTTGATCTTCCATGTTCAAGTTATGAGCTTTTGAAAAAGGTTGACTTTTGTTGACTTTCAAAATGAACTATAATGTCTTGGCTCATATCTCCTGAATGAAGCATTTCTGGACTTGGCTCGTGAGACACAAAGTTGTAGGGAATTAAATTTCCTTCAAGATGGACTTTGGTTGAGGAATTTTTTATGAAGTATGTGGAAGTTAGGCCTGGTCAAAGTACAGTTGACTTTTCCTACAAAAACCCTAATTTAGTGACTCCCGATTCTTGATGATTCTGAGGTTTCCTTGATGAATCATGATCAACCCTTGATCAAATGATGAGTTTCACCCCATAATATTGATGTTGACCAAAAATCTTGAGGTTTGACCTTGTGTTTACCACAGTTGACTTTTCTCCTTTCACTGTTGACTTTTCCCCAAATTCTCCTGATTTTTAATCTATTGGCCAATTGAACTTCTCCTGAACCAAACTGATGGTCAATCCTCCACTCCTAGATACTCAGGGACCCAAGGAAGACCATAGAATCAAGTCTTGCCCAAAAAAATCAGAAATAAACCGACTTTATAGCAAACCCTAGTTTTGGTACCCTTAGTCTAGGAGGAAATAACACAGTCTCCAAATCCAAATTCCTCTGAATATGATGTGTATCCTCTCCAACAAAGATAAGATATGCCATTTGGTGATGATAAAAACCCAAGGAGCTTGCCCATTGGAGCCATAAACCCAAGAATCTCAAAACCCTAATTCACGCACTGGTTAGGAGAGAGTGATCCACTTGAAATCTCTTGCCACTTGTGAACTCTTGATTGTGTAGTAGACCAGATAAGACTTCTCTGAACTTCCTCAAGCACCTTGACCCCATGCTAATGATATGCATACATGATAATGCAAAAATGAAAATGAAACATAAGCCAGTTAGTAAAAAAAGTAAGGGGGGCAAATTTTTGGGTGCAACAGCTGCCCCTATTCAATCAACTTGGTCCTGAGTGTATGATAGCGACAACTTTCAGATAATCAGGATACACGGAGATTGAATACCAAAGAACCCGGAAATTTGCAATCCTTCACTGGAGAATTAGCTATAAATGCTGCTATGCTGGGTATAAAGTGAAACAAATCTTCCGAAGTTATGTCATCTCTGCTGAAAGGAAATCTCCAAAAGATTGCTGTCCTCTGCTGATAAAGAGAATCTAGCAAAATAAATGCCATCCCTGCTGACAAAGGGAAACTGACGAAAGAAAATCTTCAAAACATTGATGTCCTCTGCTGATAAAGAGAATCTAGCAAAATGAATGCCATCCCTGCTGACAAAGGGAAACTGACGAAAGAAAATCTTCAAAACATTGTCGTCCTCTGCTGATAAAGAGAATCTAGCAACATAAATGCCATCCCTGCTGATAAAGGGAAACTGACGACAGAAAATCTTCAAAACATTGTCGTCCTCTGCTGATAAAGAGAATATAGCAAAATGAATGCCATCCCTGCTGACAAAGGGAATCTGACAAAAGAAAATTTTCAAAACATTGTCGTCCTCTGCTGATAAAGAGAATCTAGCAACATAAATGCCATCCATGCTGATAAAGGGAAACTGACGAAAGAAAATCTTCAAAACATTGCCGTCCTCTGCTGATAAAGAGAATCTAGCAACATAAATGTCATCCCTGCTGATAAAGGGAAACTGACGAAAGAAAATCTTCAAAACATTGCCGTCCTCTGCTGATAAAGAGAATCTAGCAACATAAATGCCATCCTTGCTGACAAAGGGAAACTGACGAAAGAAAATCTTCAAAACATTGCCGTCCTCTGCTGATAAAGAGAATCTAGCAACATAAATGCCATCCCTGCTGACAAAGGGAAACTGACGAAAGAAAATCTTCAAAACATTGTCGTCCTCTGCTGATAAAGAGAATCTAGCAACATAAATGCCATCCCTGCTGACAAAGGGAAACTGACGAAAGAAAAGATTGTTGTTCCCTGCTGATAAAGAGAATCTAGCAAAAGAAAATCTTCAAAACATTGCCGTCCTCTGCTGATAAAGAGAATCTAGCAAAATAAATGTCATCCCTGCTGACAAAGGGAAACTGACGAAAGAAAATCTTCAAAACATTGTTGTCCTCTGCTGATAAAGAGAATCTAGCAAAATGAATGCCATCCCTGCTGACAAAGGGAAACTGACGAAAGAAAATCTTCAAAACATTGCCGTCCTCTGCTGATAAAGAGAATCTAGCAAAATAAATGTCATCCCTGCTGACAAAGGGAAACTGACGAAAGATAATCTTCAAAAGATTGCTGTTCCCTGCTGATAAAGAGAATCTAGCAAAAGAAAATCTTCAAAACATTGTCGTCCTCTGCTGATAAAGAGAATCTAGCAAAATAAATGCCATCCCTGCTGACAAAGGGAAACTGACGAAAGATAATCTTCAAAACATTGCCGTCCTCTGCTGATAAAGAGAATCTAGCAACATAAATGCCATCCCTGCTGACAAAGGGAAACTGACGAAAGAAAATCTTCAAAACATTGTCGTCCTCTGCTGATAAAGAGAATCTAGCAACATAAATGCCATCCCTGCTGACAAAGGGAAACTGACGAAAGAAAATCTTCAAAACATTGTTGTCCTCTGCTGATAAAGAGAATCTAGCAACATAAATGGCGACTTCACTGGGGATAACGTGAAACAAAACTTCTGGTTTTAAACCACCTCGTTTCGAAATCTACTGGTAAGATGACTCCGTTGGGGAAGGAGAAGTCTAAATAAAAGACTCTGTCGGGGAAGGAGAAATCTAAATAAAAGACTCTGTCGGGGAACACAAGTATGAGGAACGCATCTCTCCAAAAATTCTCCTAAGTTATGCCATCTCTGCTGAGAAAGAGAATTGGCAAAGAAAGTATCAAACCTGGCTTATGCTTCGAATGCAAATGAAAATGCTATGTGCTAGAGGATGCAATGCAAATGCTTATGATATGCAAAAAGGGTCCCTCCAGCAAAATAAACGCTGGAGAGAAGAGACCAATTCAGCTGGGGATGACAAAAATAAATTATCCTCTGAATCCAAGAACTCTGCTAAGAAGGATCACACTGACCGACTCTTTGGATCAACGACTTCTGCTGGGGATGAAATTCCAAAAGAACATCCGCTCTACTGGGGATTATACGTAACTCTTTGAAAAGGGAGGCCATGGCCTGAATCAAAAGAGTGCCAAATATCACTTGGATTTAAAACCTGCTAGGGATGTCATCCACCGTTGGACAAACCGTTGCGAGGATTACCACCAAACTCTGCTTGGGGGAACGGTAAATGTTGACATCCACCCCGCTAGCAGATAACATCAAGCTTACTTATCTGTTGAGGATCAGATCGCCCCGTTGCTGCTGAGAAAAACATTTCCTGACTGGCTGAGGAAAACAAGCGTTCAGACTCTGTGGGGAAATAATGTCTTGATCCAGAGAAAATACTTCCCAAGTCTCCTGCTGGGGGAGGTCTGCTCTGCTGAGGAAAGTGCAATCTCAATGCTGGGGAGAGCAAACTGCTGGGGAAGTATGATCCTGTTGCCCTGCAAGCTTGACTTGTCTTTGTGGTCATAAGCGGCTCTCTGAACTTTCCACCTGCCCCAGACCACCAGGTCTAATGGAAGAAATCGTCTCAAGAGGATTTTACAGAAGACCGGGCCTTCGCACTGCCCCGGGGTCTTCAAACTCTTGGAGAGATTTATCAGATCTCGACATAACTGCCCCAGACGACCCAATCTGTGAAGTAACTTGCCTCGAAAGGATGTGCAATGACCTAAAATACTCTGCCTCAGTATTTTGTACCTTGAAGAGGTGCTCTCAATTAACCATTTTCAGGAATGGACAATCTCCCACACTCTAGAGGTGGCCCGTCCCAATATGAGCTTTGAAGTGACTTTGCCCCTGATCTTAGAATGAATGCCCCAGAATAACTGAATTTCAGAGGGACTTCTCGACGTGACTGCCCCAGATTGGCTACATCTTAACACGACTTACTGGGGAGAGCCCACTCTACACTGAGTCTCTTGGCAGCATGCCCCTTGATATGATTGTCCTTCAGAATTTTCAAGCAACCCAACTTGGCAGGATCAGGCTTCTTGACTGACTTTCACTGTGTAAGTTGCATTGATGCTTAGGCATATATATGCAAACAGAAAATGTTTATTATGAGAATGATAATTCTAATGCAACACTCATGTTAACCTTGAAGTTTCTATTGAAAATGCGTCGCCAAGGCTTGTGAACAAACCACTTGCTGAGATGCGACCTTGATTTTTGAACGGAAAAACACTGCGCACATGCAATACCAACAAATTTTATTAGCACAACTTATAGGAGTCAGGAACGTTATCCTGTTGAAGTACGCTTTCGGACTGAACCCTGTTTCAATTAGGACTTTTAAGGGCTGTAACGTGGTTTGGTTCACGGTTTCAGAAAAAGGATTGATGGCTCAAAATTTATCGGTGCCCACCCATTCTTCGTGATATTCTCCCGTCCTATGTTCAGTTAATCTGACACAACCGCTCATCTCTCAAAAGGTTTACGATCTTGAAGGAACCCATGCCACTAATGACAGTCACCCCTTTTTATCTTTCGTGTCTGTAACCACACGAATTTGTTCTTATTGGGGATTTTCTTTTGTAACGTTTTTCGCTTTTCTTTCTTTTGCTTTTTTTGATCCCTAATTTTGCCTGGACTGACTCTTTTGAGTTTTTCGATTTTGAAATCCAGCGGGATGCCCTAACTTTTGCCTAAGTCGCTTGCTTACAAGTTTTGACTTAGCGGACTTTCTTTTTTATTCCCCTCTTTGAACAAAGCGTGTGACACTGGTTGTCTTATTTGCTTGAAAGGGTTGTGACTGTCTCACTCCTTGATTGTTGATGGATAACCATTGTGGTTTCACATCTCTTGACCACTCTCCTTGGAATTTGAGCATTCGGTCAAACTAACTGACGCCTACCCTGCCCCTGGGTTAAGTATGAGGGTTTTTTCGTACGAAAGAAACTCCTACTTCAAGGATCAAAGGTGTTAACGAAGGTTTATCTCCTTATCTCTCCAGTGTTTAGGGGTTTGAAACAATGCCTATACATCCCCAACAGGGTTCTATCCAAGAGCGTACCATTAGAAACCTGCGTTCTTATTTCGTCATCCTCCCTCGAGAGTTCTAAACAAGAAAATTGGCATTGCAGTGCATATAAACATTTAAGAGTGAATACGAATGGAGTACTTCAAGGAAAACATACTCATTGCATTAATATCATCATAAAAAAACAAACGAGTCTGGCGCACATACGATGCTTTTAACAAGAAATAAAATTACAAATGAAAATGCAGTAAAGAAGCTGAAGATTGCCATTGCTGAGGAAGCTTAATCCTGCCAGGACGTACTTGTAGACTGGGTGTTCATTTGAGAGAGGAGACTTCCATTGATGTACATATCATCTTCGGTGAATACAATAATCTCTGAGTCTACCAGGTCTTACACCTTATGCCTGAATACATTACACTCATCAATCGTGTGCCCGAACGTTCCCGAGTGGAACTCGCACCTAGCAGTCATGTCATAATCCGGAGGAATAGGGTACGGTACTGGCGCAGTACCCCTTGTTTGAACCAGAGACTTCTTGAGCAGACGCGTAAACAGCTGACTATAAGGGATAAGGACAGGATCAAATATCCTCTTGGGCCCTCTTGGCCTTGGTTGCCCCGGCTGCTGATAACTCTGTTGTCGGTGCTGATTTGGGCGCCTCACCTGCGCTTGCACTTTCCTTTCCGTATTCGGCTGAGGCACAAACAAGGGTTGTGGAAGAGATCCCTGACGCGAGGTGGATCCTTTGGCAAGAGAGGGAGTCCTCAGTCCTTTTGCAACACTGGGAGTAACATCACTTTGTTTACCAGTGCCAACTGATGTAAACTTGATTGCCCCTGAGTCAATGAGCTCTTGGACTTTGTACTTGAGCATCTTACAACCTTCAACATTATGACCAGGTGCCCCTAAATGGAATTCACACCTATCATGGACATTGGAACCCATACGAAACTTAGTGTGTGGAGGTCCCGCAGCAATCAATTCAATCAGCTGAAACTTGAGCAGGTGCTGAAGCAACTGAGCGTATGGCACCGAAATCTGGTCAAACTTCTTTTCAAACTTTTCTGGATTAAGACCCTCAAGAAACGGTTGTTGATGGAAAAGCTCTGGCGGTGGAGAGGATCCACGAGGCAATCCATGGTCTGGAGGAGACCCCAAAGAGATAGGAAGAGTAAGGACCTCTGTTGTGGAAGCGGGCACAGGACTGTCTTCCCTATTCAAAATTTCCATGATTAGACCCATCTGAGTCTTCATCTGATTGATCTCTTCCCTTAACATCCTCTGCTCCTGGAGCATGTCTTCCCCAAATTGCCCCATCTGGCTTCGCATTTCCTTCAACTCAGCTTGAACTCGCTCCATGATCAACTCTTGAATGGTCTGAGGAGTTAAGTCTGCAATTCTGAGATTATAACAAGATAAGAATACCGGAGATAAACACCTGTTATGCAAAATGATTATGCAAATGCAAATGGACATGTTTGAAAATTCACAAGGCGATCCACCCCTTGATTCCGGTTTAATAACAAGATATAATGGAACTTCTGCTCATATAATAAGAAAGCCAGAGAAAAGTAAAATGTCAACAATCGCGAATCCAAGATAACAAATCTGAACATAAAAACCGTAGGTCCCAACCAACAAGCCTGGTGGTGATCCACATACAATAAAAGAGAGAAGCAGACTAAGGCATGTCATCAAAATTCACAAGTATCAATCCCCCTCATCCATTATGCTTTCTGCACCAGTCTTGAATCTCCTTGAACAACTTTCTGGTATCGGGATGCTTCGGTCTCTGAATCAGTCCTTGAATAAGAAGGTCTCTCCTGTGTATGATCCCATCCAAGTATCGGCAATGTAACTCCCAAGCGTCCTCTTTAGTGGCACCATCTATGCTAGGACCTTCCTGTCTAGGCTTTTTCACTTCAGCTTGGACCTTCAGTTCCTCTATGGATGCTATAGCTTTATTGAGTTGATCTTGGACTGCTTGTCTCTTGAATATTCCTGATAAGATCTCGGCGTCTTTCTTCTTGAGCGTTGACTTCAACTGATCAATCTTAGCTAGGTAAGCTTCTTCCTTTCTTTTATTCTCAGCCATGGCAGTTTCTTGGTGATCATTGAACCTGTGAATCTTCAACAAAGCTTTGCCTAATTCCTCCTCCTTGGGCCTGAGAACATTACTGATACCATCCAAAGCTTGTTTCATTCTTTCTCTGGATGCGACCATGTCAGCAAGCTCTTTTTCTGCTTTAGCAAGGAGCTCTGTCTTCAACTTGGCGGTATGAACAGCTTCACCCCGCTCATGCTTCCACTGATAAATCTCTCTCTTTAGCTCACTATTTTATTCCCGCAACCTTTCCTTTTCAGCCCATAACTTGTCATACTTCTCTATCCCAACTGTGGTAGGAGGCTCGATCACCAAAGGATACAAAGGTGGCTCCACCGGGAAGGGAAGCAGCTCCTCTTCTGCTCTCTTCTTGATCCATTCTTTATAGGGAGGAAAAGCCCGGTTATTACACTTTCCGAATGACATCTTACCCTTCTTGGTTACCTGTTTCCAAGCATTCACAACCTTCTTTATCATCTCTTGATCCTTAACACCATTGAAGAATAAGGACTCTCTGATGTCTCTCTCATCCGGTGGACCTCTCAAAGGATAACCAAACTGTCTGATAGCTAGGGAGGGATTATAGTTTATTCCACCTTTCCTCCCTATCAAGGGAACATTAGGGAATTCTCCGCATTTGCAAATGATCTCCATTCCTAGCAAGTCACGATTAATCTAAACGATGTTATCAGCAGTCAAGCCCATAACCCTCTTAGACCACTTCAGAGAATCTTTCGTATCAACGAAAGCGCCAGATTCAGGGAGACGACTTAGAAACCACGTAGACAAGAGTAGTGCACAACAATTCACAGTCTTCCCACGCCTATTCTCATTCTTATAGTGAACTGAATGGTACACATCACCTAGCAAGGTAGGTATAGGATTCTTCAAAATAAAGATTCTGACGGCATGCATATCCACCAGATCAGGAATATTCAGAAACAAAACAATCCCATAGATACACATAGCTAGGATGGCTTGGAAAGCAGTCCAGTTCTTCTCTTTGACATGTATGCAAGCTTGATCGAACAAGAACTTCAACAAGAAACCCTTAACTCCTTGTTTTTCTGCAATATTACTGTTAAGAACGGATTCGTCAATATGAAGAGCAACAGCCATATCTTTCACCCCGGGGTGTTCTTCAGAAAAGAAAACTATATCATGACTGATAGGAATTCCCAATATAAATGAGAACTCCTCCAACGTTGGGGCCAGGATGTAGTCCGGGAAAGTGAAGCAACGTAGAGACGGATCGTAAAACTGAAGGAGTGTGTGGATGGCATCTTTCTCATACTGGGAGATATTATAGACAAATTTCAGAAGTCTTCCATACCTTCCACCGAACTCTGTACGAACCCCAGAACTAGCCATATTAATCAGTTTGTGAATCAGTGTCAAAGTCGACTCTGGGAACGAATAGGCAACAATCTTCTTTCTCTGAACATCCATAATGAAGTAACCTCAGAAAACCGGAATCAAGAGTAAGATGCAAGCCCTACAAAATGTCAAACATGTCAGAATGCCAGTAAAATGATATGCTCATGCAAACATGGGGTCAAGGCACACTGCTGGATGTGCTGTGCTGTTAGCTGAACGAGAAACCAGAAAACCAGAACTCTGAACCACTGAGGGACCCACATAATCAGACATTGATGAAAAATCTAGAATAAGGGTAGGTTGAAGGTCTCGGTTACCTGCAAACCTGCAAACACCCATCCCCTCTCACGGGTAGGTACTAGGATGTTCAGTATCCCGGGCTCTCAGGTCGAGAAATGATGATACGTTCATCATTTCTGGTTTGGCATCATCATCAATCGAGGAGGCCTCAACTGATTCTCCAAGGCGGAAGGTCCTCAGCTTTGGCACTGAGGTCGAGAAACAATAGTACATTCATCCTTCTGGGTACAGTACTAAAGTCAATCGAGGAGTGCCTCCACTGATTCTCTTCAAAACGTAGGGGCCATCCTATGTGAGTTCCAAAGGGGGCCCTCGGGTGCGAATGGGTTTGCCACAAGATGTGGTCTGCCACTGTCACCACTAAAGAGGGATGTTTCCACTAAGGTCCTCAATGATCGGTCACCAGAGTCGACAGCTCTCTAGATCAACACCCCAACATGCGCAAGACACACGTTAGAATGCGTCCCAAGATAGCCTCGTCTGGTTGTGAATTTCGTGAACACACAAACGTACCAAGCGGGCACGTAGGTCCCACTACTTTCCACTCTAGTCCTAGGGTATTCTCAAGCCTTGGTATTGGGCTTATCTCTCAGTCCCACCCAACCTGCAAAACAAAGACAGCCAGCACAGCGCAGCAGCATGACAGTAATAATAAAAAAATAAAATGCAGAAAGTGCGGTAAAAATAAAAAATAAAAATAAAAATACAACACACAAAGCAAATCAAAACAAAACACCCAAAGAGAACAAAGACAAGCAAGCGCTAGGATTGACTCGCTTAGGGATGGACCAACATAGGTCAACTTATTTCCCCAGCAGAGTCGCCAGCTGTCGCTCATGGGATTTTCATCCAGGTACAAACGCGAGAGTGGCGCGGAAAAACAGAGTCGTCAGCCGTGTAAATTTATCCCAAGAGAGGGAAAAAGAACACCGCATAAACCTTGGGAAGAGGGAAAGGAATGGTCATCGCAACCATAACCTGGGTTCGGGAGTCGGTTACGCGAGGGGAAGGTGCTAGCACCCCACGCGTCCATCGTACTCGATGGGATCCACGCTTGTTGTCTATTCTAAGGGTAAGTCATACTATCATCTAGGGCTGTACTAAGACGGGGAGGGAAAAACTAAGACAGACTCGGTAGGACGTCGACGTCCTAGGCCTACGTACCCCCTTTATGCAATGGGGAATTCAGAGTCAACGTAGTTCGGACCAAGTTCTTTTTGTGTTTTTTATGAGCGACCTTAAGTTCGCGTCCGGCAGTTAGGGTCGATGCCTGTTTGCGACTCAGACGGAAGGTAACGTGCCCTTTTTGAAAATAGCCTTTAGTTTGAAGGTCCCGAAGGACAAAAAGGTTTGAGGTTGGTTTGTATTTTTTAGGACAGAAGTGGCTTAAGTTAGTTCCTAAGCTGCATTGCACCAAAGTCTAGGGCACAGGGGCGAATACTTAACGCATCGTCCCAAGACAGGACGCTCGCTAAGCACTCTAGAAAGATGAGAGGAAGCCCCTCATTTCTCATTCCCCACGCTTAAGGCTCGTGCGCAATACACCTTATTCTTATTAAGTGTTTTAAAGAAATTTGAGGTGAGAAGAGAGAAGACACAAAGGTAACTCTAAAGGGAAACTAATGGTCCTAATGTTATCATGCATGGGTGACCTACGGTTAGTGAGGCTTGAAGATGTCCTAAACCCTAAAGAATAAAGATAGGAGAGAAGAAAGGTAAGGGTAGCCATGGATACTTATCCATACCCTTAAGGAACTTACTCTGATCCTGCATAAAGGGTTAGTGAGAAACAGACATGAATAAGAGCAATGAGGTGAATGAAAATCAAACAACGGCAAACAATGATAATAATAATCCAAACATGAATCAAAGAAACAAAGAGACAGCCCCCAAAGCAAATGGCACAAGTGCCTTTCAAACAAGGTAATTAGATAAGATCAAAGATGCGCACACAAGAGAATCTCGAGAGAAAGCAAATCAAATAATTATCAAAGTGATTCCTAAAAATCCCAAATTAAGCATTAGGGTTCCTCAACCAGAGGCAAACAATATATAAAAAGTCCCTGCAAAAATCCAAAATGTTAGCCATTCAAATAATCACACCAAACTCAAGTAAGGGATAGGGTTCAATGTGCCAAAGGGAAGGACCTAAATGCAATATGAAAAATATTTAAAAATGCAAGAAAAATATTTTTAAGCACTTTGGAATGTTAATGAAATAATTCAAAAAGAACGGATGAAAAACATTTTATAGATGAAGAGAAATAAAATGAAGAAGTTCAAGTATGCATGAGATGTGCAATTAAAAAGAAGGTGAATTAAACAATTAATTTGAATGATAAAAATAAAATAAAAATAAAAAAATAAAATTTTGTAAAAATTTTGTAAGATGATAAAAATAACGTATGAATTTTATGATGATTTTTTAGATGTGATTTACTATTTTTAATGATTTAAAATATGAAATAGTAATTTAAAATAAAATAAAATAAGAAACGGGCTGGGGGGTGTGATCAGTAAAAAACTACGTTGAAAATGTGGTTGGGCCAAAGGGAAGGGTGCGAATAGCAGCCCAGGCGCATAAGTCCGTCAAAAAAGAAAAGGAACGTGGGGGTGTGGCCAGCAGGGAAATAAAGGGGAAATTGTGGTTGGGCCAAGGCTTTGGGGGTGCGCATAGCACGGCCCGCCCAATTGAATAATTCAGCAAACAAAATAAAAAAAAAGGAACACCAACTCCCTCCATGTGTCGCGCACATGTCTCATTAATGTGCTGTCAAAAAACTGGCCGTGTGATCAAAACATCAAATGAAACCAATGGCCATGGTAGAGAGTCACACCGTAGTAAGCATGGTTGGCAAACACAAAATTAATAAAATAAAAACATAAAAGAAATAACACGTGGCAGCACGTGATGCGTTAGATCAAGAGGATCAACGGCTGAAACATCATCTTCTTCCCTTGAACCCTTGGCCGGCCGGCCACCACACCTCGCCGGAGCTCCACCGCCGGCCGCCACCTGCAACCACCCAACCTGCCCAGAAAATGCGTATGGGTACACTATCCGACCCAGAATTTCGCAAGGAATCCAAATATGGCCTTAAAAATCACAAATTATTAGTGTATAATAAAAAATGCATGGAATTATGTTAGGGCATCAAACTTTAAATCATCATAGCAAGCCATACATGCATCCATAATTAAAAATAATTATATCAGAATGATCAGTGATGAAAACACAACAATATTCACGTAAAAAATTGGAGTTTTAGGATCCTTCAAACCTGAGATGGCATACCTTCAAACTTTGCTTTTGGCAGCGAATGGAGGTCGATCTGCACTCTATAAATCTCCAAGAGAAGGTTTGTGGAAGAATTTTAAAGAAACTCCTTGTAGATCGTGAGTTTGAATGAGAAATCCTCTTTTAGGGTTTTCTTGAGAACTCCTCCAAATGCCCGTGTCTAAACCCTAACCAATGCATGAATAGGTTTTAAATACTTTGGGTTATTCTTCTGATGATGAGTTGGGCCTGAATAATCCATTGTTTAATTATTTTTGATTAATTTCATTTAATATTGAATTTTAACTAATTAAATCCAATAAAAATAAAATAAAATGAGGAAAAATCAAATATATGCTCTTTGGGTCGTGCATGGCTTTATGTTTGAGTTTGGTTTAAGAAACTTATGGCCCATTTGTCAAAATTTGGGTTTTAGGCATAGTTTGCTTTGTGCACCTCCTCAAAATTGCCCAACTTTGACTAAGCATAACTCCTTCAATTTTTAGCTCCTTAATACAAACTAATACTTTTTAGAAACCTCAAGATGTCCTCTAACCAACCCTTTTGGTCCCATGTCAATTTGATCTTCCATGTTCAAGTTATGAGCTTTTGAAAAAGGTTGACTTTTGTTGACTTTCAAAATGAACTATAATGTCTTGGCTCATATCTCCTGAATGAAGCATTTCTGGACTTGGCTCGTGAGACACAAAGTTGTAGGGAATTAAATTTCCTTCAAGATGGGCTTTGGTTGAGGAATTTTTTATAAAGTATGTGGAAGTTAGGCCTGGTCAAAGTACAGTTGACTTTTCCTACAAAAACCCTAATTTAGTGACTCCCGATTCTTGATGATTCTGAGGTTTCCTTGATGAATCATGATCAACCCTTGATCAAATGATGAGTTTCACCCCATAATCTTGATGTTGACCAAAAATCTTGAGGTTTGACCTTGTGTTGACCACAGTTGACTTTTCTCCTTTCACTGTTGACTTTTCCCCAAATTCTCTTGATTCTTAATCTATTGGCCAATTGAACTTCTCCTGAACCAAACTGATGGTCAATCCTCCACTCCTAGATACTCAGGGACCCAAGGAAGACCATAGAATCAAGTCTTGCCCAAAAAAATCAGAAATAAACCGACTTTATAGCAAACCCTAGTTTTGGTACCCTCAGTCTAGGAGGAAATAGCACAGTCTCCAAATCTAAATTCCTTTGAATATGATGTGTATCCTCTCCAACAAAGATAAGATATGCCATTTGGTGATGATAAAAACCCAAGGAGCTTCCCCATTGGAGCCATAAACCCAAGAATCTCAAAACCCTAATTCATGCACTGGTTAGGAGAGAGTGATCCACTTGAAATCTCTTACCACTTGTGAACTCTTGATTGTGTAGTAGACCAGATAAGACTTCTCTGAACTTCCTCAAGCACCTTGACCCCATGCTAATGATATGCATACATGATAATGCAAAAATGAAAATGAAACATAAGTCAGTTAGTAAAAAAAGTAAGGAGGGCAAATTTTGGGGTGCAACACCCATGTCAATCTCTCTTTCACTTCTTGTTAGAATAGCCTTACAATGCTCTTTTGGATTTGGTAGAGTATTCGCCGTAAAATTCCCTTTGTGTTGGTCGGCCAATTGTTTTGATAATTGTCCGACTTGCGTTTCAAGATTCTTTATGGCTGCATCGGTATTCTTCTGATTTGACATTGACATTTGCATAAATTACGTGAGAGTGTTTTCCATTTTTGTATTTCCAATGGGAACTTGTGGAGGTTGAGTGTAATTTTGGTATTGTTGACAATTCGAAGGACCGGCTTTTTGCGGTCTCCACGGTTGTTGATAACCTTGATTACCTCTTTGTTGGTAACCTTGGTTGTCTTGTTGGTACGGTGGTCGAGGTTGGTATCCTTGATTTTGCTTTCCAGCATAATTTACCTCTTCCACAACCGGAGGAATATACCCGGTAAGATGATCTCCTCTACACAATTCACAACAAGCTACTTGCACACTCTTGCTTGAGGAGTCATTAATCTCTTTGAGTTGTTGAGGAAGTTTAGACATTTTTTTCGTTAACAACTCCACTTGTTGGGATAATAACTTGTTTTGAGCAAGTATAGCATCATTGGTTCCCAACTCCAAAACTCCCGGAGTCCTTTGAGAAGGGCCACGGTTATGGTTCCCCTGATGGTCATTTAAAGCCATCTTGTCAATTATGGCAATGGCTTCTTCGGCACTTTTGCCCATTAAGGATCCACCCGCGGTGGCATCCAACAATGTTTTCAGCACTAATTGAAGACCATTTCGAAAAATATGAATTTAAGAAAGCTCATCGAAACCATGCCCTTTACATTTTCTCAACATAGATTTGAATCTCTCCCACGCTTCGTTGAGAGATTCGTTTCCACCTTGAGTGAAAACTGTTATTGCGGTCTTTGCCTCCATGAAACGAGTGTGTGGAAAAAATCGTTCCAAAAAAATTTCCTCAAGTACATTCCAGTCCGTCATGATTGTTGTAGATTGATCAAGATATCATTCCTTGGCCTTCCCAATGAGGGAATGTGGGAATAGTCTCTTAAACAGTGATTCCTCTTCAGCTTCGGGTGCACCAGTTGCTCCCGCAATCTCATAGAACTTTGTCAGGTGTGTATAAGGATCCTCATGATCCATACCAGTAAAAGGACTCTGATATAGAAGCGAGAGAATACCAGTCTTCATTTCTTAATGCCGACCATTCTGAGCTTTGTGTGCAAATTGTGCACTATGTCTTGGACTATTTGTACAAGGTCTAGAAGCAGGTGGTGGTGGTGGTGGTGGGTCAGTCATGATGGGCGGTAACTGTGGTATTTGCGTTGAAGTTGAACTTCCGTCTCACTCTCGTCTTTCTTTGGCAAGTTGCCTCCTCCGCCTTGTTCTGCTATTTATTTTACGAGCGGTTCTTTCAATCTCGGGAATGAACAGAAGTTGGTCCGCAGGTAACTTCCCTCGCATAAAACGAAGTCTGCACAATAAATCAAACAAATCAACAAGCTCAAGAAAAAGTTAACAAGCTTAAAACAAAACAACTATTGCAATACTTGCAATATTAAACAACAATCCCCGGCAACAGCGCCATTTTGTTGAAACAGTATTTCGGGGGGTGTTTTTATCGTATCCGCAGGGATTGTGCGATATTTTGATGCTTACCGTTCAATAGTCGAAACGTTTTAAGTAATCGGTTTTCAAATTGTTCTTTTGGTTTTGTAACATCAATTTTTGGTAGCAAAGAAGTAAACTATATCAAAGATGTTGTAAGTTTTTAGAAAAGCATGTCAAGATTAGATTTCGCTAATCCTTTTCATACATATCCGATTAATCAAGCATATGAACTTAGTTTCAATCAATACACCCCCGTATCCTCGCGAATAAGTTTATGTCTAAAGTAAATTCGTGAGTATTGTTGTTTAAATCGTTAGATGATGTCTCACGCAAACAATCGAAACAACAATCGTTAAGCTCAATACAAAGCGAATAATAAATCCCAAATCTATGTCTAGAGTTTGGTTTTTAAGAGATGAAAATATTAGGTCATGATTTGGAAAATCTATGTCTAGAGTGATTCAAACCACAAATACATCATTAAGAACAAATAACTTCATCTATATTAATCATAGACCTTGTTCATATACAAAAGATCAAAAGAAATACATATGATCAAGATCGACTACATCTAACCTTAACACAAGAAGTGCTTAGCTATTCATTTTCATGGTAGCTTAGATGACAATTTTCAAGAGGAGATGAAAGAACATCCGAGTCGAATAATCGAGATTGGATGTGACTTCAGCTTCTCTATGTGAAAATTCACTCTTGGATGATCAAAGTTCAGAAAAATATGTTTTGGTGTGAAAAATATTAAGTCCTTCCCAAGAAAACTAAAAAATCTATTTATAACACATTTGTGTTCTGATGCATTTGCCTAGCGAATGATCCCTTCGCCCAGCGAATGAAGAAAAATGACACTTTAAGTGCCTCTGAAAGCTTAAATCGCCCTTGGCTGTCATCGCGGGTTTGCTAAGCGAACGTTTCATTCGCAAAGCGAACCATTCGCCAAAACATTCGCAAAGCGAATTTTGGTTCCTTTATCCACTGCCTTAACCAAGAGTCCTTCGCACAATGAGTGAAGCAGCGAACACTCGTTGGTTGTTCGCAGAGCGAATTTTACTCCCTTTTCCCACTGTCTCATTCTGGAGCTCTTCGTTGGGAGCTTCGCTGGTGAATTCGCCAGGATTCACAAAGCGAACCTGCTGTTGTTTTCCTCCTTCTTTGACAGCTTGCATTATCTTTTAGTGTCTTAATTTCTTATTCATTTAGTGCCTTTTCCTGCACAATAGCACACATATTACAAGCACCAAATGTATATTACAATGTTTAAAGAACAACAACAAATCACCAATAAAATCCACAATTAAAACATGAAACTAATGAAAAATGCCAAGTATTGAATACACACATATAACATATTTGACATCTAACAATAAACCCTTTTGTGGGATTTTTGTGGTTATGGTGGCTCTGCTGCCTTTTGAAGGCATTTTGAGTTATTTTGAGGAAAACTGGTTGTTTACGGAGCAATTTTGTTGATTTGAATTTATTGAGAAATGTGCACCCTTTAAGGTGATTCTGATTTTACTATGATTTTATGTTTATTCCGCTGCGATAATTGTGGGGTAGAAAAGGGTGTTATATTAGTGGTATTAGAGCAGGTCGGTCCGTTCGGCCAGGTTTTTATGTGATGTCAGTCCCCTGTTGGTCGACAAGTGTGTGTACACTGTCGATGTTTTAGTTCTTCTAACCTTGTTGGTGGTGTGCAAGATGGCTGGAAGAAGTGATCGTGCTATTGCTGATGCTTTGGAATCAGTTGCTAATGTGGTGACGCAACTCAATCCGAATGGTAGAGTTCCAGATGAGTTTCGCGCTTTGGGGGAGTTCAAGAAGAACAATTCGCTGGAGTTTGAGGGTACTCACAATCCAGCAAGTGCACACAAGTGGTTGAAGGTGATCAAGAAGATCTTCCGAGGGATGGGATGTACTGACGCGCAGCAAGTCCAGTTTGGAACTCATATGCTGTCAGAGGAGGCTGAGGATTGGTGGGATAACACCCGCTAGAGACTGGAAGATGTTGGCATTGTGATAACCTGGAATGTGTTCAAGCAGGAATTTTTGGGAAAGTATTATCCAGAGGATGCTCGTGGTAAGAAAGAGGTGGAATTCCTAGAGCTAAAGTAAGGAGATATGACTGTTGCAGAGTATGCTGCGAAGTTTGAGAAGCTGGTGAAGTTCTGTCCTCACCACAACCGTGCTGATGCTGAGATGTCCAAATGCCTCAAGTTCGAGAATGGACTTAGACCAAAGATTAAACAAGGTATTGGGTATCAACAGATCCGTAGGTGTAACACCTCAAATTTATTAGAATATTTATTTAATTTATTTAAATA
Source organism: Lathyrus tuberosus (assembly GCA_022829125.1). Classification (NCBI taxonomy): domain Eukaryota; kingdom Viridiplantae; phylum Streptophyta; class Magnoliopsida; order Fabales; family Fabaceae; genus Lathyrus; species Lathyrus tuberosus. The sequence goes on along the minus strand of JALAZF010000057.1, from coordinate 9,282,799 downwards.
TAATATTTGTGAATTTTCGGTGAATTTTGGTGGAGTTTTGGTTATTTTAATTAAATAATAGTATATAATATGAATATATTAGTATTATTATTAATTTAAATAATATTAGAGGAATTAAGGGTAAGATGGACTTTTAAGGTGGATTAGTGAGGGTATTATGGGGAGAGCCTATTTTGGAAGCCCAAAGGTTTAACAAAAGGAGAATTTTGGGATTAGGTTTCATTTTGTTGGTCAGAACGTGAAAATAAGGAGAAAGTGCATAGCTCTGAGAAAAGAAGGAAAAAGGCGAGGATTCGTGAAGGTTTCCGAAGGATCGATAGAGAAAGCTATGAATCGACAATCTAAGGTATGGGGAGTATTGCCTTTCATTGTTTTCAATATAGAACGTGATGTGTTGAAAGTGGGTTTGGAGGGTTTTGGGGTTTTTGAAGGGTTTATGAGTTATTGGTGATTTAGAGGTGTTTCTGAGAATCGATGATGGATTATTAAGGGTTGAATTGATTTGGGGTAAAATAAGCCTTCGAGGCAAAAACCTTTTTTTTGATGATGTGTGGGGTCTTGTATAAGAAAGGGATTTATGGGGTTTATGGGAACCTTGGGAGTTTGTGAAGGTTTAGGTGATTTCGAGTTACAAAAGTGAAATTAATCGACCTAATAGTTATAGGTTTTGTGTCCTTAATGGTTATAATGCCTTAGGAATGTTGTAGGGATGTTTTTGGGCAAACTGAGGTTGAATTCGTAATGTATTGTGGGTCTGGTATGCTACTGATGCGTAGCAGCGATTCCCTGCAATCGCTAGTTCGCAAGGTGAATGTTCTCCTGGACTCGCAAAGCGAGTAGCGCAACGAATGCGCGATAAGTGTGATGATTCTAGGTTGAGTTCTGAGAAGTGGTGTCGTGGGTTCGCATAGCGAATGTCCCAGCGAAGGGCTTTGCAAAGCGAATGAAGTGGCGAAGGGAGGCAGAAAGGGGGCTTTGTTGGGATTCTGGGATTCGCTAGAGGTTCGTAAGGCGAAGGTCCCAGCGAATGTATTCGCACAGCGAACTGCTGCTGTTTGTGAAATTTTATTTATGATGCTGTGATGTTATGAGATTTTGGTGCTGTGATATTTCTGATGTTTTACTATGATGTTCTTGATGATATTGAGATGATGACCTGTGATGTTTTGATGAATATATGATGACATGATTAACATGATGTTTTGGTGAATGATGATGCACATAATGATATTTTTGGCGATGATGATTATGACGTTGTGTATCATGCATTCATAGCATTTCTGTGACGATGTTAGGACTTCGGTCCAGTGATTATGGTGTTAGACTTCGGTCTATTTGTGACTTCCATCCCATTGTGTGCATATGAAGTGGATTATGACGTGCTCCGGTTCTTGTGTAGAATCGATCCTATTTGACGGGGATCTTTGGAGGGTGATGGCTTAAGTGTCCATCGATTATGATGATTGGTACCACATGCATGAGTCATGTTATGAATTGCATTTATGTGGCATTTGTTGTGATTTATGATGACGTGTTTTGATGTTTTCCTTGTGATGACTCTAATGATGTTGTATATGATGATGACGCCATTTTTATGCATATCTTATTTTATATTGATTATAATGAATTGTATTACTCACCCTGCCTGTTTAAATGTTGCCTCCACGTGGGTAACGTGCAGATGATCAGGATTAGCTGTGGACGCTTTTGAGGACTTTGACGTTATTTGCTTTTGGTCGACGTAGAGGGTCTTTGCTCTGATAGTGTAACATCGAGTTGGGGTCGTTGAGTCGAACTATGTTGAATTTTATTTGGCTGTTATTTTATTGATTATTTGATGACTATGATTTATTTTAATAAACCCTCTTGTGGGATTTTTGTGGTTATGGTGGTTCTGCTGCCCTTTGAAGGCATTATGAGTTATTTTGAGGAAAACCCGTTGTTTACGGAGTAAATGTTTTATTTTGAATTTATAAGGGAAATGTGCACCCTTCGAGGTGAATTCTGATTTATTATGATTTTATGTGTATTCCACTGCGATATTTTGTGGGGTATAAAAGGGTGTTACAGCAGGTATGCTGAGTTGGTGAACAAGAGCAGAATCTACGATGAGGATAGCCGAGCTCGATCTGCTCACTACAAGCAGTTGAGTGAGAAGAAAGGGCAGTATAGGGGGAAACCTTATACGAATTCAGCTGACAAAGGGAAGCAGAAGGCTTCAGATGGGAAAAAGACAAGTGGAGGAGCAGCTCCCGCTTCTGGGAAGTGTTACAGGTGTGGCGAGCAAGGTCACTGTGATGATGTTTGTACTAACAATGTGTTGAGGTGCTACAAGTGTGGTAAGAAGGGCCATAGAGCTAATGATTGCAAGGATGATGGTCCAACTTGTTTCAATTATGGTGAGAAGGGTCACATCAGTACCAAGTGTCAGAAACCGAAGAAGACGACTACTGCTGCTCAGGCCAGTGGTTGAGTGTTTGCTTTGAGTGGTGCAGAAGTGTCAGAGAAGGACAACCTGATTTGAGGTACTTGTTTTATTAATGACATTGAGTTGGTTGCTATGATTGATACTGGTGCTACTCATTCTTTTGTTTTGCTTGGATGTGCTAATAGATTGGGTTTGAAGTTGTCTAATATGAATGGTAGTATGCTAATAGAGACTCCTGCTAATGGTTCTGTTACTACTACTTTTGTGTGTTTGAGATGTCCTTTGACGATTTTTAAGAAGAGTTTTGTGATGGATTTGGTGTGTTTACCCTTGAACCAAATCGATGTAATCCTTGGAATGAACTGGTTGGAGTTCAACCATGTTCATATCAATTGTTATACTAAGACTGTGGAGTTTCTTGAGTTTGGTGATAGTGGGGAGTTGATGTTCTTGTCGGCGAAGCAAGTAGACGAACTTGTGGAAGATGAAGCATTGGTGTTTGCAATGTTTACATCGTTGCATATTGATCGTGAAGCTGCGAGTGTCGACTTACCTGTTGTTTGTGAGTTTCCATAAGTGTTTTCATATGACATCGGTGATTTGCCTCCAGAACGTGAAGTAGAGTTTGCAGTGGACTTAATACTAGGTACGAGTCCAGTGTCGATGGCTCCTTATTGAATGTCAGCTTCGGAGTTAAGTGAATGGAAGAAATAGTTGGAAGAATTGCTTGAGAAGACGTTTGTTTGACCAAGTGTTTCTCTGTGGGGTGCTCCTGTGTTGTTAGTGAAGAAGAAAGACGGAAGTATGAGGTTGTGTGTTGATTATCGACAGTTGAATAAAGTAACTATCAAGAATAAGTATCCACTTCCGAGAATCGACGACTTGATGGATCAGTTAGCAGGTGCCTGTGTGTTTAGCAAGATTGATTTGAGGTCTGGTTATCATCGGATTCGTGTTAAGCCTGATGACATTCCGAAGACAGCTTTCAGAACGAGGTATGGTCACTATACACTGTGATGCCGTTTGGTGTGTCCAATGCACTTGATGTGTTCATGGAGTATATGAATCGGATTTTTCATGAGTGTCTGGATCAGTTTGTGGTGGTTTTCATCGATGACATCCTGATATATTCTAAGTCTGAAGAAGAGCATGCTGAGCATTTGAGAACTGTATTGCAAGTATTAAAGGAAAAGAAGTTGTATGCAAAGCTGTCAAAGTGTGAGTTTTGGTTGAAGGAAGTGAGTTTCCTTGGCCATGTGATTTCGAGTGGTGGAATTGTTGTAGATCCTTCCAAGATTGATGTGGTGTTACAGTGGGAGACTCCGAAGTCTGCTACGGAGATACGAAGTTTTCTGGGGTTGACGGGTTATTACCGCAAGTTTATCGAGGGCTTTTATAAGTTGGCATTACCTTTGACTCAGTTGACTCGAAAGGGTCAATTATTTGTGTGGGATGTAGATTATGAGGAGAGTTCTGTGGAATTGAAGAAGAGGATGGCGACCGCTCCAATATTGATTTTGCCTAATCCGAGTGAACCTTTTGTGGTGTATTATGATGTGTCGAAGATGGGTCTTAGTGGAGTATTGATACAGAATGGTCAAGTTGTTGCCTATGCTTCGTGACAGTTGCGAGTTCATGAGAGGAATTACCCTACGCATGACTTAGAATTGGCCGCTCTGGTGTTTGTGCTGAAGATTTGGAGACATTATCTGTTTGGCTCTAAGTTTGAAGTGTTCAGTGATCATAAAAGTCCGAAGTACTTATTTGATCAGAAAGAATTGAATATGAGGCAGAGAATGTGGTTAGAGCTGTTGAAGGATTTTGATTTTGATTTGAGTTATCATCCGGGCAAAGCAAATGGAGTGGTCGATGCATTGAGTAGAAAGTCATTGCATATGTCGATACTTATGGTGAAAGAGCTGGAATTAATTGAGCAATTCCGAGATTTGAGTTTGGTGTGTGAAGAGACTCCTGACAGTGTGAAATGGGAATGTTGAAGTTGACTAGTGGTATTCTGGAAGAGATCAGAGTGGGACAACAATCTGACTTGAAGTTGGTGGACCAATTGACCTTGATCAACCAAGGTAACGGAGGAGAATTCCGAATTGACGAGAATGGTGTGATGATGTTCAGAGACAGGGTGTGTGTTCTAGATGTCCCAGATATTAAGAAGAGCATTCTTGAGGAAGGACATCGAAGTAGGTTAAGTATTCATCCCGGTGCGACGAAGATGTACCAGGATTTGAAGAAGCTGTTTTGGTGGCCGGGTATGAGGAAGGATGTTGCGGAGTTTGTTTATGCGTGTTTGACGTGTCAGAAGTCAAAGATTGAGCATCAGGAGCCTTTAGGTATGATGCAGCCATTGAGAATTCCAGAATGGAAGTGGGATAGTATCTCCATGGATTTTGTGGTGGGATTGTTGAAGACTACTAAGGGAAATGATTCCATTTGGGTGATTGTGGATAGATTAACTAAATCGGCTCATTTCTTGCCGATGAAGATTAATCATTCTATGCAGAAGTTAGACGAGATGTACATTGAGGAGATTGTGAAGTTACATGGGATACCTTCGAGTATTGTGTCGGATAGAGATCCAAGATTTACATCGAGGTTCTGGAAGAGTTTGCAAGATGCGTTGGGTACTAAGTTGAGGATGAGTTATGCCTATCATCCGCAGATGGACGGTCAGATAGAAAGGACTATCCAATATTTAGAGGATTTACTAAGGACTTGTGTGTTGGATCATGGAGGATCTTGGGATAGCCATTTACCGTTGATTAAGTTCACGTACAATAACAGTTTTCATGCTAGTATTGGGATGACGCCCTATGAGGCTTTGTATGGGAGGAGGTGTAGGACTCCGTTGTGTTGGTATGAATCCGGCGAAAGTGTTGTACTCGGACCTGAGATTGTGCAAGAGACGACCGAGAAGATTAAGATGATCCAAGATAGGATGAGAGCGTCGCAGAGTCGCCAGAAGAGCTACAATGATAAGAGGCGGAAGACACTTGAATTCCAAGAGGGAGAACACGTGTTTTTGAGGGTGACGCCAGTGACTGGTGTGGGTCGAGCTTTGAAGTCTAGGAAGCTCACTCCATGTTTTGTTGTTCCATACCAAATCTCGCAGAGGATAGGAGAGGTAGCTTATCGAATTGCTTTACCGCTGTCACTTGCGAATTTGCATGATGTGTTCCATGTGTCTCAGTTGAGGAAGTACATTCTGGATCCATCGCATGTGATTCAAATGGATGATGTACAAGTGAGGGATAACCTGACAGTGGAAGCTTTACCGGTGCAGATTTGCAATCGAGAGATGAAGTAACTGTGGGGTAAAGACATAACTTTGGTGAAGGTGTTGTGGGGCAGACCAGCTGGCGAAAGTTGGACTTGGGAACACGAAGATCAGATGAAGGAGTCGTATCTGACTCTATTTCCCTGAGGTAATTTTCGAGGGCAAAAATTCTGTAAGTGGGGAGAGTTGTAACACCCTAAATTTATTAGAATATTTATTTAATTTATTTAAATATAAAATTTGTGAATTTTTGGTGAATTTTGGTGGTTTGTGTCGATGTCAGTATTTTGGTGGAGTTTTGGTTATTTTAATTAAATAATAGTATATAATATGAATATATTAGTATTATTATTAATTTAAAATAATATTAGAGGAATTAAGGGCAAGATGGACTTTTGAGGAGGATTAGTGAGGGTAAATTGGGGAACCCCCATTTTGGAAGCCCAAGGGTTTAACAAAAAGGAATTGGGAGGAATAGGATTCATTTTGTTAGATCTTGAAAACAAGGAGAAAAGTGCAGAGCTCTGAGGAAGAAGGAAAAGGCGAGGATTCGAGAAGGTTTCCGAAGAATCAGTAGAGAAAGCTCCGGATCGACAATCTAAGGTATGAGGAGTATTGCCTTTCATTGTTTTCAATGTAGACGTGATGTGTTTAAAATGGATCTTGAGGTTTTTGGGGTTTTTGAAGGGTTTGTGAGTTATTGATGATTTAGGGGTATTTCTGAGAATTGATGATGGATTATTAAGGGTTGAATTAATTTGGGTAAAAATAAACCTTCGAGGCAAAACCTTTTTGATGATATGTAGGATCTTGTATGAGAAAAGGATTTATGGGGTTTATGGGAACCTTGAGAATTTGTGAAGGTTTAGGTGATTTTGAGTTAGGATAGTGGAATTAACCTACCTAATAGGCGTAGGTTTTATGCCTTTGATTGCCTTGATGTTTCAGGACTGTTTTGGGAGTGTTTTGGGGTGAATTGAGGTTGGAATCGCAAAGGTTTTTGGGGCTGGGATGCTACTGGTGCGTAGCAGCGATTGCAGGAATTGCTAGTTCGCAAACCAAATAAATCATTCGCAAGGCGAATGTTCGCCCAGGCTCGCAAAGCGAGCAGCGCAAAGAATGCACGATAAATTGTGTGATGATACTGGGATGAATTATGAGATGTGATTTTGTGGGCTCACACAACGAATGTCCCAGCGAAGGGCTTCACACAGCAAATAGAGGAGCGAGGAGAGGCAGACTGAGGAACTCTCTGGTTTTTGTATGGGATTGGGGCTTCGCTGCCAGCTTCGCAAAGCGAAGGTTCCAGCGAGCAGGTTCGCACAGCGAACTCAGTAGCGAACCCTGTTGTTCGCGAAATTTTGTTTATGATTTCTGTGATGTTCTGATGTTTGATGTTGTGATCTTTCTGATGGTTTAATGTGATGTTACTGATGATTATGTGATGATGAATTGTGATGTTTTGATGAATATATGATGACATGATTAACATGATGTTTTGGTGAATGATGATACACAAAATGATTTTTTTGATGATGATGATTATTGACGTTGTGTATCATGCATTCATAGCATATTCTGGTGATGATGTTAGGACTTCGGTCCAGTGATGATGATGTTAGACTTCGGTCTATTTGTGGCTTCCATTCCATTGAGTGGATGTGAAGTGGTTTATGACGTGCTCCGGTTCTTGTGTGGAACCGATCCTATTTGACGAGGATCTTTGGAGGGTGATGGCCTAAGTGTCCATCGATTGTGACGATTGGTACCACATGCATGAGTCTTGTTGTGCATTGCATATGTGGCATATTGTTGTGATTTATGATGTTGTGACTTTTTTATTAGTCACCATTTATGCTATGTATTTCGCTATTTAATTGTAAATAAATCAGGTAAACTGTGTAAGTTTGAGTTTGTTCTAGTAGTAATTAGGTGTGTTTTGATTATACCAAGTGTGTCATGAATTATAAGTTTCTCGAGGATATTTTACGCTTTTGGTATGTCAGCAGGTCAAATATAGAGTCGAAAGCTCAGATGATCGAGTATTGGATGTACAACCGAGCCGGTGCGAGAAAGAGGGAGAAAAATGCAAAATGTAGAAGACTTGCTGCCAATACGCGTAAGGCCTCCCAGATACGCGTACCATACGTGAATGAGCAGAGGGGTGGAAAAACAGAGGAAAAGTGAAGCCTCTGCCCATACGCGTAAGGTTTTTGGCAATACGCGTATGAGGTTGCGTCCTGGCTGGCCCCTGGTGCCATACGCGTAAAGAATCTGGAGCAAAACATGTCATTACGCGTATGGAGTAGGTCAATACACGTACTGAAGCCCAAAAGTGCTGAAAGCCCAGAGTTTGATTATTTATTCCCAGAACGCGATTTTGCAAGGGTTGGACTATTTTGGAGAGCAAAATACAAGTTTTGAAGGCTGACGACTGAGATTTTCGCAAGGGTTTCATATGTTCAAGAGTTTTCAGACAATTGAAGATTGATTCCTCGAGAGATTCTGTAATGACAACATTTTCATCTTTGGTTTTATTTTTCTTTATGAGTAGCTAAACCCCCCATTGCTAGGGGGGTGACCCTGAATCTGATTGTAATGATTTCGATTTTATGAATGCAATGACTATTTTATTTGGTAATTGTTGATTTGTTCATAGTTCTATGCTTAATGCTTAAACCGTCGAAAAAACGGATTTTAACTTTTACATATAATTTGTGCTGGACAACTACTATATGTTGATCTGACTAAGACCATTAGATAATAAATATCACCTAGGACTAGGGATACTTTATCTCAACCGGAATTTCTTGTTATGTATATGCTTGATCATGAATGTAATTATCTATGGACATAGTAATTAGATTACATGATCAAAGATCTTTTCACTAAGGACTTAGGATTAGATACTCTAAAGAACCGGTAATCAACTGTTATTGATTTTGTTACTGCGTTTGTAAGTCGTAATTGTTGCATGAAGATTCATTCACCGAACCCTAGCAATCTACTATTATCTGTTAAATCGTTTAACCATTTTAATCGTTTTATTTAACTGCAATTTTAGATATTCTTATCAAATCCAACACCCCAAAGACCTTTTGTTTAATTGAAATTATCTCTGAACTCTGTATCGTCAAGCAGTCCTTGAGATTCGATACTTGGGATTTTTCCCTTCATTACTACAATAGGCAAAATAGTACACTTGTTATTTTCCTATCAAGTTTTTTGCGCCGTTGCCGGGGACTGCCAAAGATAATAGAGTTTAACGGTTTATTTCAATTAGAATTTTGTTGCTCTGTGACTAAAATTTTATTTTCTGTTTATTTTATTTTTATCTTTACTAACAATTGTCTAATCTGTGTATGCGAGGGAAGCCCTCAGCTGAATTTCTTTTTGACGCAGAACCAGAAAGATCGTTGCACGCTAGACTTCGGAAAGCTAAACGAGAAAGACTGGTAGCGTCAAATTCAGAACCAGTAATTTCAGAACCAGAAAAAGAAGAAGTTTCTGTCCATTCTGAGAATACTGACTCAGAAGCAGATACAGACACAGAGACACAACCAGAGACTGTGATCATGGCTGGAAATCAACCAGCGGAGAGACTTCTGGGAGATTATGGCGGAGTAAATGCTCCAACTAGGCGGTTGACCATAGTGGATCAACTAGTAAATGTAGCTCACTTTCAGTTGAACCCGACTACGATCAGACAGCTTGAAAAGAGACTGTTCACTGGAAAAATAAATGAAGATGTAAACAAACATTTACAGCGATTTCTGATGATAAGCACAACCTTGAAGATCGAGGGGCACTCAGAAGAGGCTAAGAAACTAAGGATTTTCCCTTTTACCTTGGCTGAAGATGCTGAAGAGTGGTTTTACTCCCTACCTGCGGGAAGTATAACTAAAATTCCGGCACAGATATCAGATGTCCTACACAGATGTTGAGACACGGATATCCAACACAATAAACAAGATAACAATAAAAATAATAGTGCAGAAAGTAAAGAACACAGTGATATATTTACCCAGTTCAGATCAACAATCCTACTCTGGGGGCTACCAAGCCAGGGACGAAATCAATATATGATAGTATCAATTCACAGATCATACAACAACCACACCCGGTTACAATCCGCTCACTTAATCACTACCCTTCCTATGACTTCTACCTAAGACTCACCTAGGTATGAGACCCTCCTCAAATCCCTCTTCAATCACAAACCGTGACTGGTTCCTTTCAACACACGTAACAAAACGAAAGACACACTTTCAAAAACACACAATTCTCAATACTTCAAAGCTTATGAGAACTGACACACAAGAAACTCAATGCTTAAAAGCTTATGAGTAACTGACAAAACTTACAACACAAAACCAGTCCTTATACTGTTATCAGAATGATACCAGTTAGGCTCATAATTAACAATCAAAACCCTACCAAAAACACACGTAAGTTCCACACCTAAACTAGGTTTACACCAGTCAATATATAGCATTAAATCTGGACTGGGTTGGGCTTCAAAACGCAGCAGAGAGACTGCACATAATTCTGCAAAATACCCTCCAAGAAAATAGGTCTTCAATCTAAAGTTTCCTAATATGTCTCCATATTTAGAAAGTAGTGAAAATCCGAAAACCAACACAAAAACTCAACTCAATTTACTTTGGACGCCACATAGAATAACTAAATATTCACAGAATATTTAGTAACAAATAACAACTAACAGAATCTTCCTTTTAAACCAAAATCAGACGCAATGTCCTATGATCCAGGATGGGACATCTTTATCCGACATGTTGAGTGCAGAAAATTAGAACATCTTGTTTCAACATCTTGCTGCTAGAATAGTTTTAGCAAAATAAATGCCAACCACATAATCAAAGAAATAACAATCTCCCCCTTTGGCTTATTTTGGCTAAAACTACACAACAAACAATCTTGCAAAGATAAATCAAGCAAAACAAAAATATCAGAGACAACAGCAAAAAACACAGCATAGCAGCAAAACAAACTCCCCCTCAACTGCAGAAACACAATAACATTCTCCCCCTCAACTGCATCACCAGCACAAGCAGACCACAAGCACACTACTCCCCCTTTTTAGCCATAAATATGACAAAGGCAAGTAGAACAGTTATTAATTTTGAGAAATGATCAAATCATACACCAGAATAAACAGCATCAGAAAGTAGATGCACACACAATCACATGACCAAATGTCATGCACAAACTTCAGCATCTGTCCCTTCATAAACACCTGCACCAGCTGCACTACCAGAATTACCTTTATTCTTTTTAATCTTGTAGCCACAAAGAACATTAAATGCTATAATTCTTCTTGAATACAAACCCCAAGTATTCTCCTCAGGTTTTCAAACTGAACTGCATCCAGAGCCTTGGTAAATATGTCAGCAAGGTGATTTTCTGTGCTAACATGCTCAAGAGTTATGACTTTGTCCTCCACAAGTTCTCTGATGAAATGATGCCTGATATCAATGTGCTTAGTCCTGCTATGTTGAATAGGATTTTTAGAAATATTAATAGCACTCAGGTTGTCACAAAATAATGTCATGACATCTTGTGTGACATTATACTCAGATAACATTTGCTTCATCCACACCAGTTGAGCACAACTACTTCCAGCTGCTATATACTCAGCTTCAGCAGTAGAAAGAGATGCAGAATTTTTCTTCTTACTAAACCATGAAATAAGATTATTTCCCAAAAAGAAACAACCTCCAGAGGTACTCTTCCTATCATCAACACTTCCAGCCTAATCAGCATCACAGTATCCTACTAAAATGGAACTTGAATCATGGGAATATAACAACCCATAATCACACGTACCACTCACATACTTAAGAATTCTTTTAACTTGATTAATGTGACTGACCTTAGGTTCTGCTTGGTATCTTGCACATACACCCACTGCAAAGGTTATGTCTGGCCTACTTGTTGTAAGATACAGCAGACTACCAATCATGCTTCTGTATAAACTCTATTCAACATTCACTCCCTTTTCATCTTTGGATAACTTTAAGTGAGTAGGAGCAGGAGTTTTCTTGTGCTTGGCATTATCCAATCCAAATTTCTTCACAATATTCCTAGCATATTTGCTCTGACAAATAAAAATAGAATCTTCCATCTGCTTGACTTGCAATCCAAGGAAGTAAGTCAATTCACCTACCAAGCTCATTTCAAATTCAGATTGCATTCGTTTGACAAAATGTTGGACCATTTCATCCGACATCCCCCCAAACACAATATCATCTACATAAATCTGAGCAATCAACAGTTTCCCATCTTTCTCCTTGACAACGAGTGTTTTATCAATACCACCCTTCCTGTATCCATGTTTGACTAAAAACTCAGTCAACCTTTCATACCAAGCTCTTGGAGCTTGTTTTAAACCATACAAAGCCTTCTTTAACTTGAAGACATGATCAGGAAAATTTGGATCCACAAACCCTTTAGGCTGCTCAACATAGACTTCTTCATTAAGATAGCCATTCAGAAAGGCACTCTTAACATCCATTTGAAACAATTTGAATTTCAAAAAGCATGCCACTCCTAGCAACAATCTGATGGATTCCAAGCGAGCCACAGGAGCAAATGTTTCATCAAAATCTACTCCTTCAATCTGTGTGTATCCTTGAGCAACTAGTCTGGCTTTGTTTCTGGTAACAACTCCTTGTTCATCAGACTTATTCTTATATACACACTTTGTTCCAATCACATTTATTCCTACTAGTTGTGGTACCAGTTCCCAGACTTCATTTCTCTTGAATTGACAAAGCTCATCCTGCATAGCACTTATCCAGAACTCATCTATCAAAGCCTCTTTAACATTTTTTGGTTCAAGCTTTAAAACAAAACATGCATTTGACACAGCCTCCCTCGATCTGGTTCTTACACCTTCATTCAGATTTCCAATAATCAACTCCTTAGGGTGATCCTTCTGAATCCTTATAGAGGGTCCCCTGTTAGCATCCTCTACCTCTTCATTCTCATGTCTAGTACTAGTCTCGTGAACATTATCTTCTACGGACTCAGTGTCTTGTGAGATTTCATTGTTCATGGGAAAGGATATTCCAACATCATCTGGGACATCTTCGTCTCTGCCAGAGTCATCAACCACCACATTTATGGATTCCATCATCACCTTAGTTCTGGAATTAAATACCCTATATGCTTTGCTGTTTGTAGAGTATCCCAAAAATATCCCTTCCTCACTCTTAGGATCCATCTTTCGCCTCTGCTCACGATCCTCCAAGATATAACACTTACTCCCAAAAACATGGAAATATTTCACATTTGGCTTTCTTCCTTTCCATAGCTCATAAAGAGTAACAGACGTACCTAATCTGATAGTCACCCTATTGTGTATATAGCAAGCAGTATTCATGGCTTCAGCCCAAAAATGATATGGAAGCTTTTTGGCATGAATCATGACCATTGCACACTCTTGAATAGTCCTATTCTTGCGTTCCACCACACCATTTTGCTGAGGAGTGATTGGTGATGAGAATTCATGAGTGTTCCTTCAGATGAACAAAACTCTTCAAACCTGCTATTTTCAAATTCCTTCCCATGGTCACTTCTGATTCGAACAACGCCACAATCCTTTTCTCGTTGAATCCTTTGACACAATTCTTTGAAAGCTGCAAATACTTCAGACTTTTCTCTGATAAAGCTTATCCAGGTGAATCTGGAGTAATCATCAACGACAATATAGGCATACTTCTTCCCTCCAAGACTTTCAACCTGCATAGGTCCCATTAAGTCCATGTGAAGCAGCTCTAGAACTCTAGAAGTTGTGGTAAGATGTTGAAGCTTTTTGTGTGACATCCTTGTTTGCTTCCCAACTTGACATTCACCACATATTCTATCCTCATCAATCTTCAACTTGGGAATACCTCTAACAATCTCACTTGACAAAACTTTCTTCATCCCTTTCAGATGTAAGTGACCCAATTTCTGATGCCACGGTTTGGTTTCATCTTCCTTGGACATCAAACAGGTAGACATACTTTCTAATTCTTGAGGATTCCACAGATAGCAGTTATCCTTAGACCCGGTTCCCTTCATGACAACTTCATTTTCTTCATTGGTTACTAGGCATTCAGATTTTGTGAAATTTACTTTGAGCCCTAGATCACACAGTTGGCTTATACTAATCAAATTTACAGTCAGCCCTTTGACAAATAGAACCCGATCTAGATTTGGCTGTCCTGTGTAGTCCAGCTTTCCAACACCTTTTATTTCACCTTTTGATCCATCCCCAAAAGTGACATAATTGGTAGAGTGAGGCTTGATATCTGACAAAAATTTCTTCACACCAGTCATGTGTCTTGAACAACCACTGTCAAAGTACCAATCTTCCCTTGCAGATGCTCTGAGAGAGGTATGCGCTATGAGACCAGCCACCATATTTCTAGGAGTCCATCTTTTCTTTACTTTAGCCCAAATCTGTTCTTTATTTGGTTGATGAACAGTTTTGGGATAACCATGCAAATTGTAGCAAAAGGACTTTAAGTGACCAAACTTTCCATAGTAATGACATCTCCATGGTTTATACTTTGAACTATATACTATTGTCTGATGTTTCAGCTGATGTTGAAACATATGATTTAACATCTTCTCTTCTTGCTTTATTTTCTGAGGAACAAACTTTACTACAGACTGCTTGTAGTTCTCTGCTTGATTATTAAAACCAAGACCTTGTACATTCCCATGCAACAGTGTGGAACCATTGTTCAGCATTCCTATAGATTTGGTCATATTGTCAAGTTTTGACTTTTGCCATACAACCTCCTCTTTAAGATCAGCAATGATCAATAGATGTTCTTCCTTCTCAGCTTCTAGTTGAGCTATCAGAACCTTTTGTTCTAATATTATCTGGCACCTCTCTTCATTCTTGATACACAACTCTGAGAACCCAGTGATAACTTCCTATTTAGTAAGTTCTCCAATGTAAGATTCTTTGTTAGAATCACAACTTGTTCCTTCATCAGATTTACAGATTCCAGTCAAGGCTGTCACCAATTTTGTTAATTCTTCTTCAAGATCACTCTCAGACTCTCCTTCTGACCAAGACACAGATAAGCCCTTCTTCTGCCTTTTGAGATACGTGGGACACTCAGTTTTTATGTGTCCAAATCCCTCATATTCAAAACACTGAACTCTCTTCCATTGATTGGAGTCTTCTTCAGTTCTAGACCTTCTACCTACATCCTGGTTTTTACTGATGTCGAGTGATTTGTTCTGAACATTAGCTCTTGACTTCCAGTCCATCCTTTTCAACACTTTGTTAAATTGTTTTCCAAGCAATACCAGATCTTTGGACACCCCTTCATCTCTGGCCAGGTTACCTTCATCTTCTGAATCACCAGCATTTGACACAAAGGCTATACTCTTCTTCTTTTCAGACTTTTCACTGATCCCCAATTCAAACGTTTGAAGAGATCCCACAAGCTCATCCACTTTCATCTTATCTATGTCCTGAGCATCCTCTATAGCAGTCACTTTCATGTCAAATCACTTACGTAGAGATCTGAGGATTTTTCTGACCAGTTTGCTATCAGATATCTTTTCACCTAGGGCACTTGAAGCATTAGCTATCTCAATAATGTTCATGTGAAAATCATGAATGCTCTCATCTTCCTTCATCTTCAAATTCTCAAACTTAGTAGTGAGAAGCTGAAGTTTTGACATCTTCACCTTTGAAGTTCCTTCATGAGCAACCTTCAAGACCTGCCAAGCCTCTTTTGCAATGGTGCAATGTTTAATCAACCTGAAAATATTTTTGTTAACACCATTAAACAAGGCATTCATGGCTTTGGAATTTCCCAAAGACCCTTTATAGTCTGCATCATCCCAGTCTTCCTCTTCCTTCACCACATCAGTAGGATTACCTTCTCCATCTCTAACCTTTGGGGGTTCCCATCCTTTGATAATAGTTTTCCATGCTTGATCATCCATGGATTTGATGAATACTATCATCCTTGGTTTCCAATAGTCATAGTTGGAACCATCAAGCAGAGGTGGTTTATTCAAAAATCCTCCATCCTTGTCCATTGCACCAGAAAGTACCTTCCCTGAATCTCACCCAGAAATAAACTATGGTGCAAGCTCTTGATGCCAATTGAAATTCTGGCACAGATATCAGATGTCCTACACAGATGTTGAGACACGGATATCCAACACAATGAACAAGATAACAATAAAAATAACAGTACAGAAAGTAAAGAACACAGTGATATGTTTACCCAGTTCGGATGAACAATCCTACTCTGGGGGCTACCAAGCCAGGGACGAAATCAATATATGATAGTATCAATTCATAGATCATACATCAACCACACCCGGTTACAATCCGCTCACTTAATCACTACCCTTCCTATGACTTCTACCTAAGACTCACCTAGGTATGAGGCCCTCCTCAAATCCCTCTTCAATCATAAACCATGACTGGTTCCTTTCAACACACGTAACAAAATGAAAGACACACTTTCAAAAACACACAATTCTCAATACTTCAAAGCTTATGAGAACTGACACACAAGAAACTCAAAGCTTAAAAGCTTATGAGTAACTGACAGAACTTACAACACAAAACCAATCCTTATACTGTTATCAGAATGATACCAGTTAGGCTCACAATTAACAATCAAAACCCTAACAAAAATACACGTAAGTTCCACACCTAAACTAGGTTTACACCAGTCGATATATAGCATTAAATCTGGACTGGGTTGCGCTTCAAAACGCAGCAGAGAAACTGCACATAATTCTGCAAAATACCCTCCAAGAAAATAGGTCTTCAATCTAAAGTTTCCTAATATGTCTCCATATTTAGAAAGTAGTGAAAATTCGAAAACCAACACAAAAACTCAACTCAATTTACTTTGGACGCCACATAGGATAACTAAATATTCACAGAATATTCAGTAACAAATAACAACTAACAGAATCTTCCTTTTAAACCAAAATCAGACGCGATGCCCTATGATCCAGGATGAGACATCTTTATTCGACATGTTGAGTGCAGAAAATTAGAACATCTTGTTTCAACATTTTGCTGCTAGAATAGTTTTAGCAAAATAAATGCCAACCACATAATCAAAGAAATAACAATAACTACTTGGGAAGAAATGGAGACAACATTCCTGAATGAGTACTTTCCTGCTTCTGTTTACATTCGCAAACGATATGACATTGTGAATTTCAAACAGAAGGACGGAGAATCACTTGGGGATGCTTATAAGAGGTTCAAAAGGTTATTGGTCGCTTGCCCAACTCACAACATGGATCCTACTGAACAGATGCAAATGTTTGTTAATGGGTTAAGGATGAAGACTAAACAACTGATTGACACAGCTGCCGGTGGCTCATCAAATTTTACAACAGCCACTGGTATTAAGAAGATTATAGAAGCTATAGCAGCTAATTAACATTTGGAGTTTATGACCGTAGCGTGAACAAATCGGAGGGGATTATTGATTTAAAGCTGGCAGATCAGGTGGTAAAAATGGAAGATCAAATTCAAGCGGAAGTAGAAAGAAGGCTGAAAGCGATGAATGTTAGTACTCAACAAGTAGCCCAAGTTCAACCCGTCTAAGCAATTAATTGTGAGATTTGTAATGGACCACGCTTTACTGCACACTGCGTTGCGACTCCGCAACAAATTGAGGAGATTAAGTATCTGAGGCAAAATAATCCATATGCTCAGACATACAATCCAGGTTGGAAAAATCATCCCAACTTTGCTTGGAAGGGTCAACAAGGGAATGTTCAGCAACAACCATCTCAGCAACAGGTACCAAAGAAAGCAGATTGGGAGATAGCTATTGAAAAGATGGCTGCTCAGAGTGTTCAATTCCAGGAAGAAACCAGAAATAATCATAGGAACATTAATGCTTCTATAAAAAATCTGGAAGTTCAACTGGGTCAGATAGCATAACAGATAACAAGTTCTCAAGCACCAGGTACCTTACCTAGTGCAACAGTGACAAATCCAAGAGATCACAATAATGTGAGTGTTGTAACAACAAGAACTGGGAAATCAGCTGAAATACCTGAAGAGAAATCTGAGGAAGAAGATCAATTACTTGAAGTGGATCTTGAAATCTTAGAAAACAAGAATCCACCTGAGGAAGAAGTGGTTCTACAACCTGTTGTGAAGGAAAATCCCACTGAACCAAAGCCCATCATAAAGCTTCCATTCCCACAAAGAAATAAAAAGAAAAAGCAAGATGAGAAATTTTTTCAGAAGTTTGTAGAGATGTTCAGGAAATTAGAGATCAATATTCCATTCTCTGAAGCACTTGAGCAGATGCCTATTTATGCCAAATTCGTGAAGGCCATCATCTCTAAAAAGCGCACCACTGAAACTGATCCTATTATACTAACTGAAACTTGTAGTGCTATTTTGCAGGGTATGAAGATTCCGATAAAGAAGCCAGATAGAGGCTCTATTACTATTCCTTGCACCATTGGTGATAGGTCTTTTAAAAAGGCACTGATTGATTTGGGAGCTAGTGTGAGTCTTATGCCCTTATCTATTTACAGGAAGCTGGGAATAGGAAATGTTCAAGATACAAGAATGACACTCCAATTTGCTGATCATTCAGTAAAGAGACCTTATGGGGTGGTCGAAGATGTTCTAGTCAAAGTTGATAAATTTGTCTTTCCTGTTGATTTTTTTATTTTAGAAATGCCAAAAGATGAGGATATCCCTCTGATTCTGGGAAGGCCTTTCTTGGAAACAGGTAGATGTATGATAGACATTGAGGGAGGTACCATGACCCTAAAAGTTTACGATGAAGAGATGAAAATTGATGTTAGGAATACCATGAAACATAAGAAAGATATTGGTACAAGTCACGCTATTGAAGTAATTGATCAGATGGTAGTGAAAGCCATTCACAGCCGACTCCCCGAGTCACCGTTGGAAAGACTGCTAAGTCTGTCAGCCCAAGAGATAGAAGAGAATCCGGATGAGAAAGAAAAAGAAGTTCTCGCTATGTTTGATGCACAACCACCTTGGTTGAAATTTAAACCACGCCGGTGGGAGGATTTGAGAACTTCACCAGAAACTGAGACTAAACAGGAAAGCAAAACAGGTGTCGCTCCCGAAAGATTCGCATCCAACGGTACAAACGCGAGAGTGGCGCAAAAGACACAGAGTCGCCAGCAATGTGTATTTATCCCGAGAGGGGGAAAGGAAACACTGCATAAACCTGAGGGAAAGGGAAAGAGCATGGTCTCGCGACCAAGAGAACGGGTACGGGAGTCGGTTACGCGAAGGGAAGGTGTTAGCACCCAACACGTCCATCGTACTCGATGGGATCCACGCTTGCTGTCTGCATCAAAGGGTGTCGTCGACTGGAACTCCACTGCTACTGGAACGGCGAAAAGAACGAGAACGGAAAGAAACGAAGAAGCAAAGAAAAAGAAGTGACTCGATAAGACATCGCTCGTCCTATGCCTACGTATTCCCTCGTGCAATGGGAAAGTCAGAGTCAACGTAGTTCGGACGGGAACTGGGGGAAGGTTGCTCGCCAAGACATCGCCGTCTTGTGCCTACGTATCCTCAATCGGACGAGAAAGAGGAAATCAGAGCAGTCGTAGTTCGACCCACGAGTCGAAAAGAGACAAAGAGGTGATAAAGAAAGGTTGTGAAAGAAATGTACTCGAAGAGATCTCGCACGATCTCCTGCCTACGTATCTCACTCGCACGTGAGAATCAGAGCGACGTAGTTCCCCTCACTAGGGGAGAAAGGAAAGGATGGAAGGGTCTCAATCGCACGGGTGCGAGAGAAGGGTCTCGATCGCAAGGGTGCGAGAGAAGAGTGCTCGCCAAGGATAGGGATCCTCGTGCCTACGTATCCTTATTCGGACGAGAGAGAGGAAGTCAGAGCGTCCGTAGTTCGTGGTAACGACCATGGAACAAGGGGAAGAAATTGGTGAAAAATGGAGAAGGTAGCCCGCCAAGATCTACGCAATCTTGTGCCTACGTATCTTTACTCGAACGAGAATAAAGAATCAGGGCAGTCGTAGTTCGTGGTAACGACCACGAATTGGGAAAACGAGATCAGTCTCGATCGCACGGGTGCGAGAGAAAAGAGTCGGGACTCACAGAAAGTCTAAAGGGGAAACTGAATCCTACAAGTTATCATGCAAAATGGCCCTAAGGTCAGGATTAGGAGGGAAGTCTACCTAATGTTATCATGCTTGGATTGAGAGCCTAATGTCTATCCTACTCCGAGCTTAATCAGAAATTTAGTCGGACTAGAAGCCTTAAGGGAGCATGTGAATACAGAGGTAATCAACAAGTAAACACCAGACAGCTCAATCACAAAGAGAGAATCAAATACGAAACCAAGTAATTAATCAGGAATTAAACAGAATAGGCAATTAGAATCATGGTCAACAATTAATAAAAATATCCAAGTTAAAAACTAAAATACTAATTAAAAATCAAGATCAAGAGTATCCAAGATAAAATAAAGTGCTAATTAAAACAAGATTAAATTCTAAGTAAAAGCTAAAATTAAAGATTAATAAAAAAATTAGTATCTAAACCTAAAATTAATTCAAGCTAATTTCTAATTCTAAAGTTAATCCTAAATTAATTAAACTTCTAGTTCTAAGTCAAGATTAAATTCTAAATTAAAATCTAATTAAAAACAATTAATCAAAACCAAAGTTAAAAGTTAATTAGAAAAATTAGAAACAAGATTAATTCTAAAATTTAAAATCTAATTCAAAAGATATTAACTAACCTAATCATCAATTAAATGACACAATTAAAACAAAAACTAACTAAACAATAAACAAATATGAGGGGTGCAGCAGAATTCTGAGGGGAAATGATTAAGTATCCAGGCGTGGGCCTTGTTGGTCTTAGGCCCAGGTGTTTTCTTTGTTTCAGCCATGGAGGGTGTGCGAGTAAATGGGGCGGTATGAGTAAAGTGAAACCGTGTGGGCTGAAATTCTAGCCCAAGTTGTGAGGGTTAATAGCAAAAGAAACCCTAGACACTTTCAGCATCAACTCTATCCCTTTCAAATGCGCCGTCAACCTCTTCTCCCTCTATCGTCCTTTTCCTCTCTTCTTCTCCTCCAAAAACAGTGTCGCCGACAACTCTCCTTTTTGTTCAGCCCTCTCCTTCTCCGTCTCAACAGGAAATGCTCTCTATTCGCTCTTCTCCTTCTACCTTCACGTCCTCACCTTCGAATCTCCGCTTACCATAACCTCTCCTCATCTTCAATGCATTTTCTCTGTTATGCTTCTTCTCTCCCAAAACCTCGCCGGTGAAAAACACAACGCACCGGTAGAAAACGACGCCTCGCCGAAACTACCCCCTCGCTTCCTTCGTCAATGGCTCGCGACTCCCTCCATCCTCGTCACAACACTTCCGCTCGCCTTCTCCTATCCTCTCACACGACAAGGTTCGAGACGCACACGAAACCCTCTAGTAAAACGAAACAACGCAAGCTCACAACAGCAAGGTGAATAAAAATCATGGAGCACGATTGACGTACCTACCGGAGACAGTCCGGCGCATCTTCGACCGCGAGCAATTTGGTAGAAACTGAGAAAGACTTTAGGTATGCATAATCTCTCCGTTCTTCACTTTCAATTTTGCCTTCTCTTTTACTCCGACTCACTTCTCCTTTCGCTTCTTCTGTGATTTACTGCGGTGTTGCTTGTTCGCGAATTATGGATTCTGTTGATCTCGCAGATTGACGAAGCTGAGATGTGATGTTATATTTTCTGTTGCTATTGCGGATCTCACAAATTGATGAGAAGTGAAGAGCTGGTGTTAATTCTGGATTTTGGTTTCGACAGATATGATGGAGAGGATGGTCGATTTGCACGTTATTATGAGATGTGAAACACAAAGTGGAAGAACAGAGGAGGTAGAATCAGAAGAATGAAGAATCGTGAGTTAGGAAGTTTGTAGGTGGTTGTGAAATTGATATAGTGATGCGTGGTGAATTGAAGATGAAGAATAAGTTACAGAGCTTGAATGAAAATTGATTGGAGTTGCAAAGAGGCTGCAGAATGTTGTTTGGAATTAAAGATGGTGAAGAATTAATGAAGACTGATCGAAAAATTCAAGAAGCTGATGGAAGAAGCATATTGAAGCTTCTCCCCTCGAAGATTGCAGATCTGCTACAACTTTTATACCAGAAATTGGGAGGGTAGTTTAGGTATTTAACTTGTAATTCTGTTAGAGAAATTTGGTGTGAATTCTTTGCTGAGCTGTGAAAAGAGTCATGATTTGCTTGCGTTTTGACGTGAATTGAAAAGTGGTTTTGTACAATTTGAAATTCTGTAGTGTATTTTATTGGTATTTTTCCTGCTTTTATGGTTTGCTGTTGAAAAAGTTGGCGTGACCCCTGTTGTTGGGGCTGTAGGTGGCTGATGGTATGTGGTTTGAACATAAAAATGGAATTTGCACCAAGATAGTTTAATGTAAAAATAGAAATGGTCAAAAATGGTTATTGGAAAAATATGGTTTTTGGTTAATGATTATGGATCAAAAGTAAAAGTGGACTTTAAATGGATAAAAAGGTTTATGAATTTTCAAATGAATATTTGGACATGGATAATGAATAATAAACTTGAAAATGAATTAAAATGGATAAAGTATAAAAAAGAGGAAGTTGGATTGAAATGGATGAAAATGAGAAAAGGTAAGTGGATAAAAAATGAAAATTGTTGATGGATTAAAAACAATGAGTTCGGATATGGATTATGGATAAAAAATGGATAACCAACTGAATTCAAAACCAATCACCAACTTTCCACAAGCCTCTGAAAAAATGGTCACAGCTACCACTGAACAATCTAGCCACTCACATGATCCACTGAAGAATCTCAACTGATAAACAAACCACAAGCTCAACTTTGAACAAGAACTCTAATTCTCTCTGGTATGCTGATAAATCTCGAAGAAGATGATTTGAACTGAGAAGAAATTAAACCCTGATTCACACCAATGAACCTCTGACCCAATGCCTCCAATGATTCCTCTGGATAAGAATACCTCAGAACCTGACGCACCTTTGAATAGGAAAATACTGATAATAAGAAAAACCTTTGATCCCATGTCTTAGAAGGCCAATGCAATGATGAGATGCAAAAATGAGAAAGAAACATAAGCCAGAAAAATGGTAGGGCAAATTTTGGGGTGCTACAACAGGTACAAAGTCTGAATTAAAACAATTACCTGAAAATCTTAAATATGTCTTTTTGGATTCTGGAACAAACTGTCATGCTATTATTAATTCTAGGTTGAATGAAAAGGATGAAGAAAAGCTGATACAGGTACTTAAGGCATACAAGAGTGTCATGGGTTGGACCATCAGGGACTTGAAAGGAATTAGCCCCACAGTGTGCATGCATAAGATACTGATGGAGGATAATCATAAACTTGTGGTACAACCTCAAATGAGGTTAAATCCAGCAATGAAAGAAGTGGTGAGAAAAGAGGTTGTAAAATTGTTGGATGCAGGGTTGATTTATCCTATTTCTGATAGTTCTTGGGTGAGTCCTGTACACGTGGTACCAAAGAAAGGAGGAACAACAATGGTTCTAAATGAGAAGAATGAATTGATTTCCACTCGTACAGTAACAGGCTGGAGAGTGTGTATTGACTACAGGAGGCTTAAGACTGCAACAAGGAAATACCATTTTCCTCTCCCATTTATTGACCAGATGTTAGAGAGACTGGCAGGTCATGAGTACTATTGTTTTTTAGATGGGTATTCGGGATACAATCAGATTTTTGTAGCCCCGGAAGATCAGGAGAAGACCACGTTCACATGTCCTTATGGTATCTTTGCCTACAGAAGGATGCCATTTGGATTATGCAACGCCCCTGCTACTTTTCAGAGATGCATGACATCTATATTCGCCGACATGCTTGAAAAGCATATGGAGGTGTTTATGGATGATTTTTCTGTTTTTGGTTCTTCTTTTGATATTTGTTTAGCTAACTTGTCTCTTGTTTTGAAAAGGTGTCAGGAAACTAACCTTATTCTCAATTGGGAGAAATGTCATTTTATGGTGCAGGAAGGTATCGTGCTGGGACACAAGATCTCCCACAAAGGGATTGAGGTGGACAAAGCAAAAGTGGAGGTGATAGCTAACCTCCCACCTCCTGTGAATGAAAAGGGAATAAGAAGTTTCTTAGGTCATGCATGTTTCTATCGCCGGTTCATTAGAGATTTCTCAAAGGTGGCCAAACCCTTAACTGAATTGCTTGTAAAGGACAAGCCATTTAATTTTGATGATAAGTGTATGGCCGCTTTTGAGAATCTAAAGAGTAAGTTAAGTACTGCGCCTGTGGTGACAACCCCCGATTGGTCTCTACCTTTTGAAATTATGTGTGATGCAAGTAACATTACTGTGGGGGCTGTCCTAGGACAAAGGAAGGATAAATTACTACATGTGATTTATTATGCTAGTCATGTTCTTAACCCGGCCCAAATGAATTATGCAACTACCGAAAAGGAGTTGTTGGCCGTGGTTTATGCTTTTGACAAATTTAGGTCCTACCTGCTTAGTTCTAAAGTTATTGTTTATACTGATCATGCTGCTTTAAAGTATTTGTTTGCTAAACAGGAATCAAAACCTCGACTATTGAGGTGGATACTCCTCCTTCAAGAATTTGATCTTGAGATCCGAGATAAAAAAGGGTGTGAGAATACTGTTGCAGATCATTTATCTCGTATGTCCCTAATAAAAGAAACGGAGGAGGAGCACCCGATTCATGACACCTTTGCTGATGAAAGCATCCTTGCGGTTAATAGTGTCCCATGGTTTGCTGACTTTGCGAACTACTTGGTAGGTGGGGTGATACCTGATGATTTTAATTCTCACCAAAAGAAAAAATTTCTTTATGATTGCAGGTTGTATCTGTGGGATGACCCATTCTTATATAAAAGGGGAGTGGATGGATTGATCAGAAGATGTGTGCCAGAAGGTGAGCAGAGAGATATACTAAAAGCTTGTCATGATTCTGAGTATGGAGGGCATTTTAGTGGAGATAGGATAGCGGCAAAAGTCCTCCAGTCTGGGTTGTATTGGCCCACCTTATTCAAGGACGCTCACTATCTAGTCCGAGAATGTGATAGGTGTCAAAGAACTGGTAATATCTCCAGAAGGAACCAGATGCCTCAAAATTCTATGCTAGAGGTAGAGTTGTTCGATGTGTGGGGTATTGATTTTATGGGACCATTCCCACCATCTTTCGGCAAGAATTATATACTGGTTGTTGTAGATTATGTATCAAAGTGGGCGAAGCTGTAGCACTGCCTACTAATGATGCTAAAGTGGTGGTGAATTTCCTGAGCATAACATTTTCTCCAGGTTTGGGGTACCAAGGGCGTTAATTAGTGATGAAGGTACTCATTTTCTGAATAAATTGATGGAGAATTTGTTAAAGAAATATAATGTAAAACATAAGATTGCCACTCCGTATCACCCTTAAACGAGTGGGCAAGTAGAAGTGTCTAACATGCAAATAAAATAGATTTTAGAAAAGACTGTGAGCGCTTCTCGAAAGGATTGGTCTGCGAAGCTGGATGATGCACTATGGGCATACAGGACAACATTCAAAACACTAATAAGTATGTCTCCTTATCAACTTGTTTATGGTAAGGCCTGTCATTTACCGCTCGAACTCGAGCACAAAGCTTTTTGGGCTACCAAATTCCTCAACTGCGATCTTCTGAAAGCTGGTGAGTCCCGAACTCTTCAACTTCATGAGTTGGAAGAGTTTAGGAATCAAGCTTATGAGAGCGCCAAAATTTACAAAGAACGAACAAAGAAATGACATGATAAAAAAATCCAGAAAAAGGAATTCTGGGAGGGACAATTGGTTTTGTTGTTTAATTCCAGGTTGAAGTCGTTTCCTGGTAAACTGCAACAAAGTGTTCCCTCATGGAGCAATTGAGTTAAGGAACGACAAAAATGGCGATACTTTCAAGGTTAACGACCAAAGATTGAAACCGTATTACCAGGGCCAAGGCGGCCCTGTAGAAGAGGTTCGTCTTGTCTGAGTATGAGGTAACCCGTTGAGCCATGCAACGTTAAACTAAGCGCTTCTTGGGAGGCAACCTAAGGGAGTTTATTTATTTATTTATTTATTTTGGTGTTTTATTTTAGTATTTTGAATATTGCTAATATTTTTTATTTAATTTGGTATTTTAATTTAGTATTTTGCAGAGTGTGGTACAACAGAAGAACCCCAAAAGTCAAAATTTTAACTTAGAAATTTTTTTCAAAAATCAGAAATTTCAAAATAGTGAAAGTCTCCGCCGTTACGCGTAACAGGGACTCATTACACGTAACTGCAAGTGGAAAAGGGGGTTCACTGCCCATCTGTGTAACTTACGTATATCAGTCACGCATACGAGATCTGGATACGCGTATCACCACCCATACTCATATGATACGCGTATTGAAAGGCCATACGTGATCTATTACGCATCAGATGTTTTTCACTTAAGATTTGCTGCGTACCATACGCGTATGAGTCCCTAATACGCGTATGGCTTCATATAATACGCGTATGGATGCGTAGTTTACGCGTATGGCTGCGTATGTTACGTGTACCAACTTTTGCCATTTGCTTAAATACTTTTTTCGTGCGTTCGTGTCATTTTTACAATTTTCTGTTATGCGACTTCGTCGTATCACTCTGTTTCTCTGTGTTTTCTATTTTTCTTCTAGTTTTCAAAGGAAATTATAACTATGGTTGCCCCATCTGAAGAAACCCTGATCTTTCTCTCTGACGATCATGAAGAATGGTACCACCAACTCAGAACTCGCACCTTCACAGAAGAAAAACAATGAATTTTGGGGGTAAATGAATTGTCTGAGGTTGCTGCTATTCTGAAAAAACAGAAACTGAGTTATTTGAATAAGAACATAATGCCGGTTGCAATGGATCTGGTAAGGGAATTTTACGCCAATGCCTACAAGGTGCCAGAGCGAGCTGTAGAGAACGAGGTCACTGAAATGACGTCTTGGGTCCGTGGAAAAGAAATCAAGTATGACTGGAAGACGATCAATAGTGTGCTCAAATGTAAATTTTATGAATCTCACTGTCCATTCTTTGATATGAAGCTGTCAGACAAGAACAGATGACCCTATAGCACCATAAAGGATCTAATTGCACGACCAGGCAAAGATTGGCATCCGACCACCAAAGCATATCCATCAAAGATCCTAGTTATTGATTTAGCCCCTATCCCAAAAGCCTAGGCCTATTTCATTCACCATACTTTTGACACGAATCAGAGTGGCTCTGATTTGATCACTAAGAGAGCTCTAGCGCTCTATTTCTTTCTGAATGACCAACAATTAAATATTGGGAGAATTATTTCAACTGATATGGATGAGATAGCCCAATCATCGAAGAAGTCTCTGGGACATGCTTCGGTGATTTATCTTCTGTGTAAGAAGGCCGGAGTGACTGATCTGAGCGGTAATGTGATGCTGAAGCCGACACGTTCTCTTGATGCTACTTGACTGAAGGAACACACTATTTTTGTTGATGAACGCCATCCCCTCCGACGATCGCACGATCATGAGGCAGGTGCCAGCACTCAACGCCAGGATGAGCAGCAGACAGCACCAGAGACATCTCAGGCACCTCCACCAGTTATTGATGAGGATTCAATTGAGCACAGGATGCGGATGTATCATTTTTGCATGATGCAGGACTTCTGCTATCAGTACGGGCTTACTGGCCGATATCTGACGCATCAGGCAGATTTGTGGGCTGATGCTCAGAGGTTCAGAGACAGGTTCACGGGCGACCCCCCAGCACCTCACTATGGGCAGTTCACTTTTCATGGATGGACTCACCCTGTTTAGATAGGAGGGTCGGTACCTCAGCCTCAATAGCCCACGCCGCAACAGCATCAGCAGCAGCAGACACCTTCGGCCCAATCTGAGGAGATGACTCCAGTCACTACCTTTGTCCATGGGCGATTATCGATTGATCCGACCGACCTCATAGACTTTGACGCTGAGATGCAGGATAGAGATGACAGAGCAGAGTCTTGAGTGGTTGTTTTGAGTTCTTTTCTTTCTAGTAGTATTTTTATTTTTGTTTCTTATTTGTACTCTCTGTTATTTTTCTTTGGTGTATTTTTAGTTTTATATGCTGTACTTTTATTTTCATGTTATTATGTTTTTTTTTCTTTCTTTTGAAAGTAAGTGTAAATGCCCGTTTTCGGGTTTTGCAAATTTAATGAATTTTGTTACTTCATACAGTTTCTTGAAATATTTCAGTAGATACGTGATGATACTAGCTCTAGTGGATGATACTGATGACTTTCACAACTTGCTTGTTCATCCTTTCATTAAGTCACCCTGACGGTTTGATACTGTTGTATATAATTGGACGCACTGGTTAAAGATAATGTCCGAACCAGGAGCAAATGAGCCTTAAACACAAAGACATTATGGACGCTGTCAGCTTTAACCGTCCTGGTGAGATCAGAAAAGCCATACAATGTACATCATCATGAGAGATATCAGGTATGCCTTTATCTATCATGGTTTGCGTCCGTTCTCTTTGACTATTAACTGTATGAGTACACGTACTGAGGCACATTTTTGTTTTTCACCTAGAGCCTTTCTAGCCGTCCCTATTATTATGTTTATCCTTCGTTAACCCCCGTTGAGCCTGTATCCCTTTGTTTGTTATTTAACCTTTCTTATAATTAACCATTGGCCAAATTATTTTCCCACCTTGTTCAGAGTATGTTTTATTATTTTTGGATCTGTGTTCAGATTTAAGTTTGGGGTTGCTGTTGGAATAAAGACCTTTAAGTTTGGGGTAGCTATGCATTAGTTGGAGATGAGTGCATTACGAAAGAGAAAAATGAAAGCAAAAGGAAGATGAATAGAAAAATTCAACATAAAAAAAAAGAAAAGAAAAGAAGAAGAAAGATTGCACTCACCGAAAGTTTGAAAGCGAAGGGAAAAGAGAACCCAGGCGGATGTATCATGAAACAAACACAGTGATAAGGATGATATCACATACTCTGAACCAATAACCCTTGTTTTCTTTTTTATATCCTACCTTAACCCAAGCCCCGTTACAACCTAAAGACCTCAAAAAGTATGTGTGTTGTGCATGTTGATAGGATTGGAGAATTTATTCAAACTATTGATCTAATATTGATTACCGTGATTTTGAGCGTTATAACACTTTAACCCCGAGAGACTTGGTAAGAGTGTGATATAAGCTGACAGGTGAAGTAGTGTTTCTGTGTGAAAAGTGTTTCTGGCTTGCTGGATAGGAACGACAAAGAGAAAACCCAAGACAACATAACAGGGTCCAGTGCGAAAGATTTCAGCAGTATTGTGGTAAGGACTGTTTTTACGGTAAGTTTGGGGTGACTTGATCTGTTTTATATAGAGTGTTACTAGAGGACAAGCAACAAGATAAGTTTGGGGTTGTGATCAGTCACCATTTATGCTATGTATTTCGCTATTTAATTGTAAATAAATCAGGTAAACTTTGTGAATTTGAGTTTGTTCTAGTGGTAATTAGGTGTGTTTTGATTATGCCAAGTGTGTCATGAATTATAAGTTTCTCGAGGATATTTTACGCTTTTGGTATGTCAGCAGGTCAAATACAGAGCCGAAAGCTCAGATGATCGAGTATTGGATGTACAACCGAGCCGGTGCGAGAAAGAGGAAGAAAAATGCAAAATGTAGAAGACTTGCTGCCAATACGCGTAATGCTGCAAGTGATACGCGTAAGGCCTCCTAGATACGCGTACCATACGTGAATGAGCAGAGGGGTGGAAAAACAGAGGAAAAGTGAAGCCTCTACCCATACGCGTAAGGTTTTTGGCAATACGCGTATGAGGTTGCGTGCTGGCTGGCCCCTGGTGCCATACGCGTAAAGAATCTGGAGCAAAACATGTCATTACGCGTATGGAGTAGGTCAATACGCGTACTGAAGCCCAAAAGTGCTGAAAGCCCAGAGTTTGATTATTTATTCCCAAAACGCGATTTTGCAAGGGTTGGACGATTTTGGAGAGCAAAATACAAGTTTTGAAGGCTAACGACTGAGATTTTCGCAAGGGTTTCATATGTTTAAGAGTTTTCGAACAATTGAAGATTGATTCCTCGAGAGATTCTGTAATGACAATATTTTCATCTTTGGTTTTATTTTTCTTTATGAGTAGCTAAACCCCCCATTGCTAGGGGGATGACCCTGAATCTGATTGTAATGATTTCGATTTTATGAATGCAATGACTATTTTATTTGGTAATTGTTGATTTGTTCTTAGTTCTATGCTTAATGCTTAAACCGTCGGAAAAACGGATTTTGACTTTTACATATAATTTGTGGTGGACAACTACTATATGTTGATCTGACTAAGACCATTAGATAATAAATATCACCTAGGACTAGGGATACTTTATCTCAACCGAAATTTCTTGTTATGTATATGCTTGATAATGAATGTAATTATCTATGGACATAGTAATTAGATTACATGATCAAAGATCTTTTCACTAAGGACTTAGGATTAGATACTCTAAAGAACCGGTAATCAACTGTTATTGATTTTGTTACTGCATTTATAAGTCGTAATTGTTGCATGAAGATTCATTCACCGAACCCTAGCAATCTACTCTTATCTGTTAAATCGTTTAACCATTTTAATCGTTTTATTTACCTGAAATTTTAGATATTCTTATTGTTAGTTCCTGGATTGGCTGGAATTTTGGTAAAACAAAGTATATTCAATGTTGATGTCAAGGTGCTGATGTTGCAACATTGAAGTCTTAACACTGGGCTGTGTTAAGAAATTAATTGCTGAAATTGGATGTCTGATGTCACACAGGTGATGTTGTAACATCAGATCTGTAGAATTAACAACAGCAGGCTGTGATGTTGTTAGGGTTGCGTATTAGCTGGAATTGTGGAGAGCAAGCTGTCTCATTGGATGCGAATATCTTGGGATAGATATTTGCTGCTGCATAAGAGATCTGTTGCAAATTTGTAGGAGATTTAAAAGGTTGAAGATTTAAAAAGATTTTAGGAGAAAATCTTGTTTAGATATTCAGTTTTAAATAACAAATCTGGGAGATATTGTAGCAAGTCCAAGACCAATTCAAGGAGCTATATAAAGCGCACAAGACCAAAGGAAAAGGTACAGAAAACATTCAGAAGATCAGAAGCTGGAGGCTTAGTGTCTAGAGTTTGTTTAGAGTGCTTGTATTTACACTATTCTAGGGTTTGAATAGGTGTTGAGTTTCTGTCCTCTCTAGAAGCTGTGAAGCAATAGAGAGTGTTTGCTTGATCGAAGCTGTGAAGTAAGATCAAGGTTACTCAAAGTGGGTTCTTTGAGTGTTTGTAAGGGATTGAGTGGTGTTCTCATACCTAAGTGGTTTCTTAGGTAGGAAGTCATTAGTAGAGTATAAGTTTAGGAGATTGTCAACGGGTTGTTGAGTCTGTAAATTATATCTACAAGTAGTGAATTCCATCCCTGGCTTGGTAGCCCCCAGAGTAGGTTGGTTGTAACCAAACTGGGTCAACAATTCTTGGTGTTATTTTACTGTTATTGCTGTCCATTGTGCAGAGTGTGTTGTTGTGACATCACACCTTAACATCACACGTCTGATACCAGAATTTCAATTGGTATCAGAGCAGGCATCCTGTCTGTCTCTGGGTGAGATCTAGGGAAGTTACTTTCTGGTGTATAGATGGACAAAGAAGTTGGAGGATTCGTCAACAGACCCCCTATTTTGGATGGATCCAATTATGACTATTGGAAGCCAAGGATGACCACCTTCTTAAAATCCTTGGACAGTAGGGCTTGGAAGGCTGTTATTAAAGAGTGGAAAGCACTTGTTATAAGTGAGAAGGATGATGCTGGTAAAGATAAAGAAGGCACCTCTAAGCCAAAGCCTGAAGAAGAGTGGACCAAGGAGGAAGACGAGCTTGCCCTTGGAAATTTCAAAGCTCTTAATGCCATATTCAATGGAGTGGATAAGAATATCTCCAGGTTAACCAATACCTATGAAGTTGCTAAGTAAGCATGGGATATCTTGCAGGCTACTCATGAAGGAACATCTAGAGTCAAGATGTCGAGACTTCAGATTTTAACATCAAAATTTGAAAGCCTAAAGATGAAGGAAGATGAGACTATTCATGATTTCCACATGAGTGTTCTTGAGTTGGCCAATGCATCTAGTGCTCTTGGAGAGAAGATGTCAGATGAAAAGCTTGTGAGGAAGATCCTTAGGTCCCTACCTAAGAAGTATAAGATGAAGGTTACTGCCATTGAAGAATCACAAGACATCAGCAATATAGAGTAGATGAGCTTATTGGATCTCTTCAAACTTTTGAGCTTGGGTTGAATGAGGAAGAACCTGAAAAGAAGCCAAAAAGTATAGCCCTGGTGTCAAATGATGCAGAAGAAAAAGGAAAGAGTTCTGAATCGCAGGAGGATCTATCTCAGGCCATAGTGATGTTGGGAAGACAGTTCACCAAAGTATTCAAGAGAATGAATAATGTTAGTTCTTTAAAGTTAGGGTTGGCATTAATTTTGTGAAACAAATAATAGCAGCAATATTGTAATGTAAAATAGGATGAATAAACTTGCTAAGATCATCATGAAAGAACAGGTACAACAAGAAGTCCTATTGTGCAATGGAACATGTTGTGTTGAAGTTATTCAACTACTGGAACAACATGTCGAAGAAGATGTCACATGCAGGTCCATTCGACATCGCGCCAGAACTGAAGTGGTTTGTTAATTCTGTTAGGTTTTAACTAATGCAGAATATTCTGGAATATTATGCAATCATGAGGCGCTGAATTTTAGGTCTGAAGATTCAAGATAGAGAGAAAATATTGAAGAACTGAGACTTTCTAAATATGGAGATATTTTAGGAAGTTAGTGATTTGAAGACCTGATTTGGAGCAGAAGTTTCTGCTGATTTGTAACAGCTGCTGAAGATGTTTTGAAGGCCCAAATCCAGTTGGGTACAGGGTATAAATAGAAGGGTTTGTAACCCTGGAGGGCGGTGAGCCCAACATGTAGAAGACTAGGGTTTGTCTAGGTAAACCTCCCGACCTGTGGGAAGGTTACCCGTATTCCTCAAAACCTGTAGGTAAGAGGCAGTACGTTGTGTTACTTAGAGGAAGCTTTTAAGTAACTCTAAGCTGTGTCCTAAAGGATAATTTCCTTGTTGAATTATTGTATAGGTAAAGAGCCGTTGATGCAGTGGCTGAGATGTCATCTGCTAGACATCATTGCGATGATTGGGAGTGAGAAGGGTTTCTCATATCTAGAGAGGATCTAGGTAGAAGGGTCATTGGGTAGTGATTAAGTGATAAGTTGTAAATGGGGAGTTTAGCTTTGAATTGATACTACTGATAGTGGACTTCATCCCTGGCTTGGTAGCCCCCAGATGTAGGATAGTTAGATCCGAACTGGGTTAACAATTCTGTGTGTATTGCTCTTTTCTTTTCAGTACCATGTTTATTATATTATACCTTGCCATTTATGATCATGTCAGACCAGATGTCGAACGGTATGTTCTAGGACATCTGAATTCTGCACATGCACCAGAATTTCAATTGGTATCAGAGCAGGTCATTCTGTTCTGTATCTGGATGAGATCCGAGGGAAGATACTTTCTGGTTCATGGTCAAGGTAGAAGCTTTCTACTGAAAAGTTGTTTGAACTTGGAGTAGTTCATATAGTTGTGAGAATGGTCCCTAGAAGTGGAGGATGGACTATTCGTGGCATGTGCTGAAGGCTTAGAGTTTTGATTGAAAAACTGTTGTGTTGTGGCTTTGTTAGGTTTGATTTATTTTCAAACCTAAGGTATTGAGGTGTCACCTGATTCATGATGCTAGGACTGATATATGACACCTGAGGGCCTTGAGGAGTTTGTAATTTGATCCGCTGTGAATCTATCTGAAAACTCCTGAGGTTGTAACTGAGAAGGTTGTTCTTCTCTGAATGTATATCCTATGGTGATGGGATTTTTGCAAGACTGCTTTAACTTACAGTGTCAATGATACTTGAAGATTATTGTTCAAGTCCACTCATAAAGGCATTGATAAGTGAAGGTGTGAGGAAGAGAAGTAATTTGCTTTTGCTTCTACTCCTAAGAGGACTAATCTCCAGTCTTTGATCTCTTGTTATGATGTCCTATCTTGTGTTAGAACATCACACCAGAATTGTGGCACAACAGATGCTCTGGGTGCTAAACTAATGTGGTTTAATCACATGATTTTGGAGCCTACTCCTGATCTGGAAGAGGAGGCATCTGGGTGGTATGTCTAAGAAGGTTATGGCCCTGGAACTTATCTTAGTTGCGTGAGTTGGTCAAGGTGTGATCAACATGTTACTCCTGAGGTCAGTTTATTTCTGGTCTTTGCTGCATGAGTAGAAAACCTGAGATTCAAGAAGTATTATCTCTAGCAGACCTCTTGGACAGGAAGCTCAAAGCTCATAAAGTCTTGTTCTTGTATTGACTGCGTGCACTTAAGGATCTAATCACAGTCTGTGCTGCTATTAAAGGGAAGAATGTTTTGGAAGTCCTTGAAGACATATCTCAAGCCGTCTGAGTGATGAGAGTTGGATGAGAGAATACCACTCTCATGCTTCTGTGATGTGATAAGTTATGGTCCCAAGGCTTAAAAAGGGAAGTTTGGGGAATTTGTTTTGAAATGGGGTGTCTGTTTTCTTAGTTCAGCTGGATATTTTTCATGATGTCAAGACTGATGTCTTAATATCTGTTGACAGAACATTCTGTTCAGAATGTTATGGTGTTTGTCTCCTGAGATCACAAGTCTCTACTTGATTCAAGTACTGTTGTGAGGGTCAAGCAGTGGGTGAATGTGTTCAGCAGGTGTGTTGAACAGAGAGTGCGCTCTTGAAGACATGAAGATGAGTCTCATGCTCTCCATTCATTTAAGGCATTCTTCTTACAAAGGAGTACAGGTAGTCTTATATAGAGAAAAGTTGATTAGATTGAGATCATGTGAGTGTTGGTACAAGTGATGATTGTGGTCAACTTGTAAGTTGAACAAAGAGTGAGCTCTTGAAAACATGAAGATGAGTCTTGTGTTTTCCATTCTTCAATGTACTAAGAAGCACATGATAGTGGGAGAGTGTTACAATTCTATGCAGCTGGACGTGTGATGTTAAGGGGGAGATTGATAAATATGTTAGCACGTATTTTGTAGCAGATTAAGAATTTGCAGACATAAGGATTTAGTATGGAGCAGAATTAAAACAGAATTTTATTACATATTTTCTGAAAGCATACAAGTTTTGTGAAAACACCATACAAAGGGTCTAAAGGTTATCCCAACCCCCCGAATCAAGAAAAGCCTTCCAATCTTCGTCCCATTCGTCATCAAAAGCTTGAAGTTGCACTTGAGTTTTCTTGATGGTCTTCATCCTTGTTTCTGATGCCTTTCGTGTTCATGTTGCTCCTGAAGATGCTCCAGCTGTGGACAGTGTTGTGTCCCTCAACTTCTGAGGATCTGGCTTCTTGTCCTCCTGCATATGTCTCTTTCCTGCACTCTTGTTAGACTGACTCATGCTTCCTTCCTTGGTGTACTGGTAGGAGCAAGGAGGCTTGGTATTTATAATGGATGAAGAGACCTTGGTTGTATCGCCTGACCGGTCAAAGCTGCCTTTGGCATGGGAATTTGTTTTCTTGAGAACCTGGTTTTTTTGGGCACATTGGATACCAGAACTTCGTGTCTGGTGCCTTAGTAGAGGTTGTCCTAGTAGGATGAGCCTAGGTCTTGTGTGGCTGTCTGCTGGTTCCTGGTTGCTGGTTGTGATCAAGTGGTGTGGTCTTTGGTCTCGTGCTGATGTCCTACATTTTGTTACAACATTTTAGTTTGTTGTGCACCCTACTTATGGAGTTGGAAGAAGCAGCATTATCGTCTGAAGTGGCAGTTCTGACATAATGTGGATTAGAATGGGCAGATTCTAATCTTGATGGCAAGTAGCTCTGGAAAACATGGCTACTTTCATGTTGAAGACTCTATCAGGGTGTTATAAGGAGGTTTCTTCTAATACAAGTAAAATGTGGTGGCAGTCCTTATCTTGTGTTGAAAGACATTTATTTAGAATGTGTGAGAAATCTCAAATCAAGTGGGCTTGTGTTTATTGGACTTGGCAGACCATGTATCCAAAATCAACATGGTCTTGCTCAACATTTACCAGAATGTGGCATTATTGGGGTAAGATCATAAAAGGCATTGAATGTTAAGGCTGTATTCTATAGCCTATTGCAGCTTGTGTGCTGGTCAAGTTTGTACTGTGTAATGTCAAACATCATGATGGGACATATCATAGTTGTGTGGAGTTAGTGCCTATACTTTTTCTCTGCTATTTTTTTGAAGGAATCCAAGAAAATATGCTTGGAATGTACAAGTTTCTGAGGAATCTTGGGTTGATAAATTTGTAAACAAGCAGACAAACTTATTTTGGTAAGAAGTTAGAACAACACTCCAGACATGTTTCCCTGAGCCAAACAAAGGAATATTCTAGACTGTGCATCCAGACACGCGCAAGAAGGGAGCCTAGTAAGTGCTAATTGGTCATGTAAGACTGGTCTAAGAGCTATTAAAGGCGTTCAAAGTCAGTTTGGACGGTGCACCTTGAATTAAGCTACAGTTTTTCCATGCTCCATTAACATTTTATTTGACCAAGAATTAAAGATCATTCATATCTAAGAAACTGCTCTGCTATTTATAGAGGCTTCTCCTATCCTCTACCATCAGGTAAGGGTTGTTCTCATAAAGACTATGGGTTTTGTTTGGGTCTGGGTTAGTTGTGCCTGGGTCTGGTTTTGTGATGGCCTCCTTTGTCAATTTTTGGCCAAAAAGGGGGAGAAAGGGATTGTTGCTCAGAGGTTCAGACAGGAGTCTGTGGTTGCATATGTTGCATGTGTTGTCCAAACATGTCATAGCAAATGTCTATCATGTTTCTTTTTGGATATCTTTTTGTGACCTGTATTCTGAGTTACCAGAAGTGGTGGAGGGTTTGGTCTTAAGTTTCCTCTTATGCCCTGCAAAGAGCAATTAAGAGTTCTCTTATTCCACCATTGGTCTTCAAATTTAGAAGAGGTTCCTGGTTTGAGGGGGAGTACTAGCTGGCTTCTGCTATCTTCTTCCTCGTGTGCATCAACAAACTTCAGGACCTTCCTTCCTTTTATCCTGAAGATTGTTGTTTGTTGGTGATGATGCATGCAGTGGATTTCTTCAGAGTGCTGTAAAGAAGATGTCAAACAAAGATGGTGAGACATCATTTTCAACATGAAGATCTGCTGCTGTATACTGTAGACTCTAAACTCTACAGCTATTGGTTTTCTTATTGCTGTAATCAAAGTTGTAATTTAGGTATTAATTATTTGTTTTAGCCAAAATTTGCCAAAGGGGGAGAATGTTAGTTCTTTAAAGTTAGGGTTGGCATTAATTTTGTAAAACAAATAATAGCAGCAATATTGTAATGTAAAATAGGATGAATAAACTTGCTAAGATCATCATGAAAGAACAGGTTCAGCAAGAAGTCCTATTATGCAATGGAACATGTTGTGTTGAAGTTCTTCAACTACTGGAACAACATGTCGAAGAAGATGTCACATGCAGGTCCATTCGACATTGCGCCAGAACTGAAGTGGTTTGTTAATTCTGTTAGGTTTTAACTAATGCAGAATATTCTGGAATATTATGCAATCATGAGGCGCTGAATTTTAGGTCTGAAGATTCAAGATAGAGAGAAAATATTGAAGAACTGAGACTTTCTAAATATGGAGATATTTTAGGAAGTTAGTGATTTGAAGACCTGATTTGGAGCAGAAGTTTCTGCTGATTTGTAACAGCTGCTGAAGATGTTTTGAAGGCCCAAATCCAGTTGGGTACAGGGTATAAATAGAAGGGTTTGTAACCCTGGAGGGCGGTGAGCCCAACATGTAGAAGACTAGGGTTTATCTAGGTAAACCTCCCGACCTGTAGGAAGGTTACCCGTATTCCTCAAAACCTGTAGGTAAGAGGCAGTACATTGTGTTACTTAGAGGAAGCTTTTAAGTAACTCTAAGCTGTGTCCTAAAGGATAATTTCCTTGTTGAATTATTGTACAGGTAAAGAGCCGTTGATGCAGTGGCTGAGATGTCATCTGCTAGACATCATTGCGATGATTGGGAGTGAGAAGGGTTTCTCATATCTAGAGAGGATCTAGGTAGAAGGGTCATTGGGTAGTGATTAAGTGATAAGTTGTAAACGGGGAGTTTAGCTTTGAATTGATACTACTGATAGTGGACTTCATCCCTGGCTTGGTAGCCCCCAGATGTAGGATAGTTAGATCCGAACTGGGTTAACAATTCTGTGTGTATTGCTCTTTTTTTTCAGTACCATGTTTATTAGATTATACCTTGCCATTTATGATCATGTCAGACCAGATGTCGAACGACATGTTCTAGGACATCTGAATTCTGCACATGCACCAGAATTTCAAATAATAACTCCAGGCCTAATGTCAAGAACATGACTTCTGACACCAGCAAGAAGGATGAAGAGAAAACTACCCAAGATAAAGGAGTTCAGTGCTTTGAGTGTGAAGGGTATGGACATGTCAAGAAAGAATGTCCCACCTTCTTGAAAAAGCAGAAGAAGGGCATGACAGTTTCCTGGTCTGACTCTGATAGTGAAAGTGAAGGCGAGTCAGCAAAGCATGTGAGAGCTTTAACAGGAGTTGTGGTTTCTGATGATGAATCTAGTGATGGAGAAGTAACTTATGAGGAGTTAGCATCTACCTATCAAGAGCTGTGTTTAAAAAGTGCTGAGATTTGTCAAGAAAACAAGTGCCATAAGCAACAGATTGCTCAGCTAGAGAATGAAAAGACAGATCTGGAAAATGAAGTGGTGCTAGTTAGAGCTCACCTTGATCAAATGACCAAGTCTGTTAGGATGCTGAGTTGTGGTACAGACACACTTGACAAGATTCTTCAGTCAGAAAAAGCTGCTGGAGACAAAGCTGGGATAGGTTATGTGGCTGAGGACAAGGGAACTTCAGAAGGAAGCACTTCAGGTTAAAAGAAGGAAGTGCCACAACTTTCATCTCAACATCACCCAAAGAAGCAGGATCCTACCCCTAAGAAAGCTGATGTTTCACAACCTAAGAAGATTGAGAAGAAGACTGGTCCCTATCAGAAGAGAAAGCAGCCACAGGGAGCTAGTCAGTATATGCCCCCACAATACCACGAGAGCATGCAAGCTGCTCAGTTCAAACAGCACATGTCTCATCAGGTGTCTCAACATCAGGACAACTGGTATGGTTATGGATATGGATACACCAATGATGTTCCTTATATATATGGAAGAAGAAAGCCACACCATCATGGGAGACAATCTAGGAAACAGCATTCTCAACCGTCTTATGGGAGAAGATATCAACATAATAGATGACAGGGCAGTTATGGTAGGAGGAGACCACATTATGGATGGCAGCATAAGCAATCTCATCATGGCAGAAGATTCA
This sequence comes from Lathyrus tuberosus, assembly GCA_022829125.1. Classification (NCBI taxonomy): domain Eukaryota; kingdom Viridiplantae; phylum Streptophyta; class Magnoliopsida; order Fabales; family Fabaceae; genus Lathyrus; species Lathyrus tuberosus. Next base: position 9,243,506 of record JALAZF010000057.1, on the reverse strand, counting down.
GAGATGAAAGGGTGAGATGCTATTATTGTGGAAGGTTTGGACATATGCAGTACTCTTGCTACAAGCTGCATGGATACCCTCAACCTCAAAACAGATGGAGAGAGCACAGGCCCAAAGTTGTTAAACAATGGGTACCTAAGGAGAAGGTGAAGTGCTTGTTGGCTCACTTGGCTGACAAAGAGGCTAAAGAAGGAACATGGTATTTTGACAGTGGGTGTTCCAAGCACATGTCTGGATGTAGATCCATGTTTGATGATCTTAGTCATTGTCCCTCTCATGAGGTCATATTTGGCAATGGAGAAAAATGTGTTGTTGCAGGAGTTGGGAAAGTGCAAGGTGATGGTAGACCTGAACTTGACAATGTTCTGTTTGTCAGTGGCTTAAGTGCAAATTTGATCAGCATAAGCCAGTTGTGTGATGAAGGTTACAAGGTAAACTACACTAAGCATGAGTGTGTGGTTTTTGATGAGCATAATCAGATTGTTATGAAGGGTGCCAGAACCAAAGACAACTGCTATCAGTGGATTTCTCTTAAAGGAAATTCAACTAATAATGTTCAAGTTGATGTTATAACATCAGACAATGACATCAGGATGCTGAAAGGTCACTCAGAGTTAGTGAGTCCTGATGTGAACTGTTTAAAAGGAAAGTCTTTATGGAGGGAAAAAGTCATTGACACTCCAAATCAAGCTCCTTGCCTCAGACCCCTCTTTCCCGGTGGTGCAACATCACGCTTTGTCAAGGCCCTGTTCTCGCAACGAATTAACTCCTTCGACCTCAAGAATCAACTCTCACTGAAAAGAGTCATGGCGTCTCCATCCAAGAAATCTGAGTGTCAAAGTTCCATAAAAGGAAGAACTAGGGTTTCCACTGACGAAGGTTCAGCATTCAATCCTATGGACATTGAGCCCCTCTCAACCATTCTTCCTGAATCAGGTACTACGAGACCCACTAAACTAACTCCCAAGAGACCTGCTACTATCTTTAAGAATCCTGAAACAATGAAAGTGGTTACTAGCGTGTTATTTGGTGACAAACCTAGAACTACTAACCCGCGTCCACAAACTACAAGAGAAAAGGGTGACATGCAATCTACTGATACAAATATTCATAGATTGGCAGTCTCCGTAATCAAAGATGCTGAGAAGGAAGTTGAAGGTGATACTGAAGCTGAAGATACTCATGTTGAAGGGGATGTCAGAACATCGCCTATTAGGGATGATGAGACTACTCCTGGAGGAGAAAAGAGTACTGATGTGATTAATGTTGATGACTTATCCGATGATGAAGTCATTGGAAGAGCAGTGTCTGGTTTGGCTAAGAGACTAAGAACAAGGAAGGAAAAGCAGGGTGAATCTTATCCAAAGAAGGCTTCAGATGATAAGAAGAAAAAGACTGTGGTTGGGCCAACTAAAGCTTGGAGCAAGGTCGAAGTGACTCCAAGAAAGAGGAAGATTGTGGAACAATCTGAGTCTGAGCATGATGATGAGGATGATGTTCAGAACATCACTCATGTCAGAAAATCTATTGCAAAAAGGATTGCAGACAAAGTCCCAGATGTGCCTGTGGATAACATCTCCTTCCATCGTGCAAGCAATTCATATATGTGGAAGTTCATTTGCCAAAGGAGAATTACTCTTGAGAGAGAAATTGGCAAAGAAGCTATGGAGATTAAAAAAGTGATGGTAGGAATTAAATCTGCTGGGTTAATGAAAACTGTGAGTGGATTTTCAAGGTGCTATGATGGCCTGGTAAAAGAATTCATAGTAAATCTTCCTATCACTATCTCTGACCAGAGCAGTCCAGATTATATGAAGGTTTTTGTCAGAGGAAAATGTGTTGAGTTCTCTCCTAAGATTGTCAACAGCTACTTAGGAAGAGAGGATGCAGAGTATCCAGAACTGGAGGATACAGATAATGAAGTGTGCAAGGTAATTACTGCTGGACAGGTTAGAGTATGGCCATTAAAAGAAAAGCTACCAACTAGCAAACTGAGTGTGAAGTATGCTATACTACACAGGATTGAAGCTGTAAACTGGGTGCCCACGAATCATAAAACCACCCTAGCTGTGGGATTAGGAAGACTTATCTATGCTGTTGGTACACAGAAAAAGTTTGACTATGGCACATACATATTTGATCAGACTGTTAAACATGCAACAACAAATGCTATTAAAATACCCATAACATTTCCTTCTCTCATTAGTGGAGTCATTCTGAGTCAACAACCGGGAATATTGACTTGTGCAGATAAAGCATGCAACAGGAAGTCTCCATTATCCTTGCATCAGAAATTGTTTATGGGAAGCCATGTTGCAGATATTGTGTCAGCATCAAATGCAGGTATCAAGAAGAAACCTTCCAAGGCTGATTTACTAGCAGAGCTGAAGGCAACCCGCAAAGACTTGGATGTTGTGATTAATACTAGTCTGACTAGAAAAGAAAAGATTGAGAAGATGATTCAAAGTTTGGAACAAGATGATCATGCTAACTCTGAAGATGAAGGACAAGATAGTGCGGATGAAGCAAGCTCAGAAGAAGACTAGCTTATTTTCTCTTGCTTTCAGTAGTTTTAGTTTTTAGTTTAGTTTTTTTTTGCTATGCTGGTTATGTAATTTGAATATTGTGCTGTTTTATGCACTGGTTATGTTTTTAGTTTCCTTCTATGATTTGTTGTGCCTGGTTACTAACTGAGAGGCTAACAATGAGAGTTAGGGTATACTGACTATAGTTAATAGGGCTTCTAACTGAAGTTTGCCTAATTGTGGCTAAAAAGGGGGAGAAAATAGCCAAGATAGTCAAGAGTATTATTGCCATATGCTGCCAGTGGAATGCAGATATTAAGGAAGAGTTATTGACAGTTGCTATGCTGGTGGGGGAGCAACATTGTTGAATGCAACATTGTTGAAAGTTGTTGCTGCATTAAGGGGGAGTTTTGACTGAACTAGTGAAGATATCATGACATTTGAAGAGTGCAGCCAAGCAGACATCAAGGGGGAGCACCAATTGGCTGTTGTCAATAATGAAGATGGTGCTGTAGCAGATCAAGTGATGAAGACTATGTAAAGTGTCAAACTGTTGTTGAATAGAGTTTCAAATTTTTGAAGATTATTCCGCTGCTGAAGTCTCTGAAGATGCAGAGATTGTTTTAGCCAAAATTAGCCAAAGGGGGAGATTGTTAGTTCCTGGATTGGCTGGAATTTTGGTAAAACAAAGTATATTCAATGTTGATGTCAAGGTGCTGATGTTGCAACATTGAAGTCTTAACACTGGGCTGTGTTAAGAAATTAATTGCTGAAATTGGATGTCTGATATCACACAGGTGATGTTGTAACATCAGATCTGCAGAATTAACAACAGCAGGCTGTGATGTTGTTAGGGTTGCGTATTAGCTGGAATTGTGGAGAGCAAGCTGTCTCATTGGATGCGAATATCTTGGGATAGATATTTGCTGCTGCATAGGAGATCTGTTGCAGATTTGTAGGAGATTTAAAAGGTTGAAGATTTAAAAAGATTTTAGGAGAAAATCTGTTTTAGATATTCAGTTTTAAATAACAAATCTGGGAGATATTGTAGCAAGTCCAAGACCAATTCAAGGAGCTATATAAAGCGCACAAGACCAAAGGAAAAGGTACAGAAAACATTCAGAAGATCAGAAGCTGGAGGCTTAGTGTCTAGAGTTTGTTTAGAGTGCTTGTATTTACACTATTCTAGGGTTTGAATAGGTGTTGAGTTTCTGTCATCTCTAGAAGCTGTGAAGCAATAGAGAGTGTTTGCTTGATCGAAGCTGTGAAGTAAGATCAAGGTTACTCAAAGTGGGTTCTTTGAGTGTTTGTAAGGGATTGAGTGGTGTTCTCATACCTAAGTGGTTTCTTAGGTAGGAAGTCATTAGTAGAGTATAAGTTTAGGAGATTGTCAACGGGTTGTTGAGTCTGTAAATTATATCTACAAGTAGTGAATTCCATCCCTGGCTTCGTAGCCCCCAGAGTAGGTTGGTTGTAACTGAACTGGGTCAACAATTCTTGGTGTTATTTTACTGTTATTGCTGTCCATTGTACAGAGTGTGTTGTTGTGACATCACACCTTAACATCACACGTCTGATACCAAAATTTCACTTATCAAATCCAACACCCCAAAGACCTTTTGTTTAATTGAAATTATCTCTGAACTCTGTATCGTCAAGCAGTCCTTGAGATTCGATACTTGGGATTTTTCCCTTCAATACTACAATAGGCAAAATAGTACACTTGCTATTTTCCTATCACTTTTGATGCTTGTGATGACTCTGATGTTGTTGTATATGATGATGACACCATTTTTATGCATATCTTATTTTATATTAATTATAATGAATTGTGTTACTCACCCTGCCTATTTGAATGTTGCCTCCACGTGGGTAACGTGCAGGTGATCAGGATTAGCCGCGGATGCTTTTGAGGACTTTTGAAGTTATTTGCATTTTGGTCGATGTAGAGGGTCTTGCTCTGATAGTGTAACATCGGGTGGGTCGTTGAGTCGAACCATGTTGAGTTTCATTTGGTTATTATTTTATTGATTATTTGATGACTATGGTTTATTGTAATAAACCCTTTTGTGGGATTTTTGTGGTTATGGTGGCTCTGCTGCCTTTTGAAGGCATTTTGAGTTATTTTGAGGAAAACCCGTTGTTTACGGAGCAATTTTATTGAGAAATGTGCACCCTTTGAGGTGATTCTGATTTTACTATGATTTTATGTTTATTCCGTTGCGATAATTGTGGGGTAGAAAAGGGTGTTATACAATTCGATGCCTTTATTCTCGTGTGGGGCAGCGAAGAGGTTCCGGAAACATATTTATTAAATACTCATCTAATCATTGAAATTTTTCTTTGACCACCTTACATGTGGCTATAGGTGATTAGGCTAGGGAGAGGCACATCTGCCTAGACAAATTGACTGTACTTATGTGCATTTGTTTCATCGAGGAGGCATTTTGGACCGTTGGATATTTATTCTGACGTCATTCCACGATTTTGTAACGTTTTCCATATCTTTATATAAACTCTCCTTTGGGTTTCTGTGGAACTTTTTGGTTTCCTTCTTCTTTCAGCCATTCCTGCACTTTTCTTTTGCATTATTCCTGGGCGATTATTGCTTCCAATTACTTCTCTACTTGCTTGACGTTTTGCATTGTCACATTTCCTTACCCAGACAGTTTATTTTGCTCAACCTCTTTTCTTTAAGTACTATTTTTTCTTTAGCCTTCCTTTTTTCCCGCTATTTTTCCATGGATGACCTAGGGGGTGCGCCTTTAAATATAAGTGGATTTTTTTTATCATTTTAATTGATTAAACCCATGCCTTAATCGATTAGCTTTGCCAAAAAAGGAAATTTTGATTTTCGACGTCACTATTAAAAGTCCTTTTAATCGATTATTAGACATTTCACTTTGTTTTAATCAATTAGAAGCAAGGCCTAATTGATTATCAATGTATTTTACCTTTCTAATTGATCAAACAAACTTCTTAATCGTTTAAGCATTTTCCCGTATTGGTTTTAAGAAGTATTATAAAAAAGATGAGAAGTTTGAAATATTTTTTGTATGTGTGCATTACCTAAGTACCTCAAGACATACTCTTGTTTCATTTACAAATAACTGATAAAAACTAGATAAAACACAAAGCACAATATTAGTCGAGCTTTCAAAACTTCACATCTAAAAGTTCATATATTCACGACTTCAAAATCTTTTGCTTGATTAAAGTTTGTTTAGAACTTGAACTTTATCTTGTGTTTGCTTCTTTATTGAGGAACCTTTAGATATTTTCTTTCTTGTTCAGTTGTCATCATCAAAACTGATCGTACCTGGATCAGACAGTGATAGTGGCCAACGGCGTTTGGAACGGCAGCTCCGATGGTGATGAGCGACGGTCGGGGGGGGGGGGGGCGGTACCTGCAAGGTACTCCGACGCTCAAGTGAGAGAGGGTACATAATATCAGCAAATACAGAAAGTGTGAATGGTAGGAAAAAAGTGTCTAACCTGACCCTCTCAAATGAGAGGGTATTTATAGAGAGCCTCCAGCGCGGGGCCAACGGTTACCTACAATGGGCTGGATCAACTAGGCCCACTCCAAGCAACTGCTAGGGCTTACGTGTAGTAGTGAAGACCAGGACATGGTCTTCGCCATAGAGTAACTGCTCCTAGATTTCCGGAAGTAGGGCAGACCGGATCTTTCAGAAGTGGGAGGTTACTTGGAACGTGTCTACGCGGGATGAACCGTTGGGTGCTCCTCGCAGGGGAGGAGCCTTCTGCGGTCGAGGAGATGTGAATCTTGTATACTACTCGCGGGGAGGAGACTTATGAGTCGAGGAGAGACGATGCCCGTGGGACGGACATGGCCTCGCGGGGAGGAGCCATGTTCTTCGAGGGGTGATGTGTAGCATTCTTGCGGGGAGAAGCTAGTCTGTCGGGGAGATACATCTCAGCAGGGTGTGATGTCCTCCTCCCCTATTATCCCAAGTGCTCGACACTGCCTGAGTGCCCGACGAAATTGTGGTTAGCACGTGGCAGTCGCGTGTCTTGTAGAAGGACCTTACTGGGCCTCCCCAGGCTGTATGGGTTGGGCCTGCTCGACTGTTGGGCAGCCTCGGCCCAGTCCAGAACAGGAGCCCCCCAAGTTGTTGCTCTGAGATGTCAGAGCAATGACTTAAGGGTTATTGGCAATGTTGGGGATACGCCAAGAGAGGATCCGAGGAGCCATTCTCGTGCTCGACGTTCCTACAGCCGCACATAAGTCGGGCATTGGACATCTGTGTCTGGTCGCAACGCCGGGGAGACGAGGGGTTTCAGATTTGAAACGTTGGGGAAAACTGAAACGACACGTGTGGGAGGATGGACGGGTGGATGTGTGCCACGTGTCGTCTGTCATTATTACCTAGGGAGGCTAGGCTAGGGTAGCACACTCAAGTGCCCTATGTCCCTCGAGTCCCGCGAGAGCCACTTATAAAAACTCCTCCCCTCGTTCATTTCTCACTTTTCCGTTTCTCTCTCAACAATCTCGCTCCTTCTCTCTCTACCTTTTACAGTAGCCGTTCGCCGCCGTCAACCACCGAAAACTCCGTGCCGGAAACCTAAACCGCCGCCTATAAGGTATTTGCTCCAAACTGACCTTTTTCTTGCGTTTCTTTTTAATTTCAACTAGGGTATAGCATTTCCTTGGTGAACTGATGAAGTTCCCACGAGAAATGAGAGGATTCCTGGCGAATACGGCGGGAATTTTTAGTTGTTGAGAGAGGGGGTGCGAAGAATTTCACCCGCTTTTGTTGAATATCTCGGGGACCAGGGATGAACATCTCGGGGACACGTTGAATGTCCCGGGGTCCCCAATAATTACTCTTTTCGTTAGCGTAATAGGAACACGGGGGCAGAATTTTCCGGGGAGGCGACGAGCTCCCGGGCGAACATGTTGATCCTCGACCGGTTATGTCGGGGAACCGAGAGAGCCTTGCCCCTTCCTCGCCCGTTCGCTTGAACAACGGTAGAGGGGTGAATTTGATATGACCCATCGAATTCACCGTTTCCTTCTGCTTTTCAGGTAAATGGAAGATTTGGCTGCGAAGGTGGCCGTAGGATCCTTCGAAGAAGACGACCAACCTGAATCCCCTATGGCTCACATGGCCTTCGCACAGGAGCGCCCGCTCGAGGAGTGGGTCTGTGATGAAGCCCTGGAGATGTCGTCTATCTTCGTCTACAAAGACGTGGACGACGCGTTCTGCACCGTCGAGCATAGGCTCATCAGGTCCGACAAATCCTGGAAGGTTTTCTGCCCAGAGGAGCATCATCGGATATGTTCGCCTTACCGGGGAATGCGCATCCCGTTATATGAATTCATGTTCGACAAGGCGGGGTGGAGGCTGCCCTTCACAGACTTACAAGAGGGGATCTTCGCCTGGTTGAAGCTGGCCCCCTCGCAGATTCACCCGAACTCGCTGGCCTTCATCCGGGCCTTCGAGCTCGTCTGTAAGCACTTAAAAATCATTCTGACCGTGTCCCTCTTCTTTCGGATATTCCATCTTCAAAGGTCGTCGGCTGGTGGACGACACGGATGGGTGTCCTTCAAGCAAAGCAAAGCTTTGTTCCATACGTATTTAGATTCCGGCCGGGACTTCAAGTTCCGCTACTATTTTGTGAAGTCGGTCACCCTTGAAGCTATCAACTCGTTGTACTGGAAAGTCACCCGCAAGGTCGACGGTCGCTCCAAGGAGGTTCTGGAGCCGAGGTTCCCCCTGTACTGGACGGAGGAACACTTCAAGAAGGGAGTTGACAAATACAAGGTGAAACATAATCCGTTGGACGTCGACGACCGGGCAGTTTACGATAAAATCGTCGCTTTCGTCAAGAGCTTCAATGAAGCCTGATACGAAATGCTGGACGGCGAGCCTATAACGGGAGCAGACGGGCAGGTGAAGAAACAACGTCGTTTGATCAATACTCGTGTTCTGCTCGAGACCTTCTTCGACGAAGAAGCAATCGAGTTATTAGGTGGTGAAAACATCCACGATCTTATCATTCCTCGCGTCTGTATACCTTGCCTTACTAATGTTTTCTTTTCTTTTTGCAGGAAAAATGGCCGGAGCCGAGGAGAGACTCAAAAAGTTGAAGGCGAAGAGGGCTCGGGAAGAGCAGGCCCGGGGAGAGGCATCTCATTCAAAGGGTCAAGATGTTGCTCCTTCTGGGGTCGTGCCTGAAGGTGTTTCCTCCGCCGCGATGCCCGAGGGTTCCAGCCAATCTCAGCAGGCTGCGACCGTGTCCGGGATTTCAGACAGGCGGACACCTCCTGCTGGGAGCCAGTCTCCGGGCGCCCAAGGGATGCCGAAACGACAACGGGTTTCGAACGCGGAGTTCGTCGACCTGGGCCACGAAGACAGTCCCCCACCTCCTTCAAGCTTTGAACTCCCACCATGCCATCAAAAGCCCCGCTTCTTCTCTAAAGTCATCCATCCTCGCGTCCCTCCCTCTAAAATCCAAGCCGTGCTGGGTGCCGCTGCGGAAGCAAGGAGGAAAATGATCTTTGAAGACATGTCCGCGGTCATGCGGCTTTGCTCGACTGCCATTGTCCTGAACGATGAGACTCGCCCCGCTGCTGAACTTTCTCGACTGCAAGAAAAGCTCGAGACCTTGGATGCTGAGCTGCTCGACCTGCGCAAAGAGTTGAAGGAATGTAGGGACCTGAACAAAGAATAGAGCGAGCAGCAGCAACGGGCTGAGACCAAGCTAAAAGAAGCCGAGGAAGCAGAGAAAGGCCATCTTGCCCGGATCGCCGAGCTGGAGGCAGAGGAGAAGCGGCTCAGGGAGAGGGTTGCCGAGTTAGACGATGTTGTTCGGCCGGCTGAAGGAGAAACTGAAGGAGATAAGCTCCTAACAACCCGAGCGGCGCTGGTGGCCTAACTCATAAGACTCGAGCAGGATCTCCGGCTAGCCGAGGATGATGCTCTTGAAACTGCGGGCATAGGGTTCCGAAATGCAGTGGCGCAGCTTTGGATCCTAAATCCCGACCTGGTGACCGATGAGGCAGATGCTGACTACGAGGTGGTCGACGGCCGGATAGTGCCGCCCGGGCAAGGAGGAAATGCCCACAAGGGAGGTGGGCCGGACACCGCTGAGACTGCCGCAGAGTAGGAATATAGTTTGCTTGGCCTGCGTGCCATTTTGTTGTTTTTGTCTGGCTTGTGGGCTCACTTTATGTAATATTCACACAATAGTTATTTTTGCCCGGCTTGTGGGCTTACATATGTAACATTCGTACAATGGGCTTTGCCCGATTTTCATACTTCGCTATGCCTCTTTATTAATTTTGCTTGTGTGTGATATTTTATACATTACTTATTTTTGCCTAAGTAGTTGAGATCACTGGCGCCTTGGGCGTTTGCTCGACTCTGATGATCCTCGACTGTGAAGAGAGCTAGTCGAGTGGTCGGGGGTTGTACCCCGACCTTCAGTGAGGCCAAGACTTCGGTCGAGGTCTTAGCTTCGTGGCACAAACTTCCCATCCCGAGCTGGGTGTTATGCCCAATTGGTACGTCGACGACAGAGCTCGGTTGAGGCCTCCTCGTCGGGCTAAAAAGTCTCACGCACACACTTCGTGGTTTTTGGCCGTCGTGTGTTATATAGAGGTGTCGCGCATGTACCGTTGCACGCCCCCGTGGTCGCGACGTTGTAATGTCCCGGGCAGTGTCTAACTGTAGTATTGCTTGAGCTTCTCAGCATTCCATGGTCGAGCAAGTTGTTCACCGTGGAGGTTCTCGAGGTAATAGGCACCCGTCCCCGTCTTTGCGGTGACGCGGTATGGGCCCTCCCAATTTGCGGCCAGTTTTCCTTCGCGTGAATCTTTTTTATTTCTCCGTAGGACAAGACTGCCTACTTGGAAGTCTCGTTTGATAACTTTGTCATTATAACGCAGAGTTATTTTTTGTTTTAAAGAGGCTTCTTGGAGGGAAACGCCTGTCCTTATCTCTTCGACAAGGTCGAGTTCCTCTCGCAGGGCTTCGTTGTTTGTTTCTTCGTCGAGGGGAGCTTCCGTCCTCCTCGAGGGTTCCCTGATCTCCACGGGGATAACTGCCTCGGTCCCGTACGTTAGGCGAAACGGGGTCTCACCGGTCGTGGAGTGTGGGGTTGTTCGATACGCCCAGAGGACGCTATGCAACTCCTCGACCCACCGTTGTTTGGCCTCGCCGAGTCGTCGCTTCAATCCCCGGAGTATCACTCTGTTCGCTGCTTCGGCCTGCCCGTTGGTTTGAGGGTGCTCGACCGACGTGAAGTGCTGTTTTGTGCCCAGTTTGGCGACGAAGTCTTGGAAGTTCCTGTCGGTGAACTGTGTCCCGTTGTCCGTGACAATGGCTTGGGGCACCCCGAATCGGGCGAGGATGTTTCTCTTGTAGAAACGGAGTATGTTGAAAGCAGTGATTTTGGCCATCGCTTCGGCCTCAATCCACTTCATGAAGTAATCCACCCCGACGATGAGGTACTTGTTTTGGTACGACCCTATGACGAAAGGTCCGAGGATATCCATTCCCCACCATGCAAATGGCCACGGCGACGACAATGACTTAAGCTCATTTGGAGGAGCGAGGTGCGTGTCTCCGTGTCTTTGGCAGCGGTCACATTTCTTAACGTGCTCCTTTGCATCATGTTGCATAGTGGGCCAATAATACCCTGCTCGGAGTGCTTTTCGGGCTAGGGACCTTCCGCCGAGGTGCTGGGCGTTGATCCCTTCGTGGATTTCTTGGAGGGTCCCCGAAACTTTGCCTTCTTCGACACACCGGAGTAAGGGAATGGAGAATCCTCAACGATATAGCTTACCTTCGACGACGGTATACGCACATGTCCACCTCTTGACTATCCCCGCTTCTTTAGGATTGTCGGGCAGTTTGCCCATCTTCAAGTATTCGTAAACTGGGGTCATCCAACAGTTTGCGTCCCCGATTGCGTTGACCTCTGTGGTCGGTGCAGTTTTGTTTATGCTCGGCTGGGTCAGTATCTCCTGGATAACTGATTTGCTCCCTCCTTTTTTCTTAGTGCTCGCAAGCTTGGAGAGCACGTTTGCTCGAGTGTTGTGCTCGCGCGGGATGTGAGCCACTTCCGCGGAGACAAATTTCTTCAACTTTTCTCGCACCAAGGTTAGGTACTCGATGAGACTATCGTTTTTGGCCTGGAATTCTCCCCAAACCTGTGATGCCACGAGCTGGGAGTCTGTAAAGATTTTGACTTCTTTTGCGCCAAGGTCTTCCGCAAGTCGAAGTCCCGCGAGGAAGGCCTCGTATTCGGCTTGGTTATTCGATGTCTTGAAGGACAGTTCGAGGGAGACTTCTATCAGGATGCCCTGCTTGTTTTCGAGGATAATGCCCGCTCTGCTACCTTTTGTACTGGAGGCCCCGTCGACGTAAATCGTCCATTTCTGGGAGTCGCTGGTCGAGGATTCAGGGACGGTCATTTCCGCTACGAAGTCAGCCAGCACTTGGGCTTTCAAGGCTTTTCTTCCTTCGTATCGAAGGTCGAACTCGGATAGCTCGAGAGACCACCGGAGCATTCTCCCCGCCATATCTGGCCGACTGAGGAGCTGTCTAATGGGCTGCTCTGTCCTTACCACGATTGTGTGGGCCAGGAAGTAATGACGTAATCTTCTGGCTGCAGATACGAGGGCCAAGGCGACCTTTTCAATCTGTTGGTATCTGAGCTCGGGGCCTTGAAGAGCTCTGCTTATGAAATAAATCGGTTTCTGTCCGTCAGGGGTCTCCCGTATAAGGACAGCACTCACCGCTTCGCCGGTGACGACCAGGTACAAGAAAAGCATTTCCCCGTTATCTGGTCGGGACAAGACCGGTGGCTGTGACAAGACTTGTTTTAGATGGAGGAGGGCTTGTTCGCATTCTTCACTCCATTCAAAAGTCGCCTTCTGTCGGAGAAGCTTGAAAAAGGGGAGTGCGTACTGGGCAGATTTGGCTACGAAACAGGAGAGAGCAGTCAGTATTCCGTTGAGTGACTGGATCGACTTCTTCGAGTTCGGGGTGAGGATTTTGGAGAATGCCCTACATTTGTCAGGGTTCGCCTCGATGCCCCTCTCCGTGAGGTAGAAGCCGAGGAACTTCCCTGCGCGAACACCGAATGTGCACTTGTCGGGGTTGAACCTCATGCGACATTTCCTCGCCGTGTCGAACACTTTCTTGAGGTGAGCGGCATGGTCGACTTCTTCTGCGGATTTGACGATCATGTCGTCCATGTAAACCTCGAGTACGTTGTCGATATCTGCCCGGAAGACCTTGTTCATCATCCGTTGGTAGGTGGCGCCAATATTTTTCAAGCCGAAGGGCATTACGTTATAGTAGTAATTGCCCGACTCGGTCATGAAAGCGGTATGTTGCTTGTCGGTCTCGTCCATGGGGATTTGGTTGTACCCCGAATAGGCATCCATAAAGGATAGTAATTTGAATCCTGCAGAATTATCGACCAGTTGGTCGATGTTAGGTAAGGGATAAGAGTCTTTCGGGCATGCCCGGTTAAGATCCGTGTAGTCAACGCACATCCTCCATTTTCCATTATTTTTCTTAACGAGTACAACATTTGACAGCCAAGTTGTGTACTTGGCCTCGGAAATAAAGTTTGCCTCTAGGAGGTCTTTTACAGCTTTTTCAGCAGCCTCCATTTTTTCCGGAGACTGCCTACGCCTACGTTGAGCTACAACCCTAGCGGTCGAATCTATAGTCAGCTGATGACAAGCTACTTCGGGGTCTAGTCCGGGCATCTCTGCAGCACTCCAGGCGAACAAATCTGCATTTTCTCGGAGGCATGCCTTCAGCTGCCTCTTCGCCAGGTCGGGGAGTCCATAACCAATCTTCACGCTTCGGTCTGGGTTGTCGCCGAGGGGAACCAGCTCGAAGTCTCCATCTGGGACGGGGCGCGTTGGGTGGGGAGGCTGCCCGTTGATGTCAACTGGGAGGTCCTCGCCTGCAGCTTCTTTCTGCTCCCAGGG